>BCGP01000003.1:305056-1736182 GCA_001599335.1 [Candida] boidinii | reverse complement strand
AGGAGAGGATAGGAGAGGATAGGAGAGGATAGGAGAGGATAGGAGAGGATAGGAGAGGATAGGAGAGGATAGGAGAGGATAGGAGGGCACAGTTTGCAAGGGATTGATGAGCAAGCAAGGAAGAGAAGAGGAGTATAAGGAATAAGAGATAAGACTAAGGAAAGGAAAGAGGGAAGATGGAGATAGAGATAGAGATAGGGCCATAGAGAAGAGCCATGGCAAAAGAGAGGGCAATAATTACATACATACATTACGTATATATCGCTTTCCCTTTTAGTATTTCTCACAGAGCCCAATCGAGAAACAGCGCACGGCAGACAATGGGAGATGTGAACAGGCCGCCATTGTCTCTGCACACAGCAGCCATTGTTCGCTGCCGGTGCCACATCCCTAGCCTGGCTAGCTCGCTGGATGGCTGGATGGCTGGCTGGATGGCTGGCTGGCTGGTGGGAGAATGCAGATACACCAGTATACCAAGATCTTAATGCTACAGACTGTATCTAATATCAAAGCTATTGAACACTTCCTCTGATAATTTACCAAGGTATAAATAAGCCAATAAACAGTCTTGTTTGCAGGTGCTGAGTAGTTTATCTCTAAACCCACAGAAGGCTAGAGTTGGAGCCAGTTGACTTCAAACCAGCCAAAGTCCCGCCACAGAAACACAGAACAGAACAACGCTCTTCCCCACAGGCAGCCGATACCGAGGGGAGCCCCCAATACAGAATCTCGTAGACAGCTGCCAGCTCAGCAGAACGCCCAAGCACACGCCAGCATCCTTTCCGCCCCAGGCCAACACCCCGCTGGCCGTCTCCCACACATTTCCGCAAACGGAAGGATTACTCACATATCGGTACATCCACATAAACTAAACTCTTACAAACTATTAAAAAGAGGGAAAAGAAAAGAGAAATTTCATTGTTGCATAATAAGATAGTGACATAATAATTCAGTAGCATAATAAATACAATATTAACATTACTATTATTATTATTATTATTGTTATTATTAAATCAGTAGCAATGATACAACAATACACCACCGACATTTCTAACAATAGAAAGACTGAAAAGCATTAACAGAATTTCAGTGGCAAATTCTCACTAAACTAAAAAATTCTCTCTTTGTTAGCGGTTTGCTTTTTAATCTCTCTCTTCATTCAGTGAGTCTCTACTAAAGTAAAATTCCCTATATATAATAAAATTAGTAAATTACACATCAGATAAATTAAAAAGACTTAATGAGTTATATGACACCAGTGCACCGGTGATTACACAATCACTGACTCAGCACGCTTAGTATTGTTACTATTGTTACTCCTATTCCATCTTCCTCTCTACAAATTTTTACTATCACAGCCTTTTGCCCTGTTATCATATTGAGAGGTATCTCTAAAATTTAGTATTCTATTGTAATATACTGTACTCCATTGTATTGTACTACAACCATCCATTCCAATGGCTGTACTGAATGTACTGAATGTGCTATTATTTATTTGTTTATCCTCTATACTTTCTATACCAACAAATATATAAATTTAAAAGTATATTAAGTTTATTGTTCTTATTATTAATATACTATATTCATTCTATATTCATATTCATTCTATATTCAAATTCTATTCATATTCAGCTTTTCAAATCTTTCAACAATTTTCAACTTTGGTAATTTTATATCTTGCCATAGTTATTTAGATTAAGTAAATTTTTTTTCATTTTTTTATTTCAATCATCAGCATATACAATATACATATAGCATATAAATTATTTAAACTTATCAATTTTCATTTTTCTTATCCCACACATCTTTAATAATGAATTCTTTATTACCTTCAAGTTTCTCATTTGGAACTAAAAATAATAACCCTACAAATTTATCAGATTCTGAATCTCATTTA
The DNA here is from genome assembly GCA_001599335.1 of [Candida] boidinii. Classification (NCBI taxonomy): domain Eukaryota; kingdom Fungi; phylum Ascomycota; class Pichiomycetes; order Pichiales; family Pichiaceae; genus Ogataea; species [Candida] boidinii. The sequence goes on along the minus strand of BCGP01000003.1, from coordinate 1,734,285 downwards.
TCAAATCAATCAAATTGTAGATCGTTAAATAATACTTCATCTTCATCTGTTTCTTCAAAAATGAATAATAAATCTTCTAATCATCATTTAACTCATATACATCATACTCATAATAGTATTAAAAAATTGAAAAGAAGAATAAGTGATGATGATCAATCAATTTTAAATACTCAAAATTCAAATAGACAAATACTAAAATCAAAATTAAAAAATCATCATAATCATCATAATCATACACATCATACTCACCATGCACATAATAATCGTCAATCTTCATCAATAATGAATTTGAAAAGACAAAAAGATTTAAATAATATAAAAGGTACAAATTTATCAACTGAAAGAATAATTGAAACTTTAGACAAATCAGAATTACAATTATTAATTAAAAATTTAATTAATGAAAATCCTGAATTAAATTCAAAAATTTTAAATTTATCTCCAAAGATAACAATTAAAAATTCAATTGATATTTTAAATAATAAATTAAATTTAATTTTAAATAATTTACCATATAAAGTTAATCCAATATCTGATTACTCATTTTTAAGAGTTAAATCATTTATTAATGATTTTTTTCAAACTTTATCAGATTATACTTTAAATTTTTTACCTCCTGTTGAAAATGATTTAATTATTCCATTAAAATTTTTAATTGAATTTTTATTAAATATTTTACATAAATTACCAAATTTTGAAGCTATTGAATTTAAATATTATTATAAATTAACAATAGAAAAATTTAATACGATCTTTTTTGATGTATTATCAAATTATATTAGTGAAAATAGAAATAATATTTTAAATTTAATAAATGAAAATTATTTAAATCAAATTTTAACAATAAATGAATTAAATAATAATAATTTTATTGCTATTTATGATTTCTTAAAAGGTGAAATTGATCAATTTAATTCAAATCAATTTCAACAATTACAACAACAACAGCAGCAACAAGAAAATTTAATCATTCAAGAAAATTCAAATAATTCACATGATTTAAAAAATTCAAATGATTCAAATAAATTACAAGGTATTGAAGCTTTACTTAACTTATCAGCAGTTAATAACTCACAATTACATGGTAATGTTATTTAAATTTTTCATACTGTATACTTCATACCCAGTACCGCATACCGCATACCATTCATTCATTCTTTCATTCATTCTTTCATCTCGTCTCATATCATATCATATTATGTCATTTTTAATCTGCATCTTCATTGTACATTACAGGTCATTCTTCTTTGCTAATCTCCATGACTAATAGATATTTAATGTCATTGTCATTTTAATATTATATATATATATTACCTTTTGTATTTTGATTTTTAATATATACTGTTTTTATTCGTTTTTATGTCTCTTTTTAAATTTAATAAATACTTTTTAATTATATTAATTTACTAAAATAAAAGTAACTTTAAAGTAAAAATATATATATATTATATATATATGAAATATATTAAAATTATATATAACTATATGAAGTGTAAAGAGGGGGAAAAAAAAGTTAATGTACAATCACAAAAATGGAAATAACATTTAATTATGAATGAATGAATGATTTATATTATTTATATACATGATAAAGAGAAGAATTTTGTGTGCATTTTTATTTTATTTTATTTTAAATAACAATACCTAATTTAATTAATTCATCATTTGGAGTTGTTTTCAAAAATTTTTTAATTAAATTTTTCTTAATATTTTTCTTAGTTTCATTTGTAATATTCATTTTATTTGAAATAATTTTAAAAGTTTCACTTGATTCATCATTTATTAATTCATTAATTTTTGAATTTAATTTAATTGATAAATTTAAATCAGATAATTTATTTGAAATTTTAATTAAATCAGTTTCAAATAAATCATTTTCTTTATTTATTATTGATTCTTTTAAAATTGAATCATTTTCCCAATTTGTATTAATATAATATTTTTCTTTTAATTTTAATATCTTTTCTTGATCTTGTTCACTTAATTCATTTAAATTCTTGTATTTTTTTAAATCTTTTATTTCGTTTAAATCGTTATATAATGAATCAGTTTTAGTTTCATCAATTATATCTCTTCTCTTTAAGAAATCAATAGCTTTCTCTCTTTCTTCTTGATTAACCATATCTTTGGCTTCACTCTGATATCTAATAAATTCTTGACCTTTATTTCTCTTGATTTCAGCAACTGCAAAAAATTTACGAGCACTTAATGGTCTAGTGGCTTCAATTCTAACCATATCACCTTCTCTACAGATATTGGCTTGATCATGAACTAAATAATCTTTTCTCTTGAAAAATTGTTTGTGAACTTTCTTATTGAAAACTTTTTGTAATACTCTCACTTTAATGGTTTTATCCATTTTACCTTGTGATACAACAAAACCAATGAAATTTTGACGTGCCATCTTTGATTGTGTATTTGTTTAATCTTATGTATATGTTAGAGAAACAAAAGCTGAAAAACTATTTTTATCTCTTTTTTTCACCAACTTGCAATTAACCTTATATATATAAATCGATAAAAAGTAATATTAGCATATACGTATAGGGTATTTGTTGCCTGAACATTTATTGAACAATATACATATCTGCATTAAATTCAAACTTCATGTTGAACTTTTCAGCAAAGCCTAACTGAAAACCACTATGAACTGAAATTTCTCAGTCTTGTGTGAAGCTGGTTCACTGTTGATCGATGATTCTCCTCGCTGTGGAAAATTAGGGGGGAAAACTGCTGGAGCTTTGAGAAGGAAGTCTGCCGCTACTGACACGTATTTTATGCCGCATGAGTTGGCAGATTAGTTGCCTCGTATGACTTGCAATTGGAACTTATCATCAGTGCACCTTACAAATTTAACATTTGGCATCACGTGCCAGTTCATTAAATTTATTTTATGTTATTAATAATTATTATTATCATATATTTACTAGATATATATTAAAAGAATAGAATTAAATTGTTCATTAAATAAATCTATTGAGTGGTAAAATTACATAAGAGAGTTGAGTTCCTGGAATTCAGCTTCCCAACAGTCTCTAAGTCTGGTGAACCAAGGTGGAAGGTACTCATTCTTAGGGATTTTAATCCTTATTGTAGAGTGAATTCTCTTCTTCTGATCGTTTATAAACCAGAAATTACTATTTGGTTGATAAAAGTTGATTTTTTTGAAAGCCATTTCAATGGTATTTGGACTAATCCCAGAAACTCCAGTTTCTCCGCCATCAGCATGAACAGTTCCTGTCACAGCGGTGGAATTAGTAGTCGATCCTGCATTCATGGTAGAAGCGGGTTGTGTAATATCAGAGGTTGAATTTTCATTTTTAAATTCAACATTGGACTCACTAGAAGTAATGTCTCCAAATCCTTCATCAGTATTATGTTCTCTCATTTCTTTAGTTAAATTACTATGACTTTTATCATCAAAATTTAAATCAGTATTACTGTTCTTATTAGAGCTATCATTATCTTTGTTAGCTGCTGAAAAATCTGGTAAAATTGACAATCTTCGTATATTATTAGTGGCAGCATTCAGAGTATGGTCAGTATAATTAGATGAATCATCTTCAATTGCATTATCCTCGTCTTCTTCATTTATATTATTGTTTTGTCTTTGATGGTGTTTATGGTGATGATGATGTTGCTGCTGCTGTTGTTGAAGCATTTGCTTCTCTTTATCCTTTATCGAAGATTTCTTTTTCTGTCTTCTCATCTCAACTAATTTTAATAAATTCTTAGGTATCTGTGGTGAAGTAGATACTGATAATTTATTATTGAAACTACCCGAGCCACCACCGTTATTAAATGAACTGGATGTAATACTACTTCTTCTTTTATAACTGTTCATAAAATTACTATGATTAGAAGAGGATAGTAAAGTATTTGCACTGTTCTCACTGTTATTAGAGTCAACTGATCCATTATTTACAATACCTGTATTTGAGTATCGCCTGCTGAAACTAGAACCTGTTATAGGTATTGGTGCTTTACTTGTAAAATTATCGCCTGGATTTTGTTCGTTAAATGATCTTCTTGCTCTCATTAACATACTTGTATTTGAATATGAACCACCTGAATTTACATTTAAATTCTTAGCACTATTTGATTCAATTAACCCTTGATTTTCAAAAGCATTTGAACCAGAGTATTGATCATTTATTATTGCTGTTTCTTCATTATCAGAATAAACATCTTCAATTTCTTTATCATCATCATGCGGTATTAATTCAATTGATACTAATTCTAAAAATGTTTCAATAAAATAATTCGATTTATTACCTGAGAATAATCTATACTCGTTAGTGATACTTGAATAACTCCATTTTTGAATATGTCTTAATACACCAACAACAACTTCTGTTCTATCAACTAATAAAATATTATGATTGTTCTTATAATCTAACAAGATTTGAATAGCTTTAATTAAAACATGTGGTTGTAAAACCATCCAATCTTGCATCTTAATTATCTTTGGTTCGTTACTACTTGAGGATGATGGTTTATCACTTGTGGAAGAGCCGCTGGTAGAGTTAGAGTTTACACCTGATTTATCAGCCTTATCCTTACCTGAGTGCTTAGAGTTTTGCCTATTGCTATTGGATATTGCTCTTGTGCCATTGTTATCATCTCTGCCACTGATCCCACTTCCGCTTGATCCATCTTTTGTGTTATCTCCATCCGCACTGCTGCTGCTTTTTTTCTTGTCATCATGGTGATTAAAACTAGAATTCTTGAGGTGATATAACTTGAGGCCATGCTCGTTAATATACTGTTTAGTCAATCTCCCTGGGTTCTCTTCATCCAGCAATAATATGGCCTTCAACTTCAAAGTGAGTAAGAAAGGATGGTTTAGTGGGTCCAACTTACTGCACCTGTATATACCATCCTCCACTAATCCAAAATTGTCTGGTGGAACTAACATATTTCTCTATGAACTGATCGCCAATCTCTCGGTAAATGGATGTTATTTAACGATTCACAATTAATAATTTACAATGTCATTTTGCCCTATCTGCTGGCGACAAATTTATACTCCTGTTGGGTCACACAAGTCTGATAAACCAATTGTTCCACACACCCAACACAGATCAGAATAGTAATACAACAAAGCTACATAATTAGCATCATAACCATTAGAAGTACAACAAAAAGTTAACGAGAAAGCAAAGGCGGGACCATCTGCAGGCCAGCATGACCGCTCGCCAGTGCACCCGCCTGAAATAAAGCCATCTGCCACCTCATGCCCCCGCCTGCGCGCAGCTCTGCTTTCGATTTTCGCTGATGCCCGCAAAATTTCCCCGCCTGAATTTACCGCGGACATTTGCTTAGCTGAAATGAATACACAGGCATTTAAACGACAATGCAGTAAATCTAATAAAATAAACGTTTCAATTCAACTTTACTCTTCACGTGTACGTTGAGTTTCATCCAGTTGATGTTGGATTTGATATATATATATATATATATATATATATGTAATATCTTATTTCAAATATAGCTCATTTTATTGTATGATTTGAAATATTAACCAACTACATTTATTTTAACTAACAATGAAAGTTGCATTCATTCATCCAGACCTTGGCATTGGTGGTGCTGAAAGACTTATTGTCGATGCCGCCATGGCAATGAAAGAACTCGGTAACGATGTTACAGTATACACATCACATTGTGATAAAACTCACTGTTTTGAAGAAGTTAAAAGAGAAGAATTTAAAGTGAATGTTATTGGTGATTTCGTACCAACTAATTTATTTGGTAAATTTTCAATTGTATTTGCATTCTTAAGACAATTAATATTAACTTTTACAATTTTATTCAACAGAGAATTATTTCAATATGATTTAATAATTTTAGATCAATTACCATACTCTATACCCAACTTACATTTTTTCAAAAAACCTGAAACAAAAATCTTATTTTATTGTCATTTCCCAGATCAGTTACTTGCTCCACATGATGGAACTTTAAGAAAAATTTACAGATTTTTTTATGATATGTTAGAAGAATTTTCAACTAGTTGTTCAGATAAAGTTGTAGTTAATTCCAAATTTACAAAAGAAATAGTCTACTCTACTTTCCCTTCTTTAAAAAATCAAGAGTTAAGTGTTGTTTACCCTTGCATACCTTCAGAAATTGAAATAGATACCCAAACTGATTCTCTTGTTGAAGATTTATTTGGAAACAAAAATCCTTACTTTTTATCAATTAATAGATTTGAAAATAAGAAAAAAGTTTCATTGGCAATTGAATCTTTTGCCAAATTTTTAAATGATCCTTCATCATCTTCAAATTCTTCGCAAAAATTGGTAATTGCAGGTGGTTATGATTCAAGAGTTAACGAAAATATTGACAATTTAAATAAATTAAAGAAATTATGCATTGAATTAAACTTAAAATCCACAACAGTTTCAAAAGGTGACTTATCCTCAATTGATGATATTAATAATTATAATGTCATATTCTTAACTTCAATTTCAACACCTTTAAAGAACTCACTTATAAAGAACTGTGATTTGTTATTATACACTCCAAGTTTTGAACATTTTGGTATAGTACCAATTGAAGCTATGTCATTAGGTAAATTAGTCTTGGCAACAAATACTGGTGGTCCATTGGAAACAGTGGTTAACTATTTTGAAGACAAAAAAAATTTCACTGGTTTCACTGTAGATTCAGATTCAGATGAATGGTTTAAAGTGTTGAAAATGTTTAAAAATGATTTTAGTAAATTAGATATTGAAGAAGGATCAAAAAGATCAATTAAAAGAGCAACCAATATTTTTTCATTTAACGCTTTAACTAATACACTAAGTGATGTCATAAGCCAAACTACTCCAGTTGTTTTCAATTATGAAGAAGTTATAAGAAACTCTTTAACTACTCTCAAATTCATGTTCATTATCGCTATTTCATATCTTGTAAAGAAATTATTTTAACTTATATTTACTTTTATATAACTCTCTTATGTTTTGAAAATTTAAATATTGATTTATTTATCTACTTTTACTAAAATTAAACTACTGTCATAATCATTATTATCAATCATTAATGTACTATATTTATAAAGAATATATAAACTGTTTATAAAATTAAAAAAGTCACCTTCAACTATCAAAAATTGCACTCTCAGTATCACTAACTAAGGCCTCTTCACGTCTTTCCCTTGTTGAAGTTTTAATCTCATCCAAAACTCTGCGTAATTTTTCCATAGTAACTGGATACTCAATGATGTAATCAAAAACACCAGATTTTTGAGCATCACTATAAAATGAAGTTAATCCAACAATACAAGTATCTGAATTAACACTATTTGTATGCTTAATCAACTTAATTAAACTAACACAATCTAATTTATGTAATTCCGTGGAAGTGAAAATAATATCAAATTTAATATTACCTGTACATCTTTTAACTAATTCAGATCCACCAGCAATAGAAACAACTTCACACCCGAGTTTGCTCAAATTTCTCTCTATAGAATATCTATGAATAGGAATTGGTTCACATAACAAAACATCAAAATAATTAATAATTATATTTCCTAATCTGGAGCTGCCAATTGTTCCAGCTCCAACACTACCTGTACCTGTTCTACTGCCACTTCTGTCAGAATGTTCTGTAGTATTATTATCATCTTTATTATCCATGTTAGACATACCACTCATAGAATTACCTCCACTATTAGAATCTCCGCGAAACATTTTCCTAGATGATCTTCTCTTCCTAACCCTAGATATAGCAGAATTCTTGTCCTCATTATCCGAACTTGATGCTGAAAATTCGCTTGCAGTACGTGAAAAATTCATATTCAATAACCTAGAAGCTGGTGATCCTAACTCCATCGCAGTTGGAACAATACCTCCGCTACCACTACCACTACCACTACCTCCACTGCCCACACTTCCTGGAGTGTTAACAGTGGCTGTATTGATACTTGTAGTTAATGGCGTTGTAACTGGTTTCTTACTTAATTGAGACAGCGAAGGTATTAGAGATCCATGTCTTTCAACAGGATACTGGTTTATACTGGTATAATGCTGTTCGTATGAAGAAGAGACTGGTGTGTTCAAAACACTATTATTGTTATTTGCAAGATGATTGCTGTTTCCTGAAAAACTGTCTTGTTTAAAGTCAGTCGCTAGTGATGTCGGCCTTGTTGTTGGACTCTGATGTGCAGATACAGTACCGGTATGCACTGTTGGAGAATTAGAAATTCTGGATAAAGATGAACTATTTGGCGAAGAAGATCTCTTGAGAGCGGTAGATGCGTTAATTGAAAGTCCCCTTGGTCTGCCCGGTAGAACCATCGATGATGGAATTGAACCAGAAGATAAAATGGAATTTGTTAAAAATGGCGGTGTTGATGTTCCCGCTGTCATACTATTATTACCAGTATTACTAGAACCTCCCATTATAGTATTTGTGTTAGCGCTAGAATAATTACCACTACTGTTATTTATTGAACCAGAAGTTGAAATACTACCTCCGTTGATATTTAATCCACCTCCAGTAGAAAATGATGATCCAGTATTAGTGTGCATTAGAGGAGTGGAGAATGTTTCACCAGATATTGATGAGGTATTAGAAGAGAAACTACTACGATGTTCCATATGTTCATTCTTCAGTCTATTGATTGTATCTTTGTTTTGTTTATCCAATACAGATAAATTTCTGAAATTAAATGACCCAAACTCTGAAGATGAATCAAGAACCAACTTGCTTCCCCTTCTTTCCTTTGACTTTTGCTGAATAGGAGTAGATAAACTATGTGGGGCATGACTAGATTTTGACACAATACTAGCTCTTGGAGAATCTAAAGTAGCACTTGATGAACTTGAATTAGCTCTAGTTATTGATAAAGATGTTCTTGCATCTCTCTCGGTTCTTAAATGTGCATCGTCTCCACTCATAGATAAGGACGAATTTCTCTTCAAAAATTGTGGAGATTGACTAGATGTAGTACCACTGCTAGTATGTGAATTATCCTCAATTACAAACTGATCTGCTATACCTGTCGCCGAATGAATATTACTATTAGTTAGCTGGTGTGATAGAATATCAGAACCTAGATCTGGTCTTGCTTCAAAAGTGGAATTTGCCTCTGGAAGGATATCTTCAGATCTATCAAGAAAATCTGTTGTTGTATCATTGTTACTCAATGCATTTTCATCTTCTGTTTCTTCCTCATCCTCTTCGTCTGTATCTTCCTCATCATCGTCATCTCTTGGGAAGACATGCATTGCAGCACCTCTATCGTCAAAATAATCGGTTGATTCAGGATCCTCTATATCCGGTACAAACGAGGCTTCGTCGACAAATAAAGAATCCCAATTGATACCATTGAAATAAGGATGCTTTATAATTTCTTCAGTACCTCCTATACCCAACCTTTGAGTTGGATCTTTGACCAACAGTTTTGAGATTAAATCTTTAGCATTATCCGAACAATATTCCTTAAATTCGTCCTCTGGTAATTCAGGCCACTGTATTTCCCCATGTAAAATATTTTCAAATACGCGTTCAGCAGAATCAGCTGTAAAAGGTGGATATCCAAATAAGAACTCAAATAAAATACAACCAATGGACCACCAATCACTAACTTCATCTTGTGATATACCAGCGACTGTTTCAGGGGCAAGATAATCAGGTGTACCAACAAACTTTCTATTCTCAGTTGAATGTGATGGATGGAATAAAGCATAATCTGTGATTTCATTGACATTGGCGGTATCGTCATTGCTCAAAATAAAAGAGGTATGGGATGAGTTTCTCCTTAATAATGGTCTTAGAACTGGAGAGTCAACACCACTTGCACTTGATTGACGACGTGATTTAGTGGAACTAGTATCATCATTTGTATCGGAGTCATTGAAAGTATTTGAATCATTATAGACAACTGGAGTGACTAAAGGTGATGATAGCATACTACTGTTGCTATTTGCAGAATTGATACTATTGTTATTTAATGAAAAAGGAGTAATACTTAATAGACGTTTATGGTGATGTAATTTGCTGGTGTTACTATTTAATGAATTCAAATTATGTTGATTGAATACTGAAGTTGACATAACAGTAGGTGAGTTGAATGGATCCTCAAAAAGTCCATCCATAGATTTATTGTTCACAGCCAATCTTGAAACTGTAGTAGGTGAAGCCAGAGTAGCGCCAAATTCGTTGCTATTATTGTTTGTATTATGACTTGTTAGATTAGCATTTGTAATAAGATGTGAAGGTGTTGCAGCACCACTGCTACCAACTGATGAAGTACCAGTTATTTCAGCGATCCTCTTTTGTCTTCTAATTAAACCCATTCTTGATAGACCAAAATCAGTTAATTTAATGTGACCACTATGATCAATTAATAAATTATCAGGTTTCAAATCTCTATGAACAATACCCTTTTTATGTAAATCATCGACACCTATGATAACTTCTGAAATATATCTTTTTGCCCATACATCAGGTAGATAACCCATATTTTTAACTAAAGTGGCACAGTCACCACCATTTAAATACTCCATAACTAAATACAAGTAATTTGAACTTTGAAAAGTAGCAAACAATTGAGCAACATATGGTGAATCAGCCTGTGCCATCATAATAGCTCTTTCTGCTTTGACATTTGTGACTTGATTTTTGGCAATCATATCAGCCTTCTTTAATACTTTAATTGCAAAGTATTCACCTGTAAGTTTTCTTTTCGCAAGAAAAACAGAACCAAAAGCACCTTTACTAATTGGTTTGATAATTTCATAATCTTTAATACTTGGTGCTGCTGGTTTAGATGGTGCTGTGGGCACTAATAGAGGCGATAGTTGTGGTTTGTCGAGACTTAAACTGTTCATTCCATGCTGCTGTCCAAAATCTGTAGATAATAACAATGGAGATGATGTTGGAGTGCTGAGAACAGACGAATTTGGTAGGTGGTTTGATTTGATTGATTTTGAATTTCTATGAATTGAGGATAGAGATACTGGATAAGTTGGTGATAATGGTCTTCTTGGAGAATTAAGATTCTTATGTGAATTCGAACCTGATTTCCTTTCACTTTCTGGGTATTCACCAGTTGTAATAGTAGGTGGGGCCTCATATATATTTATTGAAGGTGTCAGTCTATTTAAATTTGAACTTGAGCTATTATTCGAACCTTGTATAGATTGCTGTAACTGAGATTGAGACTGCGATTGTGACAAATTACCACTACTTGTACTATGATGAGAATGAGAATGAGACCCGTGATTTTTAGAAGTTCTATCGGGAGTTGATGCTTGTGATCTTAATATGCTAGAGTTGAAACTTCCACGGTGCATAGAGTGTTGTGATTGGGATCTTTTAAGGGTCATTGTTGTATAACCAAAATCTGGTTCACTATCTAAAATTGATTTTGAACCTACTTGAGGACTGGGTGTGTAAGGCTTAGGTGATTGCAAGGTCAAGCTTGGTTGACGAATCAGCTGAGAGTGTTCAAGGAGAAGACTTTGTTGTGGATGGGCTTGGGGAGTTTGAAGATATCTATTGTTTGAACGTTGCTCAGATTGATCAGATTGTTGGGTTTGATTGTTCAAATTGTCATCATCTTCTAGATCAGAATAATAAACTCTTTCTCTTATTCTCTGAACTGTTTCTTTCACAATTTTCAACACCATTTCATCTGTTTCCCTTGTTATTCTGTCTTCATATTCTAATATATGAGCGTATCTGTCTAAAGAGTCTAATTTCTGAGTTACTAAATCTTGAGTATCTTCTGTAATAAGTTTTATAGCTGGATCTGACGAATCTGGTAATATCATTTCACTTATTGATTTGATTAATTTTTTAGAGGAAGGTGAGTACGCAACCATGTAATTATTTGAAGATTTATCGACTTTTATCTCCCCTGAATTAATCTTTAGACCTTCTTCGCAATATTGAATTAAGTTAAGTAAATTTCTGAATGGAAATCTTTTGGTAACTAGGATATTTGGAGCTGAACTTTTTCGTCTCGAACCTTGGACATCAGAATTTGAATGTGTTAGTGGTAAAGGTATACCTTTGTAGTCAGTCACTGAAACATTTGATGTAGTTGACAACACATTAGATAATATGGAATTTGTGGAAGATGAAGAAGATGTTGAGGATGTAGTTGAGCTTGCGATAGGTGAGGAATTTGATGCCAATAAAACTGGTGATGTGGCGGATGTACTTGTTGGCGAACCAGTCGTGGCATTCTGTAAAAGTGCAGAAGATACGCTTATTCCTAAACTTGAAGCTACTGAAGAAGGTGAAACAGGAGAAGTTACACTTTCATTTGTGGATTGCCCTTGCACTGACGCGGATGATATAGAAGTCGACGTTGAAGGTGACACAGGAGCAGTTGGTGGTGATCCTGGAGTCGACATATGAGCTGGTGATGGTAATGGCACAGGTGGGGAAGATGATGGAGAAGATGTTGACGATGATTGTAGTTTTCTATACAATGTGTCATATATTGATTGAATTAAATCTTTTTGTTCTTTTAAATTGTCCTGTTTTAATTGAATAGTATCAGCAGCTCTATGTCGCACTAGACATAAATCTGAGTGACTCTCTAACCACCAATTTGGAACTTGTTGTTCACAGATACGACATAATTCTTTTGAAGGTGGTGGTAAATCTTCTTCTTCTATAATAGCTAAATCTGTCAAATAAAACAAATAAGATTCTAATAAATTAACACCGAATCCAAGATTCGATACCAATTCCATTGGTAATTGGAGAGTAATTTCCTTTAGCGGTTTCCAAGGTTTTAAAATCCACATTGAATGAGAAGGCTTATTTGTTTTTGGATCAGTGATTATGACACCTTGTGCTTCAATTTCTAAACAACCACCATCAGTGGAGAGACTCGAAGCCGATGAGTGAATACTTATATCATCTGCATCGTCATCATCTGTATCGGTTAATAATTGAGACATTACATCTCTTGTCGTTGCAATTGAAGATCTCATCGATTGAGTTTCTGTTTTATTTAGAGATTCTATATCTTTCATTGATGATTCTGATGGAGAGGATGATGTTGATGATATATGTGATTGTTCTATGTCTTGTTGGGTATTGTTGTTATTAGTTGATACTGAGTCATTTGCACCAGAGAGGAAATAAGACGGCACTATAGAATCATTTCTAAATGAGTCTGTCGGTTGACTATTATTATTATTTGTATTGTTGTTGTTATTTTTATTATCTGTAGTTTTACTCATTTGAAACGCTTCAGTTTCTGGAGCATTTGAAGAAATTGATCCAATTGAGTTTTTCTTACTTGCTGATAATAAATTTGTTCTTACAGAGAATTTTACTCTATAACTTTCATCATCTATCATCATAATTGAAGTGGCACGATTGAAAACAGATTTATCTTCATTATTTCCTACAATCAAATCACTTATTGGTCTTTTCAATATTTTCCCTATTTTTGTACCTATTAAATTTTCCCAGCTTTTACTTAAGAATAAAACATTACAGTCAAGATCCAATTCCATTACAATAGCAGGATTACCAGCTGTTGCTGTTGTTAAATCATTGCTAATTGAGTTATTTTTAAAACTATCATCTGTTACTGAATTCAATTCACTTATCTTTTGATTATTTTGTAATTCATCATCAAATTGAGACAATTTTATTTGTTTATTTTCTGATAATTTAATAGATGATGGTTCATTTGTTTGTGATAAAATTGTATCTTCTCCATCGCTTTCATTCAACCTGCCTTGGATTGACTGAACATCCGTTCCAAATGGGGAAACTGATCTTGATCTTGCTGGATTTTGAATTAAAGGAGAATGAGTTCTTGGTGTTTTTATGACAGTTGGTTTTGGTGAATATATTTTTGTGGTTGATGACGAAGGGGATAATGATAGAGGAGAAGTTGGTCTCTGTGATACAGGTGCAATTCCAGTTACAGATGCGGAACTCGACAGAGATGTCTTAGTAGAAGATGCTGATGGTGATATGACTGGTCTTGAAGTTGGTGAAGTTGTTTCATTAATTATATTATGTGATTTAGATATTGATGTTGTTGATGCAAAACCTTTTAAATTTGAATTTGAATTAGAAGATCTTGACTTTGAAATTGAGTTATCAATTGAATCATTTTGATTCAAATCAAAAGATTGTGAGGTACCTTCAATTTTCTTAAAATTACTTTTAATTTCATTATCACGATAAGACATTTAAATATGATTGATATGAAAAGAAAGCAGTTCCTGGTCTAATATAATATGTAAATTTTGTAAATGTGTAGGTCAGAAAAAGACAAGTAATTATAGCAGTCTATCTGAGTATTGTGAGATATATATATATATATATATAGGTATATTGATTGACCAGAACTTTTTTGTATTTATAAATTTGTGTTTGGTTCTCTTCAAATTGGTCCTCTTCAGATTGGTCTTAAATTGTATTGGATTTGAATATCTTAGAGAATTATAGAGATATCTAATCTATTTATAAGTTACTCCCTTTGCTTCTGTACTTTTGAGTATGGGGTGTTGTGATTAATTGAAACTATATGTGATTGTGTGAAAGATACCAGTCTTCTGATTGAAATAAGACGTTTCTAAAAAGAAATTTGCCGTTTCACAACATCCAGATGTAGTTATACATGTTGGGATATTTTAAATACGTTTATTTATTCCAAAATCACTTAATTCACTGCAAGCTATCTCTGACCAACGGTAAAAGGAATAGTCTACCCTGCTATTTGATATGTGTAGGTACAGAACAAGAGAGTTGTTGAGGATTGAGTGACTCAGTAAGTTCCTGTGGTACAGGCTAAATCATTGTGGCTTTAATTTTAGCATTGTAGGGATACAGTGGTACAATACGCACTGAAGTGGTAAGCTGCATCTGGCGGTGAAGCGCTGTTGTTGGCACGTCAAACATGTTGTTGTATTGTTGGCTCGCATGTGCTTTGTGAGCGCTGGGTTTGGCTGGGGTCTGCGCGGGCCGGTCGGCTGACTGGCTGGAGGGCTGGTTTCTCAGGCAGGTTTGTCGACTTGCGGGAGAGTAGCGCTTCTCTTCCTTGCCTGTGCGGCTACAGCAACCCACACCCCAGGGACGCGCTGTGCGGGAAAGGGGGTGGGTGGCAGCAGATCCCTTGGCGACCTCTGGTGCGTGAAATTTTGCCTCCCACATCTTCACCATCCCTCGGCTCTTTGTCGGCTACAAGTTCGGATACCTGGAGATGGTGATGGTGATATGGCGGCTGTCGATCAAGAGAGTAGGTAGGACCAGGTGGGCGGCTGAAAGTTGAAAGTTTACTGACTGAAAGCAACAGGCTCAGCAGTGCATTTAGCTAACCGCTGATTTTGTTTGTCGTAGGCTGTTGCATTGTTATCTATAGGCTTAGAAATCAACCCTTTGCCCCTGAGTTTCATTTTAATCGTTTTTGAATTCAATCACCTTTATGGAACAATACCTTTGAGGGACTTTGAAAAAGAAGTGATTGTGATGGTTATAGTTGCTCTCAAAAGATTAGTGGCTATTTGGTTCCTCCTTGATCTCATGCCTTTGAGCATTTGAGACAGAAGTTGACAATTATTAACAACATATTTTTGCTTTTACCAATTTTCACTACATATTCCAAATTTTTACATGTCATAGTTTATGATTTCATGTTATGGTTGAGCGATTTAACAACCTCCACCAATAGTGTAAAGCCCAGATGGATTACTCCCATATGTACCAACTATTATATATGATAGAACTTTGTAGTTTGGCGCTTTATAGACCGTACTTTTAACTGGGACTAAGTTTTGACATGGTAATAAAGGTACGCAGTTGTGCAGTGCAGTAAAAGAACAACTTTCAGTAATAATGTGCCTGGATAAGTGAAACACGTTTTGAAGGACTTAAAATAGTTAAAAAAAATATAAAAAAGAAACTATAGTAATATTTGTATAGCAATTTTCTTCTTGAAGTATCAAATTTATCCATTGCACAGTCTGTAAGTAGGCTTATTTAACAAACCACATAAAGGAATGGCTTAGTCTCTGTCTGTTGTGAATCTAAATTGAAAATTTGTTTTTGTGTGAGCTGGAAATATTTGAAGTCTCTGGATGTCTGTTCCAACTGTTGTCAGATTAAAAGCCTGTCTGATGTAGATCGTATCTGCAATTGTGGAAATGGCCAATCAGATAGCCGTTTAAGTGATCTCTTTGGCTGCCGGAGCATTATTCCAGTTAGCGGGACGCAGACACGGCTCAACATCTGCTTGCAAAGAGCAGGACTGGGTTAACGCGTTTTACCGTTTTACCGCACTGAGCCCCACTCTTCTCGTAAGCTAAATATAGAAATGTTAAAGTATAAACAGATCGTGCTTCGGGATGAGCAACATAATACAAGCCGGACTTTTGTTTATTGTTTATCCATTCTTTACACAGTTAGTTCCTGTTCTTATTGCTTGTTCTTATTGCTGTTCTTATAGTTCTTCTCTTCAGTATGCCGCCTTAATCAGGTATGATGATACCATTCACCCCCCTTGCTTCGCTTAGAATCTAAACAGAGTTGAATCAAACCCATTTTCTATTCATTGCTTAGTAGCTTCCATGGATAGCATAAAAATCAAAGACTTGTTAGTTACATTGGCTGGATTCACAGAGAGAACAAAAAATATTTAAAAAAAAATATTAAAATAATAAAGTGTTCTTATGTGCTGAATTGAAAAGAACTGCTTTTATTTTTCTTTTACTTTTTTTGAGGAATTGTGTGTGTTTTTGTCAAGAATTGATACTCAAACGTATATCAAAATGCAGAATCTTAACTTAGCATTTTTTCTCTATATCACATTGTTTGCGCTTCGATTCGCAAATTCTTATCGAATCCTTCCTAACAATTTCAAATTTGGTACAGTTGAATCAAGAGATGTAGTCAACTATAATACTATGGATTTAGTTTACAATTATACAAGTGGTTCTAAAATTCAAGGAGTCAATTTAGGTGGTTGGTTACTTTTAGAGCCTTATATTACTCCAAATTTATTCTGGAATGCTACAGATGATCCTTCAAATCGTGATAATGAAGATGAGGTTCCAATAGATGAATATCACTATTGTGAAAAATTGGGTAAAGAAGAAGCTGAGAAGAGATTACAGGAACATTGGTCAACTTGGATTGTTGAAGAAGATATTAAAAATATTTCAGATTGGGGTTTGAATATGTTAAGAATTCCAATAGGTTATTGGCATTTTGCTCAATTAGATGATGATCCCTATGTATCAGGTGGAGAAGAATATCTCGATAAGGCTATTGAATGGGCAAGAAATTATAATTTAACTGTTTGGATCGATTTACATGGTGCTCCTGGTTCTCAAAATGGGTTTGATAACTCTGGTTTAAGAGATCACATTGGTTGGTTAAATAGTACAACCAATGTTCAGTTGACGTATGATATTCTTTATTACATCATGGACAAATACGGACACGAAGATTACTATGATGTCATTTGTGGTATTGAAATTTTAAATGAACCAATAGGTCCACAGATAAACCAAAAACATTTAATCGATTTTAATGAAAAATCTTATACACAATTAAGAGGTTTAAATTCTCATCAGAATTTTATTTTTCATGATGCATTTTATGTAGCCGGATTTTGGGATGATTATTTAATGAATCAAGTTTCAAAGACAGATAACTATAATAATATTACTATTGTATCTAATTCAACAGCAGATAAATTAGATATTTCTAAAAATTCGACTTATTATAGTGGAGATTACTATAACGTTGTTTTAGATCACCATAGATATGAAGTCTTTGATGTTAATCAATTAAAAGAATCAATCGATGGTCACGTTCAAGGTGTTAAAGAATATGGAAGTAATATCTTAAAAGAAAAACATTTGAAGATAGTTGGTGAATGGAGTGCAGCTTTAACCGATTGCGCTTATTGGTTAAACGGTGTTGGTAGAGGTTCAAGATATGAAGGTACTTACGATAATGATGAAGCAATTGGTGTTTGTGGTGATATTGAAAATGTCGATTCCTTAAATAATACAATGAAGAAAAATATAAGAACTTTAATTGAAGCTCAGTTAAACGAATATAATAAAACACAAGGTTGGATCTTTTGGTGTTATAAAACTGAAAGTACAATTTCTTGGGACATGAAAAGATTAGTTGAAAATGATCTATTTCCACAACCATTAACTCAAAGAAAGTACCTCTCTAGTGCTTCAAAATTATTATTTAACTCACTATCATTGAATCTACAAATTACATTTTTCTGTTTAGTATTTGGTCTTTCAATTTTCTAAAACAAAAGTTTTCCACAAGTTTTGCTCAGGTTTTAGATTTAGATTTTTTTTGCTCATTTAGCTTGTCGTTTGTTCATTCTATTTTATTTTTTTGTCGCTTTTCGCCTTTCTTGCTTTTCATGTTATTTACATTATATATATATAGACTTAAATTTTTAAAATAAACTTGAATATAAAAATTAAAGTATTAAAAGAAAAAAATATGTACGCCCTCCTACTATCAAACACCGACCTACAGAGAATAAAGGATCCGGGGTTAGCGAAAGAGGCGTTTAACTAATCTGGGCACTTCTAGTAAATAGTAAGCATGCAAACCATCGTCTAAGTGACTAAAGGGCAACCCTAAAGAAACTTTAACCGGAATCCTGCTTATTTTCGTGCCTGCTAAAAGAGAAAAAAGGAGAAAAAAAAGAAAACATGATTGAAGGACGATGAAATAAAAATTCTCTGAGCATTGCTGGCCTTTTATAGTAAAGTTTTTTCACTAATTTCCACTGAGAATTGTTGAAAAATGAGAGAGAAAAACAATAGGCTTCAATTAAAAGTTATAACGTGTACGGGTGTTCTCTTTCTACTTAATTCTGAATGTTCTTCATTTTCAGGGTTCAGTTTGGGGGTTTTACGTTACACTTTAATGAAAAATAGATAATAAAGAATGTTTGGCTTCATAATATACAAAGATAAAAAAAAAGACGATATGTTTATATAAAGAATATAATTGTATGATAATTAAAACAAATTTAAAACAAAAATGAGTGATAAATGAGAGTAAAATGCTAATAATCCGTTGTTAAGTTTTAAATTAAAATAGTTTTGATGCTATAGATCCATTTGTTTTCAATTGTTTCTTATTTTTTTTGTTATGTTTTTTACTTGAACCACTAGCAACTTGTGATTTGTGGAAAGGACTACTGAATGTACCTTTAACGTTATTCATCTTGAAAAATTCTTGATCTAATTCAGCAGAAGTACTATTTAAAGCAGCTTGTTTACCACCATAATAATTAATTGTCTTAGCGTTACCACCTTCAGCGTTACCTAAATGACTGGAGAAAGTTAATCTACTTAAATCTCTGGCTAAATCTAAATCAGTTATACCTTTATCAGCAGCGGCACTTATTAATTGATCTCTTCTACTCTGTGGTAAGTGATCAACCGTGTATGAACCTTTGTTAAATCTGATGGCTTCTTCTAAAGAAGCACGAGAACCATCTTCATTTAATGGAGGTTCTATATATAATAATTTACCATTGACGTAATCTTTTAAGATATATCTAGCAGCCCTAGCTTCATCAGCAGAACCAAAACCTTGTGTCATATAACCTCTTGATCTAGCATAAGCTGTTAATAATTCTTCAGAAGTTGGGTAACCTTTACCACCTTCTTCTGCTGATCTTGTTGGGATGGCGATACCATATACGGCTTCAATGAAGTATTTAGGAATTCTTTGTGCTACTAATTGAGCTGGACCTGTATATTCTCTTAATTGATCGATTGGTAAGACACCATTACAGACTAATTCAGCGTTAGTGAACGCAAAATTTGGGAAAACTAAACCGGGACAATCACATAATATAACTCTATCAGATAATAAAATAGTTTGGAAATGTTTTGTCTTACCTGGGGTTGATGAAACTGAAACTTTCTTAGAACCGACTAAAGCATTAATTGTTGAAGATTTACCAACGTTTGGATAACCGACTAAACCAATTTGAACTCTTTGTGGTTGACCAGGTGGTGCTTCAGTTAAAGGTTCTGGAGCTTCACCTAATAATAATTCTTCTAATTCTTGAACTGTGATGATTCTTGTTAATTGTTTTAATTCTTCTTCATCTTCTTCTGAAATTTCTGTTGATTCTATTAATTGTTCCTTTTGTTCTTCGTCTTCTTCTTCTTGTTCTTCCTTTTTAGCTTCTGCAACTTCGTCAACTTCTTCATCATCGGTTAATTCTTCAGATAATTCATCATCGTAATCAGATTCGTCAAGTTCTTCTTCTTCTTCATCATCTTCTTCTTCTTCTTCTTCTTCTTCATCGTCATCATCATCTTCGTCATCTTCATCATCGTATTCATTATATCTATTGTTCAAAGCATCTAATTCTTCTTGTTCTTTTTCTAATTCTAAAATTTCATTTGCCTTAGCAGCACTGAAAAAAGTATATCTAATATTATGTTTTTGAAAATATCTAACCCATTCTAATCTTTGTTCAAAAGTTAATAAATCAGCTTTATTAACTAATAATAAATTTCTTTTCAATGGATTTAATTCCTTTACGTATTTTTCTAAATCTATTGATCTAAATAATAAAGGATTTCTAGCATCAACAATTTGAACAACAAGATCGGATCTTTCAATAACTCTCCATAATTGTTTCCAAACCATAATATTTCTTTCAAAAGGAGTTAATAATAAATCATTATTTTCTTGTAAATGAGCCAATTGTCTTCTCCATTCTAAGAAAGCATCATTTTCTAATCTTTCTAATTGAAATTTTGACATTGATTCATTCCATTTTGGTCTTCTTGGAACAGTTAATTCATTTTGAAATTGTTTTTGAATATTAAATTTAGCTTCTTCTTCTTCTTTTGTTAATAAATAAGGATTTAAACCATCTTTATTATCGACACTTCTATTATTAATTTGAATAATTTTAACACTTGAACCCTTTTCAGCTGTAAAATCTGTATCTGCTAATTCTGCTGTATTTAAAAATTCATCTAATGCATTTTCTTGAGTAACTGATCTTAATTTAACCCAATTTGCTTCATGTTTATCGGTTGTAAATCTTAATTCACCATCTGGTAAATAAACAACTCTATTTTCTTTAGCTCTAACATTTTGAATATTTCTACCTAAACCAATAGTATTTTTATTTTTATGTTGAACAGGTTTTGGACCTTTTGGTGGTTTCCATTTTTTTGGTTCTGTTTTATGTGGAGGCATTGTAGAATTATATTTCTAATTTTTGTAGTATAACTATATTAATAAGTTCTATATAAGCAGAAAGATAGTTATATGTATAAATATATTTATATTTATATATCTAACTATACTTGGGTAAAGTTTCTTGTCCTTGTTGCCTATCAACAAGGCAAAAGGAAAATGTAATCATAGTTTCCACTGTAATCAGATCCATATAAAAAGAATATTCCCATACAGAATTAAGTAAAGTACGAGCATAAGTTGTAACAATGGGATTAAAAAAAAAATTTAATTATGCTAAAAAAAAAAAAGAAATTTTAGTTTATTAATAATCAATTACGTAGTTAGTAATGGTGTACGGGCTAATAAAAAACCGATAAGGAAAAACGGTGAAAAATCATCTTTCTTCACGTGACTATAATTCGTCAATTGCGACGCGTCGATAGGGAATTGTATAACTTTCCATAATTTTCACATTCTCCACTTGGAGGAAAGTTAAGCTCGCTCTCTGTATGGGCCGCAGTCCAGAACGGGCCCCAAAGTGGACGCAATTGGCTGTGACGAGAAAGTATGCAGCTGGAAATGCGGCAGGCATCGGTGCGGGGCTGTTCCAAAGCGTGCTGTTTCTGGCTGTTTTTGTACACAGTTTTATCCTGCGCTGGACTAGAGCGGCTAAGGGGCTGCAGTAGTATGTCCCCCATTTCGTATCTTGATCTCGGCCCACTCTCCCGCCTCCCACCCAGCGGGCCGCTTCTTTCCCACAGAGAAATAGGCAGATTTCCAGTTGGTTGCTATTTTCCAGTCTTGTCTGCCTATTCTGTTTATCTGTCGGCTCGTTTACCGCTCGAGTTGGAGTCTGGTATCTACAGCGTACTGGATTGTTGAGATGCTTTTTTCAATGGGAAGCCAGCATTGTCAACAGAGGTTTGGTCAAGTTGCTTACATCTCGATTTGTCTATCCCATCCTGCCTATTGTTTGATATTGGTGAGTCAGTGCGGGTGCCATTGTGCGGTATTGTAGTTGTCCAGACTTGCTTGCTGGTCCTGCTGGGTACTCATTGCGCTGTTGGTGATTTCTCTACTGGTTCAAGAGGGAATCGTTTAACTGATACTATACTTTTGTCCTAAAAAACTAAAAATGTAAAGATCACTCACTGATCGACCATTTGGTACCATCATTTCAATTTGAAAAACTTATAAACTGTACTCATCAAGTTTTTCAGAAATTTTCAAGGCTTCAATTGGTGAAGAAATTTGGCATATATCTATTTAAGATTAGGGTTTATCTCACTGACACGACCACATACATTTTCCTGTATTTACTTTTTCAAATATAATTGCTGACAACAACCTTATTACATCATTCCACATAATTGATTACATCAAAACATAAAAAATTGTTTCTTTTTGTTTCCTTTCCCTTTTCTCCTTCTATTTATTAAAGAAACTTCTAAATTTAAAATAGTTTTCAAATTTTACTATACTTAAAAACACCACAACAGTATCTTCACTGTTCCCATATTTATTCATCGATTTGCAAACTTGTCACTTCACTCACTAAGCTAATTCAATAATTAATTAACCTTTAATCAACTGGTTTTCGTTTCAGTTTATACTTCACACAATGTCAAATTCACAATTCACTCGTAGTTATATACCAACTTCTTCTTCTTCATACTCAATAACAGATTCAGAATCAGATGCTTACTTCACAGATGCCCGTTCACATATGACTGGAGTTTCAACAGAATCTTCATCTGATGAGGAAGCTGATAATACTCATATCAATAATAATAATAATAATAACAGCAATGTCATTAGAAATTCATTGATATCTGATGATCCAAACGGCACTTCTCTTTCTCCACAAGTTACTATAACAGAAGAAATTCCACCTACATCTCATCAAGAATTACAATTAGATAATAATCTTGAAAACGAACAAAATAGTATCCTCACAAACACAAATCTCAATTCACAACCTGAAATTAATCAATCCACAATGAATACTGCTGTTACTGCAACACCAACTGCTCCGGTAGCAGTTACTCCAGAACAAACCGCTCCAGTTGAAACTGCTCCAGTAGAATTGAAACCACTTGATACCCCAAAGTTAAATGAAAAGGCGTTGGCAGATGGAAATACTGCTTCACCACAAACAGATGATTCTGATAAAACTCAAAGCAATTTACAATCCAATGAGAAGTCTTCTGATAATATAGTAAAATCCCAACCACTGCCAAATGATTTACCAGCATATAAAAAGACAGAAGAAACTAATAAAAAAGCATATGTCAATACAGACGCTAATAAAAATACACAAGGTGCTGCTGGTGCTCCAAAAAGATATAGAAAAGAACAAAGTGAATGTGCTGAATATTGGAGTGAATGTCAATGTTGTCCATGTTGCTCGTGTGATAGAGAATCTGGTGAAAATATTTTCATTCTCTGTGCCACATGCTTAACAACTTCATGTGTATCTGTATTCACAGCTCTTTGTGCTGCT
Source organism: [Candida] boidinii (assembly GCA_001599335.1). NCBI lineage: Eukaryota > Fungi > Ascomycota > Pichiomycetes > Pichiales > Pichiaceae > Ogataea > [Candida] boidinii. Next base: position 1,710,584 of record BCGP01000003.1, on the reverse strand, counting down.
AGCTGTTGTTCTTAATGGTCTTAATGGTCTTTTCTTTTTCTTCACCATGATTATCATCAACTGATTACATATAATTTTTACTTAGATACCTACCATTTTATAAAATGCTTGCTTTTAACATAATTCATTTACTTTAATCTACTACAAAATCTTGAAACTTCATAAACATTTGAAATTTATTTTCCTTCATTAATATATACCATTTTTAAAATAATTCTCAATTATTTATAGTCTCTACTTATTTAATATATCAAAATCAAATATTTAACGCTGGATCAGTAAATATTTTGAAAAAAAAAAAATGAATAAACATTAACTATTTATGAAAGTGATGTGCTGCCATTTGCGTTTGCAATTGCCTTTTCTTTTGCAACGGCATCCCATGGTTCATCTCCCTGTGAATACTTAGTCAATGGGATATCATAAGGAAACCTAATTGGAACTCGAATGGCTTCACCTTTTATATCATTTATAATATTGTTGAAGTTATCTTCCAATTCATCACTCCCAAATACAGGCACTAATTCGACAACTGAATTGGTTTCTTTTTCTCCTTCAATTTTGTATAATTCAGGGTGAATTAAAATACCAGCCTCAAAAGATTTAATTTCATACTTATGAATTGTGTTCTTATCTCGTGCATCACCTTTAGATCCATAACCTCTGGTTGGGCCACCCCAAGCAAATTTTGATAGATTTGCACTAGTTAATAAGAACCAATTAACATTTTCAAATTCATTACTTGTAGATGTATAAGTTTTAACATGCGGTGAAACAAATTTCCTACCGGCTAAACCTAAATCATTTTTATTTTTTGAACTCCATCTATAAAAGAAATTTTTTATAACTTCATATTGATTCTTATATGAAAAGTTATTAAATTTTCTTTCCTTTTGAAAAAATAATGCAAATCCAGATAAATATCCAAACATTGCATTCATAACTTCATCCACAGTGGGCCATATTAAAACAGGTTCATATTGATGTGTTAACATAGCATCATGTACTGATTTCAAACCAGGTTGTAAAACAATTTCCTTATTATCTACCATTATTGGATTTAAAATATGTGTGAAAATATTAGATGAATTTGAATCAAAAGGTGCAGCAATAGAAGATACTTGTGCGACAAATTTAGTCTTTTTATTAGAATTGACTCTGTCAATAGTTAACTTATGCTTATGGAAAAGTTGATACAGTTTACCATACCCAAACAATATTTCCTTATTGTTAATATTATTATTCTCTAAATTAATCTCATAGTTTCCTGGAGCGGAAGATAAAAATTCAGCTTTAATAGGTGTAAAATCATACATTGACACATCTTGAACCAGTTGATCTATTTCAATCTTTTTATACTTCTTCAAATAATTTATAAAATCAATCTTGAAATCAGGTTGATTTATAAATTGGTTTTCCGTATTCTTCTCGTCATTTAAACTCTTGAGTTTCAGTTGATGCAATCTAGGTGAAATCCAACACATTTGAGTTTGACCATGATAATCCATTTCTGTTAAATTCATCGTATGAATAACAAGTTGACATGTTCTGTCCTTGTAAAAATTTACCATCATTTTTGTATGATGACTCCCATATCTGGCAACTGTCATCTTTACTGGTGTTATTTTAAACATTAATTTATGTTCTGGTTTTAAGTTTAAATCTTCACCATTGTGAATAACAAAAATATCTAAATTCATAGGATCTGCGTTGATGTGTGGAAGAATGAAGTCACAATCAATCATCATATTGAATTGGTAAGTGGATATAAGATCTGGTGATCCAATTAAATCACGTAAACTAACAGCATCCTCATTACATGTTGGATCAAGTTTTTCATAATTTTCAGATTTTATCATCCTTATAGGTGATGTGAACTTTTTTCCTTTTTCTAAATTCCCTTTTTTTGAAGCCATGGGTTGTGTCTTATGTTTGACACCTTCGTCATTGTCATCTCTATCATCATCACTAGGTGGCTGAAGACTCATAGCTATTGCTTTCCGTAATTGTTCTTCATCATCTAAATCACTGCCAGTTGAAACATCCGTGGTATCAAGATCTATTTGATCTATATGCTGTGTATGCTTATCGGCATCGTTATCACTCTCGTCGGAGATAAGCGTTATTGTTTCAACTTCTTTATCAGGGGATCTTCTCTTATGCTTCAAATGTGTCTTTCTTTTTAAATTATCATCTTCGGACTCAATTTCAATCAAAATAGAATTAGTACTTTTAATTTGTGAATCACGGCCGATTATTTTTGATTTCTCATATTCTTTTTTCGCTCTTTTATTCGGTTCATTTTCTGTGTCCGATGATGAGGATAAGTCTGTTGGATCATCTTTGTCTTGTGATTTGTCATTGTCTGAAATCCTTGTTAAATCAGACATTATTATTATTTTTTGTTTCAGTTACTTCTATATTTTCAACTGCTTCAGGACTTTAAGCATATTAGCCTCTTAAAAATCAATTAAATCTTTCTTGCTTTTATAAGAAGGTATTTCAAACACGATAAGAAAGATAACACCAGCACTTACATGATGATATAACTGGTGCATTGGTGTTTTCACTGAAAACTTCACCTATTATATTTTATATAGACTATGCTATATAGTTCAAAAACCAACTATTGGATATAATTCAAGTTTTAAAATCAAATTGTTACAATATAAATTTTACAATAAAAAGTTAGAAATAAATTTAATAAATGCGAAAAGTACAGTATGTATTAATTAAATAACTAAAGTATATTTATACAATAGACTATATATAATAAAGACAACCTAACACGTTTAGTATAATCTGAAAGATGGACCCATAGATGATTTAATAACTAAGGAACCAACGTTTTGCCAGTTCTTCTTTAATAAGGAAACTAAGAAGTTAATAGCCATCATAATTTGAGAGACTAAAGCATCTTCTTCCATTTCAACGTGACCAACAGCAACGGCTAAACATAAGACCTTCTTTAATTGGAACTTAATGGTGGATTTAACATCACTGACCTTGGAGTATAAGTCATCATTGTGAGAAACTGGAGTTGGGAACTTACCAGCCTTTGATAATTGAGGACCTAATAATCTTGGAACTTGTTTAATTAAAACTTCAGAAGCAATGAAAGCGTTATATTTCTTAGCTAATTTTTTAATTAATTTCTTGTTCTTGTTTAATTTCTTTAAATCATCAACGGACATAGCATCGACACCTAAAGACTTAGCTCTATCAACATCAAAAGCATCACCAAAAATACAGATGGTCATGTTTGGTCTTGGGACGACTGGTAATCTTAAAGTACCAGAGAAACGCTTATCTCTTTGTGGATCATAGTTCTTTAAACCAACTTGTAATTCGATGGTTTCTAAGAAGTTTCTCTTCTTAGTTTCAGTAGAGTACTTAACGATGTTTTGAACGTTTTCTCTAACTTGAGTTGTGCTAACCTTAGACATTTTTATTAAGTTATTGATTGTCTCCCTATAATAGGTATACCTGTGTGGTTGTTCGACGATACAGAAGAAAAATCAGAAAGACTTTTAAATAGCTAATGGCATAGAACTAAAGAAGATACAGATTGATTTATTTAAAATTAGTAAAACAAGAGAAGGGGCGTTAAAAGAAGAAGAGAGTTTACCATAGTACAGGTGATGAAGTGAAAATTCACTGTGGAGGATGAGTGTATTACTAGTGGGACAAAGAACTAGAGGGAAATTTTTAGTGAAAAAGAGAAATTTTACTGTATATGATCCTTGAGAGCCTGAGTAGCACTGATAGCTATTGAAATTTTTTCTTTTAGCCTCTGGTGAGATTCCATTAACACCGCAGTAGATAGCTCAAGAGCGGCCAAAATCCTTTGCTCACCGCGCAACTATGGCGGCCTAAGCTTACCACCCTTTGATTAAGCACACCAATGGCTAACAATCATATTTCTATGTGTCAGTGTTATGTAAGCACAGTTACCCTGCGTCAATTTACATCAACCCTGATAACCCTTATATCTTGCACGTGATCTATTTTGATTTATTTTGTGTACGGGTTTAAGTTGGAGCCCTTAAACACGACATAGTGCAATTTGTACCGATTAGGAAATTATTTGTAACATGCATATCAGACAATAAATTAACTGCTTATGTACCAATTTTTAGAGAAGGTCAATGGCAGTATTGAGATGGAATTAGATGGATTATTTTGTGCTACCTACCTATGCATTGAGCAAATATGAACTAAGTGATTAACTGAGGAAGCTTTTAAAAGAGTCCACTGAGTGTCTTTCACTAATTTATTTCTCAAAAATAAAAAAACATTTAATTCTAATTTCAAATAAGTTTATTGATCCGATGTTCCTTTCAAATGCAGTTTCATTTCGGAATCAGAAACTCCGGTCTCTTCACATACATGATTTCCTTCAAAGCGCTATATATATCAATTTTCTAGCGGTGAGATTCTATTCTAAAAAGGCTCCAAAATCAACTGCCAAGGCAAAGACAGCATCATCATCAAGATGGTTGAATAGAGCACAGAATGATCCATATAGTAGACAAGCCAAAGAGTTTAACCTTAGATCAAGAGCGGCATTTAAGCTTTTACAAATAGATGATAAGTTTTCCATCTTCAAATCGGGTCAGAATGTAGTTGATTTAGGATTTGCACCTGGCGCTTGGTCACAAGTAGCTGTTGAAAAGACAAATAAAACTGGGAAAATTCTAGGTGTGGATATTCTACCCTGTCAACCACCAAATGGTGTGTCTTCAATGCAAGCCAATATCCTTAGTAAACAGACACATGATAATATAAGAGATTTTTTCAATTTTCCTGATAGAAACAATTTATTCATGCCAATTAAAGTTGAAATAGATGAAAATGGAAATGAAATTGGTCAAGGTCAAGGTCAAGATCGTAATAACAATGGTACGATGAATCATTCTGAAGTGATAGTAGAAGGGAAATCTTATTTGGAGTCAGAATTAGAGATAGAGGCAATAGAGCTTGAGAAATTAGGAGTCAATGAAAGTAAACATAAGGATAATAGTGAAGAAGAGTCATTAGGTGTTTCTGATTCTAAAGATAAATTTGCAAGTGAAGAAGGAACTGAATTGCAGAATATAAAAATCAATAAGAATAAAAATAAAATACCCCAACAATTTCCTGTTGATGTGGTATTAAGTGATATGTGTGCACCTTTTTTACAAATTAATGGATTTCATAGTTGGACTACTAACAACCCATATATTAGGATGGCTAATACTACTGGTATGGCATTTAAAGACCATGTAATGAGTATGGATCTTTGTGATGCAGCTCTTATATTGGCAATTGATTTATTAAGACCTGGTGGTTCTTTTGTGATAAAATTCTTTACCGGTGTTGAAGATAGTTTATTAGAGACGAGACTTGAGAAATCTTTTAATGTTGTTCATAGATATAAACCTAAGGCAACTAGAGATGAATCCAAAGAATGTTATTTTGTATGTCTTAATAAAAAGAAAGATGTTGATAAGCGTGATGTTTTCAAAATCTCTAGTTGATTGTTTTTTTTTTCATTATTTATTACGAAATATCACTTATTATGTATATTATATAACGCTTCAATTGTATATATGGATGACTATTTATTACTTGCTTATAGCAACTTGTTTATATTTTTTTTAGTCATTTCATATATATAATTTTGGCGTTTCATCTCGCCCTCATAGATATTATTTTATTTGATGTATATTATTTCACCTTCTTCATGTTAATAGAAACGACACCTCTCATATAGATAATCCCCATAATTAAATTACTTGAATTTAAATAATACATTAAAAATAGAAGTGTTAAAATTTTTTGGTTTGTATTAAGAAGTAAAACAAATAAATAAATAAAGAAAGAAAGAAAAATTATAAAACCATTTGGTGAGAGATAAGTTTAATGTATATATATATAAATAATTATAAATATAAATAAAAGCACAAGGAAAAAAAAGGAAATAAAAGTTAAAATAAAATAAAGCTGTTGGTGCAAATACAGCTATGAGGAAAATAAATAATAACTTTAGAAAATAAACGGTGAAATACAGATTGTTGGAAAAAACAGAATAAAACAAAAATAGGTAAAAATCAAAAAAAAAAAGTGTTGATTGTTTAAGTGATAATTATAATATTAACTTGATAATCTATCTGAATGAAATAATTGTTGAATACATGAATGATGGCTAGACTTAAGCTTCTTCTTCGGCTTCTTCTGTCTCTTCTTCTTCGGCAGCAGCTGGTTCTTCTTCTTCTTCGGCTTCAGCTTCTTCTTCTTCTTCGGCTTCTTCAGCTTCTTCGGCTTCTTCGACTTCAGCATCTTCAGCAGCTGCAGCTTCAGTTACAGCTTCTTTAGCTGGAACATCATTATCGATATCTATTAAGCTTTCAGAGACAGAATTTAAAGATGGGAAAAGTTCAGGGTTAGTAGAAGGAGAAGTCAATCTATCAGCTAAATTTTTATTACCTGCACTTAATAAACTATCTGACCATAATTTAACATTTTCACTGAGATCAGTTTTATCGTTTTTATAAGATAAAGATAAGATTGAAGCTTCTGTGAATCTATTTGTCTTTTGTAATAATTTAATACAACCATCAACGTCATTAGCAGACCATAAAGCACTGAATGCAACATTATATTTACCAGCATTAACACAAGATTCAGCTAATTCTTTTAAACCATTTGTATCATTAAATGAAGTATATAATAATAATAAAGATTCAAAATCTTTTGAATTTTTAAAAGCTTCGGAAGCTAATTTTAAATCCCAATTAGCTAAGGCAATATCACCTAATTGTTTCCATTTATGTGAATTTTTATTAATATCTTTTGAAGCAATATCATAAGCTGTTTTCAAATCTAAAGTTTCAATAGCTAATTCGAATTTTTGTTCATTATCAGTTGTGATTTCTAAAGCTAATTCTTTATAACCTTGTTGTTCTAAGAATCTAGCAATCTTTGGCATTTCAGATTGATCAATATTTTCTAATAATTCTGAGGCTTGATCAATATCACCTCTTAAGACAACTGTTTGATATTCTAATACTGATAGGGCAACATGGTATGAAACAATGTTAATATCTTTATCAGCAACGTAAACTTTGTTATCTCTTGGTAAGTAACCTAAAAGGTACATATTTTTATCAAAATGAGCGATATTGAAAATTGAGCCACCAACTAAATAGTTTAATCTGTTAGCAGATGAAGTGTAAATGAAAACGTCACCAGCCCATTTACCACTAACGATTGAATCTTCGATATTGTATAATAATTCAAATGCTTCTTCACAACCTTCTTGTTCATCGATGTTACCAGCTTCTAAATTAGCGTTAAAGACATCTCTATCGAATCTTAAGACGTAAGCAGCTTCTTGTGAAGCGATTAAAACTAAATCACCAGATTCTGACCAGATAACATCTTGAGCTTCAACATCGACTCTTCTAACTAGAGAACCAGTTTCCCAATCATAGAATGAGATGAAACCTTCAGATTTAACAGTTAAAACAGTGCCACCATAAATTTTATCAGCAGCATAAATTAAATCAATTTGACCTTGAGATTTTTCTTTAAAATTCTTAAAGATTTTAATTGAAGATACAGTTTCTCTAACAGCATAATAATTTGAATCTTGAGACCAAACGAAATCCAATGCTGTACCATATGATTTATTTCTCCAAGCTAAAGCAGTATAAATAATGTATTCACCATCACCTGTAACGGTAACAAATCTACCATTTGGAGAATGTTCTAAAGAAGTTGGGAAATTTTCAACGTTACCTAATTCCTTTTGAGATAAAGATAAGATTTCACCATCATCTAATTTAGCATCTGAAGCTTTAATAACTGTTGAATAAATATCTGTATGTTTAGCCCAAATAACTTTACCCATTGGATCCATTGAAATCAATGGTTTATCATCACCTAATTGAACAATGACGTGACCTGTGTCGAAACCAACAGCAAATAAATTAGAACCTTTTCTTGTGGCAACACACCAAGCACGTTCCATAGCGTAATTTAAAGATTTTTCTAATTTATATGTATTACTATTCCAAATCTTGATAGAAGCATCTTCAGAACCTGAAATGATTAATGGTAATTCAGGGTGGAAAACAGCGAATGAAACGTTTGATAAATGACCTTCTAAAGTGGCGACACAAGATTTAGTTTGATAATCCCAAACTTTTATTGATCTATCATCAGAAGCTGTTATTAAATATGGTTTATCACTTTGTGGATAATATTCAACGTAATTTACACCTTTTGTTTCATGAGCTAATAAAGTGAAATTTGGAGTATTTGAACCTAATGACCAAATTTTAACTGTTCTATCTAAACAAGCAGAAGCAAAAGTATTTAAATCTTTTGGATTAAATGCCAATGACATGACATAATGTTGATGACCTTCAAAGATTTGTTCTAATTTCCAATTATTTTCCCAATTCCATAATTTAATTGTCATATCATCTGAAGAAGTTAAGATATAAGGTCTTGTTGGATGAACAGCGATTGATCTTATATAATCTGGATGAGCTTCAAATTGTGCCACTTTAGCACCTGTATTATAATTATAAATTCTAATTTGATTATCATCTGAACCAACAACAATCCAATTTTTTCTAGCAATGAATTTACCAGCTCTTACAGGAACATTTGTAACATCTATAAATTTAACTTTTGCACCTGTATCATAAGACCAAATTTCAATTTTACCACTATATAAAGTAGTTAAAACCCAAGGTTCAGTTGGATGAAAGTCAATTCCCTTGACACGATCTGATCTTGTACTAAAATGTTTCTAAATTAATTGATTTATTATGAATATGAAGTTATAAGTTAATAAAAAAGGGAAAAATAGTTAGTATATTTATTAAAATTCAATTGAATCAATGGATCATATATCATATGATCATTTCTATATTTATACATACTTTAACGTCTAATTTCATTTTGTATATTGTGTCTTTCTCTCTATTTAATACTGTTTATTCAATTGATATTCTTTTTTATTTATTTATTTATTTTGTTTATATTTAATAAATATATTAGTATGATGTATAATATTGATTCAATGATAATATAAAATTCAATTTGTGTACTGATTTGATATTAATAGAATTTTAATATAATTTTATTATAATTTTCCAATATGTATTTACAGACAACAATTTATATTGAATTAATAATACAAGATAGTATTATATGATAACGTGTATAATAAGAAAAAAGATTGAGTAAATAAGAGATTTTAAAATAGTTTATAATGAATTTTTATCCGTTCAAGATCAATGGAGATACAGTGGGTGGTGGTGGTAGTGATATATTGAGACAGATTCCGAATTGGTTCAATTGATCGATTGTACAAGTGTATTGTGTAACCAGATCTCATCTGTTGTATGCGCAATTAGATGAAATTGTGTAGTTGATTGATTCTTGGTTGGATTTGTTTGAAGAGATTTTGGTGCTGTTGATAGAACGCATCTGTATCTGTATCTGTATCAGCAACAGCAACAGCATCAGCAACAGCATCAGCATCAGCAGTTTGAAGTTACAGAGGCTCATGAGAAGCGACTACTGTTACGATCAATCAATAGCTGTTATTGTCTCTGTACAGAGCTTGATACCGCCGTTGTGTCTACGCTCTCTCCACCGGGGCAAAGGTGTGGGAGTGCTCACGGGGGTTCACGAGATCACGAGGCTCACGAGGTCACGGGGCTGATAAGATCACAGCCTGGTGCCGCATAGACAAAGAGCCACGACGCGTCAGCATGATGGTGGCCCACATGTGAAACCAGGCGGCGTGCAGCCTCTGCTGCGCGCCGGAGTGTTGCCTGGGGGACCGCCAGACACCAGCCGGGGCGCGTACTAAGGACAGGAGATGCTACTGTCTTGATTAGAGGACACGTAAATGTGCAAAAGAAGAAACCTGGCACTCTGCACGGTGTGAATCCTGTGGAGGAGCGGGAAGGGCGTGCGGTTGGGCTGGTTTGCTGGTCTGCTGGCAGTCTTCCTGTCTTCCTGTCTTGCTTACTGGATCATGATAGGATTGTAGAGTATGTATTTCATATATGGCTAGTACTTAACAATTTCCTATTAAATAGCATTTTCTTTTGACTCCATATCATCCCATAACATGTTCAACTGCCTTTCAGATTATGCGTCGATGCAGTCGATCGGGTACTTGAGTAATGACAATCACGTGCCAATACCGATTTCTCCAGACAAGACAATTAGATAACAGCAAAGCAAAAATCTCGCCACGCCCAGCCTCCAGCCGTGCTTCTGGCCTGCTGCCCCGTCTCTAAGCCCTCCGCCTTAGTGTGTTTCTAGCCGTGTTGTTGAAACCCATCGCTGGCAGCCATTAAGCCATCCTATCGTTCAGAGCAGCTGGTATTCTTGGATTCGCGCTCAGCTTGCCAGCCAGCCCATCAACCAGGACAGCCAGCCATCCAGCCAGCTAAGCAGGCGCGAAAACTGCGATCGATCCAAGACGAGGAAGTACGTAAGCAGTCAGCGATAAACATGAACGACTGACGAACTGATTTCAGCTTTGTTCCTATCGATTTCACGATTTGATTTGATTTCTGTTTCGTCTCGTTTCGTCTCGTCTGGCTCTGTCTCAAGAAGAGATCAGTACTGTCTGTCAGAGGAGTGCCAGGGATTCTCTAGATTCACTACTCTTCACTCGTTCTGACACTCTCACTAGTTCCACCAGTATCATTATCACTAGTGGTTTAGCTCACTAGTGGTTTAGCTCATTAGCTCATTAGCCATCTATCTTGCCATATCCATTTATTGCAAATCACATCACTTATCATCCACAACAAGTACACGCACAAGATACAACCCCTAGTACAGTTGGTTGATTTGCCGTATCTCTTTTAATTTCAATTTCAGTTTCAATTTCAATTTCAATTTTGCTTTGCATTCTCACATACACTCGTATAATATTTAAAAATTCCATTTGTTTAAATCAGTTTAAATCACTATTTATCAATACTTATATCACTAATTTAAATCACAATAAATATTTTTATATATATAAATTCAAAAATATGTGGGTTTGGGAATGGTGTATGTATATATATATATCTTAACTTATTTATATTCAAGAAATATTTACTAACAATATTATAAATATTATTAATATTATATTGAGCGGATCGGATTATTTCTATTTGAAATATATCTTTATATATCTCTCATTTCATATTATTATTATTCATTTATTTTAATTTATTTTAATTTATACAGTCACTGATGTCTTAGCCTCTTTAGGTCTCTGGAATAAACATGCTAAATTATTGTTCTTAGGTTTAGATAACGCTGGTAAAACAACTCTTTTACATATGTTAAAAAATGATAGAATGGCTACTTTACAACCAACTTTACATCCAACTTCTGAAGAATTATCAATCGGTAATGTTAGATTCACAACTTTTGATTTAGGTGGTCACGAACAAGCAAGAAGATTATGGAAAGATTATTTCCCAGAAGTTAACGCAATTGTTTACTTAGTTGATGCTGCTGATCCAGAAAGATTTGAAGAATCAAAAGTTGAATTAGATGCTTTATTATCAATCGATGAATTATCAAAGGTTCCTTTCTTAATTTTAGGTAATAAAATTGATTCTCCAAAAGCTGTTTCTGAAAATGAATTAAGACACTTTTTAGGTTTATTCAATACTACAGGTAAAGGTAAAGTTGCTATTGAAAATGGTAGACCAATTGAAGTCTTTATGTGTTCTATCTTAATGAGACAAGGTTATGGTGAAGGTTTCAGATGGTTATCTCAATATATTTAAATTAAATTATTTATTAATAATATTTAAAATTAATTCATTAATTTATTTGATTTTACTGATTTAAATAACTTCTTTCATTACTCTCTATCATTTTCTCTCTATATATATATATATATATATATATATATACATAGTTCTTTTATTTTATTTTATCTAATTTTCATCTTATTTTAATCATATCTTTCCTTTATATTTTTTTTTTCTTATTTTCTCTCTATTTTGTCTTTTGTTTAGTTATTATTATTTTTTTTGCTCATTAGATTTTGTGGTACTAATATAATTTTATTTATAATTAATAATTTTCTCATAATCTTAATAAATTATCAATATCATTTACTTTATTACTATTCATTTTACTGTAAATTTTAAATTATAAATTATGATAAAAATTAATATATGTATATATATATGCTTATATAAATGTAAATAAAAATACAGAAAAAAACGAAAAAAATTGTTAATAAAACTTTATTATTAACCTCTTCTTTTATTACCAAATGCATCAGATGAAGTTTCACTACCACCTAATTTTCTCTTTTTACCTTCGGTTCTAAAATATTCTCTTTTACGTTCTTTATCCTTTTCTTTCTTCGATTCCTCTTTCTTTGCTAATTTCTTTAACCTTTCTTTATTCTTCTCTTGCTTCTTACTCTTCTTCTTCTCATCTTTATCTTTCTTAATAGTAGATATAGTTTGAATTAAAGATCTGGCTTTCTTTTCATCACCATTTAATACAACAGCTCTTTTAGACATATATGTTTGCTTCTTTTGTTTCTTCATTGTTGATATTTGAGATTTAAATGGTAAATTGGATTGAATAGATTTTGGTATCTTTAATGCATTGAATTTTCTTTCTTTTCTTTCAACTTTATTATATGCACTATCTGCATTCATTGGTGCTCCCATACCATTATCAGCCCTAATTTGCCCCGTTAATCTCATACCTTTCCATTCAGCTTTATCTTGTAATAATAAAGATGTAACAGGATTGTAAAATTTCTTAGGTAATACTGGATACCATGTTCTCATAATAATAATATCACTTAATAAAATTTTATCCTCAAATGTGGCCCTAAAATGACCTTCAGGTTTGGATAATGCTCTTTTAATTTCACCTCTAATACCACTAACTGTCTTAATTGATGCTCCTTCAAATTTTGTCACTTCTAATGAACTCGAAAACATATCCTTGATAAATGCAGTATTACGGAAAATCTTATATGGATAACCAACAAGTTTTAATTTTTTAACGATTTCAACATCGGCATTTAAATCTTCAACAATACCTGTTGCGGCAATTCTGAAAGAACCAGTAGATTGTGAATTGGCAAGACGTTGAATACCACAAAATGTAGTATTTGGTGACACCAATGGTCCATAAAATGTAGCAAAACAATATGCATGCTCAGGTGTATATTTTAACATTCTATTTCTTGTTCTAGAATCAGAGGTAGTATAAAGTGGCATGGTTTGAAATCTTCTCCAACCTAATGATAAAATTAATGGATCATTACTCTTTAAGATTTTTTTATGCCATCTATGTCTTCTTATTCTAACATTTAAAAATCCAAATCTTTCTTCAGTACTTAATAAACCACCAAGAATTAATGGATATTGTGGATTGAAATTCTTAATAAACTCCATTGGTAAATTATCAATAGTAATTCTGACATATGAACCTGATCTGAAACCTTCAATTTTGGTTCTGGTATCTTCATCAAGTTTACTTAACTCAGCTTTGTTGATTTCTAATTGCTTAGCCATCTTGGCCTTTTGCATATCATACCATGTATCTTGTTCGGTATATTGATCGTCATCATTACCTTCACCTTCTTCTTCTTCGAATTGTTGTCTTAATCTTTCCTTCTTCTTGGCATTGAGTTCTCTCTTTTCAGTAACACTCAAATCGGCATCACCTTCTTTTTCGTCATCTTCATCTTCTTCACCATTTTCTCCCATTTCGTCTTTTATCTCTTCTTCTTCAAAATCAACAAAATCGTCATTATCAGATTCTTCTTCATCATCATCTTCTTCTTTATCGGCATCATTTGAAGCTGATGCAGCGGAACTTTCTTCTCCATTTTCCTCATCTTCTAAATCTTCAAAATCACCATAAACTTCATCAGCATCTTCGTCATATTCACCGTTCTTTTCAGCTTCTAATCTTTGTTTAGGTGTTAAGAAAAATCTATCTTTGATTGTCTTTAAAGAATTTTCACTTGATTCACCTAACCATTTCTTTTCTAATTTATCAACACTACCGAAAAATTGTCTACTGGAATCATAAACTGTATTATCAATGTTATCTTCTTTCTTCTTGAAAAAATTATCCTCTTCATCTTCTTCTTCTTCTGCTTCAATATCATCACTATCATCTGAAACATCATCAGTCATTTCAGCTTCTTCTCTTTTCCATCTTTTCATGACATCTTCAGGATCAATAGAATTAAGATAAATTAATTTATTGATATCTGAGGTCTTTCTATTATTTATATCTATAGTATTGTACATTTTTGAAGCTTTTGCACTTGACCAATCATCAAAGTTATTTCCATTGTCATGGTTATCTTCTTCATCCAATTCAAATTCAGAATCAGTTTCAAATTCTAATTTTTCTTTTTCGTTATTTACAGGTTCTCTATCTTCATCTGCTTCCTCTGATTTAGAAATTCCTCTGATTGATCTTAATCCTCTTCTACCAAAATTACCAATTAATTCCTTGGCATCTTCGTATTCTTCAATATCTTCATCACCATCAATTTGATCTTCATCGTCTTCATCTTCGTCATTTTCATCATCTTCTTCTTCATCATCTTCTTCTTCATCTTCATCTTCTTCTTTTATTTCACTTATTTGAGGACCATCACTGAAAAGTCTTATACCTGAAGAATTTTTTTGTTTTTCTCTTAATTCCATTATATCTGATGCATTTTGTAAACTAGTGACTAATTTTTCACCAATACCTTGTTCTTCACCTTCTTTGAAACTTTCTTTACCAACATCGATATAAACAGCATCTTTATCTATAAGAACACCATGAACATTTGACATTGGAGCATAAATAATTTTTTGTTTATCTTCTAATCTTTTACGACGTCTTGGTCTTTGTGGTAATGGTTCACCATTTTCTTGAGCTAATTTTTCTTGTTCTCTTTCAAGTTCTTCTAATTTTTGTTCATAATATGGAGTAGGACATGGATCAGGTAATTTTTCAACAGTAGAAATTGTATAATCACCAACACCTGCAATATGAACTTTAGCATTTGTCTGTGATAAAGGAGTACCATGTAAGTAACCATAAATTGCAACTTTTCTATCTATCTTTGGATTTTTTTCGATTAATGAAGGATGTGTTATATCTATAATTCTATCTGATAACATATATGGATGTTCATTTCTCCATTTTAAAGGTCTAAATTTCATAACACTTATAAATCTTGATAAATTTAAAATTTCTCTATCAGGGTATCTACCATTAATAACACCAGATAAATAAAATAATTTAGCACCTTGATAAACTTCAGTCCAAAATCTTTGTTTTAATCTTTTCTTTGAAGCTCTTAAAGTTGCTTGTTTTTTAAATAAATCTAAATGAGTACAAACACCTAAAATTCTTGGCATACCATGATGTTGAGCAATATTTAAAAATTCCATAGTTTCCATTTCAAAACCAAAATTACCATCCATTAATAATAATACTAAATCTGCAATTTTGGCTATATCTATCATTGAATTTAAATCATTTGAACATTCGATAAATGTTAATCTTCTTCTTTTACCACTAACAACAGTAACAGGACCATTAATTTCGGTTAAAGTTGTCTTTGTTAATCTTCTTATTAATGATCTGATTAAAGTAGTTTTACCTGTACCTGGTGGACCAACAACTGCAACAATGATTGGTGGTGGATCATCATCTGGTGTTCTATCAACCATAGGAACATGTAATCTTTTTTCATTTAAATCACTTGTTCTTGTAGCTTGTTTTTGTAATTTACCAGGTTTAGATACAGCAAAAGCTTTTGCATTATAACCTTGTGAATGTAATTTTTTTTTATTTGTTGTCTTTGTTGAGCCACCTCTATGGGACTTATTAGTCTGTTGAGTACTAACAGTTGACATTTTGTATATTTATTTTTATCTTTTTATCTATTTTATATCTATTTTCAATTGTTATTAATTCAATTTCCAAAAACAAAAGGGTAATAAACAAATCTTTTAAATAGAAACGATTATTGTTTCAATTTAAAAAGATCAAGAAAAACAAAAAAGAATGAAAATTAAAAATTAAACTATTAATATAAAAATACAAATTGGAACACAAAATAATAGTTTCAATTGAAATTGTAGTTAATTTTCAAGTTTAAATAAAAAAATAAAATTTGAAATTTACAAAATGAGTATTCATATATGATTCAAAATTAATAATTAATTTAAAAAAACATGAAATTGCTGAATTTGTGAATATTCTAAATGGTATCATAAGTTTAATCAAAGTAATTATTTACTAATCATGTTATCACGTATCAGTAGTTGTAGATTGTAGATTAGCCTTAGTATGCATATTAAAAAAATTTTCTATGTACAAAATTTTTTTTTTTTTTTTTTCTTTTTTCTAAAAAGTTTCTTAGATAAATTTCCCTTTTTGGATTTCATTACATAATGTTTGCTTGGTGTACGGTGGTGATGAGGTTATGCCCGCGTTAAAAAGGGAAAGAAAATGTGGGAGAGAGAGAGACAATAGTTAAGTAACTAATCACCGATAACCGTTGTCTGAGGAAAACATAGCAGTTGAGATTTCAAGTAACCGAACAGATTTGGAGATTAGTTTAAAGAGTTTCATCATCCTTTTTGATAAAACTATTTAAAACTGTATTTGGTTATTGAAGTAATTTCAGAGAGAATAGTTATCAGTTAATAAGCTGTGATTTTGGTGGTGTTAGAAGTATATTGAGTATGATAAGGGGTCCTATTAGAGTACACAATATTGGAATACTCTGTGGATTGGGTAAGCATTCAATTGGTAATTCAATTGGTAATTCAATTGTCAATAATAATGTTATAAATACGAGGCATTTTTTCAAGCTTGCTGGGTTTGGTAAAGGGGAGTCATCTGGTGGTTCTGAGAGTGGACAGTCATATATAGTTAATAAGAAATTTTCACATTCACAGTCATTAATATATGAATTAGTATCAGGTGTTGATAAATATGATCAATTTATACCGTATTGTACTAAAAGTTTTATCAATGAAAGAGATGATAAAGGGGAGCCAATTAAAGGTGGTTTAAGGGTTGGATTCAAGCAATTTGATGAAGAATTTGTATGTGATTTAACCTGTAATAAACCTCAATTAGTCATAGCTGAATCTATAACGCATTCATTGTTCAAGTATCTTTATACCGAGTGGAAGATTGATTCAATTGATGAAAAGCATTGTAAAGCTCAATTAACGTTAAGGTATGAATTTAAGAGTGAATTGTATAATACTGTTAGTGCATTATTTGCCCAGCATGTTGCTACATTAATGACCAAAGCATTTGAGAGAAGAGCTTATGAAGTTGCCAAATCACGTAAATAGTGAAAAAAAAAAGAGGAGAGAACATGTAATATAAGTTTATCATCATCTTTTTCTTCTCCGGTAATATATAATGAGATGAAATTATGACATATGTATATAGATTATTGCTTTGATTTTTATTTATTTTAGAAAATTATTTATATTTATAATTTATAATTTATAATTAAAATAGAATTGAATAGAGTAGAATATAATATAATAGAATGTTTAGAGTATTATTAATGAGGTTGGAATAACTGTTTTCATATTTATTGTAATAATTTTAAAGGGGATTTAGTATATCCCTTGTCTCTTGGCCCTTGTCTCTCCCCTTGTCCCTTGCATTATCCCTTTTCCCTTGTTTGATCCTAGCAACATCTTCAAATGTGATACGATACAAATGTTACTCGCGCCGTGTCCGTTGGCATGTCTAATTTCAGCCGTGCGTAGTGTCTTTTTGCGCGTGAGTCATCGCGAGTCACTGGTGGCTTGGAGGGGTCGTCTGAGCCATCAAGCAGCCAGTCGTCCCCCAGAGCAGCACCACGGAAACAGGGAGCGGTGGCGTGGGTTGTTGTGGTTATCCCGAAGGCATCTCGAGTAAAGTTTCGGATCAATTAGCGCAGCCATAACAATGGGCGGCTGACAGCAGACAAAAAGAGACGAGATGGGACGCGGAGGCTACACCGCTGTTGCTGTGGGGAGCAGGGAAAATAGTGGCGGGAGATTGTTGCGTGGCGTGGCGTGGCGTGGCGTGGCGTGGCGTGATCTTACAGCAGGTCTTATCTGCCACCCCTTGCCCCGCCGCACCTCAGCGTACGCAGGGATCACAGCCAGAAATATGGCAGGAAAACAGGGATGCCGGAGGGCAAGTCACTCACTGGCTTACTCATTCTCCCTTTCCCTTTCTGTCTCTCAGTATAGCAGACAGAAACTTTCTTTAAACTAAAGAGAAAAAATTAAGTATCCCCACTTCTTACTTAAAATGGTTAATAGTCAATTTCAAATTAAACAAGCAAATTTAAATAAACACTACAACAGTACAAGGAATTAATATAATTTAGAACAAGATATATACAATTTTTTTTTCTCTTATTTTTTTAATTTATTTCATTTTAATACACTTTTCTTTATCAACAAATTCAAATATTGTATTCATTTATCTTTATTACTTCTAGAAAGATTTTTTAAATTAGTGATACTAGCATATAATATATTAACAGCATAGATATATAGGTCATATCATAGTTAATAAATAGAAAGATATGGATGAAGTACGATTAAGAACGCGGTCTCCGACTTTCCAATATGACAATAAGACAAAAATAAATAAAAATAGAGATAATAACAATAATAATGATGAATCTAGTACATCAAGTGATATACATGACTCAGAAAAAATTGAAACTAATAGCAATAACAATAATATTATAGATAAAAAGAATGAAAATGTACCAGTAACTAATACAGAATCAAATAACACAGATACGAATAATAATAAGAATAAAAACAACAATTCAGAATCATCAAGTAAACAATTATTAGAAGATATTAATATTGATGAATTTTTTAATAATTTAGATAATTTAAAAAATCTTAGAGAAATTACACCTATTGAAGGATTAGCAATATTAAATAATACAATAAATAATTTAAAAATTTTATATTCATTAATAAAACAAGGTAAAATTAAACAAGAATCAGATAATAAGAGCAATGAAGAACATAATTCAAATACAGTTTATTTAAAAGATATCATTTTTCCTAAAGATCATAATGATTCAAATGAGATTAAATTGAATAGATTCAAACAATTACTCAAATTAAAAGCAGCTATGGATTGTAATGATTCTAGTAATGATAGTTTATTAGATTCAGAATCTGAAAAAATTGCTGATGATGATGATGATGAAAATGATAATGGATTTGAATCAGATATTGATGATAATGATGGTATTTTAGGAGAAGAAAATGAATCAAACGAACATCAAAATGAATCTGAAATTAAAGGAAATTTATATGATAATTCAAATTCAACATTATCTTCTGGACATTTGGTTACTGCTAATGATGATTTAGAGTTACCTTTAAAGAAAATATCAAAGATTCATTCAAATTTTGAAGAATTAACACAGAGACGTAGTATTAGTAGTAGTAGTCAAACAAATGTGAATACAAATATTGGGAATAAAAAAAATGGGAAGATAGTGAAAAGGTTAGAAATAATTAAATCATATAATGATAGATATTTAATAAATAAATCTAGAACACATGAAGATTGTTTACAATTAATAAATAGATTTTATTTAAAATCATTACCATCATTACCAGTTGAAAAATATTTAAATAGAATCAATCAATTTATAACATCATCTGCCTCAGTTTATATAACAGCATCAATGTATTTATTTAATATTTCATTTAATCTTAAATCAGGTATTAAAAGTTATTATAAAGATGATAGTAAAAATTATGATAAAAAGGATAAATATTTATTAATAAATCCATTAAAATCACCTGAATCAATTATTAAAATGATACCAATTGAAGATTTAAATATTTTTAGATTAATATTAACATCAATTAGAATATCAAGTAAATTAATTGAAGATAAAAATTATAAACAGAATTATTATTGTAAAATTACAGGATTACAAAATACAAATGAATTATTTAAATTAGAATTAATTTTTTTATTTATTATTGATTTTAATTTAATTACAAATGAAATTTTAATTTTAAGACATTTATATCAATTAAAATTATTTAATAGTAATTTAAAAAATTTTATAAATTCAATTAAATAATATTTTCAAATTGTTTTATATATTATATAACTTATTAATATTGTATAGTTTATTTAGAATGTACTTTTATATTTATCACTAATATATACAGGCTATAGATACTTAAATGATAGGCTTATACAAAGATAAGCTTATGTAATGATTCAAATTTAGTCACGTGATGATGTTGATTTTGCGAGCCAGTGAAATTTTTTTTCTTAGTAATTGGTAAACCAGCAAAGAATCACTGAATATGATATTGATAATATTGATAGCCCAGACGACTCAGTAAACAGCCAGGAGTGAGCTGTTAGTGGAGACTTAGTTACTCCAGTTTGTTGTTGGATCTTGTAGCCGTGGTTATGGCAGTTATCTGCAGTGGCTTAAGTGGCTTATGAAAGACAAGACTGACCGCGTCTGCGTTTTGTGGATCGCGTCTTAACGGTGCGTGCGTTCTTTCCCCGTTGGCTGGATCTCCGCCCTGGCAGATGCCGTCTAGCCGCTGATTTATATTTGTATTACTGTACTGTGTATATATTATATTGTATGGAGTTTTCTCATTACGTAATGTAAGTTTCAGTTTCAGTTTCACACAAATTTCAGTTTTCTTAGATAATTTCTTTTTTTCAATTTTTTAAATTTTTTTAATTATTTTTTTTCTCTATTGTTTCTTTTTTTATTTCTCAGATTTTTATTATTAATATTTTCGTTATTTATTTACTATTTATTTGTTTTCTAAATTTAAACATTTCACTTTACTTTTGACTTTCATTAAAGTTGTGTTGTATTATGCAGCGTATCCTTTTTTAACGCTGTGTTACTTTATACTATATTAATTTGTTATGTGTTATTGTGTGTTATTATTTGCTTACTCGGTATCTCTTATGTTTACTAATTTAAACACCTGGTTGGGAGTAAAGAAAGTATAGTATCTATCTGATGATATCATACCCACGATGGCCTTAACGGTATTCACTGGCACAGCAGACAACAGACAGCAGACAGAAGGGAACGTAACAACGCTCGTCCCACAGGCACGCTTCCAAGGCTCGCACAATGCCGCCGCGCAACCCCGCGCGCTGCAACAAAGAGCTCCTCCCCTCCACGAGCACTGCACTGCACGGAGACTCCCCCGCACGCTTTCTGCGCGACTCCCAGGCTGGATCAGCGCGATCTGAACAGATCAATCAGACTCAACACCGACTAAACCGCCAGACCGACTGACGCATCTCCTGTAATAATACCATCATCATCACATATCACAATCACAAAGCTGAACCTGATCTACACTACTCTTTCTTTCCCTTCCTTTGTTTGTTGATTCACTTTTGTAACCTTTTTTTATTTTTTTTATTCCTGTTATTGTTACTTCTAGTGGCTCTTTCTGCTGTGTTTCTTTCCTCTTTTCGCTTGTATAGGTTACCGTTATCACTATCAGTACAGATCTACTACTACTATTCTCTGAGATCACACTAGCTTCACCTTCCCTTTCACTGTCAACTCTAACAAGCACTTAGCCTCTTTTTCTCTCTCACTCTCTCTGGTTGTATTATCACCCTGATGATACCCTTCACTGGCACATACCTCTGTCAAATATTATCAACAATAACAGCAACAACAACAACCAAATGGAGTAATCATCCGTAAATCTCTTCAATATAAACATATAAAACTAAATCCTAGTAAAACCTCTTCTTTCCCCTCCCCTCTTCTAAATTCAAAATAATATATAAAGAAAGACTAACAGCATTTGACGCAATATTACTTATAACAGAAAAAAAAAGAATACTGTTATTTTCATACATTTCATATCGTCTTATTCAACGTCATATCATATCACTTCAGTTGACTTCATTTTTAACTCTTTGTGATTTCGTTTTGATTTTGATTTTTGTTTTGATTTGAATATATTTTATTACTGTCATATTGCTTTCCCTTCGTTTCATTTCTTGTCTTTTTTTTTTCTTTTTTCATTTAAGTTAAAATAAATTTACTCTCGTTTTCATCAAGTTCATGTTGTATCATACAAATAAAATCAACTTCGAAATTTATTTATAATTATAACTATACTAATTCACTATTCATTTGATACCCATATTACTATTAGTATACTAAAATTATTTTAAATTATACATTATTGATATTCAGATATACCCAAGATATTCAAATAAACACAAGACTTTCAAATATTAAATCGTTTTTCTCACACAAACATTAAAATTCATTGTACAAATATCAAATAAATTAAAATAAAGTATAAAATAAAATGAAATTTAATTCATTAATAAGTAATTTTTTAATATTACTTTTAACTTTCTCAAATGTTGCATTTGCAAGAAGAAGGCTTATTTTAGCCGATTCCATGGTTTCTTGTATGGATAGTTCTCAAGTCGCTGTTAGTAGATTCGATGTCGTTTTTGATGCTGATGAAAGAGCTCTTACTTACGATATTGATGTCACTACAGAATTAAGTGGTAAATTACGTGCGTCTTTAGATGTTCAAGCTTTCGGTTTCACTATCATTAATGAAGTCTTAGACGTTTGTAGTTTCGGTTGGAAACAATTTTGTCCTATTTATCCAGGTAAGATTCAAATTAAATCAAGAACTGTCATAGACGCTAAATACGTTAATGAAGTTCCTGGTATTGCTTATACTTTCCCTGATATTGACGCTATTGCAAGGGTCTATATCCTAGATGCAGACGACAAAAAAGTTGCTTGTCTTCAAATAAACTTCTCAAATGGTAGAACTGTTTCACATTTAGGTGCTCAATGGGCTACCGCTGTTGTTGCTGGTATAGGTTTATTAGCTTCAGGTATATTATCAGCATTTGGTAACTCTGCTGCTGCTTCTCATATCTCTGCTGTAGCCATCTCATTGTTCATTTATTTCCAATCTGTCGTTATCATCTCTATGCTTCATGTTCAAGAAGTTCCCCCAATCGCATCTGCTTGGTCAGAAAATTTGGCTTGGTCAATGGGTCTTATTAGAGTCACTTTCATGCAAAAAATTTTTAGATGGTATATTCAAGCTACTGGTGGTTCTCCAACTTTATACCTTTCCTCAACTCAAACTCCTGTCTTGGTTCAAAGATCTTTGGATAAAGTTTATGAAATTTCATCCTCTTTCTCTTCATCTTATTTAACTCCACTGATAAATAACTTGGTTCCTTTCATATCCAGTTCTTCATCTTATAATAGTGGAATGGAAAATACTAACAATAACGGACAAATCGTTAGATACAAAAAACCAGATGATTTCTTATATGAAAAAAGAGAATTAAATGAAGCTTTGAAAAGTAGTGATTCTTTAGTTGTTTTAAGAGGTATTGATAGAGTTGGTTATGAAGCAAATATTGAAAATACAAGTATTGTAGTAACAGGTTTCACATTTTTCGTATTATGTGGTTACGTTTTAGTTGGTGTATTTTTAATCTTTAAATCATCAGCAGCTTTAGCAGATAAACATAATTTATTTAAGAAAAGATTAGTTAGTCCAGATTTCCATAGAAATTGGAAACCTATATTTAAAGGTGTTATTAATAGATACGTTTTCATTGGTTTCCCACAATTATTGATCTTATCTCTATGGGAATTTACAGTTGTTGATTCAGCTGCTGTCGTTGTTATTGCAGTATTATTCTTGATCTTAGTATTAGGAATTATGGGTTGGGCTTCTTATAGAACTATTAAATTTGGTAGATTATCAGTACAAACACATAAAAATCCAGCAGCTTTATTATACGGTGATTCATCAATTTTAAATCGTTATGGGTTTTTTTATACTATGTTTGATGCAAATAAATATTGGTTTGGTACTGTAATCATAGTTTACGTTTTCATTAAATCAATTTTTGTTTCATTAGCTCAAGGTTCAGGTAAGACACAAGCATTAGTTATATTCATTCTTGATTTAGCTTTCTTGATTTACTTAATCATTGAAAAACCATATTTAAATAAAGTTGTTAATATTTTAAATATTTCAATTAGTGTTATTACTACAATTAATTCATTTTTCTTTTTATTCTTTTCAAATCTTTTCGGTCAACCAAGAAGGGTTAGCTCTGTTTTTGGATTGATTTTTTTCTTTATGAATGCTATTTTCACCGTCATTCTTTTAATCATGATCATAATTTTAATATTATTGGCTATATTCTCTAAGAATGCAGATGTTAGATTTGCTCCTGTTAACGATGACAGAACATCATTCCAAAAGAAGTACTGGAGAAAGAATAACAACAATAATGGTGATAATTACGGAAGCGGTAGTAGTGATGATGAAAAAAGAGGCGCTAATAGATTAGACGATTATGGCGAAGACAATAGTATTGATATTAACGAATTACCTGAAGGTGCTGATGAATTATTAGCTATGGGTGCAGTGGCAAAAGACCATCAAAAGAATTGGGCTGGTGAAATGTACAAATTGAAAGATTATGTTGAAAATGAACATAGATTGAAATCATCTTCTAATCTTAACTCATCTTCTTCAGATAACGATAAGAATTTGGATAGACCATTGGAATTAACAAAAGAAGAAGAAGGTGAAGACGATGGACGTATTGGTTCTAAATTAATACATAAATTAACTGCTGGTAAATCTAAATTTTTAGGTTCATTACGTAGAAAGAATTCTAAAAAGACATCTGCTGTTGCAACAGATGCAGCAACCGCAGCAGAAATCGGTGCTGTCGGTACAGATAATATACCTGCAGCAAAGACAATAAAAGAAGTTAATGATGATAATTTGGATTATCATCAAGATTTACAAGTTGATCTTGAAGGAATCGGAGAATTAGGTAATTCTCAAACAACAAATCAAAGATCATTGAATCAAATGGCAGCTTTAAACGATGATGATAACAATAATAATAAAGTTATTAATAAATTACCACATGCAGTATCACATTACAGAACTGAATCAGATATACCAATGATAAATAGATATGATGAACCACCAAATTTCCCAAATAGTATAAGTAATAATTCAATAAATAACAAATCCCATACTTATAAAAATAGTTATTCTAATAATAGCGGATATGCTATAAGTGGTGGTGATTATGAAGAAGTTAAACCTGTTGATTTATATAATAATAATGTCTCAAATCATGGATACGGATTTAATTCTTATTCACAAGGTGGATTCCAAGATGAATCTGATATTTATAAAAATAGTAATCATAAAGATGGTGATAGTGAAACATCAGATTCTAAGAATTCATATTACATTTAATTCATGTATTATTATTATTATTATTGTTCATTTATCTTTTGTCATTTATATTGATTGTATTATATTATATTGGTTTGGTTTATTATCCATCAATCATTCTTATTGTTTTTAAAATTTGTCATTTTTTTCTATATATAACTTAAATATATTTATATTATTATACACTAAAAATATTAGTAAATTAGTAACTTAGTGAATTATTAAATTAGAGTATTATATTAATTTTAAGTAAATATACAAAGAGAGATAAAAATTGAAAAAAGGTAAGTAAAAATAAGTGAAAAGTGAAAAGTAAAATATTTATTAAAATGAAGTAAAATAAAGAATGGTTGTTAGGGGTATATTTCTATAATATGGATATTTCTTGTAAGATAATATAAAGTAAAACAAAGTAAAGTAAAGTAAAGTAAAGTAAAGTAAAGTAAGTAAAGTAATGTAAAGTAATGTAATATAATGTGAGGTAATGTAATTTAATATTGTAAGCTTATTCATCTTGTTTAAAACCTTTCCAATTATTCAAAAGGATTTTATTTGTTCTTTCTAAGAATGCTAAACGAGTATGAATAAATTCATTACAGATAATAGAAGAATCTTGATCATTAAAAGTTTGAAAATTTAATTTTTTAATACACATTGATTCATTAATAGTTTGCCAAATAAATAATTCTAAATCGAATTTAACATCTGGCCATTCTTCACCTATATTTCTAATATGATTTCCCTCACGATCTAAAGCATGTTCTGATCCAATCATTCTATATGGATCAATTTTAGGATCATGAACGTGATAAAACATTACAGGTACAGTTGATTTTTTCCAAGGGTATCTATACATTTCTCTATAAGCATAATTAAATTTTTCATTATTTAATTCTTTTTCAACAATTGAATTTTCAATTTTATTAATAGTTGATTTTAATATTTCATAATCATAAACTGGATCATATTGAACAATTGTTGAATGTTCCCAATTATAACCAAGCTCAGGTTTATAATAACCAAATAATTTATCTGGAGCTTTATAAGATTGATAATAAGTATGTCTAAAATAGTGAGCAGCAGCGACAAAGGTTTCTTTATCACCTTCACCTGCACCACCTTGAGATAATAAAGGATGATAACATTGTGGACCATCACTATTATAATATAACGATAATAATAATGAATCAAAATATACAGATTTTTTCAATAAGATTTCACCACTTTCTGTAGACCAATCTGGTAGGGCACCTAATCTATCATGGAAAGGAACTTTATTTTGAAAATCAGAAGTCTTTTGTTTATCAATATGATTTTTAGGAGGTGTATAAAAGTCATTTAAGTATCTAATAACTTTATTTTCAACTTCAATACCAGCGATTTGATAATAAAATGGAGAAGTTGTTCTTCTCCAAAAATCTTGCCAAGTAATCATTTTATAATCATTATAAACTGTTGATTCAAATAATTTATCAGGATTAGTCATTGGGAAAGCATCTGAATCCAATAAGAAACAATTATCAAAACTTGAAGCTAATAAGGCAAAAGATTTATATTGATAACCTGATAATTTACCTAATTTTTTCAAATTTTTATCACCAAATATAGTTGACATTTGAATACAAGTTGCATTTAAACTTGGAAAAATTTCTTCACATAATTGATATTCATATTCAGAATCTTCAGGTAACATAACTTCAACAGGTAAAGTTGAACCAACTTTTCTTAGAGTTTTAATAACTAAATAAGCTAACCAAGAATATTTACCACCACCTACAATAACGTAACCATTACCTTTATAAAAATTTGCAGGTATTTTTTTAGGAATTGAACTAACAATATTAGCATGTTTAATTGTTAAATCATTAATAAAATCATCAGAAAATTCTTCAAAACTATATAATTGTTCTTCTGATAAAGTATCATCTGGGTTATCAAAAGTTTTAACATTTGGTATAATTGGTTTACCATTTTCGAATATTAAACGATTTGGATGAGGATTTTTTTGTTTATTTTCCACTAAGACATCAAAGAATTTGCTAAAGAATTGTTTAAAATGATCATTACCATTTATGATATCAATATACTCTGTATCTAAAGAATCTAAATTATCTAAAGTTATTTCTTTATAAATTTTACCATTTAATGAAGACAAAGAATCAGGTAATTGAAATCTCATACTTTGTAAATTTTGCTCAACATAGTCTCTTGGTGATTTTAATTTACTTAATTCTAATTGAGTATGTTTCCAAACTTTTTTAGTTGTTGTATTAATAGCATTTGAAGCCAATACTGCTTGATTTGATACAGCGGAACGATAAAAAATCAATTGTACTATTAAAGAAGTTATAAAGATTGCATAAATCAAGTACCATTTATTTTTTCTTTTTGATATTGGAAAAGATGTTGGGAAAGATATTGGAAAAGATTTCGGCAAAGATTTTGGGAAAGATTTTGGGAAAGATTTTGGGAAATTCATTTTCCTTATATGTTATATGTTATATGATAGATATGATATATGATATGTTGTTTCTTATTTGAATGTGTATGAATATGTTAATATATGAATTAGGGGTATTAATGCAAAGAAATGTATTGAATATAGAGCAGCTAATAAATTGAAATAAATATAAACGAGTGACTAATTATTGCTGGATGAAGAAGATATTCAATGTCTATAAAAAAAATAATTATAAATTATTTTTATAATATTAATAATTTTAATATCAAATTTTGTGAATTTTGAAAATTTTGTAAACTTTGTAAATTTTTAAACTTGAAATTAGGAATATGTTTATATTAATATCAGTAGATAATTAGAAATAGATATAAAGATTTAGTTTTATACAAGATTACAAGATGACAATTGTACAAGGGTGAGAGGTGAGAGGTGAGAGGGTACAAAGTCACAATAAAGCTCAGGGGAAATGAGACTAGTTCTTGTGAGAATATGAACCAACAATATGAGATGGTCCAATAGATCTAGCAAGTAGCAAATTGTGCATATAAGAGCGTTTAGGGTAGTAATCACGGTGATCAACAAGGAGTTGGAAAAACAAGGGACAAGGGACCTGAGAGGGGTTCAAGGGACTTAAGAGGGATTGAAGGGACTCAAGAGGGTGTAGAACCAGCGTGAAGGCAATTCTAGACAAGACAAGACAAGACAAGACAAGACAAGACAAGACAAGACAAGACAAGACAAGACAAGACAAGACAAGACAAGAAATACGTGAACAGAGAAACAGAGAAACCACAAATAGCAGATTCGTAAATAATAATAAAAATAATAATAATAATAAAAAATAATAATAATAATAATAATAACAAAAAAACAGCAAAAAATCAAATCAGAGAATAACAAAATAAGCCGAGACGAAAACGTGCAAAACTCTGCTCGGCGCACGCAGCTACCGCACAAGGACAATGGCGATGCGCGGTGGACAAGGGAACGCACAATGATCGAGCGCGGCAAGTGTGCGCGGTGGGCTTTGCAGCGTATGTGCGACTTTCCTGATCAGCGTAGCACAAAGACAAAGTCCCACTCGGATAAATTTGATATTCTGCTAGCCTGATTGATAGTCTGCTTGATAGTCTGATTGATAGCCTGATATTATGTTATTGGACCCACTTGACTCACTTGACTCAGGTATGCTTTACGGCTGCCCATACCACCATGCGTTGTATTGTGTCTTTGAAAGTATTTGGAAGTGATCTGCCCAGTCATTGGATATGTTGAATGAAAGAAAGACACAGAAGACACATGATAGAAAGTGTCAGAGATCGACTCAGTGAGGGGGCTGTGCCGCCGTCCAGCCGGCCAACTGGCCAACAAGAGACAATGCATTCCCCCGAGAAGAACGGTTATCCTTCCTCTGCAGCCACAGCAACGGCACCACGGCTCGCTTGTTTAAATACTTGACTAGCTTTAGTAGTGCTTTTTTTCTACATTCTAATATTTACATTCATATAATTCAGATTTGTATAATTTATATTTATTTATATATTTATATATCTATATATCTATATATTTATATATCTATATATCTATATATCTATATATGATTTATAATATCACTCAATATGAATTTCGCTTTGAGTTTGTTTTAAAAATTGAATTTGTTCATTAATAAATGGACAATAATCTAATGATTCAACACCTAATAATCTTAAATAATTTAATTTTAATCCAATTTCTTTGTTTTTATCAATATTAAGACAAAAATATTTTCTTATTATTTGCCATTGTCTTAATTCAAAATCATAATCTAAATAAAATTGATCTTTATACATTCTAGTTCTAACTTTACCACCTGGCTTCGTGAAAAATAATTTATTTTCTTTTCTTAATGAAACTGGATCTAATTTTGGATAATTGCAATGAATAAAAATTGGTTTACTTCTTTCTTTATTAAAAAATTCATTAAATTTTAATTCAGCATATTTTGAATTATCATTTATAACTTTTTGAGAATATTCTTTAACATTTTCAAAATCTTTTATTGGATCATATTGAATCATACCAACTCCAATATATTCAATTGGTTCATGTCTCCAATATCCAATAACATCAACTAATTTTTTAACTTGATAAAATGGTAATTTATAAAAATTTGCTGCTGCTATTATTGTCTCTTTATCACCTTCACCTTTGGAACCTTGTGAAAATAATGGATAATAATGATTTGGTCCAAAAAAATTATAATAAAATGATAATAATATTGCTCCTGAATGTGTTGATTTATTAATTAATATTTGTCCAGATTCTGTTGATCCATCAGGGATAGAATTTAATCTATCGTGTAATGGTATATCTGTATAATAATTTTCTCTACCATTTGAATAATAATCAATTGGTGTTATATCATCAAATGAATTTCTTATCCTTTTTTTACCTAATTTAATATTAGCTATTTCATAATATAATGGATTTGTCATTCTTCTCCAAAAATCAGGCCATAATATTAACCCCTTTGATATAAAAGGTTCACTTTCAAATAAATGATCAGGATTAGAAACAACAACGTTATCTGAGTCTAATAATAATACATTTTCAAATGATGATACTAATATTGCAATTGATTTATATTGATATCCACGTATTTGATATTCATCGTTAAATCCATTTCTTTTCAAATCTGGGAAAATATCATTTAATAATATACATTTTGCATTTAATCTAGGTAATATTTCTTCACATAATTGTGGTTCATAATCCTTTTCTGATGGAATCATTAATTCAACAGGTAATTTTGATCCTGATAATCTTAAATTTTCTAATGATAATAAAGATAACCATGAAAATTTACCACCACCAATAAATACAATACCATTACCTTTATAAACTTTATTTGGAAATTTTTTAGGTAAATTTTTAACAACATTTTTATGTGATCTTTTCAAATCATTAAATAATATATTTGGTATCTTTAATGCATTTGATAAAAATTCTTCACTTAATATTGGATGATCATTATTATCATTATCAATAACAGGTACATTTGCAATACCACTTTTACCATATTCTCTTAAAAAAATTCTATTATTTGAAATTTTACCTTTAAATTTATTTAAAAATTTAATATAATATGAATCTTTTTTAATTATCTTTTCAGAATTTTGTTTTCTAGGTGTATTTGTAACTTCATCATCATTATCATAAATATCATTTGCATATTCAGATGATTTTCTATTATTACCAACATCTAATAAATCAAATTTATAATTTGGTTTATTATCAATAAATAATTTTAATATTTTTTTATAAAAAATTTGTAATTTTATAATTCTTTTAATTTCATCTTTTGATTTATTTTTTTTAAATGATAATAAACTTGCACTTAATAAATTATTTTTTTTAAAATCAATTTCTAATTTCTCATTTGCATCTCTTAAATTATCAACTATTTTTTGATATTCTTCAATTTCATCAATTTCATTTTTAACTTTATTATTATTTTTAAGTTTAATTTTATCGTTATTATTATTATTATCTGAAGAATCATCAAATTCATAATTTTCAATATCATCATTTTGTAAATTATTTAATTCATTTCTATGTTCAATATCAGGTATTATTGAATCTTCTGGATCATTTAACATCTGTTCATAAAAACTTAATTTATCGGTTTCAATATAATCATTATAATTATAATTATAAAAATCTAAAAAATTAAATTGAATTATATCTGAAAATGATAAAATGAAAAGACAAATTGAGATTGAAATAATTAAATAAAAAAATTTCTTTCTTTTCTTTTGATGTTGAAATATTCTTATATTTATTAAAAATCTTCGTATAAAATTCTCTTTCTTCATTTTAATAATTATATTTTATATGTGTATGTATATGTATATGTATATGCGTATGTGTATGTGTATGTATGTGTATGTTTATAATATGAATATTATTGTGAATTAAGGATGACTATGTATATTATGAAATTTGAAGGAATGTATTTATATAAATGATATCTCTATATATGCATAAATTTATAATTTCCAGAAATTGTAATTAAATGCAAAATGATATCAAAAATATGGCTATAATAAATGATATACATTCAAATAATCAAGTATTATTAAGATAATAATTATGAAATAAATGAAATGAGGTTAAAAGTAACAACGTGATTTATATTCTAATAAGAAGGAAAATTGAACAAGAATTGAAATGTGAAACTTGAAATGCGAAATTAAAAAAAAAAAATGAAAACAAGCAGATTAATAATATCAATGAGTTTTAAGTGATATTTAATTCTTCAATTGATGTATATTAGATGTGTGTATATGCTATTTGAATTGATCAATGAATGGATATTTTGTTTTATATACAATTAATCTAAGACGAGCCAAGATAGGACATGAGATGAGATGAGATTTGATGAGATTAGAAGATATGATATTAAAAGAAGACAAAAAAAAAGATAGAAAGATATATTAAATATAAGGTTGAAGACTGGATAAGGAAAAATACACGGTGTCTGAACAACTAGTGGAAAGCTAACTAATCTTTGCAAGATTTGGGAAAAGTGGCTGATTGGAGGAAATAGTAGACAGAATGGAAGATTGGAAAAGAGTTAGAAATGGAGGCAAGATTGGGTTTGTAAATTGTTTGATTTAGTTTTTGTTTTGTTTAACTAAATTCAGCTTGTGTCTAACTAAGTTTTGTTCTCTTGTTTGTTTGTTTGTTTGTTATTGTTGCTTTGTTAAAGTTCAGTGGAGTGTCGTGTAGTTCTGCATTGTCCGGTACAGTTCAGCAGATTTGGAATTTTATTTGGGGAAGAGAAGCCATCAGTTGACAGAGAGGCGGCATCTGACCAGCAAATCTGGGATAATCTGGCACTATCGGGCACAGGGTGGCAGAAGCTGGCACCGGACTGCGGTGGCTGGCAGCGGATCAAGCCATCCAAGCGCTTATGGGCCATTGTTGGGATCCTGGCCCGCCGAGCTGCGCATTGTTTGCCAGCGGCACCGCTTTGCGCCCTGTGCGCTATCTGCATGGCGTGATCCGTGTAGCGTGTGCCACGAGTCTGTTTCGGGCTTCTCGCAGCTGTCAGTTCAGCTCAGTTCAATGCTCTGCCGTTACTGCGTTACTCTGCCTGTGCTCTTCGTTCTCCAAGCCCAGACACTCATTCCTCTACAATCAACGTCGTGCGGCTTGACCCCTCCGCAAAAAACACGGCGGTTCTGTGTGGTTTTCTCCTGTTTCAGCCATTTATCTGGCGTGATCTGCAAGTTGCGGGCAGCCAGTTTCAGATCAGCGTCTACCAGAAACGCCAGCGCCAGCGCCAGCGCCAGTGCTAGCGCCAGCTCCAACCGGCAGACGCAGCCACTCGTATCCCATTTCTTCAGCCCCCGTTGCTCGTATCCAGCTGCAAAAGACACTTACAAATTCCACAGCACTGGAGAAGTGGATTGATAATTGAATCAACTATTATTATTTGAATCACGCGTACGCATAATTTATTATTCGTAATGTATGCAATTGTGGTAGCGTAGGGAGTCCGTTCGGTGAGGTTTTCCCTTACAAATACATGAGCGGCAATAATGAAAATCTCGGTGTGAAAAATTAAATCAGCTAGAGCGGGAACACTGATGCGGGACAGCTGTCAACCTACCCCACATCATATTTCTTATATTTCTTATGTTTCTTTTAAATCTTATATTTCTTGACGTGACTGAACTCAATGACGATGAACAACATTGATAAAGAAATGATACCAAGAATACGTCACATACCTTATTAACCCAAGTAAGCTGTCATCGTGTGGCATTAAATTTGTGAGTTTGCATTGTTCTTCTTCTTCATTTTTTGAATCAAACTTATCCTCTGAGTCAAATTTCTGTGCAATGAAAATAGTCGTGTTTTGCCTCCGAGTTGGCTGTTGTTCAGCCATTCATAACAATACATACCTTCCTCTAGCGTTTCCTTCTGGGATCTGGGATGTGCTGAACTGGTAGCTAAGCCGTCCTGCCATCTGATGGCATTTCAAGGACAAGTCTTCACTGTGTTATCTATCCGTGGCTGTAGTGTTTCCATGGACAGACTCCAGGCGTGTCTAAACGAATTTGGTCTGGTGATCTGGCTTTAATCTGGTGATCAGCTTACTTTCCCCCGTATCCGCAACCTACATCGCGTGGTGGAAAGATCACTCGGCCGAAACGCAGAACGCGACTCCCCCATACCACCGCCTCAGCTGAAGAGTTTGTCCCTCACCCTGCCTGCAAATACGCTGCCCGGCTTATCTCATGATAAAACCCCATTAGCATAAGGAAAGAGAGCAACTAGTTACTCCTATCTATCTTATCTAATCAATTTAAAGTCCCTTCTTCAAATCTCTAATATCATGGCGGGTAATCAATTAATTAATTGATTAGTTAGTCATTTCATTTATCTGATTTCAATAAACTAATAATTTCCATTCCCATCATATAATTGTGAATGTTAAATTATTAATATTGATAAAAACTAAATCACTTAATTTTACTTTAATTTTTTTTTTTCTCTTCCCTTATTAAAATTGTGCTTTTATAATTATATATTATGTAAATTACATTAAATTAAATTATTCTTGAATTTTAAACTATTCTATACTATACATATAGAATAACCATTAATAAAACTCTTTGTAATTCTTATAAAATTGATATACATAATATGTATAATAATATCTAATCAATTGCTTGGGCTGATCTCATATGAAGTGGAAATAAGAAAAAAAAATAACAGTTCGATAAAAAAATGTCGCACAACTGAAAAAATGTTGCACACATACATATATAGTAAATCTTTGCTTTTTCTTATTTTTTTTTACATTTATTTAGTTATTTACGTAATGAATATTAATATTAATACTAATATATATAAATATATGTAAATATATAGCCATATCTAATTAGACTATATTTAATCTGAATAAGTATAATCACCTTGAATCCATCTATTAACCATATCTAATGAATTTTCAGGTTGATTATATGGAACCATATGACCAGCATTGAAAACTCTTAAAAATGTTAATAACCCATTAGATTTAACATCTCCTGCATATTCACCATTTTTAACATTTGATAACCATGGTAAATCAGTTGCATTATTAAATGAACCTTGTCCTTCCCATTCTAATGCTTCAACCCATGCTTTATTTCCTAACCAATTACAGATATAATCTTTATCACCTGCATAAATTAATACTGGTATATTTGATTCTAATGTCTTTGAAATATATTGTTGAAATGGTTTCATTTCATCTCCAGTTAATAAAAATCTTCTAAATACATCATCATCACAACCTGTATATTTTTCAACTTCACATCCTAAAATTGTCATAACTTCAGGTTTATTTAAATAATTATCAATATATCCCATTTCTTTATAACATAAATCATTAACTTCACATTTAGTTCTAATATCATAATAATTCAATCCAGTTTTCTCAAATGGTCCCATCATTCTTTCACAATAAAGTGTTGCTGGAACACATGTTAAAGCATTTTGTGACTTATAACATGTATTAATCAATTTTGAACATGTCTTATACATATTATCTAAACTATCACAATCTTCATCAGATATTAATTGTTCATATCCACCTTTACCACATGCCATTGGTCCATAATAATCATATTGAATTAATGGATCTGTAATACCATTACCAATCATAATTGATGTTAAATTAAATGATCTTTCAGATTCATGATCAAGAATTTCACTAGCAATATTTGGAATATAATGTCCTGCATAACTTTCACCAGCAATATGGAAATCATTTTTAATTAAATTTGGAAATTTTTTAAAAAATAATTCTAAAAATACATAAACATCTTTTGCTGCAATTTTTGTTGATGAAACTTCTGATGATGCTTTATTTGTATAACTATATCCAACACCAACTGGTTGTTCTAAAAATATAACAGATGCATTTGCATTCCATGAATATGGATTATATGTTAATTCTAATGATTCATTATAGATTGATGATGGTCCTAATTCAAAAAATAATCCAGTCATTGATGAACATCCTGGTCCTCCATTTAACCATAAAATAATTGGATCATTGACTGGATCATTACGTGATTCAAAAAACCAATAGAATAAATGTTTATCTGTATCTTCATCTTCATCTCCATTAATATCAAAATAACCTGTATATTGTTTTACAGTATCAACTCCTAATTGTTCAGGATTTTTCAAATTTTTTATTCTTAAATCATAATTTGGATAATTATTTAATTGTATTAAATCATCAAATTTTGATTTTTTAATATTTTGATTAATTTTATTATTATTATTATTTGAAAAAATATTTGAATATAAAGGTGATAAATTTTTTTTATAATTTTTAATTTCAAATGATTTAATTAATTCATTTATTTTATTTAATTCAATATTATTTTCAATAATATCCCATAAATTTTCTAAATTTAAATCTTTTAATTCATTTAAATCATTATTTTTAATTATTGATAATGATTCATATTTTGATAATAAATTATTATAAATTGAATCTTTATTAATATTTAATATCTCTTGTTCGTCATTCTCATAGATAAAATTAGGTAGAGCGCTTGATAAGCCTAGTGATAATAAAATCACAGAAATAGAATTTAATATTTTCATTTTAATACTTATGAAATTAAATAAGTGTGTAATATATATTTTTATTGTATATTAAAGAATTGAATTGAATATATATATATAGGATACAACATACTAAAATACATTGAGTGAATTGAGGACATGAAAAAGGAGGAAAGAATAATGAAGATAGTATGACAATAGATAAGAGATTATGGGGATGACAATTGCTGAGATAAAGAAGTAGGGGCACTAGATGAGAGTGCGATAACCATTGTCAGTCTTTATAAGTGTGTCTCTTTGTGTTTCCAAATCTGTGTCGCACTACTTTCACTGTTTTAGATAAAATGTTTCCCAATTTGGACAGACAGACTCTTTTGGCCCAATTACGTCAGCAAACTAAAACTTTAAATTTGGTGCATGGTTGTTAATCACGTGAATGTTTAAAATTTAAAGTTGAACGTTGAACACGTGATTTAAAGTTTCTCTTAATATTAATATTTCTGATTTATAAGATTCTTTTAGATAAACAATTTTGGATATACGGAGAATGCAACTCGATTTATTTAGGCGATTCAAATGTTATCTTCCACAAAGCTGTGAAATTAACTATTTTATTGAAATGAAAATAGAAAGACATCGTTGTATCTCGAATCTCATTGGAAAAGTGTTACGTATCTTTTCAATTTTATAATTTCATTGAATCTATGGCACTTGGAATCAACTGATATATATAGAGAACATTGGACACGTAAGTTTTCTCAAAAGATTGAGGTTTACAACTAGAGTGAAATGAAGGTGAACTTAATTAGAGGTCATTAAAATGAATACAATGCAATGTCTTTTAAACGATCTAAAGAAAGTCAAAGACAAAGAACCAAACTTTGTGTAGAATCTTTTAGACCATTTTTTGAAGGCCTAAATTAGATCCTGCCTGTATGTGGTGGCTGGACTAGCCGCAACTCTCTTAGGAACGACAAAGTTTTGGCGACAAAAAATGTTACGTGTCCTCTATTCTATTTTTTCTTGCCAGCCGCTTGCCAGCCGCTTGCCAGCCGCTTGCCAGCCGCTTGCCAGCCGCTTGCCTGCCACCGCAGTTTCTGGTTGTTGGTTTCAGCCATTCTCATTCTCTTGAGCCATTGCTGCTATGGCTGCAATTGTGCGGTGCGGTGACGGACAGATAAGCTGGAGTCCAACCCCTGGATCGCCGTCCGAGATCAGCTGGAATTACCCCAAGCGTTGTGCAAAGGATTTGTCGAGAGACACGGGGATTTGAGAGAAGCAGCGGTGCACAATGAGATTCTCATGCAGCTGACAATCTCCCACACAAGCAAAAGAACAGCGCGGTTTATTTCCGCCATCTTGAATCCCGTACGACTTCCCACAGGGAGAAACTGCACTGGAGACTCTCAGAGCACCACTTACTCCACTTCAGGTTCCCTCCACCCAAAGTAGATCCAAACAGAGATACAGTTAGTTCTACATAGAGTTACATTGGTAAACCGTCTTTTCCAGTTGTTTAGGTTCTCTGCAAATGCAATATCTGCTTGCAGAATTTCAAACTCTCTTTACCAATTCAATTGTTGTTCTGTAAGACAAGAAGCAGAGAAACAAGAAGAGACGTGTATACCTTATTCGAGTCTTTGTTGAATTGGTTGTTGTTTAACCTTCTTTTGACATCTTTCTTGTTCTAAGCATTGTGATCTCGACTGTCTTGTACTCGTATAATGGTAAACTTCTTTTTGTTCTTCTGTATCACCCGATGTGCTGTCATGTATATATTTCGAAAAATATATATAAATATGTATTGATATCCCTTATTTAAAAAATATCTTACAAACCTTACTCATTTAGATCTTTTTCCTTCTTTTTTTTGCTTCTTTTGCTTAGACAACAATTGTTCAATCATCAGAGGAATAAATACCAAAGATGAAGTTATTGAGTTTATTAATCACCATACTTGGTGTAACAAATATTGCCAATGCTATAGTTCATGAATTAATTGAAAAAAATTTTGATGCTATTGCAATGAATCCAAAAAAATCAACTTTAGTTAAATTTTATGCAAAATGGTGTTCTCATTGTAAAGATATGGAACCAGAATATGATGCTTTATCAGATGCATTAAAATCAGAAAAAGATATTGATATTGTTCAAATTGATGTTGATATTCATAAATCAATTGGTAAAAGATATGGTATTACATCTTATCCAACTTTAAAATTATTTAAAGCTGGTGAAAAGGAAAATCCAGTTGATTTTAAAGGTGAAAGAAAAGCTGATAGTATGTATAATTTTATGAAAAGTCATTTAAATATTAAAGATACTCAAAAAAATAAAAAAATTTCAAAACTTGTTCAATTAAATGATAATACTTTAGAAAAATATGTTTATTATAAAAGTAGAAATGCATTTGTTGTTGTCACTTCTGATAAATCTGAAAAATCAAGAGAAATTGGTCAAGTCTTTAAAGAATTATCATCTGTTTATCATGGTGATTTTGAAACTATTTTAATTGGTGAAATTAATGTTGATGGTGATGAACCATGTGATTGGATTAAATCTAAATTTGAAATTACTGAATATCCAAAAGTTTTCTATTTCCCATTCGGTAATATCGATGATCCTGAAGTTTATGAAGGTGATTTAACAATTCAAGATTTTGTTAAATTTGTTAATGGTAAAGTTGACTTATTCAGAACAGTTGATGGCTCAATTGATAAATCTGTTGGTACTTTACCTGAAGTTACAGATATCATTCGTAAGTTTGTTAACTCTAAATTAGAAGATAGATATAAATTAATGCAAGATGTCATTGCTGCTTTAAAAGAAGTTGATAAAACTAGAGTTGGTGAAGATAAAGTTATTATTGATAAATTAACTTATTACGTTAAACTTGCAAATACTTTTGTTAATGGTCCTTATGATTTTGTATTTAAAGAAAAAGAAAGATTAAATAAATTATTAGATGGTAGAATTCCAAACGATACAAAAGATATAATTGAAAAAAAATTAAATGTTTTAACAATTTTCACTCCAGATGCTGATTCTGAATTTTTTGAAGAAGGTGATGAATATATTGAAAAACGTAATAATGAAATTAAAAAAATGGAAAAAGATGCTAAAAAAGCAGTTTCTGTTAGTTCAATGCCTGGAATGTCTGGAATTTCAGTTAGACCAGATACAGATTCTAGAGTTAC
The DNA here is from genome assembly GCA_001599335.1 of [Candida] boidinii. Lineage (NCBI taxonomy): Eukaryota > Fungi > Ascomycota > Pichiomycetes > Pichiales > Pichiaceae > Ogataea > [Candida] boidinii. The sequence goes on along the minus strand of BCGP01000003.1, from coordinate 1,670,940 downwards.
TGCAAGAGATGAACTTTAAATTATTTATTGACTCTTTTTTTCTTCTTATAAACACTAAAATTCCCTTTTTTTCTCCTCTTTTCTACAACTCATTATATATATTTTATAAATAAAGTACAATTTAATAGTAATTATGAAAAAATTATTTAATAAAAATTTCAATAATTTTAACTGAGCTTATTAAATTTAAAAACTAATTTTGTCAAATATATGTGATACTATATTATATATCTATAGAAGTAATAGCAGCATCTCAAGCTGTTAAAGTGAATAATAAGAATAAAATGTAAGAATTGCAAAGAGCGCTTAGTAAAAAAAATAATTAAGAATAAAATAAATTTAAATCTATACATCTCTAAATATATAAATATATGTTTTTGGTAGCGGAGAGGGAGGAAAAATATCAAACAAACCAAATAAAAAAAATATTAAAATATTTCGATTCAACTTAATTAATTACCAGTTAATTGGTTTATATTTTTGAACAATTCTAACATATTCAGGAAATACTTTACCATGGTTTAAAATAGTTTCATCAATAATTGGTTTAACATTTAATGGTGAACATTTGGCATACCAAATATCTTCACCTGATCGCAAATTAATTAAAACATTAGCAGAAAATTTATGACCACCAACATGATTTATAAAAATAACGTTAACACCTTTTGGTCTATTATCACTAATATCTCTATATAAATCTAATTCTCTTAAATGTAAATCAAATTCTTTTTTCATTATTGGTGCAGTAATACCACATCTTTTATCTCTAGTCTTATGTGAACATAACATAACATAAGCCATAGATTCATCTTTTTCTATTATAACGTCACCGATTTGCTTTGGTATTTCTATTAAATCATCATTTGAGTCTCTTTTTTTAATTAAAATTGGTAATAAAGTATTCAATACATTTTCATGATTTTCAACAGTTAATCCTTTACACCATATGAAAAATGGTAATAATAATACATCACAAATTAATCTTTTTTTATAATCCATGTATTTATTTGAATCTATAGGTAATGGTAATGATGAAACATTGACTTTAATACCATTACTTTTGGGACTAAAATGATCAAGAGCAGTTTTAGATGAAGACCAAGAAGATATTTTCTTTAATACCGAACCTGAAATATCAGTTGCATCATGTTGCCAATTTGTTTCACCTGTTGAAATTAAGACATGTAAATCATATGGTTTTGTAGTTTCCCATAATGGTGAATTTAAATCTGCAGGATCTAATTTAAAAGATGATGGATATTTAGTAAAACATTCAGTTGATGAACAAGTTGCAGAACAATCTGAAATAGGTAAAATTTTTGAAATTTCTTCTGTTGGATCTGAAGATTTTATAAATCTTTTCAAGAATGACATTTTGCCTTGTAAATTATACTTTTATAAGTCTTCAACTTAGGTGCTTATAGAATATATATATGCAAAACGGTGCAAATTTGTGTATTTATGCAGTTGTGTACTATAGCGGTATATTTATTGAAGAAGTAGTCAAAAAGAAATCAAAAATATCAAGATATTTCAGAGTATAAGTAATATTTGATAAAGATGGCAAAAAATAATAGAAATTTAAACCGTAGAAGCAAAAAAAAAAAAATGCTTTTTTGCGAATTTCGAAACAAAAACAAAAACAAAACAAATCCGTTTAAATCCGAATGAAAAACAATAAGTCTTTGGGTCTGTTTTTAAAAGCGGTAGATTATTATCATTTGATTAAAATCAGTAATTAAGAGACTGGAAACAAGGTGGCAAAAGCAAGTATAACAAGCATAACTTGGTTTAACAAATGCTAAACAAACGTGATTTTCGAAAAGTTCCGATTAGATAGATCTCAGCAAATAAAAGCAGGCGAAAACAAAACAAACCATGAAGAAATCCGTATGTGGAAAGAGATTTTGTGCGGATTGGAGAGAAACAAAATGTTGTGTTTAGGGGTACAAAATTGTCGTTTCACGCGGTGAACGGCTTGGATGGTCGGACCAATTGCCAGCTTTAATGACAAGGCGACAGAGTGTTTTCAACCGCTCTTGCACCAATTTCCCACGACTGTTGAAACTTTCTCGCGCGAGTAGCAACAGTTACGTGAGCCAAGTCCGCGATACTTGAAAAAGCCTGGGGACGGAAATATAGGCTTTAGTCGGCTCGCACGAAGATTTCAAACGGACTTTTCATCTGAAATTAATTTTAATTTTTAGTTACCTATCGACTTGTAATTTTAGAACAATGTGGTCGATGCATTTTTATACCCTGTATCACATGATATTCCCATTGACCAAGTCTTGCAGTTAATATAGCACAGCCAAGATCTGGGTAAAATTGTGGTTAGCGATATTTCAATATTTGAAGGCTAGCAATTCTTGATATAACAAATTACACAATAGAGATGAAAATGAGAGTTTTTTTTGTTACCCCTTTGAACCGGATTGCACAAAAACAAAAAAATGTTAGTCGAATGACAATCAAGAAGAAGAATTTGAAATGTGAGTTTTTTGAAATGAGGGAATCAGCTAACAAATGTCACCATTTATTGTTATGGCATGTATGATAGTTATACATATGTGTTTTAAAAACTCTTAAAAAAATACAAACTTTTGTTGAATGATTTTTAGATTTGCAATTGCTTCTTTCAGTGTTATTGTAAACGTCATTGTGGCTGTTTTAAAATATTCTTTTGAACCCTTAAAGAGAAATCACAATCAAACTTTATGGGAATGAAATTTAATAAGTATGGCATTTATACATGATTGCGTTTTCCTTGAATTATCATATACTCATGTTAAAAGGTGTTGGAAATTTTTACCGAATTAGTGCATAGATATAGATATAGGTATATAATATAGATATAGATATAATTATAAACAATTCCTTAACTATGTTATCATTATCAATCACAATCTCCGTTCTTCACTACTCCACTTACTTCATTCTCCGCTAGTTAAACGAAATATAAATTGAGGGACCGCGGTTTTTGGTTCCTCTTCAGCTGTAGGTCTTGGCTGAGGGGATGACGTGTTTGAAATAGTAGCGGAGTACACAGTAGATTTGGCCACGCCATGGATATACTCCAAGGTCTGAGGGATGAGAAGAGCTCCGAAGAGTTCCCGTTCCCCGTAAGCCTTAACTTGTTTAACTTGTGGGGTAAACTCCAAATGCCATAACAAACACTCCAGCCATCATCTTCCCATTCTCAATTCTCCATTCTCCATTCTCTATCTCTTCTTTGTTATATTTGTCCTTTTGCATTGCTAGGCACTGACGAGGAAATATTATAACCAAAATATTTATTATTTGTTAATTACTTTATATATTGGCAGCCTTGGCCTCCAACTGCACACCTCCCTGCTTGTTACAACAAAATTGCATATCCGACAATTATAATGACAGGCAAACAATTAAAATCAATTCCCGCTATTACCTTTAAAGCTTCACTATTATATATTTTTTATTATCTAAGGATTACATATTTGAAAAATTCTGGTGAATCTATGACATTACTTGAACAGAAAATACATCATCCCGGACGCTAAAAATGAATTAAACATCAAATCTGCTGTCCCTCATATTTTTAGTTTTGTTTTACAGCATTTTGAAAGAACAATTCGGTTGTCTAGTAATAGTTTAATTGATCACGACATTAATCAAAGACTACTCCTTGATACCGAATTGATGTAGATTCAAATATATATTGTGCAATGAGTAAATATGAGAGTGAGTTAGTCAGTCAATGAATTATAATAATCCAAAACTTGCTTCACAGAACAGCCCACAATCATTGACCATAGTTAGGAAATCTCACTGAGTTTTCCGAGTGAGTATACCCATAATAGTAATATTATGGAGATTAGATTAATCTCAAATAGTTTCACTTAGACTACATGACATTGTGAATACCCATCAATTTCAAGAATTTGAGATTACAAAGTTTATCTATAATGTCTAATTTTTGAAAGCCGCCGTTCTGCCTTGTTATCACCGTCTCTTACTTACAATGCTTCTATTTTAAACAAGTATGTGGGTGACCCAGTATGTGATGTGGGGAATTTGCTAATCACTTATACATTATCAGTATACCTAAAAGAAAAACTGAAGCTATCTGATTCTTCAATACACGTTTTTCACTCCGAGGTAAGCAATCGGAGCTGTAGATTCCTGGCGCTTAACAGAAAAGATCAAGGATATGAGTCTAAGGGGGCCGCAAATTATATTGCCACACCGGGAGGCCAAAGCTATGGGGATTCATCTGAAACCTGGCATTTCCATTTTTCATTATACGCTTTTGTCATATTTGCGTCTACTCCAATTTTTGGATTAGTTACTGGCAAATGGGTGACTTCAGAATTTGTCAAAATGCAATAATGTAAGTGATGATGACACCCTGTAGGAGCAACTATAATTACACCGGCACGGCTTTAACAGGCGGAAACAGAAGTATTCTCTCGCAAATTCTCACCTTATTTTTGCGACACCCACATATGAGGAAGGTCAAGGTCAAGGACAGCCAGCCGTACCCGCGGTAGCAGCTGAGAAAGAGAACCTCAAAGAAAGAAAAAACCATGCCATCACACAGCGGATTCAGATAGTCATACCGCCACAGCCTCACGCAAAGTCTCTATGGCGCCCTCAATCCTCAACGCTGACCAAATAAATCTCTTCAGCCCCGCCAATTCCCCTCCAGCAACCTCTAGTTCTGCCCCTCCACGCATTCTCCTCTTTGAAAAGATGACGACCCGTGTATTACATTTAATTATTTGTTTATTCGATACCATTCTGTGTACTTGTCTTACAATGTGCACCGAATATTAAACAAAATATATACTTATTTTGCTTGAATTATGAGGTTATTATCATCAGGTGTCGTTTTCTTTTGTGTCTAGTTGTTGTTTGCATCCTTCATGGTGTAGTTAGTTGTGTTGGCAATGGACTCAAAGCACTGACCTGCTAAATTCACCGTCCTCATGCCCTCCCTCCCCCATACGGAGACTATTAATTGCCCCAAAATTACTTGTCTATCATCTGACGGTTACTCCATTTTTTATTATATCGAGTGGGAGACTGGTTACTGCACCTCGTGTGGATGACATATTGTATCATTTAAACGGTGTCGGTATCCGGAAGAAGGGACTCTAAATGGTTTTGGTGGAGTAGCAAGAATCCCCAACCGCTGTATATTTATGTGGCGGCCGCCGTTTGGTATTCGGGGTACAGTGTCTTATCCAGCCAAGGTACGGCTAAAGCTAAGACAAAAGAAACGGCGGCTGGGGGGCCTGGGTTCGGATAGATTTCACGGATGCTGTTGAAAGGCGATGGAGTACACACACACAGCTCAGCTCAGATTCGGGTACCGAAATTAAGCTGGCGTGCTACTCCTTCCATCAATATTTCTCAATCATACACGGAATTTCGGAAACTCCGTCTGGCCATATTATATGTAACTGCCAACAAAACAACAATCAACTAGCTAAGTGGGTTGAATTGTTCTCATTTAGTTTACCAGACTGCAATTGTTTACCGCTAGAAGTAGAGTACCAGATAAATACTCCCCGCCAGAAACTAGAGTCGATTACTGACATTATTACTGGTAAATCGATTACAAATGTACCGAGATTACAGGTAAAGTCATTGATTTAAAGATTGGATTAAATAACAAAGATTCAAAATATAACCTCAATATGACCTAACCGCCATGTAAAAAATAAAACAAAACAAAACAGATATTTAACAAATATATACAAATCATGCACCTTTTCGCTTTTTATTTTGTGTTTGTGTTTCCAATTTGTTGCCCCGGCTGGTAGAACAACTAACCATTCAGCCTCTTGCTTGTTGTGAGCTGTCACTGCGAAAGACAATAGCCGTGCAAATAAGCTAGCAAGCCAGCAAACAAGCGAACTGACACTGAATATAGCAAGCCAACAACTCCAGCCAACCAGCGCTCTACTATTTTTTCGCTCAAAGAGTAATACTGTACTCCTCTTTCAGAAGCTGCTCAACATTGTCTATGACTCCACTCTTGCACTCCAATTACCCACTCTGCATATTCGTGCATATACTGTAGCCAGTCTTCCGGACTGCGATCCTGCCATAAAGTAAACTCTCTCTTCCCTCTCTTTGCTTTCTTTGCTTTCTTTGCTTTCCTTTCTAGCCTTTCCTGGCCGCAGTGACATATTTGTGCGTTCGTCCATGTTCCGATGTTTCTCCGCCATCTTATTGTTTTTGTATGCATATATGCATTCCTACAGCCTTGCCCCATTTTTACCCTTCCATTCGTGCTTTCCTCTCTGAATTTTTTAACTGTTTCAAAAAATAAATAGAGAAATAAATAGAGAAATAAATAAATTACAATTAATAAAAATATTTCAAATAATATAATTTAATGATGTACGTAAATACTTTTTCTCTAACTTCATAGTTATCATTGTTCTCACTATTTTCATTTCTTAATAAATTCCTATATGGACTCCGCAATTTTCATTTCTATTGTTGAGGAATGATTCCCCACAACTAAAATCTTTTATTATTCTCTAATTGGGATCTAAAGTATTCTCTGAACCCTTATTATTAATCTTTTTTTAAATGTAAAATTGGTAGCATTACAGTAAATACTTTTATGGTTTTAATCCTTTACTCTCAAGTATAAATAGATCTCATCTCCCCTTGTTTTATTTTGATAAATTTTATTACATTTATACTCTCTAATCTTATCTATTATACAATAACAATTTACAGCGGTAACTTCTTCTGCAATAATTAAAACAATTAACTCGACTCAAATAAAAATATATATATAATTTAAAAGTTTGATACTTGAAAAAAAAAAATATTTTTATTAATCAACACAAAAAGCAATTAATAAAATTTCAGAATCATAATATTTTATAACGACTACTCATATGCAATCAACTATGTCTGACGACCTTGAAAAACAAATGACCTCTTCTAACGAACATTTAGAACACGGTGTTGATAGATTAGATCACCCAGTTGGTAAAATCTTAACTTCAGATGATGGTGCTTACGTTTGGTTAGGTAACCAAAAATTTTTAAAACATGAACTTTTATCAGCTTTCGGTGGTACTTTAAACCCAGGTTTATCTGCTCCATCAGTTCATAAATTTGCCAACCCAGCTCCATTAGGTTTATCAGCTTTTGCCTTAACTACTTTTGTCTTATCTTTAATTAACGCTCAAGCTATGGGTGTTAAACACGATAATATTGTTGTTGGTTTAGCTTTCTTTTACGGTGGTTTAGTTCAATTATTAGCAGGTATGTGGGAAATGGCTGTTGAAAACACTTTTGGTGCTTTGGCTTTATCTTCTTATGGTGCTTTCTGGATGTCATTTGGTGCTATTTTCACTCCATGGTTCAACATCCTTACTTCTTATACTGATGAAACTGAATTAGAAAATGCTCTAGGTTTCTATTTATTAGGTTGGACATTATTTACATTTATGCTCTGCTTAGTCACATCCAAATCTACTTATGCATTCTTTGCTTTATTTGTTTTCTTATTCGTTACATTCTTACTCTTATCACTTGGTAAATTAGCAAAATCTACTGGCTGTACTAGAGCTGGTGGTGTTCTTGGTGTTATTACTGCTTTTATTGCTTGGTATAACGCATACGCGGGTGTAGCCAATCCACAAAATGCTTACCTTACTGTTAAAGGTTTCGATTTACCAAAATTCGGTAAACAATATTAATTTTCTTATAATAATTAATATTTAATTACAAGCTATGCTTTACTGATATCATTGCTCATTTATGAATAATGAACAGATGTAATTATATAACGAATTTAGGAAAATATTCCACAAAACAACACAACACAAAATTATTTTTATTTATATTTTTAACTAATTTTTTAACGATTTCTTCGATTATTTATTTAATTAATGTTTTCTTCTTATCTTTTCTTCCCTTCTCTATTTTTATTTTTTATTATTTTTTTATTCTCTTTGAATTTAATTCATCTTATGACCTTACTATATTTTTTAATTTAATCATAATAATTTTATATCTCAAAAAATAAAAGGAGATTTAAAAGTAAGTTTGTTAAGCGTGTAACTCGATTGAAAAAGTTTTCTTAAGCGTTAAGCGTTTAAATCGGAATATTATAGAGATATCAGTGTAGATATATATATATCATTTTAACCGTCCAAGTTATCTGTAGGTATCTACACACCTTATAAGTCTTTAAGTATAGATGATTCTTGGCTTTCGGCATCTGATACGGTGATATGATATATCATATACTAGTACGTAAATAAATAGCTGGGCAAAAAAAGAGGGGAGTGGGCGAAAAGCAGTATACTGGTATTTCAACCACTGAGGTATAGAGTCCAGATCCACCAGAGCCATCAGGGCCAACAGAGGCAGCGGGAGGGCAGCTTAAGACGCACAACAGAGAAAGGAAAACACGCTGGCCAAGCTTCTCCGCGTTTGGGAAATTACAAACAATACAAATCAACAATTTCTCGATTCATTCAAAACAAAAGGCTATTTCATATAAAGAATTTAATGGTTTACGGTACCTGCTTTGGTAGATTATTTAGATTTTAAAACCTAAAACACTATTTCTACAACGTCTTTTTATTTTCATTAGAGTAATTTAAATAGTTTCAATACTTAAATACTTGCACTCTTGTATCTCAAGTATCACCAAAGTCCATATCATAGGCATGATGTATTATTAGCAATAACTTTTCATTTGAGTATATAAATCCCAGATAAAAAATAATATTTTTAGTAACTTAATTATTTGAAAGTCTAGAATATAAAACCTGTTGTTGTTTTTCTATAGTTCATTGTTTATATTATGATTGAAGTGTGTAGGACTATAAGGGAGTACCCTTTTCTTTTTTGTTTCTTATAATCGACTATTTTGTCAATTCCGTTCTATTTATAAAATCACCACCAATGTCGCTGGCCTGGAAAATAGTGTTTCCCATTAATCCAAAATTGATAGACAATAGGACTCAAAAGAAAAATTTTTTATTTCTTTGTGATCTCATCTCTGGATGCAGTATCCTTTCTCACACTATGTAAAATTTGTGTTTCTAAAACAACCATCATGAAGTGTATCCATCAAAAGCTTAAAGTACTCGTCAACTAAACTTTACACATTTTCTTTGAAGTTTGAATATGGTACATTATTATTCAAATATAGCAACAAACATCACACAATATATTTCAAATTCAAATTCGGAATTTTTTTACATGGTTTTAGAAAAAATATAACCAACCCTAAGTGCACATATTAGTGTTCTGGATGTTTCGGGTTACGCTTCTTTATTTTTGTTTATGTCTCAACAGTTGCCATATTAATATCAATGTTTATGTTTATCGATATTTATATTTACCACTTTTCAATATTTGTTTGTTTATATATATTTCTGTGTTTATGTTTACTTTTCTCAATCCTTCCTTGTTCTTTTTTATTTACGGTTGTAGCTAGCTGAATTTCTACTGTTTCAGCTAAGAAATCGCCTTTTTATATAATTTACTTAGGTTACCATAAATGATGCAGCTTTTTGTGGAGTAACACAAAAACAAGTATGGAAAAGTATACTAGTATTAGAAAATATTCAAATTAAACCATTTTGTCATTTTTTTTTATAAATGTCAGTAGGTTAACTTTTTGTATTAAAGTTTGAGACAAATGTCAAATATTTTTTGATATCTAAATATATATACTTCTACAATTTACTAGTATTTCTCTTCACCATGTTTGTTGACTTACTATATGTTAAAATGAGATGTCAATTAATACAGAGGAAAGTTTACGTAGCCTTTTCATACATGCAATGATTTTTTTCAATTCAGTTATGCTTACACTCAGGCGTCTTTCTGCCTTCCCCACACAAGACAGCGCAATACTGCTCCTGAAATGCTGAGAGAAAATCTTTCCTGCATAGTAGATAAATACTCTTTTTGATGTTAAATACAATTAGCCAGATCAATATTTTCCCTTTTCATAATTCAAATCAACAAGAAAATTAGTATTCCCCAGATTAGTATAAATTGTAAACGTGAGTGAGTGAGTGAGTGAGTGAGTGAGTGAGTGAGTAAAATTAAATCAAACATCGGTTAGGGCGGAACTGCGATTTATATTTTGTTTTTTATACTCTTTGACTTAATTTAATATTTCACACACTACGCTGCTCAAGGTTATCCCTGTCAATAATTATGATAGATATTCATGATATTCTTGATGATCAGTAGATAAAAACACCTATTCAGTTAATAGCATACATGAAAGATTAGATCTTCTTCGTCGCAAAACAACATGAACGAAAATCACTTGAGCACGATTTCATAATTTTTCAACAAGCTAAAAGGAGTTGCGCATCGCATCTCATTTCTTCATTCCCGTGAGAAAATAATTTAATTTATATTACTTATTAATTAATCTCCTGACAAGGAGTTTAATAAATATATACTGTAATAATTGAAATGTGCGCCTATTAATTTCTTTAAATAGATAGCCATCGACGGCTACTACATAAACTGTAGTGTACCCCACTCTGCCTAGTTCATAATGCCCAATCAGATGGCAATGGTAAATTAACTCTATCCCTAGAATTACATTATACACTCAAAACACATTTCACGCAAAATTTTCCAGTATTAACTGACGACTTCCCTAAAGTCTTAAAGTCTGCAAGTCTGGAATACCCACTTGGAAGACCCACACGTTTACAGGTTTATGGTCTATAGGGCTTTTCTCTCTAGGTTTACCCTGTCCACAACTATATTTATTACACAAACCTACATAGATTCAAACGGGTATGCTGTTACAGATGAGAAGTCTAGATTATCCATCCTCTGGTAAGACACACCAGACAGCGGACAATGTTTTGCAAGGCCTGACACACTGTCCCGTTCCGCATGCACCATAACCGTGTATTTCTTACGGCAGGAAAGTGAGTATACTGGAGTTTATCACAACGCGGCGGCATGCCAACTGTTTTGCCTGCTTGGCGGCCTAGCTCCAGATCATCGATACAGGTCCACACTCTGGTGGCTATGGGACCAGACACGACGACACGGTGGCTTCATGGTACTGTCCCTCCACAGAACCGAATATTGTTGAGGCGGACGCGGACAATTGATTCTACTGAGATGTGCCATTGTCGTGGGATGTGCTATGAGCCCAGCCGTCGCCTCAGCTGCCTGTTTACTCTGAGCGCATGTTTTTCGTGTTGTTGTTATTGTTATTATTGCTACGTATTTCTTGTTTTCCTATTTTATACTTTTTGTTGACTTTTAACCAGGACAAACAAAAATTTGCGAACTTTAATTATTTGGAGAAGAGTCAAAAGACAATAAACGCGGTAACACGGTTGAACTGGAGATGTTTTCGATGTTTGGTATTGTTAAATCTTATTATATAAATTATATAGCACAATTGTATACAGCATAATTCTTATTATCTTTCATGTAGCTTTTTAGTTCAGCCTGTTGGTATAAACAAAGAAATGAAGAAATTTATCAACGATCAATCAATGAATCAAGATATACCACGGTCGGAATAGTCTATTTTGTTCTTGTTATTGCTGTTTCTGATCTTCTTTCATCTATACATACCGCCTTTCAACACCATCTTTTACTATCTGGGGGGACCAATTTGGAAAGTCTTGGGCCAGATTCATACAAAGAGGAAGAGGCAGATATTGTATTTTTAGCAATAAAGACAGATATTTCACCCAAGATGATCCCATAGCGTACCTTTGAAGTTATAATGCTTGCATATTATTAAATGCTGTCTGTTATTGTCTAACCGATGCTTTTCTCTTCTTACAACTCTACTTTCACTAGAGCACACAGGAAGAAGAACACCAATTCCACAGTCGATGCAGAATTACAATAACCCGTATATAATTTATGATAAACTTTAATACGCTATTTTACACGGACAAGACACTTTTTACGTATATCAGTTAAAGTTTTAGTTAATTAATTAACTGTAGAAACTGATGCGCTTTAATACTTTTCTTTTTCTTTTTATTTTTTTTCTCCTTGTTCCAATTAATTCTCCTCTTCGTTCTCTTGTCTTTCTGGTTTTTATATTCCAATCTTTTAACAGTATATAAGAGTACCGTAAAATCCCACATTTTTTAAGACTAAGCTGTTCCTGAATTTTTTTCCTTTTCCTTTTCCTTTTCCTTTTCCTTTTCCTTTTCCTTTTCCTTTTCCTTCCCTCTTTTCTCTTCTTTTCTTTCCTAATTGTCAGATCCATATATTCTTTCGTTCATATATATATATAAAACAAATAAATTTATCTTTCTTAAGTTATATTTTATATTATAACCTTTTATTGAATTATTCATTCATAATTATTCAAACCAACTTTTATTCATTCACTTAATATTCAAAAATGCAATTCAGAAACGTTATCTTAGCTTCTATCTTATCTGCCTTAGCTGTTCAAGCTGCTGATGTCGTCACACAAATTGGTGATGGTCAAATTCAAGCTCCAGCTGAAACCCCAGTTGAAACTCCAGCTGAAACTACAACCGAAACCCCAGTTGAAACTCCAGTTGAAACTCCAGTTGAAACTCCAGCTGAAACTCCAGCTGAAACCACAACCGAAGCTCCAGTTGAAACTCCAGCTGAAACTCCAGTTACCGTCACTGAAGAAGAAACTGCTACAGTCAATGTTTGTACTGAAGAAGGTGGTTGTGTTGAAACTGAAGTCTCTACCACCACTGCTACTGTTTGTACCAAGGAAACTTGTGAAGAAGCCACTGAATCTGATGTCTACGTTGACGTTACTTCTACTCCACTTACTACAGTTATTAACCCAGAATTCCAAACCACTTCTGATTTCGTTACTATCACTTCTACATACTGTGATGATACTGATATCTGTGGTGAATCTTCTGCTCCATCAATTGAAATCCAAACTTCAACTACTTGTTCAGGTAACTGTACCTCTCCAGATATTGAATCTTACGAAGGTGGTGCTAACAGAATTACCATGCTCTCTGCTGGTGTCTTAGGTTTTGCTGGTTTAGCTTTCTTATTATAAGGATTTTTTTAACTTTTAATTTTCAAATTTTAATATTATCCAATATTAAAAATTTCAATGATACCCCCAAAATTTCTTTTCATATAGACTAATATGATAGACTAACGATTGTTGTCTTTACATACAAATATCCCATTCATAGAAAGCTTCTCCATGTCTATTAAATTGATAAGGAGAAAATTTTTGGTTTCTGTTAATAAATAATGAAAAATGGTTTCAAAAATTTTTACTGATTCCTTTTTCTTTTCCCTTTTTTTCTTTTCTTTTCTTTCCTTTATCTATCGCATTTTATCCCTTTTATTATTTTCATTTTAGTTATATTTTTTGTTGATAATTTTTATTCTTCGTGGCTCTGGTTTTTTTTACAGTTACATCTTAAATTTAGTTTTATGATTATTATTAAAAAAAAGTAAAAAACAAAGTAAAAAAAAATTGTAAATTCTTTTTTAAAACATGAAGATTAATTTTTTAGGATTTTTAAAATTGCTTTCATGTCTTGAAATTAGTAATTAATAGTAAATTGAAATAATGACTTGGACTTGGAACGTGGGTACCAAATGAATCATCCAGTTTCTCCTATGAAACTATTCCAAATATAGCAATTATTAAAAACTGAATAATATTCAGTCATTGATATCGCTGAAATTCTGAATAAATTCATATTCAAAATTGATTAGAATAACAAAGAGATATCCAATATAGGCAATTGCACAAGTTATCAATGATAAAAATATAATGTCATATATCTTCATATATAAAATGACTTATTTAGTACAAACCAATTCGGTTATAAACCGGTATGAGTTTCCTTTAAGTTTCTGTTAATATTTAAAACCCAAATATAGACAGACACATATAAATTTTTACAAAAAAGCCATTTCTGAAAGATCTACTTTTAACCTTAGCTCACGTGTAGCTGAGAGGACAAATAAAGCAAGCAATCTCAACAAGTTCTCAAGTTCCTAAAACAACAGACAGACAGACTTGTCGGCTACCCGAGGAGAAAAGGTTCATATAGAATCAATAGTGTACAGATGTTCCATAAGATACATTGGTATAGAATGAAAAATTTACTATGAGAGAATCGGTACGCCGGAAGGCATGCCTTTGATACATAATATACAATAGATAATAGATAGTACTGAGGAAATATATCTTTTCCAGCGGCAGGCCACTAAAAATCTTAGAGATAAAAAAAGCCAATAGAGGAAAGATAAGAAATACAGCCTACAGTTTCTCAGTTTTCTTATATTTCTACAGTGTCTGCCAGCTTTATCAGTAATGTGCCCACCCACCTTGCTGGTGTGGCTGCACAGTCTGCTCTTCTGCCAATCTGCCGCTCGCATATGAATCTGCCGGAAAGGCGCAGAAACTGGGCAGTCCATGACGGAGAAAGCTGCGCATAAGCCGGTTTTTCAGCCGGAACAGTGTACCACCCAAAAGGAGAAACCGAGGAGTAGCAACCGGGAAGCAGCCAGCAGACATCCACCGGACCTCCGCCGGCGAATCTTTCAGAATTTACAGAATCTACTGATAGCTCTCTGTCCGTTAAAGGAAATACCACGAGCGAGCATAAGGAAAAAACCGCACTAGCAACTGTGGAGCGCCTCTCAGCTAGCTAGCTGGCTGGCTGCAGACCACTTCTCACTCACTCTTCCTCTCACTTCAACCCCTGAAATCTTCTTTGATTCCATAATGATAGAAGCCGAGTTGAATGAACCGGCTTTCCTAGAAATACTCAAGCTTGACAGAAACACTTAAATTCCCTGTTTGGATTTTTCGGGTTTAAAGTGAGTAAATGATACACACAGAAAAATTTATATTTTATATTGTCACGCATGCACTAAACGTAATGGGTTTTATTGTTTTATTAAAGCTCCTTCAAAGATAAATTTAGATCTTACATCTTATATAGTACTTCCCCATGAAAAAAAAGCAGGTGCTTTATTCACTTGATGCATTTGATAAAGTTGTATATAAAGGATCCATTCCCTTCTTTATTCAATTCAATTCATTTTTTTACTTAATTCAATTTTTCATTCATTAACAATAAACATCAATATTTATTAATAGTTTTATAAAAATGAGATTATCTGCTGTTGCTTTAACTTCAATTCTTGCTGCTTTAACTTCAGCTTTACCAATTGATAATGGTGCTTACCATGACTCAAAAACTGCTGCTCAAATCGCTAGAACTTTGCTCCACCGTGAATCATTAACTGCTTTAGCTACTAACACTGGTGATAATGTTCCAGTTTCATTTGTTGAATACTACGCTGATTGTCACGATGATGGTCAACCAGTTATGTTAATGATTGATATTTCTTCAAGTAACAAAAACATTGAAAACGGTTCAAAGGCTTCATTAAGTGTCAAAGTTGGTGACCATCAATTACACGATCACGTTGACCCACACTACCCAGGTCAAGTTCTCTCATCTACCGCTGGTAGCCCAAGAGTTTCATTACGTGGTAAATTCGTTCCAGTCGATGCCTCTGAAGATATTTCATTAAGAGAATGTTTCAGTAAGAGACATCACGATTCAGTCTTCTGGTTCCCAGGTTCTGAAGTTCACTCTTCTCACTGGACTAAATTCGAAGTTGAAGAAGTTTACTTCGTTGGTGGTTTCGGTGACAGAGCTTACATTGGTGAAATCCCAGTTGAAGAATACTTAAACGCTACTTTATTAGACGCTGAAGAATACGATTCTTTATTCCACAAAAAATCTTCTGACTGTGAGGAAGATAAGAGTTGGGCTAAGGGCTTAGTTGATTACATCTGGAGTTTCGTTGGTGAATCCGATGTCGCTGCTTCTGAAGCCGATGAAATTGAAGACCCACACAAATACTGGAAACATTACGGTAAAGAACAAAGAAAACACTGGAAAAAATTCGGTAAGGATCAAAAGAAAAAATGGGCTGGTGACGAAGACGAAGAATTAGTTGAATTAGCTTCTGATGATGAAACTGCTCCAGCTCCAGGTACCCCAGGTGATTACTGGAAAAATCACGGTAAAGAACAAAAGAAGCACTGGAAAAAATTCGGTAAGGATCAAAAGAAGAAGTGGACTCCAGCTCCAGGTGATGATGATGAAGAATTAGTTGAATTAGCTTCTGATGATGAAGCTGCTCCAGCTCCAGGTGACTACTGGAAACACTATGGTAAACAGCAAAGAAAATACTGGAAAAAATTTGGTAAAGATCAAAAGAAGAAGTGGACTCCAGCTCCAGGTAGTGATGACGAAGAAGAAGCTGAATTATACGAAGAAGAAGCCGCTCCAGCTCCAGGTACCCCAGGTGATTACTGGAAAAATCACGGTAAAGAACAAAAGAAGCACTGGAAAAAATTCGGTAAGGATCAAAAGAAGAAGTGGACTCCAGCTCCAGGTGATGATGATGAAGAATTAGTTGAATTAGCTTCTGATGATGAAGCTGCTCCAGCTCCAGGTACCCCAGGTGACTACTGGAAGAACCACGGTAAAGAACAAAAGAAACACTGGAAGAAAATTGGTAAGGACCAAAAGAAAAAATGGACTCCAGTTCCAACTCCAGGCGGTGATGATGAAGGTCAACAAATTTTAGCCATTGAAGCTTTAATTGGTACCCCAGGTGACTACTGGAAGAACCACGGTAAAGAACAAAAGAAATACTGGAAAGATCATGGTAAACAAGAAAGAAAGCACTGGAAAAAAGTCGGTGCTGGTGAACCAGAATCTGATGAAGAATAAATAATTTAATTTACTTTATTCTATTAAATTAATTTATATAACGATTTCTGTTTTTTCTTATCTTTTTATGTTTCAATTACTTTTTACGTTCTCTATGCTTGTTTTCTTATTTTTTTCTTAATTTGGCTTTTTTATGGGTTCTTTTTTTATATACGAGTTTTTATCTTAAAAATACATTTTTATCGCTTATTTCGTTTTAATATTTAACTTTTTAATGTACTAAAAAAGAATAATAATAGTAATAGTAATAGTAAAAGTAATAATACGATTTCTACATAATATTATAGCATACTGTAGAGATTGCTTACAACAATACAACAAAAATTGATAAAAAGCGACCATCTAAACACAGTCGATAGTCGCAAGAATTTTATCTTGGATATTTATTGTTTTTTAGGATGTTACTACAATTAGCCAAAATGACGAAATTACACATGTTCTCACAAATTTCATTAAAGATTATTAATTAACAGAATCAATGAAGATTTTTTTTTTTTTGCAAAGAATCAATATATACGTACATATATATATATATATATATATATATATGTTGACAAGTGAAAAATTTTGTGCGTGCACCATCCAAAATCAAATTAGAATAACATAGGTTGAAGGGATGGATGTTAATATTTTTTGTAGAGTATTGGTGAGCTGTTAGTTCCATGTATTAGTTTGTTTTATTATCCAGATCACCAATCAGGTAATTCTAAACCTTTACACAGAATAACCACATTAAAAATATTACAAAGCGCATTTGTATTTTCTTATCTATTCTTAACAATAATCAAAAAGCGATGCAATAAACAAATAAACAAACGGATTTATTTGTCTTATATTACCTACTTACTTACTGTCTTATCGCGCCATGACTATCCTTATTCAGTTTAAACTTACTTAATGGAAAACATAAGGAGTTGGAGTTAGTCAATTTTGGCCGAAATTATTATCCATTTTGAGCTGGCATGATAGGATAAGAAAGGGGCAGTTGTCGGCTGTCGAAACAGCTGTGCGGTGCAAGTGACAGCCGAAATCCAGCCAGACTGTAAATTTGGCTCAGAGGCACCAGGGAGAGCTTATGTAGGTGGGTATATCGTAGGCCTGTTTGGAACTGCCTAATCGGGAAGCGGTTTACGACTGACCGACAGAGAGAAATTGCGCCCTTTCAGAGAACAGGAGACTCAAGGGAAGAGCAGGCAAGACGAGGAGGAAAGAGGGACGCGCTGGTTCCCCGACACCAATGACAAGCTCCGTGGTGATTTCCCATCCCTCTCCGTCCTGTCACTATCATCACTACTAGCATCACGTTGTAAGTTCAACTATAAGAAACTCAAACTTCCAAGGAAATTCTACTACACGATGGGTATCTTGCATTCCGATAAATAGAGTTATTTCGTGTACTTGAATGTAAAAATAATGTTTTATAATATTCAAGCTTGGAGTTGTAATTTTAGGACATTTGTTTTATTATATACAGTAATTCTAACCACTATCATCAAGTGAAAAGTTAAATCACTGATTGTACTATTGTAAAATTGAACGCGTCGTCATTTACTTTCACTTAGTCACCTTTTACTCTACTATATCGTATTGTACAGCTTGTGAATATTGAAAAGAAACAAACATCTGATTTATTGTACTCATTTATAACCAACGTCTACGTTTGATTCGGTGAGATATTGATCGATCTTTACCCGCTGTTGTTAGATTATTACGTTCTGGAAATTATTATATAGAAAGAAATAATCACTGAATTTAACTGATTTATACTATAATTATTATTTATGTATTTACAAAATCGTACTATATCTCACCATCTCAATTCCCTTTCCTAAATTTTTTTCCTATCGGTGTTCCTATTTACATCGGGTAACTGATAGTGAAGCATCAATAATATAATATAATACACGGTTATTATATTAACAGTTGACTTTACTCTGTACCGCCCTGCGCACTATTGCGCTGCATCGTACTTCCTAATCTTTAAAAAGCAAGGATACAGACAATATAGCAGTATATACTGATACTTAGCTTATTGATAATATGAAATCAGCTAAGTTATTCAGATTTTAAAAAGTTACCAATTTAATTATATTATTTATCAAATACAATATTGCGAAAAATGAACTTGACTTTTTTATATTGTATTCTCGCATATTTATACATATACTAACTGAATAAATCAAAATTAAGTAATTTATATCTTTTATGAGGAAATTTTTCTACTGAGAATAATGAACCTAACTAAACTACCTATCAGATTAGAAAATTAGGTAAATTATTAGTGAGGAAGAATATATATATATATATTCGTACATGTAGTTTATCCTAACTTTTTTTTTACCGTTTTCAATGAACATTACTATTTTGTCATTTGAATTTCAAAATTTCATACTTCTTTTTCATTGTTGTCTCTGTTATAGTTATAAATATCTCCATATTAACAACTCAACTCGGTGTTTTTTTTAAAGAAAATTCTTATCAACATAATATAATATAATATAATATATTCAATATACAACTAATAAAATAAAAATGGCTTACTTACCAACTTTAACTCCACAACGTCGTCGTAATTTAGGTGTCGCAGCTGCTTCTGCTGTCGTCATCGTCGGTGCTACAACATTATTTTTCAAAACTTTCCCACATTTAACTCCAAGTATCTTTAAGAAATCAACAAAGACTTCAGATGATGATGATGAAATAAGTGAAAGCACATTTATTGTTCCAAAGACTAATGTTGATGATTGGTCTGAAGAAGAATTAAAAGCTTTTCTCAAACAAGTAAGTAATATCTTTATAATAAATTTTGTCATCATAAGGTGAAGCTCATACCCAAATATATATACTAACTATATCCATTCAATAATTTTTTTTTTACATTTTTTTATTTTTGAATTTCCAATAGAAAGAAGTTACTCCACCTGAAGGTGCTTCTATATCTGATCTCGTTGCCCTTGCTAAATCACTCGCTTCTGCTTAATTTCTTTGTTATCATAATTTATAAAATCATATCAAAATATAAAACACTAATATCAAACCAGAAGTTATTAACTCACTACAACTAGATTTTTTTTCCTATCAATATCACCATCACAACTTCAATTACATATTCAATCGTCATTTCAATTTTAAATTGTAATTTCAAACTTGCACCTACAGATCTTCTCTTTCCCATCCTGATATCAAAACCTAACTCCAAATACAACCCAAGCACAGATAAATTAAGAACAAAGGTTTTATCTACCACCAACCTGGTTTTGGCTGTACATATAGAATATAAATTGTAAATTCTGAAAAATCTTTAAAAATCAAACAAATATAAAATAAGAACATCTACGTTTCACCAATGACATATAGAATATGCTTTAAGAAATATATATATATATTTTTGAACTTTTTTACGTTATTCTACAGTTCATATTTTCATATTTACTTTTTTTTTTTAAATTTTATTAACAGTTTTCATTCTTCACCTTTATTCCTTTTATTCTTTTTATTCTAATTTGCTTTAGGTTCTGTAGTTATAGAACATATTTTCTTTATTCCTTTTGATTTTTTATTTCTTTATCTCATTCTTTTTTTTTATTCAACACTGTGTCTTTTTAGTCTTTAATATTAAATTTAATTAATTATAACTTTTTATTTCAGATGAAAAATTAATGGGGTCAGAAACCACCGAATCAGATTTCACATACGTGTAAAATCGCTACGAATATGTCCCTATATTCTTGAACGGGTAAATCTCACTGAACCCTATCTAGCAATCTCAGTTTAAATTGGAAACCCACACTCAGACACACGACTGTTTAGAAAATTACACCTGAACTTATATTCTATCATCTGTATCTTTCTACTTAACTTTATGACCAATCGTATCTTGTAAGTCTTCTAACTTCTGATATAGAGAATTCGTATTTTATTGATAAGGTGAAAGTATAATTAATACACTACTGGCCCCCATTCCTTAGCTCTATTGAACCGGCTTCTAAAAAATGGTCCTGGTAAGGTCAGGCACGATCATCAGGAACAACCATCAGGAAAGCCTAGTAGACCATACAGACTCGTACGCCATAAAACAGGTTCAAGACAAGTTGCTACCTCCCCGGCGGTATCCAAGGGTAAAATATGACACCAGCCGAGCCTCCCGTCCAAGGGCGCTGAGGTGCTGATTGTGTTATGGCTCTGTATCGCTGTCGGTGATCCACAGATAAGCGTCATCGCTGTATTAGTGCGCCTTCTTCTACACAGCTCCTAGTATTACGTAAACACGCTCTCTAATCTACTGATTACTACTACTGCTATCTGTAATCCCTCCGTTGCCCCCCATATTTTCCTATCTAAAGAGCTTTATACACATATTGCTAATTAGTTCACATCTATATGACAAATTCTGGTAGGTTCTTTTAATTTGCCACTATTGATGCTTTCTGGCTTGATTTAGTTGTCCTCCATAATCGCCTTCATATCTATAAGCTTTTGTCACAATTAGCGGTCCGTTGTTTTAATAAAATAAGAAGGAAACCTCATACTGCGTTCTGTCTTTTGCCCCAGATTTTACTTACATATTTATACATATATATATATATACATATATCCCACCCTCCATATTTACCCCTGAATATTTTTTTGCTAATTTATTTTCATATCCTCCTTTTTTTCAGTTTTCCAAATCAATCTATATATAATATACCATATACGCTATAAGAATAAGTATTTATTAAATCAAGAAATCAAAGATAAATATAGGTACAGGTATATATATATATATATTTATAAAATAAAAGAATACTAAAGATGAGCTCAACTAATGATTCTCCCATTGGAGATATATTTAAAAGTAAAAAAGATGCATCCAGAAAAATTCAAGCAACTGTTACTTTTGATCTTCCAAATGGTTTGAAAGATAAATTCATTTTTTCTTTCCGTTTATCCAAACCATTGTCAAAAAGAAGACATATTTTGAAACTTATCTTAGTTGGCGTGGCCAATAGAAATACTCACTCTAATTTAGATGATAACTCTGAATCTGCTACTCCCACAGAAGTTTTAAATGATATTGCTTTAACACTTAATCCATATTTACAATACTGCATAAGTAACGAAAAAACTGCAAATTATAAAATTACAAGAAGATCAAGAAGACACAACTCTTTTGTCACAATGGCATCAAATCGTGACTTTCATGAATTTTCAAAAAGTTTGAAGGTTAAGTCTCATATTTATTTACATGTCGATTTCTCTAACATCACTATTCCAGAAACTTTCGATCAAACTGAATCTTCGACAATGGAAACAGAAACTATTGCAGATATTTCTATGATTGATACAGATACCTCAGCTGCTACAGACTCTGGTATTGCTGCTGAAACTGCAACACTTGCATCTGGTCTTGAGACTTCTACATTAATCGAGGAATCTAATGAAAATCAAGCTCAAACCGAGACTCAACCTGAATCGAATACCACTACTGCTCCTGATTCGTTCGACTTCCAAACGATCTTAAGAATGTTTGAACAACTTATCAATAACGAAGCTCAAGCCAACCAAGTTCTTAACGCAGCCGCTGCAACCCGCAATACTGATAGTACTAGCGCCAACTTAAACCTTAATAATGTCACAGCCCCTTTGACATCTGTTAATACAGAAACAGAATCAACTACTAGTGCTCCCGTTGACCAATCCGCTGATGTTTCTCAACAACCAAGTGCTCAATGCTTACCTCAATTCAACCCAGTTTCCGCTTCTCCATCTCAACCAACTACTTCAACCACTACTGCCAGTACACCTGCTCAACCAATAAATGGTATAGCAACCACTGCCACTATTTTGAGAGCTTTATGTTCTATGTTTGAAAACTCGACTAACAACTCTACTGCGGCACAAAACGGCTCTGGTTCAGTGACACCATCTACATTACTTTCAAATCTTTTATCTGCTACTAATGCTGCTAACAACAACAATGTTAATAGCAACAATGGTAATGCTAACAACGCTACCGGATCTGCACCTATTTCATCTCCTCAAGATGTTAAATTAGCCATCACAAAATTCTTACTTTTACTTTCAAATTCAGATATGCTAAATGATGTCATGGCTAAAGTTGCTTCTAATGTTAACTCTGTTTCTGATTCTGTCCAAGAAATTAAAGATTTCGCAGCTAAAATCAAAGAAGATTTATCTACTGTCGATGTTGGCAACGTTATTACAAATGCTGTAAACACCACAACTGCCAAGGTAACTCAGGATATCAGAAAGTCTTTCTCTTCTAATTCCCCAAGAGAGGATATTTTACATCTGTTAGATTCAAAGGATTCATTCAAGAGTGCAACCATTCACAGTGGTATTAGATGTGACGGTTGTAATACAGACCCAATCATTGGTCTTAGGTTTAAGTGTTCAAAATGTTATGATTTCGATTTATGTGAAGATTGTCATTCCAAAAATGCTGAAACTGGAAATCATAAATCAAATCATTTGATGACATCAACTGGACAAAAGGCTCATTTCGATTATAACCGACTCCCAACTACAAGATTCCTATGCGATGGTTGTGACGCTCCATTAGATACAAGTTTAAGATATCACTGTAATGATTGTTTAGATTATGATTTATGCAAAGCTTGCGAATCCAAAGGTACTGAAACAGAAGGCCACCAAAATACTCATAGTATGATCTCTATTGAAGCTCAAAATTACAGAGCCTCTCCAGAATTTACCGATAACAGAGATCCTCCAACCGTTAAAAGGGATACAGCTGAAGTTGACAGAGAAGATCCTGAAGCTAGTCATAAAACAACTTATGTCAGACCTTTGCCACCAACTCCCAAGTGCCCTATATTTACCAAGATACATCGTGGTATTTCATGTGATGGCTGTAACACCTTCCCAATAATTGGTAACAGATTTAAATGCTCTGATTGTGTCGATTACGATTTATGTTCTGATTGTGAATCCAAAGGTACAGAAACTGGTCTCCATAAATGTACCCATAAGATGACATTATATAGGACTCCAATGCAATCTTTCAACCCACACAATGGTGCTGGTTGTTCTTCATCTGCTCCAACTCCTCCTCCACCTAGAAATCATAGATGTTTCTCAAGAATTAGAAAGCGCGAGATTGAATACAATAGATTGAAATCCAAGGCTCAAAGTTATGATGCTTTGTTATCGTTACTAAATTACAAGTCTGGTATTCCAAATATTTCTGAAGCTGAAGAATCACACGTTAAAGAGTCTTTCCTTGAACAATTAATCCGTGATTATAACGAAGGCAACATTCCAATATCCGTTGGAACTACTCCAAAGATAACAGTTAAATCTGGTTCATTTATTGCTGAGAAGAGATCTTCTGATGATAAAACTGTTATTTTGAGATTAAGAATCGATAAGCAAAATGATTTAATCTCACTTTTATCTGTTCAATATCTTGGCCAAGAAAGACGTTCTCCTGAATTTAATATCACATTAAATTATTTGGATTCAACTTCAAAAGAAGAATGCAAGAAAGAATGGAACATGTTCCTTCCAGTTTCTGCAACTTCCAAAAATATTATTATTAAGCATTCTGACTTAGAAGGATTTGACGTTGATAATATTACTAGCGCTGTGGTATCATTTGATAAGTCATTCATCTCATTTATTGCTCCTCAAGAGGAGATTGTTTCAAAAGACGTAGAAGTTGACTTTGACAATGAAGAGGAAAGTCTTTATTCTGCAGCTTTGGATACAACCAATTCTCCAGTTACAGTTGATCCACGTACAGAGACTTTAACTCTTAACACACCTGAATTTGAGTACAGCGACAATGAAATGATTGACGCTGCTGATGAAGATGCAGATGAGGATACTGTTGTTAAAGATGCCGATTCTACATTGATCACAACTGGTTCAGCTATTGACTCAGGTTCTTCTGTTAAAAGATTAGCTGCTTCTGATAGTGAATTTGTTGAATTTTTAGTTGAAGGTCTTGTTAAAAAACATCTTGACTCATTAAGAGATGTAAAGCTATCTGAGTCAAAACAAGAAGATTTGATTTCTTTTAAAGAAGATGTTGCTAGTGAACCATCTGCAACAGGTACATGTAGTGATTTTGTATCCTCATCATCTTCGCAAGTTGAATCTAGTATGATTACAGCAAAAGAAGGATTCAACTCCACAGAGCTTGCTGAGGCTCCTAAAGAGACTGCTGAAGATGAAGTAGAAACTGATTCCGAATCTGATGACCAAGAGTTTGTTATATTTAATAAAGAGATCATTGAAGAAGCTAAATCTCAGGCTTCTGAAGATGCTGCTCCTGAAACCATTTCACCATCTACCGATTCTCCAATTAACAAAGATTCGAGTATTTCTAATACCACCAATGTTACTGATACCAATAATGTTGCTGATGCCACCAATGTTGCTGATGTCACCAATGTTGCGGATGTCGTTGATTTGCACAGCGATGTATCATCAGTTGAAGATTATGACATTTTATCATATGATGAAGATGAAGAAATTGATATCTGATCAAATAGTAATGATACCTAATCCGTTACGTTATTTTTATTTTTAATTTTTTTTTCATTAAGTTCTTTTTTATATTTTTTAAACTATTTTTTAGGTTTGGTTTTCTTCTGTTTTATCTTTATTTTTATTTTTATTTTTATTTTTTTTCTTAAAAAAACAATTTTGCGATTATTTTATTTTCATAGGGCCTTTTTATTATTATTACTTATTTCTTATTACTGGTTTTCTTCTTCATTTATTTTATTTATCAACTTTAAGTCAGTTATGCAACTTTTCACACTAAACGTAAATTAAATTAAAATAAAATTTAACAATATTTATATATTATATATATTGATACTTTGCTAAGTGTTACTTTTATAAATAATTAAGTATAATCACTATTTATTGCATTAGATATATATGAATTAGTCGACGAATATTAAAATAAGGAAATAGTATAAAATTTTAGATTTATTAAAAAAAAAGAAAAACACATGAAAAAAAATCAACATAAAATATAACAATAAAATAAAAGATAATTAACTAGATAATAATGAATAAAGAAAATAAAGAGGTAGAAATAAATAAACAAAATGAAAAATGTTGGGGAAGAAAAAAAAAAACTGGAATGAGCTAGTGAAAAAAGATGAAATAAAAATAAAAGTTAAAGCGAAATTTGAAAAATGAAAAAAACAGATAGCAGAAAGAACAAATAATCACTTAAATAAAGACACGCATAATTTTTTTTCAATTTTTGTTAAAAATTCACTTAACGTAAAAATCCCTTACGTGTTTTAGTTTGTGGAGTTGGTTGAGGTAACATTGGAGAAGGGTGATGGAAAGGAGCGGATTCTAATTCTTTCTTTTTATCTTCTAAACTTTTAATTTGTTTTAATAATTTTTCTCTCATTTCTTTATGTCTAGCAAATAAATCAGCTTCAGTTTCTTGTAATTTCTTTTCTTCTCTTGTAATTTTTTCTTGAAATACAGTTTTCATTTGAGATTCTAAAGTTGCTAATTTAGCTTCATGTATTTTTTGTTCTTCTTGTTGTTTTAATAATGGATCAAATTCTTGGAAAACGGATTCATCTTGTTCAATTCCTAATTTACGTAATTTTTCAGTTCTATAATTTTCGTATAATACTTTATCTGTTGTTTCCTTTAATTCTTCCATAAAATTTCTAATTAATAATTGTCTTAACTTAATAAAATCACAATGATCTTCATTATCAATTTCGATTATACCCCATGGATAACTACGAGCTCTTACAATTCTACCATCAGTTGTTTGTATTGATTGAGTTGAACCGACAACAGCGAAAGGAGCTCTTGACATAATATCTTTTGTAGCTGATTTAGTTTCATCATCATCATTTTCATATTCAGGAGGAATAAAGATTCTAATTCCTTGATGATTAATATCATCCCAAACTCTTTGTTTAAATTCTATAATTTCTCTTTCAGTTAAAGTATCTGATTTAGCGATAACTGGGATAAGGTTAACTTTTTGATGAACTTCTTTCATGAATGCAATATCTAATGGTTTTAATGAATGACCAGTTGGTTCAATGAAATATAAACAAGCATGAATTCTTTTATCTGTAGTAGAAGATCTATTAATTTTTGTTTCAGCTTCTAAATATTGATCGAATCTACTATTAATTTCGTTAACAATTGGTTTCCAAGAATCATTGTTATTGATTCCATCACCGAAACCTGGACAATCAATGACTGTTAAATGTAATTTAACGTTATTTTCATCGATATCTGTTGAGACTGTTTCAATAGAGACTTTAATTGGTTCATCTGGGTCTGGGAAAGATGAAACAGCTTCATTTTGTGGATATAATTCTCTGTTAAATAAAGTATTAATTAAAGTTGATTTACCTAAACCTTTTTCACCAACAACCATTAAATTTAAACCAAAACCACGTCTAATTGATTTTATATGCCATTGTTTTGGTAAATTTGCAAAACCAACAAAACCATTTAATTTTCTACGAATAATTTTAATTTCATGTTTTGGTACTGATGGAAGCTGTGTATGAATAGTTGTTTCTGGAATGGCAACGTGTGGGATAATATTTGGTTGTAAATCTTCAGAAAGTTCTGGATCTGGTTGAGGAGAAAGATCTTGCACTTCAGCGTCTGGTTTAATATGTTCTAATTTTAATTCAAAATTAAGCCATAATATGATATAAGGTGGCAAATGAGATCGAGATAAAGAATGTTAGTATATATACATAAGAAATATACATTTAAATTTGAGCTTCCAATTCAAAATCCTGATCAATAAGTCCAATTCCGTTAAATGCATTTAATTTTGCAAAATTAAATCTTTTCAGAATCATCAACAGGTCTGATAAACCCATTTAAGTGTTCAATTTAACAGAAATACATGTATACGTTATTGGCGCGTAATGACCAACAAGGGGGAAAACTAAACAAGGGATTGTTGTAACATACCTTCGACTGTCATGCTGTATATATGAATTCAGTGAAATCGTTGATGGAAAAAAAATATAAGGATTCTTAACTGATTAATATAATATTTATACTGTATGATTTGATAATTTTAAATATATTGTTAATGTATAAATGATGTATTCGGACAGTTAATAAACAGTAAAGAAGATGTATGCTAGTTAGAAACGCTTTATTTTTTGTTTTGTTTTCATTTTGTTGTCTTATTCAAATTTCATTATGTACCTGTTTCTCTTTCTGTTCCTGTTTCTCGATTTCGTTCCCTGCTCTGGATCTGGGTCTCGCTGTCATGTACGCTGAACCCGTCCACGCGATACCACGCACTGTAATTGATCTGCCGGGGATAAGAATACGCGACTGTCGGCCCTCCGCCTTAGTCATTTGTCTGGAGATCTGCCTGCGTCGTGGCGGCCACATAGCATACGGGGGGCAACCGCAGCGCTGTCTGTTTTCTTGACGCGCCGAGGAAGTGCACACGGGTGTTCTAGAACGCGGTGCTCCGTTGCTGGCAGTACGCGTGCTTTCTGTCTGCGCGAGCTTGCTTCCACAAGAATGAAGGTGCCTTGTCTAGCTGGTGCACAGGGAGAAGCGTAGGCGTTCTGTTACTTTTGTCGCTCTTGTGGAATGAATCATGCAGGAACACACAGTGGTGGTGAATCAGAATCACAGAGGAATGGATCTGTTGAAAGTTGAGACAACTCTCTGACAGCCGTGGTGTACGGGTATTAGAAGAGTCTTGAGAATAACATTAATACACCTGCTACCTCCATGCTGAAAAGTCAAAATTTATGCTGCTAACGCGTACTGACTGTACTGAATGGCATTTGGGATTATGCTTATTCGTGTTTCTTTTTTTGTTTTGTTGTAGTGTCTGTATGTGCAGGGTACCAATGTGTCTGCTTCATCTTTTACCTTTTTGCACAATTTTCAGCAGGTTGAGTCACTGGAATTCATATCGATTTAACGTCAATTGGTATTAAAAATAGTAACCTTAATGAATATGTCTGTTGTTTGCTTTTCCCATTTTTTCACTAGAAATAGAAATTAATAGAATTTAAATTAAACTGACTATGACTGACCAAGAAAGTTCTTCAAAGACTTATCCACCTGATGTTGTACAATTATTACAAGATGGTGCAAGAGCATACGCTGAAAAAAAATACGATCTTGCTGCAGATAAATACTCTGATGCATGTGAGAGGGTTAATTTAAGTACTGGTGAAGATGATCCTGATTTACTGTTTCTGTATGGTAAAGTACTTTTCCAAAATGGTGTTTCAAACTCAACTGTATTAGGTGATTCCGGAGACGTTGGAAATTCAGAAACCGACGTTGATGAATTAGATGAGTCAAAGGACTCCAAAGATGGAGCATCCAAAAAGGATGGTTTATTTCAATTTTCAGAGAATGCCCCATTAGCTGAAGAAGAAGAAGATGAAGAAGAAGAAGAAGAAGAAGAAGAAGAGGTTGAAAAACCGCAATTGGAAGAAGAAGAAGAGGAGGAAGAGGAGGAAGAAGAACAAAAGCCTGCTGATGATGACGACGAGGATGAAGAAGTGGAAGAAGGAGCTTTGAAAAATACCGAAGCTGAAGCCGAACAAACTGATTTTGAAGTTGCATGGGATATATTAGATCTTACGAGAACTTTATATGAAAAGAGATTAGATTCTATTAAATCATCAGAAGATTTTAAAGAGGAAAATTACCCAACTCCTTACTTAAAATCAGATAAAGAGGAAACTAAAGATCAATTCATTGTAACAAAAAGAAAAATAAGTGAAGTTTATGATTTATTAGGTGAAATTTCATTAGAAACTGAAAATTTTAAACAAGCAAGTCAAGATCTTTCTACTGTTGTTAATTTAGTTAAAGAAATTTACCCATTTGAATCCAAATTTGTATTAGAAGCTTACTATAAATTATCATTGGCTCTCGAATTCAACTCTGAAGATGAAGATAGTATTAATAAATCAATTAAAGCTATGGAAACAGCTTTAGAATCTTTAAAGAAAAGAACTGAAGTAGAAGAAGTTGATAAAGATATCGTTCAAGATTTAAAGACAAGATTAATCGATTTAAAGAAATCAAGTAGTAGTGCAATGAAAGAAGAAAAAGAGAAAATCATACAGAATATTATGGGTCCAATAAGTTCAATATTAGGTGATACTACAACTGATAGTACCGAAAATTTGGCATCTGGTTCTCAAGGTATTGATTTACCAGAATCTCTAAAAGATTCTTTAAAATCAATGGTTGCTGCATCTGTTTCGGCATCCAATTTAGGATCTTCTTCTGGCGCATTTGCAACAGCTACTCTACCACAAGTTAATGATTTAACATCTATGGTTAAAAAGAGAAAAGGTCCTAAAAATAGACTCGGCCCAGGTAAGAAATCAAAAAAATAGACTCAAATGATTTGCATCCCATTTATTTTTCAATGATCGTTTTAAATTTTAAATATTATTGTAAAGAGTAGTGGTGCTCTTCTCAATGTTTTTAAAATGATTAATTGTGTGTAATATATTTAATTTTTGTTTTTGTTTTCTCTATTCTATTTTCTCTTTACAGATATATCCCTTCAATAATTTTTTCCCTTTATTATAAATTTGATTCTATTACAAATGCTATTAATGATAGTTGTAAATATTTCATCTAAAGCATAATATAAAGTTTAGCACATCATTGTGTTTCATACAATATAGTAACAAGTACGGGGATTGACATCCTTATATATGGAGTCTGATAAAAAGTGTGGCTTTCCAACGTCGGTGTTTCAAAATGGTGCAGAGGTGAACTACCGCAAGTCTGGCGGCATCTGTCAGACTCTTAACTAAGAGCAGCATTACCGCCAGTCACGTGCAATGAGCCAAAGCGGAAAATTTTTTTGTTAGGTGGAAATTGTTATTTTGTTTTCGTTTCCCGCATTTTGTATTTTGGCGCACGCTGATAATCTGCCTGCGTGCGAATTCCGTCTGGTAGAGTACGGCGGAGGATACTTTGTCGCTATCTGCTGCAGAGATAGGAGGGAGCCTATCGCATGCTGTAGAGATAATACTACATAATATAATTATGCAGACTGAAAAACAGATAGGATGCGGTTAGTTGATGAATCACCGAAGTTGTGGATTTTGGCAGATTTACTCCAAAGTTTTCACTTGTGTTATGTTTTAGTTTCTTCTTTTACCATCTTGGGTTGTAATTGTAATCAAGATGGTAAAAGCTCTGTTCCGTTTTCATAAATACTTATATATAAACGTATCTATTCCTTCTTATTATCTTAATAAAACGAATTTTCAATTGGGCATACTCCACATTAGCATAAAATAAGAAGAAATAGAAAAAAAACACCATGGTTGGCAAAATACTAACTTCATGGAACTGTGAAGGCGAAGTTCACCTTGTTGCAGGATCAGCATCAAATATTACAACTTTAAGAATAAATACTATTTTAGAAAATGGTGCTAAACCAGTTGTGATATCCAAGGAATCACCTTCTGCTACTTTTGAAGAATATATAAAAGAGGGTAAAATGATTTGGAAACAGAAAAATTTCGTACTTGAAGATCTACAGATAAACGGTAGAGAAGAAGTTGGTAAAATCGTTGACAAATGTTTTGTTACTTTATCTGACGAAGATTATGAATTGAAAAAGACCATATATCAAGAGTGTTTGAAATTGAGAATACCGATTACCACTACAGATTGTCCTGAATTATGTACTTTCACAATGCTTTCTACATACGTTAAAGGTGATTTTGGATTAGGTATAACTACATCAGGAAAGGGATGTAGATTGGCAAACAGAATGAAAAGAGAAATAGTTAATAGTATTCCTTCTAATATAGATACAATAATTGAAAATATTGGTACTTTAAAACACAAAATTCAAAAAGAGGATAATATCGAAGATGAACAGTTGAATGATCTTATAGGTGGATCCGAAGATGACTCAATGACAACTTCAAAACTCAATACTTTAATTTACGAATTTAAACAAAATAAAGAACAAAAAAAATTGAAAAGAGCAAGATGGTTATCTCAAATAATTGAATATTATCCATTATCGAAATTAGCTAATATTTCTATTGAAGAACTATCTGATTTATCATCTAATTACAATAACGAACAAGTTAATGCTGATGATGATGATTTAAAGAAAAGAGCTTTCGATTCAGGGGATACCAATGAGACAAATAAATTACAAAAAGTTTCAAATGGATCTGCAAAGAAAGGTAGTATTTCATTAATTGGTTCAGGTCCAGGTTCTGTTTCATTATTAACTTTAGGTGCATTATCTGAAATACTTTCCGCAGATTTAGTTCTTTCTGATAAATTGGTTCCACAACAAGTCTTAGATATGATTCCAACAAAGACAGAAACATTTATTGCACGTAAATTCCCAGGTAACGCTGAGGCTGCACAAAATCAATTATTAGAAATGGGATTGAAAGCATTGAATGAAGGTAAAAAAGTTATCAGACTGAAACAAGGTGATCCATATATTTTTGGAAGAGGTGGTGAAGAGTTCAAATTCTTTGAATCTCATGGATACTCTCCTTTAGTCTTACCAGGTATCACATCCGCTTTAGCTTCCACAATAGTCAGTGATATTCCAGCTACACATCGTGATGTTGCCGATCAAGTATTGATCTGTACAGGTACAGGTAGAAGAGGTGTATTACCAAATTTACCAGAATATAACGCAAGCAGAACAACAGTATTTTTAATGGCTTTGCATAGAATTGTTGATTTAGTCCCAGAGTTGATTAATAATAAAAAATGGGATGCTAATTTACCAGTTGCCATAGTTGAAAAAGCCTCTTCACCAGATCAAAGAATCGTCAGAACAACTTTAGGTAATGTTGCTGAAGTCGTTCAAACAGTAGGTTCTAGACCACCTGGGTTACTCGTTACTGGTTGGGCATGTAGTGTTTTGAAACAACTACCTGAAGGTTCTAAGTATATTGTTGAAGAAGGATATCAAAATATTCAACATGATAATGAAATTAAATCATTCCTTAATCTTTTGAAATAGACCAATATATAGTAACATAGATAATAAACATTCTTTTATAGATGAATCTCCTCCCTTTACTTGGGAGGAATTTTTAGCATATATATTTTTTGACAAGATAATTTATCATGCGTCATATGTATTTTTACGTTTTTTTAATAATATATTAATCATTTTTTTGCATACAATTAAATATATATTTTTGAATAAATCTAGAAATTCATTTGAATTTACCACCGCTACAAGTAACTACAAAAAATTTATATAGATATTAATGGATATTAAAATGCAAAAAATTTCTAATTAAATATAATATACATGGAAAATAACAAAAGGAAAATATAGAAAAATATCGAGAGAAACAAAAATAAAAGGGGAGATCCTAATCAACTATTGATTTGAGAGTGGAGTCATCAAATATATTACCACTTTCTTTTAAAAGTTTAGCCAATAATGGTAATGACATTGAATTAAAATCAGAGGAATTAGTTCTGAAATTATCTAAATCGTTACCATAGGCTAAAGTCATCTTAGTAAGATATTTAGTTAATAAATCATTTCTTTGATTTTCAATTTTATTATTTATTAAATTTAAATTTAAATTATTAGCAGAACTCTCTAAATTTAAAATATTTGATTCGTTTATTTTATCCCTATCATTACTATTTATTTGAGTTTCAAATTTCTGTAAATCAAATCTTGCCTTTTGTGTGTCATTAGTTAATTCGGCAGTTGTTTTTTTTAAGCCTTTTTTATTAATATTAAGATCGTCAATATTGAAGTTGTCCTCGTTTTCCTTTTCTAAAGCATCATGATCGATATCCATTTTGTTTTCATTGGTTTCAACAGCATCAGAATCCTTGATTGCGGTCTCTTTATCATCATCACTGTCAGAAGAAGAGGAAGAATCTGAATCTGATGAAAAATCTTCAGTTCTTCTCTTCTTTCTTGATCTTCTACTTCTCTTTCTAGCCGGCTCGGAAGTCTTTGTTGTCACACTATTTGCCATCTTGATATGTATGATTTCAAATATTCTCTTTATTATCAAAGTGAGTTTCTAACTTCTATCCGATCCTATCTACTTTTAATGGAACTGTTGAAATATATATAAATATATACGTCAAACACAATGTAATGCTAATAATTTTTTCCCGGTCCCAAATAAGTAATAATAAATTTTTTTTTCCCTTACAAATTGAAGAAAAAATAAGAAACTAATATGGTGTACCGGTGTAGGAAAGTATATGTCCGATTTGGATTTTTTCAATAAGAGACAACAATAAAGTATTGCTGTAACATTATGCATAATAAGCATCACACATAATTTTTTTATGAAGAGCAGCTGGCAGTGAGAGATGAAACCACTTTTTTTATTTCTTCACTATGCATAATAATAGCTCCACTAACACATGGTTTTGAAAAATTATTGTGCCAGTTACTGTGAAAAATAAATTGTACAATATTTTCTTATTCACCGATATATATGTAAAAGCTATAAGAAATATTGATCAATAGATAAACTGAGTTACCATTAACAGAATCTCAGCAAAAAGTATATCTAATATATATTTATTCGAATTCAACAAAATGGCAGGAACTACAAAGAGACCAGTTGGAATTGGTAAACTTAACAAACAAAAGAAGAGAAAGTTAGAAGATTCCAGATCTGAATCACCAGAAAAGAAAATTGCAAAAAAGGAAGATACACCTGAAGTAGCAAATACCGAAGATTCAACAGAAAGCAACGAATTAACTGTTAAACTTAATGAAGAAGTTGATCCAAATGATCCACTTTCACAATTACATGGATTATGGCATACATGGTTAAAATCAGAAAAGGAAAATGAAATGATTTTAAATGGTGTTATTCATGAATGTGATCGTATGTTGAGAAAAGTTCATAATTTAAATTCAGATACTAAAGATAAGATCTCAAAATCTGAAGATAACGAAAATGAAATTAAACTTAATGGTGAATTTTATTCAATATATGCATTGGCCTTAGCTGATTTAGCATCATTCCATACTGTCAATGAAGAAGATTTAGAAGATGATGATGATGATGATGAAATTGATAAGAAGGAAGAAGAAAACAAAAAGGAAAGCAGTGATAATGATGAAATTGAGAAAGTTAAAGATTTTTTTGATGCTGCTATGGAAAGATTAGAAGAAGGTTTTGAAAAATTTAAAGATGACGAAGAAAGTTTAATATATTTAAATTTTGCAAAGACTAAAATTATATTATCTCGTATTCCATTAGAATATATTTCTAGTTTAAAAGTTGAAGATAAAATTAAAGAATTACCAAATTTACCAAATTTGAAAGATTTATTAGATGAATCAATTAAATCATACGAATATTCAATTAAGACAATAATTAAAAATATTTCAAAATATTCTAAGAAAATTAATAATGAAAATGATTATAATTTACAAATGGATATCTTAGATTCATTTGATGATTTATTAGATATTGTTGATAATTTTGGTAAACATCACGAAGAAGGTTTAGATAGTGATGATGAAGAAGAAGAAAATGAAAAGATAATAGAAGATAATGAAGTACAATTACACAAGAGCCATCCATTATATGCAATTAAAGAAAGTGATGATTATAATTTATGGTGGAGAGAACAATCACTTCAATTATTTGAATTAGTTAAGAATAATTCTGAAAATGATAGTGATAATGAAGATTTAAAGAAATTAATAAGAAACATTTCTTCTAAAATTGGTCAATCATATCTTATGGAAGCTGAAGAACCTTCTTCAATTTATACAATGTTAGAATATTATAATGATGAAGAAAATGAATCTGGAAACGGAGAAATTAACGGATTAACAGCAAATGAAGCTTCTAAAATTGCCATTGAATTGATTAAAACCGCTATTAAGTTTTTGAAGGAAGCTTATAATGATGAAGATCCACAAAGTTGGGTTAATTTAGCAGAATCTGAAATATCATTAGGTAATTTATACCCACTTGAAAGTGAATTACAAGAGAAATATTACCAAAGGGCTGAAAAGAGGTTAAATAAAGCCAATAACGCTACTCATGGTAAGTACCAAAATATCTTAGATAACTTACTTAAAAAGGATTAAAATAGATGACCTACTTTTTTAAAAATTTTATATAATCTTAATAAAACGAAATAATGTTTCTGGAAACTGATAAAAAGTAATAAACAGAAAGTAATAACAAGTAGTAAAGAATATGAGAATATTTAAGTGTTTCAGAGGTGTATGGGTGTTGTGTTTACACATGATAAAAATGACAGACATCATTACGTAATGACTAGGTTGAAATTCTCTTTCAAGCAAAAGCAGAAACTGAGATCTGAAAGAGCAAGAGGAGGAGAGAAAGGCAAGAAGAACTGGGCGAGCGCAGGAGAAAGAAAGAGAGAGAGAGAAGCAGAAACGGGGCTAGAGAGACGGAGGTAGTGGTGTAAGAGGTTGACTATTGTATGGAAAATCTTAACATGAATGTGAGTGATGGATGTTGGATTAGACCCAGTCTATCTAATACATAGTTTGTATCAATGACCACATATCATATACGAAGGCACTTTCAGACGGTAGGAAGCCTCATCTTGTCAATACTTAAATAAATTCACTAAATTTCAAGTCATAGTCAGTTGTATTGATCATTTTAGATGTTTAGCAAGATCAAGAAAATAACATAAAAAACACATTTCAAGATGAATATGCCAGGATTAGGTCAACCACAAGCTGAAGATAAAAAAGAAGGATTCACTTCTACTCCAGCTTTCAAAATTATTTTCAACGCCACTTTATTTATTGTATGTTCAACTTTTAACGAGATGGTTTAAGGAATCAATATGTTTTATTATACATCACTATATTGAAATCAATTTTTTTTTTGAAAATTTAATACTAACAATTTAATGTTTTTCATTATTACATTTTGAACTTTTTGTTTTTCTTTTATTTATGCTTATTATACAGGCCGGTGTTGTTTTCATCCAATCTCCAGTTATGGATTTAATGGTTCCACAATTAAATTAAAATTAGGTGAAAAAGAGTATTAATTTCTGCTTTAATGAAAACTACGAATATTGTTATTATTTATTATTTATTTTTATTTTATTTGTGTTCACAATTTATTTTTATAATCAATTAGAGAATATATATATTTAAATATATATACATAATAAATATGTATATCATTTAATATTTTCTTTAGATTAGTGAACAACGTAAGTTGTACATTCAAGAAATCTTTAAATTTTTCTTTAACTGTATAACTATGATGTATATAGTTCAATTAATATAATAAAATTTATGATTTATTATTAATGCTGTTAATTGTAATTTAATATTTACTTAAATTATTAATATATGTATTACAATTTTTAATGTAATTTTATAAATGGCGAGTATTAAGATTAAATAATTAGAAAGAGATAAATTAAGAGATACATAATCTATTTAGTACAATTAAATTAAATAACGATTAAATAATTTAATTTAAATTTATTGGTTATTATTACTGATAAACAATAAAAAGTTCTTTTTTGATTGAATTTGAATAATATTTTTTTTTAAAAAAATTCTGATAGTGTTGTAAAATATAAAAATGATAAATAAAATCTAAAATAATTAATTGAAAAATGTTTTTTTATTTTTTGTTTAAATGAAGTTTATAATTTCAATTTTATTATAAAAATGATATAAAATGATATAAAATAAAAATGTAGACAAATCTTATAATAAATTGATTTTTTTCTTTTCAGACAAATTATTTATTTAATCACTGGATAAAACAACGTAACAGGCGTGAAGCATACCTGGGAACCAGATACAGATACATAAGATAATGTTAATCCATAAATCTCTACCAACACCTTTGACTAAGTAGACAGCTAAAGGAGGAAGTAAAAGAGCTAAATTAAATTAAAACAAGAATAAAGCGTAAAGATAAGAAATTAGAATGGTTAGTTAGTATCTAAAGTTTATTTTATACTTTGTAAAACAAAGAATAATATTGCATGACTTCCGTTATTCTTGAATAGTAGATAATTAGTTATATATATAAACAAGTCACATGGATACAAATAATGACAAGCCAAAGAAGTAGTCTGGGTAATTTACCCAATAACAATATCACAAATTTAATATCAATTGATTTTTCTAACTTTGATAAAACATTTCTGTATCAATTTTGAATTTTTAGTTTAAATTTTTTGCAAAATTATATGATATAACAAAATCTATTCGAGTATCGGAATATGCTATACGGAATAACCTTCGCCACTTCTATCTGATAAAGATATAAAAAGAATACATACCAATGATAAAAGAGACGATTTTTGAAGAATCCATTTTGTGAGATATATAATTAATAAATTGAGTTTAATTGACTGATTAAAGACAAATAAAAGATAGTATTGAATTGAAAGATTGATATGTTACTTATAAATAAAGAGGGTAGAGATAAAGGGAGGCTCTCTGTATTTATACAAACACACATATGGAATTAGGCAAACAAGAAAACAAGTTTTAAAGTAAACAATTAATTAATAAGACAATAACCACTAATTGTGTGAGTATGCGAACAATGGAGGGGGGGAGAGGATCCTGCAATCAGTTTAGTACTACCCTGGCTGGGACTAGCTGGAGCACAGGCCTGGGAAGCACCACACAGCGCACGGGCCACTTATAGCAAAATTGGAGAGCGAGAATTCACGGCAGCGAGTGGCACAATATCGAGCCACTTCCCATTGTTATTTGCGGGCTTTCTGTGCCTCGAGAAGAACTGAAACAAAGCAGAATAAATAAGCAGAATAAATAAGCAGAAGACAGGAAGAGAATAAGGAGCAAGCAAAGTCGCTCCCGGGCGGGCAAAAGACCGGCAACTCCAGTACCAGCCGACTGCCAGTCCGACAGCACTTCTCTCCTGCTCCTCTTCTCTCCTGCTCCAGCTGCCAAACCTTTCCTTCGTGCTCCCCGTCGAGACGGGCGTGAGGATTTTAATTAAGGGCAGACACGTTTTCCGCCTGCGCAGCA
This sequence comes from [Candida] boidinii, assembly GCA_001599335.1. Classification (NCBI taxonomy): domain Eukaryota; kingdom Fungi; phylum Ascomycota; class Pichiomycetes; order Pichiales; family Pichiaceae; genus Ogataea; species [Candida] boidinii. The sequence goes on along the minus strand of BCGP01000003.1, from coordinate 1,632,150 downwards.
GACACAGAGAGGCCTTCCGAGCCAGCTTCCCGAGCCAGCCGGTGGGCATCCCAGGAGCCCATATCGTTTAGACTGTCGTGGACAAGCCACACCCAACCAGGACAGATCGGCACTTGAACTTTTGATCGGCCAACAACAAACAGGCTGTGCTCTCTTCAATGGCAACTTCTCTGTTAGTACATTTTCTGTTCGCGTTGGGAGATGTCTATTGTCTGGACTCTGGGCCACATCTGTTCACTGGTGTCTTTTGTGGTTGCTTGCATTGAAAAGGGGAATGCAATGTTGTGACCTGCACCCGGAATGGAATGTGATGGCACTCTCGGAAGACTTGCAAAGCAAAACCGTTGTGGGTCTCGAGGACTGAATTTGTTGGTCACTCAGTGAGTGTGAGTGTATGAGTGTATCGGTGTTTCCTTGTGGCTTAGCAATAGCCACAGCTGGCTTCACTCACAACATATTCAACCACATGACATATAACAGCGTTCTTTGTATCTGAAACGTTGTACGAAATACGTATATACCTATATTAAAAATTGTCGAGCAATGTTGATCTGATCATGTCCCAGGTCATGCTGGCTACCGTAATAATACTTATACCTAGAATGTCATTCCAATTCTACATGTTAGAAAAATACTCGTGCGGTCTGCCTGTGTTTAACAAAAACTCACTATATAAACTTTTATATATTGTCTCGAAACTTTTTTTAAGTAGCCGTGAATGTATGCTGGGTTAAAGAATACTGGAACAACGGTTAGAACTTTTGGGCGCCATTTAAAAGTTTCAAAAAATTGAAATATTTGAAAGGTAATGGATATTATTGATAAAGGAAAAGGTCATTATGCGTATCGAATCCGCGTTCCTACTACTCTTCGACTTTTGCCTGTGAAAAGGCATGGTAAATAAATAAGCTTACTACATTAGTTATATTTATATTTACCGCTTGTTCCTAAATAGCATGACACTTAAGGGTCTTAGTTGTCATTTTTTGAAATTGCGAACCCATAGAGACAACAGTAATAAGAAAAACCCTTAAATTGAAAATAATCCTCGCAATAGGAATTTTATCACACTTTCCTTCTTTCTTTGTTTATACCTACGTCATTCCCCTTTTTTCCATAATCTTCCACAAGTTCCGTGGTTTCCATCTCAGTAACCTCATACTCCTTAAACAAAAGAGGAAAAATTTAAAATTCATTTAAAGCTACAGCTACAGTATTAAGCTATTAAGTTACTGCATTTCGCGCTAGTGGGGACTATACCAATAATATAGTGGACATCAGTGGTTAACAAAAAAGATCAGTTAATTCACAATATTCAATTTTGAACCTCATTCTCTTATGTCCAATGACAATTTGATTTACATTAGAGGTGATTAATACCATATGTCTCGTCCCTATAGTATTACAATATAGTTACTCCGTTGACCTAAATGATTCATTTTTCCAAATGTCCCCTAGGAAGTCCTCCTCAATATTCTTCTCATGTGAGAGCTGGATTGTCATTAGAATACTTATGCATAAATAACATATTGTTGTAAACAAAAAAGACAATAGACATGTTTATCATAAGTCTTTTCTTAAAGCGTAAACTTTGTACTCTATGAAAAAGATCTTATCAATAAGAACATAAAGTATCTGTGTACGGGTGACTTCAACCCCAAGGACCAGTATTATAAATACATTTTCTAGCGTTGTTGCAATAATAGAAAAGTTTTTGCATTTCTGGCACCGTTTTCGGCAGAAATTATCAGTGACATTAATTAATGTACACACGTGACTATTTTATATTAGAGGGGATATTTATATATGTATTTCTGAGAAATTGTGAAGATATTTTTGAGAATTCGCGGGAACATAAAGAAAATATTCAACTCTCGTTAATTTCATATCGGCGTTTTCCTTAGCAAAAATTAAAAATGTCATTAATGTCATTTTTCCTCATTAATGCTATTGCTGCTTTAGCATTAATGGTGATTGAGAAATATCTATTTTTGGCACCGGCAAAAATTGTTTTTCTATTTCTGCAACATCCCTAACATTTTCCTTCGTATATACCCTATCAAAACTGGCGAATTAACCGAATAAAAGAATATAGACTTACAGATCATCCAAAAAGTGAAGACATTAGTTAATCAATAAATGCTATTATTGGAATAAGCCTACTTATATATATTTTATCAATATCTTTTATCCAAAAGATTGAATAATACCTTATTTACTACTATTTTCTCATCTGAGATTTTTTAGATTTTTCCACACATATTCAAATAAGGAAAGTGATTTACTAAAAGGGAACTCGTATTACCAATTAGGAAGTTTTGAGGGGCAACTGTATTATATGCGAATTACAGTGTCTAATCTCTTATTTGTTGAAAATGTAATCTATGTATCTTATTTTTCTAAACACGAAAAAAAAGACATAGTATTTATAATTTAAGAGAATCCGAAGATACCGAGCTATTATATCATCTTGTGTTATCAGCCACACCAATGAAAAAAAATTAACGATCCAACTCTGAAGGGACAAAAAAAAGCAAAACCAAAAGAGTAAAAGCTAAAAACCAAAAAAACTAAGAATCTCATACAATACTTGACCCCCTTATCTCTAAAAAGCTTAAATTCACCAAAAGATAAGAATTATTAAAAATTTCACAAACAGATCAGATAAAGAAATTGACTGCTTTTATAATCTATATCTTTCTCTACAAACTTAACACTAGGAAGTTGCTGTTGTTGAAAAACTCACCAACAGATTAAAATAATTAATTTATCATGATTAATCTTGTAATCATCTTATCTATCATTAAAATTTTAAGAAGCATAACTGTAAATAAAGTTTGACCATATATAAATAATCACTGATAAGAAAGAATTCAATAAAAAAAAATTAAAGAGAGAAAAAAATCCGTTAAGGAACCAATGATTTATTAACAGTCACAGATATTTGTAAATTTAGATATTATTAATATAGTGTGTCTTTATGTCTCAACTTGACTAAAACCCGATGTTCATTGATAAAAATCAAATATTCAATGTAAATGATTTTTAGTTAAACTTTAAATAACAAAATTGTAAAATACAAAAAGGAAACATAATATTTTCCACATTATGAGCATTATTGTATTTACTTTGATATAAAACACCAAAAGTTGGAAATAATAAAATTATTGTAGTTTTGGATCTAATTTTATTGCACTATTATTCTCATAGTGTGGTTGGTTATAAACTACTTACTGTGTGAGATAATAAATAGTGGGTAAATCAATGATTTAGATCCACAATAGACCAAGTGAGATCTATGTACTCTATCATACTACTGTTATAAATATCAACTAAGTGAAGTCAGCTGATACAGTTATCTTATTGAGATGCTTTTGTAGAAATTACATTGGTTGTATAATGTATTTAAATTTAAGCGGTGCTATTTGGTAATTGTCTGTTTGAATCAAACTGAAACTAAACCGTGGTTTCTTATAAGTAACGAGGTGATTAAATTTTGCTTTTTGATGACGTTATCATACGTGGTATATTGAAAAATGTATCAGGAGATTGTAGGGGTACCACTGAATACAAAAAACAGTCTTATTAGCTCTTGCAGGGAGGATATCTTTTTCTACACAGTTTCATTGAATGTTTGTGATTAAAATCACGCTGAAGGAGAAGTGGATCAAAACCAATGACTATAATATGCATTCAATAAAAGATATTCTGTAGTTATATTACAGAAGTAAAACAACAACAAAAAAAAAAAAAAAAGAAAAAGGTACCCAAATACTATTTCCTCAATCTTAGGAATGCTCTCATTTATCAAATAACAGATATGAAGATTTTAAGATTTGAAAATTTGCAGGTTTGAAGATTTCAGATTTGAAAGTTTGCAGGTTTGAAGATACTTAAGAATAGCCCTTAACTGATCCATCCAAATTAATAATAGGAATAGAAAAAAAGAGCTAAAAAAAGTATTTATTTTTTATAAAAAAACAAATAGAAATTAAATTAAATATTTGATGCACGCCGCATGCGGCTGCGGCGGCAGTAAAGGGTCTGCTCGCTCATTTTAAAAGTGCAACCATATTCGTATCAATTAATAAATTGTGCATGTTTTTTCTTTATCTGTAATATATCAATAATTGTTGAATATTAACCAAAATTAGCTACCAATCAATATGTGGAAGAAATCTTAACAATGCCTGACATTAGCTATTGTATAACAATAAGAATCTTAACAATGAAGTACAACCAAAAGATAATAGGCAATGTGTGAAGATGACCACAAAAAAATAATGTAATCTTTTTGAATTGTCTAGAGTTCTTAGCCTTCGTAGTGGGGAGTTGTGTTGCTTGGTAGTGTTAGAGGAGGAGGAGCTACTGTATTAAAGTATTATTTTCTCTTTCCTTTGTTTAACAGAAATAGATTCCACAGAGGTAAGTATAACAGGCCTATTATATCAATAATATACTTCAGTTGTTTATAAGAACGTATTAATTGTATTCATTATTTAACTTTTTTTTATATAGGTTAAGTCGTCTTTTTTTGGAATAAAACAGCGATCAGTATGCGTTAAGAGTAAAAACCCTCTGTCTTTGAAAAGGGTGAGTGAGTCTCTCTAAATGTCTAGTTATCTGGTCTATTTTCAAATAATTTCAGTTTAATATTTTAGAGCTTAATATTATTATTACCCAAGTTTGAGATATATAAGTATAAAAATTTGTATTCATATTTTTGAAATTTGAAAAATTTATTTACTTGACAAATATTATATACAGTGTCTTTAGCTTCTGGTTAGTTCCCATTTAAGAATAAGCTAAGTTATAGTGAGAAGTTTTATGTAAGTGGTGTAGCTGTGAATCAAAATAAGTTAGACTAGTTACGAAACTAATTTTTTTGTTAGATAATTTCAAAATAAAACCATACTGTGATATATGACTGTATTAGGTTATATAGAGCACACGAAAGGGGATTCTAGTTAAAAATTGATCATTTGAAAATACAATTATATACTCAATAATTGATAAGGACTTAACACAAACGGTGTTGTTGAATAATAAATAATTGAAATGATAAAAGTAAAAACACCACTACAGTAAGAAAAACATTCAATATATAAAAAAATATGCATCCCCTATGTAACAGAGAAGATAACTTGCTTAGTTGTATTATAAGTAAACGAATTGCTTAATAGGATACTTTAAATATTGCTATGGAAATCATAGAAGTTACAAGTTAAATTTGACATCAGTTTAAGCATATTTGTTTTATGTGTATGTATGTATGTATTCTCGTCAAGATAGGTTCAAAATGCTTCTTTTTGTCGCTATTTTAATAGTCTAGAAGGAAATTTATTAAGTGTAATAGAATTTGACGTTTATTTTATTGCACTTTTATGGAGTTGGTTACTATTCCTACAGATCAACCTACTTTTAAAAACATTATTGTTTTGACTTTGAATTACAACAGTTCAATTTACTGAAAATCATTTGTAGATAACTTCATATATTATAAATATATGTTTGGTAATAAATGCAGCATTAAGACGCACTATATTATTTGTCTGTTGAGAATCTAGATACAAATGGCTACTAATGTTATTTTAATAAAAGTAAGTAAATTAAAGGTAAATAAACTTTATGTATGTAGATAGATTACTTTGATTGTAAATGTATCCAGTAATGAATAATGAATAAATGGAATTGTCTTGATATTACGGAGGGAATCCAGAATGGATGAATATCTTAGACAAGAAGTATATACATACATATATATGAATATATATATATAGATATATTTACATAATTATTTTATTTACCATTATGTATTGGTATGATATTACATAAAGCAAGGGGTAAACCTAATGAACAAACTTTTTAAAGTAAAATTTTCCTCTACAGAATTGTCTATTTTCAAACTAATTTTATTGGTGTTGCTGGTGGTGTGAATTTATCATGTGTCCCTTTACTTCGTCAGCGCATCCTTCATTGTCTTACTCTATATACACTCATATATATATATATATATATATATCAGGCTTTAAATTTTGTAATTTAAAGCGGAGACAGTATCCGTAATGTTCATCCTTGTAATATACCAATTGGTTACTCGATACGTTATAATTTATTAAGAGAAACATGTAAATTATAAAGTGAATGAAGTAAAATTGAAAATCAAATTATAAATGTGTAGATATATTAGTGGTGCGTGCGTGTATATTTAATTCTATTAATTCTATTAATTCTATGAAATAAAGAGGCTTGTGCGGCGCAGGAAATAGGCTAATTAGACTGCAAACTTTAAAATTGGACCATTGGAATTCAGGGATAGACACAGACACAAATAAGCATAATTGACAAATTTGGGAAACCAAGACCGACAAACAGCCGTATAGGCAGATTCACATTCTTTCAATTGTTTTTCAATTGTGCGAGAGGAAAGAGAGAGAGAAAGAGAGAGAGGGAGACAGAGTCAGACAGATTGAAGAATGGGTAGAGAAAGTGCCGAATAGTAGATTGCAAACAAAGAAAACAAATAATCAAGCGGCTGGCTGGCTGGATATTTTTTGTTGTGTTTTGTTGTCTTGTGTATGACATAATACATGGAGCTGGATATTGTTAACTTTATGATATTGTTAACTTTATATTGGTCTCTATCAAGAGAAAATGTTTGCCAAAGTACATGTAGGGTTATTTAATAAACTGCATAGAACAAAGAAAGAGTAGCCAAATTGATACAAAGGCTGAGATAAAAGACAAAAACTGCTTTCAGAAGAGATAGAGACAATACTGCCTAATACTAGGCACTCAAATTCTCACTAGTGGAAATCTCCGTAATTTTTTACCCACCCTGAGGGAACGAGAGCATACATAATATACATACATTAAAGAAATACGTAAAACACCTAAAATTCATAAACTACCTAAATTACATAAGCTACCTAAATTACATAAAATATATAAATATATTTGTGAATCTGCAATACCCACATGTGCATATTTATACATAATTCATTCAACAGATCAAATGCTTAGTACTTACTCAATTGGAATATCGTAGAAGGATTATTGGATAGTTTAATTTTTTTGTAAGACTGACTCGTTACTCATCATTCCAGTAGTCAGCATCCCAGTTAGTTATGTAATCAGTAGCCCTAGAGTTTACCTTTACTTAATCAAGGTTTAAATAGTATCTTTCTTAATTATACATCTCATGATATGATGTATGCTTTAATTGGCTGTGCCCTGTTCAGTGTACAATGTCTACAGTCTGTTGTTTACTATTCGTTATTAGCTATTCCCTATTCCCTTTCCAGTGTCTTTCAAACAAAATATGTTTATTTATAGGTCAAATAGCGCAGATTACATAGCACAAAGTAAACATAGTAGTTACGAGATTAAAATTTTTCCAACACCAAGGTTATATATTGCCAGTCAATATGTGCATGAATATTATTATTAGCTAAAATATGCAGATATACAATACTCATATTGTCAATGTTTAATTGTCATTACCTTCACTGGAATACTTGATCATTTATTACTATGATACGGGACATAAATGACCTTTATTGCCAAATTTACTGTCACCGCCAGAGTGTAATCTACTCTATAGTTCATATTGTCTAATAATGCAGGTATTTAATTGTAAAAGATTTATATTTTCAGTTTGACAAAGGTTATTTGGTTTTATTACAATATTGTCAAATAGCAAGTTGATTGTTAAATAAATTTAAAAAAGGAAAAATTTGTGTGCCTTTTCTTACGAAAGGTAACATAACAAAATGGGTAAAAAAAAGAGAAAAGAGAGAAAAAAAAAACAAAGCAAAAAAATAGTAAAACCCTCTTGTTTCTGATGACGGTTTACCTGATTCTTTTACGGGGATTAAACGCCAGGAAATATATGCTTATACTTGTTTAATATAATGTAGTGAATCTAATCTTATTTGGCGCTGTCGAGTTATAATTATAGCCAAGGCCAAAAAAACTTGGAATGATATAAATATTCGAATATTCATATCATATCCAGCTGGCTTTATATATAACTAAGAGATGGGAACTCAAAGTATGCTTGAGGAACAATTTTCTGTTCCTGTATTATCAAATGTTTAATATGGGAAAAAAGACAATATAAAATGTATATTGCGTGGATGTAATACTTTTCATTACCACGGTAATAATTTTCAACAAAGTTCCCAATTTTTTTACTGTTACAGTTAATGTAGTAGTGAGCACAGCGGAAAACTAAGCTGAGAAAAATATACATATAAATTGATGATACAGAGAAGATTAATTTAACAATACACTCAGTATGCCGCAAACACAATTACCATTAGAGCATGGTTACATTCAGCCGTTTACGAGTTTTGAAACTCACCAATTAGTCTGATCAACCTAATACAGTTAATAGTAATTCTCTTAATTGGCATAATTGACACCTTTGTAAGTCTCTATACGTTTGAACATTTACACATACAACAATACATTTATTGAATTACACTGGAAGCAGTGAAAGGGGTCAAATTTCAGGGATGGATATCAATCTCCATATGACAAATTATCCAGTAGAAAATGGGATACCAGAGTTTCTAATGAAAACGCATGGCCTCTAGAAGAGACAGAAAGGGAACTCTTCCATGTATAGCGCCTATCATTCTGCTATGTAAAGAAGAAACCTTTGGCTTCAACTTCCCCGCACGTGATAAAAGGCGGCCCCACTTCCATGTAGATTACGCTGAGAAATACTTAATACACCCAAAATCCATATAGTCACAAAGTACATCCGGAGCTCTTCCTGGAGGACTCTCATCTGATTCTCCTGCCCATAAACCAGACGAACCACGAATATCACACAGAGCGCAATTCCGAAATAATCCATCACAAGAATACCACTTTACGAGATTCTGACTTATACCCACCAGTCAGGGACATTTGCAGATTGATAGATCCTGGACCGTCGGCACACATGATGTCCAGGCCGCGCATGCCGCGTATGCCGCCTAGGCTGCCACCCACTGGGCCACTCACTTACCCACCCACCCAGCAGGAAACCTTGTTCTCCCACGGGCTGCCCAGCCGGCTGAAAGCGAATCACGGAAGTTTCACACTGACGAAGACGCCATATGGACGATGGCCCGCGCGTTCCGTGTTCCGCTCACGGCTAATAAATCCACTTTCGCCTAGAATCTAATCCGCAGCCCATTAGAGCATCTCAGCGTTTAAGTATCCCACCCAACTCAGAGAAGAAGTAATAACTAAATTAATCATGGGGTTAATAAAGCATGTGTATTAATTAAGTTAAAATTAGTTCGCTATTTCTTTAATTGTTTTTTTGACTTATTGTCTAATTCAATTTAATTGAATAATAATTACTCTGTCATTTTGTTAAAATATTGGTTTAAATGACATATTTAATCAATGGCAGGTATTGTTAATCATTTTATTGATTGTATGCCCTATTAAAGATCCTTACTTATATTCTTATAATAAATAATCTCTCTAAAATTAGCAAAATTGTATTTCTGAGCACTGAATGTACAAAAATAAACACTCATTATAAATTACCGAATTTAGTTACGTAAATATTAAATTGTAAGGGCGCAATTTTTTAAGCTTAAAATAAACCCCAGTTCATTAACACTAATACTAATTTTCCTACTATTTCCTTATAGTTCCTTATAGTTCCTTAGAGTTCCTTATAGTTCCTTATAGTTCCTGAAATTTACATGACATCGACCTCATCGAGCGCAATTTGTTACAATTTATTTAAATAAAAGTGAAAAGAAAAATGATTTAAACCAATATCCTGGCTAAATTAACTATGAAACAAAATCCTCAGTCACGCACGTAGTGTTAGAATCAATAACTAACAGAATTACTAATTTCCCCTTTTGTTACTCATGGGTTCATCCACCTCTCATTATAAAAACTTAAATACTAGTAAACTAAACTACTTGCTTAATTTTTATTAAGCACGGTTCATTTTAATTAACCCGTCATCTCACCTCACACTGATGCGCACTGTACAGTACGCTTTCTACTAAAAGGTCTACACAATAGTTAATATGCGTTCTCACAAACTCCACAAATTACCCCGATTATATATATATCTTTCAATTAAATTTATCATAATTACCGGAAGGCATATGGAAATTACAAAAAGTCGGAGCTAGTATTATAATGTAAAAAATGTATATGTATTTTGTTTCAAAAATAAAAAAAAAAGTGAAAAGAGAGAATAATAAAGATGTGAACAGTATTTATGTATTTGTATATATTAAGAGAAAAGTCTAGAACAAAGAGAAAAAAGCTAGACCTGTAAAATAGTTATATTTCTGTATTTGTTTTTTTTTTGGTTTTTTTGTTTCTCTTTTAAATGAATTTTGTTCTAGTTCTTCTTTTGAATCTCTTTGTATTGTAAATTTAATAAGTGAATGAATAGCGTTTTTAAAAAGCAGAAATTGAATTGAATATAAAAAATAAATAAATAAATAGTAAATAATTGTTAAATAAATAATAGATAGTAAATAGTAAACAAATAATAAATAATAAATAGTAATTAAAACTCAAAATAGGATACAAAAGTCTACCAAGCATACAGTGAAAATGAATAATTCAAAAAGCAAAAAAAGGTGAATGAAATAAAAAAACCAAAGACAGGAACACACACAACGAAATAGAAAAGCAAGGAAACCGAAAACTTAATTCAATGAATTTTAAACTGAAGGACTAGTTGTAGAAGAAGAAGCAGCACTTTCATCAATATTTGATTTTAATAACTGTTGTTGCTTTGTTGAAATTAATTTTCTCTTACGTGCAGCTCTTCTTTCTCTTCTTAATCTACCTTGCATAAGATAATAACTAGCTCTTCTAACAATAGTTTCTAAAGTTGATTTACCATAACCATAATGATACCTATTTTCAACTAATTTACATAAATCACAAATTAATTTAAGCCTTTCTGAAGAAGGAGTATCTCTAATCCATGTTCTTAACCCTAATTCAAATCCTAAATCTTCTTTTAAAACAGCTAAAATATTACGTTCTCTTAAAGCTGTTTCTTTAATATCATGTTCTAATTTTAATACTTTCGCTAATTCTACTAATGATAACCTAGCATCGCTGATTCTTTTGCTATTTGGGCTGTTAGAACCATCCATTGAATCATCCATATCAAGATCATCATTATTATTATTATTATTTGTTGTATTGCTTTCTTGGTTATCATCTGAGTTGTTAGTATCTTCTTTAATTCCAGTTGATTCATTAGCGGCTAGCGCTTCTTCATGGATGGTAGCTTCAACAACTGATTTTGATCTTTTATCTGAATTTCTTCTCTTCTTTGTAGTAGTCTTTGCAGTAGTCTTTGTAGTTGTTGTGGTGGTAGTAGTAGTAGTATTTGAGGTTAATTTATTTTCAACAGCAGAAAATGAGTTATTCTTATTATGAAGATCAATGAAAGTTTCAAAATTAATCAATTGATTTGAGTTACTAGAATCATCATCAAAATTGTAATCTAAACCTAATTCGAAATCTAATGGTAAATGTTTAATTGTATCATTTATTGTTGTTGATTGTGATGAAATAGTATTGAGTACTGGTGCAGAATTGAATTTTCTGTTGGTTAATTGTCTTTGTGATGGTAATCTTGGTAATTCATAGTTTTTAGATTCAAATTTAATCTCTGAATCACTAATTAAAACATCATCCCACGATGAGGTTTCATTATCAGTGACACTATTGTTATTATTGTTGTTGTTGGTGTTATTTAAATGTTGGAAATCATTTGAAGCAATATCAGAAGGAGTATTGAATACAGAATTCATTTGAATATTGTTTAATTTTGTATATGGTGGAATTGAAGATTCCATGAATTGAGTTTCATTGATCAATGGAGATGTTGCTGATGAAGTTGAAGAATTTGAAATTGAATAGAAATTTGAAGGTAATTCAAATAAATCAGCAGCTGATGAAGATGCTGAAGATGAAGATGTAGAAGATACAGAATTCATAAAGTTAACATTATTTGTAAGATTCTTCAATTGATTCAAGTTCATATTGTAATTACTGTTTTGGTTACCCATAAATTGATTAATATCACCGTCACCATTGAAATTGAAGCTGGTAATATTGTTTGATGGAGTTTGTGGGAAAGAGTCTGATAAGTAATCTGTAGAACTACCACTGGTACTACTACTATTTTCATAAAGGTTGTTATTATTGTTATTGTTATTTGTAATAATATTATTATTATTACTCATAATTTGTGGAGATGCAACTGAGAATTCATTCTGTAAGAAATTTGTATTTGTTGTAAAAAAAGATGAATCTAATTTTAAATTAGAGTTAAGTAAAGGTGAATCAGATAGTAAATTATTTGAATTATTATTTTCGTTTAATTTATCCAAAAGCATTCTTTGTAATCTTAATAAATTGCTATTAATTCTGTTATTGTTATTGTTACTGTTGTTATATGAATTATCTGTTGCAGTAAAATTATTAGATCTAATTGCATTCAAATTTTGATTTTGTTGTTGCAATTGATTTGTATAATTATAATTGTTATTGTTATTATTATTACTATTATCTGAATTGAATTGCAATTGATTATTATTTGAATTGAAGTTATTATTTATAATATTTTGAATATAATTTGTGTTAAAATTGTTTTGTAAATAAGGATTATTTGAAGAAGAAGATTTAACTGTTTTAAATAAAGGTTTCTTAAAAATTGGTTTTTCCGATTGACTAATACTATTATTTCTTGTTCTATTTGGAATTGAGTTATGGTAACGATATGGTAAATTATTAAACTTGGTGTGGTTGGAATTAGAATTAAAGTTGAAGTTAGAGTTGTTATTGTTATTGCCAGTATTATTATCGTTGTTGTTGTTGCTATCGTTGCTGTTGTAGCCGTTGAAGTTCTTTTTCTGATTCATTATCATTGATGGGGAAGATTCAGAATTCAGGAATCGGAGTAGTATTAATAAGAATAAATCTTTAGAGAATATATGATATGATAATGAATGATTAAACCAATTGACTTTACCAGTAAAATCAGAATATGGTAGTAATCAATAATGTCAGTCAAAACAAAAAGAGAAAATACTGTACAGGACAAAATAATGCGATTGTAATTGTAATTGTAAAAGTTAAAATAAATCTGAAAAATAAACTGATTATAATAGAATTAAACTTTTCTTTATTTGAATAATGATCAATACAAATAAACTATGTATTAAAGAAGAAAAGTGCATGAAATAAAAGAAAAATAAATAATTAATTAATTAATTATTTTGGATCTCCTATTAGTTTGGTAATGATATTTGATAATGGTTATGAATAAATTATTGTATAAGTATATGTGAGTATAAGTGTTAATATGTGGTTATATGTATGTCTATGTATTCTTGCGCATCCAGATGTGTAAAAAAATAAAAGCAATGACGAAAACTACTAGTAGTAATATTTGATAACATTCAGTTTCAGTATATCAATTAGGGCTACCGGTATGTATGTATGTGGCTGCAGTAGTATGTAGTCTAATGTAAATATGGATAAGACAAATTTGTGACAATATGCAATGTGTCACAGATAGCCGCCAAATGGTAGATAATGTGAAAAGAATGAGTCTGTGAAGTGATGCAATATATGCAGCTGTATGCGTCTCTGTGCTGTATAATGATAGAAAAGAAAGAATTTTAAATTTTTTGAAAAAACAAAAAAATGTAAATTAATGTAAATGCAAATATAACAATTCCTCTATTGATAAGTTTTTGTCAATTGATTATGCAAGTGAACAAATGATATAATATAGTAACTAACTAAACAAACTACCAGAGTTTTAATTTAGTAATATAATTGTAATAAAGAAAATGTCTATGCGAAATTTTTAATTAAAATTTAAACTTAATTGAATTATTTAAAATTGTAACTGAGAAATTTTAATAATCAGAGAATCTATTTAAACAATGATGAATTAAACTGCGTGGTTAATAATATATTGAATTTTTAATAATTTCTAATATATTGATGATATAATTATACTAATAATAATGTTAATATTAAAAACTCAATTGAAAACACGCACACCAGAAATAAATTGATTAAGTGATTGATTTATTTATCGATTGTATTGTTGTTTCAATGTCTGGGGAGAATGTATATCCTACTTAATTCAGTTGTACAATTCAATTTCCCTTTTGGTATGTATAATTGAAAATAGTGATTCTATATCCGAACTGAACTTGAATTTGTTGAAGTAAACAAAGTGATTAGGTAATTGCAAATTTCGTATATACTTAGTTAATTAAGTATGAGATATATCTGATGATAATTTGGGGTAAATTGATAAGAGTTATTATTGGTTGATTAAAATTATTATGATAATATCAATAATAATAATAGTAATAATAATTTATATTAAAAGTATTTTATAACTAATATAGTGTTAGTGTAACTGTTAGTTCATTTACTGATTAAGCATTCTTTTTTTTTTTTTACAATGACATATTACAATTAAGCGAAGGTGTTTTTGTTATATATATATAAATATTAATATTGATATAAATATATCAATTGAATTGATATAAACCAATTAAATTATCAATTTGAAAAAAATTTTCACTTTTATCTTTAATTACTTCAATTACTTCAATTAAACATGACCACTTGTAGTGTAAAAGTGATAAAAACATGTTTCAATTTTTAAAATAAGATTAAGATCTTACCTATTATGTAAATTATGATCACGTAAAGGTCACGATCCTAATGATGTTAATGATGATGTAGATGATGTTTACAATAGATAAAAAGATAAAAATAATATTAATAATAGTAATGATAAAATTGATGATGGTGAAAAATTTTCAATTACTCTCTGTGTATTATTATAAATGATAGTTTTATTTACAAATTGGGAATTTTATATTGTTAGATAACAAAGTTGTGAAAATTTTTCAATAGATTATATATTTGTGTGTATCTTAGATATTCTGCCCTCGCTGATACTAGCATGTGTATCTATGTGTAGTGAGCTAAATAACAATGGTCATATTGTAGAGATATTTCTGTATGTTGTGGTTCCTGTACAGGGATTATTTTTTTATTATTTTTTCTCATTATTTTTCTTATTATTTTAGTTTGTTCTTATAAAAAACTGTAAAATTGTAAAATAGTAAAATTGTTGAAAAATTGTAGTAAATTTGGTTGGGGAAGGATATAGATACAGAGAGATAGAGATAGGAGCGATAGCGCTGATTGTTTAATCAGCATTAGAGACAAAAAAGCAATTCTGTTTTGGATACACGCTTATGTAAGCTGACATTCTAGAAACTTTAAAAGCTAGAAAGTGTGGAGGTTAACTATGCGGAGGCAACCCAAGCGTGGCCTAGCTCAGAACCCGCGTAAGGTATGTGGTTATAGACCAGGCAGCGCCAGCTCTGGTCATTGAGGAGCTGGAGACCGACGCCGATACAGGCAGGTCCAGTATCAACACAATCAGAAATCAGAACGAAGGCTAGGGCAGGTATTTTTTTGGTTGGTGAAACCAAGAGAGGCAAGTAAGAAATATTATGGGATTCTATGAATGTTGAGTTGACTGTGTGTTTCCTCTCTTAGTGAATGAATGGTAAGCGTAATGATGGGATTGGCCATCCAAAGTCTCAGAATCTGGGCAAGGAGACAACACAGCGCAGACATTAACACACATTAACACACATCAACACACATTAAAGTTCACGAGCGATATGAAAGCTCTGCAGAAACTCTGCGAGAGCGCTGCATGTGGCCAGCGACGTGCATCCAGAGAGCTCCGTCATTGCACGGGCCCTTTTGAAGTGCACGGGCTAACTCTATCCGTATTACCAGGCAGGTGATGGCTGTGAGGGGGTAAAAACACTGGCTGTGGACGAGACGTGGCAGCTGGTTGGTTGGCGTTCATTGAGGGCTGTAAGATGGCGTGGCGTGGTGTGGTGTGGCAGCCAGCTGAGCCGTATAGCAACGAGGTACAGATGTAGCTAAGGTAGGTAGGTACCAAGGTAAAGGAAAGGGGAGAGAGAAAGAAGAGCAGCGTATCACCAGACAGCGATCTGTTATGTAAGCCCCGCACCAGAGTGAATTTTTGTGTTATGCACGACATATCATATCATAGACTCTATATATATATCTAAATCTTTTCTGTCTTGGAGTAATTGCTTGTTTGTATAGTATTGTAGAAATTAGAATATATGAATTTTTTGTGTTTAGGCTTAGATGTATTTTTGTATGTACTAATATGCATACCGGACTTGTTGTCGGACCTCTTTGTCTTCATTTTGGGTTTCTCTTTGAATTAGTTTTGCTTTGTTTTTTGCATTCGCTTTCTTTATCATTTTCCTTCTATTTCGTTTATTTGTGATTTTGAATCTTTTCTATTGGGTTCTTACTTCAATCTATCAATTAACTTTTTTTTTTTTGCTTTGTCACTTCATTATACGTATCTGAATACCATGTGTGTATATAATTATATAATTATAAGCTGTATAGCTATGGTATGTAGTATCTATATACCATACATGTACTGTACACTATACATATTACTGCGATATCAACGGGTTGGTTTTATATTATATATTTAGGCATACCTATTGAGAGCTGTGTAAACAGCTGTGCGTTCGTTGTCATTTACTTAGTTACTGCTCCTTTTCTCTGCTGAAAGGAGCTCTCTCCTCTGATACAGATTTTTGCTTGTTTGGCCAGTGATGTAAAGATCTCCCTGTATTTATTTTTCTTTATTTTTTTTTATTTTTCTTTACTTTATATGTTTGATCTTCCTTTGTAATTATCTCTTTTCTCTGCTTTATTCATGAATGTTAACAGCCTGAAAAGGAAAATAATAAGGGATTTTTTTCTTTGTGTTTTTTTTTATTAATTTTTTTTTTTTTTACTCTTGACCCCATGTATCTTCTTAAATCATTTAGTTGGTTGTTATTAGTCAGATATTTTTGATACCAACTGAAAATATGCATAGTTTGCCAATATTCTTAAATTACCTTTTTACTATTCCAGTAACATAACTAGTTTTGTTTTTTTTCGTTTTTTTTTAACTCGGTGACTTGGTATTTGTGAAAATTTTTAAGTTATTCACCCGTGTATGATGTATTATTATTTTTTACTATTACTACTACTGTTAGTACAAAAATTGGCAAACATAATTAACTAATTTTATGTTTATCTAATAGGTTCCTGGAAAAGAAAAGATAAGAATTTTTAGTACAAATTTTAATTAGTACCTATTTTGTTCTAATTTTATTCTCCCTTCATCTTGATGTAGACATCGATTTCAAAATATTATCCTTACTTCAGATCTTATTATTTTGCTTTAATATTATTATTATTATCTCTACAATTGTACCTAGTTAATTAATTAAATTGTATTCTCAGCTTGTACGTGGGTAAATTAGTCTATAAAAATGAGGACCCAAAGTGTTTACTTGCTTAGACGATTACTCAATTCGGTATGAAAACCAGCTTATAAACAATAACTAGTGTGATTTTCTGATTGTTAATACAATAGCAAAACGAAGATCAATTTTTGAGAGACAACGTCACAGTTGCTCTCTATTATTATTATATCTATCAAATTCAGTTTATCAGTAAAACAAAAATTTTAAATCTAATTAAATTAAAGTCAGATTCTTGATTAATTTCCTGCTCCTGTACCGCTCAATCAATCATTTGAATTTTTTTTCATTTCTTTGCTCTCCATATCTCTCTATCGCCTGCTCGCTCTCTTTGCATTTCAGACTAAACGATTTGACTTGAGAATCCTTTATCTCTAATCTAGTTTTAGTCGCTATGCAGAAATCTAATTAAACTTTTCTTCTATATGTCATTCATAAGAAAACACAAAACAAATTTAACAGATAAAAGAATTTATCTTTTTTTTTTAAGGTCTATAATTTGTTCTTAATTTTTTACTTTAATTTTTTTTTAATTCAATTTGACAAAGTATTTTTTTCATTTTTCTTCTTTTTTTTTTTTGTTGGTAACAAGTTTTACTTGGTATGATATTTCTTCTATTATAAATTATTGTATAGGTTACGAAAATTATAATTTTAAAAATAAAAATAATTATTATATTGTCATTTTTTTATTCCATGCATAGTTCATTTACTTATATTTGTCTTCTCTTTGTTCTTTATCATAATGCTTTGACTTTTGGATTTTATTAATTATGAAGTAATTAAATAATTTATTTCTTCGTTTGAAAAAGCTTTTCGAAGTCCGATATTGCAAAATATTTATCAACAAATCATTTTTCGTATACTTATCAATCTTAAATTTAGTGAATGACTTCATTCAATGAACTTTATTCAATTGACTTATTTGCTTTAATTTAAATGAGAATTTGTCATTCTTGACACCTTTGATAATCTACTTCTTCTCTTTTTGTTCTCTCTATCTTATTATTATGAAAATTTATACTTATACAACACAAATAATCACAATAAGTGAAAAAATCTATTTTATGTTATATCAAATATATTTATTTATTTTTGTGTTGTATTTTCAAAAACATATTTTAATATATTTTTCACACTTATATATGAAGTATGAAGTTATAGATATCACATTAGTGTCATATTAAATATAAATATTAATTATACTTTATCATTTTAATAAGATAAATATATATATATATATCAATCTATCTAAATGTTGAAATACTTAAAATATTCGTACTGTTTCAATTGCATCTACTGTTTGTGTTATTTATTTATTGTTTCCATGTGTTTTTTTAAATTGGGATGCCACGTGACCTAAACTGTCCGTGATCCGATCCGCCCCACACTTTCTGTCCCGCGCTCTGCGGCGATGCGTTTTGTTTCCCCTTGCCGGCTCTCCCCTCTTGTGTGATTTCTGCACTTCCGCCACCACAGAGACAGGCAAAAAATGACTTTGCCCCGTACACCATTTTTTACATCTGCTCTCCTCTCTTCTGGTTTATCAGGTTATAATGTAAGACCGTTTGTTTCCTTGTTATCAACCCATTGTTCGCCTTGTAGTAGCCTAGCATTTCTATAAATGATTTTATATATTTCACTTACTTCCAATTTCATTTATTATTGGTGTATCTGAATATTAAATATATTTAAAGACAAATTAGTATATCAATAGTGTTCTATTATTTTCATTCATAACTGGAATTCATTCTTCTAAATTATATCACCTTCTTTACTGGTACTTAAAAAGAGCTAAAGGCAAGGCAAATTTGTTTTTTTTGGTTTTGATTTAATAATTAATCAAAGCTGTTAATTATAAATAAATAAGTGATTTTGTATAAAGAAAAATAGAAAATATAAAGAAGATGGCTAAAAATAAGAATTCCTTCAAGAATGCCAACAAAAAGGGTTCTTCAAAAACTACAACTAAAGTAACAAATTCTAATAAAGTTCCAGATACTACTAGTGCCACTACTAATACTACAAAGAATGTTAATGTTAATGATAGTACTACTTCAACTAATAATAATAGTTCAAATAATGGTAATAAAATTGATAATAAAGGATTTGATATTGATAATTTATTAAATAATAAAAATTTACCACCAATTTCAGCTATATTTCTTGGTAAATTTGATGTTCATACAGGTTATACTTTAAAATGGTTTAAAAATTTAGATAATTTAAATAATAATAAAAATTTATTAGATGGTTTAGAATTTAAAATTTTACCATCAGGTTTACATTCAATTGAAAAAGATACAATTTGTTTTATTCAACCAAAATCTTCATCAATATCAACAATATCTGACAATCAAAATTTAGATGAATTTAATTGTTATTACTGTATTTCAATTTTTAGACAAAATTCTTCACATTTAAAGACAACAATTACTAATAATAGCAATGGTACATCATCAATTAATAGAAATGATGTTAAAATGTATTCTTTAGGTATATTAATTGATCCAATTCATGCTAATTCATTTTATAATTCAAATTTATTAAATTCAATAACTTGGAAACCAAAACTTTTTTCATCTTGTTGGAATTACAATAAAATTTTAGATAATTTATTAATTGAATTTATGAAAAATACTGATTTAATAATTAATAATAATTATCTTATTTTTGAAAAATTTTTTGAAAATTATAAATTTATTGATTTAAATAATTCAAATAATAAATTTAAAAATATAATTAAAAATGTTAATTATAATAGAAAAAAATCAATTTCAAATATTAATAATTCAATTGAATCTGATAAAAATTTAAATTTAAATTTAACTTCAAGTAATAATAATACCACTAATAATAATACCCCAATAATCACTAATAGTGATCATATGATTTTATCACTATTTAAATTAATTGATGATTTAGGACCATCAATATTCACAATTTGGAAATTAGCATTATTGAGGAAAAAATTAATACTATTTGCAGAAGCACCCCCTTCATCTGTTGAATTATATAGTTCAACTCCAACATCGGAAGGTGAAACTACTGCCAATAATAATACTGGTAATATTGAAGAAGAAAATAATATTCATGACCATGATGAAGAAGAAGAAGAAGATTCATATCATCCAAAAATTTCAGATTTTTCTAAATTTGTATATGATATTTCTTTATTATCTTCAGTTCCACAAGAAATTAAATTATCTTTATTGAAAAGTGGTATTTCTGAAGAAAAATTAAATAATTTAGAGATTTTGAAACCAATTTATAATTTATGTGTAAATGATATTGATTATTTAAAGAAATTAGATAAAGAATCACCTTTTATTGGTTCTACAACAGATCAAATTATATTGGACAAATCAAATTTATACGATTATGCTGTTAAAATACCAAGTTATTATAAAAAACCTAATTCTCAACCTTCAAATTTTACAGATACTCCACAAACACCAACATCAACATCTGATGCGCAGTCATTATCACCTTCTTCACTTGCTACTGCAGATAATGATTCTAATATTAATAATTTTAACCATAAATCATCCAAATCGAAAACTCCTTCATCAAATTTATCACTTTCTTCATCTACTTTTGTGCCATCATCTAGTGGTAATTCAATTTATTCATTACCATCATCACAATCTAATAATGGTAATAAACATGAATTGGATATTCCATTAATTTTAGAATCAAAAAATTTTAGAACTTCATTGGCTAAATCATCTGTTAAATCATCTCAAAGAGATATGAAAAGATTTTTATTATTATTTCATAGTATTTTTGATAATTTTAAATCTAATAATAAATTTAACAAACCATCTAAGAATATTATAAAACAATCGAAACCACAGTATCATGATGATATTGGTGAAGAAGATGCTACATTTGAAAGCAACGTAGAAGCACCTTTGTTACCATCATTGACGACCTCTAGCTCCACTGCTGTATTAAATATTGATGACAGCAATGATGACGATGATGAACATAATGATCATGGTGATGCCAGTGCAGATTATTATGAGGCATCTGAATTACAAGAACAGAATGAGCAACTTATGAACTACTATAAAGGTATAACTGAGCCAATGAGTATTAGAGAATTTATATGGAAAGGTTTTTCTTGGTGGGCCACTGCTGGTTCAGATGGTAATGATGAAGATGAATTGGAATATGATAGAATCTTATTAGGTAATTTAATATTGAAAAATTCTAATGGTGCTGATATGAATGAAACAGATTCCAAGATTGAGAATGTATTGTTGCTCGTTGGTTATTTCCAAAGTTTAACCGTTAAAATATTCAGTATGTTGATCGATTTAATCAACAATAATGAATCTGCTAAAGATAGTGGGAGTAGAAATAAACAGAGGCAACAACACCAGGGTGATGACAGCAACAATACTTCATTTGATAGCGCAGATGATGAAAGTGAAGCGTTGTTGAGTCATGACAATGGAGCTAATGAAACTGAATCACATTCAGATGATATCATCTATATCGAGCATAGAGACATTTATGAAATGGGATTGGATCCATATAGCGAATTTGACGTTTTTTTCTTGACTGAGTTAGTTGATCTATGGTGGGATAAAAAAGTCAAGATTGGAACTTATTTAGGTAACTTATGCTGTATTTAATTATATAAAAAAATATATGTAAAAATTCTAAGGGAGGTTTAATAAAAGTGTAATTTATTTCTTGTGCTTAACTCAAATAGCCGATTCCTTTGTAGATAATATAGCAGTAGCAGAATAACACATCTGAGAGTAGTTAAGCCATTCATAGACTGATAAATGTCTATTACCACCCTTTCTTTATTTGAATAAACGATATAGAGAAGCCACAGTTTTGAAGTACGGGCAACAAACCTGGATGTTGTCTCATAACAAGAAGGGCTTTTTGCCAAATTTACAGCCGGATTGTCAGGAACCCGGAGCTCAGTAGCGGAATAACAGGCGACACAGCTGAAACAAAAGAGGCGAGCAGTCCAGTGTAGCGTAGCCTACAGAGATTAAGTCATCTTGATGAGCTACGGCGGTGATTCCTTTTCTGTCAGCTGTGAGTCTCAGAGCGGCACACGCGACGCAGCACGCACGCGAGAAAAGACGTTTGGGCTCGCCTAAACCACGCGTGGAGGTGACTTCGCGTGGTGCTCGCGCGTAAAATTTGCGTGTGATTTGCGTGCAAGACGTGAGCTGTGCTGCGCTGGCGGTGCTGCAGATGACTAGTTCCGCGAACCGCTTGGCCTGACCTTTTTCCTTTGCGGAGACGGGAAAATCGAAAATGTGGTGCGGATAAAGCAGAAAAGGGTGGTGAGTCAGCAGAGCCACGGGAAACCGGGCAGCCGGTGCATCCAGCTAGCCAGCAGCCCTACCACGGCCGTGCCAGGCGGCTCATGGAAAAAGGGAAAATGCAGGGGGAAACAAGCATTGAGAGCAATTAGTAAACAAACAAAAAACAAACAAACAAACAATTTTGATAAACAGGAAAATAAAGAAAAATAATAAATAATAAATAATTAAATAAAATTAAATTAAATATAATAAATAATAACAATAAAGTAAAACAGGAAATTACAATAACTATAAACAAGACATCAGAATTGTTTTTGTATTACATAACACAACATAACATATTAACTGTATACCATTTATCATATCTCTATACCTCTATACCTCCATACCTCTTTATCATCGTATCACAGTGTCTTACACAATATAGACAAATCATCTTTTGTCATCAAGGTATCAGCAAGTACACAGAAACATTCAGTTTTAATGTATTGATAGATACCATACTTCTCACACTTTCAGATCTGATATACCGCAATTGCATCTTTGAGTCACACATATAATTTGTGATATTAAATTACATATAGACATATATATTTATAAATTATATCTGTTGTATTCAATTGAATGAACGAGTGACAGGGCCAATACATAACATTCTCATAAATATCAATCAATCAATCAATCAATAGGCTACTCTCAAAATTGTACTATATCTACCTATCTATATTACTTTTATATCATTCCCATTTATTGATAAACACATTTCAATATTGAATATTTCATACTGGAATCACTCCTGTCGTTATATCTTACACTTATCTGTTTTTTTTTTTAATATATTATATTGTACATTACTGTTATTATTATTACTATTAATATTCTTATCGACTATAAAACTTTTATTACCACATTCAATCACTTTGAAAATTTCCTCTTCATTTTGTTTTCAACAATTAATCAGTTCTAAAAAAATATATTCTTTCTCACATAATACATGAAATAAGAAAGCAAAGAAACAATTCATTAAATATGTCTTCAATTACTCCCCCTGTATCAACACATGGGAGCTTATATACAGCAGTTTATTCTGGTGTACCAGTATATGAATTACTAAACCCTAAATCTTCTGTAATGAGAAGAAGAAATGATGGATGGATAAATGCAACTCATATTTTAAAAGTTGCCGATTTCCCAAAGGCTAAAAGAACAAGAATCTTAGAAAAAGATGTTCAAATTGGTTTACATGAAAAAGTTCAAGGTGGTTACGGTAAATATCAAGGTACTTGGGTTCCAATGGAAAGAGCAATTGAAATAGCTAAAGAATTTAAAGTATTTGAAGAATTAATCCCAATATTCGATTATAGATCAACCAATGGTGCAAATTCCCCACCACCTGCTCCAAAACATCATCATGCTTCAAGTGGAGCAAATAAAAAAAATAAACAGGCAAAAGATGCAAAGGATATTAAAGATACTAAAACTACAAAGCAAACCAAAGAGACAAAAGATACAAAGAAACAACAACAACAACAGCAACAGCAACAGAAAGAAACCACAAAATCTAATAGTAAATCAACGTCAGCTCAATCTGCAAATAATAATAATAGTAGGCATACTGAAAGTCGATCTTTGAATTTAGATTCTGAAAATGCAGCTTCTGTATTAACTTCTTTAAATTCACCAATACCAATTTCTGCAACTTTAGGAAAATTACCAGATTTAGATAAACCAAAGAGAAAGAAGAGAAAACTCAAAGCAGAAGTTCAACAACAACAAGTATCACAAAATCAACCTGCTCCCCCACCTATGGTGACTTACAATATGAATCAACAAATACAGCAACTTCAATTACAGCAACAGCAGCAGCAGCATCAACAGCAGCAGCAGCATCAACAGCAGCAGCAGCAGCAGCAGCAGCAGCAGCAGCAACATCAGCAGCAATATATTCAACAACAACAACAGCAGCAACAACCACAATTTCATTATCCAAATCAATCACTTCAGGTACAAATTCCACAACAAATCAATGGCTCACAATCAAACATACCGACAAACAGCAATACAAATAAACAAATAGGTAAACCTCAGAGGACAATGAAAAGACACACAGTTATCAATAATTATACAATGAACACTTTTGACGCTGAAGATGATGATGACGATGATTTTGATGATAATGATCCAATATCTGTAGAACTAAGAAGAGAAATTAATTCAAAATCGAGTAGATATTCAACAGATCCATCTTCTGCCACTATACAAACAAGTCAATTATTAGATTCAATGAACTTAAGAAAATCAAGTCATGGTCATCAATATAGTGAAAGTCTACCGGGTAATAAAAATAGTATTTCTACTATTGATTCAGCAGGCAGTACAAATAACAATAATAACAATAACAATAACAATAACTCTCATCATCATTCAAATACTTATAGTGGTATAAATACTCCTGCATTCGATATGAATGGTCAAGATACTTATGATACTAAAAAAGAATTTACTCAAAAATTACTTGAATATTTCTTGGCAACAGGTGATGGTAATGCAAATAATGGTGGATCAAGTGTAGTCTCTAGTACTAGTTCAAATCTATCTGATATAAATCATCAACCAAATTTTATATTAAACCAATTTCCAAATTTTGATTTAAATGAAGTTATAGATAGAGATGGAAATACCACTTTCCATTGGGCATGTGCTATGGGTGATTTAAAAATGTGCGAAGCATTAATCAATAGAGGTTGTAATTCAAGACAATTAAACGATGAAGGACAAACTCCAACAATGAGATCTGTATTATATACAAATTCCTATTCTAGAAGAACATTTGATAAAATATTAGATTTATTAAGAGATTCTTTATTAGATTTAGATTCTCAAGATCGTACAATTTTACATCATATTGCATTATCAACTGAATCAACTAATAATTTACCATCTGCTAGATATTATATTGAAGTATTATTACAAAAGATAACTGAAATGGTACAACCAACAGAAAGAGTAATAAATTTTATTAATCATCAAGATAGAAATGGTAATACAGCATTACATATTTTAACAACTACAAATGCTAAAAAATGTATCAAAATATTATTAAGTTATAATGCAAGAACAGATATACCAAATAATAAAAATGAATATGCAATTGATTATTTATATCATAATAGTTTATTAAAACCAGAATATGCAAATCATTTAGCATCAACAGCTTCTTCTTTCAATTTAAGACCATTCAATCCTCAATTAAATGGAGTTTATCAAACTTCAGGTTATTTAAATTCTCATACACATCAATTGAATCAACAACAACAACAACAACATCTACCACCATCACATCAATCAAATCTATTACAGTATGCACAATCACAGATTCACCATGTTCCAGCAATACATGTTAACAATGGATCTGTTGTTCATACTTCATCAACTTATCATAATGGTACCGCCGGTAATCAAATCCCAGGTAATAATAATAATAATTCATTATATCAATTTTCACAATACGGTTCACAATATTTTCTTAATTTACCCCATACTTCAGAAGCTGCAATGCAAATAAGTCATAAATCAAACGATCTTTTAGATACATTAGGAGAATTATCAAATGTATTTGATGTTGAATTAGAACAAAAAAATAGTCATATTAAAGAATTACAAAATAATTTAAAACAAATGAATAATGATGTTAAGAAAATTTCAAATGAATGTGAAAAGATAATGGTTTCAATTACATCAAAATATTCAGAAGATGAAATAAAAGAATTAATTGAAAAGGGTAAAAACATTAAAACTGAAGACACTTCTGAAACGAGTGTAGAGGAGGGTGATGATGATGATGATGAGAAGAAGACTAAAAAAGAGTTACAAGCCGAAAATAATGTAAGCGATCAGAATAAAGATGATGATAAGAAATTAGAGAATGGAAGCGTTAAAGATTCTACTAAAAGTGAACTAAAGGAGAAAAGTGAACAAGCTAAAGAAGAACAAGAAGAAGATAAAGATATTTTAATTGTTAAATCATTATTAGATGATACTAGAAATGAGTATATAAATAAAGCTAAAAGATTTAAACAATTAATTGAAAGATCACAAGCTAAAAATCTTGCAACAACAGTTGTGGAAAAAGAGAATGAAGTATTAAAGAATAAAGATATTGAATTAAAACCAATTGAAATAAATGAAAAGACAATTTCATTTGTATTAGAATTAATATCTTTACAATTATTTAGAAAAAGAGCTGTTGATGATATACTTACATTATACGCCGATGCATCTGAAAATACTGAAACCATAAGTAAATATAGAAGATTAGTTTCTAAATTATCTAAAGTTCCTATTCAAGAAGTTGATGAATCTTTGAATGGTATTGAAGAATGTTTAAAACATGATGATTTATAGGATAATACTATTTTCTCATTTTTATTTTACCAAAAAGGTTTCTATAACCTGATTTTTATTATACATATACTTTTACTAATTGTTTGTAAAACACTTGACAATTTTTTATTCCCATTAAGGGTTATCAATTTTTTTTATATTCCTGAACTGTAAAGTTCTTTACTATGTATACTCATATATATATATATATATATATATATATATGCCTTTGTAATTTAATAATAAGTGTATATGACTTTAAATTTAATTTTAGTAATTTCACAAAACAAGCTTGTAGTCGGAGAAATTAGAAAAATCAAATAATATCTGATTAATTAATCTAAGAATTGTAATTAATTGATTAATTAACAAAATGTGAATTATCTATAAATTGGTAAAGTTGAAGAGTATCTGACAGTACAAGGTTGCTAGAAAGAGGGAAAAGCAAAGTGACCAAAATAACCATAACAAACACTCCGCAAAGAGGGACAAAGCGTCCATTAAGGTAATTGTTGGCAGAGAAATGACACACAGAAATTCACGTGCAAGGACGGAGTTAAAAGGCGTGAAATGATTATAAATTGGCCGACGCTGTTTATATTTTTAGTTAGCGAGTGAAGCGCTACACCGACATTTATCCCCGCAGGCCTCACACGCTATTATATCGAGTATAGACAATTTAAACAGTAGATCACTAACACTCACTATGAGCGATAAAGTTATTAACAATCAACATGTCAATTTACAGTTTATAGATTTGGTAAAAACACCGATGTGTCATTTTATGTATTTTACAAATAATTATAAAAATATATAAAGGTTTTAAATTCCTTTTAAAGGTACCTGTTGTTGAATGATGTTAGTTAACTTGAGAATAATCAAACAAGGAGTCAGTCAATCAAGCAAGTAAGCTATTACAGATATGTCAAAAATTCAATTAAAGGATAATGAAGAGATATTACAAATACCAGTTTTAGGATCAAAGAATAAAGAAGCATTTGTAGTTGGTATATTAACCAAACCTAAATCAAGTATAAATGATAATAATAAAAAAAGGTTAGTTATATCAATGCATGGTATGGCAGGACATAAAAGTTATTTATATATGCCTCAATTATCAGATGAACTTAGTTCAAAATTAGGATATTATGTTTTCAGATTTGATTTTAGAGGTTGTGGTGATTCTTCAGATCACGAAGATCCATCATTAGGAAGATTAATATCTGATGATATTATGGATCTTAGTAGTGTTGTTAAGTATTTTGTTGATGGTACATATACTCAAAATAAAGAATCAAATAGAGAAGAAGATGGTAAAGGTAAATTTATTGTTTCATGTCTTGTTGCTCATTCTAGAGGTACACTTCCAATGTTTGATTATGCTTTAAAGACATCAAGAGACGATGGTATAGTGATACCATTTATTATTAATTGTTCAGGTAGATTTAATGGAGCTAAATTACTCGAGTATGTTAATAAGAGAGCACCTGAAGTTGTTAAACAAGGAGGTTATAATGGACAAGGATATATCAAGGGGCGTTATAGAAATATATGGGTACCATATCAAGAATCACTTGATTTAGGAAGACAAGTTATGACAAGGGTAAAAGATTTAGATTCACATTGTAAGATTTTAAGTGTTTATGGATTAAAAGATGAAATTATTCCATTAGAAGATGCAGCTAAATATGCAAATGCATTACAAGAAAGACATCAATTAGAATTTATAGAAGGAGCAGATCATAATTATCATGGAATAATAAGTCAAGATCAACCTGATTTTGAAAATGAATTTAATTATCCAATTCATGGTCGTAAAAAAGTTATTGATTATAATCCTAGAGTTGTGGAAATAATATCAAACTGGTTAGGATCATCAACAAAGCTGTAAAGTGCCCTGCACAGACCTCTATTTAATATTATTTRATACTATTTAATTTAAATAAATTAATAAGATTATTAATCTGTCATTATTCTCATTTACATTTAACTCGTTTCATTTGATATATTTTAATGCTTTTTTTAGTAGAGATAGGCATAAGTATTTGTAAAATAACAATTCT
The DNA here is from genome assembly GCA_001599335.1 of [Candida] boidinii. Lineage (NCBI taxonomy): Eukaryota > Fungi > Ascomycota > Pichiomycetes > Pichiales > Pichiaceae > Ogataea > [Candida] boidinii. The sequence goes on along the minus strand of BCGP01000003.1, from coordinate 1,602,975 downwards.
TAAATGTCTTGTTTCTGTAGTTGATGAACGCTAGTATTTTGATTAGCTACTTTTACCCCACACTTGCCAATAGAGGTGTAAAGATGGAAGCCTCCCTTTTTCTAGGTAGCGGTAAGGCGGTAACAGTGAGTATTGAATAGATTAAAATAAATTAAAATAATAGTAGCTAGTAATAAGCAATACACGGAAAACTGATAATGCGTAGTTAATAGCCAATAGCCGAATATTTGGGAATCGCAAAATTTGCCATACGCTGTTTGAGGAGCACCACAGCTGAGCGGCACAGGGGAGCACAATCTGCATGCGCGGGTTCTATACACAACTGTCAATACTGCGTCCGGTTAGAGGCCGGTTGGCGTCCGGTTAACGGCCTGTCGAAGGCTCTCTTTTTTGCGACTCACTGGCATGCGCGAGGGAGAAGAAAGAGACACACCACAGAATTCCATTTCACAGTGGCCTACCGGAAAGTATTACTTGTAACTTGTTAATACAGTAAGAGAGAGCGCTTTCTGTTTCCCCACACTAGTTGCGTCACGTGCAGAGACATTCCATTTAATTTCGTTTCCGCTTTCCCTATCCCTATTTAAGATTTTATCCTGTCTACAGTGCTTCATTCTGTTCCTGTAGAATATGACTCACAAATAAGTGAAACATATGTTTTGGCATCTATCACTAATCATATAGCCAGATCTGTAGTGGAAGCAAACTATACCAATACCAGCAACAAGAATATAATAGGAACAGGAACACCAATAAGAGGCTGAAACACCTAATGGATTTCTAAGAGCAAGCTTCTCCTCTTTCACGTGGAGGAATAGTGAGTGAGAAAATTGGTTAACTTGGCTAAATTGGCGGTAACCGGCAGTCTACGCTTCCGCTGGAAGTGAAGTGAGGGGGGCAAACAATTATTGACCGCCAGTTCTGTGGCGTGCAGCCGCTGCACCGCACACGCGCCAAAATCACCAACGAAGCCAGTCAATAATCCCCTGCGATGAGCTCGAGTGAAAAAAATTTTCACATATGTACGAGCGCTAAGGCTGACAGGCTGACACGCTAACTAGCTAACTAGCTAGTTACATAGTAATATAGTTAATGCCTATTCCTTTGTTTTTTTTGTGCGGTTTCGCAACTTCTCCGGTCAGGCTTTTTTTCCATTGTTTAAGTTTTTTTTCAGCATATTATGACATTATTGTTAAAAACTCCTGTTTTATTTGATGATGACAATAAATCACATAACCACTTTTCTATAACCATGTTTCTGTTTCTGTTTTTGTCAAATTTGGTAAGTTGTATTGAATGATGACTGATTTGTTCAATATACTTTCTTCTTACTCCATCTTTTCATTCTTTAGATGATGTTTCCAAGATTACTAAATACTCTCCCAATATAGACTTACACAATATACATATATACATATATATATATACGTATGTATAAATAAATATATTTGTAAATTGTTCATTCAGATATTCTTTGGAAACATATAAAGCTTATTAAAGTATAAAAGAAATAAGATGTTTAAACAAACAATTGCTCTATTTCAGAAAAATTCAAAAGGTTCATGGGCTAATATGCTCAAAGATCCATCTGTTAAATATTCAAGATTTCCAGGTGTTAATTTAAAAAATAGAGAATGGCCAGGTAAAGTTATTGAAAAGGCTCCAAGATGGTTATCAACTGATTTAAGAGATGGTAATCAGTCTTTACCAGATCCAATGTCTGTTGAACAAAAAAAAGAATATTTCCATAAATTACTTGAAATTGGTTTCAAAGAAATTGAAGTTTCTTTCCCTTCTGCTTCTCAAACTGATTTTGATTTCACTAGATACGCTGTTGAAAATGCTCCAGAAGATGTTGTTATTCAAGCTTTAGTTCAATCAAGAGAACACTTAATTAGAAGAACTGTTGATTCTTTAAAAGGTGCTAAAAGAGCTTCTATTCATACATATTTAGCTACTTCTGATCTTTTCAGAGATGTTGTCTTTGGTATGTCTCAAAAAGACGCTATCGCTAAAGCTGTTGAAACAGCAAAATTTGTTAAATCTTTAACTAAAGATGATCCAAATATGCAAGATACTATTTGGACTTATCAATTTTCTCCAGAATGTTTCTCTGATACTCCTTCTGAATTTGCTCTTGAAATTTGTGAAGCTGTTAAAGCCGCTTGGGAACCAACTGCTGAAAATCCAATTGTATTTAATTTACCAGCTACAGTTGAAGTTGCATCTCCAAATGTTTATGCAGATCAAGTTGAATATTTCTGTAAAAATATTTCCGAACGTGAAAAAGTTTTAGTCTCATTACATTGTCATAACGATAGAGGTTGTGGTGTTGCTGCTACTGAATTAGGTTTATTAGCTGGTGCTGATAGAGTTGAAGGTTGTCTTTTCGGTAATGGTGAAAGAACTGGTAACGTCGATTTAGTTACAGTTGCTTTAAATATGTATACCGATGGTGTTAACCCAGGTTTAGATTTCTCTGATATGCAATCAATTATTGATGTTTGTGAAAAGGGTAATAAAATCCCAGTTCATGAAAGATCTCCATATAGTGGTTCTTTAGTTGTTTCAGCTTTCTCTGGTTCTCATCAAGATGCTATTAAAAAAGGTTTTGCTTGTCAAGCTAAAAGAGAAGCTAATGGTGATTCTAGATGGTTAATTCCTTATTTACCTTTAGATCCAAAGGATATTGGTAGAAGTTATGAAGCTGTTATTAGAGTTAACTCTCAATCTGGTAAAGGTGGTGCTGCTTGGGTTGTCGAAAGAACTTTAGGTTTAGATTTACCAAGACAAATGCAAGTTAATTTCTCTTCTGTTGTTCAACAAAATGCTGATGCTTTAGGTCGTGAATTAAAATCTGAAGAAATTATTTCTTTATTACAATCTCATTATAATATTGATAATATTAAAAATAATTTTATTCAATTAATTGATTACAATTTATCAAGAGATTCTTCAAATAATGCTGCAACTAATATCTCTGTTGATTTATCTGTTAATGGTGAACAAATCACTGTCACTGGTACAGGTAATGGTCCTGTATCTGCTTTCTTAAATTCAGTCTCACAATTAGTTAATAACGATTTAGAAGTTATTAATTATTCAGAACACGCTGTTGGTAAAGGTACTTCTACTAAAGCTGCTAGTTATTTCTTATTAGCCACTAAAGATGGTGCTCAAAAATGGGGTATTGGTATTAATGAATCTATTACTAAGGCAACTATTAACTCTTTAATTTCTTCAATTAATAATTTAATTGCTGAAGATTGTGTTGTTCTTGAAGCTAGTAAAAAAGCTTCTTCTTCTTCTGCTTAAATTAAGTTATGTTAATTTAAATAATAATTTATTCATTACATCCTCATTATTCAAAAATTTTTACCTTTTCAGTTCGAGTTTTATATCTTTCAGTCTGTTTTTTTTTTAAAAAAATTTATTTTAACTTCAATTTACTTCATAAAAGGAAAATACTATTCATTAGATATTATTTTTTTGAATACTGTATTTTACTATCATTCTTAACGCTTCTTTGATTTTTCTTTTTCTTTTTCAATATATAATAATATCTTTTCATCTTTTTTTTAATAAAACAATTTACATTTTCTTCCTGTTACAATAATTATCTTGAATAAATACTACATTTTTTGCTTTTCATATTTTAATTTTTTCTTTTTAAAAATTAGTAAACCATTAAACTAATTACATGCTATAATTATATACCTTTAATACAAGATGATATCTAAGTTTCATACTATACTAATGAAATGGATACTTCATAGGATTTATACAATCAGTAGGTGGATCACCATTAATTTCTTCATAAATAACTTTACCAAATTTCCAATACCTTGAATTTTTATCAAAATATTTTACCCAATTATTAATAGATTTTTCAACAACTTGTGGATCTAAATTTCTTAAATCATATGTATATTCATCAATTTTATTTAAACATCCTGTAACAAAAGCCCTAGTTGCATCCTTACCAGTTAATAAATTATATGATCCTCCAATTGCATATAGCCCTCTATTTGCACTAACATCATAAATTGTTCCATTTAAAGATAAATATATTGGTAAATTTAAATTTGATCCATTATATTTACTTAATTCTTTAATAGTTAATGTATGTTTAACAAATGGATAACTTATTAAAAATTTATAATAGTTAATATCTAAATATTTTCCTTTATAACCCCATGTTAAACTACTAGTTATAAAATATGAAATTATTATATTCAATAAAAGTAGGCCAATTAAAATTCTTAAAATATCTAATATACTAAATCTTATATTCGAATCTTTTTTTGTATCATTATAATGATAATCATTTTGTTTATTGACTTTGTCATCTCTTATTTCAGAATTCGCATTCTTTCGTATCCGTATATTCATATCTTCTGATTCAATCATGTGTAGATAAATAAACTTGTCCGCTCTTCTAATCGATTCTTGACAATTCATAAAATCAGATGTGATATAAAGAGATATAGATACTCAGATTTAAACATATAAATAAGTAATCTCCAATTGTCAGCTACCCACTCCACTGCCCGTTCTCATCCTGCCCGTCATTGATGTGCTCGATGTACGTCTTACAATATGTATGTAGAACGCGTACTACTTTCTACCCCAGAGTACGTATATTATATATGGGATGTATGTACATATATGTATGTAGCGGTGGTTATGTCAGAGGGTAAACCCGCTACAGTCCTTTGTATAAAACTTTTGGCATGTTTTCAAAACAACATATCTGATATTATGTTCAATAGAAATAAAAATAAAGTCTATAATATTAACAAAGAGTCAATGATTATTATGATATAAATATCACTATGCACTCTATACTGTATTTCTTTGGTAATTGGCAATAGTTCACTCATTTAGCTTCAAACTTCAAAAGTAGAACTGGAGAAGATCATCTGTTGCTAAGGGACACAAATGTTACCACGGATACAATGGTTTTCCATGCCTGAAAGCTTTGTTTTTACAATAAAATGATATATGACAAAGTATTGCGTTTTATTCAAAAGTCAGAGACATCAAAATGTATTGAGAAGTGAAGAAAAGGATCATAAAAAAATATCATTAAATAGCTGGTACTAAAGGAGAAAAAAGCCATATAAATTATACAGAATAATATTAACATTAATATACATGAAAGAAAAAAGAAAAAAGAAAAAGACACCAATCAGTTAGTGTATCTGTAATACACTCAAACTAAGTTAGAAGTTAACATCATTTCCAAAGCAATTACCAGACGACATATCTTGATTACTTCCATCTAATGATACAATCAAATCACTCCAAAATTCATCATTTAGCGCCCAATAAGAATACTCTAGACCCTGTGCATCTGTTCCGGTGAATGTTTCACCATTTTCATTGAGTGGATTATTTACTGGACCGCCAGCTAAAACTTGTGGTTGGTTGTTCATTGGCTGACTTTGTTGAGGAGCTACCATTCCTGAATTTCCTTGATTATTTGATTGTTGCGAAATTATTGGAGTTTGAACTGCTTGTGCACTCTGTGGAAAAGATTGTTGTTGGGATTGTCGTAACATATTTTTATTCCTCGAATTTCTAGTTTTTCTTTGTTTTAATTTTGGTTGGATGCTAGTATCGTCACCCAAAGGACTTGATGAATGTGGCACCATTCCCAAATTTGATGCTGCAACTTTTGTATTAAATAACGAACGAGAGCTGTTTTGAAGTTGCGCTTCTTTATCATCAGGCTGGCTTGCCGCAGCATCAGATAATATTTCTAATGGTGATCCCGGTGAAGATGTCCACTCTCTGTCCGATTTATCAGGATTTGTGCCTTTAAACTTATTTATTGGCACACTATTATCGTTGATATTTATATTATTATAGTTCACATTCTGTGTACCAGTGTTGTATTGACTAGTATTGAAGGATTTTTGTTGTTGTTGGTTCAAAGTATTTGACGTTTCTGTTGGTTTAGGGAGTGTAGGTACCTGTTGAAATGATAATGCGTCTGTGAATTGCTGTGGAATAAGTATATTAGAATTTTCATTATTGTTAAATTGAGGAAGTGATATAGAATGGCCAAGTTGTTGAGAAGATGGAAAACTTAATAAAGGATTTTGTGGTTTAGGTGTTCTTTCATCTCCACTTGCTGTTTCATATGTGCTTGAATTTGGTACTGAATATTGATTACCCGAGTTATGGATAACTGAATATGATGTTGAATTAAATGATGATAAAGTAGAAGGTTTTGTATTGCTATTGTTTGTTTGATTGTTTTGGTAATTAGATGACATGTTCATATGATATTGCTGCTGTTGCTGCTGCTGTTGCTGCTTCCTTTGATGCTCTTCCTTTGAAGCATTATTGTTTTGAGATTTCACGTTATTTACATTCAATAAATTCTGTAAAGATACTTTACATTGAGTTGAATATGTTTGTGCAAAAAGACTAAGTACTAATCTCATTTTACCTAAAAAGTTATTTCTAGGAAAAGCAAGTGAACTAGCATATATTAACTCATTTAATTTTCTAATACTTGCCATTGTTTCATTTGTAATGAACTCGTATTTTGTCATAGCTGGAACACTTATACATAAATATCTTAATCTTAATAAAATACCAGCACTGTACATGATACGTGAAGAGTAAAATAAAGGCATAACTGCAATATCATCTTTTGCTAACTGAGCAAAATGAGTCAATGCTAGAAAACAAGAAGTTGAACATTTTTCGACATTTTCAGCCAAGTGACTTGGTAGTTCAATATTTGGATCTGAAGTAATTGATTCTTCAGTGAAGAATCTGTGCAATGCAGGTTCATGTAGATAAGCTTGAATTGAATAATAATACGCCATTAAATTATCAAAATCCTTTTTGTTATGTTTTGAAAGTAACTTGATTGTCTGTTTCATGGCATCCAATTGACTTTGCAATATATTTGAAACGTATCTGTATCTGTTACTAGAGAGTTCACTTAAGGTCAGGATGTCCGAAGGAGAGTGAACAGCATAATGTGTTTTCTCTAATAAATTATTTAAACGTGCATATAATGCAATTCTTTGAAATTTCTCAATTCCTGAATTTTCTAAATCTATACAACATTGCAAAGAGTAATCAGTAAATTGAACAGGAATTCTTCTTCTTAAAAATAATGCAATAGAGACTGAAGATAAATATACAACTAAAATTAAAGCTTTGGATTCTAAATTTTGAGGATTTTCTAAAATAGCAGCTTTTTTAACAGTTCCTTCTTCTTTATTGTAGAAGAAATAAGGTCTTCCACTTAATCCCAAATCATGAACCATAGAAACACACAATGAAGTTAATAAGTGGTATCTTCTATGATGGAAAAGTTCTGGAGAGTTATACCAAACGCATATAAGGATTAAACATCTTAACAATTCTAGTGATTTATTACCTACTGACAAAATTTCTCCTGATAGAGTATCAAACGTTAATATTTCTAATTTCAGTTGCAAATCTAAAGCTTCTTCAGATGTTGAAGTTTCTAACATTGTAGATATGAACAAGATTGTTAGTAGTAAAATTGGTTGCTTTTGTTTTAGTGAATCGACAGTTAATGAATTAAGATCAAGATCTATAAAAGGGTACCACTTCCACATACGGAAAACAAACTTATTTATCATTTCTTGACATTGTTCTTTTGTTAGCCAACCCTTTGCTATCACATCATAGTTATCCGGATTTAATCTATCTGCAAGCATTTTAGTTCTTCTATCAGCTACAGCAACCACTGCAGACGTTTCACTTATCAGTTTATCATGTTGCATATCATCTAACCATTGAATTTCCTTCTTAAACTTTCTTATCTGTAGTTGTCTCATCATCTCTTCCTCTGAAAGTTGAGGACTACTAACACTACTCTCCCATGAAGCTTCGCTCATCTCGGCATCTCGATGATCACCTATGGCTTTATCATTTGATATTGGTTGACGGGAGGTAGCTTTTGGTTGCTTTTGTGATGATACAGAACCACTAAGCGACGAGCCACCGTTTCTTGAATTTTCTTGTGCAATACCTGGTGTCATGGGTCCAACTGAAATGGTAGTCTGTGATGATCCATCATTGAAAGTATTATGATTTTGGTTTTGTGGCATTTGTTGTTTCTTTAGTTGATTTATTTGCTCTATATTTATATGTTCTTGCTTCATAAGTTTGTCCTTTAGCTCTTGTATCTGAAGTTCAAGCTCTTGTATTTTATTTGTCGGTTTTAATTTGCTATTCTTACGTTTTCTGGTATTTGTTAAATCAAATTGACAGAATCTTTTAGCTTTGGTACATCTCTGACATGGACCAAATTTGACATTTTCATCAACAGGAACACATTTAACTTTTAGAGAATGACAAGCCTTGCATGCCACTGCTCGTCTTTTTGTCATTTCTTTGTTTTGTTTATCTTGGGACTCTTTGGATTCTTCAGTTATTTCAATTGAATGGTCCTCTTGCAGCACCGATTCGTCATCAATTTTCACCCCATCTTCTTGGTTGACTCTGTTTGAATCCAAAATATCACGCTTTGTATTTATATCTTCATCACTTTGCGCATCAGACTCTATATAATTTTGGTCGTCAGATTCATTATCATTTTCAACATTCACTCTTTCGGCAACAGGTTGGTTTGGTTCGCTTCCTATACCAGAAGGTGAGATTGATGCTCTGTTTGGTGACTGCTTTTTATTCGTCATAATGTCACTAGTATTCGATGTTAAAGGAAATGTTGTATTATCTAAGGAAGGGATATTATTATCATTATTATTATTGGTACTGGAATCTAATTTTTCAAAATTCTTCATTAGAGGATCCTGTAATCTGGTTGATCTAATTGATGAGTCTGAAATAGTATTGAAGTGTGGTCTATTATTTACAGGTTCTGTAGCAGTGGTAGTTTTTGTAAAATTTCTTTTAGGATTTTTGTCTGACGGAGTTTCACTATTCTTCTGAAGAGATGTGCTAGGTTGGATATGTGGAATAGCAGATGAAGAAACAGAGGATGAAGAAACAGCGTCCCCAGGAGGATCCGAACCTTGTTTAGCGAGACTTTCCATCCTAAAAAGTTTTGCGTTTGAGTCATTATTTGATTCTGCAAAGGAAACTTGTAACTTCCTCTTTACTGTCATAGAGCTAAAAAATAATATATTGCAAAGCAAAAATAAAATGCAGTTAACAAAAATGAGAGGGGAATAAAGACGCTGCAGTGATGTAAGTCTTATAAGGAGTGATCAATCAGTAGAGTAAAAGTATATTTATTATTTACAATTGTGCTATTGTTCTGAGGCCCAAGAAATGGGTATTTGAATTCCTAAATGCACGATAAAAGAGCTTTGATATATGAATGCAGAAGTAGCGGAAACGTAAAAGATCTAAAATGAAAATGTGGGTCACAGTTTGAATTTGAACAATATTGACAAAAATACACCGACAGCTCTGACAAGTAAAATTTCTTATTTGACTTTCTTGTTCACTTGGAATATATATATTCTGACAATTGAATAGTCTGAAAAATTTGTTGATAACGTGACAGTCTATGTTAACATAAGGTTAAGGTAAAGAAAAGATTTTTTGACTTTTGGAGACATTCGGTTTTCAAAATATACACAAGTGTCAGACAATGTGTCGGAATTGGCAATAATATTGAAATCCTTCCGGGAGAAAGGGATTTACAGTGTGTAAGGCTGATCATCGACGGATACGCAGGAATAAGTGAAATAATCTGGTTGAAGATTGAAGGCATCAGTCAATAATGACACACTCTGCCGCTTCAAATAAATTTTATTAGGGTCGAGCGGTAAAACGAAGTTCTTGCAATAGCCTCGCATGCTATCAATGTCCTATTATCCATATGTATGGTCTTCTTATTAAACTGTTGTGGGAACTGCCGCATGATCTGGGGGTAGCGCCGGGTTCCTTGCTCTACTGTTTGTTTCTCCTACCCGAAAGGCCGTTACCGCGAAGGAGGAACTTATGTTTTGGCTGGCAGAGAGAGAAGCTCGATTGGAACGACGAGTCTGGATTTTAGCCGATGCCGATCATCTTCACCTTTTTTGTATGCTGTCACCTGACCAGATTGGTAAGTAATAACAAAGAAGTTCGGCATGCTCATCAGGATTTTGCCGATAATTGCTTCTTAAAAGATGTTTCTCTCCTTTTTTATCTTTTTCTGTTTGATTCCTGGATTTTTCAGCCAAAAACATAAGTTACCGCTCTTAAAGACCCTGAAAAAATTTGTAACCGTTTTTTGCCGTTCGGTTTCACACATCGTACCCAAAATACTAAAAACTGCCGCTAAAAATTCTATCCAAACTTTAAATGCAGTTTTAAGAATCTACATCTTATTTATACTCACACGACATATAATATGAGTATATGCCGGAAATAACCATATGTAAAATTTCATGACCAGTGGATTGTTTCCTATGAATAAGTGTGCCTATAAATACACAACTTATAGTAGCGTAAAGTTCCAAGAACAAATTGATTTATAAAATTATTTTTATGTAAATTTATATTTAGTTAATAATATATGTGTATATATAAGTTAATAAATAGGATTAAGCAGAACTAAAAAACTGATGAAACTATTTTAAAGAAAATGAAATCAGGAATATATAAAGAGAAACAAAAATGATAAAATGGTTGTTCTTCAACAAATAAATAACAAAATAATTGTTATTTTAAATTAGACTATGGTATAGTAGTAGAAAAAGATGGGAATGAATTAAAAAAAAAAAGGAAGAAAGAAAGAAAAATATGGATTGAATGTTTAAAAATATTTTTGTAGCAAAAAGATAAATACAGAAATTATAGCAACTAAAAGAAATTAAAAGGAAATTGATGATTGATGAACACAAAAGATAAGAGACTAGTCACTTATTAAAATTGAAACCATAATTTTTCTAAATTTAAATTACCTCCCATACCAATAAGGGAGAAAAAGAAACCATGATGAAGGAAATAAATAGTAAAAACACAAAAAAGATTAATCAATGAAAAAAAAAGTAGTTATGGGAGAAATTTGTATTAAGAACGAATGCAGATTTTTGAACCTTCTTGTAATCTTTTAATGTCTGCTGATGATGGGGCAGAAGTAGAAGGAGTTGATGAAGCAGATGCAGAGTTTGTTGAAGATGGAGCAGCGGCAGTAATGGCTGCTGGAGCTGGAGTAGCAGTAGCATTTGGACCCTTGTTGGAGGCTCTATTATGTGTCATATGACTTTGAACTAAATGACCAGCGGCTAAAGCAGAACAAAGAGATAATTCAGCAGCCAATACTGCAGATGCAACAATCCTGGCTAATTGTCTAGCATTCTTACCTGGTTCGGTTGGATGAGGACCCTTAACACCTAATAACTCTAACATAGAACCTTGTGGATCTAAAACAGTACCACCACCAATTGTACCAACTTCAATAGAAGGCATAGAAACAGAGATAGATAAATCGCCATTTGGTAATTTTTTCATTAATGTAATACAATTAGAACTTTCAACATTTTGAGCAGGATCTTGACCTGTGGCTAAATAAATGGCAGTAACTAAATTAGCTGCTTGTGCATTGAAACCACCAACAGAACCAGCCATGGCAGAACCAACTAAATTCTTATCAATATTTAATTCAACTAACGCATCAACATCTGATTTCAAAGTCTTTTGAACAGTTTCTTTTGGAATACGGGCTTCAGCTACAATACCTTTACCACGACCTTCGATCCAATTAATAGCAGCTGGTTTCTTATCAATACAGTAGTTACCTGAAAGAGAAATAACATCCATATCTTCAAATCCACATTCTTCTATCATATATTTCAAAGCAAATTCAACACCTTTAGAGATCATATTCATACCCATGGCATCACCTGTGGTAGTCTTAAAACGTATATACATTAATGTACCAGCAATGGCGGTTTTAATATGTTGTAATCTGGCAAATCTAGAGGTTGAATTGAATGCCTTTTTGATAGTCTTTTGACCTTCTTCGGAATCTAACCAAGTTTTAGCGGCACCAACTCTGATTAAAGTTGGGAATGAAACAACAGGACCTCTTGTCATACCATCACTAGTTAGAATTGTGGTAACACCACCACCAGAATTAATAGCCTTACAACCTCTCATTGTAGAAGCAACTAGACAACCTTCAGTTGTAGCCATTGGAATATGATATGGAACACCATCGATGATCATTGGACCAGCAACACCAACAGGGATTGGCATATAACCAATAACATTTTCACAACAAGCACCAAAGACTCTATCATAATCGTAATGTCTGTAAGGTAATTTTGTTGAATTTAAAACAGGAGCATCGGCTAATATAGCAATAGCTCTTCTTCTGATTAATACAGCACGAGTCTTATCGCCTAATTGTTTTTCTAGACTATATAATGGTAATTTACCAGAAGTTGTTAATTTGACGATTTCTTCATTTTCACAATCTTTAACATTGCCATCCTTTAATATTTGAATTAATTCATCTAACGGACGTAATTTAACAATTCTATTTTCAGTAGCAGATTCGGATTCGCTTGAACTTGAGACTTCAGATTCACTTTCTTCGATGATTTGAGCTTCTTTAATATCAGCACCAACTTGTGATTGTTGTGCAATATTTGATCTAGATTTGACTTTGGAAATTTTTGGTTCACTTGATGAAACATAAACAGATGAAGATGTGGCATTTTGTTCAGATGAGATTTTTGCTTCTTTTGAACTGTGTTGGGATTTTCTAGATTTAGAATGTTTTTCGTCAAAATCAAGATGTAATTTAGTAGCATTTAATAAATAGACATTGATAGAAACTGAGATACCAGCTAAGAGGAAGAGGAATTTACTAACGAATGGATCAACAATGGTTTCTGATAAGACAGTGAAAAATCTTAAAATTGAATCTTCTAATTGGAATAAGAAACCGGTTGGCATGTAAACTTCAGATTGGAAAACAGTAACTAATGTACCGCCAGTAGAGTTGAGTGGAATATTTTTAGCAATTGATCTGGATAAAGAGTTTGTCAAAGTTGATGAGAATAAATGGAATGGTTTCAAGTTTGCAGTCATTGCGGTAACTGAGTTATCAAATAACCAAGAAGTACCTAATGCAAAAAAATGGATACCAATAAAACTGGCAACCATTGCAATTTTGAAAGTGGCAATATTTCTATTTTGTTGAAATATTGGAGTATAACTTTGGGATGATGCAGCAACACTTTCTGCAACTTCATCACTGATACCATCTTCTTCTAACAATTGTTTAATTTCAAGACTCTTATGAACAGTGTTAATTTGAGCTTTTAAAGACAAAATTGATGCAAAGAAAGTGAAAGTGAATAATAAATCGAATAATAGAATGGTGGTACATAAGATACAAAAGTTTTTCAAACCTGGGAAATTTGAAGTGAAATATGAACAAATCAAAAAGGAACTGGCAATTAAAAAGTGATCTCTAATTAAAGGAGAGGCAGATTGTGTACGAACGACGGTGGAAATAGTAGTTGGAACATCTTTAGTTAAATCCTTTTGGATAGCTTTTAATACTGGAGCAGTGAAGGCAATCTTATGTTTGAAACCAATGATGACGACTAAGAATGGGATACCTTCACTTAAAGAAACTAAAGGAATAGAAATATTTAATACTTGTGTAGTGAAAGCTAATGAGAATAAGAAGGCAAAACCAGATGATAACAAAGAACCAAAGGCAGTCCAGAATGAAGAACCGTATTTTCTCATTTCAATAAATAATTGAACAAATGAGAACCACATTGCGATATAAGCTAAAGAGATTAATAATATATCTAATGGTTCAGCACCACTAATTAAATCATAAATTTTAGATGCAGATTGTTTAAGGTAATCATAATAACGACCAATTCTATTTTGATTTCTGATTTTCCAAACAGTGCCGTCATTTGAAACTAAAGTTCTAACAGATTCTAAAGCCAATTGATAATCTGAGAAATTAGTGATGATAACTCTTTCATTTTCATTGTAAGCTTTGTGGAATAATTCAGAATCTAAAGGTAATTCATGTTGATTGTCGACGGTATTGAAAGTAACTGGGATCAATGCTAAATGTTCAGCAGATTCATATTTATTGTTAGATAAATTTTCTATTTTAACCCAATCTTGGTAGTCTGAGCTTCCTGGTGGGTGATAAAAAGTGATTGCACTAGAATCGGATGATAAGATTGAGGAATAGTAATCTAAGATTGAAAGATATAAAATTGAAGCCATCAAAGTGGTACCAATGATTATGTGGATTGGCCACTTGGCGCAAAATTTAGATAATAATGCAGCAGATTTTGATAAAACGGTAACCATTGTAATTGTTTGAAATAAATAAGTCAATGCTATATCAGTGTATAAAATATATGTTAATGGAATGTTATAATGGAAAATAAAATAATTGAAAAGAGTTAAATATTATTTATAAATATTATTTTTTTAGTAATATCAATTTCAATATGTAAGTATTTATATTCGGAGAAAACTGTAATTAGAGTAATCTCAGTTTTAAGTGATGTTTCTTTTTCAATGTTGTAAACTTCTCTTGTTTAAAATTTGCGATAGACTAAAAAATTTCTAATAAGAACTAACACACTTTAATTATAAGATGTAATTTTTATATCTATCCGATAGTCAAATATATTAAAATGTAATCAGATATTTTGTAATGACCTAAGTGTAATGCCGGTGTAAGTATATATGAAATTTCAACCGATGTTACTTTCTGAATCAGATTTTCGTCTTAGTTAAAGTAACGAGTGCAAAAAAAAAAATTTGAATTTGTTGGGATTTTAAAATATTCACAATTGATAAAAGCTCTTGGAGATACAGTTTGTATAAATTATAAAAATTATTTAACTATATGTACGGATATACGATGTATTTGTTCGAGTCTATATTTATCTATCTGTATGTAAGAATATAGTATGTGAGATATTTATAATTAAAATTTTCTTCAGATGGTAGATCTTTATATAAATGTACAAAGAGATTCAAAATTGAGAATATACAGAAATATAATCGAATAACTTATAAAGTAATTATTTGAATTCAATTGAATAATATATTTTGTAATTGATAATAAAAACGCGGCCAATAAAAAGTTCAGAATTGTTCAACAATTGATCAAAATTTAAAAGGTATCTATAAATATTTATACTCAGAAAAAAAAAATATTATATGCTTTCGAAAGCAACTAGTAAATGATGTAGCTTTTTGATATGTTTTTAATGTTGTTGTTCTTTTTAGAGGAAATCTAATTGCAATTGTGTAATTTGATTACTTTTAGAACAAATCTTACTGTTTTACTAAACCTGGAGTGAAATTATTGACGCAAGAGTAAATCAGGGATATCTAATACTGGAATTTCTTGGATTAGAGTGCAAAAAAGCGATCGATAAGTGAATCAAGCTTTTGTTGGAGATACAATCATCTGGATAAGCTGGCATTGATTCGGTAATGAACGAAACAGAAGCAGAAATGTACATAGCTAAAGGTTTAAGGGAACAAATCTTGGTACGGAATAGTATCTGGAGGAGGAGGTTTCGTTTGTCACCAAGAAAGCACATTACATTACCCAATTTAGCAGAGGAGCCAGAAACGCTACACGGGGAGTCAGCTGAGGCTCCACGCACGCTGTGTGTGGTGATATGCAATTTCAAGACGGTTCTCGATATTCCGAATAGGTGTAACACGAAAAGCATATCCAGAAGTTGAGATGTTGAAGCAGTAATCATGGACAAAAGTCGTTGAAAATTGACCAGTTCAGGCCTTCCCAGTTTAACTCTACCCACCTTGCAAAGTGGCTGTTTGGCCGTTTGGCTGTATGGCTGATTTGCCCTGCTTCCCGCGCACCAAATCCACCGCTCGTACAACTCGTACAGCTCCAGACTCCCCTCCCAAGAGTTGAGCTCTCCTCCTTTGTTAGTCCCTGCCGTGCCCTTGCGCCATGCTCATTCGGCTGACTGCTCAAAGCTAAAGGCCGTCAGTCTCCCAACAATTACTCCACCCCAACGGTGCTACCCGCGAGACTCGCTCATCGACCTTAACTGCGGTTTTTACTCAGGTTGCAGCCCTCATCGCTGATTTTTGCAGTTTTTTTCTGAATTTTCACGGTTTTGGCTCAGAAAACTCCATTCGCGACTACTTCCTGCCCCATTGGAAAAAAAAAACCAGTCTTTGGTTTTGCACGAGTGACGCGTAAAAAGTTCTTCCTGTATCCTCTATATGCTCTGATTAGTTATTAATCCACCTATGCCCTCCCTCGACTAGAAAATTTTTACAGCCTGATTGGCTTGGATTGTTCACCATGCATTGTTCATTTAATTAGCTGCAGTGGTGTAGAGCGCAAAATAGATATCATGTCGTATACAATATACACAACACACTAAAATACTACAACAACAAATAACTCAATTGTGTAATAATAGTGCTTTCCCTCTATTTTGGGTGATTCAATTCTCCTCAATTCATCCATTTTTTACAAAAAGAATTCTTTCAGCAAATAGTGCTGTATCTATTTTGTTTTCCATATTTACTTGATTGAGTCGTCTTGAGGGGCTGTAGTGCAGGTTCCAAATGGTATAAACCTAGAATTACAAGAAAATATTTTCTACATCTATCTATATATCCATCAATCTGTACTCTTTTTTTTTTAGGTTTCAATCTGAAATAAGCTGATTACTCGGGCCAAGCAACACAATGGTCTCAATGTATCTCTTAAATCACAGCACTGCTTATCTTATGTGTGTTAATGAGAATGGGAAAAGATATTGCTATACTGCAAAGTCCCTATACCTTTGAAAGTAGCCGTGCCTCGTATACTTTTAACTCCTCCTCCCTCTAATTATTTAATTACAAATTTACAAATTTTTTTACCTCACAGCTGAGTCAATTTCAATTCCAATTCCTGATAAATTGAATAGCTAAAAATCTCTCAAATTCTTAATATATATATATATATATATATATATTAGAACATAACAGCTGTCAATTTGCGAGTATTGTTTATTTTTTTAGTAAAAGTTAAGGATCTAAATTATTACACAAATAGATCACCCACATAAACGATTAACTATACATAATTCTATAGTGGTATAATAATACATAGCCCCATCCCTTTACCGCTACATTTGGATCATTTAGCCCCTTTATGTACTTACTCCGCTTACAAGAAATTATGAATATACTTTAAATTGTTGAGAAACAGAATATTGATTTGATTAAGAATAATTTTCTACCAAATACTGTTATTAATTGCATACTGTCTCTATAATTATGATAAGAATAAATAATTTACACATAGCAATCAAAGATTATTGTCGGACTTTAATCTTCAATGTCTACGGTACAGTACGAGCTGTATGTACATCAGTTTATCCTAACCAACTTTTCAGAGCCTACCTTGGCTATGTTAAAAAAGGTATATAGATGTTTATGCAATATGTTACGTAATATTCCGATTTATTACTCTGATATAATTAATCTGTCGTTTCTTTTATAATGAGTAATAAGCAGTTGTTAAAAAGAAACTAACCAGCCAATCATTTTTCTCTAACCTTAATTGGTGATATTAAAAAAACTTTACAGAAATGGAATTTCAATATCATGAAATAAAATATACTTTTTTTGATTAAATAGAATTAATAAATTTATTAAACAATTTTTTCGTTTAGAAAATCATATAGATATAGATAAATACGTATACAGTTATATAAAATAATTATAGTTTATTATTGAAAGTGTTTTTGTTTGCTATTTTAATTAGCAAAATGGTTAATTGATTAATCAATTGAGTAAGTAATCAATTGACTTTAAAATTAAATTTTTTTTAAAAAATATGTGTATTATAGGAAAAAAAAAGTTAATTATCAAATAAATTATTTAATGTTAATTAATTTAACATCAAAAGTTAATTCAGAGTTAGATGGAATACCTGGTAATTTTTGAGAACCGTAAGCCATTTGTGCTGGAATAACAATTCTTCTTTCACCACCAACAGACATACCAGCAACACCGATATCCCAACCTTTAATAACTTCACCTTTACCTAAACCAAACATAAATGGTTTACCAGAAGTGTTCTTATCAAAAACTTTACCGTTCTTCAATTTACCAACGTAACGGACACCAACTTTTTGACCTTTTTTACAAACTGGACCTTTACCAACAGTTCTGTCTTCAACAATAACACCACCTTGTAAAGTCTTAGTTGGGACTTTTTTCTTTTCTTCCTTTTTAGCTGGTTTTGGTTCTTCTTTTTTAGTTGGAGTTGGACCTTGTTCTAATTCTTTTTTGAATTGAACGGTTTTTTCCTTCTTTTCTTTCTTTGATTTTTTAGATGGAGAAGCTTCTTCTTTTTTAGTTTCTTCTTCTTCTTCAATAGCTCTCTTGTTGTTAGATTTCTTTGATTCTTTCTTTTCTAAATCAGATTCAACTAATTCTTCAATCTTGCTTTCAATATCTTCAACATCTTCTAATTCATCTAAATCGAAATCTTCACCGTCAATGATTTCATCTTCATCTGGGGTTAAATCGTAATCATCTTCATCAAAGTCATCTTCGAAATCTTCTTCATCTTCATCATCTGAATCAAATGGGTGAGCAACGTAATTACCGGTTAAGTAAATTGTGTATGAACCAGTAGCAACGAAAACAACTTCTTCTTCTGGCATGATGGTGATATCAAGAGATTGTTGATATTGAGATTCTGGACTTAATGTACAGATAACATGTTCTTCCATATCATCATCGTCTTCATCTAAATCTTCATCATCTTCGTCATCGTCTTCTTCATCATCATCTTCTTCGTCACCTTCTTCTTCTTTTTTTTCTTCGGATTCTTCAGCTTCTTCTTCATCATCATCTTCTTCGTCATCTTCTAAGTCTTCTAAATCTTCTAAATCAAGATCTTCTTCGTCATCGGAGAAGTCATCAACTTGGAACTTTCTCTTTAAAATTCTTAAAGTTGTTGGGGTCTTCTTTTCATCAACAGATTCTGGGTCAATGGCAGCTAAAGTTAATCTAATAGTGTATGGTTGATCAACACTGGAAGCCTTCATGGTGTATGGCTCAACAGCTAAGTTGTAAGTAGCTAATGGAATTAATTCGGACATCTTTAGGAAATATTATAATATGATGGATTTTAAGTCGTTTGAACTCAATTACTATAAATAAGAGAGAATTAAATCTTTACAATCAGATATACCCAAATAACTAGGAATATATTACTTTTATATCATTCCATAAGCTCAATTGATGGTGGCAATAATACACAATACATCGACTACAAAAGAGGAGGATTATATGATATCCCATCTATGAACAACAAAAAGAGGCAACAGATGTTGTACAATATAATAGTAGTATAGTAATAGTTTAAAATTTTTCGTTCAAGCATATAATATAATTTCTATACTATACTTTACGCTTTTCTTTTTATTTTTTATTAAAATAAAAATTTTTAAACGTGCATAATTTAACATACTTAACAAATTTAACAATGATGGAATACAATCATATATAATAAAATGAGAACGGCATCTATGAATCAACCATGCAGTTCTTTAGCTGAATTGAGCTGCTGCTTATGTAACACATCCCAACCTCCTTTTGGAGATCATCTGTGTTAAAGTGCAGAAACAGATCATTTTGGTCACGTGATTTTTCTATTTGGTGTACTAATGTTGGTTACAAGACCTGTTATAAAACCTGTTATGTTTTAAGTAACAAGTTAAACAAGAAGAATCAAGAACCTCTTGAACTGTATTAAAATCTATATCTACAATTTTTTACAAATGAAAATAAACTTTCGTTAAAAATATATATAAATTATTTTTTTATTATAATTGCAAAATTATGAATCATTATCTAATAAGGAATTTAGAAAACCATGGAGTGAGGTTTGTCACCGTTCTTTAAAGAGAATGATGAAGCTAAGTATTGCTTTAATAATGGGGTCTTCTTAATTTCAGCAATTAAAGCTTTGTCAATAACTTTTTGATCTTCAACTCTTTCGGACTTGACTTGTTTCTTAGCAGCACCTTCACCGAAAAATTCTTCTTCAGATTTTTTTTCTTTAGAAGCTTTTTCTCTAGCAAAGTAAGCAACATCGAATTTAGCTAAGTCTAAACCTTCAACGGAGACGGTGGTAGAGGTAGCAATGACGTATCTAGCATTAACTCTTCTTAATGGAACACCGTTAACCTTGAATGGACCGGAAACTAATAAAGTGTTATCTTCTAAGTGTTTTAAGTAAACAACTCTCTTACCTCTGAAACGACCAGCTAATAAGATTAAAACAGTACCTGGAACTAAAGACTTTCTTAACTTTTGTGGTTGAGCAGTCTTTCTGTTCTTCTTTGGAGCTGGGATAATTTCAGCTGGGTACAATTTTTGTGTCTATATGAAATTCAAAAAAAAAAAAATTAAAAGAAAATCTAGTTAGTATTAAAAGTTTTACCATGAAAAAAGGAATGATTGAATATTATGTAGTTATGATTAGATGATACTTAATTCAAAGTGTTTCAATAAATTGATATAAACTGAGTTAAAAATTGTTCAGAAATATAATATACTGTGTTGTAACAGATATGTATTAAATTTATTAATTTATTACTAATTGTCAGGATATAAATCTATCTTCTGATCTTGAAATGTATATGACGGTACTTTATAGATCAAATGATCACAATTTTTATTTAAAAGACAATGTAATCGTTTTAATGAAAGATTCACTTGATCTTTTCAATAAATTTGGTTTATTATTGTTGTTAAAATTCATATATTTCTCTATATGTAATCTGATCTAGGTGATAATTATTTTCTTTAAATCTGTATTCCCTTCTTGTTCATATGCTTTCATATATTTGATTTCAATACGCTGTCTTTTATTGTATATTAGATCTTCTTGATGTGCTACAAATTGATTCCAATTTTTGATATCAGTAATATTCTATCTGACAAGTTATATATCATTTTCAAAGCGCTTTTAAATATCTTTAATAAATATGATTTGGGTATATATATATTTCGACAATATTCTATATTAAATTTTTCAATTTCATTGCTATATCTCTATACTAATAAATACTATTGTTCATGTCTAATAATAATAATAATCTTGTATCATATTCTTTTAATAATTATAAGTTTTCAACAAATGAAAAACACTGGTATCATGTTATGTATCAGATAATATTGGACGATGATTAAGTCTTCTATTCTATCATAATTTTATATTCATTCAATGTATATTCATAATTTCTACTTACTGCAACCATTTTGAAGGATTTTAGTTACTGAATTGATGGATTACAAACAAAATTTATAGTAGTACCTTAAGAAAATACTGTTAAATAGTGAAAATTTTTTATATATTGGTTACCGTTGGTGCTATTATGAAGATTTGATACTACAATATTCGTTTCCAGTGCCCATACTTAGAGAATTGTATGTGTACCACTTTAGCGAACACCTCCATCACCACTAACAAATTATTGATTATCGAACGTCTATAAGAAAGACTCTTAGAATTCTGTTAGTATGTAAGAAGAAAGTGGTTATGGAGGTTAGTTAGGTGAAATTCCACTGACAGTAAAATTCTTTAGACATTCAACCAACCGCCATAGAAAAAAATCTTGTCCCTAAGTGAAAAAATACCTTCAGTTTTCAGACTGAGAAACTCAAGTACTGCTCAATTGAGTAAACTATGTGGAAATATGGTAGTGTACCGGATCAAACACATTCGTAGCATAGACCTCTCAGTCTCTGAAGAGGTTAGAGTGTAGCGTGTAACAGAAAACTATAGTGGACCACACAGCGTTGGAATGCCGGCTGGAACTCTCATGGCCTGGGCTAGCTGTTTTTGGCTGATGTCCTCGATCTTGTGTGGGTTCCACCAGGATGTTCTCACATTAACACGGCCATACCTGCACGGTGTGATTCTCAGCTTATTTGGAAGAAGGAACGACTTGTTTAATACTCGCAGTCGCGTCTGTTGTCATTTTTGCGTCGTTAAGCTCTTTTTGTAAGTTGTGTGAATATCTCATGTACTGTATTTTACCCTTGAAGAGGTAATTCTCAGAGCACTGTATGCATTTCAATTTCGCAGTCACATTCAGTATTCTGAGAATTTCCAAAAGCGGATGAAATTTCTCATTGGGATATTCAAAAACAATGCAGCAGTACACCAAAACCTTTTGCAACATAATATAATATATTAAATAATGAATCACATAAGAAGAATACAGTAGATAGCGATATCTTCACAGTAATATATTTAAAAGTCCGACCTAGCAGATAGGGTGACAAGCGAAGCGAAACAAAGTAAAAAGGTGCAGCCGGAATTATTACTACTATACAAACACATTTGTTTAATATTGAAATTTTATTATTATATTTTTGTTTGATATTTATGTTGTCAAAGAAAGTATAAAGAAAGAAAATAAAAATGAAAATAACAATTGAAAGATACATATAAGGTTACATATAAAAGAAAAGAAAAGTAAAGCAGTTTAATTAGATTCAGACTGGCTTTATTCATTGGGTGTGATAATTGAAGTTGACGTATAATATGGCACCATTTGAAAGTGTAATAGGAACATCATCATTCTTACCTGCAATATCAGCTAATAATATTGAACCTTCAGCAAAATCGTTTGATTTTCCAAAGGTATGATGTTCCTTAACAGAGAATTGCATTGTAGCAGTGGCTGGGGCTTTGAAAGCAGTAGATTCATTCCATTTAACAGTACCACTAGCTGGTTTAACCGATCTGGATTTGTAAATCTCCTTGTTTTTATTTGGTGAGATAAGTGAAACTTTACAGTTGAAGCCCACTTTTTTATCAACTCCTTCTAAGTATTCAACCTTAACACGACCTGGAATGCTATTTCCGTCCATTGAACTACTCATGAATGATGAAACATCCATACTAGTTCTTGGAGAGTGTTGAGGCTGTCTCTTGTTTGCCATTGGGGAAGATGGAACACTTAAACCGCCACCCGTTCTAGAAGATTGAACATCAGATGAATAGTTTCCTGATGGAGGTCTTAACTCACTTTGGAAACTTTCCCTATGTAAAAGACTATGATGATGGGAAGTTTCCTTTGAGCTTGATGAAGATCCATTTTCCCTAGAGATGTCCACTGACTTTTTCTTGGAGCCAAATCTCAAACCTTTTGCTAAACCTGAACCGACACTAGATGCAACATTTGCTGCACCTGATGTTCCGGTACTAAGAGTATTGAGAGCTGCACCACCAACGGTACCTCCGACGGCACCACCAATATCAGCAGCACCAGAAACTAATTTCAATGGGGCTTTAGAAACAAGGTTCAATGTATCTGACATAGAAAAGGCTTCATCAATACCAGGTCTAACGTATTGTGGTTGAAATTTAACATCCACTTGAATAGAACCTTGTGTATCCAATGGTACATTCATTTGAACTGCACCATTTGGTTTAACACTTGATAAATCAAGAATTGCTTCACCTAATAAATCATTGGAAGCAGCTCTATCCCAATCATAGACGACAACTTTAACTTCTCCTCTTGAAAGGGATCTAATTGGGAATGTGATGTTTTCATTCCATACAGGGTCAAGAGTTTTCTTCGCAACTGAAGACTTGAAGATCTCTACACCATTCAAAAATAACAGAACGAAAGGATCTGATTTTCCGTTTCTGTCTGCAGCCATTAAACCACTACCAGATTTAAAGTTCAATTCCATAATACCTGTATCATTCATTGATTCTGATGGAGAAAGATGAGATGAATTTGGAATATAATCGAATAAAAATTTAATTCTGTTACCATTAAGC
The DNA here is from genome assembly GCA_001599335.1 of [Candida] boidinii. Lineage (NCBI taxonomy): Eukaryota > Fungi > Ascomycota > Pichiomycetes > Pichiales > Pichiaceae > Ogataea > [Candida] boidinii. The sequence goes on along the minus strand of BCGP01000003.1, from coordinate 1,579,151 downwards.
TCTATTGTAACAGGTTCATCGTGACCCTTTGTAAGAATGTCAGATACTTTAAAAGTTTTTTCATCCATCAAATCATTTTTAGATTCCAAAATTTTTTTTCTGACTAATCTAACAGTCATCGTTGAATTCTTCAAATTTCTGACAAAACCTTCACCAGAATCTGTAGTAACTTTCTTCCTGATTACTTCACTGGAAACAAAAGATGGCCAAGAGGCATCGTCAAACAAGATATGAATATAGCAATTTGGTCTAATGAGTTTACCGCCAATAATATTAATACCAAGAACACCAGAATCATACTTAGATAATTCGTCTGTGGCTAACTTGATCTTCTGCTGTGAAGCAACTAAATCTGGATTAATGTTTTCCTTTTCAAGTTCATCGATATCAACCCATTCATAATCTTTTTTATTTTTCTTGTATTCTTCTAACAGTTCTTCTTGTTCCTCTTCTTGTTCTTTTAAGGCTAATTCACGTTTGCTCTCCTTTTCTTTTATCTCTTCTAGCTCTTTATGACTATAAACAGGTAAACTTGGATAAAATGAAATTGAGTAAAAAAGCTTACCACGGACATCTTTACCCTTGTAGGTAATATCCTTTGAACGAATTTCTGTAGATCCTTCATAAATATTGTATCTGCCTTCTTTATCAGATTTCATGTATTTACCTAATTGAATTGTAGTTGAACCAAGAATCTTATTTGAAGATGCCTTTTTGAAATCCAAAACATCTATAGTTAATTTTTGACTCTCTGAAGTAACAGGAAGATAAACTATTTCATCATAATATGGATTTTGAGTTTCCTTTTTGACCGCAGTTCTAAATCTTTCTCTTCCAGATAATGTAACTTTAACATATGGATTAGCAGTTGATAGCAGATCCATATCCTTGATGTTTTCACATTTTCTGATATGTAATCTTGCAGTTCCGATAGGTGGAACAAAAGTTGGACCAACAACGTCATCAGATAATGAAACTGGCTTCCAAACAGTAGTTAATCTGATTTTACCTTGTGGAGAAGTTTGGAACATATCAGATTGATCTGAAACCCTTAAAATAACGTCTTGCAGAGGAGCACTAAATTTAGCAATTGTTGTAATATCATATGAAGATGTATCCTTAATAAGAACTGTCAAAACAGAAGTTGCCTTTGAAGTAACTAGTTGTTCAAGACTTAAGTTATAAGTAGGTTCACTAGAACCTTTAATAAGACGGGATTTAGAAATAAATTTGTCATCTAAATAAACTTCTGCATATGTTGATAATTTACCAATCATAGATTTGGAGTCATCAAATTGTTGACCACTATGCAAAACAAGTTTTAATATACCAACATCAGAGTCTGGAGGAGGAAGTGAGGTACCATCTTCTTGAGTTTCACCTTGTAAAACAGGGAACCAACGTAAATCATAAACAAGGTTACCAATACGCTTGGAGCCATCGAGAATTTTTGATGAAACATTTGTTCTAGTTGCTCCTTGTTCCAAGTCTGACAACTTGAAAAAACTCTCACCAATCAATTTATGTTCCTTATCATTAAAACTTTGATAACCAAATTTTAATTTTTGATCTAATGATGTAACTAATAGATATTTAGTTTCATTGAAAACAGGGTTTTTGGTAGTTTCTTTCATGTTGGTCTTAAATGTGGAGACAGTATTGTTCTCAGCGCAATATGAAACGTAACAATTTTCAAATTCTCTTGCAGTTTCGGCATGTTTAACTGTAACAGCCAAAACACCAACAGCAGTTGCCGCCCAACCTTCCAAAAGTTCCTCAACATTAATATCAAAGGAATTTGGAGCATAAAACATAGGACCAATATTTGAGTGAATCATGTTATTAACAAAACTAGACAAACCTGGAATAAGAGACATAATATCAATACCAAATGTGTTACCCCCGACAGGTTTCAAAGCATAACTAATATCTGGTGGATTAATAAAAGAAAGAGAAACGACCTTAATGTGAGGGAAATTTTGAGATAATTCTAATGTGATCTTCATACTACCAGAAATGGACATATCTTCGACTAAAACTGGGGCTGTTACACCAACAAAACCTTTACCAACTCTGATACCAAGAGCAACTTTTGGATCAATTTTCTTCTTGATTTCATTCTTTGTCATATCGTCTGTATCATTAGGAGTGAAACCAAAATCAAAGATCATTTCATAAGAATCGGTACCTAATTTAACTAAAGATTTAATACTTTCAACTCTTGGTGCCTTTGTACCTAAAGTAAATTCATCTAGAGTTAATTTATCAATTGGTGGTGGAGCAGGAACAACTTCTAAATTTGCATTGGCTATAGTTAATACCATTTCGGACATTGCTGGCATATAAATAACCCAAAACTTAGCTAAGAAAGAATTCAACCATTCGATAGTCTCAGGTTTACCTTCAATTGATCTAACGGCACTAGCTCTTGCCATATCATCCCTTAAATTTGTATTGAATCTTCTAAATTCCGTACCGTAAGCAGTTGCAGAACAAATTAAAACAAATACAAGAGATAAGAATCCACCTCCACATTTGGCAGAAAACCAAGCAAATATACAAGTACCAATCATTAATGAACAGTTCCAATAGATATCAGAATAGTACTTGTCCATAATGTAGTGTTTAACCATTGAATCACTAGCTTGAGGTGTTAAGTTTTTCAAGTTTTCGGCTGAATGTGTATCTTCTGGATCAACAAACATACCAATCTTTTTCCATGGAAAATCTTTGGCGAGATCCTTATCATACTGAGGAGTAACCAAAAATTCTTTTTTATCTTTTTTTGCAGGAACAGGCTTTCTTGGAGCAGGTTTTTTTGGAGCAACAGGTTCTTCCTTTTTATCATTGGAAGGTTTCTTTAAAAATTCCACAGAATTATTTAATTTTCCAGTGATCTTACTACCTGAGCTTGTAATAGTGTTTGTAAGCTTCGAAGATTGTTTTGAAACTAAGCTCGGCATTGATGAAACTGGACTTGTCATACTTCTGGCAAATCCACCAAGACCTTTGCTTTTCTTTTCATCAGACTATTTCAAATAAAATAATAATTAATCGCGATAATTTTGAGAGTTTGTAGTTAGTATATGCAATATAAGTAATGTTAATTATTGAATCGAGTTATTCAGAGTGCCTGAAAAATATCAGGCTCAATAACAATTATAAACCAAAGCAAAAATAAAAAAAAATCATTGATACATACTGATGACATCTTGAAATTTACTAGAGAATTATTCGCTTGTTTGTATACTTATGTCAAGATGAAGTACCTTCTCTAATCTCTAAATAAGTTTAACTATGACTCCTTTTATCTATGAATCATAGAGATGCTCAGCAGGTTGAACAACTCAATCAATTGAGTGGAATTGAGAGGACTAAGAATCCAATTGTGGGGGATTGGAGTTTCTTCGTTTGATCACAGTATCTGCTTATGATGCAAATAGAAGTTTGATCGTGGATGAGATGGCATTTGGACTGATACAACGAAATGTTTTAGACGTGATCATTGATTAGCAAAGCCATACAAATCAAACTACGCTGTTTACGCTTTTGTGTTATGATTAAAATTGGGCTTAAACACAGAAGAAAGGTAACAATAACGACGCTGATGTAAGCACACATGGTTTTCATGCAGAGCAAAGCCCAGACAATAGCAGAGAAGAAATGCGCTGTGAGCCGGCGCCAGAACTGCCAAATCTCACGCTTCTTCTATGCCATCACTTTGCCTCCATTGTCGGTGCTGTTGTTCATTCACTGACGGGCCATGTCACTGAGTGGTGTGTCCCCTTTTTCTAGTTCCCTGTTATTGGGTGGTGATCTGCAATCATTCTCTTTGGATGGGGGGCTATCGCTTACTACCGCCTGCCAGAATTACCTAGCCAAACTGAGGTATAAATGTAAGTCTGCGGCCTACAGTAGTTAAAACAAGACTGTCAATTACAATCGGGATTATCATGTGACCATTTTGTTTGTATAATGCAGATGGTGTTCGGGTTTGTTTGTGACAATTTCCAAGTCGTGGAAGCTCGTTGGAGAGAAATATGAAGATGGGATAGTTATTGTGTTTTACTAAGATTGGATAGATACAACCCAGTATATAGATATAAAACTCTAAGGAAATAAATATAACTATAACTATTTTTGAAAATATTAAATATTGCTAATTATATAGCTTTTTTTGTTGTTTTGGGGTAATGTTATTCTAAAGCAGTAGTAAGTATAAAGAAAAATTAAAAGAAATCTTATTTTAAAAAATAAGTTTGATTAAAAATTTCTTATATGGTGATCTATTATACGAAACTATCACACGAGTTTAAAATACAAAATGAATAAATGTTAGAATGCAAATAACAATAAATTTAGTAATTATATTTAATCTATGTAATAAAAGAACGAATTCGAAAGTAATCAAAAAATCAATTGATGAAAACCTCGACAAAAAATGAAAGAAATAGTAAAAAATATCATATAAAGCGATTAGATTATGTAAAATCATAGAAATAAAAGGTGCAAAGAAAAAGAAAAAGAATAAGAAATAACAAGACAAAAGAATAAAATGAACATTAAACAACTGCACAGCATGAATATATGTTTTTATTTGCTTGCATTAAAATCTAAATCACAATTTACTCAAATTGTGGCAAAATAAATATAGAATACATATAGCTGATTAGTTTGAAGAGCCATTATCACTACCGAGATCCTTAATTTCAACCTCATGATTGTCCTTAGTTTCTTCAATTTTACCTCTGTAAGATAATCTTGAATTTTGAGTATGTAATGGAGCAATTGATTCAATCACTTGATCATATTCTTCATCGACATTACCAACAGGACCTTTGTACCATTTCTTGGCATCAAGAGCGTACCAACCACCAGCACCAATAAAGACAAAACCAAGTAAGACAACCGTATAATTCATATCTTCAGCGTCAACTGGCATGTAGTTAGGGAAGACAAAGACTATAGAGACAAAGACAGTCCAAACACAAGCGTAAAACATAACTGGTTTAGAGAACTTACCTAAGGAGAATGGTCCCTTCTTAACACCCATCTTTTCCGCGTTTAATGCAAAGGCAGCAATGACAATAATATATGACCAATCAGTAGCAATAGCACAAGCAGAGAAAATGGCATTCATAGCAACAACAGAACCTAAGTTAATCAATGAAAGACAACAAATAATTAAAATGATTAACCAAACACATCTAACTGGAGCATTGGTTCTTGGGTCTAAGTGATGCCAGAATTCTGGATATGGAACACCCTTATCTCTAGCAAATGACCATAAAGATCTTGAAACGTAACAGACAGCAACGGCACCACAGAACCATAAAATAACGAAACAAAGAGCCAAGTAAGCTGTTGCTGCTTGTTTACCCATAGCGTAGTAGAAAATATCAACAATTGGTTGACCTGTTGTAGAGGCTAAAAGAGCTTCAATATCGGTACCCATACATAAAGTAATAACAACAACTAAGACCCAACCTAAGACAGCTGTGGTGGTTAAAGCAGAGGCAATAGCTAAAGGTGTTAAGTAAGCGGCATCATTAATTTCTTCAGACATTCTGGATGTTGCATCATAACATGTCATAACCCAAGAAACATTTAAGAAACCAAATAAGAATGACCAACCTTCTGCTGACCAACCAGTACTGTCAACAACTTTACCAAAAGTAAAACCTCTAGTGTTAATCTCTGGACATTTAACTAATAAAGTAACAATCAAAGCAATAGTAGAACAAATGTTGACAATACAGTAATATTTGGTGATACTTGATAAGACAGAACCTGGTAATGAGTTAATCATACCATGTGTAATCATGATTAAGATAGAAACAGCAGTGATATGACCTTTGGTTGGAATGTATGTATAATCTGAGTACATAGAAATAGTTTGCATCAATAAAGTGGCAGCACCAAAATCTGTAGAACAAGTACCTGTAATGGCACCTAACAAGTATAACCAACCATCGATCCAACACATGAGAGGAACCCATTCTTTTGGAACAACATGTGTCAAGGTATAGTACATACCACCGGAAGTTGGAAAACAAGAAGTAATTTCAGCAACAGACCAAGCAATACAAAGACAACCAATAGCACCAACGAACCAACACCAGACAGCAGCAGCTGGACCACCAGCCCATAAAGGATACATATAAGTAATAGCAATAGTACCCATTAAACCGGAAATTGATAAAGCAAAAGAGAAAGTACTCATAAAACCATAATTACGAGAAAATTCTTGTTTATAACCTAAGTTGGCTAATTCAGCAGCATCACCATCAACTGTAATTTCACGACCATTTGGAGAAACAACTGTATGTAATGCATGTTGAGCTTCGGAGTCTCCTCCACCTCTTCCTTTTAGAAATGCAACCATTTGATTAATATTTTAGTTATTTTATGTTATTATTATTTATTATAAATTATTATTATGAAAATTGATTAAAGATATATTTAAATTACAGTAAATTCCCATACTCTTCCCGGAAGTTTTAAATTGAAAATATATATAAGAATGAAATATCAATAAAATTTGTATCAGTTAAATTGGATAATTAAAATTAATATTTAATAATATTGTTTAAGGAAAAAATTGAAATAATAATATATATATATGGATATACAATAAAAATTTGATTTAAAAAAACAAGAAATTTTGATGTATTTATAGCAATGAACTAGGTAACCAGATTGAGCTATCTTTGATTGATGAAATCATTGATAACATATCTATTGATAGAGAGTGTGACGAAATTAACAAAAGAATAAAAGCAAGTATTACAAGATAAAAAGGAGAAAAGAATAAAACGAAACTCAACTTACTGCATACCGCACATCAATCAATATTAAGAATGATAAAAAGCATTGAAAAAAAATTTACTTTAAGATTCAAATGAACAAAATTATTCAATAGATTAAAATCAATAGATTTGTGTCTTCCAAGTTTTTACCCTTTTGGAAAAATTAATACACATAATCTTAAGGATTAATTATATGGGAACAGAATATAACAATGGCTATAATAATGTCCATGATAATGCTATGGAGAGTAAAAAGATAGAGGTACCAGATTCACACAGATAATCAAAATGAAATGGAAGGAATACATTGATAAGCATGTTAAATTTAAGATGGCAGCATATTAATGCAAGAAAACCATAATTCACCAAAAATCTTGCTGATAGATAACTTACAAACTGGAGTCTGGGAATTGATAAATCAGCGATATGGAATAAGTAAAAAATAAAAGATGTCTAGATATCAAGTACTATTAAAGAAAACAATGAAGGTGAAAGTAAAGTCTAACAATATCAATCTCTAATACTGCATATATAGCTATTGTTTTATGTAACATTTAGTAATTCACACGTAGTATAGTGCTACTCCATATCGCAAGCGATTTTTGTTTTCTGAACGCATTAGGTTCAGATAAACATATAGTACATATGTATTGATAAAGATACATATTGGATTATTGTGCGATAACATATTAATAGGCATTTGGCTCGTTACTTTATCTTGTGAATAAAAGGCAAAGGAACGAGAAAGCGCGTAGTGAAAGAATAGATTATTATGATTGAGATAAAGGATAGATAACCTATAGACACACAAAGACTTGCCTGATACCCCCATTATCGACAAGAACACAAGATGCCAGTAAAATAAATCTTTTACCCAGTATATATTTTCCTGATGGGTCAGTAATGCACAAACTTAACAAATCATACTTAGTATATTTCCTATAATTTACCTAATTTTTAACGCTAGGCATAGATTATAGAAATGAGAGACTAGCTTTTGGCAAGGAGTCATCCAAAAATGCATAGCAATTAAGCACACTGCATTGATTGGGAGCCTTTCAATCTTTGAGAGAGTCGTCTCAGACAGTGGGCAAACAGTCAACCAAGGTGTACTTGCACAAAATTGCTATAATAATCTTGCAACTATGCGATGTTACATTCAAGTTGAATCATTTTTTTATTCCGAGAATCCCACACAACTAGAGTTGAGAAGACGGTTAATACTGTTGGTTTGGAGTGATTATCACAATGAAATACTTTAAAATACCAAGAGCTACCAAGAGTTCCTAAGAACAACCAAGACTCTCTAGATATCCCAAGATTACGAGACAGCTAACGGCAGAGAAATTTGTGCCGTTCTGGGAGTTATGTAAGAGACCCGCGCCAATAATGATCTCACTGTAGCGGATCCTGCATCTTTTACCTTGGAAAGGAGACCAACCCACTCGGCCTCCCCCATGGGCTAACTGCAAACCACCCTTTCGAGCTAGGACGGCCAGTTGTATGGCCAATCAGGCGGCCTCCACATACCCTTACCACATATTTTTGAACTACTTGCTACTCCAACCTCAACATGGAAGTCTGTTTCTTCTTAACTTTGACCACTATACAATGGACAGGTACCACAAGGAGGGGTGGCTTGAATGAGAGTGCGGCATCCCATAATGGCACTGTGGTAAGATAAAGAATAATTCTGGAGCAGCAGCAGCAGCTAACGTACTCGCTAGAAATGACAGGAGAGCTTTTATCACTGTTTAGCGAAGATATATAAAATGCGGGCAATCGTAGTCTCCAGCAAGAATAGTCTCCAGCTGGTAATCGAGACACACTGGCCGTTATCTGGATAAATGAGATTAAAATTTGGTTCGTTATCTATTCACCATGGACAATCTATCCCCTTTGGGAAAATTTATATTGTACGCGAGCAGGTATTGGAATACCTATCTTGAGGATACATAAAACTATGTAGGTTGTTAATGCTGGCAATCACTGATGCAAGAAACTTTTTGTGTCATCACCATATCATCTCCAACTTTTAATTGTTTAAATAAATAGTAGAGATGCAGATGAGCGAGCTTACAATGCAGAAGCGGAAGTGAATGCTTTTTTCACTCTCTTCAATTATGTATCATCTACGATATTCACATGACTGTGACTGCAACTCACAGATGCTCTCATACTCATACTCCTCTATATATTTTATTTCAGCTTGTATTATGTGCATTATATTGTTGAATTCACTTTTCTTCTACACATGGTTAACATTTTGATGAGCAGTGAAATGACCAGAAAAGAAACGTTCACTTCTTATCTTATCAAATACTTGAAATTCCTTGCAGACGAATAATATGCTTTGGAAAAGATATGTAGTTTCTTTCCAGATGCTCTCATTTGTCTGATTTATCTCATTTTCTGAGATTGGAACATATGCAAAATTTCCTTTTTTTTTTTTCAGTTTAGGTTATTTTAGTTTCCTATCTTTAAGATATTTTATTTTGTGAGTCAAGCATGTCGGTGATTCTGCATAAGCTTCGGTAAGAGATTTTTCATTTTATTTTCTGCTTGGAGTCATGGCGTGGATATTATAAAAATTTGAAAAATAAGTAGAGTCTGTTGAAAGACTAAAAATTGGCAAAAATTTAAAGAATGATGTAACAAGGAAAAATAAAAGATCCCCTAAAAAGTTTAGCCACTACAGATTATTGACGACAAGATAACAACAGTAAATGAATCCAATCAGTTTTGAGTAAGAGTTTTCACTTATTCTTAACAAAATCTTGGCTTACAAATATTTTTTTTTAAAAAAAAGAAGAATTTAAAAGGAACAAAGCAGGTTGGTTGTATGATACATGTATTTACATCATTGTGCACATTAAATGTATTCGATTATCTTACATTGGTGAATTCGTTTAAATCACAGCACAATTTAATCTAGTAAAATATATAGAAAATACATCGAATGTCCCAATTACATTACAATGAGGTGGTTATCGTTATAATTATAACTATTAAGCTTATGTCATAATTTTGGAAATAAATTAAAAATTAATTGTTTCCGTTTCGTTTATCAGACCCAATCTCTTGTTCTCTTATCGCTAAAATATGACTTGAACAGGGAAAGCGAAAAGGATATAAAATGCATTGTTTTTATTCAAATTAGGATAAAGTAAAACTTCAATTTTCATTTTCACCTAATCTTTCAAATAAGAAGTACTAACAAAATGAAAGAAGGGGAAAAAAGCTTTGTGTAATATTATAAATAAGTTGCTGACAACCTTGTTTGAATTATCAAAAAATTTACCATTCGCGGGTACAAATTTCCGTTCCATGCAGATAAACTGTATCGTTTCGGTGAATACGAATCGGGTAATTACTTTACACGCTCATCATGTAGTATGTACCTGAACTCAAATACCAATGGATCATAGATAGCGAGCGAGATAACTAGATAGCTGTGTATATACCAGATATAGATATGGACGGAAAATATCCCATTTAATAACTTACTGATTATATTAAGGGAATGTTTTATGTTATCAGTCAAAAATATATAGTATTTGTTTGTAGGAATTAAATCTATTGATGGTAATTGTTACTACGGTATTGATCAAAATGGCTATAAATTACATTTTAGAATGAACAATTTTACTCTTTTAAGATAAACATCCGTCTACGAAATTTTGAACATGACAAGGCAAAATTACATAATTTGAAAAATTTAATACACAAATATACATGACTATATATATATATATATATATACATACAGCGATACCTGAAAGTTTTAGATAAATAACATGGCGGAATAATTATTAAGTCTATTAGTTAACATCAACAGGTTGTTTTGAACCAACGCCGGAGACCGAATTGGTATTCCTATTCATATCTTTACTTAAAGATCTAATCAACTCTTTTTGTTTTCTTAAAATGGTGCACCATTCTTTCTTAGTTATTACTGGATTTTTCACAGATTCTAACTCATGTAATATCAGTACATTAAAATCTCCACCAACTCTACCTAAACTTTGTGAACAATAAATTAGTTGTAAAATTAAACCATCTTTAACTGATTTTGAATCAACTTTAGGAATATTTTCTTTTAAAATTTTGCATAAATTTTTAGAAACAGAAACGATAAATTCACTTATTAATGTATTAATAAAATTCACGTTATCATTATTTGAAACAATTTTTCTTTCATTTGGGAAAATAGAATCAAATGTCATTAAAGTGGCAAAACAATGTTCTCTAATAACTTCTAAACATCTTTTCAAATATCTATCTATTGTATTTGAATTTTTTAAAGGAGATAAAACTTCTAGTTCACTAATAATAAATTGAAATCTTGATTTTAAATATATTTTCATTAAAAGTTCAGTATTTGCATTATTTGAATTTCTTTCATTTTGAGTTGCTGTTGAAGACGATAATGTGGTATTGGACGAATAATTCATTGTACCACTGCTATTGATATTATCAATACTCACGTTAGATGTATCATTTAAACTGAGATTACTGAAAGGACCAATTCTTTTCAAGTAAGATATAATTTTCATAATACTACTTTGCTTGATATCTGTATGTAATAAACGTATTAAACTCATAACCATTTCTCTAATTTCATATTGAATACCTGCTTCAACTTCCAATATTATTGGTATATCAGAATATCTAATTGCTAATCTTCGTACATGAGATGCAATCTCAACACATTCAGCGTAGTGACCTTGACTAACACAAGCATTTGCCAATACAGGTAATTCTAAAATATCCATTATATTATCCATATTTCTTAATACCATTGAAGTGGAATTAGCAGCACTTAGATGATTGGAAGCTGAGGATGATGGTGAAGTTGATGATATGTGAGAATATCCGCCATCTGTATTATTGTTATTATTGTTATTATTGTTATTATTGTTGTTACTGTTACCAATTGCACTATTTAAAGAATCTTGGCTTCTTTGTGCTTCAAGAATGGCTTTCCAACTACTATTTTCATTGATTGATTTGAACTCATGATGTATTAAAGAAATGTTATCTGATCTATCTTTTTTAGTATTTAACGATTTTTTTATCTTATTTAATCTCGATGCTTTACCTTGAATAAATTCATCTGTATTTTGTATATTATCAGAGGTAGTTGATTTTTTTGAGGAAGAATTGTTATTTACACTTATATTTTCATTTTCTTCGTCATCTTCATTTTCTTCGTCATCTTCATCATCTTCATCATCATCTATTTCCTCATCGTTTTTGAAACTTTCCGCTAAGATCTCAACATCTTCTCGCAGATCATTTGAAACCAAATCTAATACATCATGTGCAACATTATTTGTTTCCAGAGCTTTGTCAATATTGGAAATAACTTTATTTTTCAATTGTTGTTCAATATTTCTTTGTTTATGATCTAGTTCTGCTACTTGTTCAATCAAAGTCAAAGAACTTTTAGACGAATCTAATGAAGGTTGAACATTTGATTCTAGTAACAATTCCGAATTTTCATTTGATAATAAATCATCCAAAAATTTCAAAGAATTTTCTTTCAAGTTTTGATCTAAATTTAATAATTCTAAAACATCTTTAGGTAAATCTGGAGAAAGTGTATCTAACAGTAAAGATATAGATGCTAATTCAGCCATTTCAGAAATTCTCAATTAAACTGATTATATACTGTTGGTAAAGTTTCACAAGGACACAAACTTTTACAACTCAAACAAGCTTTGGTTCAATTTCTTTATATCAATTCAATCTATTTATATTAATTGAAGGATTACCAGATAAAAGACTTTTAATTTGTAGTGCTGTCGTGGGTGGTACCATTGATATGTTAGTTTGAACAAGTCTACAGGTCAGATGATAGCTACCATACCACTATGCATCTGGTGAGTATACACGTAAATGTTAACAAATATAGTAATATACTAAGATAAGTTAACAGTATAAACATCCGTACATCTATAAACTTAGAGGCCAAGGAATAAAAAAAAGAAATGTCAAAAAAAAAAATCATCACGTGAGCCAAGGTATATATTGACACATAAAAGTATTGGCAGATATATAAACCTTGAGAGTATTCTTGATATTACGTAATAATTGTTATTCAGATTACATAAACACTCAGAGATTGGCTGCTTCTTTTCTCTTTCCATGTTCAGCCTTTTGGTGTTATCTAGCCAGGCCACGTACCAGGCCAGCCAGCCGGAATTTGCCTGGGGCTATTATTCTGGGGGCAGTTAGGGGAGGATCGGCCGGCCGGTTCTGGCTGAAGGACATGACTGCAATGGGCCAACAGCTCAGCCGATGGACGTTTGTCTGGGGGGCGGCACTGGTGCTGCTCTTTCCTTCCCTGATACAGGAGCGTCGTAGCTCAGAACAGAATGGGAACCAATAACAATGACACTCACCGACTGCTAAGATTAAGACACAGCTCCAAAATAGAACATAGAACATCTTCAACATCATATCAGTTGCAATCAGGAGAAGATGTAATGTTATGTCAATCTATATTCTGTTATCGTAATCTGGCGATTGAGCGATTTCTTCTTACACTATATTCTATACTGATACTCAATTAGACCTAGACTTCATCTAATATGCTAAAACAAACTATCGATAATCCTTTATCAGTTATTACAGCCTCACTTTTAGACATAAAGATAACATATATATATATATAAATAGGATTACAGTTTTATACGTGTATATAAATTATTTTCAAATTTATATATTGTTAAGAAATTATTTAGCATTTTTATCAATTCCATATTTGATCATTTAAACCGATATTCAATTAGATTCCATTCCTTTGAAAGTATCAGATACAGGTGTCATTAAGTAAAACAAAAAATAATAATAATATACATTTAGAATAAAATTTTATTAAAATGGAAGGTTTATATTTCAATATCGATAACGGTTTTATTGAAGGTTTAGTTCGTGGTTATAAAAATGGTCTTATAACTCAAGCCCAATACATTAATTTAACCCAATGTGATTCATTGGAAGATTTAAAATTACAATTATCTGCCACTGATTATGGTAATTTCTTATCAAATGTCCCATCTCCATTAGCTACTTCAATTATTGAACAAAAGGCTTCTGAAAAATTATTTGAAGAATTTAATTATATCAGATCACAATCCAGTGACCAAATGGCTAAATTCATGGATTACATAACATATGGTTACATGATTGATAATATAGCTTTGATGATTACAGGTACAATCCATGAAAGAGATCGTTCTGAAATTTTAGAAAGATGTCATCCATTAGGTTGGTTTGATACTTTACCAACTTTATCAGTTGCCACTGATATTGATTCATTATACCAAACAGTTTTAATTGATACTCCATTAGCACCATATTTTAAAGATTGTTTAAGTGCTGATGATTTAGATGATTTAAATATTGAAATTATTAGAAATACTTTATACAAGGCTTATTTAGAAGATTTCGCCCAATTTTGTGAAACTTTACCAAATCCAACAAATGAAATTATGGAAAGATTAATAAGTTTTGAAGCTGATAAAAGATCAATTAATATTACTTTAAATTCATTAGGTTCAGAATTATCATATGAAAATAAAATTAAATTATTACCTTCATTAGGTAAATTATATCCTTCTCAACATGAACATCTTTCAAGAGCTGAAGATTTAGAATCCCTTAAATCAATCGTCACATCAGTTGGTGAATATAAAGAATTCTTTGATACTACAAATGATAAAACTTTAGAAGACCACTTTTATGAACACGAAATGAACTTATGCAGAAACGCTTTCACCCAACAATTCACAATCTCAACCGTTTGGGCTTGGATTAAATCAAAAGAACAAGAAATTAGAAACATTACTTGGATAGCAGAATGTATTGCTCAAAATCAAAAAAATAGAATCAACAACTATATCGCCGTTTACTAATCATCTTTTCATATCAACTAAAAGATGTTTTAGCACCACTTTAAGGTTTTAAATTTTTGTTTCTCTTTTTATCTCTCATCTGATCATATACTATATCTTTTATCCTGTTTTAACCTCATTTTGTTTTTGTTTTAATTTGTTTAATTTGTTTTAATTCTCTCTCTTTTCACATTTCAAACAATTTGATAAATTCTAATATGTAAATATTATATAGGCATATTTACATTTATCAATAAGTTCTTCCGTTCTCTTTTTTTTGTCATATCTATATAAAGATACTAAATCTGTTTTCATTATATTATATTCGAATACGTAATTAATCTAACTCTCTGTTTTTTTTTCATCAATTTTTCTCTCACTTTCTATTTTATAATTATCAATAAAAAGTATTACTAGATATACCATCTCTCTTTTTAAAAATTGTATTATAACCCACGTCCATAATTTTCAAGTATTTTTTCTCTTTTACAAATTACCCTTTTACAACATTTACGAATTATAAAAATTTCTTATATAAAAGATTACCTATAAAATAAGCTATATAAATAAATGATCAGGTAAAATGATCGAATAAATAAATAGACAAAGAAGTCGAAAAAAAAGAAAAAAATTTTAAAAAACAAAATATATAGATGAGAACACCAGGAATGAAGTAGAAATAAATGTAACGTAAAAAATAATACAAACAGAAAAAAAAAAAACAAGAAGAAAATAAAGTTATAAAATGTGAATAAATATTACAAATGATCTAAAAAAAGAATAATAGTCTTTAAAATTATTAATAAAATAATAGTTTCCAACTAAATAAAGTTGAAAATGAATTAAAGCGAAATGAAATAGCATAAGAGAAATAATAAAATATTGAATTGAAATAAACTAAATAAATAAATTGAATAAAAATAATAATCATAATAAAACTCACAAAAACACTGATTGATAATAACTTATAAAACAACTTTAACAATTCTATCATGTGGCGCAACTTTCAAATATGCATTTCTGGTACCCGGTTTTCTTTCAAATGGTTCAACGGGCGTACCTTGAAACATATGTACTCTAGGACATTGTGAAAGATCCAAATGTGTGATACTCTGTGAAGTAGCTAATAACATATCAACACCTTGTCTAGTGACTCTAACACAACCAGTTATAACAAGCTTCCATAGTTGTGGTAACCTTGAAATTGAGGCCAAAGAATGATCACTAACAGCAGAACCACAGAACGAAAGGTTCAATTCTTTTAATTTTTTACAACATAAATAAAGAATTGATAAAGAATTATCAGTTAAAACACAACAAAATGTTAAATCCAATACTTCTAAATTAGGACATGAGCCTGCTATACTGGTAATTGCATTATCCGATAAAAATGTACAATCCCTTAAGACCAATTTCTTTAAATTTTTGAAATGAGTAGTAGCCCAAAATGAAAATCCATTATCGGTAATTGTAGTACACCTTGTTAAATTCAACGAAACTAATCTATCGTTGGCATGCTGAGATAGATGAATCATGGTCTTGTCAGTTAAATACTTACAATAAGATAAATTCAAATTTGCCAATTTTGGACAACCAATGGCGTTATTTTTAAATTGGTTCATTTTTAAGATTTGATTTTGCTCATGCAAATATCTATACTGATTTTGTAAATATGGAGCCAAATTGTGGTTATTACTCTCTAACATACCCATGGCAACAACATCAGTATCTTTCCAACCAATCAATCTTTCAACAACATCATCTTTAACTTTTCTACAATTAGAAATATCCAATGTAACTAAATCATGACCAACACTTGGAACAGCTAAATCCATAATTGCCATAGCTGAAATGTTCCAATTATTTTTCATATAAAGTTTTTTAATACAACCTTTAATTCCAACTTCATTGATCAGATAACTAAATGATTCATCACTAATATGATAACAATTTGTGACGTCAATAATAGTAGGTCTAGATCCAACGAAATTTGTAATTTGAATTAAACCTTTGTCATCCAAATCCCTATTATAAGGCTTGAGATCTAAAACATTACATAAATTACTTCCAAGGTATAACAATTGTTTCCATCTTCTGCATACAGTAGATAATCTCATTAATTCTGGCAATTCAAGGTATCTAAAGATCTCCAAAAATATGGAATCTGATAATGGACCATTAGTTAAAACGGAAGATCTTCTTCTGCCTCTATTAACAGAATGTAGACGAACTCTGTCAGCATGTGAAGTATATTGGAATGGCATCCGTGGAGGGTTAATAAATTTATAAATAGATCCACTAGATGGATTCATATTTGGTATAGACAGTCTTTGTTTTGGTAAAGTTGATGCAGTAGCTGATAACAAAGGCTGTTGTGATTGCGGTTGAAATTGCATTTGAGATTGAGTTTGAAAGGAGTAAGATTGCGAATGTTGGAGTGGGTATGGTTGAAATTGAGATGAAGATAAAGAAGACATGGAGTTATGATGTGAGTTATGATATAATGGTTGTTGTTGCTGTTGTTGTTGTTGCTGTTGTTGCGCTGGTAGCTGCATTTGAGGTGGTAAAGAAGGTAAAGATAGTTTATGTTCTTGTGGTTGCTTGGAAGGAGGTGCTCCTGCATTTGGTCCCAAACTTACAAAGTCGGCGCTTTGACTTCTAACCTTCGAAAAGCTAAAATCTTTGAATGGATTTTGTTGTTCAAATTGAGAAGTGGCAGTACTATCGTTTGCAGCTGGAGATCCTGCGTTAAAAAACATACTTGAACTTGATGTTGCTTTTGATTCAGATGTCATTTGTCCCTGTTGTTGTTGGTGCTGTTGATTATCGGTAGATACTGCTCTTGGGTCATCTGCCTCGTACTTGGTGGCCATATTACCATTATTTAAAGGTGAGCAGGGTCTGTTGATATCTTTCACCTTTAATGTGACTTCTTTGTTTGCTGTAGCATCTGTGTTCTTCCAAGATATAGAATGAAACAGTGGTCTTTCTGCCAATTGAGGTAGTGGGCCATCGCTATATCCCATTACAGAAGGAGAATTTGGAGACATTATTTCTTTGTAGCTGGAATTAACAGTGTTTTTCAAATTTCCAACAGAATCATTATTTTTCAATCTTTCACCGGCGGTAATTCTCATATCTTCTGCAACCAATGGATAACGGCGGCACAAATCTGCTAATGTATCTCCTCTTGCAACTAAAACTTCTGTTTCTTCAATGGTTCTAATATCAGCGCTTCTGCAATCAGATTTCTTAATGTCATTTTCATCAGAAGATAATGATGATAAAAATGCCATCTCACCGAAATATTTACCGTGACCGGATCTTGCTAAAACTATATTCTCATCTGGATTTAAAACTTCAACTGAACCAGATATGACGAAATAAATATCTCTACCTGTATCACCTTTTCTAAAGATATAGTCCATAGCGTCATATCTTAAAACTTCTACACTTAATGCAAGCTCATGTAAAACATCTGGAGGTAAAGTTTTAAACAATGGTAAACTTGTGAGGAATTCACGAGTGGAAATTGAGTTATCGATATTATCTGATAGAAGTTGTTGCTGTGTTTCTTGAATTTCTTGATGCTTTTGAACAACGGAAGCATGCATATTTTGTGAAATTGAATAACTGTATTGATTTAGAGAACCATTATTTGCAAATGATAATTGCTGCGACTGAGCAAGATGAGAATGTGCGTGTGGTTGGAATGGTGCTTGAACGTTATGCGGATTATGGGGATCAAAGTTGATATGATTCTGTTGATTATAATAAGAGTGTGGTTGACGTTCTTCAAATTGGAACTGATTTAACTGTTGTTGTTGTTGCTGTTGTTGAAGATGTTGTTGTTCAAGCTCGTTAAAACGCCTGAAAGATATACTACCGTTCAAATCGTTATTGTTAGTCACACTCCCTAAAGTTGAGTTATTTGACTGTGAGCCTATTGGTGACATTAGTTGCTCAGCATTACTTGTAACAAACGGAGCCTGTAATACTGCCGAAATTGGAGGAAGAGCTGGTCCAGGCATATTATCAGCCCCAAGAGCTGCCTCTGAAGCAGATATTGCATATTGATCAGACATGCTTCTTGTATCTCTTCTTTGGAAAGCATTATTTTGGAAAATATTTCTATTTGGTCTTTTTCTTTTCCTTTGCATTGCCAGTCTTTCTTGACCTTCGTCTCTGATAAGTCTTTCAATAATTGGAAAGTCGCTTAAAACGATACTTAAAGCATCTTTGGTTAAAACACCTAATAAAACTTTAGTTCTAGCAACAACAGTGGCTGTTCTTGGTCTATTAAACAGGATACCAATTTCACCGAAAAAACTACCAGCACCCAGTTCAGCATAAACAGCTTCACCATCAGTGGAGGTGACACCTACAGTACCTCTTAAGATCCAATACATTGATTTTGCAGGCTCACCAAATTTGACAATATACTCCTGAGGATGATGTTGGACCAATCTAAGAGATCTAGCCAATTCTGTGAAAAATGCATTTGGTGCACTTTGAAAAAGAGGGAAAGTTTTGAATCTATCTAAAAGTTCTGGTGGGATGGCTTTTGAGCGTGCATACTCCTGTTCATCTTCGTCTTCAGTAAATTCATAAGAATCATTTGAAGAACATGTATCATGTTGAAGTTGGTCTTCAACTTTTTTATTTTCAATTTTTGTTCTTTTATATTTTCTATTGGTATTTTCCTCATCAGAATCAGTTATATTACCGCTTGTCTTTTCTGTGTTATTATTAATTTGTTTGTCATCTGTGATGTTTTTATCCTCAGATGGTAATGTTTTATTTATTTCTTTAGTTGATTCTTTATCAACATTACCATTTTCATTTAGTATATTATCATTATTTTCATTTGATATGCTATTTACTTGATCAACTTGGGCCTGTTCTTTATTATGTTGAAAATTTGGATCTCCAATATCTTTGTTGTACTCTTGTCCTTCTATATTGTGTGAGTGATGGTGATGATGGAAATGGTGAGGATGATTGTGACAATGACGACTATGGTTATGCTTACGCATATGCTTTGTTCTTGTAGTACTTATATAATTTAGTGACTCTGTATCTTCTGTATCACTTTCGTCACTTGTTCCATTTGCATCACTTCCAGAGATAGATAATTCCATTGCGCATGAGCACGGCTGCACTAGCGTGACATCTGGTGTATTTGTATCTTTATTTATTTCGGATGGATTTGATTCAGAGTTATTTAATGCTGAGATGCTTTTTATATCTGTTATACTTCCTTGATCTTTTTTATTTTGATTGGTATCTTTGTTATTATTATTATGATCGTTATTATTATTAAGAATGCGGTTTACATTATTTTCTGATTGATTAGTATATATATGCTGTGTATTATTTGGAATTATTTGTGATGATGGGTGTCTGTGAATTGGGTCTATTGAATCCCTAGATTTATTTATCGAACTTCCTATTGTAATGTCAGATAAAGAACTTGCTCTTTGTTGAGTTACTGAAAATGACTGTGATTTATTGGATATATTTGATGAGTTTTTCTCTGCAGATAGATTTGAAGTCGTTATGCTGTTTATGTTTGGGTTAAGAGATGACGAAGGAACTTTAGAAGAAGAGGAAATAGATGTACCTGTTCTTTTTGATATACTTGTTCTTTTTGATATACTTGTTCTTTTTGATATACTTTTTCTTGATCTTTTTGTCGAAGGGTTTATTCCATTTGGGCGTATTTCATCGTACATATCCTCATCATCTGAAAGAGGTGAGCTTCTTGAAGGTTTAAAGTTCAAGTTCAGGAGCCCATTTATTTTCCTCGAACGATTTGGAAGGGACATTTTTGTGAAATGTCTTTGGGTATATATATGTTCAAAGGTATCTTATGGGTATGATATTTTACTTATTGTTCTTACTATTGTTGTAATTATGATCTATATAATCTGAGTATTTAGTAAATGGAGTTTAGTATAAATATTGAATGTCTAATAGTTGTAAAAAATAAATATAAATTTTACGTTTTCTGATATTTTCTTATATGTCATATGGGGAATCCAAAGTCTGAAAGTACTTTGAGAGATGGATAGAGAGAAACTGCTCAGATTTCAAAATATATTTGTCTGTAATAAATTTTATAAAATGAAAATAAATATGATATAGTTGAATGTGTGTATGTACTTGAGATGAAATGAATGGTATAATAGTTTATAAAGGAAAAGCAAATACAAGTATCTATAATTTCTTCTTGTGATAAAAAAAAAATAGCTTTTTTCTCTTTTGCAGTTGGAGTCTATATGGGTATATGTTGCTGTTCTTGTTATTATATGTGTTCTTTATATGTTCTGTATAAGCTATCGATATTCAAAATATAGTATAAAAATCTTATTTGAATTAAATAAAATATCTAGTATAATATGGTATGATATGATATAAATTGATATGATATGATATAATTTGATATGATATGATGTTCGGTTCAATATACAAATAAACAGATATTCAAAGAATTTTAAGGACAGTTGTGTAAGTATTTCTCAAAGAGTTTAAGACTTGTGACTCCTTGAAGTTGTTTTAATGATACGCTATTCTGTCTCAAATGATTTTATAAAAAAAAAAAGAAATAAAAGGAAACTAGTCAGCCAAGGAACCAATTTCACCTACAAGTGAAGTATGATAGTAGGTTGATACTAAACTAATATCTATCTATATAACTAAATTCTTTAAACAAAGAGTTAGGCAAGCAAACTAAACAAAAACAATAAAAAGAGCATACATAAGAGCATACATCAAACTAGAGAAGTTTAAAAGCGGTGTCAAAAGATGAAAGAAGATTAAAGCCACTACCGATAATAATACCATATGTGTTAGTCAGTACGTATTCGTACAGTACTATATCCTATATCTCTTTATTTCTCTTAGTGGAATGGTGCTACTGCACCTACAGTGCTTCTGTGCTGGTGGATCCGCATTTACATTGACGTTGATTGACATTTTCGGACAGCCAGTAAGGGTAACCACTGGCGCTGCGGCTATGTGTCACGTCTTTCGAACAGGACCGTCAGCACCGCACCTCTGCTCTGCTCTGCTCACCGCAGCAAGCCACCGGCACCCAATAGCCGACTGGTCGTGCTAGGTGCTGGGTCACACCACACGCTAACGTGGGGGTGTCGTGCGCCTATGCTTGCTTGCGTGCTTGCGTTCGTGCATATGCCATACGCCATAAGCCATAAAGCAACACAAAAAATGCGCAGTGGGATATATGGCGTGCGTGTGGAAAACAAAGGCACAGGCGAGAGGCAGGCAGTGGCCTGGAGTTTGAACCTGCATCCGCACCGCCACAGAGGGACCACGCATAGGACGGCCTTGCAGGTGAACTGTCCCCACTCCTGCTTTTCCTTCAGTCTTGCAACCGGAAACTCTGTCTTCTTCTTCTGAAACCATTGTTTAATGCAACACCAGCTGCCGTCGCTGGTGTCCCGTAGACAAGTGCATGGTCAGCTCACGCTCTCACGCTACCATAGTATAGCCCACACTCGACCCCTGGAAAGTACACTGCAGCACCCTGATTGCGTCAGGAAAATCGTATTAGGCCCAGCGCGTGATAATCTTCCCGCTTGTTTTTCTTCCCCCCCCACATCCAAAACTAGGAAAAGTCAAAGATCTAAAAGAAATTAATCTTTGATGGTAAAAGCTAAATCATAATATAAAACCGGAAACTTACTTTCAAGAAACCTCGAATTGTGCTTTTATGATTTGCGATTTGCGATTTGCGATTTATGATTTACGATTTGCGATAATCAAATTGGGGATAATCCGATAACATGTTAACATACAGAATCATCTTTCATAATTCTGGTAAATAGATATATATGTTGACTCTCATTGTTCGATTAATATTGTTATACTAATTTTTGTTTCTCTTTGAATAATATCTGCCAAAGGATAAATTTCAGTAAATATATTGACGTGATTCCAGTGTTTCCGTCTTTATCCAGACCAAGCTGCCCTGATATATAAATGTATTCAATATTTTTTCTCTGTGATATGCTACCTCCCACAATACTCAAAATGTACCAGTGTCACCTTAGAGCTGGAGCGTTAATTCATGTATGCATAGCACGGGAGTTGCGTAAAAGATCACTGCCAGACAAAGTCATTGCTGATAATTCTGGCATTTTCTATTATACATCAAACAATTTATCCCCATGCAGAACAATGGAACAATAACTTCAAAGAAAAAGAACGGAAACTATTTAAAACATTATATATGTATGTATACTGGAAGATTTTTTATATATATTTTTTTATTTTTATTTATTTTTAGGTACGTTGCTGAGTGCCCTGAACAAATTGTTCTTGCAATAAAAATCTTCTGCCATTATTTGATAACATATCATTATGTGAATGTCTTTCGGTTTATTAAATTCTCAAAAATTAAAGTTTTTATATTGTTTGAAGTTTTTATAAATTTTTTTTCTTTTTTTTTTAACATTTAATCCAATCAACTACTAATACCATTACAATCCACTTCAATTACAATTTTTATTTGACAATTGCTAATCAAATTAATCGCAGGCACTAAAATGATTCATTAATTACACTAGTGCAATTTTTTTATCAAGGTGGAGATTGTATTTTAAAACTCGGAGCAGCAAAAAATATTTCTTTACTACTTGCAGAACAAGAGTAATCAGCGTTGTATGTTTAAAGTGGGAGCTGGATACGCTTTACATTGATTCTATGCAATGCATAAAGCATAAACTACAATTAACTTATATGCGTACATACAAGAATACATGCATATAGATACATGGACAAGTTAACGCTTGCGTAAAAGGTTTTGTTTTACGAGCTACCTACACTTTAGAGTTTGAAAGTATATGGAAACAGGAAAGCTCTGAAGCACAGCTGTGCACAGGAATTAACACAGTTCAACTTTTAAATAGAAACCTAGTGTACGCTGTTCTGAACACATAGCCTTGTCAAAGCTTGCCCTCATAATTTTCATAGTTTAAGTGTTCTGTTGGCTTTTGCTGATATGGAGTATTTCACTTGATTTGACATGGAGTGCATTTAAATTTTTTGTTCTTTTCTCTTTTTGTCATTTTTTTTTTACTTTTTTTTTTCTTTTATTTTTCTTTTTTGTCTTTGGCTCAGTGTTCCTTTTAATTACATTTCCTTAATATTAAGATCCCTAAATTTTTTACTATGACTCCTCGTTCTCTTGCATTCAATATTAAACATTTGACATTTGGAACCCAATTATTTAACAATTCGCTTTTCTTTTTCGTTATTACCTTACAGAAATGCTGCATCTTTGCCTTCAACTGAAGTACTGAAACTTGATAAAAATTAATTATGCTCCGCATTAGTTTTTAGATAAAGTATACTACTTAGACTTAGCTTAGTAACTGGAACGAATCTCACTGACGACCAGCAGCAGTGCGGTATCCCAGTTGCCCTCTTTCAAGTATTACATAGATAATATGGGAAGTTTACGTCATTGATAGATACTTTGTAGCATAAACAGTGAAATAGTACATAAATGAACTGAGCCCAATCTTGAAAAATATTGTATTTTTACTGATAAATAATGACTACTATTGACTCTCGGTTGGCCTCCCCCCAAAGTCACAACTCCTTTAGGTAATTAATAATAATCAAAGTTTCCTAAACGACAAGATAGTTATTTATTTAAATCTGCATTTCTTGCAGGTAAAAGTAGGTACCAATCCCACAGTTATTTACAGAATCAATTTATCTGATATCCTTTCTAC
This sequence comes from [Candida] boidinii, assembly GCA_001599335.1. Classification (NCBI taxonomy): domain Eukaryota; kingdom Fungi; phylum Ascomycota; class Pichiomycetes; order Pichiales; family Pichiaceae; genus Ogataea; species [Candida] boidinii. The sequence goes on along the minus strand of BCGP01000003.1, from coordinate 1,554,677 downwards.
CATGTACAAGTCTGTTACAGGGATAAAAATACATTTGATCATACTCCATTTATTACCCTCTTTCAGAGTAATTCAAAAAATATATATCATTCTTTTTTTTTCTGTCTGTCAGTAAAAAGCAGCTGCGCGGCGTGGCTGTGAGTAGATGGACTAAAGGAAATAAACATATGTATTTAGTATATTTAATTGATGGTCGAACGCACAAAATTTCGGAGATATATGTACCAATTTAAAAATAAGAAAGTGTTTTAGTAAGTTCAAATATTGTAGTCTAGTCTGCTTGAATATAGACCGGATCAATTAACCAAAATAAATAAAATAGATAAATATAATTTAATCTTTAACTAAATTACTGTGCATAGTTGTATGGTGGTTTATCTTTATCCTCTATCCGTTCTAAATATTTCTTAGCATTAACAAAAAAACCGATCAATTTGCGACATTTGTTAATGTTCAATGTATATTGCATTAAATTACCGCTATTTCAAATTATTTGACTCAATGAAATAACTGCTAGTCATGTATATTTGAAGTCTTAGATCGTTAAAAGTTAGGTTGCATTTTAAGTTATATTGATACCAAATATACTTACCTCAACTGGTGTCATTTATGTCATTTTTTATTAACTTATTCTCGTATAGTAAATGCTAAAAACTAATATAAAAAAAGAACAATCACAAATAATTTAAAATTCCGAACTATTTTCTGTAAACTGATTACTTTATTTTAAGAAGTCCGTATTCTTTCAGATGATAAACATCTTATACCAATAAAATTAGGTTGATATGACATTCAATATACAATTGTTGATAATGCATATTCATTATAGTATTTTCCGTAGAGGAGAACGCAGCCATATCTAGAAAATCAGAAACCAAGTATTCTGACAATGCTGAACCCCTCTTTGTTATTGTGGACTGATAGTACCTATTTGCCATTATTTTAAAACTAACTAATGATTAAAAACTACTTGTATTTTACATTTTAAATTATAGCTTCCCTGGAAATATTCCACAAATAAACAAATATTTTCCACCTGCAGAAGAGAGAATCTACCAAGAAATACCATTCAAAGATATTTGAGAATATAAAGGCTTCATTGTCTTTCATGGTAGACCGCGGATAAAATACTTACTCTTGTATTTTAGTGGGCTGAATTCTAATATTGTTTTTTTTAGTCTAATGGATTTCCTTATTCTTTTCTAAAACATCCATCGCAATCTTTATAAAATTCATATAAGTTTACTCAATCTTTCATATTCAATTAATGATTTTAAAAAATATGAAGTAAAAGTTAGTGTTACTGATAAACTGCTGTATTCTCAGAATGCTGTCTCAAATTGTTACCCCGAAAATTTCAACTTATGTAACTCTCAAAGAAGAACAAAAGCAAAAGTTGGTACTCTGTTACAACCAACAGGTGGGTGTGCCTGATACAGTAGCAGCGACTCTGAGTGCCGCAAGCAAATTACAGAAGGTCGCACTTCCATTACCATGCAGCGTAGTTTTCTCTTCTGATTAAAAAGAACATAATACACGCATGCACTTCCATAGATACACACGAGCAGAATAAACACCGTTATTCTCAGAGTCATCATACACATGTTCCCACATTGCCAACTATTCGGCCAGATTATATGCCTATACGTCCACATGCACTTGGTCACATTGAGCCACATGACTCTGAGATGTTTACGCTGGGAAAGCTGCTTGACTTCCATTGTTCCGTCTCGCCATGGCTCAATAGTCATTCAGTTACCCAAACTTCTTCCTTGGCCACGTCGCTAGGTTACCACTGGCGAATCAGCCCATCACCCCCACAGAACTGTAAATGGCTTGATAAATGAACCATTCAATGTCACATACATTCTAATAGATACAAAGTACTTTGATAAACGAAGAGAAATAATAAAATAAAGATAGCTCAAAGGAAATCGTATAGGTAAACCAAAAAAAAAAGCAAAAAGTGAATTATGCACAAGTGGAGGAAGCAGTTTTTGTCACTTTCCGTAGATGCGGAGAGGGGAGTTAAGGGAGGTTTTCCCCGATGACCAGCGGATTCCAACCGAGGCCTCCACCCTAACTACAACCCACGCTCACTGCCCCATGTCATTCTGTCACGAAGTCTGCCTACAGGCCTCACGAAATTTATTTGGACAGAAAAGTTAATTTCCAGACTCTAAATGCTTCACCGGTTTCCATTCCGACAAAACTATTTCATTTCTTAGCCATTGTTAAACTTTAGATCTAGTTGAGTTGGAACAAAAGAGACCTGGCAAGAGATGCGTACGCTGCACAGCGAGCTGGTGAGATGGAGAACTTCACTCACATAGAGACGGAGAGGAGGGAGAAACTCTTCACAACACCAAGTACGGTTCATATGACTCTGGATGATTCTGAGGGACACCAAGAAGTTCTGGGAAGCATTTGAAATGTTAAAATTATCCACACGCCTGCAATTTTGAACTTCGTCACACACTTCCTATTGCTGCATAAATAATCCCAGTGGCGTAAGATACAACACTCTTTTGTCTTCGATTCGTACCGTACCCATCGCAAATTGAACATAGAAATCTGCCTAACTCTAAATTATAGCGAATGCCTTCATTGGTAAACTTCTCTGATGTTTTCTAATTCTTCTTATGTTCTCATTTTTCTGTTTCAGTAAAAAAAACTATCCGACATTGTGAAAATCCAAAATTTCTCTCAATATTGCTAACAAAGCTACTGTTGGCTAAAAATTTAATAACAATAGGTATTCAAAGTAGACTGCTAAAAAGATAATCCTTAATAATAGATAATGCAAGAAAAACAGAGAAAATTTCTCTTTGCCGATCAGGGTGGCCTTGCTTACAATTATAAGCATATGTAATAAGACTTAAATTTTGAATTTAGATTTATGTGAAAATACTTAAATTGTATGTACGTTGGTTTGCGTGAAAAGCTATTTAACAAGTATAGCTTGCTAAAATAGGTAATTAACTGAGAATATTACAATGCTTGTTTTTCAGTGGTTTTGAGTATATATAATGGTTTTTTGATCAAAGGTTACATTAGAAAATACTAGTATTGATCAATATTGGCGCTTTTTTTTTAACTAATTTGTAGAAAGGATTCTGATCTTTTTTGCCAAAATTTTCAAATTTTAATACTTCCTTTTCAGTTTAGGCGCTGGTTTGTAGTCCACCAATTTCCGTAAGAAACTTAGAGCTGAAACTTCACAAAATGAGTTTTGACAACTCAAGGCAAAAAAAAGGAAAGGAGACGACGTATGTATATGAAACGTGATCCACTGGCGGTCTCCGTGATCACCTGAACTTCATTTTACCGAGTTTGATTCCAACAGTGTTTTCAATGTTAATTGATGACTCTTCCAAGTTTACAGCTTTCCAGGTTGTCTTAAAACCTTAAAAGATACAAGTGATACAACCCATATATTGCAGATACGCCGCCTTTGAAGACATTTGAAGACTATTCTGTAATACGCGAAGGAAGCCTTCTACGGGTAAAAATATTTGAAGACACTACCTAATATCTAGTTCAATTTTTACCCAATTTGCGTAAACTATAGAAAAAAATAGATGTTTATACTTACTCTCATATACGAAAATTTCTTTTGCTTCATAGGGAAATATATCTGTAAAAATTTCACCATGGCTTGATTCCAAAGTACTATGATACACTGCTAAAAAAATTCTGGTAATAAACTCACCTATAGTGAAAATGCACTAACTATTGAAAATACTTTTTTATTGCTTGTAATCATGCACTACGGTGGCTAATGCCCTATTGCCGCTAAAATAATGCACAATCTTAACATTTTTTCAACAATTAAAGTAACCACAGATAGACAGACTTAAAGTAGTGTATATATAGGCAATAATTTACCCATTACTTTAAGCCATTATACGTTGAGGAGGCTGAAACTGGCTTCCAAAGTTACAGAAATATTTGGTTTTGTAAATCATGGTCATTTGCAAGAGAGTAAATATTCCTACTCAGTTTACTGCTACTGAACACACATGGAGTTAAATCAATGTCTACAGTTTTAAAAACATGCTCACTAACTATATTGTACTTTTAACCTCATTGAGATCAATGCCGTATATAAAACACACAATCTCAAATTATTGAAATAAATAATGCCAGGGATTTCAGTTTAGACCAATTTCATAACCCCAAATCATCTAATATTTCATATATAAGGAAATTTGAAAACATTACCTGTCCAGTTAGAATTTCCATTTTATTTCATTTACCATGATCAAGATAATCGCAACAGAGAAGGTTCTTTCTTTAAAAGCTTTCTTCTGTTAATATTAACTTGTGTAACATCTATAATATCTCATGCGTTAATAATTTTGTAGCAAAAAGAAAAAACCAAAACAAAAAACAGCATAGAATAATAAAACTATTCAGAGACTACGGTTAGTAGAAATGACTCTTACAGGGTGAAAATTATCATACTATATCCATATAATAGATATATAGCTATATATCATAAGCAAAACTAAAAAAAAATGACGATGCAAATTTGTCTATTATTATATATAATTAGTTTATTCTAAATCAGATTCACCATTCAAATTTTCTTTTTATTTTAGCTTGAAATGTAATACAAAACTGCGTTACAAACTCTGTTTTCATGGGAAAATAACAGAAAACTGAATTAACATTCAAGCTTAAAATAAAATAAAAAAAAACCTAACAAGTAAATAATATTTGATACCAGACTTTTAAAAAGACGTCTAGAATTTAGAATACGGCCCTCTAAAAAAACTACAAAGGAAAAATCGAATTTTCCTGTTAATTTGCTACAGAAACGTTATCAACTAACCTTTGCCGAAAAAAAAAGGGAAAAAAATATTTTCCACATCGTATACTAAAATTCAAAACAAGTAGAGGTTCGTTGCCATATCAAATGAAACTCATTTCATTAATATTACACCCTAAAAGAGTTACTAACTTGCTACATTGATGTTTCCATAACGTATGGCATCTGCGTGGCACACCAGAATTCCTATGGCAGATATTTTCTCTCCATCTACACTGCAGATCTTTTAGTTAAGGGTAACCAAAAACCATATATGCACCATTTCCTTAATTTAGTTATTCTCATCACCAAGTTGGAATAAACCGTGGATGCGAAACTTTATCGCTGAATAGTTCCAACCAAGCTAACAACCACCAACTATGTTTCATAGCTCACAGTCACTGTCATTGGCTTTGTTATACCTTTCAAATTCAAATAAATGAGGTGCTATTTTCTCGGTTAGTTTGGATGGCCTCACCAGCGCAGATAGTTCTAACTTCTCGTACAATAATTTTGCTGCATCTTCGGCGATTTACTGGTTACGCCCACCATCTTAGTCACTTATTTAATGACTTTTACTCATGAAGTGAAAGCAATATATAGAAATATAAATATGAATATATACAAATGAAAATATTAGAAAATAATAAGACAAAAATATTTAAACTGCAGAAACTAAGAATAAATTAAATTCAAATCCTCCAAATTATACAACCCCAGGCATTACATATATTTCTTTGTTCCAGTATTATTTTAATTATTGATATACACAATACTAAATAATTTCCATACATAATTAACCACATCCCATATAGTAATTTCCAGCGATAGAATTTCATACTCAAGTTTCTATGCATACACAGAACACAAATTTAGTTATGTTGCATTACTCATTGGGGGTACTATCCCTTACAATGCTCATAATCTTTTGTCTATAATTAAAATACCGTACAGAAGACAAGTAGCAGTGTTCCAAGTTGAAGTGACACCATGTCTTTTTTATCTCTATTATTTTACTCATTTCGCATTTCAACTTTTCTCCACATAAGGCCTATTGTCTCAGGTTATAAACGCCCTAAGGCTCTTCCGAGAATTGCATATTAAGTCATATTATCTTTTAATCTCACTTGTGGGTTTTATTTTGTCTTCGTATCGCAGCAAAAAAAAACATTCGGTTAGCTTTACCATCACAGAGAGCTTAGTTTAGCTAACCAATGAGAGCATCTGACTTTGGAGGTGTCCAGTTAGTAGATTCCCACGTAGCAAAAAGAGGAGAAAGAGCAAAATTGCTAGCATGTCGTATTGTGCCCCACGTTTAAAACTCTCTTTTCTTCGTTCCCTGAATACGAGGAAGAAATCTGAAACATTACTAATGTTACTAATAACATAAAACAGGTAACGACACCAATAACGCTACTCTATATCAAAAGCGCTTAAAACCACCCCCTGTTATATCAAAATTACTGAGGGACTATTGTTAAAATTATACCTGAAATTAAGACCGAGGACCGTGGTGTTAACTTAATTTCTCTTCTCACTTATGTATAGAATAAAATATTATTATTTTCGTATGTCATGGATATCTAACAATGCTATGCACAGTTCATTAAGCTATGATATTTTCTGCGAGACAAAGAAAATTCTTCTTGTTTCAGGACTTCCTTGCTTATGTGCCTTGAATTCACACTCTTCCATGCCTAACACTAGGTAATAATTTTTATGGACCAACAGCTATAATGACTTCTTTCAAAGGCAATAAATTATAAATTTGACAGAGCCCAAATGTTTTCTGCCGAGTTTCCTAAAAATTAGTTTCCTTGAATATAATATATTTATCCATTTGGCATAATTATGTTTCCGACATTTCGGTTTGGCAAACTTCGCTACTCAAATTTCTTTTAAGCAATAATCGAAACAGCTTTTATTTGCTTCCATACTTCTTAAATCCTTTCTCACTGAGTCTTTTATTAAAAATTCCCAAAGCCTTTTTAGTCCGGCTGCTTATTTGTTGCTTTGGTCGCCCATTTGCATTGTATTTTGTAAGTGAATCAGGCAAACTAATCCTTCTTAAATATATTATGTCCCAAAAAAAAGAAAACTAAAATCATAAATTTGACTAACAGTTGGGTATTAATAATTGATGATATTCTTAATTTTCTGTTATTATGAACTCTCATAATAATCATGACATACTGACTGGGAAATAGTGCTACGTGTACTTTTAATTTCTCTATAATAGTTATTCAATATATATGATTTAATTTAACAAAATTTATAAAATTAGTGATATCAATATCTATAAAGCTGTCACTTCTATGTCTTATTAAAGTGAAATACAAATTCTGCAACATACATGATAATCTCCATTACATTAGAAAATTGATTTAAAAACAAAATATTCTATGATACATTATATTAATTATTCATTATAGATTCTAAAATACAGATACTAGCTGTCAAAAGTTTTGACATTAGTAATGGGTCCATAACAGGTACTTTTTAATCAGCTCTGGACACCACCAAGATACACCAATTTTCCTTAATCATTTAAAAGAGCATAAGATGACATTCAAACTTCAGAATGCGGGAATAGTAACCATGTAAGCATCAAGCTTATTTATGAATGATTCGTTTTTAATAACTTCTCCAGCTTTGAAATCTGCTTGGGATAAAGGATTTCTAACAACACAATTCATAAATATCTTCATGTATATCTCTTCCAAAAATTCGTGTAGATCTTCAGTATTTGTGTCCGACAGGAAGGCAAATTTAAAACCACTCAATGTTTCATAAAAATGACATTTATATTTATTCGTAGTATAACTCCTAAGAAAGTTGATCTTGCTAATCGTTTCACCTGAAAATGTACCAGATTCACTCTCTGTTGGCTTGACTAAACTAATTGCAATCTTCCTCATTGAAAATAAGGCCCCAAAAAGAAGCGCCGCCTTGGGATCAGAGTTCTTTTGATTTATAGATCCTGGAATACGGGATTGTTTGTTAGCATCAAGTTGATTGTTGCTAGTTTGAGATCCAGGTCTACTCCACTCCCTACTATACACACAGTTACAGTGTCTGTCAAAGACCCAATATGAATAAATTGCCATATTTCTAATATCAAATTTAGTTGATTTCTAGTGCACTTTTGATATCAATTCATTAACATAATTATGAGAAATGAATATGGCAGTCTTGGATACTACTGATATATAACCCTTATAAAGGATTGCATGTAAGACGGACGACCTTTGCTTCTAGTCAGTTCTTTCCTCGTGAATATAGACCTACTCTTACATGCACGCGCACTCAGTTCAGTAAAATAAGTTAGATAAAAGATAGAAATCTCTCACTAAACAAAATTAAAAATTATGCGGTGCAAGGATGCTGCATACCTTTTATAGCCTGGTAAATAATAGAAGGTTTATAATATTAATACAATACGAGGATTCAGAATTTAGGTGTTAAGTAAAACTGTAAGTACGATGTCAGAAGAGTGATGAAACTCTTCAATTTTATTACTTCTGTTTCAATAGGTTTATAAATTAACAATAGTGTATATATAAATATATAAATATATAAATATATAAATATATAAATATATATATATAGGATAATTATGAAAGACAATAGCACACCATAGACTTAGTATTGGCTTGGGTCCAAAGATTTCAGCACTTCGTAAACACCATAAGCACCTGGATCAGGTGGGAAGTCACATTGTTTGTCTTCTATACCAACATATGTGGCTCTTCCGAGCTTTGGCTTGAGCTTTCTTGTACCTTCCGCGCAATTGTAAGCTTCGTTAATTGCCTGTTTAATGTCTTTAGTTTCTTGGTATTTTCTACAGAAAGGAATTAAAACATCCATAACTGTTCTATGTCCTTCTCTGGCTTTTGTATACTGACACAGATTAGTGATAGCATACTCGGAAGCCTTCACAAAAATTTTATTCAAGTCAGTGATTTCATGTTCTTTCAATATTCTCTCCATGTCAGTGACAAAACCTTGGAGGAAAATATAAAGAATAGCTCCGAGAGTTCCTCCCATATCATCCTTTACAATTTTTAAAATTGCACTTAAGGATTCAAGGATGGATCCATCATCTGTAATACCATCGACTTCTAAAGCCTTCAAAATTGCTTCTGCACCAATCTTTAAACCTTCACCACAATCACCATCACCCATTTTTGTATCCCATTCTGTTAAATCGGGTTCTTTTGCAATGACATTATTGGCCGCTGTGGTTATGATGGCTTTTAATAGCTTTGGGTCAATTTTGACCAAAGCTGCTGATCCATTTAGTGCATTAATATTATCATCAACTGTTTCTTCCTCGTCATAATGTTTGAAATTTGTAATTATTCTAGATTTGACATCAATTGGCTCAGTTGCGCTGTGTAAAGTGACAGGCCAGTTAGTAACAGAAACGGGTTTATCCAAAAACTGAAATATTTTCTCATCTGAAAATTTAGCAGAAGTAGACTTTGTAACATTAAATAAGGTTAAAGTGAAAATTGGAGCATTTAATGAAGTAACAAAGTGACCATGATAAACTCTCACAGGTTCAATGTTATAATCATCCTTTAGTTGCTTAATAGCTTCATATAAGATAGCTAAAAGTTCGATATGAGCACAACCTCCTAAATTGTTTAATTGTAAAACAATTTTGTCACCTTTCTCATAATTGAAGAATCCTCTCTCTGGATCATTTTTGTCTAATAAAAGCTTTAACATCATCTTTATCAACTCTTCATTTGTAGGAATTGTTGGATATTTCTTGACACCTGGCTCATTGTGCACACCTAAACCTAACTCTAATTCATTAGGACCTAACTTACCAAAGTCTTGATCTTTATCGTGAGTTGGAATATGAATATGATCTAAACCAGCATTAACTGAAGCAATATTTGCATTACAACTTTCACCGAAATTGTAAACATCATCTATGTCATATCCTTCATCTGAACATGCACCTAAAAGCTTGAACATTAAGGTGATTGCAGACAGGGTACGACGGCCAACCAATGCACCATTAGATCTTGAAACAGCAACATCATCTGTAGTTCTTAAAATTCTAATTTTATCATCTCCATATTTATTAATCAAGTTTTGAGCAGCCATACCAAAATACAAATTGTCACCAGTATAATTTGTGATCAAAAAGATTGTACCTTTTTGAGAATGAACTACTTTTTCAGCAGCCTGAATGTTTCTATAATTTGGAGAAGCAAATACTTCTCCTTGTACTGAAGCTGATAACATTGAATCACCAACAAAACCATACCATCCTGGTTCGTGTCCGGAACCTCCACCTGATATCAAAGCAACTTTGCTTTCATCACGTTTATTGTAGAATAACACACGTTCCTTCTCTAAAATCGATAAATTCTCATTTTCATATAATGCAGCAACTAATCCATTAGTGACTAATGAATTAATATCTTTTGGCAAAAAGTGCTTAGAAGACATTTTACTTCTGATTGATTTAATGAAATTATAATACTAGTCTGGTGTTAGTAAAGAAAAACAAGAGTTTTATAAGTTGTAAAGGTAATATAACATATATATATAAGATATCAAGAAGCAAAGACAGGAGACAATAATTTCCACTTTCGAATGGAGCCTAAATTAATACTTTCAGACCTGTACACATATAAAAATTACTTGAACATTGTGTGGGAGTAATTTTGAGTGAACAAATTGGAGCTATATTTTTAATATGTACAGTAACCATATAATATACATATTACCCCAGGTTTCCATAAAATCCTCAAAATATTTTCCAACAGGTTAAAAAACAGATGAGGCAATTTATCCACCTTAGGAAAGGTAACATTTCATTCATAACAATTAGAGAGTAGATGATTCCTTAGTGCAGGAAAATAAAAGATTCATTCGTTTAAAAAACCAAAATAATTTATGATAGAAAACTCCGAATGTGGAATTTTAAATTCGGAATAAAAAGTTTAGCAGATTGGAACAGTCGGCATTCTGAGAAAGGCTTTAAAACTGTGGGGAAATATGAAGATATTGGGAAATTAGCCGAGCTTAATTATATGAGAAGTGAAAAACAGGAACTGTGTTTTTTTGATCAAACTGTCCTATAGGGAAAGGATCACATATAAATAAATGTATATGATTTAATTATCATATTTTAATCATGATATTGCTCTAAGGATTGGATGAATACTGTTTACGTGTTTTAGTATAAAGCACTAATTTATTCCAATGTCCTCTTTCCCCAACTCACAGTATTTTTCATAGAAAACAGAATTGTTGAAAATATATTAACCATAAAATTACAACGACTAATAGTTAATATTCTAAAGTTCCCCAAATTTAAAAAATATGACTGCAACTAAATTCAGAGTTATCATTGGCTGTGATAATGCCGGTGTTGAATACAAAAACGCTATAAAAGAAGAATTAGAAAAAAACCCTTTGATAGAGTCAGTTACAGATATAGGTGTTTATAATTCTAATGAATCTAAAGCATATCCATTAGTAGCCATAGAATGTGGTGAAAGAATTGCCAAAGGTGAATTTGATCGTGGTATTTTAATCTGTGGTACAGGATTAGGAGTTGCATTAAGTGCTAATAAAGTACCAGGTATCAGAGCTGTAACAGCCCATGATTCCTTCTCAGTTGAAAGAAGTATATTATCAAACAATTGTCAAATATTATGTATGGGAGAAAGAGTAATTGGTTTACAATTAGCAAAAAGATTAGCAAAAGAATGGTTCACTTATAATTTTGATGAGTCAAGCGCATCTGCTGCCAAAGTGAAGACTTTGACAGACTATGAAACACAACATAAAATATCAACATGAAAAATTTTTATCTTGAATTTTTGGTTCTCAATGTTTTTAATGTTTTTATATATACATATTTTTATATTTTCAAAGCTTAACAAATATTCCTTCCCTTAGTATATAATATATGATTATTTTTTTATTATAGCAAAGTAAAATTAATGTAAAATATTACCAAAACAATTGTGATTTAGTTGTTACCGCACCACTCAATTTAGACCATTATAATGTGTATTTAGCAATCGATTAAATGAATAAAATAGACATATTTATTTTTAATATCTGTATAATTGTTTCACTAAAACAATCCAGAATCCTCTTCATCTTTGTTTTGTTTTGAAATGAGTAATAATAAGCCATTCTGAAATTGAACTGTTTGATGATGTAACAATTGTTTTTTAAAATGAGTGAAGCAGTAATTGCCTTCATATCGTATCACACTTTATATTATTGACAGGACATGCAATTACTGAAGGCATGAGTTCATACAGCAAAAGAGGAAATATAAGAGTGCCTATGCAGGTGAGCTCTCCTAAATAGGAAAATTAAACAAGGCAAAAAGCGTGATACTAAGTCCCGCATAGCCTCACAGACGATACAAATATCAGTCCAGGCAAAATACCAAAAAGGAAATATAAGAGACGAGTATTTCAAAATCGATTAAGGAATGCCCAAGCTTTAGCACAAGTATTGGCAATGTGGTGGAATGGGTACAGAAAAACTCTACATTCAATATATATGTTTCTTACCCATTTTTTTCAACATAGGAACATGTTATAAGCATATTGAAGAAAAATGCTGTATAGTTTTGAATGTTTTATTACCACCACGAAAAACAGTTGTTCTCTGTAGCAATATTATTTTAAAAGGGTATCAACTATTACGTACACTAACTTGTCCAAGACAATAAAGAACGCAAGTAACGGAGTATTGCGAAATCATCACTCGGCAATCGCAGGGAAACTCAAAGCTGTTACTCCTGTTTGCGGCGCGAGCCGCATTTCATTATATGCACCCAGAGTCTTGTCCAGTGACTCAGCAGCAATGAGAATAAAAGGAGGTGGACATGTTTCTCGGCTCCCATCTATTTACTCTTACTTACGTACTTAATGACCCCCAAGAGAAATCGCTTTTGCTACACGAAGAACATCACAGAAAATAAGGCTGAACTATGCCTAAGTAAAAATTATGAATCATGATTCCAGGCATAGGTAAAGTTACTGAAATCGAAGAACATTTCCCCAAAGAGTTAATTTGTCGGATAAGAATACCACAGCATTTTATGTTCCGGTCTTACTCTATGTTTGAGTCGAGTCATCATTGATTGAATAATGAGGAATCGCTGATTCAAATAAAGCATATTTACCTTCTTCTATCTTGATAGGTTTTGGAAAAATATTTGTTGATTGCTGCAAGGTTTCTTCTAATTATAAATCAAACCATTCAACTCGAATTTTGTTTTTGCAGTATACGCGTTCAAAAAGACAGATTTCCTTGAATCAAAGCATGTTACCCTGTTTCTGGCGGCAAGAAAAGCTCTTACTTTTGAGTCAACACGAGGGAAAACTCAGTTGTGAATACCTAGGAAAATAGCATCCCCTGGTGTGCAATAACCCCGCACGGTAAAGGGTCAAAAATGTTTTTAGTACTTTTATGCTGTAAGAAAGTTGCAATCGTCGAGCGTGGGGAAAAGAATACCGTTCGTTGCCGTGTGCATCCGTTTTTTTTTTCATCCTTCAGACGCATGCCGAACACTTCTTTACTGGTGAGGTAAAATAAAATTCATAAGGAAATTGGGCCGTGCGAAAGTAAACGGAGACTCAAAAGAAGATATCTCAGCTCTCATTTATGGGTAATATTAAGATTTATATCGTTCAACAAACTATATTTTTGTTTAACATCCAGCCACTACCCAACCAATTCTGCTATAAGCGAATGCAAGCTAGTAATTTACGTTTATCAAAGGTCTTATCAAAGTTATCTTATCTTTATCTTACATTTCCTTCTTAGGACCATAAAATACTTTTCGGAAATTAATCATGTAACAAGAAATGTAAACCATAACAGAATCGATGAAAACGTTGCGTAATTCGCGTAGATGAACATGAACAATCATATTAAATTTTTATTCCCCCATCTTCTAATATCTGACTCGATTGATTAAGTGTATTTTTGTTTCTTTCCAAAACCAGACAATTTCACCTGGCAACTATTTGCTTATGAGTGTTACATTTTTATTTTGAAGAACCAATAAAGCATGTGGCTCTTAAAGTGCATTTTTTTAGAAATGGGGAATTTTCACCATGAAGCGAACGAACGGTAAGAAAAATAGCAATGCAACAAAATTAACATTCGCAACAAGAGACGCCAATTCTTGGTAAACAAAAAATTAAGTCTCTTCATCAGAATGCGGTGCTATGCGACGGCATGCACAACGCCGCTGTATTTCTAGATCCTAGTTGAAATAAGGAATTTAAAAGAGGCAAACAACTCCAAAACACACTTCCCCACACACCCCTCACACATTACATCATAGTGCGTCCCTCATTGCGTTGATATTTTTGACAATGAGGAATGAAGATAGTGCATTCGAGTACATATCCATACATGAATAATAGTTCTCAGCCTTTCCTCAGGTGTTATTATTATTCGACAGCATTCAGCAATCTGGACAAGCTAAACAATGGACACCTGAATAATGTCAATTGTCAGTCTGCCTTGTTCTGTTGCCAAAGAAAAAGTCTGGGGTCAGACACTGGTGCATATGAGCAACCTTCACTAATGTTAAGCAGGGCAAGAGCAATAATTTGTGGACTCTGTGGAGATTCTTAGGTAATTTTTTGTTTTCTTGGGGCCTACTAGCTGTATGTTAGGTTAGCTGATGCTGGCTTCCATCGCCTGTAAACAAGCGATTCTGCCCTCTTTTTGACCACGTCTGCCTGTTGGTTACATTTAGGTAAAACAAGCCATCAGCCTTTATGTTCGCGAAGATAAAAAGGTGGGGAAAATTTAGAATCACTTCTCATTCACTAAACTAGCCCACCACCTGTCGATGTATATTCATACATACTTTTATTGAGTCAAACAATGCATAATTCACGCGTTAACACAAAATAAACAAATCAATAAATTCATCTTAGGGACCAGAGTGTTATACCATTTTTCATTAGAATACATTAAAATTTTCTTGTAGTTCTTAAATAACTAAATTTTAACAACTAATCAACAATGTTTTTTTTTTTTTAAAAATATAATTTTTCTTTTTTTTTAATTTTCTTATATTTTTCTTAGCTTAAGATCAGTTTCAGTAAATTTTACGGGGTATGCATGATCATGCAGGTTACTAAGTTAGTTAAAGTTTAATAATATTTGTCATTTAATGTTTCGTTGGAAAAACTACCTATTACTGATTCATAGATTTCATTACGTTTTATTACGTTTCTAAATTTTCCTTTTTGGTGGTTGTTTTCATAAAATGTTTTTAATGTAGTTTCATGTAGACTTACCTATATTAATTCTGAATCTCTAAATTTCAAGTTAATATAAATATATCCAATTATCCATGTTTGTTTCATTTTTATTTTTATATATTCTAAAAAGTATTAATTTCAATAACATTGAATAATAATACAGTATATAGAGACTTAGTATTTCAACTAGAATTCCATACTAAGTTAAGTTCACTATAATTATTATTTTTACATATTCGAAAAGACTGCTTCAAAATGTCAAACTCGGATACTCAACCAGCCTCCGTTTCAAGTGATGTTACTCACAAATCTGTAGATGAAAAATCAGATAAATTTGAAGATTATCATGGAGATCCAAATGAAAAACCAACATTTTTTGGTGCCAACGGAAGAAAATTAAATTTATATGTTTCATTTTTAGCATCAACAGGTTTCCTTTTATTCGGTTATGATCAAGGTGTTATGGGTTCTTTATTATCTTTAGATTCTTTTAGAGAAACATTTAAATCTATTGATACTTATGCTAATCCTGATAACTCTACTTTACAAGGTTTTACAATTGCCATTTATGAAATTGGTTGTTTTGCTGGTGCTATTAGTACTCTTTATCTTGGTGATAAGTTAGGTAGATTAAAGATTATCTTTATTGGTTGTATTATTATGATCATTGGTGCCATTTTACAATGTACTGCTTTTGGTCTCCCTCAATTAATTGTTGCTCGTGTTGTTACAGGTATCGGTAATGGTATGAATACTTCCACAGTTCCTGTTTGGCAATCTGAGTGTGCCAAGCCATCTGAAAGAGGTAAACTTATTGCAGTTGCCGGTGCCATGATTACTGGTGGTATTATGATTTCCTACTGGATCGATTTTGGATTTTATTTCACTGATGGTTCAGTTTCATGGAGATTTCCAATTGCTTTCCAAATTATCTTTGCAGTTATTATTTTACCAATTATCTTTAAATTACCAGAATCTCCAAGATGGTTACTCAAGAAAGGTAGATATGAAGAAGCTAGAAAAGTCTTTGCAGCTTTAGAAGGTACAATTTTAGCCGATGAAAAAATTCACAGAGAATTATTAGAAGTCAAGGCATCTTTAGATGAAGAACATATTTCTGGTGGTGATAATGCTTTTAACTTAAAAATTTTATTCACTCAAGGTGAACACCGTAACTTCCACAGAATGATGTTAGGTCTCTGGTCTCAAATTATGCAACAAATTTGTGGTATTAATTTAATTACTTATTATGCTGGTACAATTTATGAGAAGTATATTGGTATGTCACCATTAAACTCACGTATTTTAGCAGCTTGTAATGGTACTGAATATTTTATTGCTTCATGGATTGCTTTCTATACTGTTGAAAGTTTTGGTAGACGTAAACTGAAGTTATGGGGTGCAGCTGGTCAATCTGCTACTATGGCTATTTTAACTGGTTGTAGTTGGGCTGCAGACAGAAAGGGTGATAACGGTGCTGCAATTGCCGCTGCTGTCTTCTTATTTGTCTTCAACAGTTTCTTTGGTGCCTCTTGGTTGTCTTTAGCTTGGTTATATCCTGCTGAAATCAATTCTTTGGCTATCAGAGCGCCAGCAAATGGTATTTCCACAGCTGGTAATTGGTTATTCAACTTTATGGTTGTCATGATTACTCCTGTTGCTTTTGAAAATATTGGATGTTACACTTATACTATTTTCGCTGCCATTAACTTTTTAATGATTCCTGCTGTTTACTTCTTTTATCCAGAGACCGCTGGTAGATCTCTTGAAGAAATGGATAGAATTTTTGCCGCTTGTGATCCATGGAAACCATGGGAAGTTGTGAAAATTGCTGAAGAGATGCCATTTGAAGAACCTCAAGGTAAACATCATGTAGGATACAGAAAAGATGATGATCCAGAAAAGGGTACTTCTGAATTTGTTGAAGGTGGTTTATTCGAAAATCAGTCAGACTCTAATTGAGAACTTGAAAAGATAAAAACAAAAAAACAACTCAAGAAAAGCTTTTTTTATGATTAACGATTATTTTACCTTTTGAATTTTATTTTTACAATTTTTTTATTTTAGTCTTGTTTTCCCATGCTATTGCTTTTTCTCTATAATAAGCTTTTTCAAATATTTAGACCATATTGATAAATTTCTCTTATATATTTAAACATTTTTGTTGGATTTTTTGTAAAGTATTTGTTACTGTAATCAGCTAATTTACTTTTAGTATTTTTATAAATGAAGCTAATTTTAACACAAAAAAGAGTACATTTGATTGAGAACCAGAGTAAATTTCCTAAATGGACTACTTAAGCTAGCTGAGAACTAACTCAAAGCAGTGCAATTGACGAATATTTGTTACGGATGCCGTTAATTATGAAATGTAAGGATGTTGTGCTAAGTAAATCTGAGTTGTTTAATCTTAATCTTCCTGATTTTATGAGATATATTATTAAATATTACTTACTTTATCGAGTGGCTCAAGAGACATGATAAACGTACGATTAAATCTATTTGTTAAAGGGAATATCGAAAATAACAAATTTTAATGAGCTAGAAAAAAAAAAGAGTTATGAAGAATAGGGAAAAATTATAGAACAATGTAATATGAAAATACAAAAAAAGGAGAGAAAAAGTGAGAAAAAGAGACAATCCTACTATAAAAAGATTAAGAAAAATAAGTGAATATGAAATTAAATGAAAATTTATGAAAATCATAAATAATAAATATTTTTGAATATATAGTAAGGAGAAATACGACAGTAGTTAAGATTCAATTGAAGAGCATATAAATAAAACAGAAATAAAAAAACGAAATGGTGAAGTTATTGGAATATAAGACATATAAGGAATTTGTATTATATTCAGTGAACAATTTTCGCCTTTAGATCACAATAGAGAAGACACTTATCAAAGAGTAATAAAAAAATAAAAAAAAATTTATAAACTGGGCATTACATATATATTTATGTGTATGTAAATGTTTTTTCTTTTTAAAAGACTTTGAACTTCTATACCTTTTAGCGGAAATGTATATGTCTTAGAGATCTAATAAGTCGACAACGCCACTGGAAGCTGATTGTTGTGGTTTTTGTTGAGTTTGAGGTTGTGAAGAGAAACCACCAAATAAGTCATCAGAGTTAGAGTTAGATGAAGTAGTGGCAGGTTTTGATGTGGATGGTTTATAACTAGTCATTGGTTTTGCTTTAGCAGAAGTCAGCAATGAACTAAAAAGGTCTTCCTTTGGTGCTGGTTTAGATGATTGAGCAGCTACTGGTTGTTGATTGGAGAATGATTGAAATTGTTGCTGTTGTTGTGATTGTTGTTGTTGTATGATTTGTGGTTGTGCTGGTTGTGAGTAAGCATTAGATAAAAGATCAGACAAATTTCCTGAATTAGAATTTGCTGTATTTGATTGCCCAGCAGTGTTAGCGGTTTGGAAATCGTCAAAATCATCGTCATCATCTTCAACTGGGGCATTACCATTTGAAGCTGTGGCAACTGGTTCAGGATTATCAAATGAGAAAAGATCAACAGGAGCGGATTGGGAACTCTTACTTGTAGCATTGACATTTGAAGTACCAACGCTTGGCTTACTTGTACGACGGTTAGAAGAAGGAGCTTCAACTTCGTATTCTTCAAATTTAGCGTTTCCAGCAGGTCTTTGTTCTTCATATCTTTCACCGAAAACACCACCATCACCAAAGACTCTATTAGCGTAACCTTCATCTTCATCATAAGATCCATTGTTACTTGAGTAGTTACCATATCTACTAGAACCACCGACGTAGGAATTTGATGATACACCACCGTATTTTTTAGCATTTTCCTTTGCCTTCTTTCTTTCTTGTCTAATTCTAGATTCATCATTTAATAAATTGGATAATTCTTTAGCTCTATTACGGATGTTTATACCTTGATCGACACCTTTCATGTCTATGTAATGGAATGATCTCAACATTTTAACCAATTCAATATTTGTTCTTGCATCATCAACAAAGCTTTCTGAACCATGTTTTATTAAATACTCTTCTAATTGTAAAGCTTTGTAAATTTGTCTCCATTCATGATCTGATTTTTCAGTATATCTTTTAAATATCATACCGCATATTTCTTGACGATCACGATAATTGAAAGTACCTCTTGCAATTTCAGCCATACGACTTGATGAAGTACCCCATGGTTCATTATTTGTAGCCTCACGAACCTTAGCTTCCATTTCACTTAAATTTAAGACAGCATTTTGAGCTTTACGAACATACTGTTTGACATTGTATAATGAAATATTACCAAGAGTTTTATTTAAATCCATTTTGTATTAATAATATTATGTTTGTTAACTGTCAAGTCTGAATATGGTGTCAATAAGACAAATAGTTGAATTCTAATAAACTAATAAACTGTGTATAATTAAAATTTTAGAATAGTATATTTAAGAATTTGAAATACTAGTAAGTATGTAAACGATTTTTTTGAAGGGCACAGTAGTTACAGACGGACGGAGTTGATCTAAAATTGGATTAAGCACCAGTCGAGTGAAATACTTTGCAGCCTGGCTAGAAGATTCAGGTTTGTTCCATTTCCAAAGCTGGTCCACAAACAAACCTGATCAAACACAGTAGGATGAGTAGTAGTACAACAGAGTGATAATCGGAGATTGATTGATTGACAATTGAAAGAAGAGCTATGCTATCACGCAATTGATAGAAGAGAAAGCCAACTGGCCAAAGGAGATCGGAATATACCTCATATCCAGAGTTAGCTTGACTAAGATCACAGTTTAAGTTTCGCAGTCGTCTACTATGCGAAGAAGTTGAAGCAGATGGTTATATTGATACACAGATACCAATATTGTTATCTGTCCTGGCTCTATAGAATCCACCAAGAATAATGACAGCGAATCTGCCCACGCATACCAGAGATCTTTCAGGCTGAAAAGTGAGGTATTAATCTCTTAACGGGGCGCTATGCTGGAAGATGGATAGAATCCAGGTGAAATTATGGGCGGAGAGTTGGTCGCAGTTCTAAAAAGTTGGAATCCGCCGCAGTTTGGAAGCATTTCCCGGATGGATACCGCCATACAGCTACTGCGAAGTATCGTGCCTGCTGGCTTGACTAGGCCGTGCCACTTTTTTCCAAGCCAATTATCTCTGAAGGCTGAGTGCGTTTGCGGTTAAACCGGATTTAGCGGATACCACACCCGTGCACGTGGATAGTTTTATACTGGTGCAAGGGTTGATTTATCATATCTTGAGCCATGTTTTAAAGACTATTTGTCTTACTTAGTGTTTCATTGATTCCATTCCGACTGCTTTATAGCCTTTATATCTCTATGATCATAATAGTTGGGATCATATTCTGCGAATTTCAAAAGTGAAAAGATATTTACAAAATTGTGTCTCTACAGCTCCTCGCTACTTCTCACTGCGGCTCTTTAAATGATAAATTTTACTAGAAATATTTTAAAAAAACATATCTTAATGTTTTAGACTATGGACCATAAATAATAAATAATATATATAGGACTGAAAGATAAATAAATATGTGATTATATAGATGTATTAGTTGATGAAGAACTTGTTCTTATCAGCTAATTTATTCTTTAAGTTCACCAGATTCAACAATCTTGACTTCAGCAGCTGGCTTACCAGATTGGGAACCGACAGATTCGATTTCTTTGACAGTATCAAGACCTTCAACAACTTCACCAAAGACAACGTGGTGACCATCTAACCATGGACATGGAACAGTGGTGATGAAAAATTGGGAACCGTTGGTGTTTGGACCAGCATTGGCCATAGATAATAAACCTGGCTTGGTGTGCTTTAAGTTGAAATTTTCATCAGCGAATCTTTCACCATAAATTGATTTACCTCCGTAACCGTTGAAATGAGTAATATCACCACCTTGTAACATAAATTGTGGGATAACTCTGTGGAAGATTGAGTCTTTGTAACCAAAACCTTTTTCACCAGTACATAAAGCTCTGAAGTTTTCAGCAGTCTTTGGGACAACATCATCAAAGACATTGAAGACAATTCTTGGTTGAGCGTTACCGTTAATGGTGGTGTCAAAGTAACACTTGACTAATGACTTAGCAGAAGTGGAGAATGAACGGAATGATGATCTGTTAAACATTTTTAATTGTATTGGTTATACACGTTTTTCAAAAAAATCAAACCAAACGATTAATTAGCGGACGATATATTAAATAGATCTATAAATCTCTTATAATAATTGTTATAGTGTAGATTAACATTTTCCTATGGTGGCCGTAGATCTGTGCTAAACGTTTAGGAAATGGTTAGTACAAATTGGCTAATTGGCTTCTGATTGTATGAGAAGAGTTAAATTGTGGAGAAACATGTATCTTCATTTCCAAGTAGTGGCAATTAATAATCCCACCGCTTTCGTCTATTTCTCATCTAATTCTCATCTCTTCTCTCTTAATTAAAATCTTTGAAAAATCTGAAATTTTCTAAGGACAAAACAGCGCTCAAAGCTAATGGTGTACAGAGGCATGAATTTATATATTGCACGTGACATATAACTGTTCTTGCGGAACGGTTTTTTTACCAGAGCTATTCTTTATTTTACGGAGTGATTTATTATCAATATAATTATAATAACGGTCGATTAATTATTTTATTAAAGGAAAAAGCAAACAAATAAATTTAAATAGTAAATATCTATAAATGGTAATTAAACTTTTGTATCTTCCCGACAACTATGACCAGCGCACGAAGTGTTTCATCATAGTCGCCAGCTCTCAATGCCTCGTTCATGATTGGTAACACCTCACTTGAATATCCACTCAGTTCATGAGGAGCATATATCAAATGTTTCATCCAAAATCTTTTATTTAGGCCACCATTAAACAAGAAAATTTTATCCAAAGATTTCAATTTTAGGTTTTGTAATTTAACTTTCCATAATATTGATATTTTTTTGTATAGTTTAAACCATGGGTAATCAAGGTGTATTGATTCATTTAAATCTCTGAGCTCAGAATCATAACATTTAGTTACAGATTTTAAATTAACCAAACTTGTATCAAGGTACTGCACTATATCACCAAATTTTAAACTGTCTATATTTTTCTCACTTAGTGCTTTTATCACATCTGAGTAGTAATATATAACTTCATCATCTGATTTGTGATCAATATAGCTGTTATCACGTCTTTGATAAATAAAATCAGCAAATTCTGCAGTCTCTGGAATGAATTTATCCATCCAAGAATCTGGAAGAATATTTTTAAATCTCAAGAAATATGTTCTAATTTCACTTATATAATCTGCTAATGTAAATGATATAATTTCATTTTCAACTAAATTCAAAAGTAATACACCAAAGAATTCGGACATACATTTATGATATTTAAAATCTTCACTATCGCCAAACTTATCCATCCAGTTAAATGAGTCATAATTGGAATGATAATGATATACCGGGTCTGTATTGGTATTGGGAACAAAACCAGCCTCAACTATTGGAATACCTAAATGATTTTGGAAAACCGAAAAGTCAGATCCAGCGCCAACAGGTGATATAGTGGCGTTGTTTTGATTCATCCAGTAGTCGTACAACGAGATGACTTTATCAGTAGAGTCATCAGCAGAATCACTTTTAGCATTATGTAAAAATGATTCAGTTGCTGATTTTTTAATAATTTGGTTAAGTAATGGATTTGCCGAAATTCCAAAATATGTTCCTGCAACAGCAACATCTAGATTTAGATATGCAACTGTATTTTTACTGATGTAATTTGAATGATTTTCACCAAATTCTGTTGAACCTAACATACCATACTCTTCACCATCCCAAGATATAAATCTAATTGTTCTTAATGGTCTCCAACCTAACTTTAACAATTTCGCGTAATTTCTAATAATTTCGAACATGACGGCAGTTCCAGAATGTGGATCACCGGCACCACCTTTAATCCATGAATCTCTATGATTGGCTATAATAATCTCTTCACCTGTTAATATCCCACCAATCTCACCAATAACATTATATATTGGCTTAATGTTGTAATCTTGAATATTTATAAGATTCAACATCAAATCTTCCCCTCCACTATTATGGAAATCATTAGGGCCTGTACAGTAATCAAACTCATCCAATGCACCTTCCCAGCCTAGTGAGATACCTTTACCGTTTAATGTTTTCAATATAGGTAATATAGATTTATAACTCATTGGGATCGATGGGATAGATGGAACATTTATACCTTTTGGATCTATTCTCTTAACATTTTTACTGGTACCTGCATAACCTGGAGTTGTTGGATCCCCTGGTAAGTCAGTGAAATAACCAACAGAACCTCTTTGGAATGAACTTGGATTACGTGCAGGACCTTCTGGGTATGGTTTATATCCATTAGATTCAGTAATTTCTCCATCTTCAAAGAAATCAGAGTACATTAACACACCAGAGCAACCAAATTGTTCGGCAAATTTAACTTTTAAACCTCTAAATATTTTACCGTATCTTATAATTGCAATTTTATTTTCTATATCAACACCATTTAAAACTAGTAATTGGAAATCTTCTAATGTACCATAGTTTGCATAAAAATAGTTACCTATCAGAGTACCATTTGCAGAGTAACCATGAAATGCTTTTTCTAATATGGATGAATTAAAACCATCTTCATATAAACAAGCATCATATACAACTGGATACTCACCAGTTTCTTCCTCCTTTTCACTAGATACATTTAACAGTTTAACTTGAACATCAACAGGAGTGTTAACATAAACTTCGTATTTTTCGATTGAAGTCTTTAAACCATAGTCTTGAAATAATGATTTAGTATATTTGGCAAACTCGAAATCAGAGTTATCTAATCCAGCAAA
The DNA here is from genome assembly GCA_001599335.1 of [Candida] boidinii. Lineage (NCBI taxonomy): Eukaryota > Fungi > Ascomycota > Pichiomycetes > Pichiales > Pichiaceae > Ogataea > [Candida] boidinii. The sequence continues at coordinate 1,530,729 of BCGP01000003.1, read as the reverse complement.
ATGTATTTTATTAGTTGTATAATTTTTGGAGAATTCTTTTAAAAATCCATTATCATTTGATTGTTCGCAATATGATAAGAATTCTCTTTTAATATCCTCAGAAGTTAATATAGATCCATGCAATCTTCTTAAGTCTCTATCTAATGAAGTTCTAGGTAAGAAAACTAAATTGAAACCAATTATAAAAATAAACCCAAACAGTATATACATAAGGAATCTTATTCTTTGGCGTTTTGCTAAAGCATGAGGGCTTATATCTCCGGCTTCGAACAGATTTGGTTCGTATCTATGATGCTCTTCATTGATGTCTCCTTCAACATCTTGATAATTGCCTGGAATTCTATCTTCTTCAAGATCATCTTCATAATTTTCTGTTAGAGGTTCTTCTGTATTCTCATCAATATTGTCGAGGGAAGAGCTTTTTGAAGAATCCAAATGCTCGCTTAAATCTATTGCAAGTTCTTGGTCACTATAAGGTTTAGTACCTTTTGAGAATCTTGTATTTTCTAGCATTTCTGGATCGTCGTGATATCTAGTATTTTGTGCTAGCTCTGCTGTTGATGTATCTAATGAAAGTGAGTCTTTACTCTGGTTACTTGTACCTCCTGTTATAGGACTATCACTTGAATGTTTCAGAGCACTAGAATCAGCATTTGGGTCAGTTGAACTAGAACCACTCGTAAAATCTAACAAGTCTTCAACAACAGCAGCTTTTTGTTTTGATTTAGAACTTGATTTCTTCTGCCCTTCTAAAGGCAAACCTTTGCCTTTTAAATCATTTTTTTTACTAGACATTTTTAGTCAAGTTTGTTTTGATTTTCTCTTTTTCTATTTCTCTCTATTTTATTCAAAATATTTCTATATTTAACTGTAGCCGTGAAATAAATATCTAAAAATATATATTTGTGATTGTCTAATATCAAAATATCTAATTATGATTCAATTTAATACTTTCGTTGTCATGTAGAGTTGGTTATAATGAAAATAAAAATGAGTTTCTTGTATCAAACGACTAAATATGCAGAAACTAATATGAAATGAAGGCTGTTCGATGAGTTCACGTTCTTCAAATGGCACTAATAAACCAAAGCAATTAAAATCTGAATCCAATGAACATTGTATTACAATAGGAAAGAGTCGACTGCAACTGTGATTGAAGAAAGAACATTTTCGGAAGAAAGTATATGTAAGGCAAATGAAAGCACTATCCTCTTTGCGCATATTAGTACACTCTGAGAATAACGATATCCTGTTACGTAATCTATCTTCACACAGGCGGATAAAGCGGACAATTTTTACGACAGGATATAACAGCGTGCTGGAGGAGTGCAGGCAGTAGAGTCCGTTGCCGGCCTGGGAGCTAGAAATTAGTGACAAGAAAAGTAACATGACTAGCTTTTGTTAACCGGATTAAAAATCAGGAAACTTGGGTATTCAGCCGCTGCATCCGCCGCCGCATCATCCTATTGCAGCAGGGTCATGCAATATTTTGTGATCATAAGAAGCGAAAGGTTTAATTAAAAAGGGTCTTCGTGGCAGTACCTGGAAGATACCTGTCTGTTTTGACTCACTCTTCTGTAATGATGGGAGATATATTTGTTGGTTTCATATGACGGTAAACAGATAGGTAAATGCATTACAGTTCATTTGATATAATAACAATAAAAAAAAGCGTATATATTTAATTTGTCTATTGTAAAGATAATCCCTGAAAGAAAAAAGAAATAATATAGAATATAAAGATAGAATGTAATGAAACTCAGAATAAAACAGAAAAAAGAAAAAAATAAAGAGGAAATAAAATGATGGAAATGATGATAAATAACTATATGTGTAAACTTATAATTTAGTCGAAGGCTAAAAAAAAAAAGAGCAATAAATAAAAACTAGATCAAAATAATAAACCTGTAAAATTAAATAAAGAGTAAATAATTGAGCAAAAAAAAAAAACAAAAAAGTGACGAGTAATAAATAACTATAATAAAAATTAAGATTGTTCTCTAGCTTTTTGATATGCCTTTCTATTCGCTTGTGATATCATACTAGATTCACCATTTAATAAATGACCACGATCGTCTAATTCGACTGAACCACCAGTTTCAAATAATGAGACTTGTCCAACTAGTAAACCAAGGGTATCTAACACTTGAGAGGGATCAGATAAGTAAGCTTTAGCAGCAGTTTCTTTATTTGCAGGACCAACAGTAACTGGGTATATACCATAATTTTTAAATTCGTTTGTTTCTCTATTATCATTAATTAAATCAGATTCAACTTTATTTAATGATTTAAACATATCTTCATCTGTAGTATCATCACCAAGGCATAAAATGAAATCAGGTAATTCTTCAAAATTTCTTAAATTATTATTATTAGTAGTACTTTCAACTGGATTTCTTGCTAATACTAATCTTTTCACAATTTCACCTTTATTAACAAAATTAGGTCTAACTTCTAAATTAGCCTTACCTGTCATAACTTCAACTTGATATTTTTTAGCAACTGTATTAATAAGATGATCTTTACATTTAGCTGCTTGAAATATACCAAAATCAGGATCTGATTTTCTATAATGCCATGTAACTGCAACTTTTTTCTTTTCAATAAAAGAACCTGGAGTTCTTTCTGTATAATATCCAAAAATTTCTTCAACTTCTTTTTGCCAAGACATATCAAATGTTTCAGCAAGATTAATCCAATCTTTTTTAGTATCATTATGATTTGAATTATTTGTAACTTCATTTCCCTTATTTTCATCATCATTATCATTATCACCATGATGAGTTAATTTCATAAAACAACCATGCTCTGCACTTAAACCAACATTATTTTTAAATTTTGAACCTATCCATTTTTCTAAGAAATCTTGATCACGACCGCTAATAATCCAAATTTCATTTTTCTTATCCTGAATTAATCTACTTAATAAATCTAATAATCTAGAAGAAGGTATAGCAGCACTAGGATCACGAACAATTGGAGTTAATGTTCCATCATAGTCAAATAAAAATAATCTCTTTTTAGCAGTTTCATAATTTCTAAATAATAAAGGACGATTTAAATATGGTGTTGATTGTAATGAATCATTATCTGAAACTGTATTTATTAATTCTTGTAAATAATTAATTGTCCAATCTTGTATTGTATTTTTAGAAACTGAAGCGTATAATCTATGTTCTAAATCTTTTTTCCTTACATCAGGTAATAATAAAGCTTCATTAATTGCATTTGAAACACCAACTGAATCCCATGGATTAACTTGTATAGAATCAGGTATAACAGTTGTTGAACCACTAAATTCTGATATAATTAAAGGAGAACTTGATTCCTTTTGACAAATGATATATTCTAAAGCTGTTGTATTCATACCATCTCTTACAGGTGTTAAAAGACATAAATCTGCAACTCTTAATAAAGCTAAATATTCATCTTTTTCAATTCTCATTTGATAATGTTGAATTGGTGAATAATCAAATGTACCATATTTACCATTAACATTTGAAATTATTTCACTAACTTCTTTATCTAATTTTTTACTATGATAATGACTTTTAAATGAAACTTGAATTAATACAACTTTATCTCTCCATTCAGGATACATATCTAAAAACATATCAAATGCTTGTAATTTTTGTACAACACCTCTAACAGTATCTAATCTATCTCTACCAATTATAATTTTTCTAAATCCACTTAATTCTTTTAAAGATTTCATTTTGGCATCAATATTTGGACCAAATGCATCATGTTCAATTTTAATTGTATCTATACCAATTGGATATGATACAACTTTAGCAACACTTGAATGCACATGAACTGAATCTGGAGTGACTTCATAACCCAATAATCTAGCACAACAACTTATGAAATGTCTTGAGAATGAATAACTTTGGAAACCAATTAAATTAGCACCTAATATACCATCTAAAATATATTTTCTCTTTGATAAACATCTGAAATATTCTGATGATGGGAAGGGAGTATGGAAAAATACACCAATATGAGCATTTGGTAATTCCATTCTTAGCAATTGCGGCAGTAATAATAAATAATAATCATGAATCCAAATAATATCACCATCTTTATAAATTTCTTTTATCTTTGAAGCATAAGATTCATTAAATTTAACATAATCATACCACCATTCAGCCTCTTGTCTTCCATCTGAAGGTTGAAATTGCATATAGTGGAAAATTGGCCATAAAACATTTTCAGCATATTTTCTCCATCTATCTTGATCTTTTCTTAAAAGCCAAACAGGGTGAACATTATCTGAATTAGAAGCCTTTCTTATCTTTTCTGTAACATCTTCTTTATCTGTTTCACTTAAATACAATGGATCATTTTCAATTCTTGTACCATGTGGGATTGATCTTGGTATTGGATCATCAATTTGAGTTAATAATTCACCTGTCCAAGCTACTAAATGTGTTTCCCATTTTGTTTGTTGATCTAAAAATGAATTTGAAGAGTACAAAGCGCTATTACCTCTTAATCGTTTAACATCCCATTCATTTTCATTTTTTTTATAAATTTGATGAGGTAATTGACTCATTGCATTTATTATTCTACCTGATAATTTTAAATGTGGATTTTTTGCCTTTATTACATTTGGATCAAATTCTGGATTTGAAAATGGAGAAGCAATTGCTTCTTCATTGTTTTCTTTATCACCAGACATCTAGATTATATTTTTGTTCTGTATATATGATACAAGTGATGAAAATTAAACAAAAAAAAAGAAAACTCCCCAATTGTAATGTAGTTTAATGTTTTCTATATTTTGTATCTATGTATATGTCAATTGATATGAAATTTATCTGTAAAAATCTATATATCTATATATCTATAACTGTATATCCCATATAAATTTAAGTGTGTAATGTAAATAATTGTATGTCAAAAAACGTACGTAGTCCTTTTTTTTTTACTTCTTGTTTAAGTTTAATTCTGATTTTAATTCTAATTGAACGAATTTAAGACTGATAAAAGACGAAAGTAAATAAAATATAATATAGTAATATAATATAGTAAGCAACTGAGCTAAATATTGAGCAAATACTATGTGATGAGAAGCAGATTAGGTGTGAAAAAGTTCAGAGAAGGTAAAGTGTGGTTAGTTGTGCCACCAATGACTTTATATAAGTAAAGCGGGTATAATTTAGAATTGCAGGTGATATTGGAATTTGAATAATTCGATTATTAGTGTGTTGAAAGGTTCAATTCACTAATTCTAACAATATTTATTCACTCTTGTAAATTTGGTAAGATTAGAATGAAGTTGAGTTGCATGTTGATGATCGGTAATGGTTGAAAGCAAAGCAAAGAAGGAAGTACTTTGTCAATTGAGCTGCCAGTGGAAGAATTAGGAAGAGCAAAGAGCAAGAGCAGGAGGCAAGAAAGACAAGGGGAGACAAAGAAAGACAAAGAAAGACAAAGAAAGACAAAGAAAGACAAGGCAAGACAAAGAAAGCAAGGTAACGCAAGGCAACGCATGATATGACAAGAAGGGAAGCGACAAGACAGGCAGAGAAAACTGGAGATGAGAAGCTGAAAGAGAAGGACGCGCGCCGGGTGGGCCGCTGAGAGCCAGCGGGTGAAGATACGTTGCTGTTGAAATACGCCAACGCGCCAGTATGCGGAGAGGGCGCTAGAAAGTGAGATGTGGTCACGGAGCTGGCGCCCAGGCAGCCGACATCCGCGTTTGCTGTAAAGCAGCCTGGATTGCTACCATCTTGGATTGCTACCCGCCATGTGTGGCTGAAAGTATACCGCGCACTCTTGCTGGAAGTGATAAGTTATGGGCTGGGAAGCTGAAAGCTGGAAGCTGGAAGCTGGACGTTGGGCTGGCGTGTAGTGAGCCGCACCCGGTGGTCCAGCCATCTGTCGCCTGACCTCTCCCTTAGACACAGACGACGTGGCATAAAACCCATAGAGGGAATTAGCCTGGACACACCACGCGGCAGACTATTGTCCCATGCAGGCCATATTGTTCACAGTGACAATTGACATGGGGAAACGGAGAAGTGGGAGATACAAGAATTAGAGAGAGTATGGAATAAGTAAGAGGGAAACAATAATAATCCAGCGATGTCTGTCTTGTCAGTACACTTTTACGATATCTTTCTCTATAAATGATACTTAACATACTACTGGCTAATAATCTGCAAGCACCACACAAACACAACATAGAGTAAGAAAGACACCGTTTACTGGTTCAGGAATGCCAGTTAGCACACAACCCAGAAATGGAATTTGGAACTACAATGGCCTGCCAGGGCTAGAAACCCGTTTTCATTTGTATTGGTCACGTGTCGCCGCAGCCATGTGCTCGGAGTTTTTCTAAGCAGCATACTGTGTGGCAACGGACAGTAGGCGGGGTGCTCTAATGCGATGCGGTGAGTCATGTGTGACTTGTGTGACTTGTGGGCGGAAGAGGCTACTATTTGATAACCAACTAGTCAAATACTTAACAGGCAATTGAAACCACTTCACACACTGAATACAGGGATTAAAATATTACATACTTACCATTGATAGCTATATAATATCCTGTACTTGAATACAGTGAGCTGTGAACTGTCAGAAATCTTTTGTAGTGGTAGTTTTCAACAGTTAACAAATAAGCCTAGAAGGTCAACCAAGGACTACACTGAAACTGAACCAGACCGGCTAAGAACAACTGCAGCACCTGTGCTTACCTAATATTGTGTGAGAGCTTACGTAGCGGGGAGATTTGCTCAATGAATAAAAAACGGCTCTCTCCCTATCCGGCTCTGTCTCTATTCGGCCATCTGAGCTGAACTTCTCCACTGTATTTTATGGCACAGAGCTCTTCCCTCTTGTTAGAGCTCGCACCGTTATCGCAGCTCAGAACACAGAGATAACAAAAGTTGTAGTGGATCCGACTCCCAAACAGAGCTCAATGACTTAGTATGGGGAAGAGGAGTATGTACGTGCATGCAGGCTATCAAGTTACCTCTTCATTTGAGTCCCTTGTTTGCCATCCTTTATTAGAGTGGTTGAGTGGTTCTTTTGATCCCTATTTACCCCTGATTTTCATTTCATTTTTTTTTAAAAAAGAATCGAAAAATTTCATTCAACAAGTTAAATAATATAAAACAATTCAATATTCCAATCCTTTTATGAGTTTTTCTGGGTTTTTTTTTTCCTTTGCCACTTTAGCCTTTAGCATTTGATACACATTATTTATTATAACTTATTTCACTGATTTCGATCCTTTCTCTTTTTTTATTTCATTGACCTGATAATTTTTTTCATTCAGTAATATGCTAAAATTATAAAAATTAAAAATTTCAATACTTAAATTCCCCAAATGGATACTACTACATCTTCTTCTGCTTCTTCTTTTTTATTTAATAATAAACCTACTTCTTCAGTAGTGTCATTAAATTCAAATGAATTACATTCAATTGATTTTTTACTAAGATTGAAAAAATCTCAATTTAAAATTCCAATTGAATTAATTAAAAAAAATTTTAAAAATTTAAATAAATTAATTGAAAAACATAATCATACAGTTTTAAAATACGTTTCATCAATTGAAAAATTAAATAATTTAAATGAAAATTTAGATAAAAAATTATTATTATTAAATAAATTAATTTCCATTCAAGAATCTTATAATAAAAAATTATCATTTAGAGTTAAACAACATAATGATTTTGTTGATAGATTAATTATTAGAATTAACTATTTAAAAACTTTAAATCAAACAAGAAACTCTTTAATTAAATCCCATACTAAATTACAAGATGATAATAATAATAATATTAATGATGACGATATTTCAAATAACTCTGGCAATCATAATGATTCAAAAAAATCTGATAATGACAATAAAAACAATAACGGAATGTCATTCAATGAAATGGCAAGTTATTATGATAACGAAGTTAATTTACTATTGGTTGATTATCTAATTAAAATGTCAAATAATAATTATACTCCAGCAACTATGGATTCAAATACTGGTGTTAAATTAGCAAAATTCTTAAAACTTGATAAATTAATAGATTATGATATTATTTTACAAGGTTTAAATATTTATCATGAAATTAAAGATAAAAAAAACTTAAAAATTTTAATAGATTGGTGTAATGAAAATAAAGATGCTTTGAAGTTAATAAGAGATTCAAATTTACCTGGTAGTGGAATTAGAAAACAAAGTTCTAGTTTACCATCTTCTTCAGAGAATCGTTCAAAATTAAGAAGAAAATCATCTTCTGTATCAACAACAGCTACAGATAGACCAATCGAAGATCCTCAAAATCCACTATTTAATAAATCATCTTCAAAAAGTAGGCGTAACACTATCTCCGGAAATACAAAAATCAATAATTCACCACCTGTAATTGGTTACAATAGCTTAGAATTTGAAGCTCATTTCCAAAATTTTATTGAATACATAAAAGATGATAATTTATTTGAAGCTTTGGATATTTTAAATAATCATTTGATTGATTATATAGATACATCTTCATCTTCAAATTTAAATTCAACTGTTAATGATAGCTTTACCTTTTCAGATATAAAATCACGCTCTAACTCATCAAAAAGAAGAAAATCATCTGTTATTAGTGCCAGTGATTTCTTAGAGTTTTCAAATGAAAGAACTCTAGATTCTTTAAATGAAGCAGCTATAGAAGATGATGAAGATGATAAAGATTCTAAAAGTCGTCGTGCTTCTCATAGCAAGTCGTCATCATCTGCTCCTCGTATGATTATTGAAAGTAAATACGATGAAGACGATGAAGAAGAAGATGATAACGATGATGATGATGATGATGAAAACTCAGAAAATGATCCATTGAATAAAAATCCTGAAGCTTTTGCAAATTTCTCAAAAATTCAATCTGGAGCTGCTCTATTATTCTGGAATTCCCTAAGTTCAGTTGTCTCAGATGCCAAAAATAATATTGATGATGGCATCGCAATCGATAATTCACCTGACAGCCATGATAAAGGTCCTACAATGGAATCAGATATCAGATCAGCTAGAAGAACTTCAGCTACATTATCATATTATGACCCAGAAGTGGAAACGTCATTTAGAATCAATAATAATTTAAAACCATATAAAATATTGTTAGATGATGAAAGATGGAAACAATTGGCTGACTTTTTTCTTTTCAATTTTAATGAATTATATGGTATAGATCAAAAATTATCTCTATTGACAATTTTAAGTTGCGGTATATCAGCATTAAAGACTAAATCTTGTGAAAATCATGATTTCAATAAAAATTTGAATTTACAGAAAGATGATCCCAATAAACAAAATGGCAATCACCATCATCATATCCATCATCACCATTCTCATAAAAAATTAAATGGAACTGCAACTTTAAACTTTGATAATATAATTAACGACATTAGTAAACTTAACGATAAGGAAACTATGATTGCCACATTTTCATTAAATAGTTGTCCAATTTGTTCAACTGAATTATTTGAATTGACTAAAGAATTACCATTTTCACATCAAATTAAAAGTAATATCTATGAAAATCCAGTTATGTTACCAAATGGTAATATTTATCAAAGAGATAAATTGATTAAACTTAATCAAAATTTTGAAATGGCTGAAAGTAATAGTGATAATATTATTAATATCAATAATACTACTAATAATAGTACTATTGGTAGTAGTGATGGAAAGTCAAACTCTATAATATCGGCTGACTCTATGTCCAACAAATCAAGTTTACCTTCTTCAGTTTCAACATCAACTGCAGTTACTTCAATAGAAGCTGGAGAAGATGATTCAAATGATTCAAATGGTTTAAGAAATGTTTTTGTTAATGGACTAGGTGTATTTTATTACGACGATGATGAAACTGATGAAGAAGATGAAGAAGATGAATGCGGTGCATTTGATAATAGTACATTAGATAAGTTTATTGATGAATGTAATTTAAGAGGTTCTGGAAATGGTAAAGATAGTTATGGTAATAATAAAAAACGTCTTAATAATCTCAATGATTTTAAAATTAAAGATCCAATTACTGGTGATATTTTCAACAAATCACAGTTTATTAAAGTGTTCCCTACTTGATTTTTTTGTATATTATTACATTTAGATTCTATTTTAAAGTTTTATTTTTGTTTTCATTTTGTTTTTGTAGGTTTCTTTTTCATTTTTTTTTTTTTACTTTACTGGGTTAGCATTTATAGCATTTATTTATATTTATATTTTTCAACCATTTTAATTGGTATAATTTAATATTTTATTCTATATATAACGATCTATGAAACATGGTAAAAATAATTGAAGTACATGAAGTATTGAAAAAAAGATGGTAATATCTAAATTTAACTAATCGTCATTATCATCTTCATCTTCATCTCCATCTTCACCTCTCTTTTTAGCGTAAAGTTTATCCATTGGTTTGAAAACATAAATTTTAGCATTTCTTGTATTTGCAACTTTTGTTGTATCTTTCATACTATTTGTCCTTCTATGACTATAACCAGGGAAAGATTTCCAATCAAATTTTCCAGATTGTTCAACTTGATATTTTATAACTTCCTTCGCTAATCTTTTAATTTGCCAAGAATCATATGGTTCACCTTCAAATAAAGAAACCATTATTCTGTTTTTACCATTAATAATTGTATGATCAATAACAGGCTTGTTTAAATCATCTGGATTATTATATATTAAATCATCATCTATATCATTTTCTTCTATCTTTTGTACTATTGTTGTATTTAATTTTTTATCTATTGAATAACCAGATTCATAAACACTTGAATTAACAGAATTTGTATTTAATAATTTATCATTATTAAAATCTAAATTTTTATTTAATAATTGGAAAAATTTTGAACAAGAACTATAAAAATCAACCATTAATTCTTGATGATATTTAATATTTCTATCAAAATCTTTAATACCTTTACCTGTATGTGGGAAATTAAAAATTATTAAATTAAAAAATTTTAAGCCATTTAATATTTCAAAATTTTTATTTTTATTTTTTTTAAAATTTGAAGTTAATTTAAATGATTTAATTAAATCTTTTGCATCAATACTATAAAAAATTTTAACTTGTCTTTCTTGTAAATATTTTAAATTTTGATTGAAATTTTCACCATATTTTTTCTGTAAATCTTCAAATGAATCATAAGCTGTAGCAATTACCTTTGATGGATTGACGTATCTATTTTCAATAATACTTTTAGTATATGAAAAATCACCTTCACCAATTAAAAGAATATTATCAGTTCTATTAAATGGAATATATGGTTTATAATTTTTCTTCACTTTATTATTGTCATTTTTAGTGGAATCGGTTTTTAATCCAGACTTTTCTTTAGTGTTAGTATCATTTTCATTTGAAATTGTAACTTTGTTATGTTTGACACCATTGGCTTTATCTTTCTTATTTTGTTCTAAAGTTTTCAAATTATTCGCTTTCTCTAATAATTTATCCCTCTTTTGATTTTCTAATTTGTGACGACTTAAAGCACCTTTTAAACCTTTGGAGTTTAAAACTTTTTTACTACTTCTTTTAGCCATCTTGAATATATATATATTTGACGATTTTCTTTATTTTTTAGGACGCTTCTATTTAAAAGTAATATAATGACCAAAAAGAAGGGAAACACTTATTTAAGTCGATGAAATATTTTAAATTTCATTTAGTTACATTTCGGAAATGGTAAACCTCTTCTTGACATCGGTGTATCTGAAAAATCCTTAATGCATGAAATAAAATTTTTGGAATGAACAATGAAGCTTATTTTATTGATTTTTCTCCGAGGCAGCGTTGAATAGAGAAAGAATAGGTCGCCAAATATCCGGCAGGTGAAATAAATACTACGCGGTGATCGGGCTGTATCTTTCATATATATTTCCCCACTTCATCTAGATATTAACTACAAATATACACAAATTGTTTGATTAAAGCTTCCAAATATATTCAATTAAATCGGGAAGTGAGAAAAAATTTATTGAATTATAAGAATAGTATCTTTTTTCTTGGTTACAATAGCTTCATGTCAAAGATTGTTTTAGAAACAATAAAAATAATTATAAACTTCCTAAAATAATAGATTATATTTCTCTTTAATAAACAATAACTGAAATATAATTGGAAACCCAAAGAAACTTGATTTCAAGCCTATGCTGCTATAAGCTTCATCTTTTCTTTATAATTAAGAATTTTCTTTGTTAGTCAATACCAAAGCAACCATGTAATAATCCTGGTGAAAGATTACCATAAAATTCCTGTACAACACAGAATTCTGTAGCGCTTAATAATTACCGGTGGTGTACGGGCTCTTTATACTAACCTCATAGTGACATCGGGTGAGACATAAAGAGCACCAGCTGAGAATGGAATTTCTGATGAGAGTGATCAGTCCATGTAGAACCCCACGATATTGACTACATCAACTGATAGATAAATACAGGTTTAAAACTCAATTCTTGTGCGTAATGTGTTTTTTGGTCATCGAATGCCAATTTATATTTATACCTGTATATTATATGATAATGGAAAAGTATATAAATAATTCAATCTCCATACTTTAGTCTTCGTTTATTTGTCTTTTTTTTATCTGCAAATTCAACACAACACAGCAAAATGGGATTATTAGATAAACTGAATAAAAATAGCTCTATTAAGAAAAAGCCATCTTCCTTTAAAAAGTCACAACAAGAACAGCAGAACGATGTACCAATTGCAGTACAAACGGCTTCAACCTTTTCTTCCACAAGATCTTTCAATATTTCCCTAGGTAACACATCTGCCGCTTCTGAGACAACAAATACCACAAGACAGTCAATAAGGTTGTCATCAGGAAATGGAATAAATGGATTTAGAAGTCCCAATTCTTATCAAAATGGATTTAATTCAAATAGCAATGGTAACATGAATGGGAGTCCAAACAATTTAAGCAGTCCAGGCAGTAGAGAAAATACTACAAATAATGGAAATTTCAATAGAAGGAGATCATCGGTGAACCCTGACAGCGCTTCTTTAAATGATGTTACAACTGTTACTTCAAGGATGTCTTTGGATTCCCCATTGATAACAAGTGGTTCCACTATGGACACTCATAGTTTAATTTCACAACCATCACCTTCAGTTTCAAATTTATCAACCAGTTATGTTGGTGTGATAGATAATATAAATCCTAGAATGAGTCAAGTAGACCAATCTGCTTATATAAAAAATACATTGAAAACTCAGAAATTTTGGAAGTACCATCTTATGAGAGTCAGTAAAAATGAATTTTATTTAACAACTAACCCTGATGAAAGACATAAATTTGTTCGTCATGCACCAAGTTATCGTATCACATTATTACTTCCTTCCTCAAATGGTACCAAATCACGTAAGTCATCAAAAGCTAGTGAGGGTTTCCGTCTAGTCTTTGAGCGGGTCGATATGCTATCTGCTATGAATGACAATGCATACTATGGAAATTCAAAGAAAGGATTTACCATAGAAAGGAAGCCACTAGATATTGGCGGTGAGTTAGTATTCAACGGATGGTATACAGAATATTTAGATAGAAACAAGTTTAATTTACTGAAGCAAAGTGACGAGTCAAGTCAGCGAATGGATCGACTTGAAGCTTCATATTTTGGTGAAAATGTTAAGAATTCAAAAGCGTATGTTATGACCACAGATCTTACCATGAGTGTAGGATATTCTTATCAGAGCAGGATTATGGGAGATTGCAGAATTGGTATGCTGCACGAAGCGACGGGTGGTATTTTCTCAAAAGTTCATAAATCAAGAGTTGACGGTATTAAATTAGGGAAGGAAGGTGCTGTTTATTTCTGTAACAGAACATCAGGATTAAAACAATGGCACGAACAAGTAGTAGCCATGTTTAGACCTTGTGAAAGAGGTTTGGTTAATAAAATATCAAAACAAATTACTTCATCATCACGTGGATCGCAATCCTATCAAAATAGTTTGAATCGCTCATCTCTGTCTCCAGGAGATCGGTACGATACCTCAGCATCATCCCCTGGATCTGAATCTGAAGGTAAGTTTTATTATGCTGCAAAAGATGGTTTATTTGACAGACATCCAAAGGATGATTCTCCTAATAATTTTAAGCTTGGCTGGCTCACAATTTTTGATAAACCCGAATCAGATATTTTCTTACTTGATAGGAATACTGGTGAAGTGAAAGGTATTTGGGAAACTATTCTTGGATTAACTTTAGGTGCCAGCTTTGAAAATATTATTGATAAAATTTTATCAGATGAGTAAAATATGATGATAGTGTAGATAATTGTATAATAGCTAAATAAAAGTTTAAATAAATGTATTTAAAATGGAAAGAAAACATTAAGTTTTTACAAATAATAATAGTGCCTTTGTAACTGTATATAAATCAATGTGATGCCAAAGAATGGTTTGGTTCAAGTAGCTTCCTATATATACTTTTCAAAATAATCGAAGTTTCCATAAGAAATGACACTGGTTTTAAGACGATATTAGTTTAATCCAACAAGTATTAATCAACATTAGTTACTTATTCTGGCTTGCCAAGTTTGGATCCGATCCGCGGCTCATTAAACGCCACCGGACCGGATCATCACGCATCATCGGTGTTTACTCCACCACAAACTCCGCTCTAAGGTAGGGTTATCCCCTGTGGTGATCAGCATATGATTGCTCCATTTCTTGCTTTATCAGTGTCTGGGAAATTCAATTACTTTTCTTTTACTCTTTATCTTTTTGTCATATGCCATCTCTATCGCATCTATATGGAGCCTGCTGTATCGGTTAAAAGATAAGTAACAGAGCAATCAGAGTTAGAGGCCGGCACTGCCCGGATCCCTTTCCACTCTGTACTAGTTAGCACTGATAGTTCCAAAGAGGAAATACGAAGACTTACCGGCCGGGTAAAATGCCGTTTGGCGAGAATCCGCGAGATCCAAGCGACAGAACTTTAAATGCTACTCCGCGCTGGACTGGTGCAACTGGAATTTCCGCTGCCATTCCTACGGCTCACTCTCCCCGCACAGGCTTGGGCGCACTAAACTCCAGCATGTCAGAACTAGCCGCCACCGTGTTATCTCGCCTGGCTTGGCTTCAGGTACATCGCACATTCGAATCCAATTCCAATCTCAACCTCCATCTCTATCTCAGTCCACTCCATTGTCTCCGTTTCACTAACGCAGCTCATTGCTCTTCTTATCTATCTTCCCATCTATCTGACTCGTAGAATGACAGATGGTGGAGCGCAGGTGGCCATCTCTTGGACCCACAGACAATCTCTCAATCACACACTCAATCATCAAACATCGCAGTCATTGTCATAGTTATTTGTTATTGTCTCTGCTATTGTCATCCATCACCCTCACCCATTCTGATACATGCTGCATCACCAATCTGATTACGTCCACTCTTACACGGTATCTTGCTTTCGTAGTTCGTAAAATAACCGATTCACCTCTTGTTCCCTTTCCTCTTGCCTTCTTTTCTGTCTTTCCTTTCCTCTTCTTCTCAGTCTTTTCTTTCTTCTTCTTCTCTCTTCCATTTCCCTTTTGTTTTCTTCTTCGGCTCTTCTATATAAGAATTGATTTCATTTGTCCTTCTAACATTTGCAGTTCTACTTTTTAAATTAGCAATCTTTATATCATAACATAATATATACCAATAAAATCAATATATTACATACAATTTATAAACAAAAAATGACAGCTACAACAGAGACTAGAAAACCTTCAAAGAAAGTTTGTGTATTCTGTGGTTCATCTTTTGGTGTTAACCCAGAACATTCAAATGCAGCAACAGATTTAGGAAAATTATTAGCATCTAAAGATTGGGGTTTAGTATACGGTGGTGGTACTACAGGTTTAATGGGTTTAGTTGCCAATGCATGTGCTTCAAATGATGGTTACGTTCATGGTATTATCCCAGATGCTTTAGTATCAAAGGAAAGATCAACTGGTATGACAAAATCAGATTCTGAACAAGTTAACGATGAATTAATGAAAAATGGTATTGAAGCTCATAAAGGTTCAACACCAATTACAGATGATGGTTCATATGGTAGAACTACTGTTGTTCCAGATATGCATACTAGAAAAAGATTAATGAGTGAAGAAGCTGATGCATTTGTAGCATTACCTGGTGGTTATGGTACTTTAGAAGAAATTATGGAAATTACAACATGGTCACAATTAGGTATTCATGGTAAACCAGTTATTATATTTAATTCAAATGGATTTTATGATGATTTTATAAAATTTATAAATAATGCTATATTAAATGGATTTATATCAAAGAAAAATGGTGATATTATATCTATTGCTAATTCTGCTGAAGAAGTTATACAAAAAATTGAAAATTATGTTTTACCAGAAGGTAGATTTAATTTAAGCTGGCAAAGTGAATGTGAAGATAAAAAACACAATGCTTAAAATATTAAAAAGCCAAGAAAAAGACATAACGGACAGACAGAAAAATGATAATCATAAACCATAACCATAACCATAAAAAAGAAATATACAATTAAAAAAAGAATAGTTGAATAATTGATTTACTTCAACTTGTTGTTATAATAAGATTAAACAAAAAAGGTAAAATAATAAAAAAAATAATAACAATTTATAAACTTAATTTATACAAATATCTATAATTAATTAATATAATAAATCAAATTAATTTTTGAATATAAAAGAATAAAATTAAAATTGTAGCAAGAAATAAAGAAAATAAAATTATACATATTAAAATTATATTAAATTTAAAATTAATAATTTTATTATTATTATTATTTTTATTATTATTTGGGATTCTGATTGGGATTGGGATTGGGATATATTTTAATATAATCAATTGAATTAGCACATTGTGCAACAGTTAATTGATCATTACCTAAAATTTTTGAAACTTCAATAGCTGCATCTACAGTTGTTTGGAATGAATCATGTTCTAATATAATACCACCTTTATTTTCAGCTTTATAACTCCTAGCATCGTTATAAACATCTTCTTTTGTTCTAACTGTTGGAACATTTTCTAATTTCCAATCGTTTAAATCATGATCCCATAACACAGCTTGCATTCCAAACATTCTAGCAATAGATCTTATTCTATCATCAATGGCACCATAAGGTGGTCTATAATATTTAGGTAAATGATTACCTGTTGCATTCATAGCCCAAATTGACCACTCAAATTGTGCAATAATTTGTTCATTTGTTAATGATGGTAAAAATTTATGAGACCATGTATGTGAACCCAATAAATGTCCTTCTCTAATTAATCTTTGATAAATATCAGGAAATCTTACAACATTCATTCCTAAATTGAAAAAAGTTGATTTAAATTTTAAATTATCTAATAATTGATTTGTCATTGGTGATGGTCCATCATCGAATGTTTGAGATAATTTTCTACAAGTATAAATATCATCATGACTTACACAACCATGACAATCAAAAGAACATGTATCTCTGCTCACTGGACATTCTGTTGGTCCATAAGGTGGTATATTTGGTATTTTTGCAAAATCAATGAAATCCAATGGAATATAAGGTGGATCTAAATTTGGCCATTGTTTAATACATGTGAATTGCGATAACCAAGGTGGAACATCTATAGTGGATTTAAATTGGTTAAAATCGTATCCAAATACTTGATTCATATGATCAGGAACAGCATCTGAAGTTTGTAAATTTGAAGACACTAAAGTAATTTCAGATTGTTCATTTGCAATTGCCGCTGTATTTAAAATACCGCCGAAAAATAATGGGAAAATTAATGATCTCAATTTCATCTTTTTTTGATAAATATTGTTTCTTAGACTATAATAATTGATGTTATCTAGACAAGTTTATAATACAATGATCCAATTTTATGATTCACTGGATTTTTAAAAGCATAATAAAAGAGAAAGAGGGGAAAGTGACATAAAAAGAAAACAAATGCTTTTAGGAGTAAATCAAAGACAACAAACGGTATATATTAAACTCCAAGAGAGTCTAGATGGTTCAATTTTATTATTTAGCTTCTGTAAATAATCGATTAGCATCTCAGCGTTAATTTTACTTTTTTCACAACACATTTGATGTTTCATGGACAAAAAAATCCTTGTTTACATTTATTTATCTAAATTTAGTATTTTTAATAATTTTTTTATTTTGTTCGTTTCTTTTTCTTATTTAATTAATTAATCCATTCTTAATTAATTCCCTCTTCGATCCGTAATAGCCGTATGTATTTAAATTAATTTTATTTAGTATATTTATTATATCACAGGTATATGTATATTTATAATTATATAAACTGAAGTAATATATTATTAGATATAATTAATATCTTAATAAAAACGAGAATAACATAAAAAAACAAGCACTGTATATTAGAATACCGAAAACCACCACAAAAGTAAATAAGTAAATAAATAAATGAAAAAAAAGGAAATAAATAGAGAAATAAATAAGTAAATAGAGAAATAAATATGAACTGAAAACCCAATAAAGTAGAAAGAGAAAAAGGAAATGATAAAGATATAAAAAAATAATTATTTATTCATTGCAGCTGAAATATTATAATTTTCAAATTTATCTTGATGTGAATTATTGAATCCACCCATTTTCCTATTTTTTCTCAAAGATTCATTACCACCACTAATCATAAGTGAAGGATGAATATAATTTGTATTTGTATTTGAATTTGATATAGAATTTGAAGAATGATCCATATCTGGAATGGATAAATTAAGTGAGTTTGTAGAACTTACAGAATTAAATGTTGGTAATCTTTTCTGTGAATTTAAAGAAGTAATAGTTGATCTTCTTGTTAGTAGTCCTGATGAATTAGAATTTGAGGAGAATTGTGATCCAAGAGACGATATTGAAGTCCTATTATTAGTTGTATTATAATTATTATGACTATTATTGTTATTATTACTAGTAGTATTATCCATTTTAAGATCACCACTATCTGTCCTTACCGCTGAGACAGAAGCAGATCTTCTTCTTTGTAAATTACTAAAATTTAAACCGTTTGATCCATTATTGTTGACACCATTATTTCCGCTATTACTACTACTATTATTATTTGAATTAACATTAAAGTCACTTAAATTACTGAATATCAGATTATTGTTATTATTGCTATTTGACGAGCTAATACTTGGATTATGAGAAATGAGACCAGTACTACTATTGGTATTGTTAATATTGATATTATTATTAGTTAGTGAATTAATTGGAGAGCCGCATCTATTATAATTTGATAATTGTTGTTTTAAATGTCTATTTTCTTCTTTTAAAGCTTGAATTTCACGCATTAATTTCAATACCAAACCTTCTTGTTCTTTTTCCATTGTTTCAATTAAATGTTCACCGTTACCATTACTTATTGGTGAATCATAATTTCCCATATTATTCAATGATTCGAATTTGAAACTGTTTAATCTAGGGCTCAATGATTTTGACGATCTTGCAGTTAATGAAGAAGAAGGCGAACGAACTCTTGCTGGGGATTTTAGTAATTGATTTGAATCGGATTGTGTATACTGAGAAGATGAAGATGAGGAAGAAGAAGAGGATGCTGAAGAAGGTGGAATTATAGATGTAGATGATGAAGATCCTGTTTGTGGTGAAATATTGGAGAAATTCAAATGTGGGGATATTTGTGAATTCATTGATAGTGAGCGACGAGGTAAAGTATGAGTTAAAATTGTGGCTTCAGTTGATTTAGATGATCTATTTGGTAAAATATGTCTATGGTTATTACAAGAGTTATTAATATTAGCTATTGTTGATATTTGTGGAGAAGCAGGCGAAGAAGGAGAAGCAGGTGAAATTGGGGAATCTGTAATTGGTGCAGGTAAGATAAGTGAATTCAAATCTTCGTACTGATGATGATGATTTGGAATCAATGAAGAAGTTGAAGATTTTGGAGATTTTGCAGAATGATTTGAACCTCTTCTTTGTGATCTTGATATATAAGATGTAGTAGTAGTAGTATTCGTAATTGGTTTTGTTATTTGTTGATTCAAATGAGTAATTGTATTTAAATTTTCACTATTATTCATTATAACATCCATAATCGGTGTGTGATAATCAGTATAAATAATATGCAATATTATATATGTATATATATAAATAAAGACAAATGAATTATATATGTAAAGCAGATATATGTGATTTAGTATTATTGTATGAAAGAAAGAAGGTATATCAGTAAAGAAGAATTTGGAACTGTTGAGTGAAAGAGGTACAAGATAATTGAAGCAACAAAGGAAATAAAGAGGAATATGAAGCAAAGAATAAAAAAAGGATAGAGAGGAAGACTATGATTAGATAAAAAGAAAGAAAAAGAAAGAGAAAGAGAAGAAGCAGTGGTTGATACCATGATAGAAATAATTTACACTACAATTGAAAAAGATATCAGATCATAATTCTTTACCTAAGAAAAAACGTGCGAGATATGAAACTATGAGAAGAATGAATTAGGGATAAGAAGATGCTATTGATGAGGGAAATAAGCATATGGGGATATGGAGCAACGGAGTAAGTAGATGAATAGTTATAAAGATCACTAGTGATAATAGTTCTATTCTATTAGCACGATTACTAAATTTTAATTTTACACTAAAAAAGGTTAAAGTTTTATAACTGTAAAATACACTATGAGATATAAATATGTATAACCATTATCTTTATAGTTAATTTTGAATGAGTGAAACAATTGAAATTTTTGAAAAATACGTGTTTAAATATATGATAATATGTTGTATATAAAATAAGCAAAAAACAATAATATAAAATTAATTGCGCACCGTGATTGGATTTCTTAAAAGAATGCTCAATTTGCTAAAACATAAATAAATAAATAAGACATTCAAATGCGCAATGTGAATAAATATCTGTTTTAAATATAGCGATATGTAAATAAATAAAGATTAGAGTGTAAAAGATTAACGTCAGTACTAAATACAGACAAACCCACTACATAAACTATATACAAGCATACATACTTTGACAGTTGATAGAGATCAAGCCTTTTTGCGATGTGCCAGAAGGCAGATTAGCATATTACGAGATTCTTATCAGTGGGGAGTGGCGTGCGCTGACTCACAGTTGCTCCTATTGTTTGAACGCGCAAGCTCCAGCAAGCTCCAACAAGCAAGCAACCGAGCAATAGAGCAAGCGCCAGTAGGTGCCAGCAAGTGCCAGCAAGTAGCAAGGCGGAGCTGCGGGATTCTGCGGAGATGCAACAGCCACAGGTGGCTGAAGCCAAGATCTCTCTCTTGTTCGTTGTTGCTGCTGCTGCTACTGCGGTCAGTCCAGTATTATCCCTATCCCCTTTTCAATAAACTATCCGGCTGCTGCTCCTTCACATCTACCCTCCTCTCAAACTCTGGCAGGCTATGTTACTCCAGCTGAAACATGGGTCAGAACAGAATCCCAAGGCACCAGATAAAAAACAAAACGCAAGGGGAGATAGAGACATGCAGGTGAGTGCGTATTAGCTGTACCACAGACGTCATTTACTGAGAGCAAAGAGGGGAGAAATTACCGCCGACTCAACTTACAATGCATATTGCGGCTGTTGTTAATGAGACTTACATTCTACCAAGAATACGGTGCAGTTATGAAAGGCTAATTAATACCTTATACCTGTATAAACTGGTATACGTGAAGTGTATGTAGGTCAGTAAGTATTAAAATAATATAATAAGTGAGTATCAAGAAACAGCAAGATAAGACACAATTTCCATAGCTATTGTTACATAGAGCTGTTGCTAGCAGAATTTTCACCAAGATTCTCGCGGACTAGAAGTGGGACAGATGCGGCTGTCAGGGATGGTTATTGTGGCTGCGTGCGTGGTACAGTTTCTGCCACCGCACGCCTATACTCTACCCCGCTTCCCTTTTGCCCTCCCCACATTTTGCCTTATTCGCAATTATTGCGCTCTCACTATTGTTTGCGATATTAAATAGCTAATCTGGTTCTTCTCATTTTCACTTCCCGTCTTGCTCTTACAGTAACTTGCTCTTACTGTAATTTGCTATATTGCTCTGAAACTGATGTATTGGTATTTACTTGCTGAATATTCAAAACTGTTGCTTTTAGAATCATCCCTGTTTTAAGTCACGGGATGTATATTCACTTATTGACTCATCGCCACGCCACGTTCAATAGATTTTATAGAGGAAAGGGAGGTAGGGAGGTAAGGAGGCGGGCGGGCAGGCAGCTTATGAAGGAACGGCTGAATTTGTGGCTCAGCCGCATCCACTGCTTGGAGTAAATCCCAGCACAGGTGCATGCTTCTACCATTCTAGTTAATTGAGTAATCTGACTGTACTATTTTCTTCTTAGCCTCTCAGTACATTTTCCTTATCTGTACTTCGTGGTATTATACTAGCACAGCTGATGTAATCACACCTATTGTAAGTGAAAGATAAAAGATAAGACCAATATGGAATCTTTATTATATATAGCCTAGACAAAGAGGCAGATAAAGGATATAATAATAATGAAAAATTAGTGATTAGTGTTATTTAACAATACATGCAATTTATTTCGTCATATACGATAACTATGATTATATTCTTATCTCCAATGATACAATTTAATTGGCTAATATCGTAAAAAGATAAGAAAGAATGAATGAAAAACAAGAATACTATGATAAATTATTTTTAATTTAACTAATATACAAAAATTATAAATTAATATACAATATTTTAATTTACTATAAAACTTTCCCCTAATTTCTCAATATGTAAATGCAAATTTCTTATCTATTTTAAACCGAATCAATACTAAGACGATCTCGGTTATTATTACTGCTATTTGTAGAAGATAATAATGAATCTCTAATTTCTTTTAATCTTTTAATTTTATCTGCATGATAATCAAATGAAACAGGATAATTAATTTTTTCATCATTAATATAATGTGATTTGACATATTTATATAATTTTTCATCTTTAATTAATTCATTATTATTTAAATCATTAAAAATTGGTTCAAATATAATTTCATTATTAATTGTTAAATTACAATTTAAATAATTCCTATTTGGTGAAACAGATGAATTTGATGATAATATTGATTGATTTTCAAAATTATTTTTATTACTAACTATATCATAATTTCTATTAAATTCACCATTATTATTGTAACTTATATTATCATCAATTGATTTAGTTCTATCATTGTTTAATTTATTATTATATGCTTCAATTAAATATTGATGTGATATACTTTTAGTATATGATGAATTAGTTGTAGTTGAAAGTCTTCTTCCTCTTTGAAATTCACTTTCAGTTGGATTAATATTGTTATTATCATCTGGTAACCAATAATTCGATTTACCACCATCTTTATATCTAAATCCTTGTAATATCTTTCTATCATTGATATTTTTAACAATACTACCATTTTTATTAATTTTTGTAGAACTATCAACTGTATCATTAAAACTATCATCAAAACTATTATATTCACTATATTTATATTTACTTGAAATCAATCTTTGATTTTCTAAATTATTTGATTCACTTGATTCATTTGGTTCATTTGAATCATTTAAAATTTCATTATTATTATTATTTCTATTTTTATATTCATTAAAATTTCTAAAATTATAAGTATCTCCATAAATTGTAATCATTTTAAAATCATAAATTAAATCACCAATTAATAAAAAATCTCTTAATGAATAATAAAATTTCATTCTTGCACAATTTGGTAAATTAAATTTATTAAATTCAATATATGAAAATGAAGTTAAATTAATTATTGTGAAAAAAATCATTTCATTACATAATAATAAATTTGATAAAAATTTAATTGTTTCAATATCTTTTATAATATTAAAAATTTGTAAAAATTTTAAAAATAAACTTTGCCAATAAGATGCAAATATAATTAATTTAATTGATAAAAATTTACCTAATGGATTAAATTTTTTTAATTCGATATAAAGACATTTCCAAAAAATTGCTAAATAATATAATGATATAGTAACACTTAAATTATAAATTATCGTAATCCATAAATATATACTTGTCTTGATTGAATAATCATTTTCATTATAAATGCCAATTAATTTTGAACAAATTATAATTATCCATAATAATGGTTTAACCCAAACATATTGTAATATACATCTTTTAATTGTTAAAAAATCATTTGGATCAGATATATCAATTGGTCTTCTTAAAATTAAATTAAATGGGAATAAATGTTTTGTTGGTGGTTTATTATGATTTGAAACAATAATTTCATATTCACCACCTAATAAAGTAACTAATAATTTATAAAAAGTATAAATAACAAATGATTCATAAATTTCTCTAATTGGTGTAAAAAATTCACCAATTTTAAAATTTATTAATGATATATAACATGTTATTCCAAATATAGGTAATAAAAATTGAATTCTAACAATTAATCTTTGTTCAAATGGTTTCCTATAATTCATTAAATGTTTATAAATACTATAAAAAATTAAAATTATCGATAAAGTTACAGGAATACTAGTAAAAATTTTTAATTTTATATGTGAATTATTTGTTGAAATTTTTATTATATTATTATAGGAAATAGTATCTGAAACATGATTATCAGTGCTTATTTCATTTAATATATCCATTTTTATTTATTTTATTATGAATACTTTTTAAGTATTTGTGAAATGTTATATATTTTTTAATTCTGACATAAACATATATTTTAAATTTGCAAAAGCGGTTCAATAATGAATTGATAAATTATATGATAATGAATGGAATAAAATGTCTTTAGTCTTATCTTTGCTGTAGGCGGAGACTGGAAAAACAAGCAACTTTGGTCTTTAATCAACTTTCTTCTTATTAAATATTTCTTTATATTAATCAATCTTTAATTTGTCAATTTAAAAACTTCTTGCTCTGTTTCAGCTTGAATTAATTCTATTTCTTGCTCACCGTTGTGGAGTTTCGAATAAACTTTAGTCACAAGCCAAAAGTTGCTGACAATGAGGCAAAAATAAAAAAACAAAAAAAAGCTAAACAAGCCAGCCATTGAGACAATACAACAACAAAGCCCTATAATAGTTTCTTATGTGCCTTTGTTATATTGTATGCGCGATATTTGCATTTATCTGTCTTTATTAGAATATTGAATCTCTTTGAATCTCGCTCGCTGTTTCTCCGGTTTTCCTTGTTATCTTGCTCTGGAGTAGAGGGAGCGGAGTCTTCTTGGAGGCCGGAGAACCGCAGAACGAGCCGTGCCGAATTTTATAGTGCCTCCGGAGCGTCTGGCGCAAGAGCTGCGGCCCAAAGAGATAAAAAGCACTCGAGCGGACAATTGTGGAGCAGCGTCTTAACGGGGATGCCAATCTTAGATTCCTCATTCCTGCCGTGCCAGGCAATTGCGTGGATTCCTGTACACGGCGAGACTGCGCCACCAGCGGGCATGCCAGCCATGCCAGCCAAGCCAGCCGCTTACCGGCAGCCGCCAACAAGCTTCCCCCGTGAGTTACCTGACTCATAAAAGAAAGACCAACGGAGAATCTTAAGTCTCTATTTTTAGGTTTAAATCCAAAGCGATGATTTAATATTTAACCAAAGTGATTCCTTGTCTGTGATGTGATGTGATGATATGTAATGGTCTTGTTTGACGTACAACATACGATTTGAAACGCTTTCTCCTTATTATATTTGCCCTTGCTTACTTCTTTCACTTGTTAAAAAACGAGATGTGCCCTTTTTAAAGATCTCCGAATACTCTTTAAAATTGCAATTCAATCTTTTTTATCTTCTCCAGATTCTTGATTTATCGAACTATTGAAAGAAATATATAATGTCCGATGCTTTATAGAAACATACCTATATTTAGCGATAGTTCAATCACAGTATTGATTTCACTGATAACTTTTTCACTGCTGATATTTACCGATAACGTATATGCAAGCGGGGTTCTGACACATCTAACTATTGCTTCAAGAGCACATATTTTCCTTCCAGATGATATAAAATCATTTTATTCATCATACTTAGCAGGTGCTTTCCATCCAGATGCATTTTATAACTGCCTGGACAGTGATAAAGCCGGAGAAGAAGCACACTGGCCCCCTTTCTTACAAACAGCAGTTTACATTTATAGAAAGAAATTACAGAAGCCATTTTTGACACCAACTGATAAGAGACAGGCATTACAACTAAAAGCGTTTATATACGGAATATTTACTCATCAAATTGCTGATGTATCATGGCATTCGTTACATTCATTCCAGGGATTACTTGATGAGTTAGCAATTGTAGATTTTGAAGGCGATGTACAATCTGCCCACACATTCTTGGATACAGGTGGTGATTTTATATTATTGTATAAGTTATTCGCCAATACCAATGAATCGGATAAAATTGAATTGCTGAAACATTTAAAACAGAATTGGGTTTACCCAAAATTAGATGTTGTCTCTATTTACAATGAAATGGGTTATCCTATAATCTTACCAGAATTAGATTTTTGCATGAAAAGAGGTTATGCTGCTCTCACTGGTGAATTATCAACAAGTACTTTCAAATTTGAAGGATTTATAAAATATTTCTATGAAAAATCTCCCCATCTTCATCATGTAATAGATCGTTATTTTTATGGAGGATTGAATGATATTGATCATGATGTTCAACTATGCCTTACTAATTTAAATGAACTATTCGATACCACAAAAGAATTACCTTCAAATCCTTGGGATGTATGTCCTATCTTCAGAGAACATAAAATAAATAGAGATTCACTTCATATGGATGTAAAGAAAACGATAACAGATAAAGAACAGCGTTTATTAATACCCACAAATGAGAAAAGAGAGTCTCACTTGGGAGAAATCCCCTTTGTTGAAACTTACAAAAATAATTACATTAATTCTTCCATTATTCACATTTCTAATGAAAATATCCTGAAAAATAAATATAAATTTCTTCAGTTAACATCAATGGTTCCTTATTCACAATTTGGATTTTCTGTTTCAGTTGGTGATTTTTTGGGAACTGATGCTGGTGTATGTCTGGCAGTTGGCTCACCATATGAGGAACTAAATGGTAGTATATATATTTTACCTCTTGCTGATATTCTAAAAACCCCAATGACGGATAAAATACACTCAATTGAAACAGGAATAAAATTAACACCAAATTCATATCCTGAAAATATTAATGTAAAGTCAAGATCTCAAAAATTACAATTTCCCTTGACATACGGTTATACATCTATTAATATTAATTTTTTTGATATTGATTATTTGATTGTTTCAGAACCAGGAACATCAAAATTATATTTTTATTCAAAAGGCGTCCACATATTAACTTTACTAAGTAAACCAGCTATAGATGAAGCTGGTTCGTATGGCGAAAAGCAACTAGGACATATATTAACAGTAGATTATAATACTGATGATAATATTCCTGATGTTATTTATGGTAGTAAATATACAGATGTTGATTATAAATTCCAAAGAGGAAAACTGAATATAATTAAAGGGTCTGTTCTTTCAAGATTACTGATTTTAGCAGAACAAAATAATATAAATAATAGAGTACCATTATCTGCTTTTATAGACGACTTAGCCGTAAATGAAATTCAAATTCCTTCAATATATATAAAAAATGAAGAATTTGAACAATTTGCTTCTAATACTGGTACAAATGAAAATGATATTTTCATAACAATAAATAGTATAGGATCTGTGTTGGTATTTGATAAACAGACTTCTATCTTGAAATTTAGAATATCACTGGATAGTTTGAATAGCAATGAAAGAGTTAAATCAAATGAATCTGGAATGTTTGGTCAAGATTTTATCATCACAGGTTCTTTCAAAGATGTAAGATGGGTTCTTATATCACATAAGGCCAATTCAATAGATGAGTGTATACACTGTGGATCTTTAGAATTATTTGTCTACGAAGACAAGTCAATTTCTCATATAGCCACAATATCCTTACCTTCAGTAGAGGATAACAGCTTCTCTTATCTCGGTAATAACGCCATCAAATACAATCCACCAACATGTTCAAATGACAAAACTTCAAATAATGACTCTACAATAATATTTATATCCTCTGAATATTACCAAGACTCAAGAGGAGCTGTTTTTAGAGTAGATCTGAAGCAACTTCTGAGTAAGTATATTGAATCACAAAATGATAAAGGTAAAATTTTCGAAAAATTAGATTTTAGAATTGATGCTCAAAAGGATACTCTAATTTTAGGACAAAGTGATTCTGGTTATTCAAATTTTGGTCATGATTTAAAATTATTTACTTATGAAGACTCGGATTACATATCTGTATCTATGCCTCTATACGGTTACAATAAACTCTCTTTTGATACATCTTGTATGATTGGAAGAATCGGTTTATACAAATTATAGCTTTCCCACTTATTTGCTATTTAAATTATTTTTCTTTTTTTTTTTCTTTTTTTTGACCTCCCCTTTTTTTGAATTAATTTAATTTATTGAAAAAAGCACATATATGTATATATTAAAAATAAATATAATTATAAATATAAATATAAAAGAATGTTTTAAAAAATAATATAATATGCCAATATACTTAAACCAGAAGATATAAATGACATTAAAAGATTAACCCCATTGTTACTTAAAATATCAGAACCTGAAATACTTTGCACTTTGGAATTAACAAATTTACTTATATGTAACTGATAGCCACCATCAATTTCGATGACTTTATTAGAAGATGAGTCAACAAAAGATGCTTGTAATATAGCACCTAATAAAGAGTCAATTAGAGTCCCCACTAATCCAGTAAAAGTTAAGAATAGCAAGGATGCAATTAAACTAAAGATAGAACTAAATTGGTGGAATCTAAATAAAACATAAATGACAGAAATAATGAAACTACCGGTAACTCCTGAAACAAATCCCATCAAACTAACTGCACCATTTGTTCCTTTTGGAACAGTCTTAAAGCTGGTTATTAATATAGGATCAGATTTTGATAGTATACCAAGCTCTGATGAGAGTGTATCTGAAGTTACAGAGCAATAATGACTGACAACACCTATTTCCAATAATTCAATCCATTTTTTGGTATTTTCCGATTCCGTATTTCTCAAAGATATTATTAATATAATGATAATATAAACAGATGCAGCCAAACTATTTGCTAATACTTGAATATGATTTCTCTTATTTGATGTTGAATCACCATCAATATTGTGAGCCTGTGTTAATTTTTCTTTGTATTCATGTTTGTATTTTGTAGCCTTTGTACCCATTGAAAAAAATGATATCAGTAATATTAAATATAAAAAAGTTGATGATATAGAGTGAATCACTCCAGTGATTAAAGCAGCTAATATTGCACTTTCTGTAAGATTTTGCTTCTTTCTGGAACTATGCACAATATAAGCCAGTACCAAGCCTTTCAGTATATAACCAATAATAATATACATTTTCCTTTGATCTCTTTTTTTTGTTCGAAATATCACCTTTACTGAATCAATTGAGTGAAATAAATGTAGAAAATGTATTGGATCACACATGTAGATACATTTTTATAGATAGACTTCTGCGTCTGCTTTTATCAGAACTCCTCTAGATCCTCAGATTAGAAATTTAACCTGCGGCGGAAGCACGCATGTTTCACAGGCGCGTTTTTGCCTACCACTAAATTTACTGATATAATTAATTAAATTATCCGATTACAATGTGCACCATCGTGTAAATATGATCAACTAAAAATTATGGCATTAAGAGCAAAATATCAAATGTAATGTAAAAAGAAACTAAGAAAAAGCATTAACATCTAAAAATATATAAATACAAAAGACTTAAAAAATATACACAGAAAGTAGTCATGAAACGAAGATACATAAAAGATAAAGCCAATAAAATTATCCCTGGAGATTTGCTTGTCTTTCATAAAATTCAACAAGTTGTTCACTACTTGTGGCATCTTCGGTACCTTTATCATCTCTTAATCTAATAAATCTTGGGAATCTTAAAGAAATACCTTTACTTCCGTCTCCATGATAAGAAACACCAGCTCTATATGTTGGAGACTCTGTGAGATCAGCCGTTAAAACTTCAAAAACAACAGTAGGTTCAAACCAAGTATCAGGTTTCGAGTTTAAATTTTCTTTATCGTAAACGTAGAAGGATTTTGGGTTTGCAATTTCTGTAGGTTTCAATACATCAGTAAGTTTTTGTAATAGCTCTTCACTGAAACCAGTACCAATTTTACAAACCGTTTCATATTCACCTGTATCTTGGTTATAACAAGCCAAAAGGAAACCACCATACCATCCTGTTCTTTTACCCTTACCAATATAGCCACCAACAACAACAAGATCCAATGAATCACCGACACCATCAAGATAATCCTTCTTCAACTTCAACCAGTTACGTGATCTCTTGGATGGTTCATAATATGAATCTCTACCGGTTATTGTCTTAATCATTAAACCTTCACAAGCATCCTTCACAGATTTATCTAAAAAGTGTTGAATTTCGTCGATATTAGAACTGTTCATATATTTTGCAATCTGTAATTTACCATCAATGAGCTTTAAGTTTTCTTTGATTATTTTCCTTCTTTCCTTTAAAGGTTTGGTTAAAAGTGGTTCTCCGTTTAATAATAAAATATCAAAAACGAATAAACAAACTTGAACTTTAATTTCATTTTCCTGAACATCTTTCCTCTTTCTTGTAGATAACACTTGGAACGGCAAAATTTTTGACTCTTGCTTATCCCATGCAACACACTCAGAATCTAAAACCATACTTTTAATATCAGGGTTTAATTTCTTTAATTCATTAATGACACCAACTAAATCTGGATATCTTTCAGTCATATCTTCAGAATTTCTTGAATAGATCTTTAATTTTCCATCAGGTAAAAGATGCAGTTGTGCTCTTTCACCATCATACTTATATTCACAAGTGAATTCTTGACCTTGGAATTGATCTAAAATTTCAGTGACAGATTTTGTTGGTTTGGCTAACATAGGTTTCAATGGTATACCTGGAGTTAATCTACAGTATTTATGAATTTGTCTTATTCCATGTTCCAAAGCACTCTTAATTATTAACTCATAATTTGGAGTTTGACTGAAAGCATCCTTAATTTTTTCTTCTGCTTCAACTAAGTGTTCAGGATTAACAGATTTCTTGCTATTTTTGTAACATTCAAATTCTACAAATGCTTTAGCCAATGCGACTAATACCGATTTTTCACCAAAATTTATTCTCAATTTACCTTCCAAAGATCTCATTAAAAATTTCGCTTCTTCTCCTTCACAGGCAGTTAACATTTTATTAATTATACCAATTTTTCTAGCTTGTGAAGAATTACCAGTCAATTTTGCAATATCTGTTAAGTTATTGAAAACTTGATCAATTGTTAACGGTTTGGCTTTAAACATGACACTTTGCTTCTTTCTTGACTTTAGAGCAACAACACCAATATCACCAGCTTCGTGGTAATCTGCTTTGATCTGTTGGGTAGAACGACCAGTACCAGTGGAAATAGCTTTGATAAGTAAAGTTTCACCTAAACCTAACTCTAAACCTGGTTCATAATCAGGTCCTAATCTATTGATCATTAGGTATGTGACTTTGATCAAATCGTCAGCTGGATTAGCAGATGACTTTAAAACTTCTAAATAAAATTCAGATGCAATTGCTAAATTTTTCAATCTACCTGGTTCTTGTTCTAATTTTTCAAAAACATTAGCCAAGGCAGAATACGGTAATGATTGATCTTTTGAAGCCCCTTTCTTAAGAGGAATAATATTTGATTGAGCAGTTTTGTGGTATTGTTTATCCAAATTCAGTAACTTTTTAGCTTGTTCCAACTCATTGGCCTTTTTATGTTCTTCAATCGAGTGATCAACTTGATCTATTAATGTCTCAGTTTTAGGAATATCCTCAGATTCAGGAGTCAATTCCGTTTTCAATTTCTTTGCTTTGGGGGAATTTGATCTTGATCTTGATCTTATTGGTTTCTTACTGGCTGGATCTCTGGTTGGAGATCTCGAGCGAGAACGTGATCTAGAAGTTTCAGAAATAGAACTTGAATCTTTGATCTCTCTTTTCACAGGTGAGCTTGACTGAGATTCAGCAGTTTTAGGCTTAGCCTTAACCGCCACGGCTCCAGATTTTGATTGAAAGAATCTGTTTAACGTTTGCTGATGAGAAGACATTACTGTGGGAAATAAAGAGACTCTACTTATATTATGACTGATTGAATATGGAGCTGGAAATTTTGAGTTCTTGAGAAATGTATGAGGTAATATTGTTCTTAAACGATTTAAATAAAACAGCATTCCCTTATCCTGTCTCAGGGTCTGATTGATAATTTTGAAATTCTTATTATCAAATTCCAAAAATTGTTATCAGAGAAATTCAGATCAATTTGTTGGCTCTGCTCTTATCAGCTCATCAAGTTTACCAATTATTCAGATATCTTTTCAGGTATACTGGAAATTCAAGTGATAAAAGCATCATATGAATTACTCCATACAATCGCAAAGGGAGGCGCGATTCAAAGCAATATTAAGGAACGCGTCTGATAAAAAATTTAACCAAGATATATGGATGACGCCAGTACACCAATGTGATATCCGGCTTATCTTTGTACCTCGATAATGAGATACACTCGCTTACACTCGTTTATTTTACTCCGCAGGTACAAAGTGCTACAAAGTGGTAGAAACCCTTTGGGTCTGGGTATATTACTTATATTAGATTAAATGTGTGGTAATAAATAAATTTATATATTTTATAATCATTTAGTGAGCTGATATTTAGATGGAGCCTTTAAAAAATAGTGATATATCATGAGCTCACTTAAAGCTTACTCTTTTCAAAACCCTCAATGGCCTCAAAATCGGAATATATAGTTGTGTGAGGATGATCCTGTAAGTATGTACTTGGGAAATCAGCAGTTTCTGGTGAGCTGACGGTTTTTCTTAAAGCATATCTCTTACCTTTACCGTATACTACAATAATAATTTCATCCGAGTTGTCTATAACGGTGGAGATACCAACACTTAACGCAAATTTTGGAACCTTGGAAAGATCATTGTTAAAGAATCTGGAGTTTGCCTTGATTGTACTTTCTACTAATGTGACTTTTCTAGTAATACTGTTTCTAGGAGAACCAGCTTCATTAAATGCAATATGACCTTCTGGACCTAAACCACCTAAGAATAAGTGGATTCTTCCATATTTCTTTATCTTGGCTTCATAATCTTGGCATTCTTTTTCCCAATCGGAAGCTAATCCATTAAGTATATTTATATTTTCTGGTTTAAAATTAACGTGGTTGAATAAGTGATGATACATAAAGTAGTGATAAGACTGTGGGTGGGTGGCTTCTAAACCGTAGTATTCATCCATGTTAAAACTCACAACATTCGTGAAATCAACTTTACCATTCTTGTATTGTTCCACTAATCTAGCATAAACTTTTTCTGGAGATGAACCTGTAGGTAAACCAATGACAAAAGGTTTTCTTTCTGTAGGTTTGAATTTATTGATTTTTTCAATTATATAATCAGCAACGCTATTGGAAGCTTCGGTGGAGTTTTCAAATAATTGGAGTTTCCTGTTATGTGAGTAAAAGGGGGCAACATTGTTAGTATTCCGAGTAGATATAAACAAAATCAAATATTGGCACATACATTTTAGTTATTTGTTGATTGTATTCAGATATAAGATATATGTACAAAAAATAAATTAAAAACTTAAAGGAGCTGAAATTTCAAATGAAACAAAATTGGAAATCAATATACTTATATATTAGGGAGTGATCAGGTAAATATGTGGAAACTGTGAAATCTTTGAAATTTATTGTTGCATTGATAAGAAACCGCTCCTTTTTATTGTCGGAGTATTAATGTAATGTTACATATCTTTATAGCGTAAATGTTACATTGATTCTTCTGTAACAAAGAACATTTCGTCGCGTCGACATTCATAATCGTCGCTTCCGGGAACTTTTTGCCACAGAATTTGAGAACTCTATCGCGCCTCAACCTTACACAGGCTCAGATCCTATTGTGTTGTGCAGGTTTGTAATCTTAATCTTCTGTCTATCCCAAACAGTCAAAGTGCCGCTTGACTTTCGTTTATTCTGATTATATAAAAGATGAAAACACAATTGGCGATATTAAAATTTCAGGCATCAGAAATGTTGTTTGATATTTTCACCCAACATAAATTCAATTTCTTCTGATATGCCACCAACGTGAGTCTATTTGCTATCTTAATTTTTGAATTGTTCATGCAATACTAACAGACGTACAGTACCGACTTTGTTAAAATTGCAAGAAACAAGGTATTGCCTATACGAATCTTTGTCAATAAGCGATCTATCATTAGCAAGTCTAAAAAGGAAACAGATGTGCACGCTTCTAGTGGTAGAAGTGTTTTGACAGC
The DNA here is from genome assembly GCA_001599335.1 of [Candida] boidinii. Taxonomy (NCBI): domain Eukaryota; kingdom Fungi; phylum Ascomycota; class Pichiomycetes; order Pichiales; family Pichiaceae; genus Ogataea; species [Candida] boidinii. The sequence continues at coordinate 1,496,298 of BCGP01000003.1, read as the reverse complement.
TATTCCTGCTAAGGACTCTGCAGATGATTCAACATCTGTTCATCATAGAGCAATGATTAAATTATCCAGGTGCTATAGAGTCATGTTATCTGTTAGAGATAGGAAAGATTTGATATATTCCTTTAAAGAGCAACTAGTGAAATATTTAATTGAGACAGATATAGAGAAATTGAGTGAAACATCAAAGGACTTCATTAAAGATAATGAATTAATATATAATGAATTTTCGAATTTTTCGAATTTTCAGAAAGATAAATTTATATTACCCTTAAAGAACGATAAATGGGATTGTTTTATTGTTTTGTCCGCGGAGTCTATACATTATTTAAGAAATTTACTTTTCTCTTACGATGATGAAGAAGGTTTATCAGTTAAACGACAAATGCCTTATTCAACTTTACTTATACGATCAAGTTCGATTAAGAAATCAGGAAATGGTAATGCGAATGGAAGCAACTATAACAGTAATTTATTAGTTGAAGATGAAGATGAGATGGCTATTCCTTCTACATTTGATGCTGTTTCTGTAAACGATAAGAACAGCCATGAGGATAAAAAGACAATTTTAAAGTATAAATACAAAAAGTCAACGGTGTTACCTACTCCGATTGATATTCATGTATGTGGGAAAGTTAATTAATCAAAAGTTAATTAATTAAATGCCACTGAGTATTAAGTTTGATTATATATAGAGATATAGTCATGATTTATAAAGTAATCTTTAATATATAATATCATCTTCGAAGTGTGATTACAATCTATTTTTAAATAGTACTTTTATAGTAGATTAAGATAAAACAATGATGTTCGAAAGTAAGATAATTTTAGTTTTTTTTTATTAAAGATACAAATTTATTTAAAAATATAATATATTTAAGCGGTGGCTTTAGCTTCTTCTTCTTGAGCTTCACTCCATTCTTGTTCGGTCATGTGCATGTTATCAACATCTTCAGCTAAATCTTCTTCATCGTATTCACCATCTGGTCTTCTGATAGATAAGGTTGGCTTAACTTGAGCGGTTTCAAAAGTCCAAGTGGCTAAAGCGTTTTCACAGTCAATGATGATTTGTTTAGAAGCTTCGTAACCGTCATAAGATGGTCTAGTTTCACCTGGGGTGACTGGAGAATCGTCTAATAATTCTAATAAAGCTTTACCGTAACCAGCAATTAAGGCTAATTTTTCAGAGTGTTCTCTCATAGAATCAAAGTGGTATGAGAAAGCAGCCTTTAATTTTTCTCTTGTGATGTTTGATAATTGAGCTTCAGCAACTAAAGATTCAGCTTCAGCTCTGACTAATTCTTGTTCTAAAATTGTAATTTTTGGTGATTGTGGATCTTTATATTTTAAGTAAGCAATTTGATCTGTGATTTTTTGTTTTCTGTCTCTAGATGGTTGAACAGAACCTTCGATATCTCTGATACCCTTTAAGGTGATTCTGTATTGATCGTAACGGTCGATGAATTGTTCTTCTAATTCACCAATTTCGTAGGTCAAGACACCTAATTTATCAGTAACATCAGAAACATCATCTTCGTTTTCAGCACCCCATAAAGATAATTGCTTAGCAGCGGTCTTTCTTTCTTTAGCACATAATTCAATGGCGTTCATAACGTTCTTTTCCATCTTAACTAATTGAGCTAATTTTCTAGATAATTCTGGACCAAAGGAACCAGCGGTGGTTCTTCTGAAAGTGTTGGCAATTGAGCCAGCACCGAAGAATCTGTTGGTCTTTGTGGAAGAAGCTGGTGGAGGTGGAGCAGCTAATTGAGAAGCGGTTGGCGCTCTTGTGGTTCTTAAGGAATATGTTCTGTGCATTTTGAAATGTATATAAAAATGAAAGTGATTATAAACACAGTTGATTGTAAAATTAAATCAAAAGTAATTAATATAGTAAACTACTAACAAGTAAGCAAATGATTTTTTTAAATAGAGTGATAATTGGTAGATGCTATCACTCGCAATTTACAATTTCAAAGAACCAAAATTGAAAAGATGGGATAAAGAGGGGAATTAAGAAGAAAAGAAAGGGGAAATCCAAGGGTATTTATTCATTCACCCAATTGAACAATCAATCAATCATTTAATCAATTATTCAATTATTTTAAAATTGGAAATATATATATTGTCAATTAATATATTATTATCAAAAAGAGTTAAACTAATAAAACACATTTCTATCTATGGGATAATAGTTTATCTGTATTATTTAGCTTCATTGCCATTCATCTGCTATTCAGATATACATAAGAATACAAGTAATACATTCACAATTCACATAGAGAACGAAGCACATACACAGTAATTTCACTTTAGGAAATTTAAGTAATGTAAGATTACTGCTTTGTGCATTAGCACCGCATTGTTATGCATAACTGTGTTTGTGTGCCTTTGCTGCAAAGAAAGAAATCTTATTTACATGGCTTTGACGGGCGTGCACTCTTGCCTGGCTTCTCCACGGTGGAGATTTGCATGCCACCCCACTCATACACAGTTTTCTTCACGCGCTCGTGAGATACACGCGTTATTGTCTATGTTCTCAAAGATGGCGGGTTTGTCTCAATACCACGCACAGCTAGCTGCCTTGGCTGGATAGCAATCACATTACTGAGCAAAAGCATGCGCCACAACCTGATGGACGCCGCACTAAGTTTCCCTGTCACCAATTCTTGAGTGGATTCTGGAGAGGATTCTGGAGTGGATTTTTGGGTGCGAGAGAGAGGGAGTGAGAATCTCAGCAGGAAATCTACTAAACCATGTTTACTCCCTGATACCTTCCGTGATGAAATATCTGTATTCTGGGGACAGTCCAGTATTTATCAGCAAAGTCATCGGTTTCATGCTATATAATATACAAGTAGGTGATCAAACTCTGAATAGCTTTTTATCTTTTAAAAGATTTCATGAGTTATTCGATATGATACCACGTATCAATTATCATGCAACGGTTCAATTGGTTGAAATATTAGTGCTTACTATTGCTGTGTTTAATCAGAAGTTATCAGTTTAAGCAATAATAACTTCAGATTAAGCAATAATCTTGTTTGCTTTAGTGCCTGCTGTGAAATAAATAAACCACAAAAACTCAACATCCTTACTGAACTGCTAAAAGAGATTAGTGGTGGAGCAACTTTCCATGCTAATTATTAGTAGCAGCTCGTATCCTTCTAGTTGCTAACTTATTCGTATCTTGAATCTTGTATCTAACATAAGTATCGTGTCATTCCACATTCTAACCAAAGACGGTGTGGAGGGTCTTGACATTCTTTGCGCTGGATCTGCAGCCGCTGGTTCCGGGGAGAGCTTGCCAGACCCGCCACTCTCCTAATTCTGGATCTCCTCGGCTGGAGTGGCGATGACAGAAGTTGGAAAAATGGCATAGCGTGTAATTATCGAACGCGCTCAATTCACACATTCAGGCAAATAATGGAGCTCCTCATTGAAGAGCGCATTTTACAAAGAAGGCTCAGCTCCAGTCTAATTTTTCACTCACTGTTGGCATCATGCCCCTTTTCTGTAAATTGTTTACCACATCATCCAATAGATGACTTGTATGTTCACTTTAATTTTTTACACTTCTTGATAAGCAAACAAAATTTATATATATTAAACTTCGGTCGCATGACTAAAGTCAGCGGCCAGCAATAAATATAATGCTCAATTATGTCATTGGATTGGTTAACAAAACAAATTATCCCTGGCCTTATACTTGCTGTTTACCTATATATATCCATTACATTTGATCCTTGCATGGGACAGCCGGCATGCGGGGAATTGCTGGAAGTTGTCTCCACCACCCCCTGTGAATGGTGGCCCAGCTATTTACTGAGCTTTTTACCCAGCGCTGGGTCGCACATACAAGTGATGACAGTTCGCACTAGCCACAAGATGTGATCTTCTTGCAGATACCCCGAATTTGAGTTAAGCATAAGCGGCTTAAGCGACTGCTCATCTGTGAGCTCTACTTTTCACTCACTACTCTAGCTTGTCTCCGTTAGTACAGATGAAAAGTGAAGAATATTTATATGAGCATAATAGAAACAATGGATAACGAGCCTAATAACCCACACTAAGATGATTGTGTTTCTCTATGAGCCAAAGGAGTCAATCAATGTTCCTGACAAGGACTTGTATGGAAAGGGCAGATGCACTTTGGGAAGATGATTAAATATTGTTATCGTATTTAAAGAGACAGAGATGAAGCTGTGAACACTAGTGGTAGAGCTTTGAGACTCATTCGCAGAATTATCCGAGATGGCAGTGTGGCATGACGGCTAAAAAGAGACTAGTAATCTAACTGGCTTAGAGACTCTTAAATTATCATATACTCTTCTTATTTCGGCTCATTCACAAATCTACATTTTGTTCACATTTCAAATTGGGTTCTTTTTCATATTATCTAAATATCCTATGAAAATTGGAGAAAAAGAAAGAGAATACATACTTAGATACATACATAAATATATTTCATACCGACTTACAAGCTAAGAAGGGTTTACACAGGGGGGTAGGGAACCAGTAACAGTATATACACGCTAATATTTGTTAGATCTTATTGTTCATGTGCCTTTGCTTACCCAAAGAATACAGGCCGCAATTTATTATTAAACATGTTCTTTCCTGCCTGTTGTAACGTTCGATGTTCTTCATGGTACCTGATCCACGGGCACCTCACTCTACGATATTATAGGATAAGTACGTGGGATTCTCCCACGGTTGATGGAAATCAAGGCTTGTTTAGTGACATAATCAGCACCGTGGGTGGGCATATAATGGCACACCAGGCCATGAATAATTAACTCCTCCCCAAGTGACATCATAAATTAAGTACATTATAATATAATAATAAAGAATATTTCAACACGATCTTTGAATATACATTGATTTTTCAAGAGTTAAATATAGAACAATGTATAATGATTACTTTAATACAAATACTGCGAAATTATAATTAATATTACAATGTATCTCGATAATCTGAATGAGCATTTGATTGCCATATGTTTACGTTGTCAAATAAGGTAATTTACCAAATATGGCAATTACCTGATTGGGAGACTGGTGTCTGCTTTCGGACATAAGAGGGGATTTTGGTAAGAGACTGACGGGAAATCACAGCGCAGCTTGTTCCAGCGTCGCAGCAATTTCAGCTGAAAGGGCAGCCGCTTCCTGTGGCTCCCTGTGGTATATCTTCAGATAGATCTCCTATGACAGTACCGCCGCTGGTCGCGTGGGCTGAACAAACTCTGAGCATGCCGCTTTTTCAGTAGTTTGTTCTCTCAGCCATGAAAGAATATGGGGCTCATGTACTGAATACATTGGAATACAGGATGACAATAAGCCAAAGGAACTTGACTACATGTTCCCTTACCTTTTCATTTTACTTCGCCACATCTATACAAAATCATTAAGTGAGTAGACTAGCGTGGAGCAGAGGAGAGCATGTTACGCAGCTAAAGGGACAACCACCATGGTCTCCCTCGTATTATGATGCGCACAAGATCTCAGAAATACCTAGATTCTTTCTGTGCCGTCTCATCCATGACTAGACAGGTTAGGCTTGTTTGTTTCTGTGAAGACATGGTTAGGCACGTTTATTATTCGTTTGAATGTTTCAGCGGCCTTCAATCCTAGTTACGAAAAGAGATACAAGTATATGAACCTCGACAAACGCCTTACTGGAGTCACAAGGCTGAAAAATAGAGAGATGGCATTAAGTTAAACTATGTGAAAAAATCACTTTATCAATTTGTTGCTTTCATTGGTTTTGCTTCAACTACTCTGGTATGACATTCTAACAAATAGTAACATCGGTTGAGAGCAATTAAAGTAATGAAAGACAGTATAAATATTAAATATATAGTATACATATATAATATAGATAGTTATATATCTATCTGTAGGATAATTCACTTATGCTCTCTACTAAAGAAGCTCAGCTCAGTCACTATTATCTGTGTCTAACCAAATATATATATGTTGATATCTTTCCCAAAAGGGATATTTCCTAATCTGGATGGGAGAAAGATCAGTACAATCGCCAAGTACGCTTTAAGAGTGAGTAGAGGATTATGTAACAGAAGCATAAAATCACTAGTTCAAACACTAGTTGATAAAGCTTTCAACTAATATAACTGTGTCAATTTAGTTATTATTTAGTCTCATCTTACCATGACATGACTCTAAATATTTAGTTTCATCTTACCATGACATGACTCTAAGCCAAAATTTAACAAGTGCTTCTTTATGATAATTTGCATAAATATATAGGAATAAGGACACATAATTGAAATGAAATAGATTTACTCAAATTTAATTAACCGCTTTAATAAATATATTTGAAAATCATGTATATACATACTCTCACTGAATTAAATGTATTGCATTATATATATATGTAGGTAGTACATAAGAATAAATTTATGCGGCAGCTATTTTTTTCATTATTCTATTAATACTGAACCCCTTTAAAATTAACGGTATTTCTACAAATTGGGATATCAAGGAGTGTAATATTTACATATTAAATTATTTCGCTTATAAAAAAATTGTAATTGATTTTAGATTACTATAAAAGTACAGATACATACATATATGTGTGTTATATATGTAGGAATCTCATTACTTTTCATTATCGTTATTTATTATATAATTACTATCACAATAATTGTCAAATTAGGATAAATTCCTATCTTGGACAATCGTAAAAGATAAAAAAAAATTACATTCTCAATGGAAAAAATGAGAAAAAGTGCCTGCCCGTTTTATAAAAATTAACACACGTTATTTTTCAGATATATTTTAACCATAAATTTGACTAAATTTTATTTCTTAAATAGTAAACTAAAAAAATTGTTTATTGATATTCTTTAAATATTAATTAAATATCCTAATATAGAATTAACGCTTAAAATGGATATCAATCATATTACTCTTATTTCTTACTCTATTAAGAAATATACAGATAGATAAATATATTGACTATTAAATGGTTTTGTCACATAAAACAGCTTTTCTCATTGTATGTTAGTAGGTTAATATTCTTCGGTGTATGGATGTATCTATCTCTTATCAGATAACATTAAAACATGTTGCAGAATATTGTAATATAATCGGCTATAATATATGACTACTCTTATATAGCTAGTAAAATGAAGTTTAATACAAAAAAAGAAAATAAAAATCTGTCATTAGCAATTTGAATAGTATTGAACTAGTGATTTAAAGTATGTTAGACTAAGATTAAATGATCACAATAGCAATTGAAATCTTATCTGAGAAATCATTGCTCGGAGTAATTTTTTTTCATCTGAGAAAATATATTTATTTTCATATAAATCAATGTTAACTCTGAAAATACACACATTTTGTTTTTGCCACTTTCAAAATTTCTAGTAGTGCACTTAGGATCAATATATTAATAATGTCAGGATTTTTTCAAGGATACAGTAATTTTATTAAAGCTAGACCACTTTTAGGCAATGGTATTACAACAGCAGTTTTATTTGGTACAGGTGATGCATTAGCACAAATTTTATTTCCAGAAGAAGTTAAAGATATAAATGGTAATAGTAATGATCTTAGTAATGAGAAGAAGAAAATAATTAATTATGATTTTATGAGAACATTTAGGGGTATGATATATGGTGGATTAATTTTTGCACCAATTGGATCTCAATGGTATAAATATTTAGAGACAATAAATATTTTTAAAAATTCAAATTCAAATTTTTTAAAAAAATTTAAAAATGATAAGATAAAACTAGGATTAAATACAATTGTTAGAGTTTCAGTTGATCAATTAATTTGGGCACCAGTTGGTATACCATTATATTTTTCATGTATGACATTAATGGAAGGTGGTAATTATACTGATTTAAAATTAAATTTAAAAGAAAATTGGTATAATACATTAATAACAAATTGGAAAGTTTGGCCAATTTTTCAACTTTTCAATTTTTATTTAACACCAGTTCAACATAGATTAGTTGCAGTTAATTTAATAAGTATATTATGGAATTGTTTTTTAAGTTATAGGAATTCATTAGTTTCAAAAGAAATTGAAAAAAGTGAAACACATTTCCCACCTATCCCTGAATGATTGAAATAATGAACTCATATCGATTGCTTGTCATGTGACAGTCTCATTTGAAAGAGAAGAACCCAGTCTGGACAAAAAAGGTAAGAGAATCATCGGAGAATCTGTGCACCTCTAATAATACGCGCATATTAATATTTATCGAAGATATTACGTTATCTATAGTGAGAGCTCATATATATATTTTAAATTTCTATATATAGCATATAAGTAAGGCGTTTTCAGTATACAGGAAATTCATTATTCTGTTTTTAATATATAATATGCAGTATTGTTTTACTTTACCTTTTTAGGTGGTACCAATTGTATTGTAGAAGCTGACTGTATTACTGTACCTACTACGTACTGTACTTAGTGTACTCCTTCAGTTATTTAACATTAACGTTAAAGTTAACGTTTTTATCTTTAATTATTCAGCATTTCGCTAATTATGCATTTCAAGAAAGTGTGTGTTAAGTTCTTGTTCTTGATATTCCTTAATGAAACGAAAACTACTGTCACATGAAATATAAATATACTGTGACATGGACATATTGTTATCATTTTGGTACGCACCCACTTATTATACACACTCAAAAAAAGTTTCTGATATTTCTCAAGTACTTTATGGAGTGGAGCGAAATTATTTCAAATTAGAAACTCAATTATGATCTGTCATATATGAATGTAAGTGGAGGTAAAGATCGTCCCCAGCCTCTGTCTCCGTGTATCTATCTCTCTGTAGTCTAGCTGGCCGTGCCACTGTAACTGCCACCCTCTCCCGTCCTCCCATTCTGTGGTTGCCTGGAGTGCCTTGTTTTCTTGTGGCAGCCGCCCGTATTTTTCCCCCCCTCCGCCCTTTATGGAAACTGCAATTTCAGTGTTCCACGGTGGTGCAACTGCGTAGTTCCCAGGAAATAGCTTGTTCTGTGATGGGCAGCTGGCGGAAGCTTGTCGCGAGTGGGTTTCTTCCTTCTCTAACTGTTTGTTGTTTGTTTGCTTTCTTCTCAATCCGTAAATTTTCTGCTCTGCAGAGTATGGCGTTGTCTGTTGACTCCACACAGTGGCTTTCTTATCGCACCGGCATGCTACGGGAAAGACTAGGTCAAGGCAAGGTAGGAATAGACAATACCAGGCAGGGACAGGAGGAATGACGTGACTGACATCATCGGCGCGGTACGGACAATAACAGTCTCGACCTCTCCCCAAGAAGGCTGCAAAAGCGCTACACGCCCTCCGCACGTTTTCTTCCCAAAGCCTTCCTAGATGCTTCTTCACCTGCAACGGTTTCCCGCAATGCCACCCCAGTGCTAGATCAGAGCCATAGCCAGAGGTAGCGGAGCCTGAGGGGGATCTTGTCCGCCCCAGCTCAACTCAGTCCACCGACCATCCACCAACCTCATGCTTGAACAGTCTGTATGCTTATTGTGCTCGTGCATTGTATGCGCTGTTGTTGTGCTCTCTCTCCAGTTTTCTCTTGTTGATCGCTAGCTCTGTTCTTGTTCTTGTTCTTGTTCTGTTTTGGGATCCTGTTCATTCTTCTGTTGATGTTGAACGCTTCAACCTGGGTCTTCCCATCAACATCACCAGCATCTACACCGTTCCCTTCTCTCCAATGAGGATTTCATCTCGAATAAACTCATCCCTCATCCTTCTGCCGTTCCCTGTGTTCTGAGTCTGTAGCGTTATTCATATTACCTGACTGTGTAATCATCACATACTTACATGCCTATCCCAATGAGACAAGCCTTTCAGTTCAATATCATTTTGCACCGACTGAACTGCCATTTTTTATAATCAATCCGTATACCATCAATTTTATTGATCATAAGAGGTATTAGTAAACAATTCATTGACGATTCATCATTTCTTGTTTATATTTATCTCAATTTAAATATTTGAAATATCAATATTAATATATATATATGCATATATAGATAATATAAATAAATTCAAATACCTATACACATATATTAACAATTACAATCCCATCATTCTTGTAACAACTTGAATTAGTATCTCTGATATATCAAATAATTGACAATAAATTTACATACCACAAAACTCAATTTAGATATAGAGATTAAAATAATATCTATTTGTTCATAAACAAGCTCCTAATTCTTTTTTTTCTCTTATTTACTTTTCATAAAAAATAACGCATTCTCATCTTTAAAGCATTTTCATTTCACATATAAACATTCATAAATTTTATTAGTACATTGATATATCTATACAGATATAGATAGAAATAGATCAATACTCACTCAAATATTATACATATACACACATATATACATATTCATACTCATAATCCGCATATAATTATAAACATTTTACAAAGATGATGAAAGGTTTCAAACAAAGGTTTAAAGCCAAAACAAGTCAATTAAGTTCGACTTCAACATCTTCTAAATCAGAGAAAAAATCAAAAGATAAAAAAGATGAATCTAAATCAAAGGATAAAAAAGATGATTCAAAATCGAAAGATTCTTCAAATAGTTCAAATAGTACAAGTAGTAAATCTTCAAGTCATCATCATCATTCAAGTAGTTCTTCATCAGATAATAAGAAATCAAATACTAATTCTCCAAGTTCTTCAAATTCTTCTTCAAATTCAACAAAATTAAAATCTCATAATTCTCAAACAACAGATATAACTTCGAATAGTTCAATGGATTTTTCTCAAACTCCAACATCTCCAACCGCTCCATTATCAATTGGAAATACAACTGCAACTACAAATAACAACAATACATCACCAAATAATGCCAATAATAACAATAATAATAAATCACAACAACAAATTCCAACAATTGTAAACCATTCTCAACAAGTTCAACAAATGGATACTTCCAATAATGATACTGATTATAACGGTTATGATCAATCACAACATTTATTAGTTGGATCAGGTAATAATAATCAAAATTCGATAAATTTAGAATTGTCAAAAACAGTTTCACATTCTTTTGAAAGAATCCCAAAAGCTGATGCCGACTTGGATTTTAAAGGTAGAACTCCACAAAGACATTCTTCTTCAAGATTTGAAGCTCCACCAACTCATCAATATTTCCAAAAATTGGCTGCATTTGATGAAGTTGATCCAGAATATTATATAGAACTTTTCGTTCAAAAAGTTGATCAATGTAATATAATGTTCGATTTTTATGATCCTTCTTCTGATATTGAAGGTAAAGATTTAAAATCACTTACATTAACAGAATTAACAAATTTTATTTCATCAACAAGAATTCAATTCACTGAAGAAATGTACGCTCATGTTGTTGAAATGTTTAAAGCAAATATATTTAGACCAATCCCACCACCTGTTAACCCAGTTGGTGAAATTTATGATCCTGATGAAGATGAACCAGTCTATGAGTTGGCTTGGCCACATATGCATTTGGTTTATGAATTTTTCTTAAGATTTGTTGAAAGTCCAGATTTTAATAATACTTTAGCAAAACCATATATTGATCACAAATTTGTTTTAACTTTATTAGAATTATTTGATAGTGAAGATAATAGAGAAAGAGATTGTTTAAAGACAACATTACATAGAATTTATGGTAAATTTTTAAGTTTAAGATCATTTATAAGAAAATCAATTAGTAATGTTTTCTTAACTTTTGTTTATGAAACTGAAAGATTTAATGGTATATCTGAATTATTAGAAATTTTAGGTTCAATTATTAACGGTTTTGCATTACCTCTTAAAGAAGAACATAAAATATTCTTAGTTAGAGTATTAATACCTTTACATAAAGTTAGATGTCTTTCATTATATCATCCACAATTGGCTTATTGTGTCATTCAATTTTTAGAAAAAGATCCTAATTTAACAGAAGAAGTTGTAATGGGTTTATTAAGATATTGGCCAAAAGTCAATTCTCCAAAAGAATTAATGTTTTTAAATGAAATTGAAGACATATTTGAAGTTATGGAATCAAATGAATTTGTAAGAATTGAAATACCTTTATTTGCTCAATTAGCAAAATGTATTTCTTCACCACATTTCCAAGTTAGTGAAAAAGTTCTATGTTATTGGAATAATGAATATTTTGTAAGTTTAGCTACAGAAAATGCAGAAACTATATTACCTATTGTATTTGCTTCATTATATGAATTAGCTACACCAGAATTAGAATTTATTGAACAACAAGCTCAACAGCAACAACAGCAACAACAACAACAGGGACAGAAACATGATGGATTCAATAACATGGATGATATGGGTATGGGATTCGATGATATGAATGGAGTAAATAATTGGAATAGAACAATAAGTACTTTAGCTTACAACGCTTTAAAATTATTTATGGATACAAACCCTGTTATTTATGATAGATGTGCAATTATGTATGAACAACAATTAAAAGAAGAATCTGAAAGACAAGAAGTCAGAAAAGCTGGTTGGGCTAAATTAGAAGATTATGTTACTAAATTAAAGTTAACTGAAAATAATTCAACAAATACTGAATCATTAAATGAAAATACTAATTCTGCAACAACAATATCTCAATAGTATCTGTGCAATTATATTCTTCATTTTTTTTTCTCTCTCAAAATTTATACCCCCCTCCCCAATAACATGAGTTTATATTAAAGTTAATTCTATTTAACTATCAACGTATAAAATTTCAGCATCATAATATAACATAAAATACTTCATTTCTAATAAGATACCTATTATGCTTATAGTGTAATATGACATCTTGTTCTTCTTAATAGCAACTTTTTTTTTAATCTTATATTTTTAGCTTTTTGTTCTTATTTTTAATAATCATGAATTTTTTTTCTTCTCTTTCTCATTTACACTTTACCATTTCCATGAATAATTCAAAGCACGTTTATATCCTCAATCTAATAATTTTTTTCTGTTTTACAATTCACTAAATTAATGTTGGATCTGGAGCGTAAATGAAATACATAGCTCCAGATCAATAGTTAATTCTATTTTTTTTTTTAAAAAAAATTCCTTTTTTATTCGATTAAAATCTTTTTAGATTGTTACATTTTAATTTTTTTCTTTAGTTTATTTTGTTTTTACTTTTTATTATTATTATTAAATATTTTTATTTTCTCTTCCTTTGTTCGTATTAAATTTATACCAATTTCATTATATATCATATATCCTTCAAAATTATAATAAATTTTATATTAATTTTTAAATTATTACCATTTTTTATTACGCTTATATACAAATATATTTAAAGCTAAATTATTACAGTTAGTGATTTAATAAAGTGAAGAAATAAAAAATATTAAGCATCTATTAATAATGTATTTATTATATATGTAACAAATAAAATGAGAATGAAACAAAAAAAAGGAATAATCATATTAATGAAAGGATAGTATATAAAACAGTGAAAAATTTGAATCAAGCTGAAGCTTTATATTCTCTTAAAATAACAGGAACAGATGAAGGTGGTAAAGCACCGACTTCTGTTATAATTTTTTGAATATATTCAGGAGGAGTTAAATCATATAAAATATTTAAAATATTTAATTTTGTTATTTCTTTCCAATTACTTAAAGTACTATCATTTTCTTTTTCTTTATTAGAATTTTCTTTTTGTTTATTTTGCTGTTGCTGTTGTTGCTTTTTATTTTGTTTATTATTTGATTGCTGTTGTTGATCATTTGCGGATTTTTCTAATTCTAAAGTTTTCAAATATTGCTCTAAATTAAAACCATTTTTAACAAATGGTTTAGTATTAACTAAGTCATCACCATCACCTAATTCATTTAATGTAACAGAATCTAATTGAACTTTATCACTAAATTTTATAGATTCACAACAAACTAATACAGGAATATTTTTATTATTTGCAGACATTGCTATTAAAGCAGTACCAACTCTTGAATATAATCTACCATTTGATAACATTGAATGAGCACCTAAAAATACTGTATCTACATCTGAATTTTCTAAAACTGAACTTAAAGAATTAATTAAAGCATAATGACATTTAATATTGGGTATATTTGATAATTCTTTAGCTAATTTTTTACCTTCAAATAATGGTTTTGAATCAACAATAACAATTTCAAAATTTTTCTTTTCTTCAATGGCACAATATTTAAAAGTTTGTTTTAATACTTCTGAATGACCATAAGTTAAAATTTTACTACCATTATTAATATGTTTTGAAGCCATTTGTGTAATAACTTTATCTGAATAATCGATTTTTTCAGATATAAATTGATCAATTTGTTCACATAAAATATTTTTAGCTTCTAAATCTGGCATATCAATTGGAATTAAAGAAATTTTTTGTTTTAACCATCTAATTGTATTACCCATAGAAATACTTAAAGGTCTACCTGTTTTCAAGTATTCAATTTGATGTGATAAATGACTAGTTAAATTTCTTGTTAATGAAGTACCTTCTGGGGTCTTATATGAGACAATAACATCTTTAAATGCAAATAACATTGCTTTACATCTTGCTGTGGAACCAACAATTCTATACGTGGAAATCTTTAATGTTAATGATAAAATTGAAGGATGCACAATGTTAGCAATTTGTGGAGAAGATGAAATTCTTTGTTCTCTTGTCTCTAAATGACCAAACATTGGTGGAATCTTATGGTTATCTTCTTTAACTTTAGCTAATTCCATTTGCTTTTTAATATGAGATGCTGTCTTTGGTTTAGCATTTTTTTGTTGTTGTTGTTGTTGTTGTTGTTGTTGTTGTTGTTGTTGTTGTTGTTGCTGTTGTTGTGCATTATTACCCTTTTGTTGTTGGTTATTAGCATTTGGATCTGCAGGGGCACTTGTAGCAGCTTTAGCAGCAGCTCTTTTAGCTGCTTTTTCCAATTTTTTCAATTCTTTTAATTCTTTATTAGAAAGTTTTTTCTCTCCAGTTGGTGTAGTCGGCGTTGTTGGAGTAGCTGGAGTAGATGGCGTGGTTGGAGCAGTTGTAGAACCTTCCGCTTCTGGGACAGCTACAGCTGGAGTAGCAGTTGATGAATCTGTGGACATGGTTTGCTGATTACAGATTTTAAATGCTATATTGTCGTTCAAGTTTAAGAAATGCAGCTAAATCAAGAAATCTTCTAACAATTTTAAATAAGCATTCGTTTCTTTGCAGTCTATATTGCAAAGTATCTAGCCAAGAGTAGAAAGATCAATGTCTGATTATAATTATTCTGAATGTTGAATCAACAACAAAATAATGCATCGCACAAATCACTTGACCCATTTTCAAGCCAGCTTAAAATAATTTTTTTTACAGTAGTAGCTAATCACAGGGAACAAGTCCAGCCAAGGGTGATACTGTAGACAAAAAGAAAACGCGGCCAGGAATAGCCAAGCCATACCGGGACATGCCAGCCAAAACAAGCCGATTTTTATCAATCTGCTTTGAATTATGACTGAATTAAAATTCGACGCACATAATTTTATTACCCAGTCGATAGACTTAGAGATTACTTTGAGGGTTACCCTGCTAATGTTGGATGAGGAGATGACATAAGCAACCGAAGTCTGATAGTCTTTTCTGTTGCTTCACTCTAAGTAAACACCGAAAAGAGCTGAGCTGGTTGCGGCGAGAAGTCCAACTGGCCGCAGCCGGGGATCTGCTTATATCCCCGTAGATATATCTGCTGGTGCCGGAGTAGCAGGGAAGTAGAAGCAGGAGCAAAAAGTAGAAGCATTACGTAAGAGCTGACGTTTATTGCCTTTGATAGCTTCTGTCTTTTCTTTTGCTCTGCATTTTGCCAGCCGTTTCCCTTTTCAGCTGGAGGCATTGTTCTCATTTAGAGACTGAAAAATTTTGATTCCAGAGTATGAGAAGGGGCATGAGAGGGAAGCAGAGAAGGAGAAGTAAAATTTGTATGCAGTAGAGAGAAAGAGAGAGAGTTTGTAGTAAACAGTACTGTTGGCCCGTGTTTTTAGCGTTGAGTGCCCTTTGGTGTCTGATAGATTACTGGCTTCAAGTTATACCAGCGACAGATTGTATTCTACAAGGTGGCACCTGCTGAGACTCAGGATTGGGTCTTGTAGGTATTGTCATACCGTAGTGTAACCGTAACTTCGTGTCTGTCTGAATCAATCTCAACAAGTGGTATCAGAGATCTTTACCTAACATGATGAGCAATTTGTTGAAAAAAATTGTTCTCCTTTCTTAATTTAATGTATAGTTATTTTATCTATTACCACCTACTATAAAGAAGATATAGAAATATATATAATATTTTATTTATTAATAGCTTATTTTGGCTAAATACACCATATAATAGTATAATAGTTTAATAATATAATATATAAAGAATTTTCAAGATGGCTCCAGCAGTTGAACCCGAAGAAGCTGAAAAGAACATTGAAATGTGGAAGGTCAAGAAATTGATCAAAAATTTAGAAAAAGCTAGAGGTAATGGTACTTCTATGATTTCTTTAATTATTCCACCAAAAGGTCAAATTCCTATGATCCAAAAGATGTTGGTTGATGAATATGGTACTGCTTCAAATATTAAATCAAGAGTTAACAGATTATCAGTTTTATCTGCTATTACATCCACTCAACAAAAATTAAAATTATATAACAGAGTTCCACCAAATGGTTTAGTCATTTACTGTGGTGAAGTCTTAACTGATGAAGGTAAAGAAAAAAAATTAACAATTGGTTTTGAACCATTCAAACCAATTAATACTTCTTTATACTTATGTGATAACAAATTCCATACTGAAGCCTTAAGTGAATTATTAGAAAGTGATGATAAATTTGGTTTTATTGTTATGGATGGTAATGGTGCTTTATTTGGTACTTTATCCGGTAACACAAGAGATGTTTTACATAAATTTACAGTTGATTTACCAAAGAAGCATGGTAGAGGTGGTCAATCCGCTTTACGTTTCTCCAGATTAAGAGATGAAAAAAGACATAATTATGTTAGAAAAGTTGCTGAAGTTGCTGTTCAAATGTTTATTACAGCTGATAAAGTTAATGTTTCTGGTTTAATCTTAGCCGGTTCTGCTGATTTCAAAAATGAATTAAGTAGATCTGATATGTTTGATGGTAGATTACAATCAAAAATTGTTAAAATTGTTGATATCTCATATGGTGGTGAAAATGGTTTCAATCAAGCTATTGAATTATCAGCTGAAGCATTAGCTAATGTTAAATTCATTCAAGAAAAGAAATTAATTACTCAATTCTTTGATGAAATTTCTCAAGATACTGGTAAATTCTGTTATGGTATTGATGATACATTAAAGGCTTTAGATTTAGGTGCTTGTGAAATTGTTATTGTTTATGAAGCCTTAGATGTTGTTAGATATACTTTGAAGAATTCTGAAGGTAATGAAGTTATCGCTCAAGCTTCTCCATCAACTCCAAAGGAAAATTATATGTTAGATAAAGATACTGGTGCTGAAATGGAAATTATCTCTGAACAACCTTTCCTTGAATGGTTAGCTGAAAATTATAAAAACTATGGTGCTACTTTAGAATTTGTTACTGATAGATCTTCTGAAGGTTCTCAATTCTGTAGAGGTTTTGGTGGTATTGGTGCTCTTTTACGTTATAGAGTTAATTTCGAACAATTAATGTCCGATTCAGAAGATGAATATTACAGTGATTAAATGTAATAATGATCTTTTAATAACTTGTTATGTTTGTTAACTTTATGTTTTAATTTATTTGTATTTCATTGACATTCATTTGTTTTCGTTTATTTATTTATATTCAATTTTCTTTTTTTTTTCTCTTGCCTTCTTTTGTTTTCTTCCATTTCCTTTTTGTTTCTTTTTTATATTCTTATTTTATTAATTTTATGGTATTACCTGTTCTCATAATTTTTTCCTGTTTTGTTAATTATTCTGATAATTAGTTGGTTAATTCATTCCAATCTTAGGCATACGTATTTTTTTTATATATATATAATTGCTTGATTGTTTTCTTTTTTTCTTCTTCTTCTTTTCAAAGTTATGTACCGTATAATAACAAAATTTTAGACTTTTAAATTATAATCAATTGATTTTACTTTTTAATGTAATCTGTAATTTATTTTACTTTTAATTTAATACGTAATTTATTTTATTTTAACTTATCTATACAGTATGCGGTTAGGTTAATTATGCAATATATTAATAAATCTTCATTTATTTCTTTTGTCTCTTTCTCTTACCTTCTGATTTTAAAGTAGTTAATGCATCCTTTTCAGAACTACCAATAACCAATTTATTAGTTTGATCATCTCTCATTAATAATTCAGCTAAATTAGTCAAACCACCAGCAATATAACTTCTTCTACCTGATTTTCTAATTGGATGAGTTAACATCATTTTCAATTCTTTTCTTCTAAATTTTAAATCTTTTGCATCTAACATTTTACCTTCTTTTCTTTTTCTATCACGTTTTAAGAAATCATCTTCTTCTAAATCACTAAGATCATCAATTCCTAATTCTTCAGCAGCCTTACTAACCCAACTGTTTTCTTTATTAGTGGTTTGTGAACTAACTTCGGCATCTGCGATCTCACTTGCTAATTGAATTCTTTCTTTACATTGTCCTAAGATATCAACTTCAATAGGTAATGTTTTCAAATCATCAATCTTTTCAGTTTTATTAATAATTCTTCTTAATTTACGTAATGGACCACTAGCTTCTTGTGGAGAACACATGACAATACTGACACCCTCTTTACCAGCTCTGGCAGTTCTACCGGATCTATGAACATATAAATCTGCTGAACGTGGTAAATGATAATGAACAACATGTTGAATATTTGGAATATCTAAACCTCTAGCTGCAACATCTGATGCAATTAAAACAGAACTTGTCTTATTTTTAATAGCCTTTGTACAATTCTCATTAAATCTTTCTAAAGATCTTAATCTTTGCTTTTGAATCATAGATGAATGTAATGATACAGTTGGAACATTTAAAGCATTAAGTAATGGTGCTAATCTTTTAACTGAATCTTTTGAATTTGTGAAAACTAATGTTGTACCTGGGAACATAAGTAAGAAATAATATAAATATAAATCTCTTTCAGTTGGCATACATGGAATCATGGCCTCAGTAATCTTATTGGCAACAAGTTCCGTAGGGTTAGCATCTATAAATGAAGGTTTACTTCTAAATTTTAATTTTTTACCTAGTATATCCATAACTTCTTGTACTGTAGCATCCATTTCTTCAACTTCTTCAACTTTTCTCTTATTATTATTTTTCTTACCCTTTTTCTTATTTTTATTGTTACTATTACTAGGTGGCTTTTTATCTAATTTACCAAATAATTCTTTTGAAAATGTAGCTGAAAAGACTAATGATTGATATTTTTTATGTTTTACTTCACTTGGTCTGAAATTTTGTAAAATTTCTAAAATTTTATCAACTTCTTCAAAATGACCATCTTGTAATAATCTATCAGCTTCATCGAATACCATGGTATCAATAGACGCTAATTGTGTTGCAATATTATTGTCCTTTTCAATCAATTCTAAACAACGACCTGGTGTGGCAACAATGATTTGAGGATTATGAGATAATAATCTTTCTTGCTTTTGAATAGATAAACCACCAGTTAATGAAACAACTGTATTCTCATTGAAAGGAGAATATTCAATTAGTTTCTTCAAATGTTTAACAACTTGTGTAGCTAATTCTCTTGTTGGTGCAAAAATTAAACCAGCTGGAACTTTTAAGAGTTTGTTTTCTTTAACATTTTCAGTGGCTGATAATTTTGCCAGTGCATTGTTTAATATTGGGATACCGTAAGCTAAAGTCTTACCAGAACCTGTAATAGCCTTACCGACAATATCTTTGCCATCTAATGCTAAAGGAATGGCTAATTTTTGGATTAAAGTTGGTGATGTGAAACCTAAATGTGATAAACCTTGAACAATATATTTAGAAAGTTCCATATCCCAATTTGGTAATGTGATATCTTCATCCAACACTTCTTTTAAAGTATCAAATCCACCTTCTGCTAAATCATCATCGTCTTCATCTGCCTCTTCTTCTTCTTCATCTTCATCTTTTTCTATTTTTGATTCTTTTTCGTCTTCTTCATTTTGTTCATCATCGGCTGATATTTCTTCAACTTCTTCTTCATCATCACTTGTTTCTTTTTCAACTTTAGTCTTCTCTACTTTTTGTTTTGCCTTTCTTTCCTTTTTATTATTTTTCTTTTTATCAGTTTCTTCTTCTTCATTATCATTTTCACCTTCAAATTCAATACCTTCAGTAGGGTCAAATTTTTCAGCTTCACCAACTTTTTCTTCATCCTTGACAACAAATTGAACTTGACCATTGACGATCTTAACATCAACACCATCAATTTCTTCTAAGCCATAGAACCCATCGTAATCACCTAAAGTATCTGGAATTTCAACTGGTTTCCATTTAAGAGATCCAGCAGAGACAACATGCGGTTTACTAACATTAACTGTCAATTTATCTTCAACTTCTTCTCCATCACCTTTCTGTATAACAATCTTACTATTTTTACCTTTTCCTTTCATACCAACAATAACTTTACCTTTTGGTCCATTAGGCTTTTTGGATTTTGCCATTGGTCTTTTCTTATTTATCTTGACTTTTCCATCTGCTTTCTTACCGGATTTAATAGCAGCTAATTTTTTGACTCTATTGTTTCCAATAGGAGCCTTAGCTGACTTTTTACCTCCTTTCTGTACGACAGCCATATTTTTTCTTGAAATATAATTGGGTAGGGGTACGTTTATTTTGAAATAAACACTGACGGACTCTTTAAATAGATACTGATTTACATTTTTATACAGTAGCACTATATCGTTGTACAAATGAACTCCAATAAAACATCCTATACATCCCCATGCAAACAACCTAATAGACCTAAAGAAAACTCAAACACTAAAAACAGAAAAAAAAAAAATTTTGTGCATAATTTTTTTCTTAGTCTCATTGAGAACCCGATTGAAAAATACCGATCTAGCGACCCCATCTTTTTTTAAATGACGACGCGTCGAAATAAGAGCTTTTTCTTAGTAAAATCTCAAAAAGGAAATGAAAATTTAGAAAGACGGCATTTTAAATGATTTTTCATTTTATATCAAATCATTTTATGAGTTTACTTTCAGTGATTTCTTGTATATATATATATTGAAAATTTCAGTGAAATTTATATGACATAATTAATTTCAAAACAAAAACTTGAGCTCTGTAAAAGCACCTCTGTTTCGTGGGAAATAGTATTATGGCAAAGAAGAAGACATCAAGCCTGTTAAAGAGACAGCGAGGTATTACTGGCGGTTCTGTTGCTTCTAATTCTATAGGAGCTTCAAAGAGACCTTCTAGTTTAAAGCCATTGAGAGCTAGACAGTTAATTAGAAGGTTTCATATTTTGTTAAAAAATAAAAGTTCTATAATATCCAGACTATCTAATTTATCTGGATTAGAATTAACTGAAAGCGATTATTTAACAAAAATTAAAGGGAAAAAATTAGAAATTTATAAAAAGCATAAGGCAGATATAATCGAGAATTTGAAAGTTAATAAAACTCCAGATAACGCAGATATAATATCACAGGCTTCTATTAGTGATCTGACAGCAGAGATATTGGTTAAGAAATTAGGTGAAATCGATGGAGAGATTGATAAGAGAGGTGGATTGGAAACGTATCAAGTCGCATCTACGCTAGGCCAGAATTCTAAAAGAGGAGGCGACTCTTCTAAGAAGCTTATTGAATGGTTAAGAGAATTGAAAATTTACGAAAATGGAGCTGAAAAGCCAACAGCATTGGAAATTGGATGTTTAAGCTCCACAAATTTGATTTCGACAAGTAAAATTTTCCAAGATGTTGTTAAAATTGATTTAAATTCCCAAGAACCAGGTATTATTTTGAAACAAGATTTCATGACAATGGACATTCCACCAGTTCCTGAAAAATTCAATCTTATATCATGCTCTTTAGTATTAAATTTTGTTCCGACTCCGAAGGGGAGAGGGGATATGTTAATCAGAATGACTAAATTTTTAACAAACAGTACTAATATAGAATTACCAAGCTTATTATTTCTAGTATTACCATTACCATGTGTAAGTAATTCAAGATACTGTGATAACGATCAATTAGATAAGATAATGACAAATTTAGGGTTTGAGAAGATAAAGTACCAGGAAGCTAAAAAAGTTTCATATTGGTTGTGGAAATGGAATGGAAGTGAAAAACTCAATAAAAAATTTAAAGCTTCAAAGAAAGAACTTCATAAAGGTGGAAGTAGAAACAATTTCTGTATTGTTATTGGTTAAAGATATAGGGAATTTTATTGATTAGGATAAAGTTTATTGTTTAGCTTAACTATGGGAAAAATCGGACATTTAATTTTTTATTTTATTTTCGTTTCTTTTTAATTTATTTTTGATTTTTGATTTTTTGTTTTGATTTCAATTTAAATTAAAATTAATTTATTTTGATTTTGATTTTTACTGGCGGTTAACTTCTCTTGTTTCTATTACTGTTGTTTCTGCTCCATGTTTATAGATTTTTCTTTTTGTTCATAGTTTTCATTTGATTTAATTCAGGTAATTTGTAATATAAAATGTTGTCATATATTTCAATATTCTATTTTAAAAGTATTGCTTATTTGTATATAAATATTGCTATATAACATTAAACAATTAAGCAAAATGGGTGAAAACAAGACTGATATTGATGAAGAGCCTGGTTATTTTCAACAATTCCAACCATCGGTTGATGATTTTGAAGCACTGAAATTGATTGGTAAGATGAAAGAATTCAAAGAAAAAAATCGTTTATATCCTACTGATAGGAGTTTAGATTTGCTTATTAGGAAATATGTCGAAGGTCAAGATATTGAATTTATCGATAGAAGTGAATTTTTAAAGAATAACTATAGAGAATCCAGTGAACTTGATCAGAATGGTGACAAGGAGAAATCCAATTCTGGCGATACTGGTACTGCTGATGAAGATTCTTCTGATTTATTCTCTTTTAGTAACAAGGCATACAATGCTGAAATTTTGATGAATCCCTTTTGGAAGACATTGGGTTATTTTGGACTCAAGAAACAAAGCGAACCTTCTATTGAATTGATTGCGTCAGAACTTTCAAAAATGATCCATAAGTTAGAACTGGCACAAATTTTTAGAAAAGAAGTTATTTCACAATTGATAGCATATGCTAGTACTATGAGTGATTTTACAGCAAGAGATATTTTAATTGAATATATTTATATTTTAAATAATGAATTTCAAATGCAAGATCAATTAGGACCAAGACTTAAAGAAGTTTTTTCTACATTAAATTTAGTACAATGTAGAGAGAAAAGATATAAAGAAAATCAAAGGGATCAAATTAAAAAATATAAAAAATTGCAAAAGACAGAGCTTAAGAAGAAAGAGAAATATGAAGAAGAGAGAAAATCGTATGGTTTAACAAGTAATTCAGTGAAATCGGGATTAAAGACAACAAATATTGATACTAAAGATATTTTAACTGCTGAAAATAGAATACTTTGTAAATCAGCAACTTGTTATGATGAATATTTTATTAATAAAGCAATTAAAGTTAATTTAAAAGATGCATTATATAATTATTCAAAGGTTGCTTATAATCAAAGTGGAAAACTTCAAAGGAATTCAAAATATTTTTTTACTTATTGTGAAGCTATGTCAAAATTAATAAATATTGAAGTTAAAAAAGTTGAATATTATGATAATCGTAATAATATTCAGTTTAATATGATTAGTAAGTCAGCTCTTTTAGATATTGAAAAGACTAGAAAAGAGATTGAAGGAATAAATGGCGGTAAAAATGTTGGTTCTGATTTTTTAATTGAAGATGACGATGATTTTGATCAAAATTTAGGGTATTGTTTTGAATCTGATTCAGACGAAAAGGAGAATTTAAAAAATGATGACGTTGATAACAAACGTGCTAATGATGATGTTTCTAATAAAAATTCCAATATTGCTACAACAACTGCAATTAATGTAGGTCAATCTGTTGGTAATAATAAGAAGAGTGATAAATTTGAAGCTGAAAGGGTAAATTATTCTAAGAATGAAGATGTTTTAAGGAATATTTCCGATAATATTAGTAGAGATAAAGAGAATAGTGATGGTAATAACAATAACAATAGTAATAACAATAACAATCAAAATTTCCATAATGAAAACAATGAAGGGTATCAAAATATGAAACCACCAGTAACAACAACTATTGTCTTTAATGATTTAAATATAAGTGATCTTCCATCAAATAATTGGTCTAATTAATTAAATAATTTTTAATTATTCTTTCTCTTTTTAACCCTTTTTCATCTTTTTAAAATCTTTTCATTTTGCTTTAATAAGATAAATTTCTAGTATATTTTACATCCTATTGCATAATTTATATAATAATTTAATGAGTAGTTACTTTTCTAATACAGTAATTAAAAATAAAAATTAAAATAAAATAAAATAAAATTTTTAATAAAGCAGTAAAAAAATTTATAAAATTGAAAGCTAAAAATACATTATTAATATTTATATATAAATTTTGATGATTATAAATCTATGAACATGATAATAAAAGCAATAAAAAAATGGGAGATGCAGTGTTTTTGTGAAAAATATGTTACTAAATATATATAGTAAAAGAGAAAAAGAAAAAAGATTTATATCAATTAAATATGTTGATGTGAAGATTGACTGAAAATAATTTTACTAACTTCATAAGTTGAAATCATAATAGCACAAGAAGGAGCAATTTTTAAGCATCTTGGTACAATACCTGAATATAAAGCCATAAACCCTTCATTTTTAAAAATATCATACATGAATCTGAACATTGATAATTTATTAGTAGATTGTGAATTTATTGATGATGATGATGCAGATGATGATTTTATTGAAGATGTGGAATTTGAGTTTAAATCTTTTAAGTTATTTGTTACTTGTAATCTTGTCTTTCCTACATCAAATGGATTTGTTGCTAATGCTGCTGCTAAACCTGATAAAGAACCACTTATGAATGAATTTAAGAATACTTTTAAGTTAGTGGAAGAAAAAGATAATTGATTATTTTCATTTTTTAATTGTAAATTATTATTATTATTATTTTTAAAATAATCAAATTTTAATAAGAAATTTTTTGAAAAAAATTCATAACAAGACCAATAAATACCAGAAAATGGAACATCTCTCCAAAGAGTTAATTGTAAACCTTTAAAAATTGTCAATATACCATTTTTATTTATTTCTGATTTAGCATTATTTAAAACCATTTTAAATAATTGAGAAGAATGAATTTTAGAATCTGAAGGTACAGCTTGTAATCTTGTCTTTAATAACTCTAAAGGAGCTACAGAAGTAGCAGCTATAATTCTTGCAATTGAACCACATAATAAAGGGTTTAAAATTTTATAATCTTTTAAAAATGAGGTATCTCTTAAGTATTCATAACCACTAAAGTATACAATATTTGATGGGATCGCCATTAAAAGTGTTAGTGATAAACCTCTATATAAAGTTGGGAAACCTTCATTTTGTGAGATTTTAACCAATCCATTGAACGTTCCTGTTAATTTTGATTCTTTTACACATGAATTTGAGATACAAAATTCGTTTGTCATTGTTGTGGCGGTGGAAGAAGAAGAAGAAGAAGAAGATTTTATAAAATCTGAAGTCTTTTTATTTGTCAGTGAATTTATAGTATTATTATTTTGAGAATTTTGATTAATTGATGATGAGGGATCTGAGCAATTCAATTTAGCAGTAGATGGTTCTTCCCAGAAGGGTACTCTACAACACTGATCACCTTTCTGTAAATGATTTGGGAAAAGTAATTGTTGTTGTTGTAATCTTATCCTTACGACATCGAATGGTGTTACCACTAAAGAAGTTAAAAGTGAACCAGTACAAGCGCTTATCATTCTTTGGTATAAAGTTATATCATTATTGTTAATATTGGTATTTGAATTATTTGAACTATTTTGAATAATTTTTTTAAAATCAGAGTTATTTAAATCATCTGATTCTTCAATAACTCCAGCTATCTCTGAAGACATTGACATTTTTTGAAATATTTATAATATATGTTATTTGTAGTATGTGATGTGAGATATAAGATATGTGTGTAGTTATATTTATGATATATGTGGTATGACAATACTATTTGAATCTTACTTATATTGACTTTTCTTTTAAGAAAAATGTGTGAACTATGTGCAAGAAAGTTGAGTAAGTATCAAGTGTATTTGAATAAGGTATTTTTCAAAGATGCGATGCGACGGTTACAATGAGTGGCTGTAATGGGATCGGATCAGGAGGAGATGAGGTATGAGATATGAGGGATAGTGAAATTATGGTAAGAAATGGTATAAGATAAGATCAAATAGCGTACAAATAATTTATTTGTAATATAAGTGAAAAAAAGGAAAAATACTTTTAAATCACAATGAGTTGTTGAAGTTGTTGAAGTTGTTGAATGTCAAGATGATGCAAATAAAATATTTATTGTACTTAATGTAAATATTGTTATAAAGAAAGTCGCTTTGAGTTTCACTCTACGTAAATAATCAATTGTTTAGTATAATTACATAATTACATAGTTAACATACACCGCAATCTTTAATTAACTCTATTTAATTTTTCTCACTTTTTCGTATTTATTTTATTTATTATTTTATTTATTTTATTTATTTTTGGATTCTCGCTTAAATTGAATGCGGGATTTGAAAATCGCTGGCTGGCGGGATGGCGGGGTAGCGGGGTGGCTAAATTCACAGCTGGCTGGCTGATAAGCTGAATGGCGGCGTGCCTCATCAGCAGGAGCGGAGACAGCGGACATTTGTGAGTCAGCCATTTGCTAGACTTTTGCCCTCGAGTTTTCCCTGGCTTAGCCTGGCTTAGCATGCTAGTGTCTGGCTTAGCCTGCTAGTGTCTGGCCTGTGCGGGCAATTGCCACTGTCTTGCACCTTTCTTAGCCATGTGTTGTTTTAATTAGGCAGTAGATTCCCAGCTTTATGGAGCACAGGCAGGGAACATTCGGCCGAGACTCGTAAAGAAAGCAATGTTTAAGTCCCTTAATCCCATTCCGAATTGCTTGCTGGATAAATACCACAAATATGAATATGTTATTCGGATATTAGTATTCAACTATTTGGCATATATATATATATATATATCATTATATTTATTATGTTTATTATAATATTATTAGTCAATTCATTTCATTTCAATTATGAATAATATACAATTTAAATCTACATGATATCATATTTGTTAATTGATATAATTTAATACAACCCAAAGTTATAGTATTGTGGATTTATCGGTTTATTTAAAATAGATCAAATAAATTTATTTAAAAGAATATAAATCTATATAATAAAGTAATAATATCTATTTGTTAAAATATTTGTATATTAGAAAATCAAATAAGTGTAAATAAATAAGTGTAATTCATCTTTTGATAATTGCCTATAAATAATTAAAATTTAAAGACGTGATCTTTAGTATAACCTAAATTAGCCAAGATACCAGTAACTTCACCTTGATCAGAAGGAGAAACTTTACTACCTGAAATAGCTTTATATAAAGGTGGTGGACCACAAATATAAACATGAGTATCATCAGAAGGACCAGATAATCTATGTTTTAAATCAGTTTCAGTGATATAACCAATTTTACCATCAAATTTTTGACTTTCATTTGATTTATCAACAAAATAATCAATTGTAAATTGTTTTGGATGTGATTTTGATAAAGAATCTAATTCTGATTTTAATAAAATATCATCTGGAGAAGTTGAACCATATAATAAATTAATTTTTGTTTTATCATTTGGATTTTTTAAGATTTCATGAATTAATTGATATAATGGAGTAATACCAGTACCACCACCAATTAAAGTAATTTCTTTAAATTGATTTTCTTCCCATTTCCATTTTAAAATTGGACCTTTAAATGATAAAGTATCATTTTCTTTTAATTCAAAAATATGACTTGACATTTTACCACCATCATATTTCTTAATTAATAATTGTAATTCACCTTTATCATTAACATCAGAAATTGGAGTATATGGTCTAATAACATTTGAACCTTTTGGAGTAACAAATTTAGTTAATAAACAACTAGCAGTAATTAAACCTGAAATTTGATCTTTTGATGGTAATTCAAAAATAAATTCTTTTGTATTTGAAGATAAATCTTTTGATGATTTTAATTTTAAATCAATCCATTCACCATTACCTGTAAATGCCTTTGGAGATTCATTTTTAATTATTGTTGAATTTGACATTGTTGATAAATAATAAGCTGATCCGATGCCAGCTATAATTGGAATAGCAATTTTATAATTATTTAATAAATTTCTTGTAAAAATAGACATTTTTAATAATTGGGGTGTTTATTTATATTTATTTATATAAAATTATTTTAATTATCTAGATTAAATGATTAAAAATTGTTATTTTTAAATATATAAGTATTTCAAATATGTGGATACAATTGTGGAAAAAGCGAAGAAGCAGAAGAGGGGATAGTATAATTTTACAATTTTACAATTAGGCTAAGCAATGGTTTAAAAGGAATTGAGTGAATTGCAATTGAGTGAATTGCAATTGCAATTGAAACTGAAAGTAAAAGAATACGATGAATATAGAATAGAATATAATTTGCAAGAATATAGCAAACTTGCAAATTGTAAAAATTGAATTGCGGGAAAATCAAACATTAAAGCATTATTATTAAGAGACAGCGTGAATAAATAATTAATTAACTGTGGTTATTATTATTCAGTAATTTACGTAATTTACCAATTAAGTAATATAATTATTTCTTTAATTCTTTATTTCATTAATTCTTCTATTATTTTTTCATTGCTTATCATTCACTGTTTATTGTTCAGTGAAAGATTCTTATCCGGTTTGTTAGGAAGGTGTTTGTTGGCTGGCTGGCTATCCCGCTGGCTATCCCGCTGGCTATCGCGCTGGCTGGCTGGAGTACGCGCTGGGCTGGCATATTCTGCGTGGGCAGCATTTTCTAACTGGGTTCCTCTAGCAGAGCATTTCCGGCTGGCTAAGTGGCTGCACACCCTGTGGCTCATCAAAATAATTACCTTTTGCCGGTGTTTCCGCACGCGGAAAATCAGTTGCATCTTTATCCGTCTGCGTATGAAGATTACGGGTCACTCCCACTCTTACTTCCCTGCTCAGCCGACAGTCTGGGCCACTGGCATTTCCATTTCCGCCACTTCCAGCATTTCCTCCACATCCTGTAATCCACAATTTGCTCTTAGCCAAGCGGCAGGATTTGTCTGGCACGCTCTGCAATTGCGCCATTCTCTGCGGAGTGCACCCGCACACAGCACACGGGCTGGCCGGATTTCTCGATAACTGCGGTGAACTGGTAACCCGTTGAGCCATCAATCAAACCATCACAAATCTCCGATCAATAAAATCTCTTCTCCACAAAATGCATTATGGTAAATTCAATATACTCTCCCTTATTGCTATTTCATTTCAATATCACGTTATCACTTACCTCATCTTGTTTATATATATATATTTAAATAAATTAAATATTTTATATTCAATTGATATTTTAATGATAATACTAATCGTAATAATTGATTTAATTAAAAATATTCAATATATATAATATTAATAAAATGAATTTTATGGGATGTAAAACACAAAAAGATTTAATATCAATTTGTAAAAAAATAATACCACCATTATCTCCAAATTTATATAAAGGACAAGCAGGTAGAATTGCAGTTATTGGTGGATGTGAAGATTATACAGGTGCTCCATTTTTTTCAGCACATTCTGCTAGTATGCTAGGATGTGATTTAACTCATGTAATTTGTGAATCAAATGCTGCTACTGTTATTAAATCTTATTCTCCTGATTTAATGGTTCATCCATATTTAAAAGATACAAATAGTTATAATCAATGGAAATTAAAAGAAATTTTATTAAATTCTTCATCTTCTTCATCTTCTTCATCTCCATCCTCTTCTCCATCATCATCAGATATAAATGATATAGAACCATTCATTAAATCACAGGTATTGCCAAAGATTCAATTATTATTAGAAAGAATACATGTTGTTGTTATTGGTCCAGGTTTTGGAAGAGATCCAATAATGTTAAAGACATTAGAATTAATAATAAATGAATTGAAAAAATCAGATAAACCAATAATATTAGATGCAGATGCATTATATTTATTATCAATTCATCCAAATATAATTAAAAATTATTCAAATTGTATAATAACTCCAAATATAGTTGAATTCAAGAGAATTTGTAATTCAATTAATATTGAATTTGAAATTAATGAATTTTTAAATAATTTAAATAATGAAAAATTAATTGAATTATTACAATTAGTTTCATTAAAATTAGGTAATATTACAATTTTATTAAAAGGTTTAAATGATTATATAGTTACTAATAATTCTGATAATAATAAATTATTAATTATTAATGATAATATTGGTTCATTTAAAAGAGTTGGTGGTCAAGGTGATACATTAACAGGTTTAATTTCATGTTTATGGGCATGGGGTTCATATACATATAAGAATCAATTATTTCCACAATCAAAATTAAATCCAATTTTAAATGATGAACAAATTAAAATGATAAGTTGCTTTGGTGGTTCTTTATTAACTAGAAATTCTGCAAATTTAGCATTTAAAGATTATGGTAGAAGTTTACAAACTTCAGATATACATAAATATATTAATAAATCTTATAATCAATTTTTTAATTAATCTTTTTCATTTACAATTTTTCATTTACAATTATTTTAAATAAATTTTTTACTTAATATTAATTGATAGATATATATGGTTTTTCTTTTTTATAAAAAAAAAATAAATGATTTGTACATATTTGTTTTATTTCATACTTATAGCTAATGCTCACCAAACATTTTCTCTTCTTCTAAATTTTAAACCAATAAATCTAGCTAATTCATCATAATATAAACCTAAATCTTCTTCACTATAATCATCAGCACATGGTGTAAATTCACTTGGATCTAAATTTGGAGTTTCAATTTTACCTTCCATAAATGCTTTCATTTTAGCTTCATCTTGAGCAGTTGGTGGTAATAATTCATAAAATTGACATAAATCTAATACAGTATCATCAGCTAATTCTTTAAATTCAGCAATATTTTTTGGGAAAATTTCAATTGCTGGTTCTTCACCCTCTTGATTTGGAATTGGAGCAATTATATCTTCATCTTCAGATAATCTTGAATTTGAAATTCTTCTTATATTTTTTAATTCTAATAAAGTTAATTGACCTTGTAATTCACCAACTAATTGAACAATATCTTGATTTGTAATAAAATCATTTACATCAATATCAGCAGATGATGGAATTTCACTTTCATTTTCAGGGTTTTCTGTTGTAGTTTTATTAATTTTAGATTCTCTAAATGATGGAATACCATCTTTATTAACAGATGGAATTTTAACATTTCCTAATTCTTTTGAAGTTTGTTTAACTTGTAAAGATAATAATTGATGACCTGTTTTACTTAACATAATTGATTGCTTTTTAACAACATTTGCTAATTCTTCAATTTGTTTTTGTAATTCTTCAATTGTTGGTTTTGTTGTAGTAGTACTCATTTTTAATATTTTAATTTATTTAATATTATTTAAATTTATTTGATATTATTTAAATTTATTTGATATTATTTACAAATTAATTGATTGATCTATTATTCAGTTTTATATATATCTATATATATAAGATGAATTGAATATAAAGAGTTAGTTGAATTCAATGATATGAATAACAATAAAAACTCACCCACACCATAAATAACCAACCGTATAAAACATGCAATTAAACTATTGTGAATAATATAAAACACATCATAAATTAAGCATCAGATACATATTGATACAATAATAAGTATAATGTATATTATGCAACGTCATGTTGTGGTGCTCTTTGTTGAGTTCAATAATTTACCGCGAGAAGAGATTCGACATATTTATTATGTTCATACTATTGCTGGGGGAAGTAGGGATTGGAGTCTCGATTGCTGTGCCGCGTATACCGAAGGAGGGCAAACCCAGCTGCGGCTCGTTTTGTGACCGGCCGCATATCCTGATATCCACCCAGGCGACTAAGCCACTGAGCCATCCCTCCACCACTAGCTTCACTAGGATTAGCAAAAGTTACATCTCGGCGCTTAATAATTAAAACGGACAAATTTCACAACTCTCGAAAATGTTGCTCTGCCTTGTTTACAAGGGTTAATTCACTTAAAAATGTTGCCCTCCGCTCTTGTTTAGCTTTATTTAGCTTTGTTTACAATTTTCCTTGTCTTGTCTTTAGTGGTCTTGTTTTGTCTATTTCCTTATTGGGAACTAAAGTCGATTCTAATTTGCCACTCTGAGATTCAGGGGCTTCTCCTTTACTGAGTTGAAATTTACCATTGTTTTAAGAATAAAAGAAATTATTTACTTCTAATCAATCATAGATATTATTATAGGTATGGATATGAGTAGTGTTATTACACAAATATACAATGCAAAATGGAGCTCCCTTATTGGCTGTAGCCACTCCCACCATTATTCCAGAGACTCATGGCAGCCTGTAACTCACAACAGCGTCCACTTTGTGCTTATCCGTACTGAAACTCCTGAACTGCACTTGCTCCACGTTGGATCCCTGGACGTTCTTAGCGTCCTCTGCGTCTTTCCACTCGTACGGCACTTTGGCGTTCTGGTCTGTGTACACCAGCACGTTGAACGAGTGCGGGCCTTGTAACTCAGGCAGAAACGTCACACTGGCTGTGATCTGCCTGATTATAGACTGGATCTCCTTCTGGATCTCTAAGTAAGACTTGCTCTGCCCTAAGGGATGCTGATCATCGATTCTTACTGAATGTGACTCTTCATTTGCTTCATCTTGACTTTGCGGCAATATTTCAACATCAAATTGCCACCTCTCTACTGTTTCACCTGTATCTGTGGACGTTATAGCAACAACAAGCTTGGACACAACGCCCCCGTATATCCATCTTTGCAATTGTGACATGATCCTTCTGATATAATCCTTGACTTCATCATCAACACTAACCATAACAGTTAATCCATATTTTTTAACCAATTGGAAATCTTCAGGTGGATATATTCCTCTCTGATAAAGAATACTATTGATCCCAAAATCTATTAGAACAAACAATCAAATAAATAAGTTAGTATTAATGAAAATTATATTCATATATATATAAATATATACTAACCAAAGAAATCTGAAACAATTTTAGATGACCCTTTAAGAGCTAATTTTGAACGAGTAGGAACATTCGTTTCACTGTCCATTGTAATTGTAATTCTTTATTCCAAAACTTTTTAATTCAATTGAATTGAACTCTAATAATACTATTAAATCAATTAAAAATATATGATCATATAAATACTAATAAGAACGCAAAGGAAAAACTATAAATCATCGTGTGTATATTTATTTATTTATGTTTATACATTTCTCGTTTTTGATTTTACACCGCTTAGATTTATGTTAGATTTCACAGATTTCGCGACCGTGCTTTTATTTTCTAATATGGTGTTCTCATGTGATCATCTCGGAATTGACTGATTAGATAGGCCGCTCACTCACTGATATTAACATGAATCGATTCTAAAAGATTACCACCGACAGCTCTTCTTCAATATTGGTATTTTTAAGTATGTTAATCATTCATTTGAATATCTATTAATTATACTTCAAATTGAATCGTTTTAAATGACTACATT
Source organism: [Candida] boidinii (assembly GCA_001599335.1). Classification (NCBI taxonomy): domain Eukaryota; kingdom Fungi; phylum Ascomycota; class Pichiomycetes; order Pichiales; family Pichiaceae; genus Ogataea; species [Candida] boidinii. The sequence goes on along the minus strand of BCGP01000003.1, from coordinate 1,462,474 downwards.
ACTTTTAACAATGGTAAGTATTGAATCAAATATTCACATCATCAAGCATCTCTTTAATACTAACTATCCTTTTGTTTTATTATAGCACGGAATTAAAAGAAAAACATTTACAAAAGAAGAATTATTGAAAAAACAAGCTAAAGATGCCCCTAAAATACAAAAATATAGAACTTTAACTGATTCTGTATTGGATAAACAATTAAATTCTTCATATAATCAAGAATCCTTTGATTTAACAACAAAATTATTAAATTTAAATCCTGAATTATATACAATTTGGAATTTTAGAAGAGATATTTTATCAAATTTTACATTCAAGCAAATAAATAATAATGATGATAATGAAGATAACAGTAAATTAATTATGAAAATAATTGAAGATGATTTATCATTTACTGTTGAACAATTATATAAATTCCCAAAATGTTACTGGATTTGGGATCATAGAAAATGGTTATTAAAATTAAATAATTTAACCAATTTGAAAAATGAATTGAAATTAATTCACGTTTTTTTCCAATCTGATTCAAGAAATTATCATGTTTGGCAATATAGAAGATATATTATTGAATTAATTATAAATAGAATAAAATCAACAACATCATCAAGTACTTCTAAAAATGTGGAAATTATTGATGAAAAAATATCTTTAATTAATTTTAATGAATTTTTATTCACAACTTCAATGATTAATAAAGATATCTCAAATTATTCTGCTTGGCATAATAGATCACAGTTAATTGAAAAATTAATAATTCAAAGTCCAATTTCATTAAATGATTCAATTGAAGAACCAATAAATAAAGATAAATCAATTAATTTAAAACAAATTGAAATTGATGAATGGTTTGAAATATTCAAATTAAATAATATAAATGATAAAAAATTTAAATTTTTAGCAAAAGAATTAAATTATATAAATAATGCTATTTTCACTGATCCTGATGATTCATCAGTTTGGATATATATGAAATGGTTATTTAGTAATTATTTTTTAAAAGATTTAAAAAATTTTGAAATTTTGAAATTAATTAATTCAGATTTAAATAATATTAATGAATTAAATGAATTAGAATTAGAAGATAATAATATTGAAAATAAATGGTGCTTACAATTACAATTTTATTTATTAAATATATTATACAAGAATAAAATTACAAATAATGTCGATGGTGACAATGAAAACAAAGAATTAATTGAATTGAAAATAAGATTAGATTCGATTTTGAAAAAAATGAGTTCTATTGATACTTTAAGAGTTAATAGATATTTGGAATATTTTTAAATATCTTCATCATCACAATCACGCACATCACATATATATAAATAAATATATAGATCTCTTTATATCTCCTTAATATAATCCTTTTCATGATATAAAAACCGTATACTACCAGTTTTACCTATATCATAATCTCTTAATTTGAAAAATTGATCATTAATATTAACCGATACTTTATTATTATTACTATTACCTTTACCATTGATACCATTATCAACAATTTTTGAAATTTTAATCTTTATATTAATTAAAATATTTTTAATATATTCTTCATCTTTAACTTTATCTAATTTATTACTATATTTTTCAATTAAACAATCTTTTAAAAAAGATGTTGAATAATTTTCTAAACTATATTCTAAAAAATCATTGATACCTATATCAATATCTTTTATATATTTTTCAGTAAAACAATTTTCTAAATTTAATGGATCAATAATTAATTTTGTATTTAATAATTCATTTGAAATTAATGTTGCTAATTGAATAACAACCATAGCACAATAATTAGATGATAATGATAATGATAATTCAGTTAAATATAAATCATTTAATATACACCAAGATAAATAAGTTAAATCTTCATTTAATTTATAAAATTTTGAAAATTTGATTAATAAATCTTCGATTGGATAATTTCTAAAATCAAAACTTAAAATTTCTAAAAAATTTTTTTCAAATTGTAATATTAATTTTCTTTGCTCTTCTAATTCTAAATTACTTAATTTTAAATTTTTATATTTATTTGAATATTGTATTATTAATGATAATTTTTTAATATAATCATTATTTTTAATTGATAAAAATAATGAAGTTATTGCTATTTCTGTTGTATAATTTATATATTTTAAAAATGGATTAAATAAAAAAAATCTTTGATAATAATAACATGCATATTGTAAACAATTAACTGGAAATTTTAATGATTTAACTAATACAATTAATAAATTAAATGCTTCTTTTTTCTTTGTTATATATGTTCTAATTTGATTACTATCTCCAAGTGTCTTTTTAAATAAAAAATTAATCTCTGATTTTGTGAAAAATGGTTTGGATAATTGTATATAATTTAAACCTTTTTCATTATTTATGTCTTCTAAACTATTTGATTCTTGTGTTAATGATGGTGATGGGGTTCTACTTGAACTTCTATCTGCTTCGCTTATTGTTCTCTTCAACATGATTGTTAGAAAACTTACTGACACTCCTTAAACACCTGATTTTATTAGATGGAAGAATTTTATAATAATGCAAAATAATATATATATATATATAAATTGTTATTTTGCAAAAGCAAGAATGAATGAACTTCAAACAGATTGTAAGAAAATCTAAGAAAGTCAAGAAGACATGAAGATGAGACATGAAGTAGAATGAACCTCCAAAGAGAATTATGCCGCACGTCTGGTGCAGAGATTCTTGGCTGAGAAGGCAAGCAAAACAAAGCCAGTCCCAGCTGAAGTCAAGCCGGACAGCCTGCAGTAGAGCCCAGCCGAGGATGCAGGAGAGCGGGATTTTAAACTGAGATCACAGATTGCTCACAAGAGAGCTGAGCGTACTGTCAAGTAAAGGATAAGCAACAGCTTTGATATCGATATCTCTGATCAACACCTGTGTCTGATCATTGTTAGTGATAGTAATAATCTTCGACTTCGATCAATCGTTTTCTTCCTTCACTATGTCGTTCTGTAATGAACTTAAAGCTCTTTTACTATCTCAGCTGTTTATTAGATTTCAGACGGTTTGCTATTAGTGGGAAGTACTGTTGTTTACTATATAAAAATTGAGTTTAGCGTATATCCAAAAAACGAAAAGGATATGAACTTGAACCAATATTTATAAAATATCAAAACTAGAATACACATAGACATACCAATAATAAAACAGTTAAAACATATACATTCATTCGCTAGTATAAGAAAACAATTACATTGAAAACACCACTTGTTTTAATTATAAAATACGAATTTAGATATATATTAGATATACATTAAAAACTAGAAGAAAAATATTCAATTATAATGGAACCAGAATCCGAAGTTCCAAAACCTGTCATAGGTCTGCGACATGGATTCGTCAACGATCCTTCACATTTAGAAGACTTACAATCACATTATTATTCACATTGGGATCTTAAACGTAATACATCATCTGCAGATCCAGCACCTGAAGATGAATTACATAAAATAACAGACTGGAAATCACAATCAAATAAAAGAAAGACAACAACTGCTGCACTTGTTTTATGTTTAAATATAGGTGTTCCTCCTCCAGATATTCAAAGACCACATGATTGTCCAGTTATGGAATCTTTTGTTGATCCTACTCAATTCACAGATTTGAAAAGAGCATTGCAAGCTATTGGTAAAAATTTACAAAATAACTATGAATCAATATCGTCAAGAACTAAATATAAACAATCCTTAGATCCATCAGTTGAAGACTTGAAGAGACTTTGTACAACAATAAGAAGATCGACAAAAGATGAAAGAATACTGTTTCATTATAACGGTCATGGTGTTCCACAACCAACTGCAAGTGGTGAAATTTGGGTTTTCAATAGAGGTTATACTCAGTACATTCCTGTAAGTTTATACGATTTACAAAGTTGGATCGGTGCACCTTGCATCTTTGTCATTGACACTTCAGCTGCTGGTAATGTTATTGAAAATAATAAAAAATTTATTCAAAAGAGAATATCTGACGAAGCTAATAATAAATCAAATCCAAATACTCCTTCACCAGTAAGTAGCTTTATAGAATCAATTCAATTAGGTGCTTGTAGATCAAATGAAATATTACCTTTAAATCCAGATTTACCAGCTGATTTATTTTCTTGTTGTTTGACATCACCAATAGAAATGAGTATTAGATGGTTCCTATTATCATCACCTCTGGCTAAAAATGGTTATTATGATTCATTAAAGACAAAAGATGGTGGAATATATCTTAAAGGTAAACTAACAGATAGAAAGACGCCTTTAGGTGAATTAAATTGGATTTTCACAGCCATCACAGATACAATTGCATGGACTTCTTTATCAAGACCTTTATTCAAAAAATTATTCAGACAAGATTTAATGGTTGCTGCATTATTCAGAAATTTTTTATTAGCTAAAAAGACAATGCCTTTAGTTGGATGTCATCCAATATCTGACCCACCTCTACCAAATATAAACGACCACCCAATGTGGGAATCTTGGGAATTGGCCTTGGATGAAATATTGGCCCAATTAGTGAAAATGAAACAACAAGAAGATGCATTAGAAAAAGACAATTCCGAATCAATAAATTTAAACAGAGAAGATGAGAGACAACAACAACAGCAACAATCACAACAACAACAATCACAGCAAGTACAACCACAACAACAGCAGCAGCAACAGCAACAGCAGCAAAATAAACCACAGAACAACATTAACAACGGTAATCCTATTAATGGTAATACAAATAACAATGTTGCCAATGGAAATAGTGCAAAACCTAACAGCTCTGCAACACAGAATGGGGTATCAAAAAATCCAAATGACAGCAATAAGGCAAATAATTCAGACCCATCAAAGACCATAGCTGTAGTTTACCAAAATTCTACCTTTTTTGAACACCATTTAACGGCTTTTGAAGTATGGTTAGATTATGGAGCAAATACAAAGGAACCACCTCAACAATTACCAATTGTCTTACAAGTTTTATTATCTCAAGCACATAGATACAGAGCATTGAAATTATTATTGCAATTTTTGGATCTTGGTCCATGGGCAGTATATCTTGCATTAAGTATTGGTATATTCCCATATATTTTAAGATTACTACAAAGTCCTGCACTCGATTTGAAACCTCTGTTGACATTTATATGGGCTAGAATAATGGCTGTTGACTATAAAAATACACAACAAGAATTGTGTAAAGATAGAGGTTATAACTATTTTGTTTCAATATTCACAGCACAAGCTAAGAAAGATAATGTTATCCCAGCTGGAGGTGCCGGAGTTGGTGGTCCAATTAACGCCGGTTTCCCAAATATTCCTTTAACTCCACAACAGGAAGCAGATCTTGACGAACAAAGAGCAATGTGTGCATTCATATTGGCCATATTTGTCAAAGACTTTAAAGAAGGTCAGAGATTATGTTTTTCTTTAGATTTGGTTAAAGTCTGTATACATTATATTGATACCGCTGATAATCCTTTATTACGTCAATGGAGTGCTTTGCTGATTTGTGAATTATTGGCTAATCACGAAGAAGCTATTTCCACAGTTTTCAAGAGTGGTTTAAATCCAAAAATTTTATCTTTACTTAATGATCCAATTCCAGAAATCAGAGCATCTATTATTGATGTTTGTTCCAGTTTAATTTTAATCGATAACAAAGATGGGTTAGATGGAGACAATAATTCCACTACTTCTGGAGTAACTATGTATAACAATCCTATGAGAGAAGAATTGAATAAACAAGATATTAAAGTTGCCATCGAAATTTTGAACTTAGTTAAAGACGGATCTCCTCTTATTAGAAGGGAGGTTATTTGTTTTTACTCAAGATTCGTCGTTAAATATATTTCATTTTTTATAATCAGTGCATATGGACAATTTGAAGAAGAAATTATCTTGATTGATGATCCAAGTTTAATTGACAGTGTAAGAAGAAAATCATTAGCATATGGTTCTATTTTCAGTTCAATTTGGAAAGTTTTATTGATTTTAAGTGAAGATCCACATGATGAAGTTAAAAATTACGCAGAACAAGTTGTCGATTATGTAATTATCAAATTAAATGAAAGTAGGTTAAAAGAAGTTGTTCAAGCTATGCAAGAATATTTATTACAAAAAAGATCTGCTGGATTGAATGCCTCTGGTGCTGGTGCTGGTGCTGGTGCTCATGGAGCTTCGGGAACAGATAACATCAAGCAACATGCTTCTTGTAATTCATTATCTACAAAACATAAAAATGATGAATTTTTAAATAGTTTAGCAGCTGCCGGTGGCGGTAATACAGGAGGTGTTATTTTAGAAAAGCCTATATCAAATACCAATACCAATACCATAGCGTATCCATATAACAGGAAGATAAGAAATTTAGATTCTGTAAGAAGATCACAATCGATGAATATTGGAAAATCTGAATTTAATCCTAACAAATCAGATGACCATACTTCTTTACATTCAGTTAATTCATCTTTATCAGAAAGATTTTTATCTAATATTTCATTGAGTGATGTCTTTAAAAATTTAACATTCGGTTTGATTGGAGACAGTGGCCACGATTCAAATAAAAATAACAATGACACTAGTGACTCAATGAGTGTTAATTTTTCAGGTTTATTAAACAACAAGAAAAACAATAATAATTTACAGATTTACAATTATGGTACTGAGCCAAGACCTACAACACCAAGATTTACACCTAAACCTAAAGATGAAAAGGGTAAACCAATATTACCATTAAAGAGTCAATTTTTTGAATATAGTACAGAATATTTTAAAGAACCACAAATTCACAGTAGTGAAGCTGATCAACCAGGTAGTATTGAATTTACGAAAAGAGAATGGAGAAGAAATAGGAACGAGGGTATTATCTCTGAGACACAACCACAAAAGGAGCTTGCTTTGACTAATAAATGGTCGAATGTTTATACTACTTTAGAGAATAATACACAACCTAGAATTATTAAATTTACCCAATTCGAAAATTATTTGGTTTGTACTGATGAAAAGGATAATGTTTCCACATTTGACTGGAATTTAAGTCATAAGAATGATGATTTTAATTATATGGATTATATTAATGGTAATAGTAATTCAATTAACAAAAATTCAGGAAATGGTAGTACCAATGGTTATAATAACAATTACTCATCTGAATTAATATCTCTTTTTTCTAATGGTAACCCACTTGGTACTAAAATCACCGATTTTGGATTTTTAAACGAAGATGATATCCCATTATTAATGATTGGTACAAGTGATGGTATTGTCAAAATTTATAAAAATTTTTACTCTGTTGAAGAGTGTCAGTTAATAAGTGCATGGAGAGCCTTACCAGATATGATTTTAGCTCCTAGATCTATTGGTTTAATAAGTGAATGGCAACAAAGTAGAGGTTCATTGTTAGTGACAGGTGATGCTAAAGTGATTAAAATATGGGATGCTCCTAGAGAAAAATGTTTAGGTGATATACCTATTAGATCCACTAGTGCAATTACTTCACTAACATCAGATCAAGTCAGTGGTGATATTATAGTTGGTGGATTTTATGATGGTAGTATTAGAGTCTATGATCGAAGAAAAGCTGCCGAAGATTCTATGGTTATGGAATGGAAAAATACTACTAATAGTGGTCCTTCTTATTTAAATAGAACTGGTTTCAATTTAGCAAGTAGTATTAAGAATGTTCATATGCAAAGAGGTGGAATTAGAGAATTAATCAGTGGATCTGCAGATGGGTTTGTTAAATTATGGGATATAAGGTATCGTGATCCGGTTTTAGAGTTCAGACCTTTTAATAAGACATCTATGACTACTGCATTGATTCATGAACATGCACCAATTATTGCATGTGCATCTAAAGAGATAAACATTTATTCTACAAAAGGATCTCTCGTTGATGTTATTAAAGGCCAAGGACATTCAAGTTTACATAGTCAAATCCAAGGTTTAGGAAATTCTGTTGTTGGTGGTAAAAGTAACGGTAATTCTAATGGTAGAGGCGCTGGTAGCGGAGTTGGTGGTGGAGTTAGTAGTATCACCAGTGGTGTTGTCAACTCATTAACATATGGCGGTAGTAGTAGTAACAGTTACATCAATGCATTAGACTTACACCCACATAGAATGATGATGGCCTCTAATTATAACCAAAGTAAGCATATCAATATTTATAGATGTTCGGAGACAGTAACCAGTGATTTTATATAATTTGAATATATAGTAATGTTTGTATATTTTTTGTATCTGTTGGTCTTAGACTGGTCAAAATTTAGAATAGTATAAAGATAGATAACTATTATCCATTTAAAAAAGTGCGCTTCATTATAATTGTATATATATATATATATATTGTAATAAATGGGTTATAATAATATGAAAACCGTTGATACATGGAAAGTCCGTTTGTGTTATGTCAGCGCGCTCTGTGTATCACGTAAGCACGAGTGATAACTTCTGATAAAAAGCGGATGAGGAAAGTGGAAAGAGATGCCCGAATTGGCAATTGAATACGAAGAGGTAAGGATAACAAGAAAAGAAAGACCCGGCCCAATTTCTGTTTTTTCCCTGGCCGGCGAGGAGTTGCAGAGGGAATCGACTTAGAAACTGCCGGGGCAGTGGTAGGTATCCTGCAGCCATGGCACGAACTCGCTGTAATTTGCACAGATCACGCGCCAACGCCAGCAGAAAATCCTCGGCGCAAGTGCATTCAGCTTGTGATTTTTCTACGGAGCTTTAAGGCAGCGGAGGGGTAAAGAGAGGGAGAGAGAAAGACAGAGCGAGGATTCCAGTAATCTCCACGAGAGTCATCAACAGCAAAATGGTGTGCTTGTTTAAAGTTTTCTGTTAATATGGGGAAAGGTGGGAATTTTTTATTTGTCAGATTTATCTACCATGCCGATCTCTGATTGTAAGATCTTGCTCTTGCTCTTGCTCCTACTTCTTTTACTCTGTTATTCAGTTGATTTATATATATATATATATGTATATATATATATTCATGTGTAATATTTCTTCATTATTTATATTAAAATACTATACAAAAGGTTTAGAGGCGAAAAAATCCATAGTATATTTATCATATAGTCTAAAATGAGTATCTTCCAATCGGATCCAGCTTCTTGTGGACCTTCAAATGCTTTGACAAATTTGAATAAGTTTGCAAATCAGGATAACTCTTTGAGTAACCAGTTTATTGGTAGTCATCATCAAGGAAATATAGAGCAACAAAATGTTTTATCTAGAAATAATTTCAACTCTATAAATGAAAATTTACAGAATGATTTCAACCAGTTTAATCAACAGCATCAACAACCACATCAAAGTTTCACTGGCACGGATTTCATCCCACAACAACATCAGCAACAACAACATCATATACAACACCAGTCGCAGTTTCAAAATCAAGCCAACTCACAGTGGATTAACGATTTTCAAAAAATGAATATAAACAATATACAACAAGAGCAACATATACAACAGCTAGGACAAGGTAATCAACAAGGCTGGTCTAATGAGTTTCAAGGCATGCAACAAATGGCTTCTTCACAACAAAACCAACAACAATACCAAAAACAGTATAACTCAAATACATTCCAAATGCGTTCTAATATGATGTTAAACAACAGTAGTATGATGTATGATCAGCAACAAAGAACTAACTTACAACAACAGACGCAACCAAATATAGAAACTGATGATATGTACGATATGTTTGAACAAGTTGAAAATGAACTTAATGAATTAAAAACAGTAAAAGAAGAAGAAAAACAAAAAGAAGAAGAAATGAATAAAGATGAATCTGAAAAACTTTTATTTGCACAAATAGCTAAAAATGTATTTAATACAATGAATGGAACAAATAAAAATAATACAATAAATTCAAATACTTCACAAAAATTTCAAAATTCAAATTTTTTAAAATTAATGCAAAAAATTGGTGAAAGAAAAATTGAAATAAATAATGAAGGTAATAAATTTATTGATAAAAATGGTAATGATATTAGAGATTATTTACCAGATCCTTTAAAAGATTTAAAAGATTCTGATTTATCTTACGAAAATGGTGCCTATAAAAACGCTGAAATTGTAATGCGAGCAAATAACGATCAACAAAATTCAAATAAAAATGGTTCAGGTTCATTGAGACCTGGTCATTGGGATGAAGTATTTGAAGATGCCTAGAAAAGAATACAATACTCTATTTATATTTAATGTTCAACGCCATAATATTTAATACAAAGGAAATAAAATTAATTAAAGAAAAAAAAAAACCATTAAAGGAAACTAAAGTTTCTAAAACGCTTACTTCATTTTTATATTATATAACTCTATATAATTTACATAACTTCATCTATTTAGTTCGATAATTACAATAATATTATTACATTTAAGAATAAATATTTTTATTTATTTAAAAAAAAGAACTAAAAAAGCAATCATTATTAATACGTATACAATATATACAAACATTAAATCATAAGGTAAAATAACATTACCTGAAAATTAATTTTCTTCCCCAATTTGGGACTGATTCTACTTACTTAAAGCGTAGTATTTATATAAACCCCTTTGAGTAAATTCAACTGGGAAAATATTATCTGGATCAGCATTTAAGCCATTTTCATCATCATCATCATCCTCAATTTGATTATTCCTACTTTCAATGGCTCTTGTTAATAGTGATGTAGAGTTTAATCTATTTAAATTAATATTTATGTTATTATAACTCATTGAATTGTTTAAAGGAGGAGGTTGTGTAGTATTAGAACTAGCTATTGTGGAAACAGATGTTGTTGAATTATTTCTAGATTCATTATTACCTCCCTCTGTATTACTATTATTATTATTATTATTAGTTTCAATTTCCATCATTTCTAATTCATTAAAATTATCATTTGGTTCATTGAAGAATAAACCTTTTGAACAATTAATTTTAATTGATGCATATTTTAAAAAATTTGGGAAATCAATTTTTTTAAAAATTTTTTCACCAGTATTAATATCAAAATAAATAATATTATTATTAAAATTTAAATTTTTATTATTTAATTCATCTTTCATTTGCTTTTTATTTAATTTAAAAATCCAAGATCTTCTTCCTTGACCATTATTATCATAAGACTTCCAAATTGATATTTTACCAGTTGATAAAGATTCAATTCTTATTCTCTTTGTTGTTTCTTTTAATTCTTCAGCAACTTTATTATCAACTTCAATGGCAATTAAAGAAGGACAAGAATTTAAAAATTTATAATTATCAATTGTCCATCTAGTTATAAACCTATTACCTGTTAAATCAATAAATTTTAATTTTTTACAATTTTTAAAAAATTCAATTAAATCATTTATTGAAATTTGTGAATTTGAAATAATTAATGAATTTAATGATTTAAATTTTGAATTAATAATTTTTAAATGTTGTAAATTAACACTATTACCAGCTAAATTTAAATAATTTAAATTTGGACAATTCAAATTATTTAATAAAAATGATAATGTTCTATCATTAAAACATGACTCATTACTGGTATTAACTTGTAAATTTAAATATCTTAATGAACCTTTATTAACTGAACTATGATTTAAAAGAAAATTCATTAAATCTCTTGTTGTACCAATTTGAGAACATTTACCAATTGATAAATGTGATAATCTTATATCTGAAGATAAAGTATTAAATAATAAATTTGAAGTAACTTGTGTATGTGTTAAATCTAATCTTCTTAAATTATTTAATCTTGAAAATATTTTAACAAATACTTCAGTTGGTAAATCTGTACAATCATGGAAAGAAAGTCTTTTAATATTTGAATTATAATTTATTGTAAAATTAACATTTTCACTTTCTTCATCAATTGTTTCAATGTTGTTATTGTTATTATTGTTATCATTACTATTAATATTATTGATATTATTTGTAACATTATCTGGAGTATTCAATATAATCATTTCTTTAAAAGCTTGTGAGAATTTTGGTCCTGAACAACCACAAAAATCTAGAGTATCTAATAAAGGTAAATCATTAAATAAATAATTTAAAATTTTATAATCAATATCACTTTGAATAGATTCACTTGCTAAAAATTCTTTTAAATTTGGGGTTAATTTTAAACATTTTAAAATAGTATTTGAAGTTACCATTTGAATATCATTCATCATTTCTCCAGTTCTTCCTAAACCAATTGAAGTAAATTCTGAAAAATCTAAATATTCAACATAATTACCTAACAATAAATTTTTTGAAGTTAATAAATTTCTTAAAAAATGATCAAATGTTCTTGATCTTGTAAAATTACCATATTTATATAAATATTTTAATGAAAGTAAATAAAATAATGAACAAACTGGTGATATTGATTTAGCAAATGATTTTATATTTTGATTTATTGAATATACATCAGATGGATTATCAAAATAAACATATTTTATAATATTATCTAATATTTCAATTGGAAAATTAAATGTTTTTTCTACAATTAAATCTTTTGAATTATTATTATTATTTAAATCTGATAAATTTGTTAATGATTTTTGGATTAAATCATTATTTGTTGTTATACTATTTCCACTATTACTTAAACTAGTAAAATTTAAGTTTTCCTTGTTTGTTAAATCTTTTCTACTATTTGTTCTGATTATGAATGAATTTGAAGAATTTGATAAATTATTTAAATCTATAGAATTTTTCCTTGATAACGAAGGTCTAGTATTAGTAGTATTAGTATTAGTATTATCATTTTTTAGAAGAGAATCTTTCAAAGTGGTATTACCTGTTATTGAGTTATTATTACTGATACTATTACTATCAAAATCAGAATCAAAATTATCACTTGGTATGAAAAATGTAGAATCCAAATGATTATTGGCCGCTGAACCTAATCTTGAACCAGAAGAAAATGTATTATTATCTGTGAAATTAAGTTCATTTTCAGGAGGAGTTATTGGAATTTGATCTAAATCTTTAGGACAACTGTCTATATCTGTTACGGGAATACTTGACATTCAATATAAATATGTGTATGTGTGTGTGCGTGTTGTATGATTTAATATGAAAATATTATAATTATAATTTATGAACAGAGATTTGACTGAAAAGGAAATAAAACTTTTGAAAGTTAAAGATTATATCTATACATATATACCTATATATATGTAATTTTATAAATTTCAATATTGTGTATTTCTTTTTAAAAAATAGTTTTATGTTGGGTATGAGTTCAATAAGTAAATAATGTTACAGTAAATTTCAGATGGTTTCTTTATGTTATACTAAATCGAATCAACAGTTAGAGATTAGAACATAGAATATATTGATTGACATATTTGACACAAAGGGATATGAGTGAAAAACTCAGCAGAAAAAGAAGAATGTCGATATGAGGAAAGACTATACAGTACCACAAAAGAGGCCAAGGGGATGATGTGATGCAATAAAGAGGTGATGATGCGATGTGCTCTTGTGATGAGAGAAAAGAGGAGTAACACCTAACCAACAGGATCGAGCTGGGATGAGACTCCACACCAACAAGGTTCCAATTCCGGAAAGAAACGGTTGCTAGAGTATTATTGTTCAGTGTATTGGATCTAAGAAAAGAGCCGAAACAGGGATAAATGAACAAGGCAAAACAAGAAAACAAGGCTAACAAGACTAAAACAAAGGAACAGAACAAAAGTACCGACGGCAACAAGAGTTGAACTCTTTAAAGACAAAAATTTTGATGTCATAAAAATATTACAAGGAAATTTTACAAGAAACTTTATATTTTTTTTTCTGTTTTGCATCTGTTGTTCTTAATTGAGATATGCTCCTGTATGCAACTTCTTTCAGCCGATGCATGTCATCGCCATACATTAAAACACTAATGCGGCTCATAAATATGTATCCCTATGCGCAAGTCTAGGACGGTGTGCGTTGTTCTCGGAATTGTCGATCTTCGGCCTCAAGGCCTCAACGGGCTGAGACGCAAGACGTACCGCGGCTGCCAGGCATGGAAGGAGCGGCAGAAGTCAGCGGAGACAAACGCGGAGACAAAACGTCCCCTGCAGGGTGGAAATTAACTGCGCGCGCTGTTTCCTATTGCCCTCCAAGCGAGTTTTCTCACGTTTTCAGTGCTTTTCCACTTTTAATGAAGCGATTGCTCCGATATTTCACTGTACTACAATTTCTATATATGAGTGAGTGTACTTTTCACTCTGTACTCAATGTGTTCGGAGTTGTATTCGGCCTACTTGATTGCAATGTAACTGATAACTTATAAGTAACTATTTTACAAATAAGCAGCTATTGTCGATCTCTTGTTTAAATCGAATAGTCTCTTATTATACAAATATACTTTTAAATGGCCATTTTTAGATCAATGGTATGGCTCTAGTCTTGCACTCGCTCGTCTTTCCTTGCTGCCCGTGAACCCTCCCGCACGGGCAGAATTCTCAGATACCTACACGGCGCTGGTCACGCTTCATGCGCGCTCTTGGATTTCACTCCGTCGGAACACCAGCTGCGCTAGCTTTTTACCCCACCGCACGTAGCTGGCTTTCCTGTGAGGGGAAACGGGGAAACCAGGGAAGATGTTTTTCTTGGTCGATACACAGAGCGACGCGTCGATTTGGACTTGCAAATTTAGTTAGTAGTGTAGTAGCAACTAGTAAGTACTAGTTACTACCGCTCAGATTAAGAAATGCAAACTGTAAGAGGAAATTTATTCTGGTGCCCCTTCTTTTACTGTTATACATGGCACAACAAATCGATCTGTCATTATCTGGCGTTAACAAGGAAAAATAAATTGTATGCCTATTAGACAGTTCTGTATTTAAAGAAAACTCATTCTTAATGGTTTCAAATTTGAGTCTTTGGTATTTATAGGTGTAAGATATTTCAGCTGTTCATATTGATATATCAATGTCAGATCAGCAACAACAGCAGCAGGCAGAGGTGTCTGTTGCAACCGATAGTAAACAAAGTATAGTACAAGAAGTACAATTAAAACAAGAAATTTCAGATACAGATACAGAGGTCAAAGAAATAAAGGCAAATATAATAAATTTATCATTTAATGAATTTGAATTGCTTTTTGAAACAATTTCAGATTTAAGAAGATTAGGTTTCAGTTTTGAAGAAATTTTAAATAATTGTGATAATGTTGATTTCTATAATTTGAAAACAATTTTTGAATTTTATTCAATACCAGTGAATACAAATCCTTCTTCAAATATAAAAAATATAATATCAAATAAGAGAAAATTATCAATTTCAAATAATTCAGAAATTAATAAAAGGGTTAAAAAATTTGATACTCCAGAATGGTTGAATGATTTAACAATACATGTATCTTCAGATGAATCAGATGAATCAGATATAGAAAATGACAATGAAACTAATAACACTACTAACTACAATAATAATAATAATAATAATAATAATAATAACAATAACAACTTTCATAACATAAGTAATAACAACAATAATAATGCCACCGGTAAAACTTCAAATATAATCAATCGCAATATTACTACAAATAACAATAATAACAATAGCAGCTCAAATCTTCAAATGATGGCAATACAGAAAAGAATTGACGAATTAGAAAGAAATAAAAAACAAAGAGAATCTAGTGTAGAAAATGAAAAAATAAATACTGACAATAATTCAAAGAGACAAATTTCAGAATATTTAAAAAATTTTAATAATCAAATTAAAGTTGATGAAAAAAATTTAAATTTAATGGAAAATAAGATAAATAATATTAATGATGAATTAAGTAAATTATTTGAAAAAATTGAATTATTAAATAAAGAAAATTTTAAATTTACAATTTTAAAAGAAAAATTAAAACCAAATATTTTAAAAAATAAATTTATTTTAAATTCAATTAAAAATCTAAATGATTCAAATAATTCAAATTTAAAATTTAATGACTTGAAACAATTAAATGAAAAATTAGGTAAAGAATATGATTTAAATGAAGAATTTGTTTCAGCTGCAATAATATATGATGATGAACCTGAAATTACAGGTGATAATGAAAATGATGATAATACTGAAATAAATGATACAAATGAACTTCAATTATTAAATTCCTTAACTGATAAAAATTATATAGATGAAACAGAAAATGATCAAGAAATTATACCATATAATAGTAATAATAATACAAATAACAATAATTATGATGATACTCAAATTGAATACTTAGATAGAAATATACCGCCTGAATTTAGAGTTATTAAAACAATACCAAAACTTTTCACAGAATATACTAATTCATCATTAAAATTATTTAAATCTTATAGATTTCATCCTAAATTTAATATAAATTTATTAACTTCATCAACCTGGAGTAATAAAATTGAACCAAACAAACCATTTTGCTTTTATGAATTAATTTCTGAATGTACTAACAAAGATTGCCAATTTCAACATTATAAAGATATAGTATTAACCGGTATGTTAAATTAACTTAAATTAAACATCAATCTGTAGATAAATACTAACTGTTTATTTTTTTTCTTAAAAAAAAAAAAAATCTGTAATAATAATAATATTTGTTTGTTTGACTGATTTAAATGTTTCTTTTTTTCCCCCTTTCTATCATCATTTTCCATTCTCTCAAACTAATATATTATTACTACTTTGCATTTTTTTTTTTTTTTGTCAACTTATATTTTAATCATTGATAAAAATATTAACGTTTAACTATAATTCATTTAATAGAAAATGAAATAATAATTGATTTAGCCAAAGAAATTCCTGGTTTGAATTCTAAAATTCAATCAGAAAATCTGAAAAAATTAACAAATATTTTAATGAATCAACCAAATAATTCAAATTTGATTGATTTATATAATATTATTAAATCTTTTAGATCTTCTATAATGAATGAAAATTTATTCATTACTTGGAAAGAAGATTCCTAAATAATTAAAAAGAGGAAAATTAAAAGATTTGTGTATCTCATATAATTCGTATATAATTTTAATTAATTTAATAATTAAGCGAATGAAAAATTAATACAATGAATGTAAAATTAAATGTAATATAAAAGCAAAAAAATTTATTTTTATTATTAAAATATACATGATTTAAATATATATTTATAGACATTGATTATTCTTTATCAAATAATTTATCCATATCTTCTAATTCAACACCACTTGTTTCAGGATAAAATTTATATGCAAAAAATGAAGATAATAAACAAATAATACCATAAATAGCATATAATCTCCAAGTTATAACTTCTAATAATATAGGTGAACCTTCACCAACTACAAAATTTGAAAACCAATTAACTGCAGTGGCTAAAGCAGCACCAACTCCACGTACTGTTGAATCTGAATAAATTTCATTAGCGTATAACCATGGTATCGGACCCCATGAATAGCCAAAACCTGAATTATAAAAAATGACTAAAATAGCAACAGCTAATGAAGTATATGATTTAGATTGATACATGAAAAATGATATTAGTATTAATGCTATACCCATCCATATACCACCTGTTATTAAAATTGGTCTACGCCCCCATTTATCAACTAAAAACCATGTTGGAATCGTACTAGCCAAGTAAATAAGTGAATTTATACCAGTGACTAATAAAGCTGTACGACCTTTAAAACCTGCTTGTTCAAATACTAAAGGAGCATAATATGAAATTAAGTTAATACCATTAAATTGTGCCCAAAATAAAGCTGAACAACCAATAAAAATTCTATATTTATGTCTTTTAATAATTGTAAAATAATTTGTCTTTATAACTTGTGAATTTCTAGCATTTTCAAATGAAACATCATTACCAAATTTTTCATTTATAACTTGTCTTTTAATACTTAAAAATTCTTCTTTTGCCTTATTTAATTCACCACTATCACTATATAAAAGATTTAACACATGAAATCCTTCTTGATCTTTATCTTTCTCCAAAAGCCATCTTGGAGATTCAACGATGAAAAATCCACCGATGAATAAGAATCCACCTAATATACATTGTGTAATAATTGGCATTCTAAATGAAATATCACCTTTGAAAAATGAACAACCATAATCAATCCAAATTGATGATGAGTAACCTAAGATATTACCTGTAAATTCAATACAACCCATTCTACCTCTTGCTTCACTTGGTGATATTTCAGATTGATATACAGGAACAATACCTGATAAAAATCCAATACCAAATCCACTTACTAATCTTCCTGCACCAAGACATAATAAAGTTGGACTTAAACTTTGAATAAATCCACCTATTATAAATAAAAATGCACCTATAATAATTGTTCTTTTTCTACCAATTTTATTTGAAATTTTACCTAAAAATAAAGATGCAATTAAAGCACCAATTTCTAATACTGCAACAACAGTACCAATCTCAATACTTGAAGGATGATTATAATATTTCTCAAAAATTGTATTTACAATAACACCTGACATATAACCTTGATCATAACCAAAAATGAATACACCTAAACTAACAAATACAGATGTTAAATATAGTAATGTTTGTCCTTTTAATTTAGTTTTAGGAATTTCATCAAAATCTACATTTGGGAATTGTCTTCTTTCAAGAATAGTATCATCTTCATCATCTGCTAAATTATCATCAATATCTAAGATATCATCAAATTCATCATAATTATCAAAAGGATTGTCTGTGTTGTTATTATTATTGTTATTGCTTGTGTTATTTGTATTGTCATTATCAGAAGTATATTTTTTGTTATTACGACTAGTTCTATTTCTACTTGAAGATCTAGATCTTTTATCTCCATTATTTCTTTTAATTCTCTCTTCCATCTTTTTGGGATTATCTAAATCAGCCATACTGATTTCTTCAGCATCATCACTATAAAATGGGTCATTGATGTCATTATGATTTCTAGAATTATATCCGAAATTATTTTTATTTTGATTGAAACTTGATGAATCAAATAATGTTTGACCAAAATCGCTATCATCACTATTATCAAATGAATTTCTCTGTGGAGAAGTGAAAGGGTCTCTTGGATTTGAATTGACGTTATAAGTCACTTTCTGATAACCTTTTCGAGCCATATTGTGAAAGTTGGATGTGTATGAATTATTAATTTATGAATATATTTATATTTGCTATTGTCTTTTGATGAAATGAAGTAAAATGAAATGAAATGCTATTAAAGTAGATATAGTATATAGCTATATTAAAAATTACGAGATCAAACTCTAAATGATCTAGATGTATCTTAAGGATTTTAATGAAAGTAAATAATATTAATGAAACTTATAAGGTAAATCAAACCATATGCAAAAACCCGGAACACGTTCAAAATACGTAAAAAAAGAAACCTCCAAAATGAACTAAAGAAACCCAAAACTTTCAGGTAGAAAAGTGAATGCAGAAACCTTTTTTATTTTATTTTTTTATATTAGATATCATTTCCAACACGAAACAAAGAGGGATCAAGTGGGGTTCCCTGTGAACTAAGAAGTTCACGCAATGCCTCTATGGGACTGCAGACAGGTATCATCAGAGCTACAATTGCATGGATTGGATACGCAAAGACTGTGATTTGAGAAGGATGTGCCTGGTGAAGCGTTGTAGCATTATCCTCTAGAGTTCCAGTAAAGTAGCAACTACAACACCACACTCCAAGCAGAGAAAGGTCCAGTTGACGTCATACTGGAAATACCGAACCTTCACGGTCCAGTGATCCAGAAGCAATCAGAGAGAGCAAAGGCTCAGGCGAAGACTAGGGAAGGCTCAGATCCTGGAAACGCGGAGGGTTTGTCGTTACTGAACAGGTTATAGAGCCAGCAAGGCCGTTGGGGAGCACGCACCGACTGCACGAAGACAATGCACAGCACAATCCCAGTGTGGGGTTTTCGGCTCATTAGCTGATTAGCTCATTTAGCAGTAAGGCAAAACTCAATCTGAGTAGAGTAAACAAAGACTAAAAAAAACAAAGAATATGAAACGCGCTTTATTTAGCATCCTCTTCTGTGCACCGGTATATTTTATAGCCGTGAACCTTGGTTTTTCAAGGATTCTCAGTGGCGACCTCTGAATTTGTAGATGCACGGGTTTATGTTTCTCTCTCGCCCTTTGCTAGGCGCCTTTCTTAGGAGATTCCAAATTGGGAAGATCTCCTTCCCATCCTGAATTATGTATTATTTGCCCCATCCCAATTCTGTGATTGCATCCGTCTGTCTGTTGATTCATGCTAATGATTTACCAACTATCATGCTGAAACTCATTTCATATTTCTTTTTGAGGCTCATATAAGTTGAGCTCCCCCTCATTGTCATTTCAATTGTCTGTCAAATCAATTTATATGTACCTACTTTGATACTTACAAGGCACCTTCAACTCAAGCAAAATAATATTTAACAGCTATGTCCATTCCAGTGAATGTAATACACAATTTCCAAACTTTCAAATTGAAAGTCACTCCATCAACATTATTAAGTGAAATAGTCATTGATTCATGCACTCATTTTAAGCTAGACCATGAAAATTCAAGTTATATTCTAAAATCTCAATCTAAAACTTTCAAAGATTTATCATTACCTGTTAAATTTGCAAATTTACCACAAGGTTGTAAATTAGAATTGACAAAAGATGAAACTCAGAAAAAGCCATTGAGAACACAGGCATCAGCATCCAGGACACCAAGATCATCTGTATCATCTGTTAAATCAAATACAAATACATCTCAACCTAATACTACATCCACAGTTACTATCAAATTACAAGTTATAAAACCAAATCACTCACAGTTCAAATTGACATCTAACGAATATCAAGATGGAAGTTTACCAGTGAATTTAATACACAAATTTGATTCAAATACAAAATTAACAGATGTCTTAACCGAATTTGAAAATTTATTCAACATTGATTTATTTAATAATACTTCTTTAAAATTTATAGATTTAAATACAAAGACAACAAAATCAATTATATTAAAACCAGTTATTCAAAGTTATACAAAGACTTTTGAATTAGAAAAAGATTTAGAGAATACTCTTAATTCAATTGGTTTATCTAGTAATAATCATGTATTACGTCTTCGTTTTAAAGAAACTTCAGAATCAATTACAGAATCAACTATTGAAGAAATTAATAAATCAACTTTAGAACAAAACCAATCTATAAAATCAGAACCTCCAGTAATTAACCAGGATTCCCTAAAACAGGAAACTATTGAAGTGAAACCCCCAATTGATACACCAATTGATACTGTAGAACCAATGGATGAAGATAAGGATGAGGAAAATAATGAACCATTAATTCAAGTGTTTAAAGCAGCAGACCATCCTGTGAATACAAGTGCAAACGATTACGATGAGGACAACTATAACATGACAGTTGATCAAGCCAGATTATACCAGTCAATATTATCAAAAAGAGCAAGTGGTGGTAGCCATTCTACAACATTAATGACTAAAGCCCAAAGAGAAAGAGAAAATAATAAATTAAAATCAAATACAACAAAAAAGTTTGATAATTTAATAATAAGAATAAGATTTCCAGATCGTAGTACTCTACAATTAAATTTATTATCTAATTCAACTTTGGGTGATTTATACAATTTATTAATAGACAAAATTTTAAATTTATCAAAATCTCAAAAATTAAAATTAACAACAACTAATACATCAACAACATCAAATGAATTAATTTTCAAATTGTTAAATTCATATCCACATACAGAAATATTATCAACTAAAAATGATTTATCGCTTAAATTAATAGAAGATTGTAAATTCAATCATAGATCTTTATTAATTTATGAAGAAGATTCATCAAGAAAAGGTCCATTTATAAAAGAAGAATATTTAGCAAATGCAAAATCAGCTGAAGAATTAGATGAAATAAAATCAAGTTTAGAAAATTTACAAAATACTGAATCTAATTCAAATGATGATAATACATATAATGAATCTCAATTAAAAAATTTAAAAGATCAAATTGAATCTTCAATGAATAACAATAATAATTCAAATGAAAATGATGAAAAGAAAGTTAAAATGCCAAAATGGTTTAAATTAGGTAAAAAATAATTAATTTTTCAATATATTCTTATATATTTAATATTGCAATACATATATATATATTTTTAATAAAATATTTAATAATTTTCTTTTTTAAAAAAAAATATTAATTTTTGTATTTTAAATAAACAATAAAAACTTATTGAAAGGAATATACACTTTAAAAAAATAAAGGTATCCATATTTATTGACTGCAAATAAAGTAAAAAAGAATTGAAGGATGCGAGGTTCGAACTCGCGCGGACTACGTCCAGTAGATCTTAAGTCTACCGCCTTAGACCACTCGGCCAACCCTCCAATTGATGGTTTTGTTGCTTGTTCAAATTCCTCCGCCGGTGCCTGTGCTTGTCACGTGACCCGGTCACGTGACTGAATTTATTTTTGATGAATCTGGCTTAATCATGGAAAGAAAGTTTCTAATTATTAATAATTTCAATAGAAAATTATCATTTTTATCTTAGGAGAAGATTAAAAGTTGATATTCTGAATGTCAAAGCCGAATTTCAAGATTATTTAATTTTTTATTCATTTATTTGAATATTTTATCATTTACTAGACTTTTAATCTTCAAATTGAGGGTGAAATATGATAATTCATTTAATTGCCTTTGAAGTTAATATTTCAAATTCCTTTAATATTTTGTACTTTTGATAATTTTTGAATATTTTGTGTGTTGAGAATTAATTTTTGTTTCTGAAATATTAAACAATCTTTGAATTAAACTTTGTTCTGTGAGCTTTAATTACAACATTTTGTAAGAAATAGCCAGCCAATATTAAGAACATATATTTCGACATATTTTATATCAATTGCAGCAAGTGACTGTTTGATTAAAATGATGAAAAGACGTAGCCATCCACCAATGACGGTACCACAAAGACCAAGTGTTGTAAAACCAGCCTTATGAAAGAGTGTGGTGTATTGATGTAAACATCAAATGGTGCACAGCTGCAGGGGAAAGTGCTGCTTAATTGTGCTGCAAAGAGAAATTACGTCGCTGCTGCTTTTCTGTGAGAATGAATTTCTCAGGCTGACCGAGTGGCTGGTGGGCTTGCTGCTAGGCTGCATTTTATAATTTTAGGCCGTAATGGCGGGCTTTTCTGCTACGGGGTAATTAGCTGGGGGAAACTGCAGTAAATGATAAAAGCTGGCAGGTGCAGGTTTGGATTACTTAATTACTTCTACTGATAAAGAACTAAGTGAACCGCTCATTATCAATTGGTAACAATCAACATGTATCAATCTATCTAAACAAAGTAAGTTGTCAAATTATGGTATCTGTTTAGTTTAACCTTTTGTAACATAGCTATGTCCGTCTTATTATCTATCTTTCGATATGTTCAGTAATAACCTATTCTTGATAATTATTTTGATCAATTGCTGTTTTGAGTGAGTGAGTTGTAACAACAATCACTTTTTATAATTCAATTCAACTGATAAGAATTAAATAAATTAAACTAAGCTATAAATTAGATTCTATTAAATTGTATATAAGAGTAATAATAATTTTTCAAATTGATTAATAAAGATGTCACATGAAAGTTCTCATTATTTATTATTAGCATTACCAGAATCTGTTTCACCAGATTCTAAAATTTTATCACAATGGTTAGAACAAAATGTTAGTGGTGGTAATGTTGAAGTTTCAACATTTGATATACCTAAATTTAAAGTTGGAACATTAGATTCATTAGTTGTACAATCAGAAGAATTAAATAAATTAGATAATCAATTATCAAGTTCTGTTCAAAAAGTTTTAGATATTATTTCAACAATATATGATGAAAAATCAAATTCAGATTCTAAAAATTCATTAATAATGAAAAAGGCTAGAGTTGTTGAATCAAAACCAGTTGAAGATTTTGTTTCAAATTTTAAATGGAATTCATCAAGATTTAGAATTGAAAAACCAATTGAAGAATTAATTAAAATTATTTCAACTGATGCATTAAATCTTGATAATGATTTAAGATCTTCTTATTCAACATATAATGTTGCTAAATCAAATTTAATTGCAGCGCAAAGAAAACAAACAGGTGATTTATCGGTTAAATCATTACATGATATAGTGAAAGCAAGTGATTTTGTTCTTGATTCAGAACATTTACAAACAATTTTATTAGTTATTCCAAAATCTTTACAAAATCAATTTTTAAATACTTATGAAACATTAACAGAATTTGTTGTTCCAAGATCAGGAAAATTAATTACACATGATTCTGAATATTATCTATATAGTGTTACATTATTTAAAAAATATGTTTCATCATTTTTAGCATCTGCAAGAGAACAAAAATGGATTCCAAGAGAATTTGATTATTCTGAAGAAATTATTAATTCAATGAGAGATGAATATACAAATGCATCAAAAGCTGAAGCAACTTTAAAAAATGATTTAATTAGATTATCAAAGACAGCATATTCAGATATTGTAAATGATTGGTTTCATTTAAAAGCATTAAGAGTTTTCGTTGAAAGTGTATTAAGATATGGTTTACCACCAAATTTTTATAGTTATTTATTAAAACTTGAAGAAAAAAATTTAAAATCTTCAAAAGATGAATTAATTCATAAATATGGTTATTTAGGTGGTAATGCTTTTACTACTGATAAAAATGGTAAAGTATTAAAAGATACAAGTTTACATGAATATGCTTCATTAGTTGATACTGAATATGAACCATTTGTCTTATACGATGTTGAATTATATTAATTTAATTTAATTAAGAAAAAAAAAGTTACAATAACAAAAAATTAATTTCATCAAATTCCTTTAAAAAGAATGCAAAAAAAAATATAATATATTATATTAAAAATATATTTGTTTTTTTACTTCATTATCTTTCTCTTTTTTTTCTTTATATATATATTTTCATTTTTATTTCATTACTTTCATCATTACTTTCATTATTATTTACATTTTTGTTTTTATTTTGTTTAAATTTTCTTTCTTTTTTTGTTATACACTTATTTTAATTTGTTTTCAACCCTTTTAATTTTTTTTATAATTGATTTTTAATTGCTACAATTTATATATATATATATATTAATCGATTTAGTAATATATTTCTTTATTCCATATTTGAATTGTCGAAGGAGCTTGTTGTTTTGTAATTTGTGTAATTGTACAGTATATTGATGGATGAAATGAATAAGAAGAAAGAGTTTAAGTGATGAGAGGTCAATATTTCAGGCAGTCACAGTGAATGGATATACTGAATTGCTGAAATGACTCCATGAGAAGTTGAAAAAGTTTTTCAAAGGCACAAGATTACAATAAATATAAAAAATGTTGTAGAATTTCTTACACTGTTCTCCAATGTAATCAAGATCTTGAATATTATATGAAGAGAGGAATACAGAAGAGCTGTAAAATATTCTTTTTTTCAGGACGCAAGGCGGATGATCCTTGATTTTGACACATCAACATGATGTATTTTTTTCTACATATAATTCTATAAGAAAACTGGATAAACATTTGCAGAATTATATAAGTATCCAAAACAAAGAATACTAACTGATAAGAATTAATGTTACATATAAATGTAAGTAATTACATATCATATAAAGAAATAAAATTGGAAAAGCTTAAATTACATACATACAAAGACTTTTATTATTTCTTGATTAGTCAATAAATTCGATTTATTTGTCTATATTAGTAAATCACAAAGATATGAGACATTATACCCGGTATAAGTTAATATTGGTGAATGTGCGTATTCAAGATATTGATAATAATAAAACAATCCACGTCAAAGGTATATGAAAGGGGGAGCCTGTTCATATTTCCTACCTCATTTTCATCTTTTTTTAAGACTGAACTGAGATTAAGAATAAATCTGTTTGCAAATTGGTATATATTCTGTTCCTTTTTATTCCATTTTTTTCAAATCATTTGTAGGGCGGGTACATCAAGAATATTAAGGAGTATAAGAAAATAAGCCACCAGTGTAAATAGGGCAAACACACAGCAGAAATGAAACATGAAAGACTAAATAGAAGGTAATGGTTTTTGCAAGTGAGCTAGAGGCAGTTGAGTACTTGACTACAGGTAACCACTGATTGTATAATTTACAGAAAGACAAATTGAAGGGCATCAGCCAAAGATGGAGATGGTTCCTGAGGCAGAAGACTAAACTCCACCTTACAATCAATCCTCAGCTATATGAAAACCATTCTCTCACTTATGAAAAGGGTTTCTGTATTGAAGAGAATATTCGATATTCGGTATCCCCTATTCAAAAAAGCTGAGCGTGCCATTCCGCCGCTGTGGATTTTGGCTGGATTTCTTGCAGGGCGCTCGTCAGCCGCTTTCATGAACCAGGCCGCAAGGGGAGATCAGGCAGAGCATGCGCTGAACAGTCTGAACTCCTCCCCGGTGGAAAACTCCGACAGCCAGTCACAACAGCCAGAACAGGCACCCACGCGCCGCGTACGAGTTCCAGCAGCAGCAGCAGCAGCCAAGCACACGACTCAGCCGACGATAAAGACACGCCAACGACTCGGCAGTAGACATTCTTCTGTCCGCATCTGATGCTGGCTTACGCGGCCCAGGACAATGAAACACGATGCACCCCGACACAGAACTCGCACGCTTTTCTGAGCCGACTGAGCACTAAACGAGCGAGTCTCTTGCCGTGCCTAGCGCTGATCCTCGCTTTCGTGTCCGTGTGCTGGCGTATTCCTCACCCGGCCACCATCGCGTTTTGTCATTATTCCCAGTGATCTATAAATAGGCAGCGGCGAGTTATCTGATCCACCACAGTAGCCTTGCCCAGCCTCGCCCATCACGCCCATCCCGCCCCGACCACCAGCCCGCCACCAGGCCATGACAGACAAGACAAGACAAAGACAAGACAAAGACAAAGACAAGACAAGTGTACAGTAAACAATAAACAATGAAATCAAAACAAACAAAGGAAAGAAATGAAAACAAGAAACAGCGACAAGAAATGAAATGGTTTTTGATTAGAATAAGAGTTGAAACTAGAATTGAAACTAGATTTAGAACAAGAATTAGAATTAGAATCAGACAAACGACTCTCTTTAGTGGCAGAAGACGAACTAAGACATGAAAGTAGACTGTAAACAAGAAGTGTAAGCAAATTAACAATACAGTGTTCAATTCTTTACATTTGTTGATAGTTTTATGGTACGTTTTACCGTGGCTAGAATGAATGCTTTGAGTTGACTAATTGCTTTGAATACGACTATCATTGTTATACTATTACCATGTTTCCATAACTCTTGAAATTAAAATAATTTATATAGATTTTTTTACGTAACTTTTAATCGTAATCTGTATCTGTAAATAAATAAATATAGGAATCATTTGTTCAGTTTCATATCTCTTATACTTATATCTCTCATATTTTGATGTTGTTATTTCAATAAATTTTATAGATATTCAAACACCATTTCATTTTCATATTCCAATCTTTAATTAACCTATCCTCAATTTCATATAATAATCATATTACAATCATCTTTTTTTTTTGTTTTCTTTCATTTTGCATTCTTTCAATTTATAGTCATTTTGCCTGCATCATACTCAAATACATTAGCATAATTTCATTACTTGCATTAATAATCTCAATTTATTACATTTAACTATATTTCATATTAAATTATATAAATTTAACATGTCAGATTCTTTTGTATTTGCAAATACTAGTCATTCAAGTACAAATTCAAATGGTAGTGGTATTTTAAATGGTAGCATGTTATCAAGATCAAAATCAAATGGTAGTACGTTATCAAAATCAAAATCAAAATCAAAATCTTCAAAGAAACCACAAATTGCTCTATCTGAATTATTATCATCAGAAAATGAAATATTATCATTAAATGATACAATGGCTCAAACAGATACCAATGATCCCAATATTAAAAGGGAAACAGATATTATAAATACAGTAATTAAACCATATGTGATACTGGGATTAAACGAACAAGCTCCTTTCATTTTATCAGATACAGCAACAAATAAAATCACAGTTAACGATATTTCAACACCAACTGCATCTTCAAAGACATTCGATTTTGATTATATCTTTCAAGATATTAACGCTTCTTCATCTTTTAAAAACTTCAGGTTACAAGAACAGAAACAGCGACCAACTAATAATAATAATAATCCTATCGCATTTTTAACACCAACGTATCATGATAATTTAATAAACGATATCCTAAACGGATATAATGTCACAATAGTAATGTACTCAATGAATGATAACAAAGATTCTGAATTTGGAGATGAAGAAAATAATATAGATGATCATCAATCTTTTAAAAGTTCAAGAAGTAGTAAAAGTAGTAAATCAAGTTTATTACAGGCAAATTATAATCCAATTACAGATACACAACAAGATGGTGAAACACCACCAAAAAATAAAGATATTTATACATTAATTGCTAATTTATTTAAAGAAATTCAATCTTGTTCAAATAAATTCGAACATACAATAAAATGTTGTTGTTTAGAATTCACAAATGATGGTAAAATTTATGATTTGATAAATTCAAATACTGAAAATACTTATAATAATAGTGATAATAATAATAATAATTTTGAAAATTTAATATCATTTGATGAATCTTTAAATGAATTAAAAGGTCAAGAATATGTTTACTTATCTAATTACTCTGATTTTGCTGATGTATTATCAATAAGTAATTTAAATAGAAAAAATCAATATAATTCAAATATTGTATCAACTATAAAATTATCAAGAAGTGAATTTGGTGAAGGTTTAATTAAAAATTCAACTATTAATTTAATTGATTTATCAAATCATGATAATATTTTGGAAAATTTAAATTTATTAAATTCTTTATTAATTGAAAATAATTCAATTTCATCATCACATTCAAATACTTTTTCAAAATTATTTAATTCAAATGCTAAATTAACTTTTTTCATGGATTTTTTAAATTTATCAAATTTAGAAACTTCATTTAATGTAATTAATACTTGCTCTAAAATTAGAGAAAATTTACCAAATACCAGTAATAAAAATATTAAACAAAACATTGAATTTACTTATGATTTATTAAAGAGAAAATTTGTTGAATTACAAAATGAAAATAGAGAATATAAATCAAAAGTTAATTTATTAGAAAATGAAAAATTAAATTTTAAATTTAATAATTCTGAAATTAATTCAAGAACTTTGAATACTTTTAAATTGAAAAATAAAGCTTTAAAAGATGAAATTTTTGGTTTAAAAAATTTATTAGAATTTTATAAATTATCAAATGATGATGAATCAAATAATAATAATAAAAATTCAACTACTTCAAAAGATCAAACTTTAAATATATTAAATGAATCATTCAATGATTTAACTTTAAATCAAACTAAATTAATGGATGAAATGGAGTTTCATTGTAATAAAGTTAATGAATTAACAAATAAATTAAATAATTATAATGAAAAATTAAATTATTATAATAATAATGATAAAAAAATTGAATCATTAGAAAAATCTTTAAATCAATTTACATTACATATTGATCAAATTGAAATACAAAATCAAAATTTAAAAATTGAAATTAATTCAATTAATAAATTATGTGATTTAAAACAAGAAAAAATTAAATATTTAGAATCAAAATTAATTGATCAAAATAAAAATGTTTCTCATGATTCTTCCTTTTTTGAAGATAGATTATCTTTCTTAAAGACTAGATTAATCTCCTCAAAATCAGCATTATCAACTTCTTCTACAACTTCAAATAACAACAATAACAATAATAATAATAATAATGGTTCTATCTTGAATCATCAAAATATGACTTCAACAGGTTCATCTTCATCTTACTCAAATTCAAACAGCTTGAATTACTTGGATTACTCAAGTACTTCTTTACCTGATTTACCAACTTCTCCAAATACAACAGCTAGTAGTTATGGTGAATTAATGAATGATAATAATCTTAATGATAATTTAAAACCAAATATTAAAATAAGATCAGGTTTTAATCTAAGAATTGTGAAACCATCTGGTGAAAATGAATCTAATGGATCTTAATTCATTACTCATACTATGATATTTGATTAATTCACTTAATTACTCTTTCTTTTGGCTTTTCTTTACATATTTGCATTTATTTATATCTTTTTTAATTCCAAGATTCATTCACTCATTATTTATAAAATATAATTAATTCTTAATAAATTCAATTCATTTAATTAATATTACAAAATAAAATAAAATTATTATTATATATATTAATATATATATTGATATAAACGTAAAATATTGCTTTTGAGCACAAAAATAAAAATAAAAAATAAATAAGATTTATAAAAGAAAATTTATAATCAATGTATCCACACACATAAAATTTATAAATATCCATATACTTTTTTTATTTTTTTATTTTATTTTTTGCTTATTTTGTTTATGGATTAATCAAATGCACTTTGACCATGTTTTAAACCTAATAAACTACGAACATCAGAAGCAAATCTAAGACTGTTCAATAAAGGTAATAAATTCATTAATTCTATATCATCAGGATCATTAATCCAACCTTCAATCATAATACCATTTTCTTGATGCATACTGTAACTAACTGGTGAGTTGTCTATAATGATGATTTTGGATAAATCTAAACTATTACTATTAGCTGCAGCTGTACTTGAAGAAGGAGGTTGTCTTCCAGTTAAAGTTGCTGATCTTGATCTTGATCTTGTGGTTGATGATTCTCTAGATGATACGTTACTTTCTCTACCACTTGTTCTACTACGTGAGGCAGATGGATTTTGTGAGTTACCATTGGCATTGCTTTGTACACTTGCATTTTGTTGTTGAGTATTTGGTAATAATACTGTTAAATCTTTTATGTAACCTTCACCTTCAATAAATTTACAATGATCTCTATATAATCTTTTTTGGAAAATTCCACCATTTGGTAAACCATTTGTATTTGAATCTGTAATTTTTTGCTTATTCTTTAACATATATTCAGTTTCTAAATAATTTATTACTGGATCCGCATATTCTTTAATACTTGCAGTGAAACAAACTAAATTAAACCATTGACTTACAATTCTTAAAAATTCATCAACATATGGTCTTTTATAAATATAATATAATGCAGCTATTGAATTTGATAATTTAATTTCAATTGTAGTTCCCTTTGATTTACCTAATACAGCAGAATTTTGTCTTGATAACGAATGAATTAAAGTTTCATCCAAATCTAAGACTAATGTCTTTAATGGGACTTGAGGAGGATTTAATATATTGAAATTACCAAATAGTATTCTTGGAAATAAGAATCTTGTCTTGATATTACGATTTGATGCAGGTGTTGATGTTGATGAGGATGCTCCTCCTGATTGATGACTAGTCGGCTGTCTTGATCTACTTCTTGTTCTCATCTGTTTCTGAGGAGATCTGAGAGCTAATTCCATAGAGTTATTACTGTTTGGGTGTTTGCTTGGTGAACTAGGAGTTAACATATTTGTATTTGTTGATGATGAAGTAGCTGATGAATTTAAAATTGGTGTTGTAGATCTCGAATATCTACTACTACTATTACTACTATTATTATTTGGTTTTGACAATGGAGATCTTGTTCTACTTGATGAGAATGAACCTCTTGATATACTTTCATCTGATTTACTACGTGTAGAATTCAATGTAAGTTCATCTTCTGAATCTGGGTTATATGGAGTATCTGTGGTTGGTGATTTCATGGAGTCATCTGTTGACGAAGGAAGTTCAAATTCTATATCATCTTCAGAAATTGTTGAAATTGTTGGAGATATTATGTTATTTGACATTCTTGGGGAAACTGAAGTTGATGTGGCCGATGACAGTGATGAATTCAAATTTTTTGATTTATTTCTAGATGCATATGAAGAGTTCTGTAAATGTGAATTGGTTTCATCAATGAAATTATTTTGTTTATTAAATTTTGATTTCTTTTTCGTCTGAGGCACTATAAGTCTATAAATGAATATGAATGGATAAAATATAATCCAGATAACAAATACAACAGGTCTATAAATAAGATATTTTGGTAAAAAAAGCAATACATCCAATACTTTCCCCAAAAATGATCTAGTTGGATATTCATCTTCTTCATATATTATACCATTTTCGTCTTCTTCTTCGTCTTCTTCTTCACCTTCTTCTTCTTCCTCATCATCATCGTCGTTATAAGTGTCATTAACATCATGGTGTATAGTGGAAGGATCTGCTCTTGTTACTATATCGTTATCATCTATTATTTTTGGCATTTTTTGTAGTAATTTATTCACTATTATCTCATCTTTGTGTCTTTCTGAGGGGGACAATCCACTAACAGCAGTGTCATTTTCTGCTGTTTCGTCATTATTGTCGGATGGAACGTGTTGATTTGAAGTTTGATCTGAATCAGTTTTGTTTGAAGCAGGCTTGTTCATATCAACCTGCTTTATCAAGTTATTCATACTTTCATTTGAATCATTTATTTTGACATTTGAATCAGTAACATCATTTATACTGTTACTGGTTTTTGTGATAGTGTCATCTTCATTGTCTAATATCTCTTCAGATATATTTGATCCGCTATTAATACTGTTATTGCTGCTACCTAGCGCTTTGTCTACTGTGGTGGCTAAAAATTGTATCGAATTCATTTGATCAGTGTGCAGACATCAGTACAATAAAAATAAAAGCTGTTAATATAAATATATATCTATTTGAATTTATGAGTATCTCGGAATATATATATGTAAGTTGTTAATAAAGATGGTGTGATATTGATATATACATGTAAATATCCAACTTGTTAAAACAATTTATTTCAATATCTTTCGTTCTAGCCTTGGTTTAGTTTATAACGTTTATAACTGTAAATTTTCTTTTTATAACCAATATGAGGCAGAATGTCAATGTATCTTGATCAGATACCTTTAAAATGCAAATTTTATGAATTATAAAGTACAGGAAGGAGAATATGGGTATATATATTCTTCGTGGAGACTATGAAACTCTGAAATAAGTATATAGCAGACAGATTTTTGTTTGCGTAAAAGGATGTAAATTGTATGCCAAAGAACAATTGGTACCACAAAAAACTCTACAGGACATTGATTCACTCCTTATTGGGAATACAGTCTTTAGATGTTCAACCTGAAATGACCCTCTTTAAGGAGAAACAAGCAAACAGCAAAAAGTAAATATTTACTACAGGAGAAGAGCAAGGCTCGCTCTTCTTCCGCGTTTGGATAAAACGGTTTCAAGGCAAGCATGTGAATATCTGTTGGCCGCAGAAACCTCAGCCAGAGTCAGCCGTATTTTGCCGTGGGCAGTGCTAAACATGGGCTGTCTTTTGGGGTTATACGACGGCTTGGCACGGGAGTCAATTGCCCACTCCGCGGGAACAGCCGACCGATTCTCATACCGCATACCATACGGCCCAGTTTTGAAGCAACTCCGTGGTGGCGGCGGATCACGCTGGAAGCACTGCTGACAATCACAGCAATCATGCCGCCAGTTGCCCAAACACAGGCCACGGCATTTACGGCAGCAGCTTTGTTGGGGGCTGCGTGGCAACAACAAAACAATGGCTGTGCAGCTAGATCCGCCAGGCCAAAAAGCTCAAAAATCTCAAAAAACCCAACCGCCGCAATCCATAACCCATCAATTTGGTAAAGATGTCTTTTTTGGGTAATTTTTTCAAGAGCAGTATCTACATCACATCAGCATATCGATGGTGTGTCACTGATCGTTTTACATCATATGATCTATATATATAGATCATATGTAATACAGTTACTATATATATTTATTTGAAATTGAAAAAAAATACTGAAAACCAAATTTAAAATTAATTGAAAGATATATGATTATATATATATATAGATGTGAAAATGAAATTTTGAGAGATAAAAGATAGATAAAAGGAACTCTTTGGTAGTGTGAATTAAAATTTACTTATTGTATTTAAATATTGAATTTCACTTATTAAAGGGATACATTCAATAAGTTACGGTTATTCCTTATCTCCCCTATAACTAGAATTTAATCTACCATTTCCATTACCTCTGAAAGATGAGCCACCCCTACCTCTACCTCTTCCTCTACCCCTTGTGGATGAATTGTATGCGCTATTTGTACTACCATAAGAAGATGGAGACGAAGAAGAAAATCCAGGTACATTCTTATTAGTCTTTGATGCTCCAGTTTCGATTTTTGAAGTGGAGGAAGCATTTGGAGACACTGGAGATGACGATGTTTTCCCTATTGATGTAGCCGCCACAGCTGATTCAGAAGTTCCCGTATCAGAAGAGTTTGTAACTGAAGGTGTGAGTGATTTTGTCCTTTCTTTCTCTAATCTAAAATTAAAATCAAATCCGGTAGCAGACATTTCCATTTCCACTCTACCATCAACAATATTCAATATTAAAGCACCACATGATAAATCACATAAGTTGAAATGCCATGTATTTTGAAATGCAACATAATATAAATCGTTCAACTGTCGTATTATATTATTTAATTCTCTAGATTTATAGATTTCATTTTTATTATTATTATTATTATTGTTCGATTGCTGTCCATTTGAAAATCCGTTAGAATCATTATATGCTCCACTGCCATTACTAGTACCCCCATTGTTATTTGTATCATCTTCATCGTTTGTAGACTGTGATAATTGTAAAGGTAATATATCATCAATACTCTTTGTAGATATTGGTATTTTATCAAACATTTCTAATCCCATTTCAATACAAGTTATCATCATTGGATCATTTAATTTAAATAACAATCTTTCAAATTTAAATTGAATATTTTTCCAGATTGTTGCTAATTTATTTCTTGCTTCACTAAATTTTAATTTAAAACTTTCAAAAGTTGGATTAATTGATAATTCATTATAAGATGATGAATATTTAAAATGTAATGAATTAGAAATTGTATAATCCATTTTGAAAAAAATTGATAAATGTTCAATTAATGGTTCTCTTGATGGTGATTGATGTGATATGAAAAATTTTATTGATTTATTGAATAATTCAGGATTTGATTCAGAAAATTTTGTTAATGTATATACTAATTTACCAAGTTGTAAAAATGTAATCCAAATATTACCTGGATCTCCACTAACTGGTAATATCACTCCATCAGGATCTAAATCTTCAAATTTATCAGGGTCTCCAATAATATCTTTCAAATCCATAGCTGAACCTTGATGAAATAATTTATGATATGAAAATGATCCACCAATACCAGCAAATAATAAACTACGACCATTGGTTAGATTTATTGTATGTATACTTCCATCATCAACTATATGTAAATTGGGTATGTTATAAATTCCATATTTAAATTTGTTAATAACTAATGAATCTTCACACATACCATAAATAGTATATACAGGTACTTCTAATTTTAATTCACCTTTAATAAATTGTTCTAATTCAGAAATTGGTTGATTTTTCAATAAAGTTTTCAAATTTTCATCATCATTTGATAAATGTTCAACATTATCTCCAGTAACTTTTGATAACTTCGATATCCTTATGATTAATTCTTCTGATAATAATGGTGAAAATTCAACAACATGTCTTAAATATGATTCGTGTATTCTATCTATACTTCCTTTATCTAGAAATCCAAAATTACCTGTGTGTACTATAACATCTGCTGAATATTCTTTTGCTAGTTTATTAAATAAACTTAGTTCACCTCTAATGTCAGCAACACAGAGTATTTTAATACCATCTTGATTGAAAACTCTGGGATTCGACATTGTTTAATTGTTTATATAATAAAAAAACTTTCTATGAGTGTATATGTATGTCTCTTTTATGTGTGATTTAAATACTGATTTATTTGTTTTCTATACGATACAATGTAATATATAGCAGATATCTGCTTATTTGTAAATGATATATCTGTGCCTGATGAAAATGTATCCTTAAATATAAATAGTTTTTTTCTAAGTACAAGTTCTCTCTATTAGAACTGTACTTACTTAAATATGCCGCTATATGGAAGTAATACTTGAAATGTTTAAAGCAATTGAATAAACTTAGTGATAAAAGGAATAAATTTTATTAAAATTTAAAGGCTGTTGGAAATTTAATGAATAGAACGGCGCAAATAAACTTAAATATGAATAAAATAAACGGTGAAAAATCAACTGTGACTATATATATGTACAACGCCACAATATATGTTTGATTTACTATCCTCTGATTTGCTATATAATTGAAGCTATAATAGATCAAAGTCTAAATACTAAATTAGTAAATCAAAAATAAATAGATATGTGTATATTATGTGTTCAATTTGTAAGTAACCCTTTTGATTCACAGATGAATGATGTGTGAATGATGAAATTGTCAGCAAATTGCAAAGATGTGGATGGATGATCTGTGATGATTTCTGAGATGGCAATTGATTTCTTTGTATATGTGATATAGCCATGCACAGGACAATCCTTATAAGCATCGATCAATACTATATTTGAAGTCTACTCTGATTCTAGTAACACAGAAACCTGAAGATTAAACGGTTTCCTTACAAACATCTATTCCACCATCATAAGATGTCATCTGCTTCTCTTCTCCTTCTGTTCTAGTTACTCACAAAGCTGTTGTCTCTGGACCTCGCGCTACTTCCCCCGCCACTCGCTTCCGATGCAATGTCGCCTGTTTCTTGCTCCGGTTGTCTCTCTTCCCCCGCTCTCACCTGCTTAGCACTGCGCCTGCTCCTCCGTGGTGAGCCGGTGACCTGAGATCCCCGAGCTGCAACACAGCCCGTCGTCTATCAGAATCCTTGCACCGAACGGGGTAGAGATATATTGTCTTTGCTTTGCTTTCTCCCCATCTGAATACTATTATTACAATAAGTTCAACTACAGTCGATTCTTTACGAAATTAAATATTATTATAAAATAAATATATTAAAATTATTTAAGACTCAACTCACTAAATAAATGTTAAAATATCTCAAAAATAAACTGAAAAGGAAAAAAAAGAGACAATCCCTAACAACTTCTGCTTATTATCATCATATACCAACTCAAAATATATACGATGAAAACAATAATGTTGCACAGGAACTGGTTCCAATTAGTAAAAAAGCAAAATAATATCTAGTAATATGATTACAAATAATTTTCAAAGTTATTTGTATACTAGAACTCAATGCATATGAAAAATTGCATAAATACAATGTGAAAATAAAAAAGAAAAATGAAAAACTAAAAAGTAAATATAGGAAAGATATCCAAAAACATGGGTAGGAAAGTATCAAACGAAACCACCTAAAAAAAAATGAAAATAAAAACAATAATACAATGTTGATATACGAGTACAATGTGATGCCAGGAAAATGAAATGAGACTGAAATATGACTTGAAATGGAAAAGACAAAGAGAAAAAAAAATTAAAAATAGGTAACTAAAGCAAAAAAATAAATCAATCATATGCAGTGATATGAAATCAGAAGATAAATGTTCTCAACTTATACTTTAGAAGCAAGTTCTTCAAGTAATTTATAATTACGTTTTTCAATAGAACCGTTACCTGGTAATCTAGTGTTACCCATCAAGTATAAATCAACTTCTCTAGCACATTGTCTACCTTCTTGAATACCCCAAACAACTAATGATTGACCTCTTCTACAATCACCAGCACAGAATAAGTTACCATCTTCAGCAACACGGTAACCAGTGGCTTCAGAAGTACCAATGGTACCACGCTTAGTTCTAGTAACTGATAAGTTTTCAGCTTCTGGACCAACGAAACCCATGGATAATAAGACAACATCAGCTGGGAAAATTTCATCAGAACCTGGAACTTCAGCCATTTGCCAAGCACCACTATCGGATCTCTTCCATTCAACTCTGACAGTCTTAATACCTGTAACATTACCTTCTTCATCACCAATAAATTCTTTGGATAAAATACAGTATTCTCTTGGATCTTTACCGTAGTGTTCCTTAACTTCAGTATGACCGTAATCAACACGGAAGATTCTTGGCCATTGTGGCCATGGATTATCCTTAGCACGTTCATCAGTTGGATGTGGTAATAATTCAAAATTGACAACAGATTTAGCACCATGTCTAGTGGCGGTACCTAAACAATCGTTACCAGTATCACCACCACCAATAACAACAACATGTTTATCAACAAGTTCCTTCTTAATGGTATCTAAGTCATCAGATAATAAAGCTTGTGTATTGGTCTTTAAGAGTTCCATAGCATATTTAATGTTATTTAATTCACGACCTGGGATTCTTAAGTCTCTTGGAATGGTAGAACCAACGGCAAGGACAACAGCATCAAAATCAGCTTTAAGTTCATCAACTGTAATATCTTCACCAATAGTGGTGTTACAGAGAAAAGTAACACCTTCTTCAGCCATTAAGTCAGTTCTTCTCTTGACAATTCTCTTATCAAGCTTCATGTTTGGAATACCATACATTAATAAACCACCAGCTCTATCGGCCCTTTCATAAACAGTGACTAAGTGACCAGCCTTGTTTAATTGATCAGCAGCAGCTAAACCAGCTGGACCAGATCCAATAATAGCAATTGATTTACCACTTCTAACCTTTGGTGGTTGTGGTTTAATCCAACCTTGTTCGAAACCGTAATCAATGATACCAGCTTCAATGGATTTAATACCAACTGGAGCGTTACCAGAAACATTAACAACACAAGCACCTTCACATGGAGCTGGACAAATCTTAGAAGTAAATTCTGGGAAATTGTTGGTCATTAATAATCTTTGTAAAGCATCATACCATCTTTCCTTGAAGACTAATTCATTCCATTTTGGAATAACGTTGGAAATTGGACAACCAGTATCAGATTGACAAAATGGAATACCACAATCCATACATCTAGCAGATTGGTAGTGTAAATCTTCCTTGGATAATCTGGAAGATAATTCTTTCCAATCACCAATTCTTGATTTAGCTGGTCTGTATGGTTCATGTCTTCTCTTGTACTTCATGAAACCCTTAATCTTGTCTAATTTGACAGCTTTAGCTTCTTCGGTCTTAATATCAGTGATGGTATCTTCTAAATCTAAAACCTTTGGTTCTTTAGCAGCAGCATGTTTAGCGTGATGAGCAGAATGTGCTTTTTGTTTTAAGATTTCACCATTAGTGATATCAGATTCCGGATCTTCTCTAATTGTTGAATAGAAATTTTGAACTTCCTTCTTCTTAGCTTCTTCTTTCATTTGAGCTTCTTTAAGTAAAACCTTCTTATATTCATGAGGTAAAACTTTGACAAATTTAGGTAAGAATCTGTTGAAGTTGTTCAATAATCTATCAGCTAATTCAGAACCAGTGTAATGACGGTGATCTTCTAATAAACCACGCAAGAAAGCAATTTCAGCTGGGTCAGTTAAGGAAGCTAATTCAACCATTTCCTTGTTGACCTTTTCTTCAAAGTCTTGAGCCATATCTAAAACGTAAGCAATACCACCAGACATACCAGCAGCAAAGTTACGACCAGTTGAACCTAAGACAACGACACGACCACCAGTCATATATTCACAACCGTGATCACCAGTACCTTCAACAACAGCAGTAGCACCAGAGTTTCTGACAGCAAAACGTTCAGCAGCAATACCACGGAAAAATGCAGTACCAGAAGTAGCACCATATAAACAAGTGTTACCAATTAAAATGTTTTCTTCAGCTTTGAAAACAGAATCCTTTGGTGGATAAACAACTAATCTACCACCAGAAAGACCTTTACCAACATAATCGTTACAGTCACCTTCTAATTCAAGGGTAATACCTGGAGCTAAGTAAGCACCAAATGATTGACCAGCAGAACCTCTGACGTTAACATGAACGGTATCATGTGGTAAACCGCTTTCACCGAATTTCTTAGAAATACGGTAAGATAAGGTGGTACCCATAGCTCTATCGGTGTTGATGATTTCAGCATCAATAGTAACTGGTAAACCTTTTTCTAAAGTAACTTCAGCTTCATCAATTAACTTGTTATCTAATCTAACGTGTAATCTGTGATCTTGTTTTCTAACACATCTGGTAGCAACACCTGGTCTAATAGTATGAGCTGGGGTTAAAATTGGTGATAAATCAATATTAGCATTCTTGGTAGTTCTTAAATCATTTCTAACAAGTAATTTTTCAGCTCTACCAACCATCTCATCGATTGTTCTGAAACCTAATTTAGCCATAATACCTCTTAATTCATTGGATAAATAGTAAAAGAAGTTAATGACATGTTCTGGAGTACCTGAGAATTTCTTTCTTAATTCAGGATCTTGGGTAGCAATACCGACTGGACAAGCATTGGTGTGACAACGTTTGTTCATAACACAACCCATTGAGATTAAAGCAGTGGTAGCGAAACCCCATTCTTCAGCACCTAATAAACAAGCAACAGCGACATCTCTACCGGTTCTTAATTGACCATCAGCTTGAACGACAACTCTACCTCTTAAATCGTTTAAGACTAAAGTTTGATGGGTTTCAGCTAAACCTAATTCCCATGGTAAACCAGCATACTTGATACCAGTCCATCTAGCAGCACCAGTACCACCATCGTGACCAGAAATTAAAATGTGATCAGCTTTAGCCTTAGCAACACCTGAGGCAATAATACCGACACCAACTTCAGAGACTAATTTAACGGAGACTCTTGATCTTGGGTTAGCACACTTCAAGTCGTAAATTAATTGTTTTAAATCTTCAATGGAGTAAATATCATGATGTGGTGGTGGAGAAATTAAACCAACACCTGGGGTAGAATGTCTTGTCTTAGCAATACTGTCTGAAACTTTATGACCTGGTAATTCACCACCTTCACCTGGTTTAGCACCTTGAGCCATCTTAATTTGTAATTCATCAGCATCGGATAAGTAATAAGAAGTAACACCAAATCTACCAGAAGCAATTTGTTTAATAGCAGATCTCATAGTGTCACCCTTTTCGTTAACAGCAGAACGTTCTGGATCTTCACCACCTTCACCGGTGTTAGATTTACCACCTAATCTGTTCATGGCAACAGCTAAAGTGGAATGAGCTTCCATAGAAATGGAACCATAAGACATGGCACCGGTAACAAATCTTCTAACAATTTCAGTCCACGGTTCAACTTGATCAATTGGAACTGGAGTAGAATTAGAGAAATCAAAATCTAATAAACCTCTTAAAGTACAGTGTTTAATGGCTTCGTATTCTTTCTTGGAGTAAGCTTCGTAAGCCTTTTCGTTCTTGTTTCTAACAGCGTCTTGCATGTTAGCGATAGCAGATGGTTCATTAACATGAGTATCACCACCATCTCTCCAGTGGTACTCACCAGATTCTGGTAAACCTTTTGGTTTGATGGTATCTCTGGTTGGGAAACCACGTTCATGTAAAGAAAAAGCATCTTGAGCAATGTAATCAAAAGTAATACCTTTAATTCTGGAAGCAGTACCAGCAAAACAACGGTCGATAACAGAGTTATCAACACCTAAGGCTTCAAAAATTTGAGCACCCTTATAGGAAGCTAAAGTGGAAATACCCATTTTAGACATAACTTTTAATAAACCACCATCGATAGCATGTTTATAGTTATCTAAGACTTCTTTATCAGATAATTCACCTGCAATTAAGTTATCTCTGTTCATTCTAACTAAAGTATCCATTGCTAAGTATGGGTTAACGGCATCAACACCGTAACCAACTAAACAACACATGTGGTGAACTTCTCTTGCTTCAGCAGTTTCAACGATAAGAGCAACTTTAGAACGTTGTTTTTGTCTAACCAAGTGATGGTGAACAGCACCAGAGGCAATTAAAGCAGAGACAGGAATCTTATCCTTGGAGATATTTCTATCAGTTAAGATAATGATTTGATGATCATTGATAATAGCTTGGGTAGCTTCATCGCAGATTCTATCTAAGGCATCGGTGTAACCGGTTAAACCTTCAGATTTATCAAAAGTAATATCAATTTCAGTGAGGGTCCATTTTGGATAAACAGTTGAAATATTTTTCAAAGCAAATAATTCTTCATTGGTTAAAATTGGAGAATCCATGTGTAATCTATTACATTGATCTGGTTTCATTTCTAAGATGTTACCTTGAGGACCGATATAACATTCTAATGACATAACAACTTCTTCTCTGATTGGATCAATTGGAGGATTAGTAACTTGAGCAAATAATTGTCTAAAATATTCGTAAATTAATTTTGGTTGTTCTGATAAACAAGCTAATGGACCATCATTACCCATAGAACCTAAGGCTTCTTTACCAGCAGCACCCATTGGGCCTAATAATAAAGTAATTTGTTCTAAAGTAAAACCTGATGCTAATAATAATGGATCTTCTTGAATTGGTTTGTTATCATCGAGAACGATATCTTTTGAAGTATCTAAGATACCTTTGTTTTCTAATTTGTTGAATAATTCAGGCATGGAGATCATATTTGATAAGATCCAAGCTTTGAAATCAAATCTTGAAGCAACTTGTTTCTTTAATTCACGATCATCAACGATACGACCTTCTTTGGTATCAACTAATAACATTCTACCTGGTCTTAATCTACCTTTTTGAACAACTTTACCTGATTCAATTGGGATAACACCAACTTCAGAAGCACAAATCATTCTGTCATCATCGGTAACGTAATATCTACATGGTCTTAAACCATTTCTATCTAAGTTAGCACCACAGAATCTACCATCGGCAAAAGTGAAAAGAGCTGGACCATCCCATGGTTCCATTAAACAAGCAGCCCATTCATAGAATGCTCTCTTTTTTGGATCCATATTTTTATTACTTTGCCAAGCTTCTGGAACTAATAACATAATAGCTTCTGGTAATGATAAGACACCATTAATAACTAATAATTCTAAGACATTATCTAAAGCAGCAGAATCAGAACCACCTTCTTCAATAATTGGGTATAATTTATCCAATTC
Source organism: [Candida] boidinii (assembly GCA_001599335.1). Classification (NCBI taxonomy): domain Eukaryota; kingdom Fungi; phylum Ascomycota; class Pichiomycetes; order Pichiales; family Pichiaceae; genus Ogataea; species [Candida] boidinii. The sequence goes on along the minus strand of BCGP01000003.1, from coordinate 1,419,541 downwards.
TTCACCGAATAAAGCGGAAGACATAACACCTTCTCTAGCTCTCATCCAATTCTTGTTACCTCTTAAAGTATTAATTTCACCATTATGAGCAGCCCATCTTAATGGTTGAGCTCTATCCCAAGATGGGAAAGTATTTGTTGAAAAACGGGAATGAACTAAGGCAAAATGACATTGATAATCTGCGTTGACTAAATCGTGGTAGTAAGAGTAAACTTGAGCTGGAACTAATTGACCTTTATAAACAATATTTTTATTTGAAAGAGAACAAATATAGAACCAATTGTGTAAACCAATTGTATGAGTTGATTGTTTTCTTAAGATAAATAATTGTTTTTCAAAAATCTTTTGATATTTTTTTTCGAAATCTTGAGTAGAAATAATTTCTTTTGGAGAAGAACCTGAACCATAAGCTTCATCTAATACGATTAATGGTTGTAAAGTTAAAGGTTCTCTTGATAAAGCAGCAGGACCAAGGATAGAAGAATCATGTGGAACTTTTCTCCAACCTAAGACTCTTAAACCTAAAGAATTTGCAATATTTTCAAAAGTATTTTTTGATTTTGAAAATACATCATCATCATTTTTAAAGAAAAGGTTACCAACAGCATATTGACCTAATTCTGGTAATTCAACATTACAGTGGTAAGCAAATTCTCTAACCATGAATTTATGAGGAATAGAAGTCATGACACCAGCACCATCACCATCTCTAGCATCAGAACCGACGGCACCTCTATGGGTCATGTTACATAATAAGTATCTTGCATCAGAGACAATTTTATGGGAGACATCACCTTTAATATGACAAGCAAAACCAACACCACAAGCATCTTTTTCATATTCAGGGTTATATAAACCTTTTTTAGTTGGTAAAGCTGAAGCCCAGGATTTATTTTCTGGAGTTTCATCGTAATCATAAACGGTGAATTCTTCTTCAGAAGTTGGTGGAGTATCCATTTCTGAATTTTCCAAGATTGGTTGTTCTTTATTTATAATTTCAGCAACCATATTTAATTAAAATAATTATTTTTTTTATAATGAATGTTTATATATTTGAGAGATAGAAATGAGTATAGGGAAATGTATATTGTAAACAAAATGTAAAATGAAAGAGTTAAATAATATGTTAAAAATGTTTCAATTAAAAATGGTAGTAAGCAACAGAATAGACTAGCTAAATTGAGTTGAGTTGAGTTGAGTTGAGTTGAGTTCAGTCTTACTTAACAAATTAATGAAACAATTTAAATATTTTAAATATAGAGTATAATAACTTAGGAGTTAAGAAATGTGTATCTAATATTTAAATGAAATTTTGATACAATTATTTTTATAAACTATAGTATAAGTTGAATATGATTACAATTACAATTAGAATATAAAACGGTGATGATGTTGTAAAAAAGAGTTAAAGAAAGAAGAATAAATGAAGTAAAGAATATTCGCAAATAGAAAGTGGACAAAATGAAATCAAATTTTAGAGAATATTAAAGTATAAGAAAGTAATTGAATGGTTAAGAAGAGGTCAGTAATAATCACAATAATAATTATAATAATAATAATTATAATAATAATGTCAGTACATTAAACAAAATCTCAATTAACTAAAATCATAATGTCATTTTTTGAAAATTGAAAATGGGGATCTAATGAAAGTAACAGATAGTATAAAATTATTGATATTATTGTTAGTTATGAATATACTCTATTGTGTTATAAATTAGATTGGCTTGTTGTAGGTGGAAATTGTAATTGTTCTATATAAATAATAGAGTTTACAATGAACTGTGTAGGTAGTATCCGGTCCCCGAAATGTGTAGTAGTGATTACGGTATATTCTGTGAGGGGTGTATTTTGTATATTAGCGGAATGAATGAGCTGGCTCCAGAAGGTTTCCGGATATATTTTGAGTGCTGCTGATTACAGGCAGGACTCGTTCTCATGAGCTGCCCACGCTAACTCTCAGCCACTTGACGGTAGCAACCAGCGGGCTGTCCGCTTATTGTCCGCGTAGTCAGGAAATGCTATTGTGTGATAAAGGTTAATTGTCCAATGGTTATAAGAAACAATACCGGCGTAGCATCTCTGCGTGCAATCGCATACTCCGAATTGAATCTCCTCTGAGTGCCGGTCTATATCTCCATTTATCTTTGATACCCATATAGTGAGACAGGCTTGGATACATGTTGCGGCCGGATTCAAATAGAAAAAGGAATACGGATAACCCGCAGTAGTTGAACTGTGCACTACCAGGCTGCAGAATTTACATGTATAACGCGGATGGCGCACCTTTGGACCGTGATAAATCACCCCGCATTTAGCAATCTGTGTATCTGGTGTTCGGCAGAAATCAGCAAATGACAGACAGAGCATTAATAATTGGCAACTATTCTTATTTATGAGACTCCCGCAGTTAAGCCAAAAGTCATAACAACTACATTTAATTACCGGTTTTGGAAAGAAGGTCCACCTTCTATCTCTGCAAGTTTCTCGCCGATTCCTTTTCCTTTGACGCTGGCTATTTCAAAAAGCGGCCCGCTTCCAGGAACCCCTTCCTGCCTATCTACCAGTCAGTCTAACTTCCATAGCTCTTGAGAAACTGGCACACCTGTGACTCATCAACTTGCTGTAGTTCAACGTTTGCAAACCAAACAAACCAAGGAGCCACTCCAGGGATTGCACTTCCTATATAGTACATCAGATATATATATAATTCAATGGAGAATGCAAATTACAAAAGAGGTCCATATATTCCATGTCCATGATGAACCATTATATATTTCCCTATTACAAATTCATATTATTGTTTATAAGTATAACAATAATATAATCAAGTATTCTGTTTCTTTCAATAGGCTATTATTAAATTTTGAAATATTAGCAAATTAAGTAATCTTTACTTTGAAAAATTAGATTTAGACTACGAGACGAGCAACCGGTAATAATCCAGTAAATACTAAATAAAGATAATAAAGTTACTGAAGGCGTTACTATCCTGGCACTCCGCTCTTCTCCTCCATCATGCAGTATAACATTATCTGTAAGAATAGATATAGATATATATCTGTATCTACCCCACTAAGATTGATAATACAAGTGCCTCTCTATAGATTTACAGAGACAGGCAGAGTCATAAAATAAAAAATTTCACTTGAACTTCAATATGATATATCTAATTAATTTATGCTTGTCTCGCTGATGTCACTGAATTCGAATCTATTAATTTATTTATACTATGTTGAGTTGAGTTAAGTAATGTAATGTTAATTTAACGATACGATGCATGGACAGATCTTTACAGCCATGCATGCATCCATCGTAACTTTGGTCAAGGTATGGAAAATTGCCACCACACGGGACTGCTTCTGGCCTGCTTTTGGCTTGCTTTTGGCTTGCTTTTGGCTTGCTTTTGGCTTGCTTTTGGCTTGCTTTTGGCTTGCTTTTGGCTTKSTTTTKKYTTGCTTTTGGCTTGCTTTTGGCCTGCTGTTGTACTTTTAGTCTTTTTGTCTTTTTGATAGAATGCGGAATTCGGAAAACAGGTTGTTTAACAATCCACGCATCTGCGGCCATTCTTGCTCATCCTCGGCAGACAGATGTGAACAGATTTTGGGCAAACATGAGATTAGCTGGGAGCTCTGGGAGGGTGGGTCGGTGGAACGCAGTTTAAGTTTGCCCCCTTTCGCGGGGATGCCTGAGCCTCTGGAGAGTTCAGCTGCAAGCCAAACTGACCAGTAAAACCTCATCCCATTGTAATGCTGCCTTTTTCTCTCCCTTATCAAAGAAAATAAACATATCCAGTTGCTCGGCCTGAGCTAACATTACGTTATCTCTGCATTATCTTTTCTTTATCTAGCGCACCTCCATGCATCCTTTGCGTCATTAACATTAGCCTTTCATATTGAAGTCTACATGAGTCTCTGGCAGTATTCATCAATAGTTTCCGATATCTTTTCATGTTTCCGGATCAGTGAGAAATCTCCTCTCTCGAAGCTCTCAATGGTCATATTCTGGCAGCTGGTAGCCGGTGGGCGGGCGGATAAATGGATTGATAAATAAATATGCCAGCCTATTGCTGGCATATTGCTGCCAAATGGCAGGGTGTGGCAAAAAAGGCTGAAGCACTATCTCACGGATATCACAAAAAGCAGAAAAACAACTAAGAAAACAAAAATTTATATAGTGCAAAATATCAAATAAGAAAGGTGGGGTGAAGTAAGTGGGATAAAAACTATGCTTTCTTTACCCTTCTATTTCTTGCTTTACACACGATTCCACAGGCAAATCATGCCACCATATAATAATTTACCCAGTCCACTACCGTGCTAACGCTAAACAGGTGTATCCAATGCCTGACCATTCGGTGTATACGTGGATTGATGGATGGATGGATGAATGGATTAGTTGTCCCAGGCTTACCAGAAATTTCATCAAATGGAATGCTGATAAACTGTAATCTCCTAGCTGGTAGGGGTCTCCACAATCAAGGATAAGAAAAAAAGAGGGGGTGACTGACAGGATCTACAAATAGATATATTGACTTGGAAATATAACTATTCAAGATTATCAATAATTGTATCATTTTTATAAGTATAAATATCCCACATGACGAAATTCACCATTACGTTTGTTAGTAAGGCAAATCTCTCTGAAAGCACGTTCACGCTTTCATTTTATTCATTCAGAAATCTTGAAAGCATCTTATCTGGTTAACACCTGACACTTAAAACAAGTCGTAATTCTCCTTCATGCCTGAATGCAGTGAAATATCAAGCGCTGGAGATCAATCTGACTCTATGCAACATTCGTTCCTTTACCTTTAATCCTTCTCTCTTCCTCGATAATTGCAGAAAAGCGACAGGAAAGCGTTTAAAGCATTCGCCCTCTAAGTACATCAACATGCCGTGTACCTCGATTAATGTTACCAAACAGCCGTCGAATATGCCCCAGGAACAGCCCTGTTATGCCGTCCCGAGGAATCCAAAGTGGAACAGCCAGCTGTTTCGCCGGCTGTTTCGCCGGCTGTTTTGCTGCCTGTTTTACCTTTGCTGGTTATAACGTATCACCATATTGTTCCATCAGATTTTTGCCGGCCACCGGAATAAACTCATGAAATAAATGGACAAATACGGTAATTCTTATGTTTTCACGTTATCTCTGGTTGTATGTGGCATTTTATTATATTGTCTTGTCCTCTTACTTTCATATCTGGAAATATTTTGGCGAGTGAAATTTTTACAATATACAATTTACAATTCTCTAATAATCACAATGCCAGGAAAATAAAATATTTCAATCATACTTACTTCATCATTATTTATTAATTGTCTCAATTTTTTGCAACTGTATTTACGGTTGTTCCTGACTTCTATTTAAGATAAGAATATTTAAATTAATTATTCTGTAATCTATAGATTAAAATTTTTCATCTTTTAGTTTCCTTATCGTACGTAGGTTGTTGAATTTTTGTCCTTTTTTTTAAAAAACTTTTTATCTTTCTCTACTTTTTTTTCACAGGAGGTGGTGTACTATATCAATGTTGCGTCATCGTCTTTCTATAAATTATGTACTGTATTTATTGTACTTAGCTTGATTTACGCATGCATTATATCTGATACCGGAAACCTAACAAGTAATACTATCAAATATTAAAGTCCATTTACAATTGCATTTTTCAAATACACATACACGTGACAACATATACAAATAACTTGCCATTCTTTTCCAAATAAATAGTTTTAAATTTTATTTTTTTCCTTTTTTCCCAAGATTGTTTATTTTCACATTTAAATACATTTTAGACTTTCAGATCTAAGTTTGAAAAATTGAAAAATATACATGGGGCAAGCATTCTAAAAAAATGTGAAATGAAAAATTACAATTTTCAGTTTTAAACTTCCCTAAAAGGAAATTCATTACCCCCCGCATATCTCGTTTCCTAACTGATTTTTCAATTTTTCACTTTGCCGATTTTTCACTATGATTTAAAAAATTTCAAAATTCTGATTTTGGAATTTAATGCATAAAACTCATGCACACTCTAATTAAATATGAAAAAAAATATAATCTCGGCTAAAGATTAAATTGATTTAAACAATATTAAATTTTCATTAAATTTTGATTTATAAATAAGATACAAGTACGTTTTTCTATATTATCTAAAAAACTGGAATTCTATTAAACTTAAAATAATAATAATAAATAAATAAAAAGATGAAATGGGAACTATAACAAAAACAAAAAAAATACATATAATGAGAATCAAAATAAAAAAAAAAAATATAACAAAGTGAACAAAATATTATGTAGAATAAAAATAAGAGTGTGTATATGAATGTCCGTCAATTAACAGAAACGATAACCAACAAATAGATTTCTAGTTTACAATTAATTAAATTTAACAATTAATGAAAAAATTATTGAATGAACAATTGGATGAATGGATGATTAGTGTTTTTACAATTAAAAATGGTTTATATTATATATATAATTCTATTAATCTATTCTTCGTCTTCTTCGTCTTCTTCCTCTTCTTCAGCGCCACCACGTTCAGCTTCTAAAACAGTATCGTGATAATTATCATTAATATATTTTCTAGCTATTCTACTTGATTTACCTAATCTAATAGCTTCTTCTCTAGCGGATTTTTGTAATTCTCTTAATGAATCTTTGAAAGATGATCTAACATATTTATTACTAAATGTATCCCACATCTTTAAACCTGTATTAGAACCACCAACAACTAAATTACCAGCAACTTCAATATCTGGAGCAAAATTACTTGTTAAAACATTACCAACACCAAAATCTCTACTTAAAACCATAGATGGTCCTTTCTTACTATCTTCTTCGTTAATCTTCCATAATTTAACTGTCTTTTCACCCATAGCACCAGTAACTAACATACCTTTAACAAATTTATTAATTTCTAATGTCGATATACCGGCATCATGAGCATGTAATGTCCAAATTGGTTTACTTTCAATTCTAGCATCAAAACAGTAAACATTACCATTATCTGTACCAGCGAAAAATAAACCTTCATTATTATTATTACCCCATTTAACAACTTCAATTTCTTCATTGTTTTGAACTTTCCATCTCTTGGACATTTGATTTTCATCAGAAATTCTAACATCAGAAACACATGCAAAACTATCATAACCACCAGTCAATAACATAGAACCGTTATCTGATGAATTATTGAATCCTTCATACCATTGAGATGATGAAACATGTTTAGCATTATGTATAGATTTCATTGAACGAACTGCTGTACAGTTGGTTAAATCCCAAAGTTTAACTGTAGCATCTGCAGATGTTGATGCTAGAACATTTCTGAAAACTTTATTATGTGATAAAGATAAAACAGCATCAGTATGATGAGTTAATACATGTGCACTCTTCTTCTTCTTATTATTCTTCTTTTTACCACTTGATTTATTATTTAACATTTCATTTTCACCTAATATAACATCTGGGAAAGCTTTATCTATACAATCTAAATTCCAAATTTCAATAGTTGGATCAAATGTACCAATGGCTGCAAAATTACCAATATTTGAATCATCGTTGACACCATTTGGCTTGAAACTCATCCATTCAACACATAATGGGAAAGCAGGTAACATTAAATCATGATGAACATATAAATTACCTTCACGGACTAAACCTTTGGCAACATCAGGGTCTAATCTATCACCTTCTTCTTCTTCAGCACCTTGTGGGGCACCAGCACCATCATCGTAGACATAGACATCTAAATAACTGATGTCATCTTCTGTTCTTGTAGCTAAAATCATATTATCGGTGGGATAAACTTGTAATTCAGCTTTTTCTTCAGTGATATCGGTTTCTGTTGGTAAAGTTAAATAATCTTGTCCATTGTTACCTTCTTCATCGTCATCTTCTTCATCGTCATCATCACCTTTGAAATATTTGGCAGCAGATGATGATAAACCTGGGAACATACCAACTGATTCACCCTTTGATTGATCGATTTCGTCATCGTAGTGTTCTAAATCATATTCTTTTAAATCATCATCCATATCAATTTCTGATTTTAATGACTTACTGTTGGTTTTTTCTTCTGGTGCATCTTCAAGTTCTTCACCTTCTTCACCTTCTTCAGCTTCAGCTTCTTCAAGATCTTCCTTTGCATCAGCAATATTTAAATTTGCCATTTCTTCAATTCTCTGCATTTCTTCATCATCTAATTCGTATTTTTCTGGAAATTCGGAGGCAAAACCTCTTGGAACCCAACATGTTGATGAAATCATTTTGTGATATTATATTATTTTATGATAACCTTACAGAAATGATATATACATATATCCTTTTATATGTATACTTAAACAAAAACCGCCGTGAAATATAAAATTAAAATTTCTATAACACCTCCAAAAATATAAAAGTTGCACAATTGGTACTGACTATACTATCACAGAAGATTTTGAGTAAACAAGAATCATCTGAACTATACTCATTTTGATGTTCATATTCATCTTCATCTACAATCCATACATCTATTCTCTCGTAACATACTCTCTAGGCCTTACTAGTAAACGTCTTTTTCTTACATTAAAAAAAAATTTTCCTATGCATACACATTGCATTGTTCCTCTGAATTAAATTTTGTTCCTAGGAATAATATGTTTGTTTGGCTTTGTGTACAGGTTTTAGATACTGCTTAAATATTTGATCACATGTTATTGCCACTTTAGCAGGGATTTCCAGCTTTTTTTAACTTGCCCTGTTTGATCAGAGAGCATGGTAAGAGAAAGTGTCCATTTTCAACACTAAGATAAGAAATCAAAAGATCCAACAGAAAATAGACCTTGGCCCATTTGGCGCTATGATGATTGCAACGTAAATCGATGTTCAAATCTACAGTACAGACCAGGATAATTATCCCCGCTACATCCCTCTTTCAAGAAGCGAAGATTCGAGAGATTAAAAAAAGGTTACTTAACGAATTACGTAATGGTGGACAGTTAGGGCAGTTTCGTCCAAACGCGAGCGTTCCGCTATATGTACACTGAACAGCCCCAACCAAATATGGTGAAACTGCTGGGTTGAAGCGACTTGGTGGCCAGCAAGAAGAACAAATGTTCCATTTCCATTTGGAAAGTTGTAAGCTCTGGTTCGCCGTTCATCTGCTTCTTTCAGTCGTCTCACAGATCTGATATTATTGTCAATGACTTGCTGCTGATCTCATACTATAGTCACACTCGAGATTTCTTAAGATCTAGTGACCACTTTCCCGTCATGGTTGCAAAGTCAATCACCGTGTGGGTTGAGATGAGATGATTGTAATTCTGACAGGCAAGCATCATTAACATGATTTTCACGTTTATTTTGCAAGTTTTTGTGGAGTATTCCTATTCAATTCTAATTTAGTCTGTTATTTTAAGCTATAAAATATTAGTAGTTAAATATTTACTAATATAATTATATTACTTTTGTTAACAGTAAAATACAACTAAAGGATAAATAAACTATTAACTGAAAATGTCGGATGGTGAAAAGACTCCTTCTCAAAAGAAGTTGGAAGAATTATTAAAGATGATGGCTCTTGAAAATTCCATTCCAGACCAAAAGGCCAAAAAGGATATGAACGATTATAAATTTTGGAAAACACAACCAGTTGCCAAATTCGATGAACAAATTGAAACAGAAGGTCCAATAGATAAAGCTAAAACTCCAGATGACATTCCAAATGAACCTTACCCAATGCTTAAGGATTTTGAATGGGTTACCATTAATATCGATGAAAAAGATGAAATGACACAAGTTTATGAATTATTAAAAGAACATTATGTTGAAGATAAAGATGCCACTTTCAGATTCAAATACACTCCTGAATTTTTTGAATGGTCTCTTAAACCACCTGGATATCATAAAGACTGGTACGTTGGTGTTCGTGTTAAATCAACTGGTAAATTAGTTGCTTTTATAAGTGCTATTCCATCATCTTTATCTGTTAGATCTAAGGATATTAAAGCTGTTGAGATTAATTTCTTATGTATCCACAAAAAATTGAGATCAAAAAGACTTGCTCCAGTTTTAATCAAAGAAATTACCAGAAGAGTTAATAAATGTGACATTTGGCAAGCATTATACACAGGTGGTGTCATCTTACCAAGTCCGGTTACAGTTTGTAGATATACACATAGACCACTTGACTGGAACACTTTATACGATGTTGGTTTCTCAACTTTACCACACAATGTAACAAAAGCTCAAATGGTTGCCAAATATCAATTACCAAATACTACAAAGACAGAAGGTTTAAGACAAATGAAACTTGCAGATGTCGATCAGACATATGACTTATTCAATAAATATAATAATAAATTCAAGTTGATCCAGACTTTCTCAAAAGAAGAATTTTCTCATTGGATATTAGGAGCAAAATCTGTTAGAGAACAAGAAGATTACAAAGATGAAGATAGAGTTGTTTTATCTTATGTAGTTGAAGATAAAAATGGTAAAATTACAGACTTCTTTTCTTTCTATATTTTACCTTTTTCTGTTCTTGATAACGCACAACATGATACTTTAGGTGTCGCCTATCTTTTCTACTATGCCTCTGAATCCGGACTCGATAAACCAAGAGATGATGAAGAAGGTACCAAAGAATTAGCAAAGAGATTAAAATCTTTAATAGCAGATGCTTTAATCTTAGCTAAAAGAGTGAAAGTTGATGTTTTCAATGCTTTAACTTCTCAAGATAACTGTCTTTTCTTAGACGACTTAAAATTCGGTGCTGGTGATGGTTACTTAAATTTTTACTTGTTCAATTATAAAGCTTTCCCAGTTAAAGGTGGTATAGATTCAGAAACTGATAATTATGATCTTGTCAATAGAAGTGACGTTGGTGTTGTTATGCTTTGATGAGTAAAATTTCATGTTACAATAATTTTTCAATTACTTTCTAGTTTCCTTTTTCTCTCTCTCATAATTTTTTTGTAGTTTCTCGTTTAATTTTAATATATATTTTCTATGTTCCTGTTTGGACTTTTCATTAAAGCTTTTTTTCGTAAAAACACAGAGAGGATTTTTTAGTTCGATTTGATAATTGTATATATTCGGTATGTTTACTGGTTTTGATTTAGATAGATGAATGATAAAATTATATATAAAAATTGATATTATTGTGATTAAACTAATACAGGAACGTTTCAGTGGGTTAAATAGAAAGCACTAAGATTATAATAGAGGAAATTAAAATAAAGAAAATATAGAACTGTAAGAGAAAAAAAAAGCGGAAATAGAGAAGGTAATTAGAAAGGTTAATAGAGAAATAAAAAAAAACTAAAAAAATAAGAGCATTAAGAGTAGAAAGAATAAAAATTGAAGAACAAGCTAAAATTTTGAGAACATGTTTAATCGTATTCATAGGGAGTTGTCTTCTTTCTGACGATAACAGAGCTTATTTCATCTTGAAATTCATCAGGATTAGAAATTAGACCGTTCAAAGTTTCTTCTCTACCGTTATCCATAACAAGGAAGTATTGAATAGTATCAACAAAACTCCCGACAAATCCAATCCATGGACCATCCATAGGATCAGAGAGACAAGGATATATATAAGACATTGTAGCTTCACGTTCTTCATCTATAGTACTTCTTCTTTTCTTTAAATTAATATTTGGTGTATTAAGAACACTGATATTTGTGCGATTATTATTGCTGTTTGGTAAACCAGAATCTTGCGAATACGTGCTATCACTGTCGGCATACGAAATGGTAACACTTTCATTCCCCCCAAGGGTGTCTGTATTGAATATAATGTTATTTTGACTGTTGTTTTGAGCGCTCTTATTATATGTCGATTGATCATGAGAAACTTCAACATTAGAATTATTATTGGAATTGACGATAGATGATGTTGTCGTTTGAGCATTAGTGGGATTTGAACTTCCTACTGTGGCGCGTATGGATCCATAATTTGGTCCATTTGAAATACTTCCATATCTGCTGATTCCAGATACATCAACGAGTCCAGGTGCGTCAGAGTTTAAATATACATCGTTTAAAGAAGAAGAAGATCCACTTTGAACAATTGAGGTTTCACCAGTCATATACATGGCTTGCGCTGTTAGAGCTAGAGGTGAATCATCGGTATCGATATCCACAGATTCACCAGAAGTCTTAATAGCATCCAAAGCGATATAGTGAAGCAATGGCGAATAATTATTATTGAAAAATATTAAAGCTATGATAGTAGTTGGGAACAATGGAACAATTAGAGAAGCTGAAATAAAAGATCTCTCCAGAGCAAATGTACCAAACATTGTTAGATGAAAGAAGAATAGACCTAAACATACACGGCGGAAAATAATAGGCCATACTTTACCAGTTGAATGTTGTAAATGAACCATTGAGTAAACCAATTGATATTTATAAACATAGAATCCAAGGATAAAGTAAACCAAACCTGAACTAACGATTTTTGTTGAGATAACAGAATAAATGATGGTTATTATTAAAATTAAAATATGTTGTGGTAAAATTAAACCAACATCAAACACCGTTGGTTTATAAAAAAGATTTCTGTAATCTCTTGGTGTTTGCCAAGTTGAGCATAAGACGTATTGCCAAAATATTAAAAATAAATCACCAACTTGTAATAATTTAAATGGGAACATAGTCAAACCTTGCAAGAGAATTAAGTCAACATAAAACAAAGACAAACTTTTCATTGATGCTGCTAATAATGGTGCAATTTTAGTAGTATCTGACAATAGAGCTTTATAACTTGATAATGTACCAAACAAAGTGAAAACTAAAAATAAATTAAAGAAAATATATAAGAAATTCTTCTTTATAACTTCTAATTGAACATCAACTTTTGAAATCAATCCTTGTAAACCTGATAAAAATGAAATACCATATGGCAAAGTGACATTAATTAAAGTGAAAAGGTATGTTGGCAATAAACCAACAACTACTGTTCGAACGGTATCGTGATTTAACAAATAGTCACCAAATTCTGGCCACATTTTTTTAATTGAGTTAACATTTAACAAGGATGAAATGTATCTAATTGGAATAATTAACAATACTGAAAAGGTGAAAATCAACACTTCAATGACATTTTTTCTAATGAATAAAGCTCTAGCTTTAATTAGTAAATTATCCCAATTAACATCCATTGGAGCAGGGGCCAATCTTGTAATTAATTGGAAAACGTTTGGAGAGAAAACAGCTTGAGCAGCCATTTGTGCATCTTTAACATTATCCATAATCACAAATGCGTGTGAACTTGGTTCAAATTTGTTACAACTTTTCAAATCTTTGATTTTCTCATCGATTATAACTAATTCTTTTGAGTAATAATTAATGGCATCAATTTCTTCACCAAAGAATGATAATCTCATCTTTGGTCTTGGTACTTCATTATTATTCGAATCCATAACTTTTAATAAAGGAGTTCTATCATCAAATGAGTTTAAACCTGGTGAATAAATAATGTCACCGTTTTTTGGTAATTCACAGGATTTATAAGTTTTCAAAGTTGTCGAAGGAATATCAGTTTTTGAAAAAATATGAATATCTAAACCATGGTACCTACTATACAAGACTTCTAATCTATGTATAATACTATCTCTTTCATTAAATAATTTTCTTAATTCTGAATAATTATGAACCACATGAACGCTTTCAACTTTACCAATACCCAGTGTTTCAATATGATCTTTCAAAGTATTTTCTTCTTTCAAAACATTTGGTATATTTGAAATATAAATCGTTCTATCGGTTAATGATCTCTGAGATCCTAAACATCTTTGACGCATTCTTATAACATGGACAGTTTCTTTAAACAAAAAATAATATACCAAGGCGGTAAATATATAAGTGAATAAGGCACAAATGAGTAAGAAGCTTTCGGATTCTGCTGGTTCGCCATCTTCTGGGTCAGATCCATCACCTTTTTTCTTCAAAATATTTATAACATTAAAATTCCAATGAGACTCTATGCAATAATGAGCAAATTTATAGATATTGAATGACTCATCTTTTTCAAATTGACCAGTTAAAAAATATCTGAGAGGACTTAATAAGGTGATACCTAATATGCTTAAAGTAAATAAAATTTTAATTGACATTCTAAAGAAGCAAAGAAAGACATAAGAATCTAAACCTGCTACTTGTAGTAGTTCATCACTATTGATTTGATATAATATTTTTATCCAACTGAACAAATCATTTGGTAATTTCTTAATCTTTTTGTTTCTATAAGGTCTTATTGAGTAAACAATTGGAAATTTGTATCTCACAAAACAAAACAGAGCAAATATCAATAAACCTAAGGAAGTACAGACGTAGAGTTGAACTTTAAAGACTGTTTGTGTTTGTGCTCTGGGGTCGTATGCAGGGGGCAAATCATCATCCAGAATATTAAAACTCATGGCGAAAGTAATTGTTTATCACAGTGAAGTACTAAACGGAAAAAAGGAAAAAATGAAAAATGAATTAATATTAAAGGATCTCAACCAAGTATACAACTAGTTGCTTAAAATATTGATAATAAATATGTAATATTTAACGTTTTTCTTAAAAAAAATATTTCTAAAGATTTGAATATGTCATTGGTAGCAACAATCAAATTGTTATTTGAATTATTGAATCAGTGATAGCCTGTTGTGATTTCTCAATAAAAAGAAAAGTATATTCAATATATACAAATATATTTGCTAACTGTGATGAAAGGTATTGTCGGTTGTTGGTAGTATGCTAATCTTGGTTTGAAGTTGGGACGAATAAAATAACTAGGATTATAACAGAAATACGAAGATGAAACAAGGGAGAGTGTCTTGTACTGGTATCAACAATGTGCTCTACAAAGAGGACAATTCTTAACTATTCCCCCTGTTAATGAACTAAACTATTTAATGATGTCTGATGGTATGATCCTAAACAGACCTGCTAGAGGAGATGGCTACGATATCTTATCATCTTCTTGTTGGTATGTGCGCCTTGATCTACATCTTCTTCTCCATCTACGGCTTCGTGTTTGTGCTTTGTGCTTTCTGCTTTCCTCAATGTTTAGGCCCTGCCAGGAGAGCTGACTTTCTGTAAGCCGGAGTCTTGTTTACACTCCGCGGTCTGGTGGAAAGAGGAGCAGATAGTGAACGAGACTCCGGTGGGGCCTTGGTGCTGCTTGGATGGTGTTACCGGGCACAGCCACGTAGCTATGCAGGCTGAACCGCACAGCACATTCTCTATGGATAAACTCTGAATCACTCAATGTACAAGGCGCCAATTTCAGGTAAAGAAAGACCAGTAGGAGAAGGACTTCAAACGCCAGAGACACACGTTGAAACAAAATAAGGAAGACAAAACTCATTATCATATTTCTTTCCATTGCTTGGGGTGTATATTTGTATATATATATAGGTTATACTATACTATTTGCTATGCTATGACATATGACACCATCTACTCGGAATTCTCTAGCATTCTCTGGCATCTTCTCTTTGTCGTGCGAGCAGAAAGACGGCATGTGCGTTAGCGTACACACACGTTCTGGGATTCTCAACGGTTTCTTTACTGCTTCTTACGTGTTTCAGATGGAAGTTGCAGTTGATGATGTCAGTCCTTTGATAATTCTCATAGATAACAGTTATATCAACATTATAAGTATTTGGTACTCTAAATATTATATTCTAAATATTATATATTAAATGACTGTATATTAAATAAAATAAAATTATATATGAAACGCCACCACCCATCAGAATGTTAAAAAAAAGACAAAATGATATTAATAATTGCTTTCTCATTTAGAGAGTAGATGAAAATAGTATAAAACTAAAAAATACATAGAAAAAAATAAAAATTAAAGATATAAAATTAAGAGAAATAAAATAAATGAGAGCAATGAAGAATCATTTAACAAAAAACATTAAAAAGTGGAAAAAATAAACTCTAAGGATAGAAAAGTTATGGAAAAAATTAAAAATTAAAATTATTACTATAGTATGAAAGAAGAGGAAAAAAAACTGAAAAGAAAAAGCTTTATAAAAAAGAACAATAAAATATAAATTACATAAATGATTCACCCAAAAAAAAATTAAAAATGCAAAATAAACTACCTTCCAACAAAAATTGTCTAAGTAAAAATAACAGCAAAAACGTAATAAAAATGAAAAAGTGAAAAATAAAAAATGCATTGAACCGAACAGAAGTGAAACCAATGCCAGAATTGTATATACGCCAAAATTGATAATGATTCCTGTAGATGTATATATGAGTATATATAAATATATGCCGTTCCCTTTTTTTCTCCTTTTTTTGTTCTGTTTTAGAAAATTTATAAGATAAGCTTAACCAGTTATCTTCTCGTTATCGATTGATGTTCATGAAAATTGTTTCTATAATTCGTTTGTATTTAAATTTAATGTGCTACCACTGAGATTGTTTATTATTGGGTTATTGTAAAATGGAGGGTTGATAGAACCATCATTATTAACTCCTAAATCTCCGTTAATTGGACCGTTAATTGAGCCAGTCAAAGGACCAGTTAATGGAGTCATTGGAGATCCTGAAATACTATTAAGATTCAATCCTCCAATACGGTTGGTAATAGCATCTAATCCAGATGGAGGGAACTGAGGTGTACCAGAATTTGAAAAAGATATATTTGAGTTAGAATTTGGAATATTTGTAGCCCCAAATGTTGGAGTGCCTGCTGGAATACTTGCAGTTGGTAAACTCAGAGTCCTTTGTAAATCTGGGAAATTAGGCGCTCCTCCTAATCCATTCAAATAACTGTTACTGGTATTTTGACCTTGTATCTGTAGTTGTTGTTGGGAATTTCCTGTATTGTAAAGAGATTGTGGGTTCAATTGTTGTCCAACCAAGCCACTGTGTAATTGAGATAACAAATGTGATGTTTGCTGTTGTTGCTGTTGCAAATGATTCTGTTGTTGAATTTGGTTCTTATTAGTATTATTGTTATTATGATTATTGTTATTATTATGATTATTGTTATAGTTGTTATTATTATTGTTGTTGTTGTTGTTGTTATGATTGTTGTTGTTATGGTTGCTGTGATTATTACCACCTCTTTGATTATAGCCATTATTATTGCTATTACTGTTATTGTTATTATTATTATTATTATTATTATTATTATAATATGAATTATTTTGTTGATGGCCATTGATCTGGTGGTGATTTTGTTGATTTTGTTGTTGCTGCTGTTGCTGCTGCTGTTGATGCTGTTGCTGTTGATGCTGGTTATGGGAATGACCGTTAATAATTGCAGAATTTACTCTTGGAGCACCACACTTCAAACAGCAAATATTCTTAGCAAAATTATGATAAGCACAGTTTTCGTTAAGACATTTCCAATCACCAGCTCTAAATGGAACATTTGAAGAGTTATTATGTTGATGCTGTTGTCCATAATTATTATTATGATGATGTCCACTATGATTATTAATGCCGTTATTATTGTTATTGTGGTTATTGTGATTATGGTTGTTGTTATTCTTAACATGGTTATTATTATTATTATTATTATTATTATTATTATTATTATTATTATCGTTATTACCGTTGTTGCTATTATTGTTACCATTAAAAGAAGATGATATTGAACTGTTATTTCCATACATGGATTGTGATCTTATACCCATATTCATACCATTATTATTGTTATTGTTGTTGTTGTTATTGTTGCTGTTATTATTATTATTATTTCCAGTGAATGAATTTTGGTTTCCATTCTGTCCAACTTGAGAATTGAATCTATCTGGATTGTTATAGTATACAGTGTTGCCATTGTTGTTGTTATTATCATTTGATAACTGATGGACTGTATTTTGGTGATTATTATAAGGTAATTGATGATGTTGATTATTTAATTGTTGTACGTTTGAATGTTGACCATCGTTTTTACTATTAATGTGAGCGGCTAATTCTTGGTTGTTATTAACCTTATTAGCATTAAAATTATTGTTATTAAAATCTGGTTGAGGAGATAGTTCTGTTGCTGGAGAATCAACATTATCTTTTGTATTATTTGTTACAGTCACATTTGTAGCTGTAGTTGTATTTGCACTTGAGTCATTGTTATAAATTGATTCTTGGATAGTAGCAGCAGATGCAGCAGGAAATGAACATCTAAAGCATGCAGTTCTTCTTTGGAAATTTGAAAATCCACAAGATGGACAAGTCCAATCACCTGGTCTTGGTCTATTTTTACTTGAAGGGAATGCAGTTAATACTTCTTGTGCTTTGTCTAAAATCTTCATTGATGATGGTTGAACTTCTATTATTTTATCGTTTAAAATTCTGCCATTCATAGCTAATGAATCAACTGCTTCTTCATGTGTAGAAAAAATTACAAAACCTGAAACTGTTGGCTTAGATTGTGTTGCAACTGGTTTATTTAATACACCTGTCTGTGTAGAAATATCACTCAATGTAGCAGCAGCTTGTTGGTCATTTGTTAATTGCCCAGCAGATGGTATGCCTGTCTTGGTTGGGGAACTGGAACCTGATGAATTAGAATTATTATCGTCATTGGCAGTATTATTATTGTTGTTGTTATTATTCTTATGAGAATTATCAATGATTTGGGGTTGTCTGATTGCCCAGAATGCAATTGGACGACCTCCGAATTGGGTAAACCAAGATTCTAATTCACTTTGGGTAGTATCCATTGTCAATTTAGTCAAATATAAAATTTTAGATTTTTCTAATTTAAATTGTTGAAAATCTAAATCCATATCAAGTGGACGTTTGAATACACCACCTGAATTTTCAAATCTTTCAGAATCTTTAATAAGTTGTTCAGTAATAATTGATAAAATTTTAACATCCTCTGAGGCTCTTCTTGGATTTGAAATATCAAATTCTTCTTCTTCTTTTCCTTCCACTGAAGATGATGTTAAAGAAAACAATTTGAAATCAATTTCTAAGTAATTTACAATAGTTGGTATATCGATCTGACTTAAGAATAAAGATGTTGATGGGGATAAACTTTGAGATGAGTTGTTACTTTTCTCTAATTCGTTTAAATCTTTATATCTTAAATATTCTCTTCTTATATCAAAATGTCTTGGAAATTTTAAATAATGTGGTAAATTAATTGATTTTTCTTTTGAGTCTTTTGGTAATTTCATTCTTAAATCCCAACTATTAAAAGTAATAAAATTTGGTTTTAAATTTTTGGAAATAACATATTCTTGTATATCATTGTCTAATTTTTCAATTGCGTCAGTTAAGGAATTTGCATTTTTGACATCATCCCATGTAATTGTAGTCTTTGATGTGCATACATGTGTTATTGGAGTGTTTATAGGTTTGATCAATATCGAATCACTCTTAATATTTTCAAATGTAGTTGAATCGACGATTGACCAAGCAATTTCAATAATTTCTGCTAAATCTCTGGTTATATAAAAACCTTGATCATCTGCAGTAGTTATGAACTGCAGTATAATATATATCTGTGATGATGGCATTAAAGGAAAAAATTCTATGAAATAGTTGAAGGTAAGGTGTAAGTGGATATTAGTGAATTTAAATGAATGTGTAATGTAATATTTCTTTAAGTGATTGATTAATAGTTATTTTCAAATTTGAAAAATAAAGGGCATAAAACACGTTAAAAAATACAAATGCAAGTAAAAAATAACAAAAAAAAAGAAAAAAAAATAGGAGTCAAACAAACAAGTATTTTAATTTAAAAATTTGATTGACCACTCTAGTTATAAATAATGTTCCAGATTTGAGTGATTTGAAAAGATTGAATAAATAAGTAAGTAAATGAATAAGTAAATAGTTTTATTCTTTTCTTTTCTTATTCTTATTGGAATTAGGAGGTGAAGTTATAAATCAAAGAATGTTTCCTTTTAAGTTCATGTAAATATTAGGTAGTGAAAAGAATGACTGTTCAGAGTGAAAAACTGAGCCAGATCTGTATATTGCAATTAAAAAAGACTTTTTTTAAAATGGATAGAGAAAGTACAGTTCTAAGACGGTGTTTGCTATGACGTTGGGCCTTGTATTATTTTCCAAGATGTATGAGAATAATATTATTTACAATTTGCAAAATAGAAGCATAGTCAAGCTATGTGAAGTCACTTGTTGTACATCTAAATGGAAGAAAGAACCCCTAAAGTTATCCACAGATCTGTTGAATTATTTCTTGCATTTTCCTTAATATTTCCCACTTTATAATTTTCTTGTTCTCGCCTCTTTGATTTTCTCATATTTTCTCATCACTGGCCCTCCCAGTAAGTACTCTTCCATTTCCTCGCGGCCAGTTTTGGATCAGCACCCGCGGCTCGTTTCGCAGATTCAGAAATTGCAGTCCCCAAATTGGGAATCTGTTTGAACGCTTTTGGCCTCTGTCTTGCGTCTCGGTTTTCGCTGCACCGCTCATTTTGGATTTGGCCAGCTTCTCGGCGCGTTGGCTTGGGTGGAGCCGACAATTCAAGGGTGTCGGCCGCTGGTGTCGCGGTTTGTTTTGAATTCACTGGCTGTAGGACGCTTAAAATGTGCCCAAATTCTGAAATTCTAAACTATTTATTTAGTGCTGTGTACGGATGTTTAGGCAACATTTGTGTCAGTTGTGGATATATTTTGGAGAGCATTCTTCTAATGGGATATTTTGTTATTTTACAAGCTACTCAGGTATATGATCTAACAAAATATTTTATTTCAGAAATATTTATGTTACTCTTTGTAATTCTGGAGTTTATAAGAAGTATTTTTGTTTGTCTTCCATGTTATTTAAGCTCAATAAATGGAAGGAATAAGATTTCAAATTGTTTTTTCTTATTATTTTTTAATTATTTTCAATTAATTAATTTACCCAATTCAAAGATCTTACAAATATTTAAGAAAAATCAAAAAGACATAAGAGAAATGCGTTTATTTATGACAAAATTATAATATAATTTGAATAATACTATATTAGAAAAAAGGAGAACTGTAAGAAGAAAATGAATTAATTGATAAAAGACAAAATTTAATAGAAATAAAATAAAATAAAATAAAAGTAAAAAAAAATAAAGTAAAACCAAATGAGAGAAAGAAACAACAACAAAAAGTTATATTCAATATTTCTTAATGTTTGTTCTCCTTATTCAATTTTAATAATGATTTATTTATTCTTCCATGGTAATAACAGCTCTGATACAATCACCAGCGTGCATATCGTGGAAAGCTTTGTTAATATCATCTAATTTATGTCTGTGAGTAATAAATTCATCAACTTTAAGAGTACCGCTTAAGTAATCTTCAACGATACCTGGCATTTGAGTTCTACCCTTAACACCACCAAAGGCACAACCTCTCCAGACTCTACCAGTGACTAATTGGAATGGTCTAGTTGAAATTTCTTTACCAGCAGCGGCAACACCAATGATAACAGATTCACCCCAACCTTTATGACAAGCTTCTAAAGCGTTTCTCATAACTTGAACGTTACCAGTACAATCAAAAGTGAAATCACAACCACCATCGGTCATGTCAATAAGTTTTGAAACAATGGTTTCACCTTCAGCTAATTTAGTTGGGTTAACGAAATCAGTAGCACCGAATTTTTCAGCCCATTCTTTCTTACCATCGTTAATATCGATAGCAATAATTTTACCAGCTTTCTTGGCAACAGCACCTTGAATAACAGAAAGACCAATACAACCAACACCGAAAACGGCAATATTATCACCTTCGTTCATTTTAACGGTGTTAGTAGCAGCACCGTAACCGGTAGTGATACCACAACCTAATAAACAAGTTCTATCCTTTGGAGCTTCTGGGTTGACAGCAACAACTGAGATATCAGCAACAACGGTATATTGAGAGAAAGTAGAACAACCCATGTAGTGTAAAAGTGGTTGACCTTTACAGGTAAATCTAGAAGTACCATCTGGCATTAAACCTTTACCTTGAGTAGCTCTGATCTTACCACATAAATTGGTCTTACCAGATTTACAGAATTTACATTCACGACATTCTGGAGTGTATAAACAAATGACACTGTCACCAACTTTAACACTGGTAACACCTTCACCAACAGATTCAACAATACCAGCACCTTCATGACCGAAAACAACCGGGAATTCACCTTCAGCATCAGCACCGGATAATGTGTAAGCATCAGTATGACAGACACCAGTATATTCAATCTTGATTCTAACTTCGTGAGCTTTAGGTGGAACAACTTCAATAGTTTCAATGCTTAAATCTTCACCGGCCTTCCAGGCGACAGCAGCTTTACATGTAATAGTCTAATATATTATTAAAAAGAAGGTTCAATGTTAGTATTTTAATTATAGCAAAGAAGGCAAAACTAAAAAATTCAGTTTCAATGAAACGAAATCAAATGAAGATAGGATGATATGAGATACATACTTTACCAACAGTAGACATTTTTGTGGAATAAAAAATAGATAAATATGATTTAGTGTAGTTGATTCAATCAATTGACTAACCTTAATATGTCAAAACAGAATTGAGAGCAACAAAAGTGATTTATTAAAACTAAGCGACAACGTTACATATTTATAGACCGTTTAAACAACGATAAAATGAAAAGAAAAAAAGAGAGAAAGAGAAGAAGGCAAGAGAGAAGGCAAGCGAGTTGAAACAAGCGAATTGGAGTAATATTTCATTGCAAACGAAAGATAGTATAGAAACTGATAGAAAGATTTAGACGCATACAATAGAATAAACAGGTAGAACAGTATAGCAACATAATAATACTCCAATATTATAAGATGGCAGTATGAATGATCTTTGATTACATACTTAAGGGAATCCAAAATATGTAGCCTAAATATTGCGTTCC
The DNA here is from genome assembly GCA_001599335.1 of [Candida] boidinii. Taxonomy (NCBI): domain Eukaryota; kingdom Fungi; phylum Ascomycota; class Pichiomycetes; order Pichiales; family Pichiaceae; genus Ogataea; species [Candida] boidinii. Next base: position 1,396,728 of record BCGP01000003.1, on the reverse strand, counting down.
ACTTACTCAATTAGGCAAAGTTTTGCACTGCGTGAGAGTGAGAATTTCAAAATTTTCAGTGATAACAGAGAATAATCATTAACTATGTATGCACTATAATACAATGCATCAGTAATTAAATACACTGATAATAGCCAATGTTTGAGACTCCGCTGTTGAAGGGATCCAACTAGCTATCTTTCCCCAAAGGATCGCCAATCCATACCGCCAGGAAAACGAGAAGGGGCAGTCATGGCGCTCTCTGTCTCTGTCAAGGTGGGCTATTCTTTGATACCTAGTAGAGTTCACTTAATGATCATTCAATCCACTCAATCATATACATGCATTACAAATTTATAGCTGTCCCTTTGTGGCGTTCATCACTGATGGACTGTTGGACTGCAAATTTTCCATCTCTCGAAGTCAATTACTAATTATTAGTAACTTACTAAACATTTTCTGTCTAGAACGTAAAATAAATGGCTTTAAAAGTCAATTTATAAAAGCTGAAATAGTTTTTTCCAATTGGTAAAGCTACATTTCCACGATCCGGGAAGGATTCCCTCTGCCCATTGCCCAGTGCTATACAATGGACATTTCAATATTTAAATAGCGCTATTTATTTAGACTCCTGCACGACTGGCCGCTGTTCTGCCATTCTGCTATTTTACTGCTATGTTGTTATGTTGTTACATTGCTCAGCGAGCAGACAGAGCCCAAAGAGCCCAAAGAGCTCAGCGAGGCAATTGTGCAGCTGAGACAAAGAGAGCGGCGGACAAAGTAATCCGCAGGAAAGCCGTCTACTAGCGAGTTTGTCAGTCTCTGAATCTAATCTAACTTTTGTAATAGAGCCAGCCAGACCTGCCAGATACTGGGGTGAGTGGGGGAACAGAAGCGAAGAAGCATAGAAGATATCTGTTTGCTTGAATAATTTGAAAACGTGACTAATAGAACTCAAGTCTATCATTAAATAAGACAAATATTCAGTTCGCTTGCAGTAAGTATAATATACACCATACCCACACAATCTATATTCATAGTCGTTTGTTTGTAAGATTAAAACTTAGATCTCCAGATTGTTCTCCTCCCTTCTCCGCAAAATCACATTTATGACCATACAATTTATAATTATTTCAGTATACCAATCTCTCTTTCCTATATGTTGGTCCAGAACAGGTTCCCCTCTCTGGGATCGTGATGACAGACCAAGCTTAGCTTTTGCGATCCACATTATGATCTATCCCTGATGTCATAACAAACTTAATACAACATACCAGCGGTTGAGAAACCAGCGGATCAGATCGCTCAGCAGTCGCGAATCCCATAATATTGAGCCCAGAGAAGAGTGCTCGGAAAGCAAGCTGTTACAGAGTGGGCAACGGGGGATTAATAATATGCCTCGTGCGGAGCCTCGTGCAAGCCTGGCGAATCGGTCAACATACACTGTAGAAGGAGCTCTCCTTTCCCATGTGCCCTCCACATAGCAGCTTTAATTCAGGAAGAATCACACCCCCAACACAGTTTATCCCCGATATAAAAGTTGCCCTTCCTCATTAAAACATACATATATATTGAAACTGTTGAAGGCCTGGAGAAACTTGTCCGCCCTGCTTCGTATGGTTAAGACGGGACAATGGAAACTCAAATGACTGTGGAAAAACCTTACCTTTGTTCCCCTTTTCGCGGGTCAACATTTGCCATAGACTGGTTGTTCAAAGTTCCGACTGCCATGATTGGTTGGCTATCTGTAGTAGAAGGACTCTTGGATGGCGTAAAAAGAAAACACCAAGAGATTATTCATTGTACTTTAAAAGCACAATGTAAGTTCACAATTATTGTATTAAAGTTTTTTAATTTCCAAACCGAAAAAAAAAATTAAGAAAGCCATAGTGAATCACCGTATAATTAGCTGTGATCAGGACACTTCTGCAGGGTCTTCCGATAGGCTGAAAATTCATCAAAGAAATATAGAATTCAACTAGGAAACTAAAAGGTGTAAAGGTTAGAACACTAACGGCGATCGATCTTCAAAGACGCATACTCTCTTTGTCTTTTTGATTACTCAATATGTTGTTGGAAGCGCCAACGTGAACAAGAATTATTTCGTTTAATTTGTTGTATCTATACAGAATACAGAGATTTATTTACCAATCTACAAAGTGGGCAAATAAAACTCACTCTATTTTTATATATTATAATTTATGATGTAACGTTTCGTCCATATCGATATACGGTATTTTGATTCATATAAAGATTTGGTAATTGAAAGTTAAATTAATTTACCAATGCTCCGTTGGTACTTTATTAAACTGAATAAATAAGCACTGCAGCCCGTTGACTGCATCATTGGTTACTTTAGTAATTAGTTATGATCCGAAACCTTTCAGATACCAAAAAATTCAATTATATGATTAAATATTCATCGAATTATCTGAATTTAATTTAATTAATGAATCATTTTATACCACTGTTCATACACACAACAGGAAAAGAATAGTGTTGAATGCTGGAAAGGGAAAAGAGAAGTGGTGTCTCTTTGGCTAAGTAAGCCAGATTCAGTAGCGTTAATTTTATTGTATGAGAAAATTTTTGCTGTTCTGAGTGTTCTCATATTTGAAGGGTTAGAGAGTATCAGATTGATATTTGAAAAACCAAAACGGTGCACAGATGCATCGGGGATTACTGTTTAGGAAATATTCCATTCCCATTAATCCTCTCCCGTCTATATCCATGGGCTGGATAAGCTATCTATAAGACATTTAAAAAAACAATCTTTATTTTTATTTTTATTTTAATTAGTAAATATTTTTCATTAAATACAAGATTTCAAATACTCATATAATTATTTGAATTCCGTTTTGATGAGTGTCGTATTGGAAACTTCAATAGGTAAGTACATATCTAAAACTTTTTGATCCATCTATACATAAATACAAACTTACTTACTAACTCTTTCACCCTTTATTTTCACTTTTTCGTTTCTATTTTCAATTTTCATATAGGTACTATTGTCATTGACTTGTATATTGATGAATCAAAGGAAGCTTGCCTCAATTTCATCAAACTTTGTAAAGCTCAATATTACAATTTTAGTCCCTTCATTAATATCGAAAAGGATTTCGTATGTGAAACAGGAAATCCTAAATACCCAAATAAATCAGGAAATATTTCAATAAATGGACTTTTGAATAATAATGAAAAAGATAAATTTTTAAAAATCAATAATTTATTATTGAATAAAAATCTAGTACACGATGATGTTGGTATAGTTTCATTTTTAATAGATAGTAAATTAAAAGAATTTTCCAAAATTGGTTCAAATTTTATAACAACTTTAACAGATAATAAAAATTTACTTAAATCCTTAGATAATAATTCAATCATATTTGGTAAAGTACAAGAAGGTTTCCAGGTTTTAGATAAAATTAATAAATCTATATTAGACGAAAATAAAAGACCATTACAAGATATAAGAATATTTCATACACATATTTTGGAAGACCCATTTGAAGACCCACCTGGTTTTAACGAATTATCAATTACTAAAGATTTTTTTCCAACTGAAGAACAAATAAACTCAATCAGATTACTTGTTGAAGATGATTATCAAGACCGAGATCTTGGTGAAGGTCAAGATGAATCTAAAGAAAACACAGATGAGATACTAGATGAATTAAAATCAAAATCACAGGCAATAACACTTGAATTATTAGGAGATATTCCAAACGCAGATTCAAAGACTTTAGAAAATGTTTTATTTATATGTAAATTGAATCCGATTACAAAAGATGAAGATTTAAAACAAATTTTCCAAAGATTCGGTAAAGTCCTTTCCTGTGACATTGTAAGAGATAAAGAAACTGGAAATAGCTTGCAATACGGATTTATTGAATTTGACACCAAAGAATCTTGTGAACGTGCATACTTGAAAATGGATAACGTCTTAATCGATGATAGGAGAATTCACGTTGATTTTAGTCAAAGTTTGAAAAAAAACCAAAGAGAATATGCTAATGCTAATACTTCTAAAGATAAAAATAATAAAAGAAAATTTCATAATGTTGTTGATGACATTGGACAACAGAAATATTCAAAACTGGAGAACAAATATGGAGACTTAGAAAACCTAAGATTTAATGGTAAACATGGGAATAATAAAAGTGAAGAGGCTTATAGAAGTAGTGGTAGTCATAGAAGTAGTGGTAGTCATAGAAGTAGTGGTGTTCATAGAAGTAGTGGTGGTCATAGAAGTAGCAGTGATCGTAAGGATCACGACAGCGATAGGAGTCATGGAGGTCATAAAAGCCAGCATCATAGCAACAGGCATAGACACCACCACAGATCATAGATCGAGGGATCATGATCATAAAAGTAACAATTGAACATGTACCAGCAGCAGCATTTTTGAAATCCGGTCCTTTATTTAAACCTGTAAAAATTCTTTGTAAAATATTTAAAAAACAAGATATAGTGAATCATAGAATAGTGAATAAACATTATATTATATATATTGAAATATAAAGATATTCCAGGGCGTTAAGTACATGAATAATTGTAGGACATAATAAAAAAAAGACAAGAAATAAATAAAGAAATAGATAAATCATAAGATGTATAAACAGAGAAATAGAGCAAAGAAAGAGAGAAAAAAGAAACTCAATAAATAGTAGTAACACGGGTTTATCACTCACTCTTATTTGCCACTAATTTGACGAATCATAAAATCTTTAAGGAATGGTAAGTTATTTACAATATTAACACCAATAGTTCTAGCCATTACTACAGGTGGGAAATCTGTGTGATAAATCTTGTGAATCTTATCAACTATACCAAGCATGACATGGTTTGGTGTGTATCTATCACTAAAATATGGTTCTAAAACTAATGGATCACCAATATCTAATCCTAATTTAACACCTTTCTCGATACAGGCAACTAACGATGCTGCATCAGCTTGACCCATATTTAAACCTTGACCAGCTAATGGATGTGTAGTATGAGCTGCATCACCAACTAGGGCAACTCTTTCTGATACAAATGAGTCAGCTAATGTCAATTTCAAAGGGAAACGACCTCTAGAATTAGGAACTATTGATTCAACTTCTAATGGATAATTCTCTAATTCTTCAGCAGTTAATTTAGAGTTAAATAAATTTAATCTCCAATTAACTTCGTCAATCAAACTTTCATCATCTTTTGCTGCTAATTCATATAAATATTTCAATTCATCATTTGGTAATTTAGCACATGCATTAACCATAGCAATAAATTTTTCTTCTGGTAATTTCATTAAGATTTCACAATACTCTGGACTGGTTGACCAAACTAATGACATATGATTATCAGGTAAAGGTAATTGGGCAAGTGGACCTGTTGGTAAAAATCTTTGCCAACCAGTTGGGAATCTGAAAGCATCATCTTTATATTTAAAAGTACCTACAATACCCCAAGTATTGTAGAACCAACCTCTACTTTCAATTTGAGCGTATTTTCTAACAGGTGAGTTGAATCCATCACATCCAATGAGTAATCTTGTTTGGAGAGATTCACCATTTGATAGTTTAACAATTGGCCAATCATTTTTTTCATTAGTATCTATATCAACAACTTTAGTTTTATCTAATAATTCAAATTTATTATCTGTATTTTTATTCAATTCTTCTACTCTTTGAAAAACTGCAGATTGGATATTATAATTTTCAATCATTGTGGCAATATCAGGATAGTCGAATTCCATTGGAGCATTAGTAATACCATCATATGTATGGATATTATCATATGATTCAATTCTGTGCTGTTTGACGTGTTCCCAAGCTCCGATAGACTCCAAATAATCTACTGTCTTTGGAGTAATCGATACAACTCTGTTTAAAAAATGTTGAGGTTCATTTTCAATAAAATCGTGCATTGGTTCAATCAAGTTACCTCCTTCAATTAATGTACATTTGAGGTCTTTAGTGATTGGTGAATTCTTTAAAGCTGCAGCGACAGTTAAACCAGCTGGACCACCACCTATAATAACGACATCACGAAGTTTAGGAGCAGTATTGGCAGTGGTTGCCATAAATCTTTTGAAAGACATCATTTTCAAAGGATCAATTTATCAAAGGATTTTTTTTCCTGACACAAGATAACGTGCATAGATATCTAAGAGTGAATTTAAAGGTATCCCTTTTAACCATTTCAATTTAATCAATACTTCAAATACTATCTTGTGATTTCAAACTCTAGCAATCACACTCTGCAAAAGCACCACTGTCAGTATGCTTTGGCCCCTTGCGAGAAGAAACGCCGTTCAATTGAGCCTCGCTGTTGATTTCGAAATCTAAAACAGCTCATGTTGTGGTACAATTACTGTTACATCTGTGATGGCTCCATTTTGCTGAAAATAATCTTGCTACTTCTGGAAGTTCTCTTAAACTCAGCTCATCTCACTCGCTCTTGCCGTTTAGGTTCTGCGCTGCCATGCTCTGGACGGGCATACCACCGACCGTGAAATTCCACCCCGACTGGCCCATGGAGTGGTAAACGAGCCAATGCCAATACAGTTATAATAGAGTCACGTGAGTATCCCATTAAGTGTAACATCTCCATGTGACAATTTGATTACAACAGCGAGAACGAGACGCTGAATCAGGAAGCAGCGAAAACTCTGAATCTGTAAATCTGCGTTTTATCTTTCTTTTTTGACTCCGACAAGAGAAGGGAGGTTTCCAGGATTGCAGTCTCTCGTTTACTACTATTCTAGCTCATGCGGTGAAGGGTCAGGTCAGTTCTAAAAATTATAATGTGGAGAAGATGCAAAAGTGTAAATGTATACTGCAAATGTTTCTACTTTAAAAAGCTGAAAACTGAAAAATATTTTAAGGAAAATTATTCTTAATTACTATGGATCACAAACATTTTTTCAAGCTCGTTATAAACATATAAGTTTCGCTTTCTTATAGCTTACCGAAACAAGTTTTTTCTCTTTTTTCAGTCACTCAACTTTTTTGGCCTTATCAAATTCCTTTAAAACTGTCGTTTTTCAGCAATCTAAAGTCGGTATCAAACGAATTGATTCTTCCGACTATAAAAAATCAGTACAGGGGATTATTATATAGAGGAATTACCATAACTCCGAAAATAATTAACAAAATTTCAACAAGATACATCAACAGCTCCCAAAATAAATTAAGTACTTTTCAAAAAAATAAAATGTTTCCATCTATAAATTATTCTACAAATCCACAATTGGTAGAATTGGTGGATACCGTGGTTGTGAAAAATTTGAAATATAGAGCTAAGCTGTTAAATAGAAAGACTATTACTGCCAATATAAAAAATTCTACTAATTCTCCAGATGCAGTTCCTCTGACTATAAGTTTGAACATGAAAACTTCTTTTTGGAAAGCAAGTTTATCCGATGACTTGAAATATTCAATCAATTACGCTGTGATGTGTAGAAATATTTTAGATTATGCTGACAAAAATAGTTCTAAAATTTATAAATCTTTAGAAAATTTAGGTGAAAATTTATTAGCAGATGTTATTATTAATGAAAAATCACCATGTACTTTTAGTGAATTAAAAATTCAACAGAAGTCCCCAAATGAGAATAAGAAATATGACTCAATTGAATTAACTTTAAACCGTTATAGTGAAACAAACCCACAGGGAAACCAATTCTCTGTGAAGCAGCTGGAGTCAGTTCCTGATATTGTCCGTATTAATGGATTGACTTTGGATACAATTATTGGTATATTTAAAGAAGAGAGACTAGCCAAACAACCAATAATCTTAGATTTAGAACTGAAAATAGATAATCAAAAAAATTCAACAACTGGAAATTCTTTGAATTATTATGATTTGATAGAAAAAGTTCATAGCTATTTAGAGCTATCAAACTTTAAAACTGTTGAAGCTTTAGTGCTCAACACATCAAATTTAATCTTTTTGCAATCTGAAAATATTATTGGTTGTAAAGTTGCAGTTTTAAAATCCGAAATTTTAGAATTTACTGATGGTGTTGGTGTAACTATTGACAGAGAAAGAAAAAACGTCACAGAGGCAGAGTTGGTCAGTTTCGAAAAGAATGAATTATCTACAACATCTACTGATGAGATTAATTTTTCCTTAACTAATCTAAATTCCGAAACAATATTGAATGAATCTAAAGACCATGAATATACAGTTTATATAGCGTTTGGTTCGAACCAAGGAAATCAACTTGAAAACATAGAAACCGCAATCCAATCATTGGATGAAAGGGAAATAAAAGTGAAGACTACTTCTACATTATATATGTCAAAACCAATGTACTATTTAGACCAACCGGATTTTGTTAATGGTGTTTTAAAAGCAACTACAAAATTGTCACCAAAAGACTTATTGAAAGCCCTTAAGGAGATTGAATACGATGTCTTGAAAAGAGTCAAGAAATTTGATAATGGTCCTAGAAGTATAGATTTAGATATTATCTTATATGACAATCTTATTGTAAGTGAACCAGATTTAAATATACCACATATTTCAATGCTTGAAAGATCATTTGTTCTTTGTCCCTTGTGTGAATTAGTACCTCCAGATTATTTACATCCCGTCACAGCAGAACCAATTCATTCACATCTTGATCAACTTTTAAAGACATCAGTCGATTCTAGTATACAGGAATCAATTGATTTACTAAGTTTAGTACCATTACCAAGAAAACAAATTCAATCTATTAACAAGGACAACACTTCTCAGACTCATGGCTTTAGACGTCTTGAATTTGATATGTTCACAGGTGATAAAACAGGAACAAAGTTAATGGGTATTCTTAACGTTACACCAGACTCTTTCTCTGATGGTGGATTAAATACATCTTTGAATAAGGCCCTTCAGACTGTAAAAGAAATGTATGATGAAGGTGTTGATATTATTGATATAGGGGGATGTTCTACAAGACCAGGTTCAGAGCAGCCACTACCAGATGAGGAATTAAATAGGGTTTTACCTGTCATCAAGGCAATTAGAGAATTAGAAGCACCTTATTGTGATGTTCTCTTAAGTATTGATACATATCGTGCCAGTATAGCTGAGCAAGCCATCATTGCAGGAATTGATATTATAAACGATATTAGTTCTGGTACATTTGATGAAGAAATGTTTGACGTTGTTGCCAGATATGGTGTTCCTTATGTTATGAGTCATACAAGAGGAGATATTCAAACCATGTCGAAATTAGTTGATTACTCTAGAGATGAGAAAAACATGAATACAATTGAATACATCAATAGAAATGAATATGAATATTTAAGTGATGATGAGATTGTCATTTCTTGTGAAATTGCGAAAGAGCTATCACAAAGAATACAATCTGCAATCTCTAGGGGTGTAAAACGTTGGCAAATAATAACCGATCCAGGTATTGGATTTGCGAAAAATTTGAAACAAAATTTAGTCACCATTAGAGCGACACGTTTGATCAAAAATTATTCTATTTTATTAAAAGATGAAACTACAGAAACAACGGAGTTCATAAGTTTGAAAAGATTACCAATTCTGTTAGGACCAAGCAGAAAGAAATTTATTGGTACTTTAACAGATAAGACGGTTGCAAAGGATAGAACTATTGGAACTTGTGCAACAGTAATGTCTTGTATTGGTTATGGAGCTGATATAGTGCGTGCTCATGATTACAGAGAAGTTAGAGAAGTTTGTCAAATGGGTGACGCAATTTATAAGCGCCGCGTTAACAATAAATCACTTGTATAAATATATATAACAATAATAAAAAATATATTCATTTCATTTATTTTCTTTAATTTGTAAATATTATAAAGTAAATATATCAATTAATTTTGTCTAAAGTTTAACAATGTCTGAAATTATAGATGTGAGAGTTCGTCACATTGTCAATATCCCGATTGGGATCTCCGAATTTTCCATGACCCTGCTGGTGAGTCCCACGATAATTATATGAGTTTCCAAAGACCTCCTCCCGTCCCTAGTGAATTTATCCACTTATATAAATATGCATTCCTCAAGATTAGAAATCAAAATTTTAAGAATGTTCCTTTTAGTTAGTGAATTGAATCAAAACTAGGAAAGACGTTAAACGTGGAAAAATAGTTATTTAAAAAATGAAGAATAAAATTCCATATATTAATTAAATAAATTAAATAGAAATAAAGAAATAAAGAAATACATACAAATCTATTATGAAACCTAAAAATATTTTTTTAAAAAAAAGATGTATCCAAAAAGAGCATACCCAGTTAGATTAAAAAAAAGTTGATGTAAAATCTTTATCAACATCAACATCAATTTTACTGGAAATAAAGAAAAACACACAGACACACAGACGGCAATTGATGAAAATTTCTTCAGAGTATATATATATATATATATTCAATTATATTGATATTATTACCTTTGAGTTCGATATTCATATATTAAATACATAATTTTAAAAATATATTTTCAGAGCTAGGACTCCATTGTTGAAACTCCAATCAAGTTGAAGGGGATATATTTAAATTTTATCAATGAAAAATAAAAATAACCAATAACTTTTTGGAATTAACAAAGAAAAAAAAAAAAAATTAAACAAGAAAGCGCGTAATAAACATAAAGACAAAACGTAGAAGAAAAATAGATCAACAAAAATTTAAAATAAAAAAATAATATTGACAATTAGGGAAACCTTGTAAGACTATCAAACAAAACAAAAAAAAGATATACAAAAAAGCTAATCAGGCACACACTCAAAATAACAACATCATCATCAACATCTTTCTCTCATTCCATCCTCATAATTATTCTTCATCACAGAATTTTGAAATGTGACCAGTGCCTCCACATTTGTAACAAGTCTTAGATTCAAAGTTAGAACCACCTGAAGAAGAGGAACATTCTCTTGAAAGATGACCGAATTTACCACAGGCATAACATTTCATGTTAGAAGAGTTGGCAGACTTACAGTCTCTAGCAAAATGGTTAGCACCACCACATTTGTGACAGACGACACCAGCTCTTGGACTGGATCTGAATGGTGCTGAAGTAGAAGGACCTGATGGTCTGGTACATTCTTTAGAAATGTGACCAAATTTACCACATGAGTAACATTTGACTGATGGTTTTTGTGGTTCAGGACAGTCTGATTGAACATGACCAACTTGTTTACAGTTGTAACATTGTTTTTGAGTGGTTTGTTTTGGTTCAGGACATTCAGTTGATTCATGACCGGATTGCTTACAGTTGTAACATAATTTTTCAGTTTCTTCACAAGCTTCAGCAAAGTGACCAACTTGGCCACACTTGTAACAAGTTCTTGGGTATGAGACAGCCATTTCTTTATTTTATAATTAAACAGTAAATTTATTTGATAACTACTTCAAAAAATATAGCAGGGAACAATCTAAACGACAGTATTATATCAATTTGTGTATCTTTTGATATATTACTCCATGGAAGAAGCTCCTTTGTTTCACATAACAGGCAAACTCATGATTACTCCTCCAATATGCGACCGGTGATGGTTTGCCCCCTCCTAGGAAAGGTCGGCTGCATTGACTGCTATGATTATGATTGAATAGCATATGTAAATGAAATCTCTATATGATTAATGAGCAAATGGCCATGACGATCACTGCTCAGGTTTCTCTTTCGTGAACCCTACTAAGAAAGTTGTCTGTCTGGCCTTAGTGAACTCGCTGGTGGTTGGGATGTGTGTGTAGAACGAAGCACTGAGAATCTGCTTTTGAAAAGTTTTAATTTAACGTTAGCGCATTCTCCCCACCTCACGTTGAATGGAACTCGGCAATTAAGATTGTCAGATTCAAGAAAAGAAAGACCTCTATTACTGGTCGATCGACGTATTAACTCAAATAAGAAAACATCGATCGATGCATCTGTAAGCGTCTATAGGCCACTCAAAATGGCATATCCGTTAAAACAGCTAACAACGTTCTGATCTGGAATTATTGTGATTTTCCTGACTGACCTGACTGACAGGCAGGCTGTAACAAGCACCTTTTTATTGTAGTATATCAATTATCTCTTGTATTATTTTTTTATTTTTTTGTATATTGTTGATTAATTCTTATTTATTCTCTGATCTGATTGTTGATTATCCCACTCCGTGATCAGAGAAATATTGTACTGGTAGCTTCTTTGCTTTGTCTCCAGTGCTGTACTCAGCACAGTTAAAACATAAAGAATTTCAACCACCGTGGGCTATTGCGGTGTGGGTGGGGGCAGGGAATTCCACCCCTGTCGTATAGACATATAGCCAACGGGGGGAATGTGGCTTCCTCCTTTACTCTTCCCTCTTGACAACTCCTGCGCAATTGTGTTGACAAAACTAGCCGCAGACGTTGTGCAGAAATCCCCGAATGCAGCCAGGAAGTGAGTGGATGCAACTCTACATGAAGCTGCAACTGTACATTAAGATGCAAATGCAAATGCAAATGCAAATGCAAATGCAAATGTAAATGTAAATGTAAATGTAAATGTAAATGTAAATGCAAGTGCAAGTGCAAGTGCAAATATAATTTTAAACGCAAACATAAATCCAAATGCAAAGGAAAACAAGAAACCAGACAAAACTGCAAGCGCACTCACACATACAATCTTACAATGCACTAGCACTGGCTTGTTACTACAAGGTCTAACTCCCTCCTCGGCATCATCATCTTCGTCTCAAGTTGGTTGGCGATTAACAACAGAATATTTTATAGTATTGTGGCAGTACTAATACGTCTGTAAGCTGGATATAGCAGAGATTTTCTATAAATACTCAGCTGGAAATATTAATCATTATTAGAAGATAATAAATAATATATAACAATTAAAGTCTCACTTTTTGATTTTTGCATTCTAATATATGGCGATTTCCAACTAAAAATTTGTATGGTGTCAAAATCTTGTACCAAATATCTATGTACCACTATCTAGCTGAACATTCACTTTTGTTTTAGTCGTTCTCAAAAAGTGAAAGTAGAGCTATTAATAACTAGAGATGTGTTCAGCACCAAGAAAGTATTTTTGTAAAACAAAATATATAAAATCTTAAAAGGTGAATAGCGCCACAACCACAAGCTCTTCTTTAACTTTAATTCATGGAGTTGTTCTACATAGTGTATATAGCTATCAATTAATTAAGTAAAATTTTATAAGAATGGCCTTAGTCACGTCGATCATCACTCTTACAGTATATGACATAAGGGGCAAATCAAAGAGATGACTTGTTATCATTAAACTCAAGTCTACTTATATATAAGAATGGAAGCTGGTAATGTTAAATAATATGAAAAGACTATAACGACAAAATTAAATATCTTTTAAAATAAACAAATGAAGATTCTTTGTTGTTAGCATGAGTAAAATATACTCACCAGTAGTGATACAATTACAAAAAATCTTCAAGGATATCTAATAACTTTACCTTGTATTTGCTTCCTATTCTACGTTTTATTGTCTATCTTCAGCAATAAATTTTGAAAACTATGAATCTCTTGTTTTAGAAAAGAAGGACCAGCGGGTTTCATTTGCAGTGAAAAGTATTATACGCAGCCACTAATCAAAAGAGAAATAAAGAAACAAAGAAAGAAGATAATATTTAAAAACTTTTTTTTATTCATATCATTAACTATTGGTTGCATCAATGGTAATACTTGTGTAATTGGATTCATTATTATTTTTAAAAAAAAAGCTGTGCTTTCTCACAGCTGGCATCTCTTTTTGTTTTTGTAGAAGTTCGTTGGCTATACAAGAACTTTAAAATATTAAGCTTTCAAATTTAATATTATTGTGAATGGTTTGGCTGCTTTCTCAAACTGGAAGACCGAGAATATACCTTGACTAAAATTTTCCATTGACTTATTCTTTTTTAAAAGCAATCAAAGTGAATTTTTACTTTTAAAATCGTTTAAATTTCAAAACGTCAGCTGATTTATAGGGTTAATACGTGAGCTTATTTTGTAGCGTATAAATAAGAAACAATAAAGACTGTATAATAGGTAGTTTTTTATACACTGAAACTTGAGGCGGTTAGTAAGCTTGCATACTCTCTCTTGTTGAACAGTTGTACATTGTTTTCTTATTATTTATAAGCAGAAACTTTTAAGAAAAAGATCAATTAAGAGATTTAGCTTCCTTGGTAATGTAAAGAACGTTTCTTTCTTTTTTAGGCTGTATCATGCTTTCCATATTAGCGATACTGATCCAATTGCTTGTCTTTTGTCATAACTACAAGAAAGTTTTTAATTCCTATAATATTTTTATTGTTCTTTTCTTTCACTTATTATAAGCTAGAAGAAAGCTGGGTAAATAAAATCTTATTATTGAAACCAGTTTTGCTTTTCTTTTCTTTTCTTTCTTTTTGCGTTTTTTGCTTTTTTTTGCTTTTTTTTTATTCATAAAAAAAGAAAGAGAAAAAGAAAAGATGTACTCCAGTAAAACGGCACCGCGTGATAGCTTAGCACTCACTAAAATTATGCACATAGAGCCTGAAGATCGGTGGGACAAATATATGGTTAATCACTTATAGGCAAATATCAATTGGCATAAATTCTTAATCATTAAAACTAGATAGGGACTGAATCGGGAAACTTCTTAGTAAGATCCAGTCTTATTCCCAATATCCTCATAGAACATATAATATATCTGTTATTCATTCTCTGCGTCATATTTAAACTCAAAAGAAAAGAGAAACACTTTCACAGACCGTAATTTATAAAACAACTGTGTTTCTGCATGGTTTCCTCTTCTGTCAAGACTGTCTTACAGTGTGAGATTACCTGGCTGTTAGTTATGTATGGTTGAGAGAAATATATATGAACATCAAATCTCCTTAGGTTAGCGGCTGGACCGAAAATACACTAGCTGTCACAGTTCAGCGAGTTGCCTGATGAGCGCAGGTAAATTCAGCATATTGTGAATAGGTGGATGTAGGGCTGTTAAAACATTTATGTAAAATCAACTACCCGAGAGTTCTTTAATTGTTCCCAATATTCCACCACGCCTGTCTTAAAGATGACGTAGGCCGGCTGGCTTGAGGTGTCTCTCACCAAAATCACCTGCAAAAAGGATGCTACGACTTCTAAGCATAACGCAAAGACTCGTGCGGTCTACGCACGAACACTTGGCTCAAAAAAAAGTAATGCTGCGGCTCGGCACTTGAAAAAAAGGCAGTTAAAGTTAAAGTTTTGTGCTTCATGGCACAGTGATTTGGATTTTGAAAAATATCTGAATGGCAGTTTCAAATCAATCTTTTTATTTTATATTATCTTTTATTATTAAAATGATGTTAGGTATACCTGAATTCCTTCACTTGTAGTAACAGTAAGAAGAAATTTAACACCCGCATGCAGGTTTGGATTCAAGGTACAGAACTGAAGGATTCAAGATAGAGCTTTTGAATGAGTCTTATACATAAATTTGTAATGGTACACTCCGCTAAGCACTAGGTAGACATGTTCTGAGGTTCTAAGGCCTTTTTGCCATCCTGCCCGTCCGTTTGCTCAGCATCTAAGGCTTATTGTGGAGCCCCCTTCCTGCACTTGAACGTTCTGTGCGGGACACATCCGGCTCAGGTTGAAGGGAAACGCTAAAGAAACGCTTAAAAAGCTGGGTTGCATTTTCTCAAACTATATCGCAAAGGAGATATAATTAATAGTTAATAAACTCCTTTAACTTTTATAAATCACTCAATAGATGAATTTCTTATATCGCTTTCTAATAGGCATGCAACCGTATAATCCAGATAATTCTATGCAAACAGATCACAGAAAAAGAGAAATGGGAAGTTGATTTGGACACTTGTGGAAAGAAAGTTTAAATTGATGATTCTACGGTAAATAGCACAGAATAAAGTTTATAGATAGGCAGTTTCTTCTCAAATATCTGTATACTCTGCATACTATTTTCTGAACTAAACTCACACGAAGATCAGTGCTAGTATGTTTCAGCGGCTACTTTGAGTTGTGCTAAAAAGCAGTCATTCCATTTTTGGGCTTATACTGCTCTATGCTATATTTACCTAAATATTGGCTTCTTCTTGGGTTATATTTTGTTTAATCTTATTTGTGCCTTAAGAAAATATGGCTTGATTGAATAATACATGTCTTAACGTGGATTCAAGTATTGTTTTCATATTCAAGTTGTATCTCCCTTATCCGAAACTCAGAGTCATTTGTATTTTTTTACAGAGCCTACTGATACATCATGGAGATGTTTTTCTTTTTTTTGGTGTTTTGAAAACAACTGTTTATTAATCGTACATTCTATAATTACACCATATCAATGTATATTCACGCAACCAAGATATGGAAATTTTTATTTAATATCAGCTTGTCATGAAAGACAAGTTAGAAACGGTGATGTAAAAGAAATTATTATATTTTAACCATACAAAGTCGATTCAATTCCTATGGTTTATTCATATCTCATCCTAAAACAATGATACAAACAGAAAAATAAAATAAGGCAAATCTATATTTATATATTTTGCTGTCTCTTTTATTCATATATAACATTAATTGTAATTTCAGCAAATACTTGTCACTTTTTTTCTTATACATCAAAATTGCAGACTTGGAACTTGGAAATAATCTCTAAGTGAGTTTCTGTCCTCAAAGTTTTATCTTCTTAAAATTCATGGCTGGATATGTTTCTTGCTGGGTCAAGCTAAAGACAGAAAAAGAAATACTATTCTATACTAATCATTTTGATTTGTAACTGGCTCCTGGAATTGAATAGATCATTCAAAAATGGCATTGAGATAATTATACATTTGAAGTCATTGGAATTAATAGTCATGTTTAACATTGTTTTAAATTAAAGAGATCAACAAGTGCAATATGTTATTTCATATATCATGGTATTTGCCTCATCTTTGATTTTCGTAAACAAGTATTTCCAAGATGAAAGAACAAAGAAAAGGTAAGTTGAATATTGAAGTAAAGCTTTTTAGTACACCGTTATGACAGCTTTTTGTGACTTTGTACACATAATAGTAAATGTAGCTGGCATATAACTAACAGAATTATAGGCAAGAGAGCATATATATAGAGTGACAGAATAGACTTTGTATCGTATATACACAGGAGCCTTGGATCGTCCTAAGTAATTGTATTATATGTCTCCAATAAGATAACATAAGTGGGAATACTTCGTAGTATCGTAATGAACCTCTGGATTTACAGAAAAAAATGAAAAGATAGTATGTAAAACTGAAAGTATCGATGGTTTTATAATAATTTACCTGTGGCGTTGACAATTTGAGATTTGAGAGAAATAATCTCTTTTGTGATAATAAGGACAGGTCATGTAATGAGCGCTCTAATTTACTGAATATGCTATGTACAGCGGGTTATTTTTCTTTTGAATATAGCTGGTTTTTCTTTTTTTAAAATTTTTTTTTAGAGTTGCAAGCATACAAACCTTCTAAGGAATTGAAACAAGAAAAAAAAGAAGACAGGGCATATTTTCCAGAATAAAAAATAAGGACTTCAGCACCATCTAGTTTGTCAAATTTTGATTTCAGAGGAACTGATACACAATCATAATATCTTTTTTTTAAACCAATTTACAGCAAACTTTATAAGAAACAGAATTCATAATACGTTAGCATTACTACATATACTATTTGATGTCAAGAACTAAATAATACTTTATCGAATCATAAGATATAAAACGGACATTAGAAATCACCAATTAGGATAGAAGAGCATGAAATATCGTTTAGTTTTAAAACATGTTTGAGGTTAACATCTAATGAAAGATTAATATACTGATACAATTGAATAACCATAAAAAAAGACCACGAGCTAAATAAATATAATTATTGGGAAACTTGTATAATGATTTCATCTTAAGTTTGTTAATCCAGCTTCTAATTAATTTTACTACAAATAATCTTGCAATGCGGATAAAACCATATTCGGGATATAACCAAAATAATAGAATATTATTTGTAAGATAATTTGTTTCTTTTTAATAGTATTCATTGTTGTAAAATAGAATGACTACAAATAAGAAGTACAAGGTAAGAATACCTTAATATAGAGTTATCAAACTATATTTTGGGTTAATAGGTGAATTAGAATATATGTGTAAAAAGGTTATCAATATATATCGGGATTCTATTGACTGGTTGTCAAGGGGCTGAAAGGTATTTAAATTTTGTTAAGTTAAAATTATTACATATTTTGAATGAATATATTAAAAAACTTCCGATGTTTGTTTCTAAGGGAAATTGTTGATATGCCAAAAACAGCCTCCTTAAAAGCATACCACTCGACGAACAACTATGGTGCCTGATTAATGGAATTTTTCATGCTGGAGTCTGGAGTCTGTCCGCTATGTGGAACATCGCTATGCAATTTTGCACTTGCGAACAGTGCTTTTATTGACACGGTTGATTCATCTTCAAGCAACTAGAAAAACCGCAAACGGCAAAGTAATATAAACTTCAGCGTATGCTTAAACCTCTATTTAAAGTATTGATGGCAATGTGGAAGAGGTTAGGTAGATGGAGCAACCGTATCGTCTCAGCAAAAATTTACACACCAAAAATTGTTTGCAGTTCGTTGTCTGCATTTAAAGCCGCCCACAATAGACTGATATGCATTCACGCCGCATTTTGGACAGTGGATGGATATCTTCTGGTTTCAGTGAAAAATACTTTTCTCCCTCTCTCTGTCTTTATAGGATCTAATTCTGTTATTTTTATTTTGGCACCCACTGTTTATACCTTAAAGATTGGCGTTCTTGGTAGACTCATTTAATAGTATTAGGCTTTAAACATTAACTCTGAACAACTAAAGATATGTCTGCTTTTTGTTTTTTGCTAGCCTTACGTGCGGTGCCACCATCACCCCATAGGTCAGCTGCATGCCCCTCGTAGATCTATCACGGTACGACGTCCCCGATCTCGTTTCTAAAAGTGATGTAGTTTGGCTTCTGCAAAGAAAAATTGTTGCTATACTTAGCCAAACAGGAGCCTGTGGGACAGATTTACAGCGAATTCCCCTATCAATTAATATGATTATTTCGTGTAATATCTAATAACTTAAAACCTGAGTGCTGAAAGGCAGTCAAGCTTTCTTCTGTTCCAACTGATTTATTACACATTTTCTATTGTATTCTAGCAGAGAGTATGCTACTGGTTTTGCCTAATTTGGTATATGTAACAGTACAGAAAAGTGCATGATATAATAATACATATATTAATTCAATATTAGAAGATGATGGCCAATAGGCAAGTAACTATCGGGGGACCAAACAAGACATGGTAATATTTAGCCTTATTTGATCCAAAATAGAGCTCATAATTGTAAGCTATTCTAGTTAGCTTATCCTCAAAACAATTACAAGTCAACTCACTTCCATTAAGAATTACATTGGTCGCGCCAGATTTTATAATAGAAATATTATAGTCTTACTTGAGAAACTGGGATTAAACTCTGTTCATAGTTTCTGACATTCTTAGGGTGGGAATTTTAACTCCAGAACTTCAGGGAAATATAACAGACAAATATGTTAACACACCATTGGGTTATTGTTCTCTTTTTTTTTTGCGCCAAAGACATTATATCCATGGCATAATGCATTTTATTTTATTTATGTTGAAACTCTCAATAATCCTAGTTTATGTAATAGAATCCTTGAAATCTTATGAATTGGTAATACCTTTAGTTTCCACATGTGAAAAGCAGTGATAAGCTAAGTGATAGACAATAACGTAATAACGTATCTTTAAGAACAACTATATTATATTATATCCCCGCTGTTTACTGTTTTTGAGATAGATGAATCTAGAGTTATGAAATCACAGATAATGAAGAAAACAAAAAAGAATATCAGGTAAAGTTCTGTAATTAAAATTTAATCCGTTGTCAATGCCTATTTATACATTTAACGGACAATAAAAAATATATAAATATTACATGCTATACAATAAGACAACAGAGCTATACTAGCAAACAACTAAAAACCTAAATTTAATCTATATTTCAACTATGTTAAGCGGGTTCTATCAAAACAGTCCAATTGGTGAGGTTTTAATTTACAGGTGTTTGATGTCTAATCTTCGAGGGATAATTCTTATTATTCAAGTATTTATATTTATTATATAATGCTTCGGGCATTAAATTTAACAGAAGAAAAGCAGAAAAACTATTGTTTTATGGATTAACTAGCGAGAATAAATTACATTAAAAATCTTAACAATCAAATTAGATAAAAAGAAAGAGTATGATCACTATCAAACTTAGAATGTCTCGTTCTTTAAAATGAAATAAACTAACCTTACACTGCTAATAAGTAGTCTAGTCTTTTAAAATTTAATAACCAAAATTTAATATTAATAAATTATATAGCATCCTTAAGAAAAGCTGAACTTTTAGCTGCCGAGGTTTCTCCGAATGTCTTTTTTCGTTTAGCTTGTCTTAGAAAGGAGATATATAGCCTGGTCTTTTTATAGTTCAGAAAACTGAGGAAAATACTTCTACATAGATAATCTCGTACAACGTTTTCATGATCAAAATTTTTAAATTTGACTGGCTTTGTTTTAGCTCATGTGCAAAGTTGTTGATCAAATAGGCGTGTTAATAATGATTATTAAATTATTTAAGTTGGAGTATATATGATTACACAGTTTTTATCCAGGTTGAGTATTGCCTAAAGCGCACAAGTCTGTTATTATTATGAGACAATAGATGAAGGGCATTTACTCTGTTTTTGAGTGTAAACTCCCTTTTTTCGCCTCTTTCTCTTTCTACTTCTTTTATTATTATTTTTCTTTTGTATTGTATTGTATTGTATTTTAGGTTTCTTCTTAGCCACAAACTAAACTCTTTTCCTAAAGTTGTTAGAAATTGGCTGTCGTGGCACATGCTGGTTTTTATACGAGTAGTTGAAAGAGGCTAAAAAAAATGCAAAACTTTAGGTCAAAAGGCACGACAATGTCCATAGGCTGATGTATATTGATATTCTCTTTGTTATCCTTGTTATGCATGTGTGATGATTGGAGACTAAGACATTCCACTAATTTTTTTTTAGTTCAGATAAGCATGATTACTTCAAGTGGTTCATTAGATCGGAAGTAGCCTTCTTCATGGCCCTCGCTCGTCGTTATTTTACTCAGCGCCACAAAAAGTTTGACCGGCAGTAAGCTCTCAACTTTCCTGCAGCTGAGGCTCCGCGGTGAGATTTTTAGGGTGAATGCGGGGTTTCCCGTCAACGACCTCGGCTCATTTCCGCAATTCCTGAATTTCCGCTATTACTGTCGGAGTGCTACCCCTCGCAGAAACGCTGCGGGCATTTCGGGCGAACTGCATATTTGGCAAGGAAAACATGCTCGTTGGCAAGGGAAACACGCTGGTTGGCAAGAGAAACATGCTGGTTGCGCGTGTATATTTCGTGCATCGAAGTTAAATGTCAGATACGACGATGGGCTCGCCCGTTTTGAGGATTAAGCAAAGAAAGCAAACCCACTTGGACTGTGGTTCAACTACTGCAGAAACATTGGGAAACGACAACTAGAAGATATATGGTCCCCATGACCAATGTCACGTCATTTACTCTTTTCAAAAGATTGATGGGGATCTCCGCAAAAACTAAAATATATATATTACAACCATATTATTATTTATTTTTGATTGATATTTGTCAATATAGTAGATGATCTCTGTATGAGGAAAGATGGAGGAATTCAAGTATGAAAAGGGATACTAAATCAAGTCATAAATCGCAGAATGAGCTTAACAATGACCGATCAAATTTAGGTAATTCTTCAATTGGTGCAGAATTTGGCAAAGATTCGGGAAATCGGACTATAATTACTTCAACTTCTGGTAAGTCTGAACAAGTTAGAAACAGGAAGTTAAACACCATGGGGAAAATATCGTTGTTAAACTCGTTATCAAATAAACCAGCATCAATCATCAATGCGCCTCTAGCTCGTAAGCGAAGTCGTGATGTTTACATTGCCAATGTCAACAAGCCGATTTTTGATAATAGGATAAAGAGAAGGCAAATAAATGAAAGTTCCATGCTTTCATCAGACAATGAAGTCAGCGAAAACGGAGTTGATATTTTGGCACCCTCTTCAAGATTGCTCGAAATAGAAGACAATCCCGATATGGACGATGGCAATATTAGTACAATTAGTGATTCATCGTTGAAAGAATTTTCGTTTGAAACCATAAAATGTAATACAGATAAGTTAATGGGGAAGATTAATGATGTTACAAATGATGTTTCAACTAATCTAGAACATCCTCAAATTAAATCGGATAACTCTGAAAAGCTTAAAAAATTTTTTGATACCAAATATAACAATAAAGAAATTGACAAGTTGCTTGCCCATGACATTAAAGTTGATTCAAATTTTAAAAACGAAGGAAAATTGAAAGAAAGAGATGAAAATGATAAACAACATGTTCGTAAACTCAATATAAACAGTGAATCAACATGCATTGTTAATGAATTTTTTAATGATGATAGAAAGATAGAAGAAGTTAAAGCAAAATATTCTAAAAAGAAATTTTATCCGAAATTAATGAATAAGAAAGAATTAATTAAGGAGACAGAAAAATATATGAAAATAATTCCTGAAATTCTTAATGGTGATTTACCATCTTATTTCTATGCAGAAGCAGAAAAGATCTGTAATAATTCCCATAGAACTATGATAACCGATGATGAAATAATATCATTAAACAAAAATAAATATACTGGTTATATGGGGTCTAAAAGAAGTGCTATTGTTTCAAATGTTATAGCTAATAAATTTGGGGGTTTATTAAACGAAAAAATGAAAACGAACAAAATTATTAGATTTTGGTCAACTATAAACTTTAACTTATATGTTTTAACACCAGAGATAATAAGTAGAATAACTAAAAATGAATTTCGGTTAAAGGAAATTGATGATTCATATGACCTAATGGAACTCACTTCCGATTATGGTTGGTTTGTTGCAGATAATATTGCTATTCTTGAAAATTCTAAAGGAAATGATATTTCAAAAAAGCACGACAGTGGAGAGGCAAAAGAAAATTTCAAGGGTTTAAAAGAGAATAACGAGAATTCTGTTTCTGTAGTTAGTGATGAAAGCTGTGAGTATGATGACGATGACGATGAACTTTTAAATCTTCTTATATAGATGAACTTTATTTGATGTTTAAATTCATTTCGCATAGCATTTTCATTATGATTAACAGTAAGATATCATATTATATTATACATTATATTACGTTATGTTATTTCATGTTATGTTATGTTATGTTATGTTATAAAGCTGACATCTATGTTAAACATAGAAATACACTATTTACTGGGGAGGGCTTGATTATATGATTGTCGTGGGATAGTATTATATAATACATGCACCGGAATGAGATATTATTGTTATAAACTATGTTTATTGGGGAAGTTTATAAATATTTTTACTCTTTTTGTACTTTTTTTTAATAAATATATCGAAGACGATGATAATGCATACATTAAATTTTGAAAGATTTATTTGTAAGTTAAGTATAAGTATAATTATAGTGATAAGAAATAATCATGTTAAAAGAGAGTTTAAACTCAATTTTATTTTTTATCTTATTATTATATTTTCTGAAATAATAGTATTATACTTTATATATAGTGCCACTGATAATTGTATAATATAATAAAGTATTGTATGTCAATTAATCCACTATTCACTATCCACTATCTGTCAGATTAATATAATATATCGCCAGGAAAACTAATTATATTATATTCTTAACAAGTGGAATTTTATTTACGAGCACTGATGAGACGTATAAAGACATTGAAAAGCTTAAAGTTAATTGCAAACAAATATTAAAGTTAATGGAATTCTAGTGTAATTGGATAGTTTTATGCGAGGAAGAGATCTAATAAAGCGGGTGGATAAAATTATTATTATTATATTGTTATATGTAGTAAAAACTCTCCAAACTTGATCAAGTAATTAATGTAAGGCTGAGACTGTACGCTATAATGATAAAATGACAAATAACTGTTTTGTTTTTTTCAGCTTATGTATGGCAAGAATTGGAGTACACCTTACCCTATGACTAGCATCGAATACACTAGAATAATAATTAAATTTTATTTAACTAGACTCAGTTAAACCAATTTTGCAACTTGCGTGATAATTTGCTAATTAATTAGCTAAATAATTAGCTAAATTAGCAACATAATTAATCAAATAATTAACTCTTCAAACTAAATTATACATCTATTATAACCTATTTTTTAAAAAAACTAGTTAGGGCTTATTCAACAGTTCGCCTAGCCAGACTAACCGCTCTAATCTAATAATCTTGCTAATTATTGACCCACCCAATGGCCTCTCCGTTGTCTGGCTAATTGACTACCGCAGAAGTTGCGGGGTGCTGGCTGGGGGCGCGGTAACTAGTACGCCCCTCTTTCTATTACTGCCTGGAGCCACCACGCTCTTTCACCCCCACGGGAAATATGCCACGCGAACTCACCATCCGACGGCGAACAGCCACCTGCTCAGGCGATTTCTGCGGACTGTGCGAGGACTCCGGATAGGGATAGAGCGAGGCCTGTGGTCCTGCACTGCCAGATCGGATGCTCGTATATACCGATGCGCAAGTGTATGCGAGCCGCTACATGCAAGCAGGCGTGCGCACAGCTACAGACGGACAGAGCAGAAATCAGAGGAGAGACGTGAAAGAACAAGCGCACAGAGAGATAGACAGTTAGGCAGGAAACACTAAGGAAATAATACTAAGTAAACACTAAGTAAACACTAAGAAACACTAAGAAACACTAAGAACCACAAAGGCGCACTAAGGAAACATTACATAAAGTAATGAGACTGAAGACTAGTTAATTGGATGACAAACCATCATTTAACGCTATTAATTAAATTTATGTGCATTAGCTTACTCATATTATCCAAATGAAGGTAAATAACAAATAACAACCTTTTTTTTCCTATCTTATATTATTCTTTTCGCTCAATATCTACATATAAAATAGCAGAAAAGGGTATAAAATCAGATTGCTTCATTGTGAAAGCGAGGTACGTACTTGCTTGCGTGTTTGCGCTGCTGTCATTGAAGTGACATACTTAAAAATTATGATGAGTTCGGTGGCATTGACACCCCTTACCCCCATTTGTTTCAGATTAATTAATATTCAGCAATATTAGCCCATTTGTATAAATGAGAATAAAGAGTGAGTGTGTTATTGACTGTGTTATTGACTGTGTTATTTATAGTGATAGAAATAAGAAAAGTCATTCTCCGCATACTTGCACAAAGTGTCACCACATTGTACAGCCAAATGCACCCTGGCAGAAACCTTGTCCTAGGAGCTAAGATCGCCAGTTCATTGCATATGCAATTGTCTATTTACCCATTTGGTACTCCTAACTAAATGACCATACTAATTGCAAAAACCAATAAGTCAAGATTGAAATAAATAGATAACAAGATAAATTGGTTACAGATTTATACAACAGTAAAATCAGGAAAAAATAAAGGAAAAAATAAGAAAATTAAAAAAAATTAAAAAAATTAAAAAAATCAAAATATTAAAAACAATAAGACATAGCGCATTATTGATTCAATTTATTCAATGATGTCAGTGCTATTTTCTGTTTCCTGTAATTGTTTAATCAACTATCTGGAGAATAGAGTTTTTGAATTTTAGTATCCCTACGGTATCATATATTACTCAATCAAGGATCAAAGTTTAAGTGAAGAAAATCAACAGAATCTAAAGAGGCAACTGTTTATATAAGATATATCTGTATATTTCTGATAATCAAATATGTTACAAAGGCGCTAAAATCTTTTTGTATGCCAAGAAGCCTTTTCATTTTCATCAGATTAATTTTCAAGATACTAACTGAAAACCTCAATCGACACAGATAATTTTCTTTTTCTTCTAGGTCATGGCGGGAGGTCATAAATTAAGAAATAAAAATAAATTAGATAGACATATATATCAAACTGTAAATATTACACACACTAATCGTAATTAGGCGATTCTATTGTTTCAAAAAAAAAACAGAGACGTCTCACTTATTGTACTATTAAATTAATTTTTTTGCAGTAAATTTATATCTAGGTTTTATTCTGTGTTTGTATTTTTAGTGGGTATTTGTTTAACCTAGTCTAAAATTATGTCTTTTCTTGTTCTTTGCATCTCAAAATGTGTAAAAATTGGTTTAAATTTGAACTAGTGGTTGATTATTAAGCAAAAAGTTTAACTGTGCTCATACATCCTAAGAAACTCGCTCTTAAACTAATAAAGGGTGTGACGTTTCCTCTTTGTTTCTGATATATATGATATATATGCAAACAATGAAAAATATTAGCGATAGATATATATTTATGTGTCTATATATCTACATAAGCTTATAATCAGTTGGTAGGTAATATTGTTTATTATTTGAATGCGGCAGTGCAAATATTTGTCTTAGAGCGCACCAATAAGATGTGTGTCTTTCTGCTCGGCTGTACTTGTAACACAATCTTGTCATTTTTTTAAAAAAAAAATGTTTACAGAGCTGCCTGTGGATTGAAGGGCATAACAGGACCTTTCTCTGACGGAACCTTGTCTTACAGTACATTTGGAAAGTTATCTTAATTATTTCGGAAAGCGTTGCTGAGAAAGAGTAAGTATGTAAGTAAGAATTACTGAAAATCAAATGGTCTTTGATGGCTGTCGAAACCGTGAAAACAAGCACATCTGGATTCTACACCTCTGCCCCTCTACCCCTCTACACTGCACTGCACCAAACATGGCTGTACCAAATATGAGAGCCAGAAAGTACTGCAAGAATGCTTTGCTCTGTACTTACTCAATCTCAATGTAATATTCTGCCTTGCTCATGCTGCCTGGCGTGGAGGATTCCTCTTGCCAACCTGCTAGCGCCGAAAACACAGCCCGCCTTATTTGGAACACGACTCGACTAGAATGCCTGGCGGTGTGCAGCCGCTGTGGTAACTCTCTTCCGTGGCGCTGTGGTATCTTTCGTCCGCGCCGTTGCCAGAATAAACACACAGAATCCAATCCATCGCTGTGAAAAGAAACCCGCGGGCATACTCTCCGGATCACTCTCCTGGTCACCCTCCGGCTTACTCTCCGGCTTACTCTCGCCAACCCCGCAATCTGATCATATCACTGCTGTCTGAGGATTCCTCCTAGACAGATTAACACAGACGGATGTCAATCTGACTTCTCCTCAGTTGCAGACGGGGAAAGTTAACTCTCGCTATGTGAATTCCCGTTCTAAGAAAAGTAGATTTAGCTTTATTGACAAAGTTGAAATCATGCGGTTCAGAGGCATCGCTTTAAAAATATTACTTCTCTGGAAAAGAGTTTTTGAGCATCCCCCTTATCAACAATCATTAGGATATAGAGTGGGTGCCTGTTCTGAAACAAATTTTACTAAATCTATTAGTCTGGAACATTGTATTTTGAATTTTCCTTAAGGGCTAGACAAAGTCAATGATTATATATCATAAAAGATAGGCGAATTTGACACAGCACAACTTATTTACTCTCCGAAATATTACAAAGTATTTTCCTTCATATGACAATGCACTCTACCTAACTTTAACTTCAAGCAATTTAAGTGTAAATTAAAGCTTGCTCATAAAAAAAGTAAAAATAAGATTTAAAAAAAAAATTATTTTGAGTCTAGTAGACGGAATTTTTTTAAGTGAGCTGCTGTTACTGTACACATTATTAATAAAGAAATATTATTCATTAGATTTATAAAGTACTATAGGTAAACATATAATTAATTATACAGGAGGGGGGGGAAGAATTTAAAATTAAATGCAACAATGATACAAAAAGATTTTGAAGAAAAGTTCATAAATATCTGGATTGATAATCATCCAGGAAAATCCAAGAAACAAAAAATAGAAAGTAAAATAAAAGAACGATAAAAGTTAACATTAATTAAAAATGTTATCAATTAGTTAGTATCAATAAGGAAATCATTAGATACGAAATTTTAATCTTTCTTTTTTTCTTCTCCATGAATAATCAATGTGCATGAAGAAGAATATTGATTAACAGGAATCTGTAGAATTAAAAGAATTAATATAATAAAAGTAAGTGAGAGTCCCAAAACAATTTTTTGAAAAAAAAAAAAACAGTAAAAAAAAATTAAAAACGCCAAAAAAATTAAACACATAATAAATGAAAAGAGAGAGAATTAAGAATAAAAGATTATCCAAAGCGAAGCGACATAATTAGTAATGAAAAGAAAAGAAAAGAAAAAAAACATTCTTTATTTCTACTATTTCTCTTCATCCTTTTCGTCGTCTTTGTCTTCATCAATATCTTCATCATCATTCTCATCTTCTTCGTTATTTTGTGATTCTTTATCTTCACCAATAGCATTATCATCTTTTAAAGTATTTTCTGAATCAGATAAAGATTTATTAGTTAAATCATTTTCAAAGCCATTTTTGGTCGATTTACCTTCAAATTTGGCTAATTTTTCTTTCAATTCTTTAACCAATAACGCATTCTTTTTGTTTTCAGATTTCAAGTGAATTAAATAATTTGTAGCAACATCTAAAATCATAGATTTGTTTAATCTTTGACCAGCATTAGCTTCATCTTTGAAATTATCTTGTTCTGGATCACCGACTTCAAAAGCAGCTTTTTCTCCACTTACCCATGGAACTAACTTTTGTAAACCGGCAATCTTGGCATTGATATTGATTCTATATCTTTTTTCAATTTTATTATGGGCTAATTTTTGGTGTTGAGATAAACGTCTTCTAGTTGCTGCCTTTTTTTTGGCAGCTAATGAAGATTCGTTTAAACCATTCATTCCAGGAACAGTAACTATCGAACTGCTGTAATCATTGATTGGAGAATAATCTGAACCCCTGGAATCAATACTAGAAGCACTGTTAAGTCTGGAAGATGGTGGACCATATTCAGCTGAATCGTCTGTTTTAACAAAAGATTTCATTGTAGATGCAGGTATAAATGATCCATCGTATTGTAAAGTGTTGTTGGCTGGATCATATTGTGGTGTAACAATAGAAGCAGCATTTGATTGACTATCAGAACCAGGAGTAACAACTGAAGGTCTAACAGTACTGTGAGTAAAATTGCTTTGAAGAGAATTTCCAACAGAGTTGAAAGCTGAACTAAATTGAGAGACATTAGAAGCACTCAAACCATGAGATCCTGAAACTAAAGAACCAGGACTATGAATAGCATCCTCTAATTTAACTTGAGTTTTAGTAGTTAAACCAGGATAAGAAGCAGATTGTTGTAAAGATGGATGTTGTAATTGAGAACTACCAAACTGATCCATACTAGATGAAAAATTAACCTTCATAAGGGCGTCCATTGGTGGGTTTCCAATTTGTAATTGTGGTTGGTAAATTTCATTGTTAATTAATGAATATTGAACTGGTTGACTGTGTAAATGTAATTGTGGTTGTTGCTGTAACTGTTGTTGAAGAGCTGGGTTTGATAAGTCAAACCATCCTAAAGGTTGGTTACTTCTTTGACCAGGTTCAAAATAAGAAAATGGTTCAGTTGATGGAATATGACCATTTACTGTGACAGTACTTCTTATTTCCGACATTATATATTAAATTATATCTGTGTAATTTTGTTTGAGCTCGAGTTTATTATAGAAACAAATAATGAAAGACACTATATTATAAATATGTGATGAGATTATTGATGGTTTAAAAATAGCTTCTTGAGTTGAATTAAAGTGATGTTTAATGACATTTTAAAATTAAACCAAAAATTATTTTATATCATTTTGAAAAGGAATTTGATGTCTTTTTATATAATATCAGTTTAGTGATAGAGTTTTCTATCAAACTATACTCAATATGTACAATATTATTATTCATACTCCTGTTATACTTATATCATGTACGAATTCATGGGTAGTTCAAAGAGGTATGAATCCATATTATCAGCAAGAACTCTATATTCATAAATTATAATAAATAATTAAAATAATTAAAATAATTAAAAATAATTCAGAAAATTAAAAAAAATTAAAAAAATTAAAAAAATTAAAAAAATTAAAAAAATAAAAAAAATTTAAAAAATTAAAAAAATTAAAAAAATTAAAAAAAATTAAAAAAATTAAAAAAATTAAAAAAATTAAAAAAATTAAAAAAATTAAAAAAATTAAAAAAAATTAAAAAAATTAAAAAAATTAAAAATAATTAAGAAAATTAAAAATAATTCAGAAAATTAAAAAAAGTTAAAAAAATTAAAAAATTAAAAAATAAAAAAATATTTGAAAAAATCTGAAAAAATAAACATATTTAAACAATGAAAATTTAGAAAAACAAAATAATTAGGAAATCGCAAAATTAGAAAGACTAATAAAAAAAACAAAGCACAAGTTACAAAATTGATAATAAGAAAAATTAAAAGATTTAAATATTAGTAGTGAAAAACAGATTATAATAAATATCAAGTATTCCGTATATAGGGACAAAAGATTTGAATATTTTCTATATTAATATCCTGATGAAAAAACCAGTGATATTTAAGATATTAAAAACAAAACTCCGATTTTTTATAACCCAAACTATTAATCGTTTATAAACTAGATTTATACACGCATGAATCTGCATTATGAGTAAGAACTAATGTAGTTTTCAAGAATTTTAACAATACTTTTAATTTAAAGTAGACTTCTTGGGTATAATTGAGTGAGACTGGCAAGTTTTACAATTTTTCCTTTTCTGTTCTCTGTCGGAATAGTTTACTGATTGATAACAGTATGTATATTCAATGCGTTGCAGAGTCCTATATGCAACTACAGATGAATTATACGTGGCAGATCCATAGTTTATATTATACTTATCAATATGTAATTTATGCATGTGCATTTAGCTTATAAAGTGTATTCCAACAATATTTGAGTAAAGTAATAATTCAAACTTTAAAATAACACCCACATTCTAAATTGAAGTAGTGAATATTAAGTTTATTTCTATTTTTTTGTCAGTTTTTGCACTTATATACCGCCATCTATAGTTGTTCAATAATTTCAAGCAGTTTTTTTTAACTTTGAATGTATCTAGATATATTGTGTTTAATATTAATAGTATTGTTATCAACAATACACAATTTTTTTTATTGTCCTTACTGAAAACTACAAATTGATATTGACCTTCAAGAAGAATCTACCAATCACCTTCACAAACTCAATCAAACGTTAAATAGTATAAGTTTAAAATTTCAAGCAAAAGCCTAAAACCAATGGACGTTTATAAAAAGTTGTAGAAAAAAGCCATGCTTTACAATTGATGATATTCAAACAATAAAAAATATACAAAAAAAGAAAATGAAAGGCTAGTTAGTACTTAGAACATAATAATGAGTTTATTTTCCTAATCAACAGCTACACGAATGAATTATCACAAAGTTATGTTGCTTACTTAATGAAAATTTAAACTTTTTATTATGTATTATTCTCTTTTTTTAAGACCCTATACTTTATCCTTTTCTTTGCTTTTTATTTTTTACCTGTTTCATTATTATTTCAGATTCATTCTAAGATAATAGAGTAATTAAGTGTAGAACAAGATTTGATTTACCCAACTAGTTTTCCCATCTCTCCAAGTACTCTATTGTCCTTCTAAGAACAAGGTTGGTTGTCAACGTCAAGTTATCTAGTCTCTTTCCCTTCACAGCGATCATTATTGTTTTCAATAATTAGTGTACGTGATGTTTTATTCAAATCGATATCTTTTATGGTAAGCACTATAAATTCAGCTGTTGAGATGAAACTTTAATCTAGTATTCAAACAAAACAACTGCTTTGACCACATCAATGCACAATGCTGTACATATATGCGCTGACACTCCAGACTTTTTTGTACCATGTACACAATTACCATAATAACAGACTGTATCCTGATGTACAATATGCGTTTGAGTACATGCATTTACTTTTTTAAAATTTGTGTAGCCCTACATACATTTGCATATCTGTTGAAAATATCAGAAGATTATCATTGCGCGGAATCAGCAGATAGTACATAAGGCTACGTCTTACTGCTGATGTCGATGTATGATTTTTGTAGCTCATGCAAACTAGAGTCCGTTTATGTATTACTTTATGTCTCTAAATGGCTTAGCAGTCGTCAGATTTGTACAGTTGTGAAGCTCCATATGTAAGGTTGGAGGAAGTGTGTACAATCAAAGTTTGTTCAGCTATTGGCTAGCTTCTTGAACTTGGTTATGCTGATAAATATGCGCATTGTGTTAATTTATACATATCTTTGCATCAAAGGATATATATTTAAATAAACATAACTTGGTAAATCAATCCTCGCAATGCACAGACGTCGCGTAATCCCTCTAGTAGTCTCCACCAAAAGTGGATTGGTAAACATGAAGCGTGAAGCGTGGAGATACCTCAGATTGATTCTTTCAATCAATTCATTTCTCTCGAATAGAAAGAAATTAAATTATAATTGATCCAATAATTACCACGCAAATATATTATATAACAATATTAAAAATGTTTTACGTTAGATCGTTCCCATGCGAAAATTACACAGCCTAAACATTGATTGTCAAATGATTCATTATTTATTAATTAAGTAATTAATTAATAAATAATCGGTTTGTTCTGAAAGTTTCATACCACCCTAGGTATTACAAAAATTGTAAAAACAATGTAGAAAGAAAAAGATCACACAAGCCACAAATTCCCCTAATAGCACCGCTTGTAATGGTTGTTGGGTCATATAGTAGATTAAACTCTTTTTGTTATATAAAACACACTCACATACTCACACACAACATTGAACTCAGCAATATGATCATACGTTGTTGCGAGGTTTGTGTAATATCAAACAGAAAATATGATGATAAACTGTCGTCTGACGTCTTGATGTCCTCATTTCTAGATGTCCTGATGTCCTGATGTCTTGATGTCCTGATGTCTTGATGTCCTGATGTCTCCTGTCTGATGTTTGAGATTATCAATAAAGATGATTAAACTAGCCTCCTGTTCATATTTGGCAGATTCTTTTACTATATTTGCAAAAACAGATACCAAAGAAGACGTTAATTTTATAGCTTTCAATTGCCTCATATTCATCAGTAATCAATTTTTTAAAATGAGTGGTAATTAGTTGTTACATTCGAACTTTGTTTTCATTTAATTGTTCTCAACAATGAATCAAAGCAGAATAAAATCTAAGTAGATATTGCTTTAAGATTACACTCGATATGGTTACATATAGTCAATAAAAGATAACTTTTTTAAGAGTTACCACATTGTGCCAGTCTCAAACTATATTCGGATTCATCTAAGTTTAATAGTCTCAAATATTGGGTATATTTAATAAAAAACTCTAACTGCTCGCTAGTTCATCTTCTATTTATTGATATTAAAATTAAGGCAATGTCTTGACTTTGCTGAATATGAAAACAAGCCCAATTGTTTTACAAACTTTTTATTATATCATAGTCCTAGTATCAGATTTCATTGAAATAAAAGTTTATTAACCGTTTAGTTGTTTGTTAAGTCAACTTGATCTGCTTGTTAAATTGTATCTTGACATAACGTTGTGATGATGACGAGTATTTCATTTAGCATTAGAATTTTTTTTAATGAATAATACTATTCAGGACAGAATATAAGTAAAATGAAACTAAAAGTTATTAACTACTTTAAACTTTTCCTTTTTCTGCGTTCTTTACCTTTTTTACCTTCTTTCACTTATTCCTCTTCAAAATGTTTATCAAGAAACTTGTATCGTAGAAAAAAGCTTTTACAAGAAGTGACACAACCATCTGATGTAAATACTACATACAGCTAGCTCATTTAAATACAACAATATTTACCTATTTTGGATGAGAGGACCATTAATTTGGAAGGAGGTGAAATTGTCTCGTTTGTATCACAATGCCTTATATGACACGACAAGAGCAAGCAAATCGGCCAATATGCATGTATTATACTTCCTCTATGACAGTATTCATATATATTATCAGTGTTCATGAGGCATTCAACTGTGTGAAATTGAAAACCGATAGAAAAGATAAAAAAAGAAGATAATGTAAAAGTTTCTAAGGTTATCAAATAATCAAATAATGCACACAGTATACTGTGTACTGAGGTGGGAAATTAAACAAGAAAAATGATGAAATAACAGTATAGAAAAAAAAAGCTTTTATCTGTCACCAAGGTTAGCATTAAAAGCGGAACTAGGGTTATGAATTGCTCCACATAATAGTATCCTCTGCGTAATAAAAGCAAAAAAAAACAAGATTACGTACTATAACAAATATATTTGAAGACTAATCTACTGGCTTGCTGTCATTGTGAATAGTGGAAAATAGAATTAATGAGATACATATATCAAGTCAAGCTAAATTAGACTTACAAGTGCATGAGCATACAGCAAATACTGTAATGTCAATTATAAAATGAACCAAGCTAAACTTGACTTGTGAGTCTGTGTAAAACTTTATGCGTATGTGTGAGTGGTACGTAGAATGAACTGGCTTGGAACTAAGCATAAAGGATAAACACAGTAAACTGACAGCACTTGGTGATCACACCATGTCACTCTAACACATCTTGTTGATCAGATACAGACCCCAGCGAAACATATAACTACATACTTCCCACAGCTCAGAGAATCAAATCAATATGACGGCCGCTGTCGGCCGATACCCGCCGCGCTTACGTGATTCATATTGTGGGATCATTTGAAATGTACGGTTTCGTGTCTGCTGCATAAGACTTGCAACAAAGCGCAGGAAGTTCGCAGGCTGATTTTTCTTTGACTGTGAATCTCTCATCAGGCGAAGCTTCCTTGGTCTCGTCTCAAAAGCCTGTAGATCAGACCAGCTTGGGGACCTAAAGCGGCGGCATCTCGCCTGCCTCCTGCACCTGCTAATGAAAAGATCGCATCCGATTTAAACAGGAATGGCAAACTGATTACTAAATTTTAAGCTTGTCTTATCTTTTGTAAGTGCTACCACCACATTTACTGCTTGTAGATTAGTATCACAATAAGAAACAAAGTAAGGCTTTCTATTATTTATTTATCTCTTCATATCATCATATCTTCATATCTTCACATCTTTGTATCTTCATGGTGATTCTAATTCCATATGTGTGCCAAGTGATCGAGTAACCAATACAGAGGGTCTTTCTCGATTCGAGGTATTGCTAAATTATTATGGCTTATATTATATCTCATAAATCACCTGCATTGTCTTAATTCCGATTTGGTCAACTTCTGGTCAAAAACTAATCCTATTTGGCTTGATCGAAACATCGAATGATAGTCAGCTAACTCATCAACAAGGTATCACGAAAGTAATGAGGATATTCCTTGCTGGAACCCTTATATAGTCAATACATCCAATTCTAAAATAGGTAATGAGGCATCGGTATGTAATTGCTTTTGTATTGTCTTCTTTTCTATTTTCTCCCTTCTGTTTCTTTTTCTTCTCTTTTTCGTCTTTTTTTCTAGTCTGTTTAACAATTTTTTAGCAAAAAGTGCATTGTTCAAAAAAAATGGTATATTAGGAAAATTCAAACCGTTTTTTTTTTAATGACATTATATTTCATGTAAAGTTTTAAAATCCTTAAAACGAGGAAGTACAGTATTTACAAGAAAACAATGTCAGAATCTTAGGTAACAATGTAACAATCTTATAAATGCGCTCCATGATTGTTTTGTGAGAATATCAATTATTAATATTAAATTACTAATTTTATTAAAGTTTTCAAAATACTTAAACAGTAGTTAAACGTAACACTTTATTGTTTTCTGTTTGGTTCACAATAATCAAATATTTGATATCAGCATAAATTTAAAGGCTTGTTGTATAAATGTTTTTAGAATCTTTGGAATCACATCACGCTTGTATCCTAAAACTTATTCATATTATATTTATGTAAAAAGCTATTTTTCCCTTAATATATTGTTTCAATAGAATACAAAATCCAAGCAAATTAATTCTGTTACGTATGTTTTGTATTTTATTGTAGGGCTATTTTGTAAATTTAAGATAAAAGCACCTTATTGTTGGTATTGAAGCAGAGAAACAATGTTACTCATGGCGTTTAATAAACCGAAAAGCTAAATAAACTTCCAAAAGTATATTCAAATTGAACGTCCAAATATATCATATAATAAACGGATTAAATCTTTTACGGACTGATGTCATAACGGAGTTTCGTGGTAGTTTCATATAGATTGTATAGAATGGGAAAGAAGTGAAAGATAAACAAAAATGCAGTGAGTTAGTGTAGTCAGTCAACCTGTGGTCTTAAATGGATATAAACAAAGTGACAGATATTTTGTGTATGTTATATCAAATTTGAGATTCTCGAACTTTCAAAATAAATATGCGGCGCCATGCTCTGTAGCTATGACATTCATATTCCTCGAGGCTTTTTTATTATTATTTTACTTTCCAAATCTTTAAAACTCAAACTAAACAAAGCTCGTGTTAGTGTCTCTATCCATAAGTACAAAAGTATAGAAAACGCTATTCTCATCAATACAGTTTTATTTTTGTTCATAATAGGGCACTTACTGAAAATACAAAAGTACAAAAATACAAAAATACAAAAATACAAAAATACAAAAATACAAAAATACAAAAATACAAAAATACGAAACTACGAAACTACATTATGATTTAAGATTTGATGTAATAGTATCTACAATAATAAAAGACTCAAATGTGAATATATCAATGTGTACATAACGTGTATATATCAAAGTGTATATATCAAAGTATATCGTGTTCTAGAAAGTGAGAATGAGATGTAAGTTTTCGAGGAATCAATCAGAACTCTAAATCGCCTTAAAAGACGTTTATCTTAACAAATTAAACTTTAGAGTAAAGACAAAGTAGACTATCTCCAAAACGTGCTAATTAAGAATAAATCCAAGTCTAATTAAGAATAAGATTCGGTTGCGCTTTTACTATTCGTAATTTTTTCTAATTTGGCAAGAAAATTACTAAAAGGATAAATATATCAACGTATAAGCAATCTACTGCCATGTCTGTTCATCCGTTTATGGTTCCATAAATAAAACGCTATGACACACAGTTGTTTCATAAAGATTGTTGGAATAAAGCTCATAGCGAGGCAATAATAGATGTGGTGGGGTGGGCATATGAGTAAGTATTTTTGAAAAAAGCAAATGCTTCTGACAGTAAGTTATTCTCCCCGTTTTTTCTTTGCCGTATTGATCTATAATCCTCATAAAGCATGATTTTATCAGAGTAGATCAAAGATTAGGTTTTACACCCGAGGTCAAAGACTGAAAAACTAACAAAATACTTTAAAAGTAAGGAAACCAATTGCTGCACAATGAGAAAGCAAGATACTCTTCGCCGGCGGATTTTAGCAGCCGATATGCTTTAACGGCCGGCTTCTGTAGTATCGGCCAACAATTGGAAACTCCCGGTTTTAATAGAGCTTAATTATACTAATAATCAAGTTATGCGTTAAACCGCGGCCATGGTTTCAAGGAGGGTGGCGGTGAATTTGTAATGGCATCAACAGTTACATAGATGACAGTGTAAACCACCAACCATTCCTTCTCGTCCGTTCGATTCCTTGATACCTGCCACTCATCTGTACCCACGTAAATTAGTGGTAACACCATCCCTGTCAGTGTTCATCTTTCCCAAACGCAGCCTCCATTATATGCCATAGTTATATCTTCTCCAAATTCACGGCAATCAAACTCTTTTTGGGTGGCATTGTGTGGTGGTTTATCCTTCTAAAGAGCAGTGTGATTATATGTTGTTTCAAATATTTAGATGGCCTTTCAATGAGCTTCACAGTATAATTAAAAATAAGGTAAAAATGTGAGTTCCTTATAGGTTGAATATTTGAATAATTTCACTATGATAAAACGAGGAGAAATTGTAAAAAGAGATAGCTGACAATAGGCAAACATAGTAAAATCATGTTCAGGTGACAGAGATCTTTAACTACAAAAAGAAAACCAACATATTTAAATTTTTATAAAACACTATGGTGAAATAAAAATTTAAATTTTTTATTTAATCTAGTTTCTATTCGTCTTCTGTTAAAATCAATAAAACGACAAAGGTGTATAAGAGTTCAGTGATATTCCGAAGCTATATTTTCCTCGATAATACGATTGAAAGTATCTTCTTATCATAGACAGTCAGGTGTGTAAAACTCAACTCATCAGCTTGTCAACTAAACTAGCCTTTCATAATTTTATAGTTTGGAGTGAACTAAAAGTTATTAGCTGAGTGCATGCATATTGGCTGATAACTGATAGGTGTCTAAGGCTCTTGGTCTTAAAATTCTGTGTCATTAAAAGGTATAATTCCATTTTATAAATTTGTTCATTATAGTTCATATACAGACATATCCATATATTTAATATTTTTAATATTTTTAATCTATTCAATATAAATTTGTTATTCCTGTTTGATATATTACCATGCATCATCATCTGCTTTTAAAAGTACAATTATGCCGTTCATAAGAACTATTAATGTGCGACTTAACTATAATTCTCTGCTTATTTATATGTATGCATGCGTTTATTTGCGCAGTCTTGCATTTTGATGCATGTTGCTAAGTCAATAATGATCTTAAATAGACGTGGTAATGATAAATGCAACCTAATGTATTCATATGTGCATGTACATAGAACTTTCTTAAGAGCAAAAGCCTGTTTAAAAAGGCGTCATGTGAACCTCTATGACTCTTGATGCTAGGAGAAAATAGAACCTAAGAGGTCAGTCAAAACACTGTACTTTTCCAATCAACAATAGGCGACATGTGGACTACTCATTGATACGTCAATATAGGTGAAATTACTTTTTACATAAAAAGATCTAGCAGCATAAGATATGTAATACTCAAAACTTCGAGAATAAATTGACAGTGAATATATTCAACCGAATTGTAGCTTCTAAGTAGACTACATGTAATTATTATTCATTAGGACATCACTTTAAAGATTTCCTAAGTGTTATGTGGATATTCTAGTATATTGTGAGTTCCACCTTGCCTTGAGCGCTGAGTTTTGATGGTCTATATGTCATTAATAAAAATTAAAAAGTGAAAAGAAATTTGGATAATAGAACATTAAATTCAAGAACTTAAGGGATATTTTGCCTCTTCTGCTTTTTTTGCTTTTGTACTTTTGGTAGCCTTTGAAATACAGAATTACTTCTATACTCGTCGATGCTTTTGTTTAATGAAACAATAATTAATGGGAAGAAACTGGTGCTGAAAGAGACAAACAAATCGAATGGCGGTGTATAACAACGTGAAAACAGAAAGATAATACTGAAACAGTTAGCTTAAAAACTTAAAACAACCTGACAGTGGTAAATTAGAGTGAGGTCGGGTAAGTTGATAGCTATGTTTTGTTATTTTTTTATTTTATTTGACATGCTTATTTGTATAACTAATTTGTGAATCTTCATTGTTCTGTCTACTTCAATATCTTAAGATGTTAAAAACCCTAGTTTCTTCCGCGTATATTTCGTTTGTATTTTTCTAAAACATCATCTTGGAAAAAAATACGTTTAATTTTGCATTGAGGGAGCATATTACATACATGAGATTCGAGGAGCAGTGTAAGTCAGTTGATTCTTACCTTCCTATACGTTTTATCAACTAAACTGTTTGGAAAAAAAGTAGAAAAAGTCTAAAGTCGTTTTATGCAATAAATTTTTAGTATTTAATAAGTGCTATCATTTCTATGCAGAAAATACCATTATGGATACATGTTTCCAAATAGATTATAATCCCTCTCAACTGAAAATACCAAGGAAGTTAAACTTTGAAATCTGTATTAGCATCAGTTGGTTAAAATTCGAAATGACTCAGCTTACTACATTCAGCCATCTTTTAGCCTTTTTTTTTCCCAAGAGATCTCCGTATCTATTCTTAACTGTTCTTCCTTTTTTTTACCTTTTCCATTGCTCCTGGCAACCCATTATTAGAATGACTCGAGAAACGCTTTTCCCATAATGTGAATCTAGCAGATTTTACTTCGAACATTAGTAGTATTGGGTTATACAGACGATTCCCTCCCTTATCTGAAGAAAATGTCTTATAAACCATTATAACTAATACAAAAGCTGTACCATGTTTTTTACTTTTCTTTTTTCTCTTTTCTCTTTGAGACGGTATATGCATCTTGACGGACATAATTGCGTAGATATAATCAAACATTAAATTTGAAAGTGATTGTTTTTATTAAATTTGTTCTCCATGTTAGTAGTTACTATTCACTTAAGAGAGAAAGCACAATATTTGATTGATTGACGTATGTCCTCTAGAAGTGTTAGATTTCAATATTCCGCCATTTTGTTAGAAATGTATATAAAAATGGCTTGCAGTTTTAAAGGCTATAAAACAATCAAAGAAAAGCTATCAAACATTGATGCTTGTAATATTTATTTTCTCAAAAGCACACAGTTATTTGTAATGCATTTAATTCACAGGAAACTTTATCTTCTTAAGATTTTAAGACATTCATTAATCATCAATATTGCGCATTCATGTACTTGATGATTACAAAGAGTATCAAAGCACATGTATTTTCATATATGTGGTGAACAATAAATACGCTTCTATTTTGGCTTTTAAAAAAGGAATTTACCTCACTCTTCTTTAGTAATTAACGTAATCAGAATCAAAATAATAGCACAATATGAAGAATAAGAATTTATCACTAGTGAACTCTTTTTGGAAATAAATTAAGCAAAAGTAAATCAAATGACACACAATAGGATTGATAAGTTTTATTGTATTTATAATATATACAGATTTCTCTTCTGATTCTTTACATATTTCTACATTAATTGTCACACAACTAACTCAGACAAGTCAGATACAATAAATTATTTATTTCTTTTTTTTTCTTTTTTTCTTTTAAAATTGAGAGTGGCAGTTCAGCTATGTATTTCTCTTCTGGTATGATACTTAGGATTTCCCATTATCGTAAATCAGTTAATTATTCTATATCTAAAAGTTTCAGTAGGACGGACTTTAAAATTCATTTAGGCGTCTAATAAATGGCTGGCTGATTATCTGGCCACTAAGCTTTGAACACAATTAATTTACAGAAAACACTATCTCTTTGTTGTCAGTAAAAGGCTTTTTTTTCTCCAAATAGAGATTAATTAAACTTTGTTGCATGTAAGATATTGATTGCAGACAAACTGTGGCTAGTTTGGAATTCTTAATTGGCAATGCTTTGTCATTTATCTGATATCACTTTTTACAGGAATTACAAAGATATAGTGTGTGACTTCTTCTATGGCGCAAGTTTATTTCTTTATTTTAATGGAACTCAAAGGTGCAACGAAGTAGGCATGTTGGTACTACTGCAGTGAAATAACATTAAAAGCACAAAATGAAAATGAATTACTTCTGTAAAAGCAATAATTTTTTTTTTTTATCTTTTCTTTCATTATAATAGCCAGAAAACAGAAATTTTAAATGAGACAAATAAAAGAAAACACAATCTGCCTATGATTACAATTATGGACTTTTTATAAATCTTTGTTTATGTAGTACTTATAGTAATAATAGCGTATTTCCTATTTACACTAATCTGAATTTCTCCATTTGTTTGCCAATAATTGGGTCTCTATGACTTTTAAAATTATTTGTATATGTAGCTTACCATTAGGTGGTTTATATTTACAGTGGGCCGGAATATTTTTTTTATCTTTTTCGATAGGTGATAATGAAGCTCTCATTTATGAAACATCTTCTCAAAAGGGATTTCCTTGTTCAAGGCAAAGGTGGGTCGGCTGACGATATTATATTAACTATTGTGATATTTTAGTTACATAACTCTTATGCACAAAGAGACTAATTACGGCTTTCTGTCAGTGGTGGGGTTGTGCGTATTCTGCTTCAAAGCAGATTGTCACGCAGTATAACAAAATACGTACCGGGTTTGGGCTTGCAAAAGAGAAGTGAAGGAGCCATATTGTAAGCAGACGGAAATTCATCTCTTAGACAGATATATGCTGAGATACTGTTCATTGTGCGGAATCACCACCCTGCACTCTCTGCCTGCGCGAGGTTCAACCCTGCTGGGATGGTTATCTCCTGTCACCTCCAAAGCAAACTATACGCGGCAGCATCCTGAAATTTGGCGGTATTCTGTAGGATGGTGGATTCCGGACAGGATTTTATGTCTTTTCTGAGCCTATACAGAGAAGCGGGTCGCTTTAGAGATAAATTGCAAAGAACATGTATTCATTGCCTTGATAATTTTATATGTCCTATTTCTAAGAGCAGGTAGTTCGTTAATGAGTGGACTTGATAACTGTTAGAAATAGGAAGCATCATATTTAAGCACCAGATTATCTATCCGTAGAGAAAGTGAATAAGTGAATAAGCAATATCATTATCATTATTGTGTCTAGATATAAAAATCTACAAGAAAAATTGGTAAGTAAAGCTGTTATACTGTGAGATTAGAAATGGCTTAAAATTTATGCTCTTAACCGAATACCACAAAAGCTGTATAAATAAGAGCTGGAGCCGAGAACTCGCTAATTTCTATTTTATGTTTATAGATGCAACAGTTTTTAATGGAAAAGCTTATTCTAATTTACACCGACTTGCATTATTTGCTTGTTCCTTGATTATGACTGGATTAAACTGTAGTAGAGTGGAGGAAGCGATTATCAAAGACGAAATATATTAGTTGTTCTTTGGTTCATTTATTATCTTCGAGAATCCAGCTTTTGTTTTTGTACGGCTAAAAGAAAAAGTGAAAGGTATAACGTCAGGAGATGTTAGTGGGTCACTTTCAATCACTTTCAAATTAGTTAAAAGCTCAAAGCAAGTGGAATCCCATTCCAAAGCCGTTATGAATCATTTCAATTTTTTATTCAATAAGGTAAAAAAACGGCCAGATTGAATAATGTTTGAGAAATGAGCCGCTGGATATCTCAGTACGGCGCGTTAATAATCTATGCAAAAACCTATTTATTTAGGGTAAAGGACGAATTAAAACTAACAATTAGATAGCATGTGATTACAACAAGGACAAAGTTTGTTTAATATGTATTATTGCTTATTTGACTTAAGTCTTTGCTTATCCCACTCTAGGTGACTTGCATCATCCTTCCGTGGAAAGATGAAAACTTCAAGTAATGCTTTATTCAAATATTACAGGATTATAAGCGATTGGAAAAAAAAAAAGAAGAAGAAATTAAGTTCCATAAAACTTTCATCTTGCAGATGCAATAAGCCATAACTCAATGTTTATCTAAAAAAAAAAAAAAAAACATTTTGTAAATGTTTTCTTTCCTTTATTTTATTAACTACGTAAAATACAGTATGAAAATAAATCATCTTGAATTTAAAATTGAGGTACTATAAATCGGATCTTTATCTTTTCTCGGAGGGATTATAGAAATGACTTCTAATGATGACAAAAAAAAATACACAAAACAAACGATTCTCAGTTGCTACTTCATGTTGAACCTCATATATCAAGTTAACATTCAGTAATCTTGAATTAAATGAGATAACAAAACCCAAAGAATCATATTGTAATGCAGTTATACATTATGTATGTCTAACCGGGATACTATGAATTACTTTATAAACTTCATAAACATAATGTACATTTCTGTACCTAATTGTGGAACTAAGACTGCTTTATAATGACAAATTGACAATTCTCGGTAACTAATAAATGGTAAGTACTAATCAAACTTTGTAAAAGCGAAACTCTTGAGAAACAAAACAATATAATGATGGTAAAGATTATAGCTCAACTGTTTTCTACTATGTTTGGAAAGTCTCTATCAGAATCTTAAAGAAAAACTATATTTATTTGCATTGCCTTTTTTGTTTTAATTATTGATGAAAGCATCAAAACTTGTTGGGTGGCAGTTGTTGAAAAATATG
Source organism: [Candida] boidinii (assembly GCA_001599335.1). NCBI lineage: Eukaryota > Fungi > Ascomycota > Pichiomycetes > Pichiales > Pichiaceae > Ogataea > [Candida] boidinii. The sequence continues at coordinate 1,352,822 of BCGP01000003.1, read as the reverse complement.
CAAATATCAATATTGTAGAGAGAGAACAAGTTATATTAAACCCATGTTATATTGTAGCAAAATATATTAACAATGAAAGAATAGTATAATATTTATATTTCTTTTTTTATATATGTATATACACTTTGTGAGCATAACCGCATATACATTGTATATAAATATATATATATTTAGTTATTGTTGGAAACCTTTAACTGATTGTTTAACTTCCGCAAGGTGTGTATTTTTCAATCTGGTTCCATGAGACTCCTGTTTACTTTAAGTAGCAAAAACAGTTTATCTTGCATATTAGCTTGGAGAAATTTAAAGAGAACTGACTTGTTTAGAACAATTTAGAAAACAGACATTTGTTAATCTTCTCTTACATATGGACAGTCTTTTAATTGTAATAGGCTGTTTTTAATCTTTTCTTATTAAAGAAAAACATGAAGACAATATACGTGAGTTATTTTGCACTCTATTGAAACCATCTTCATGCGATGTATAGGCTAAGTCGTCCTTGTGTTTCTCTTCAAGCGCAAAAAGGGAAGTTAAACTATCAATACAGCGTCACCCTGTTTACATCTTTAAAAATTCTTTAGCATTCTATGAGCTTGTACATAAAATTTCTTGACAGGGCTAATGTCAATATCTGAAAAAAAAAAAATCAAATTATATTTATTGTAAGCATATAAAGAAATAAATGTATACAGCCCCCGTTTGTTCTCATGTCTATCATAGAGTTCGCTAACAATTGAAGAACTTACTATTATGTGGGTCATTCTAAAGCACGCTGAAAGCAAAAATTTTCTCTAGTGTCTGGGTACTATATGCTCCTGCCGTTCCCATAGCATTTTCATTTGACTTCGCACAGTTTCCGTCTAGACGCTGCACATTGTAGACAATAGTTTGTTGACCTCCGTTGTGCGCAAAAGTGTGCATTTCTTTTTTAAAGAAGGTTATTCCGCTGGCTTGTGCTGTTTGCTTAAATAACATGAACGTCTTTGTGTGTGCCGCCGAGCGGCCAGCTTTTTGCTTGTTTCTTTTTTTTTTTTGCTCTACATACTCTTGGCTCTTATTCTGCAGGCTGTTTATTCTTTAGGTATTTTCTTTTGAAGGTATTCATTCTACTGTTCATAAAGCACTGTACAGCACACCCCGGTTTTGCAGCAGTCTAGCTGAGTAAAACAATAGATCATGGCGGCGTAAATGCCTGCAGCTCTACGGTCGCTATGCCCTGGCGGCAGCTCTTTGATCCACCCCAACAACCACCTCCTTTAAAGCTGCTGCAAAACTGCGGCATCCTCGCAGAACAAAACATTGCATGACATGGACAACCAGTGGCCCTTTGTATGGCTCTTTGTATGGGAATCAGCGATCCACCCAGTTCATTCAGTCCACCGAGTTGACTCAGCAGCCCTCACCCCGTCCAGCAGTTCAGAAGTGGATAAACAGGGGGTCCTGATAAAAACAGACCTCCCTGAGCTGCTTGGCGCAGCTGGCGTACAGTATTTCTTCAACGGTTTTGTAAGGCCGAAGAGGTATATTCAATTACTTTTTCTGTGCCAACGGACAGGTTCTGGCAATACGTTTTCACACTTTATTTAAACTAAAGTGAGCGATATCTCTGCGTGAGACGCGTAACTATGATATTACATCACTTACACTGCAACTCTTAAAGACAATAAATATGTGTACAATGTAACCAATATTTTTCAGATGTCCAGCATTTGGCGAATGCCACGACCACTTGTTTCAACAGCCAGCCTATTATAATAGACCCCATATAACCCTAAACACTGCTGAGAAAACAGAGCCAATATTAGACAAATAAGTAGCTTCACCTAAATTGAAATTTATATAGAAAATTCAGTAAGTTAAACTTCAGGTGTACATATAAACTCCGAAAGATGCAACGGAAAATTTTCCGTTTTAAAGATTTCAGTTTTTATACTATAGTTGATTTAAAATTGAAAACAATCATATAATTCAATCTTTTTTTAAAAAAAAAACAAAGGGACAATATAAAAGCATCAGAAAGTTATTATATATATATATATATATATATGACGATGGTGATGAGATCTTCCATTCTAACGGTAATCTAATTCAACCGGTGGACATCTTACATTGTTATGTGTTTAAATAATGCGCATGGCTTATAAGCTGTGAACCACTCTACAGATGATTTAATTATCCAATAATTTAATTACTTGATTATTTATTGTACAATTATAGATTTTCCCCAATACTAACTTTCTGCATAATAACAAAACATGCTCAATTACACGGATTAAAAACGGGTAAAACATGGCTTATAAGTACAAATAAAAGAAGCTTAGAATAATATGGAAGTAACAACTAGTAATTAGTAGTAAATTTAAATTTTAAGAAAAAAAAAACAATTGTAATAATTATAAGGCAATACTGAAATTTCAATAAAAAATTTCAAAATGAAAAAAAAAATTAAGTCAATTAAAAAAAAGAAAAGAAAAATATATTTATTATATAATTGACGGCTGAGCAGGAAACAATTAATTATTATGAAAAGCAAACAAAAAAACAAAAAAAAGCTAAATCAAAAACCTAAGTATTGGTTTTGAAAAGATCTTTCTGTCTTCTCCTACGCTCTCTCCAAGATTCAACAATACCAGAATCATCAATAAACTTCTTTATTTTTTCATGACGCTTTTGTCTTCTTCTCTTTAATATATCAATCAAAGTATAAACTTTTCCGAAGTAAATCTTGAAAATATCATTCTTCTTTGGAACTCTAAATAGATAGTAGATAATAATAGTAGCAGCAATATTAACAACGATATACACCCAAAAAATACCAAAATTTCTCCATTTCTGATCTTTAAAGGCACTAATACTAGTCAAAAATGCATTGGTATTGGACATCTTACAATAGGTACATATATCAGTAGAATTTGCATCCTTTAAATAACCACCAATAACATCAATGAATGGAGTCATGTATTCACCACAAGTTAACAGAGGGAAAGTTTCAAATTCAACAAACTCATGCTCAGAACATTCAACAGGAGCATCACCCAAACCAGTAGTCAAAACACCAGCAATCCAATAAGTGAATGGTGAAACTCTATACATAAAAATCCAAAATCCTGGTAATCCTTGCTTTGTGACTAAAACACCACAGAAGGCAAGGGATAATGCAAATAAAACAGTGGCTATATTGGCAGCATTTTGTTCAATTTCAATACCAGCAATTGCAGCCTGACCTAATGTACTTGTAAAGAGGAAAAAAATGACAATAAAGGCCCACATTGTTGCACCTCTCTCATGGACAGTATCTGTGAAAGAGGCATTGTGGTATAGCCCAACAGGGTAGTACCAGCAGAAAAATGATAAAGTACCAACAAACATCATATATGGGATTTCAACAGTAATTTGGGCTGTGATGAAGGCAAACCAAGAAAATGTCTTTGATGGTCTTTCTCTTGCTTCATACAATTCTCTTTGAGCAACAAAATGAGGCAACATTTGTTCAATCAAAGTAGCAAACATAACAGTAAATAAAAACACAGAGAACATTTGATTTTGTAAACCTTGAATAGTATTATCTGCTTTGAAAAATGTGAAACCATTAAATAAACAACCAAGAACAACTAAAGTCACTTTATTCCATATATATGATGGAGAACGCCAATACTGTTGGAAAACACGCTTGGTAACAACCATATATTGAGTTCCAATAGAAGCTGCAAAAGAACTCTCAGGATTTTCAACTTTCATTGCAGGCTTCTGGACCAGTTCTTTTGCCATTGTCTCCAATTCTTCAACAACTTTCTTATGTTCTTCAGAATCTGACCAGATCTGATGCCAATTTTTACTTCTATCAGCGTCTTCCCCAGTAGTTGCAGTTGCCTTTAACATCCATTCAGCAGGGTTTTCTTCTTCTCCACATTTGATTGAACCGTTCTTCTCAAAATAATTAATCAAAGTTTTAGAATCTTGACCAACAGGTCCAAAATATATTGTTTCTCCACCTGGCTTTAATAAAAGTAAATTGTCAAACTGTGAAAATAACATTGCAGATGGTTGATGAATGGTACATAAAATAGCTTGACCTTGGTTACTCAATTTTTTAATCAATTGCAAAATTGACCAAGCAGTTTGAGAATCTAGACCGGAAGTTGGTTCATCCAAAAATAATAAAAGACTTGGTTTAGCAGCTAATTCAACACCAATTGTTAATCTTTTACGCTGTTCAACATTTAAACCTTCACCAGGAACACCAACAATAGCGTCAGCATATTTTTCCATTTCAAGGGTAGCAATAATCTCTTCAACATTCTGTTTCTTTTCTTCAAAGGAAACAGATTTTGGTTGTCTTAAAACAGCTGAAAATAGTAGAGCTTCTCTAACAGTTGATGTTTGTAAATGAAGATCTTGTTGTTGAACGTAACCGGTACATCTTTGAAATGAGAGATCTCTAGGTTTACCGTTAACAAGCATATCACCAGTAATAACACCCATTGTAGTACGTTCGGCTAAAACATCCAATAAAGTAGTCTTACCTGCACCAGACGAACCCATCAAAGCAGTTAATGTTCCTGGTTTAACCCACCCGTCAACGTTGGTTAAAAGTCTTCTAGTTCCTCCCATGTAAGGAATATCATAGCATATATCCTTCCAGTGGAAAATATTAGCTTCGTCATCAGAGCTAGAGTTACTATCAGATTCTTTCTTTGTAGTTGCATATGTTGTTTCCTCGTTTGAACTTTCAATAAGACTTGGAGGTTTTTCTATAGCATTATCACCAATATGGGCTTCTTCATCACCAGCATCATAAGCTTTTTCTTTTCTTTGTTTTTCGATTTTCTTTAATGTTGACTTCAAAAAGATAAGTTTTTCACCATGTTGTCTAGAACTTGGGTTGTATTCAACAGCAACTAAATAAGTACCTAAAAAGAAAAACATGAAACCAAGTGCGATACCCCAATTTCTCCATTTATGGCCATGAGAATAACTAAAAGATAATTCAAGATATGTAGTACCATTGATATAATCAGCACCAAGCTGAGAACCAACTGCATTACAAACTTTATTCATTGGGCCCACCAAATCGTAGATACTACTTGAAGGGATATATTCAGCACAGTTAATCTTTAAACCATAAAATTCATTGATCATCATTGATTCGAATAAATAAGCCAATGGATCAATGTAATTGATCCATCTACTCCAACCTAACATGTAATTTGTAGGAACCACAAAACCAACGTACATAGAAAGACCTAACAATACTAAAGAAGCAGGGGTCATTGCTTGAGATAACGACTTTGTACAAGCACCAATAGTTCTAAATAAATGAGACATGACAAAAGTAGAAGTGACACCCATTAAAAGATAGAAAAAGAACGCACCTGGAGTTCTTCTCAAATTAGCCAGGAAATAAAGAGGTAAATTGAAAGCCAATGATGTAACTGCTTTTGTTGGGATTTCTGAAACAATCGAGGCAAAGGCTTCAGCTGAAGGATGATATAAACCGTATTGTTTATGTTTTTCAACAATTGATCTAGATTCATACAATGCAAAGACTTCTAAAATTGACATGAAGGAGTTAAATAAACAAGCAAAAAAGATACAAGCACCTCTATGGTATAAAGAAGCTGTAGTATTTGACATATTGTAAAATATAGAACCATTAATCAAAGCCATTAATAAATTACAAAAAACTGTAAAAATTGGTAAACTTAAATTATTTCTTAATCTTTGGAAAGCTCTTATAGTTAAATATTTAATTTGCATATTAAATGAAACTGTATATGGAGTATTTTTTCTTGTATGATTTGCTTGTGAAGCTCTATGGGATGTTTCAATTGTTTGAGCAAGTTCTGCTTTATTTTTCTCTACTAAATCAATTCTCTTATCAATTTCACCAATTAATTCTTTATATTCATTTGAATCTTTCCAACATTTTTCAAATTCAGCAGGGGTTCTTGGAACTCTTGATTCCCATCCTTTTTTGGCCTTTCTTTCTGTAGCACTTGATAATGAAGTCAAGAAATCGGCGGTAGTTTGTCTATCTGGACATTCAAAACCTAAATTTTCAAAAAAGGCTTTAGCTTTGTCAGTTGAACCAAAGAATATTTGACGACCTTCATAAAGTAAGATAACTTTATTGAAAAGTTCGTATGCTCTTTGTGAACATTGATAAATTGAAACGATTGAAGTAGTGTTTAAGACATCACAAGATAATTTTAAGCACTTTACGAAATTTTCTGCAGATGCAGAATCTAAACCTCTTGTAGCATTATCCCAACATTGAATTCTTGAGCAACATAATGCAGCTTCTGTAATTGAAACTCTTTTTCTTTCACCACCTGAAACACCTCTAACAAAATCATCACCAACTTTTGTATTTCTTGTATGCATCAAACCAAACATTGAAAGGTAAACTTTAGCAAAATGTTCAGCATATTCTTGTCTTGTTGTACCTGGGATTCTATTTTCAGGAACTTTCATAAGAGCAGCAAATAAAATTGTTTGCCATACTGTAAGATGTGGGAAATGGATTTCAACTTCAGCGTTATAAATAACTTCACCTCTGTAATTGTTTCTAATTTCATTAGGGGTTAAACCATCATATGAGATGAATGAATCCTTGTCAACATTAAATCCATAAGTTTGAGCAGAAATTGTTTTCAATAGAGTAGTACAACCGGCACCTGGTCTACCAAGAACAACAACCAAATCACCTTTTTCGATCAATGCATCCATTGGTTTAATAATATCAAAAGAATTTTCACCAGTTGCTTTCTTCAAGTAATCAAAAGCTTGTAAAGCATATTTCTGAAGCGAATTCATAACAGTTTCTTGATAATCAGCGTCTGTATTACCACCAAAACAACGTAAATTTTTATATAAAAATCCCATTGAGTATGGTTTATAATAGTCTTCATCTTGAGATTGTAATACACGTAAATTTTTAATCCAATATTTTGCAGAGAAATTTTCACTTTCAGGGTCTAAACGTGGATCATCATTAAGAGGTGATATACCCGGAACACTAAGTTGAGAAATTCTAGTTGATTGTCTTGATAAATTATCTCCAAGATCAGCACTTTCATTTTGTTCATTTGATTTTGAAGATAATAAAGAGTTACGTGTAATTTCACGAGCTAATCCTAAAATTTCCTGTTCATTAAGATTTTCAAATTCATTAACGTTTTCAAATTCATTAACATCTGTCTCATCTTCGTTCACTACTGTGTCGAGTGGATCAGCTGAATCAGACATTGTTTAAAATAAATAATGAAACTTTTATATATATATAACTCTAATGATTGATCTTAAACTAGTTGCTCTTTAATTATTGATTTTAATAAAGTAAATATTCTAAAATAAAAGTGTAATTGGTTTCTTTTGTAAGGATATAAAGATATTAATAAGAAGATTTTTATTATTTATATTTAAAGTGGTTATGAATAAATTGAATATAAGTAATTGTATATTGTATATTGTATATGTGTAAGATTCTAAATTCAAAATAAGTACTTTAATAAGCAGCAGCACGTAAGATTGAAAAATAAAACAAATGTAACATATAAATCTATTCTATTCTTGACCGATAAATAAAAAATGTAATATCTGTATGATTTTTACGCTAATGCAAGCTTAAACAAAGGTATTTCTTGTATGATATCTTTTTCAGGAAAAATGTGTTAATATATAAATTTATATATATGAATATAATTCTCTAACAATTTCAGTATAATTATAAATTCAAACTTCAAATATCTTAACTTCTAACTTCTAGCCGTTAGATAGATTATATTATAATTGCTTATTCGAACAATTCGAGAACAATTGTGAACACTCAAATCACATAGTAGTATTCATTGTGTGATTGCCGTTAAGAATGTGTTAGACAGCAAACAAGATAATATTCAAGTTAATAAAATAATAATAGGTTATGACAAGGAAAGCAACATACTAGGCAAAGGAAAGCAAGTATATTATTATCAGGAAATTTTACAATTTTAGAATTATTAGAGTGGCTAAGAATAACGGAACAGATTATAGTTCTTTCTTTTAACAATTAACAATGTTAAAAAAATCCCGTCATACAAAAGATCCCTGTTTATTAAAAAATAAATTTCAGAAAAATGTATACTAATATGGTTATGTTAGTGTGTTTACATATTGATGCAATTGTTAGTATAATTTTTTTGAGAATCTTAGCTACAGATATTACTATGAATACTTTTTTAGTCTAAAAAAAGAACAATAGGAGTTAAGCATTTGCCGTGCTTACTTGCATCTTAATATGTTTGTCACTCCGACTTGTCATTTGTGTCTGTCTATCAGTTTCTGTACTATCCATCTGATAAATTAGTATTGAATTCTATTGTAAAATTTATTAATGATCTGAATGTGGGAAGATTCAAACGTCCGAACGGAACATATATTTAAGTGTCACCCATTTAACTTTTTCAGAAAGAAAAGGTAACATACATACATAAATATATATGAAGCCTGTTTTCTATCGGAACATATATATAGATATACTCTCCTATTCTCCTGCTGGGGACTGTGTGATTATGATATTTTATCTGTAGTGACGGCATTGGTTCCGGTAGATAACTGTGGAATAAACAACAAAAATCCGCTTTAATAAGTACGTACGTACACTCAGAGTACTTAAAATAAAAAATATTTTTAGTATGTGTAGTGAAATGTGATATGTAGCCATGTAACTATGGTTCCATTTTCTTTTCTGGGACGCATAATAATGATGCACAAAGGGAGTTGTGGTAAATGAGAGAGCTTCTGGTGGCAGTATGCATAATGAGATTTGGGTATATTCATGGGGAAGCTGATGGGGAAACTCATGGGGGAACTTATGGGGAAAATAGCCCGAAAGGCGCTGGATGCGCCTGAAGGTAAAGCACGCCAGACCTGTCAGAAAAACGTAAATCTGGAGAAACAGCCAGGGAAAGCGGGAAAAAAAGGGATAGATGAACCTGGCAGGTTAAACAGAGAGCCTAAGATAGACAAAGAAAGACAAAGCAAAACAAAGAAGTTTAAAGCATAAGAAAGAATAACAAAGTTTTAAATTGTCCGAACACCATGCGATTTTTAACTGGGGTTCTTTGTCTTCATGTACCAGTGAGCTTATTTATACGCACGAATGAATGAATGGCTGTGGACGACGGGGTGAATTCTCGGCACACCCACCCTACTAGCACGGAGAGTTAGCACTACTGGTGAATCACGCTAAGGCTATCAAAGAGCCTATCTTTGTCTGTGTTCTGTCTTAAATTGTTATTTGCTGTTTGTTGTTTGTTTGCTATTTGTTATTTGACCATGTGTTTTTTTAATTTTTGTACTCTGCTTGAGGTGTCATTCCCGTTGTTCTCTAGTTAACAAGTCCGAAGGATGTATAAAAAACGGTTTGTGCGATGAGTCTACTCACTGCTCTTTTTACAGCTCATTTGACGTCTCGTTGTGGTCTATGTGCCGTATACTTTAATAAGTGTATCACAAGAGACTAGAAGTTGGTCCTGTTTGCTTATTATGTCAATATGCTATTTCAATCACTACTCTCTTTGCCCAGATTGTTATCCTTTGTGCTGCCCGCTGTTTCAGCTTACTCGTATCCTTTGTGCTGCCCGCTGTTTCAGCTTACTCGTATTTGTGTGCCCAGAAAGTATTGTAGCATCTGTGCACGGTGTGCAAATTGTGGCAGCAAAAATCAGAGCAGCAGGTCGCACAAGCAGTCCAGCAGCGCGGCAGCTTCTGGGCACGCCCAGTATGGCGCCAACCATGTTGCAAAATGTGTGAGTAAAAGATTCTCTGGGCTATATTACATTCATTATAGATTATAGATCACTAACAAACATAGAGGATTTACAATATTTATTATTCAAGTATCTTCCAATGTTTGTTTTCCTTTGTCCACATTTGACTTCGCTCACATCTATCACTTACTCTCAATGATAGCTGCTGCCAAGAGATTTAGTACTCTTGGAGTCAGATAGCAACTTTGTTGATTTAAAGAGAAATAAAAAGAGCAATCAAATAATTGTGAACATTCATTTCTTAAATTAGCTTAGACTGTGGATACTCTCTGCTTTCAAGTTTTGTATTTATAATAAAAAACATCATAAACAATAGTAAATTATAATTAAATGTTATTACTAGTAGAAGTATCTGTTTCAATAAATGTCTTGTTAGTAAAGTATGGTGGCAGCCTACAGAAATTAACAGATTATCTAATCAAGAGATGTTGTACCAGAAATAAAGATTTGTTTCTCTTCTCATTTATCCCATTACTCACTGCGAGATTTATTTGATTTGATATTTGAAATTTTAATTAGTTTTGGACACGTGTTTGTTTTACATTAACGGGGATATTTGTATAAGTATTTTTGATATTCCGCGCACGCTTCATGAAAAAGGGATCCTGTCCATGTTTCTTGATAAGATTTCTTCTCATAAAATGCATCATAAAAGAAATTACATCTTTAAAATATTATATCAAAAAGCATTGTCAAGATGATTTGGGTTTTCTTTAGTGTTACCGGATTATTATTTCGGCAATATGTAAAAGTAGAACATTAATAAAGATTTTAATGGCTTTATATTTATCCCCTATAATTTACTCTCCTTATATTAATATGCTTGTTTCTTTTTCATATATAATTTTCCGTCTCTATCTCTATCTCTATCTCTTTAGTGAAAATCAATAATGTCATTGATATCATCTATTAATCCCCCATTGCCGCCTTTGCATTAATGATCATTAGAATTTTCATATTTTTGTAACAACACTAGTGGTCATTATCCCCCTTATAATAACTCTAGATTTCATTCAATAAAAACTGTATTCCTCCCTAATATTTAACAATGGTAATTCACCACTTTATATTTACTATAAGTATTTGAATTTATCCTATAGAATTGAAAAAAAGAACAATGTAATTCCTCTCGTTATTGCTCAACTAGTCCTTTGAAGTTTATATAAATGAATATTAATACCACAAGATAATCCATGAAAAAATGAATGAGGGATATTTGAAATAACTTGTGCGTAATACCTTATTTATGATTCAACCAAAAATATTGCGCTTTCTAAAAGTTAAATATGTAAAATTAAAAAGACGCTTCTAAAATTATAATTTGGTGAACCGGATAATTCTTGATACCATCATATATTTAAAATTTTTAATTGATCTACATTGTCGTATAAGCTTATTCTCATATTAAATTTGGTAAATTATTGATAAGCTATGTAACATATAAAAACTTTAATTTCATGAATAAATAAGGTACTCACTCACTGACTCATATTAAAAATATTCAAGGTTTGCTATAACTTGCTTAATTACGTATATTATATTTTAAATTTTTTTCTGCTTGAATAAACTATAACGGAAAGTTAAAAGTCAAAAAAAAAGAAATCGTTTACCAGAAAATACGAGGGATTTTGTAATTCTACTGAAATTCCCAAAAGTTTATAATAATAATATTTACCGTTTATATTTATTTATCTTACTAGTTATTCTCAGTTAATTAAAGTTATTTACAATTATTTACAGTTTTTTTGCAGTTATTTACAGTTATTTACAGTTGTTTACAATTATTTACAGTTATTTACAATTATTTACAGTTATTTACAGTTGTTTAGCTAATCTAAGGATTAAATGCTTGTTTAAAATGTAGAGAATCTTAAGTAAAGAAATTCCTCGATATGCACAAAACAATTGTAATTATGCATGCATTGTCAAATTTAAAAATTATATGCATATGTAGAGCCGGGTAGTTTTCTTAAGGTAATGTTCTATTGCATATCAGTTATGATATAACGTATTAACCAGATAGCTATCCTCTTAGCTATTCCGTTTCAGCCTCAAAGCTCATCGCCTATTTTATTCATATCCTTCCCAAATATGCATACCCTATGATATCATAGCCAGTAAATCGAAGTCGTCAAAGTTATTATTTTATCTTAAAGATCAATAATTTTGATTGATTGCTATTAAAACTCCACAACAGTTCTTCGTTGTACCTCAATATGAGGAAAGATTCAAAACCTTATATCCATTTGGAAAATTTTAAAAATTTTGATAAATTTACCAAAAGAAATATTTTCTGTTACTTAATTAGATATTTTTGTTTACTCATACAAATAGAAAATGATACTAAAGCTACAGATATATAAGGTTTCCAAAAAACCATTTTAATGTCCCTGATTATTTATTATCAATCAAATTGTTATTATTTTTACAAATATTATAATTATTATCACATATTTCTGTTCGCTATAACATAATTTTAACAAAAAAAGAATTTATACCATTTGAATAATTCAAAAATTTAAATTATTTAGAAAAAAAAACCTTTTTTTGTATTTTATTATGCAATATTCTCTTTTATCGTATATTGAACATTTACTTTTCTTTTTGTATAGTTATTTTTTGTTAACTGTTTCATAAAGTCAACTGCTCTCTTGGATTTATGAAAAAATTTATTTAACAGAAAATAGAAGCTTTCTCAAGTCAAAGAATTATATACAATACATGTACAGCTATTAAATATTAACAATGCGATAACTCAAATCAGAGAAAATATATTACAATGCATGTAATTAAAAATGTTCCTTTTTTCTGCCTCTTCTTTCCTGTACATTTCTGTAATAATCACTCCATTGATGGCAGTACATGGTTGGTGGTACCTGGGGAGGAGAGCACGATAAGAAAACTCAAGAGGAAAAAACAACAGCGCCGCTGCCGCAGATGAATCGTGCGGCAATTCTGGTGATCATGAAAGGATTCACAGAGAGGCTCGTACGAAGTTTATAGCTTTTTGGGCTGTTAGTTTACCTTTCTCGCCCACCTACATCAGAATACCAACAATAGGCCTAGCCTTGTACCTCGTATATTTCATGCAAATTGGCCGCAAACTCTTAGTGCTGCTGTATTGTAGTTTACCGCACCAACCGCACACCAGCACAACCACTTGAAGAGCCTTTTAACCCATCCAGCACAGCTCGTATTAAATCTGTCAATCAGGTTTGAAATACCGAAATAATTGACAGTTGAGCCTTTTCTCAGAGGCTTTTTTCCCTCGTCTTCACAGATATTTTTAAGTGATACATTACATTTTATTACAATGAATAAAAGCCTCAGCTGTCAAAGTGGACTTCATGAATTGAAGTGTCCCCTGAAATAACACCTAAAATTGGAGGTTATGTTTATGTCTTCCTCCTTACTGATGAACCTACAATGCATATGGTGATCAAATTTTATGTATCCCCCATCATTACTATCTCGAAATCCTTGAGATTATCCTACCTATAACTGTTATTAACAAGAACTAGTGTGCTAATCAAACAATTGTACCCTATAAAGTGGTTCCTGCAAAAATGTGCCTTCGCAGTCACATAAAAATTCTCACGCCATTTCAAACTTCCACTAGACCCGTTACCTGTCCCACAATTTGAGACTATTGAAGCGGTTGCATCATTTCCTGTAACTTCTAGAAATCAATATAGCTTTCACTTTTACCAAAAAATCATATACCTGAGATGAGTATTTAGTGAATGTAATAGAAAAATAGATACGACTGAGGCGCGTACTGATAAAGAAAAAGATATCACACGGGCATTTAATTTTAAAATTAACAACTCTTGTTTCAACACAACACAATGATTACCCTATTTCTATTTATAGTTGCTTGCAGAAAATTTTAGGTTGAAAATTAAACACAAAGGATAGAAAATCTGTTGACATGTAAGCAAAAAAAAAAAAACAGACAAGATGAAGTAAAACATTGGAGTTACAGATTCCTCGATATGGTTGCAGAGTACATATATCATTTTAATAATAATAATAATAAAGTCTTGGCTGTTCTAAATATTTTTAGGGACAATGAAATCACATTTTAAGTGAGCACGCCAGTGTATTTAGCCAAACCATTTAATTCTTTGCCGTTGATAGATGAGAACTCAACACTTTTTTCATTGAAGGTACGGTACGTAGGTCAGTTTATGATTTTAAAAAAAGTAGCGAGTATTGGACTATTAAAGAGGTTAAATTAACTCTAAGCAAAATGTATGATATTTTATAAGTCAATTCATTAATACATATCAGTATAAACAATTTCTATGGTTCTACCGGGAATTTTGTTTGTTTGTTTGTTTTGTGCTTAGCAAATTCAAACACAGATTCACAATTGCGAAATACAGGTGCAATAAAATAGTTCGGTTTGTAGTTTGTCTTGTTCAAATGATCTTCTTGACTATGCGGCTCGTGAGGATACCTCAATCTTTAGATGGTCAATATGGAAAAAAAGTAACTAGATTTGCCTTCCTGTATGTCTCAGTCCTGCTATTTCTGCAGCCGCACAATACGTGTGTCTTTTGCAATCTACAGTAACAAACAAAAAAACACAGGATTGATGTATGTGCGTTTGAAAGGTTGTGGATAAGTTTAAAAAATTAGCAATAGTATATTTCGGAAACACCTTTTGTTCAATAGCATATAAAAATCACAATAAGGTATTTTATTCTAATAAAATCAGACAATGATGTCAGAAAATCACCGCGAGCTGTCTATTCTTATATTTTGGTGGTAAACATGAAATTATGTTCAATTGTGGAAAATTTCTTAATATTCAGAAAATCCGCCTTCTCCTTGGTAAGCAGCTGAAAACAGGAAATTAAAAAAAAAAACAAATTTGGGCAAAAAATGAGATAAGTTTTTATGATTATATTTTATAGTGATATTATTGTAAAATAATATCTGAATCAATTACACTGACTATCTGAACTTTTGAATGAGTTACTAAAAATTAACCTTCGATAAGTAATAAATGATTTTCCTTTTTTTTCTTCTTGATTCCATTTAATTTTAAGTCACAGCGCTATGTTAAAATTCAGCCCCAACCAATGCAGAAACAAGGGAAATGAAATTGTTGCTGTGATTGTTTCAACTCAGATGTGAAGTAACATATGTATGTGGTTAGCTATGGAAATAAGCATGTATGAAAGGCGCACGCATCACACAAGGTTGCCAACAGCGGGGTATAGTATTTCCATTGTATGGACAACATGGTTGATCAGATAAAAATACGGCTAATGTAAAACTGGCATGAACGATTTCTCGAAAAGGAAATGCAAAATGACGTCTATTTTGATGCGTAGAGTTACATAGAAATTGGATGATTTTTTTTTTATAAACATTCAGCTTTTTCCAAACTTCATATTATAATCGAGTTTATATAGATTTGCTTATATCATGCTAGGTTTCAAATCTTGGAGGTTACGAGTTAGCTAAATTTCTGTGTATGACGTGCTTAAAGTTTGTCCCGCTCATGTTAATCAGCAACTTAGTTAGATTTCTATTCCAATTTGTTATTGCATTGGTTGTTATGCTCATTGTCATAATTGCGCTAAGGTATTCTCATCCGCTGTAAAGGTCTAACTTGCTATAATTAAATATATATATAATCTGATATGAATTGGGTGTATAATTGTTAATTTCATAAATATCATTTTATGGTAAACTATGTTTTACACCGCAAAGGAACAAGGCTGTTTAATCATTTCCCCTAAAATTGTTTAATATAAATGGATACCATTTTTATTAATTCAACTGATATCCATTCGTGTTCACTGCTTTCTATGACCAATGTAAAAAAAGTTTTCTTTGACAGTTTTACCTTTGTTCTCTATTCATAGTAAACTTTTTGACATGGCTTATAGGGTTTTTTCTTGCATGAAAATTGATTTTCATTTAATTAATCCAACATTTTAATTAAATGTTGTATCAAGTTTTTCAAAATCTTCTTTGGACAACAATTTTTTCCGTATTTTCTTAAAACTAGCAACCAATATGTAACACCAACATTTCCGAAATTTAACTTTCCAGAGATCCAAAACAATAAAGTTTAGGGCACAAATTGGTCTTTGCACATATTCCGTATTGTAATTTTTATCTATATGCAATTTATGCATATCTTTGTATTGTTATTTGTGGAATAGTAAAACATACTTTCTAAGCTTGGATATACACCCAAACACTTTTATTTCTACAGGCTCTATGTGACAGGAAAATTCACCAGGCTAAGCTACGGACTCTTTCTTTACAGCCCAAGCTAAATTCCGTAGGATGATATGTATGATGAAAAATTAAATATAAGAAGAAGCTGCTTAATTCGGTTTCCAGTGTTTATATGTATTATGTAACAATGGAATATTCATGAATCACGATAACCCTTATCTATTCTTTACAATTACTCTTCAATGATGACTTTCAAAATTGATATATTTATTAAGTTGAGTTTAATAATTTAAATGTTTTATTTTATGTTTTTTGTTTTCTTTTTTTTTTCTTTATTTGGACAAGCCAGACAGCCACTTAGCACATTGAATGAATTCGATTTGAGAGCTACATAAGGCAGTTAAATTTTTCAAAATAACAAAAAAAAGACATTGCCTTTTTCTCATTGTCTGATTATCTATTGTTTAAATCTGTATAAATAAGTTTATTTGTTTACATTTGGCGCTTGGCCTTATTAAAATTTTTGTTCAGCTGTTAAAAAGTTCATATAGTTTATACTTTATCTGGTAATAATATCAGATAGATAAAGCAAGGATATATGATATGAATCTAAAGTTTAATAAGTTCATTCATGTGAACAATTTAATTGTCTTTAAAATAGAAGATTTTAGTGTTCTGATAGAAGGAAAAGATTTTTTAATAAAGTAATAATAATATAATAATTAACAAAAAAAAATTAGTAATTAATAAAAAAAATATTAATAATTAAATTAATTAAATTAATTAAATAAATTAGATCATTTTTTGAAAGCTAAATAAGGGTAATTTTACTTTATTGATACTATAAATTTTATAAATTATTACAATATAAATATTCGGTTTCTCGCAAATGTGACAATGTTAGACATGCCAGAGCATGAGCTGTGTTTATTTTGACACATGTGGATAGTGATTTTCTTGTCGTCATAAAAAACCCAACATCTTAACAAAAATGAGTCCCTAAAATACTTTGAGTATTGATTGCACAGGAGAGAAGATATATATATTGTGCACTTTTGATGGGATTCTCCGTAAGTAATGGAAAATTTGAAGACAAAGCCATGAAACTCGGTTGTCGGAAATTGTTTAAGTGTAACTAAAAACCGGACTCACCAATAGAAAAGGGTCTTACATCTGTGCATACAATTAAACTCTGGATATATTGTATTTCATTATTTAATAAAATGTAAGCTGTTGAAATCTGTTTTGTTATTTGTCAGAATGAAAGTATTATTTCTGTTCAATGAATACATCAAACATATTATGGTGAATGTAATAAAAGATAACATTATGCGAGATAGGAACAAAAATGAAAACACAGTGAAATAGTCACGTGTTTCTGTCTTAATATGATCACGTGAACTAAGAATTGAAATTCAAAATATTAATATATCAGCAATATTTCATTCGGTGTCTGGTTTTTTTGGTTGTGTGTGCTCATTAAACAACATAAGAAATTTCAAATTTCAATGAATTAGATGTTTGTGATTACATTTACATATACATATAAAAATACAAGACATAAATATTTGATATATTTATATTGCGATTATCTCATGTGTTAGACTATATACATAAGTAGAGTAGAATTTTAATAATTTATGTAAGAGACGTGTAGTAAACAATTAACATTTCGAGATGAAAGGCGAGATATGAAAGTTGAGAGATGAGAGATGAGATGAGAGATGAGATGAGATGAGATGAAATATGAGAATCAATTAGAACTTTTAATCTACTTGATAATTTTAATCAATTTATTAAATTTACTTTTTTTTTTACTTAAAAATCATTTCAT
Source organism: [Candida] boidinii (assembly GCA_001599335.1). Classification (NCBI taxonomy): domain Eukaryota; kingdom Fungi; phylum Ascomycota; class Pichiomycetes; order Pichiales; family Pichiaceae; genus Ogataea; species [Candida] boidinii. Next base: position 1,334,972 of record BCGP01000003.1, on the reverse strand, counting down.
AAAATTAAAAATTTTTAAATTTTTTTTATTTAAAATATAAAAGTAATTGATGGTATATTACTTAATTAAAGATAAAAACTAACTTATTAACAACAACTAAGCTACTAAATTATTTATAAAGGTGGTAAATTTTCTTCATTGTAAGAGAATTTAGTTGATGATTTATCACCACCTTTTCTTCCACCTCTTGGTTTGTTACCACCTCTGGCGGCTCTTGGACCTCTGGTGGTAGTTCTCTTTTCTGGAACTTCATCAGCAAAAGTAGCTTCGAAAGCTAAGATGTTCTTTTCTTTCTTAGCCTTAGATTTAGTCTTCTTGACAGAAGTGGCATCAATTAAAGTTTCAGTTTCTTTAACTAAGACTTCGTTGTTAGACCATTTGTCTTCGTTACCGGCATTAGCAGCACGAACTGGTTTAGATGATAATGATTCTTTTTGTAATTTTAATTCTTCAAAATATTCAGCAAAAGATTTGACAGCTGGTTGTTCTTCAACTTCTTCAGCACCTTCTTCTAATTCAGCGGTAGCATCGGCTTCACCTTCAGCTTGAGCTTCAACTTCATCACCTAATTTAGTCTTAGCAGACTTTTCAGTTTCGGTTCTACCGGTTCTGGAGTGACGGTCGTTTTTGTAGTTCTTAGCAGAGCTACGTTTGGTTGATTTTGGACCTTCAACGTTACGGTTTTTGTTTTGGAACTTAGCACCTGCTTCGTTACCGGTGGTAGCTGGTTTACCGTTTTTCTTGGCGTTAGCCTTGTTAGCAGATGGTGGTGGGACATCAGCTTTCTTGGAAGAAGTTGTCTTCTTGACAATTTCTTTTGGAGCAATGATTTCAGCTTCGTCGTCAGAGACGTCGTTACCTAAAAGAGCGAAGAGATTCTAAAAAAAAAAAAAAGAAAATAATAATTTCATTAAAATAATACATGTTAGTATGTTTTTGCAAACTAGAAATTTCTTTAAATCTTTCAAATTGTAATTCAAGATTATTTTTAAAAGCAATTTTGAAATATCAACAGTTGAGATTTCATATATTCGACAGCGCTTGTAAATAATATAAAGTTGAATGTCTGAGCTTTTTCTATTCTTTAGATATATTTGTAATTATTATTTAATATTTTGAACATTTTTTTAAAAGATTATTTTCATCATTTTAATAACATTGTGATTTAAATATAGAAATATTTTTATTAAAATTTGAGAGTTTTATTAAAATTTGAGAGTTTTAAGTTGATGAAAAAAAGCAATGAATTTCTATTGAAAATTAAAGTAATTTAGAGTAACATAATTTGTGTCTCATATATATGAAATTAATTTTGAAGTGTACCGAATTGAAATTCTAAGAAACAATATTACTAAAGGGTAATCTAATACTTGACATTAATAAAAAATATAAGGAATTGAAAAATGAATGGACGAATTTGAGTTAATTGAATTTCATATACGCATGTGAATGAATACTACATATATGAAGAATGTTTAAATTGAATATTTATGAATGGCTTTAGCTTTTAATCTTGTTTTCAACTTGTGATTTTTTCATCTTGTTAAGAGTCGACGACATACCTTGTTGTTTGACATCTTTAAAATAATATAACCTTAGCAAACCAAACCAATTTTTTTGTAAAAAAGTAGACATATTAAAAATATATGTAAGAAAAAGGAAGGTGTTTATTTATACTAACGGGGTGGGAGGATTAGAGTGAGAGAGACAGTGTATATGGCGAACCACTTCAAACCGTTGGATAAACATGTGGTTTGGTAGAACTTGAAGTTGTCAAAGGTAAGAATATTGACAGTTACAGGTACCACTACCAGCCTAGGTAGTTAATAGTGGAAAGTAATGGAAGTGGTGGGGGTGAGTAGATTTTCCAATAGTGAAAATACTCACATTTATTAAATTAACATTTTTTTCGTCGACCAAATTTTTCAAATTCCCACTCATCTCTAAAAAATTTTACCAGTATTTATTTCAGCTGTCACAGAGGGAAAAGTGTGAATTGAAAAGACCACAGGGAAAGAGCATATATTATACTATACAGAGCAGAGCTTGCGGCTTGTTGGGCCACGCGATAGACCGCGACATTTGGCCACCCACAGCCGAAGTTAGCCAAGAAAGAGAAGAGAGCGTGACTATTCTTTGAGCGTGCAGAATCTGAAACTTTTCACCTTACGTAAGCGCACACTGAGTCTCCTGGCCGGAATCTCTGCCTGCGGCTGATTTCACTTTGGCTGTGTGCTTCCTCGCCAGAAGGGTGCTTTATCGCCAGACGGGTGCTTTATCGCCAGACGGGTGCTTTATACTCACGGGGAAGCCGCTGTGCCATGGGATTTATCTGCTCCTAAAGTGGATTGTTGCTGGTAAGTCTAGATCACGGAGTTTGAGAGATGCCTTGCTTGCTGTGGGCTTCGTTCTCCAATCTCCGTACAGCCTTCCATCTTCTCCATCTACAACAAGTCAAGAACGTGGATTTCTGCACAATAAATAACTATTATTCTGAATTCAACTGACTACATGGTACTGTAGAGTTCTGACCTGGTGTTACAAGCGTCCCAATACAGCACGTTGAAGCGCTCATTACCCCACACTCTGTCTCTGCTGGCGTGTTTACCAGGTTCAATCACCTGACTCGGCGGTGCATAATGTTCTCAGGCTGGTACCACCTGCCGGTATTTGAACTCTCAGGCCACACCACTCTACAGTATAATGCAACAGCGCGGCACAAATAAAACTGCGTGGATGGGTGCCCTGCTTTACCCTGAGTTCTGAGAAGATTGCCTCTGGCCAGCACAGCCTGTGCGGTGATTTACACAGCCATCAGCTTGCTGGAGCGGCGGGTAACTGCTGACAATCCCAACATGAATCCATTCACAAACACGAAAGGCTTTCTTAATCCCTGTACCCATAAATATATAATATATGTATATTATGTAACATATGCTTGTGAAATTAATTCCCCTATATGGAATTACTAGAGGAACTTTACAACATTAAATTTGTTAAGCGCCAAATACAATACAATAAAATATAAAACAGATTTTTTTAAAATCTAAAAATATAAATATGTAATTAATCATTTGAATAAATAAAGAAGAAAATAAGTGAATAAAAGTAACTATGAGAAAAAAATAAAGAAAGAGAATACAGCAAAGAGAAAAAAATTTTAAAAATAAGATTAAAAATAAAAATGAAAAAATAAAATAAAATAAAATGAAAATAAAAGTGAAATAAAAATAAGAATAATAAGAAAAAATAATAAATAAAAATAATAAATAAAAATAAAAAGAAAAATAGAAAACACAATTTTTAAAAACAGTAATAATTTATATATAGTATGACTCTTAGAACAATAAAAACGGAAAAAAAAAAAGAAATTAATAATAATGAAGATAAAAAAAAGTATATTGAAGCACCCAGTGCAATCAAATTTGAGAATTATTTTAATGAATATAATATAATTTGATATAATTTATAATATGTTTTTTTATTTTTTAGTTGGTTTATCATCAGTAATATATACATCACCAACTCTTTCAAGGAAATCTTTAACAGCAATTCTTAAATCATTAATAACAGCTTTATCAAATAATTGTATAATTAAATCATATGAAACAGGACAACATTTAATAAAATCTTCTTCATCTAATTCACTAAATGCTTGAATTATCTCTAAAACAACTGGTTTCCATGAATTGATATTTCTAGCTTGTTCAACTTCATCAAATCCAGAATATGATTCTAATATACTAACACCTAATGGTATTAATTTATCAGTAATTTCAGATTTAACTTTATCATCAACTTTTTCATTATCACAGTATAATCTAAATAATATACTTATATAAACTCCTGATGATGCAGTTTCTTGTTTTAAAAGATTTGGTAATTTATCAATAACACCTGCATTCCATAATCTAACTCTTAAATTATAATCAATATTAAATTTTCTTGCAAAATTATAACTATATTCTAATAATTGTGTTAATTTCATTAAATTTTCTGCAGGTATTACATCATAAAATTCTTCAGTATCAAATAATTCTGATAATATTTGAATCATATGTAATTGTAAAACACATTTAATAACAATAGTAGATTTCTCCTTGATAGAATCTAATCTAGAAACTGATGCAGTAGGTGATGGAACACTACTAATACCATTACCATTACCATTAACTTCAATACCATTAGTAACTTGTTCATCATCTTCTTCTTCTTCTAAACCATCACTATCTTCAGAACTATTATCATCGTTTGTACCACCATTAACTGATGAAGTTTCATTTCTTAATGGATCAGATTTAAATAATTCTGTGGCTGTAGTTAATTCAAATAAATCTTTAAATGCGTGGTTAATCTTTTCCCAATGTTCACTACTAAATTTTTTACCATTTTGAACAATTAACTCTTTCAAACATGAAATACCAATTTTAGAAATTGTTTCATTTTCTTGACAAATACATGAAACTAAAAGATTTAAATATCCTTCTAATAAATGATTTAATTTTTCAAAAAAATATCCAAATAATGCAATCATATTTCTTAATGCTTGAATTAATGTAGTTGATAACCAAACTGAAATTTCATCTTGTGAACTACTTAATCCCCAATGTTTAGATAAAATTCCAAAAATTGGGAATAATAATTCATTACAAATCTTATCCCATAATTCAATTTCAAAATGTTCACCATTTTCAACAAGTGAATCAAACATAATATTTAATGCCTTAGATCTAACTTCTAAATCATCACCTGTCATAATAACATCATGGAAACCAAATAAAATTGGGAACCAATATTGAATTAAAGTCTTCTCAGTTTCATTATTGGCATTAATATCAGCAATATAATTGACAATATTTTTCATATCATGTAATGCTTGTAAACTAGTCTTTTGGAATCTCTCGTTTTTAGCAAACTCGGTAAGACATAAGACTAATGGTTCATATGCATCTTGTTTATAAATACTTGAAAATTCTTTCTTATTGATTAAACTTGCATATGAATAAGATTTTGATACAAGTTTTTCATTGTTCTCCTTTGCAGCATTAGTTAAAATATCTAAAATTGAAACCCAACCAGATTTAATATTTGTACTCTTTTTTTGAACCATGTATTGAACACAATCAAGAACCATTTCTTTAACAGCCATATTATTATTATTAACAAGTATATAACTAAATGGTTTTAAAAATTCCTTTTGAAATTTGAAATGTGATAATTCTTCAATATCAAAAAATCTTTCAGATAATTGTCTTAAAGAATCAATTGCAAAAAATGCAATATGTGTATTTGAATGACAACCAAATTCATTAAATTTTTCACCCATAACTGTCCATAAAGCAGACCATTGAACACGAATACGTCCCATATTATAATAACAAACATCAACCATCTTTTGTAATGAAAACATTCTAGGATGTTCACTTTGTCCAGATGATTCAATTTCTTCATAGGCAACTTCGGTTAATGCTGCAATAAAATCAAATATACCATCACCTTCAATTTCACTACTTTTAGAGAAAACTTTATCAATTGCAACATCTAAACCAGATGTTGTAATCTTGGCAATAATTTCTACTGGTAATTTCTGGTTTAAGTGATGCATGAAATTTTGTTCTGAAATTGTTTGTTTTTTACCAAATGAAAAAAATCCATTTGTAGTTGCTTGTTGTGCTCTTATTGTATCGATTGAATTTCTATTGGCAAGCATGGCATTTAATAAATCAGGAACAGTATCAGATGAAACACCTTGAGCAATTAAATGTAATCTTTCAATTTGAGAAATTGAAGTTAATACTAATTTCCAAGATGATTTTAATAATGAATTTTGAGTAACAGCTACATCTAAGATTGTTTGAATAGCAATAACATTTTTTTCTTTTAATTCTTCAAGATTATTTAAATTAGCAAATTGAACTAAAGCCCTTATAAAAGAAGTTCTAGCATAAGCAATATCAAATAAACAAGAAATTCTAATTGAAAGATATATACCTTCTAATAATGTCTTTGTAATATTTAAATCATCATAATCTTTGAAAGGTGGAGTTAACCCAGCTAAAATTGACATCCATAAAGTATCAAAAATTGATCTGACATGTTCTGTATGATTAGTAGCTGAATAAAAAATTAATTCACTCTTTGAACCTTTGGATTTATCACGAAGTGATTTAACAACTTGTTCTGTTTTATTGGATAATTCTTTGGATGCCTTTAAGTAAGCTTCTTTAACAGCATCTCTACCACCAAAGAAACCTGTTGAAATTTCAGGTTGTTCATTTGTAATTAATGCAGCGTGTTGTTCACTCTTTAAGATAATTTCATCATTTTGAATATCGGAATAGATTTCAGAAAGGAATTCGTATGGTAAATCTTTACCGTCATCGATACCTCTATTATTATTAATAAAATCTTCTAAAGTCATTCTATTTTTAACTTGAGGTGAATGTTGATCTGTGTTAAGCATGATTACTGAATAAGCTAATACATAAACAGTATCGGCATTGGCAAAAATTGTTGGATTACCGTTGACATAACGTTCAGCAAATTTTAACATGAATCTATCAATTTTTTGACTCTCACCTGGTAAACGGAAACTTTGTAAGAATTCTCTAAGGGCATCTAAAAATGACATTTCAGCAAATTCCATTTGATCAACAAATGAATGCATGATTTGAATATTTTTTTCATCACCTTCACCTAAATATTCACCGATAACAGCTTTATCTAAGGAGTCATTTGTTAAGAGGAAAAGAGCAATATCCTTTGGATCACCTGAAGTGATAAATTTATGATCAACTAAATATTTGATACCCTTTTTTGGAGCGTAATTAAACAATCTGACACCTTCGAGTAAAGCTGTTTTTCTTTGTTTTAATGTTTCGAATTGGAGAGGATCATCGGCCTCAGTTAAAGATGTTGTTGAGTTTGAAATTGAAATATCAGCTTGAGAGGCAATAGCAGAAGCAGAGTTGATAGAACGGAATGATCCTGTAGTATAAGAACGTTCTCTATTGATTGTAACAGAATCATCATCCAGTGAGCTACCATTGGTATTGATATTATTGTTATTATTATTATTATTATTATTATTATTTGGAGAGTTTTCACACCATGAGGATAATGATTTCAAGAAGGAAACAATTGCATTTATTGAAACCATTTTTAAAGCATAAGCAACTGGGAAATTCAAACTTCCATCAGGATCTGGAGGATGACTAGATAATTTATTAACGGATAATGATGGAATATCACCTTTGTAAAAAGAAGCTAATGGTCTAACAGCACTTTCATTATAACTTATCTTTTGAGCTGGAGTAACTTCAATTCTAGTTAATGAAAATCTTGCAAGATAATCCATTATCTTTTCACATAAGTTTGGCATTTGTGGATCACAATCATAATTTAAGTATAATTCAATTAAAACTTTTGGATCACTACAAATTCTATGAACGATATCCAGTAAGTATCTTTTTTGATGAGCTGTTGAAGTTTTCATATCAGAGACAGGGAAATAAATTTCATCTAAGAATACGGGTATTTCTCTTTTAAATTCATTTCTTAATTGTGAAACCATTAACCAATAAATTTCTAAACTAACTTCATAAACTGGAACTAAAGGAGAAGTTGCATTTCTTGATAAAATTAAACATAAATATTTTCTAACGGCATCAACAATTTTTGTCTTTTCTCTAGTTGAAGAATTAACAACAAAAAGAGATTTATCTAGGAAGCATTCGACATGACTTTTCAAGATTGAATGAACAATATAAAGAGATAATAATTTTGATCTAACTGCATGTGATCTCATATCAACATTTTCGGAATCTATTGGTTTCACTGCTAAGTTACTCATTGATCTGAATATTAAGAAAGCATCTCTTATATTTGTTTCATCGTCATCTCCTTGTGGATATTCCATATAGTTTATATCATCATCTGTACTCATATTTTGCATTGTCTTGAGAGACATTTTAACTGGGGTAGCAGGTGCTGTTGGAGTAGAATCGATTGATCTTGTATCATGGTTGTTGTTATTTAAAATGCTAATTGAGCTTTGTCCCTTTGAGAATCTATTTTTAATATCTTTCACTTTTTCAAAGACTACGTTAACTATTTGAGTTAAAGTAGCTTGAGCAATACCTTGATTTGAAGCTGAAAGTGATAATAAGAAGATATTATAAATTTGTCTTACAGCTTGTAATAATACTTTACCATGAACTGGTAAATGTTCGTTTAAGATTGCGGCTGTTAATACACGAATAACTTGTAATTCTATTCTTTCGTCTGTACCTTCACCTTCAAAACATTCAGTTATAGTTTGAATTGAAGCATCTATAAGCGATATTTCAGACGCTTTATTTAAGTTATTGTTTGGTACAGTATCCATATAAGCATCAGAAGTTATTTCTGGTTTCTTTTTTTCAAAAGTGACATGAGTTTCTTGGCTGAATAAATTGAAAGTGAATATTTTACTTAAACAATCAAGTGCGTAAATTTTAACTTCAATATTTGATTGTTCACAAGCTAATCTTAAGGCTTCAAATATTGCAGTATCTTCAGGAAGATCATTTTTTTTAAGAATTTCAAGAATTGAGTTTGATGCTTTTAATAATTCTGGATTTTTTTTAGAAACTTCTTTAACAGATAAAATATTTGAAAAAGATGATTTTAAGAATTGAATTGAAACTGTATCAGTTACTGTAGAACTTATGGAAGCACGTCTATTTGATTTTGAAGGAGATGAATGAACACTATTACCATTTTGAGTATGTTCAACTTCATTATGTTGTTCAATTGTGTTGATAGTTTCGTTTTCAGCACCATCACCTTCACCTTCATCTAATTCAGGTTGTTGTTCAGTTTCAAGTGTTGATTCAGCTTGAGCATCTTGCTCTTCTGGTTTTTCTTCTTCCTGTTCTTCTTTTTCAGGTGTTTCTTCTTCTTGTTCAAGTTCTTCTTCTTGTTCAGTCTTATCAGTATCTAGTTGATCATTTTGTGTAGCATTGTCTTCAGGTTCTTCTGATTCAACTGGTGTAGATGATGTTATATCATTGATTTCTGGTAATTTTTCTGAAATCGGCACAGATGAATCTGGAATCGATTCGGAAGTTATATCTGTCATTATTTTTTATTTTCACTATTTTTCAGTTTATGTTTATTGATGTTTATTGATGTTTATTTTTGTAAATGTATTGTAAGTTTATTCAATTGAAAAAATAATGGAAACACAATACTTTTTAATTAGACTATTCTTATTTCAGAAATTGAAAAATTAAGCAGTTTGATTTCAAATTGAGAGATGTAAAAAAATGAAAACGAAAGTAAAATTGAAACTTAAAAAAAAAAGAATATAAAAAAGAACTAATAAAAATAAAACTATAAAATTGATTATTTATTCTTATATGAATATATATTCTTATATATTTATTTCTTGATCCAATAATAACTAGATCAGTTGAAAAATAAAAAATTTGAAATAATTCTATAAAAATACAGTAACAAATAGTGATGCAGTATATCAAATATATAGAAATCAATGAATACCTTATACAGATAAAGTTATATGATTGAATATTAAACTTTATTTAAGGTGATGTATTTTTTATCAATTGAGTGGAAATGAAATGAAATGAAATGAAATGAAATGAAATGAAATGAAATGAAACGAAGTGAGCATTGATAGATACTACGTTAGCATAAGGTGTAGTGATTGATTGATTGTATAAAGCAGAGGCTAATTATTGAAATTTTGTCTGATCCATTAGTCAATTGAAACGATTGAGTCAATGTCAGTTAATCAATTAAGGTATGCATTAAACTGTTCTATTGTTAGTTGATTTGTTTAGCTCACAAACTTCTTGTTTGAAAGCTACATGGTTTCGTAGAATATTGAAAATGCCAGTGAGTCCTGTAGCGTATTTTGTTTACAATATAATAATGTTGATAGAGTCTGTCTGTCTGCTGTTCGTTCCGCACTCACTATTCTGTCCCTGCGCAGTGTATTTAGGCCACGGATGGACCTTGCAGTTGGTGGGGCTGCGGAGTTGCCGGAGAAGATGGGCGCGCTTTTTAGTCGAGAGGTGGTCAAAGGAGCTGATCCACGACTTGCGGCCAGATGGTGGGACAGTACAGCTGAGGTCAGGATCGCAGATTGCCGCGCATTGGGTTTGAGACGTTGAACCAGCGTACATGTAGGCTGGCGCCAAAAGGGCAACGCGTCGTCTTGGGCGACACGGCTTTGGAAATCTGCCGAGATCTAAGTTGGCGCAGCAGATTCGCACTTTGGGTGAGAAGCGGCTGGCAGAAGTTGGAAGCTCCGCTCGGATGAGGCAATGAGGCAGAAAGCAGGAGGCAGGGAAAACGGCCAAAGGGATTACCTGTTATGGGGACTGTCTTGACGCAGGCTTGTGTGGAATGATGTGACGTGATCCATCTTGTATCTTGTACTTGAAACAGCCAAGAGGCCAGCATACGTAGTCTGATAACTAGCGCTTGTGTCTCTGCCTGCCTCTTTTCCATCAGCTGTTGGCGTACAAGCGCTGTGATTGGCTCGGTATTGGCCTGAAACTGAAACTGATGGTTCTGCAGCATCAGTGTATCTAGTGTATCTGGTGAATCATCTGGCTGGTGTTGTTGATACTTGAACGACGAATTTTTCTTATCCCCCCTGTATTTACGCCCTTCCCTCATGGATCTTTTGTATGTCTTGTAGTGTGATGTTGATGTTGAGATCTTTTAATCCTGCTTGAGGTGAAAAACATTTCACCTAAAAGGGTAATTCGTTGAATGGACACCGATGTTCTAGAAAGCCTGACCTGCGCTTAGAAACAGCGTAGGGTGACAGCCAGTTGAGGGGATTTTCGGCCAGAAACTGCCAGGTTGTCGCGGAGGTGTAGTTTGTTCTTGGGCCGTCTAGGGTGGCAACATCTCGGACAAAAAAGCTCACTTAGTTAGGTAGTTAGTTTTATACTATGATTAAGAACTTTAGTTCATTTTTGTTTATGGGATATTCACGTGTAATCAATATTTTGCTTGTAGGTGTACGGTTTTGATAGTTGAAATTTTCAAATATTAAGTATGGGCAATGGTATTATTCTCACTCGTTGTATAGATAGAGCCAACAACATTCCTCTGCCGAAGTTAAATACATGCTCAAATGTTTGAAATGTATAGTGATGTAGCGGTACCGCTACAGACTTACAGAGAGATAGAGGGGGGTACCTTGATTTAGAATATCATTTTCATATCCGATCTTCATATGAAATCTTGATTTCAGTACCTTTCATTGATATCTGTCTCTCTCAAATCTTGTAAAATTTTAAATCTTTAAACCTTTCTATAAATATATGTCCCTTTATTACTTATAATTGAAATCGATTAGTATATTCTTGAAGAATAAAGACATAGAAAAGGAGAATAATATACATAAAAGTACAAGAATGTTTAGATTAGCTATAAATACAACAACTAAAAGATCATCAATATTGACTACTACCACTAGTAGAATAATATGTAAATCAAATACAATTAATTCAATAAAATTTTATTCAACTGAAAACAATGGTAATAGTGATATTCCAGAAGGTGAACAAAGATTTTATGATATCTTAAATAAAATAAAACAATCACCAGAAGTTATAGAACAAATGAGATCATTACAAGATTTAATAATTGAAAAAAAATTATTACCTCCACCAGGTGAAGATGGTAAACCTGAAAAATTATCATTAATGCAACAAGTTAAAGTATTAATGGATGCTGATGTTAGAAGTAGATTAGGTCAATTAGGTCAAAGTATTAAAGATGCTGGTATTGAAATTAAGAAAGAAGATGTTAAATTATTATTAGATTTATTAAAAAATAAAATGAATTAAAATTATGAAATTTTTCGTACCATATTTAATCATTTCTTTTTTTTAATTGTTGAAAACAAAAAAAGACATTTTAATGCTTTTTATCATATTTCTCTATTGCATTATTTTTAATTAATAACTGATTACAGTCATTAATTAAATTACTCTCATTCATTTCCTGTAAATAACTTTTTTTTTTCATGTTTTTTGTTTTTCATTGTATAAATATTTAAATAAGAAAAATTAGAATTTTAAATTTTATGTTTTCTTTTACTAAATGTTAGTTAGAGAAAGTATTCGCGTAATTTTTACAGTGTATTTTTATTTTTACTTTTACATGTAGAAAATGGTGAAATTAATAGATACTTTTCATAAATTAAATAAATATTTTAGTATATAAATAATGGTATAAATATGATATAAATAAAGAAAACAAAATACAAGAAATAATAAATATAAATATATATAAAAATGAAAATGAATTAGAAAAACCAGTTTTAAAAATTTTAAGAAAGTGCAATGAATTAAAAGGAAAAGAAAAAGAAAATAAAAATATAAAATAAAAGTTTATAAATAAGTGAAATTAAAACCCAGAAAACATAAAACCAAAAAAAAGATGCATGCATGTTTAATAAATAAAAGGAAGAAAAAGTACTTTTTTTTTCTATAGATGTTTTTTATTTTTTTTGTCTTTTTTTTGATTTTTAATTTAAAATTTGTATGTTTTAATTAATTCCAATCTCTACCTTTAACATCTTTTAATTCATCTTGAGTCATAACTTTTCCGTTTGTAAAATAACCAGCAGCAATTTTAGCATCAATTTCAACTCTTGAATCAGGTGGAATCATAGAATCTGGAATTGGAATTCTTTCAATAATTTCAATTCCTTGATCAACAATAGCATCATATTTCATATTTGACATGGATAACATTCTATCAATTTTAGTAATACCTAAAAAGTGCAAAATATCTGGCATTAATTGTTGCATACGCATATCTTTAACACCAGCAATACATTCAGTACGCATGAAATAAGCAGCAGCTGTATCACCACTTCTCTTTCTAGCATTATAAACTAAATATTTGGTAACTTCACCTAAAGCTCTACCTTCTTTTCTAAAATAGATAACAGCACCAACACCTCCTTGTTGAGCTTGCTTTGCAGCTTCAACAATACCAAATATTAAATATGGACGACAAGTACAAATATCAGAACCAAAGACATCTGATCCAGAACATTCATCATGAATTCTTAAAGATAATTTTTTAGATTCATCAGCAAGATAATCTGGATTACCAAAAATATAAACAGTTAATCCACCAATTGGAGGTAAAAATGTTTTGATATCAGGTCTTGTAATTAATTCAGGATACATACCATTTGTATCTTCAAATAAAGCTCTACGTAACTCATTTTCTGTAATACCAAATCTAGCAGCAACACCTGGTAAATACCAAACTGGGTCAACGGCTAATTTAGTAATAGCAATATCACCATTACTGTTAAGAACAACTTTACCATCAACTGGTAAATTACCACTAGCAACTTCATCTTTAAATTCAGATAATTGTAAATTAGCTTTTGTAATTGAAATGGTTGGTCTAATTTGAACATTTTCCTTTTCACTTGTTTCAGCAAATAACCAAGGAGCTAAATGACCAAATGGATCCATGGCAACAATTTTACCCTTTGCTGACCATTGCTTCTGTTGTTTAAAATCATGAACAGGTTCGGCATTTGTATAATCTGGGGTATGTTTTGTATTGAGTTGTCTAGCGCCGACAGCTAAAGCATGGTAAATTGAATATGAACCTGAGTGAGCACCAATAGAGTTATGTTTTGTTAAACCATCACCGTATCTTGTAGCAACAACAGGACCTCTAATTTTTGGGTCAGCAGCATACCAGTTTAAACCAATTGGTTTGATATCAGCGTCAGTAGATTGAGTAGCAAGTGTGATTTTAGATCCAAAAATGTCTTCACAAGCTAAATCTATTGGTACTTCATTGGCAATTTTCAAATCATTGTGTGATGAATGATCATGTCCATGGGTACATGATGGAACAGGGGTTTGAGTAGAAATCATAACTGAAGGGGCCATTTGTGGATAAATAAAATGGAATTATAATATAAATAAGAGCGAGTAAAATATATATTTTATAATAGTAAACCTTTTGAGTCAGTAAATTGAAACAAAATGAATAAATAAATAAATAAAATAAAATAGAATAGAATATAATGTAGAAGTAAGACTATAGAATATTTTTAATTTTAAATATAAAAGGTAGGAATTAATCCATTTATATATCTTTTTGGGGAGGATTATTAGAACTACAGAATATATAAATTACTAACTATAAACACATTGAATAAATGAAGTAAAACTTAAAATCATGACACATTAACTGTCCCAAATATTTTGCAACACAGCGTTAAATTTTAATATCTCAAAACACATATGAATATTAACATAGAATCCAATAGATAATCAGCAAGCTACAGGCAATAACATGTATATTAATTGCTTAATTTAGAAACGGAAACGGAGTAAGGGAAAAAAAGAACAGCAGGAGCGGAGCGCACATTTGCTCAATTGGTATGACAGTGCATCGTGGGGCCATCGGTTGAGTCGGAACGCGGCCAACCAAATGTGTTTGGGCCGTATAAGCTACAGTTAGGCGGCCTAAACCTGCTGTCAATCCTTCCAAGGCTACTCCGCACTCTCCAAACAGAAAAGCTCTCAAAAGGACTAAATCTAGAGTATCTTGATCGATATCCGACGGTGACCGCTCTGCGCGAGGACTTATCCTGCTTATCTCATCTGCCATCTCCATCTCCATACAATAAACTGCCACTTGTAACTAAGCATCTCCATTGTTAAGGGGCCACCTCTTGCCTTATCTTATCAACGATCTCACCTCACCAAATTCAACAATAGTCTAAACTAAACAGCTGCATCAGCTAGATGGTATGAGCTGGATGGTATGACAAATTGAATCCTTCCCTTAGTCTTAGAAATTTCCACTTCGCCTCTTATGCTTGCGTCCAGCTCCGTCACCCATCAACATTGCCACCAGGAAATTTTATCACTGATAATGACCCTTGAAAATTGCAGCTCCCCAAGTTCCCTTTTGCATTCTTTGTTTTTGCCCTCTCTGTTATTTATTTGCCTTTGTGATATTTTCACTTATAAAAGAACGGCTGCGAGCTATTCCCATGGCTTTACGAGAGAAAAGCAGCCAATAACGCAAGAATACAGTCCAGTAGAGAGGCAGCCAGCGGAGCCTTATCAGGGATCAGCCTCAGTCAAGTTTGTTTCAAGGGGAAGATCGTGTACACGCAAAATCACTAGCTGAGCTGTAATCCCTAATCTCAATCTCAGCACTCGATTACGTAACATCAAATTCATACATTTTAGATAATTCAAGGAAACCGTCGGTCAAAAAATACTTTACAAACACTGAATTACAAGATTAGATTGCATGTAGTGCTAATCGGACAATACTGTGTGAAAACACATTGATTGAACACGATGGGAATAAACTATAGTTAGCTAATATTGATTAAAGAAATGTTATTTCCAATTTAGTAATTAAGAATGGATACACCTCGCTAGAAGATTAACATTTTTTTGACTTTAAACTTGGCAGTCAATTGAAATATTTAATTATTATCTTTTAATTGAAATATTTAATTATTATCTTTTATACTTTTTGCTTTGTTAATTTTTTAAAATATTTTGACTAAAAATGATTAACAGTTAACTTGTGTTGTTAATTATTTCCCTGAAAATTAAAAATTTTCGGACATTTAGTGAAAATTACCCATGAAGAATATCAAATATAGAATATATATGGATAATCTGGATATGCATTGATTATAACCGTTACCATTGGGTTCCTGCATATGTATATTTTTAATCACCTGGTGAATGATTATCCATTGTGTTTCTCTTTTAAATTCAATATTAAGTAATTACTAGAATTGGAAATTGGCTTCGAAACGTTTTAAGAGCAGTAAAATATATAATATCGTTCGATTATTAACAAATTAAACCCAGCTTTAAGTTTTGGTGAAAGTAATTACAATGGCTTTTCATAAATCTAAGTTTTATAAGTTAAAGGAATGTCTTTCTTAATTCTATTATAGTTATGAGCAGTTATAGTCATAACAAAGTACTTAATAAATTTTTAAATATTACGTAATTTCTTATGTAATATTTTTTACAACAGATTGAAAGTTGCTGTGGTTATTTAACCGCTATGATAAAAAAAGAAATATATCGTTTATTTTCGAACTTAAAAAAACCAATTTTAAATTATAAGTAATTTTGTAAACTCAATATGAATGTCAAGTCATATACATATATATTAGGAGCGTTAGAATCAATTCACTAATCAAAAATTATGAGTAGTCTTAGCGAGCAAGAATTCGATTACAATTATTTCATTTTTTAAAATAAGTTTTAAATGAAAATCCATTTTGATTAAATTTCTGAATTTTATTAAAAATGTTAAACTGGTAAAATATAATAATTAGGCAAATGTAGTTAATTAAATTAAGTTAAAGTTATAAATTATTTATATATTATGGATATCACAAATGAGCTATATAATGACAAAGAAAATCTAAAAGTAGAGTTACATAACGTTTTAAGTTATAAATGAGAAGTAGTTGGTGCTTGGTATACTTCATTACCTAATTTATAAACACTCAATATCTTACCTGAAGAGTTTAAAACGGTTAAGTCGGCATCACAGCCAACATCCAAGAAACCCTTTCTATCTTCTGCAAAGACAGAACGTGCAGGATTATTAGTAACTGTTTGAACAGCTTTTTCTAATGGAATTTCAGCCCATGACATTAAATTTTGAACACAACTTGGTAATTCTGTTGCACTACCTGCAATGGTATCGGTACCTTTTAATTTTAATACAAATCCATCTTTATTTATAGTTTGCTCCTCCCATTTATAGCTACCATCTGGTAGTCCCATAAGGTTCATAGCATCTGTCACAAGACAGAATTTATCAGGGGTAGAATGATATAATAACGCAGCAGCAGCTTTGTGAACATGAATACCATCTGCAATAACACCAAAGTATGGACTGTTCTCATAAGCGGCAAGTCCAACAACACCAGGCTCACGGTGATGTGGCTGTGGCATAGCATTATACATATGAGTGACCATTGAGGCACCCTTTTTAACAGCTTCAGCTGCAATATCGAAAGTAGCAGCAGTGTGACCAATGGAGTAGACAACTCCTTCTTTTGTTAATTGCGGAATCATTTCAAGCATACCTTCAACTTCTGGAGCACCAGTAACAATTCTAACATGTTTCGTAAAATCATCACCGTACATCTGTTTTATACTTTTAAAACCTTCTTTTGCTGTTGTGATATTCTTACGTTCATGACAACCACTTTTCTTCAATGAAATAAATGGTCCTTCCAAATGTGCTCCAAGACTTTCACATTTATCATCAACTCTCTTTGGTGAAAGATGTGGTAATACTTTGTTATACATTTTGTTTGTTGATGTAATCATAGTAGGACACATTGAAGTGGTACCAGTCTTTAATAAATTCTTCATACATTTGTTATATCCTTGTATATATTGCTCTTCAGACTCATAATGTGAATAATCGAAACCATAACAACCATTAATTTGAATATCAATGAAACCTGGTGCCAATACTTGTCCAAGAAGATCAACTTCTTTGATTTCAGCTTCTCCAATTGGCTCAGAAATAATTTTTCCAGATTTTGTATCAATGTATAAATCTTTTTTATTTAATTCACCACGGTCACATAAGTAACAATTTGTAAATTTAACGATACTCATATTGTATAGACTATGATATATATATAGCTTTTTTAATATGTTCAACTTTCACTTTAGTTGGTGACTATTAAACCTTTAAGAACCAAAAGTTTCCAAAATTTTCCTAAAATTCACACACATTTGAACCAACCTGGAAAATTTGATAGTTTTATATAAGTAGCGAAACTGATAAGAATTTTAAATACAATTATTGAAGTTCACTCAATTTGTAGTATTTTATGCAGCAATATATTCCCGCTGCAGATCCTGACAGGAGTTGAAAATAAGGTAACATTTGAAGGATCTCTTAACTATGTCGGCATTATTAGTGTGTGTGAGATAGCGAGACCCGATGTAACATTTCAGAAAATATATGAAAAGGATATAATGTTAATGTTACATAGAATCTTCGAGAGCAAAAAAATAAATTCAATTACTAGTCTGGAATAAACCGAGCTTTTCTTGCTATTGTTATTTGAGTCATTATCATTATTTCCAGAAATACCTATATTTCTATTTTCAGAGAATAACCTTCTTTTTTCAGGTGGTAAATTCGGAGTCACATCAACAGAATCATTTGTATTTCTCACTTTCCTGTTAGTTATGAACAGTGTGAGATGTCTTTAAATTCTCTCTAAATTTTTATATTGTTAAAACAAAAAAAGAGGTCTTACCCGGATTCGAACCGGGGTTGTCCGGATCAAAACCGAAAGTGATAACCACTACACTATAAAACCCGTTCATGTCCTAAAATTATTTAGAAAATACAGCCAGACATTGCATACGTCGATCGACGCGTCGAAAAGAACCAAGCGCGGATAAAATACCATAAAAATTTTCAGTAAAAAAAGTCACGATGTCCGAGTGGTTAAGGAGAAAGACTTGAAATCTTTTGGGCTCTGCCCGCGCAGGTTCGAATCCTGTTCGTGACGAATATAATAATTTCTTTACAAATTATTTTTTTAAATTTATTTAATTGTTGAGCTTTTTGTTAATTTTTTTTTGAACTAACAAATTTCAAGATTAAATTATAAAATTGGAATTTGAAATTCTTAAAATTAATATCCTAGAAGTTTCCAACCGACTTAGTTTAACTAGAATTGTTATTTTTTAACCTACAAGGTAGGACTACCCACAGAAAGCCAATTCTCCGAGAGGTACGAGAAACCTTCTGCTAAGAAACGATGTGCTTAACAATAGGTACATTGTTTGATAGTTTTGATTTCCCGTTCCTGGATTTCCAAAAACACCCTTAGGGTCCTGTTTATGAATTTTTCGTACCCTTAAAAGGGATTCAATTATTACTGAAATAATGAAATTTTAAAAAAAATGATGCAGGAAAAAAACAGATACTTGGAGAAGATTGGAATGATTACCAGATCTTGCAGTATTCACATAATGCACCTCATCTCCTTTTAAAGCTTATATTTATAAATGAAATTTAAAATTTCATTTGCAATTGTTTGAAAAATTGATTTTTGACTTCGTTTATGGAGTACCGCCAGGGTAAATTATGATAATGATGAATGAACTGTATAAAAACATGAAAAAATTTCAGTTATTTTATGTTATTTTAAATTGGTATAAATATAGACTGAAATTCTCTTCTTAGACCATAAAAAAAAATTCAAAACTTACTTTTATTTATTCAAAAAATAATATTTTTTTATATCAAAGACATAAAAAACAATGAAGTTGTCATCATCCTCTTTATTTATCTCAATTACCGCTCTCCAAGCAGCCAAAGGTGCTTTTGCTGCCCCAACTATCTATAAAACCAACTCCTCCGTTGCTTTAGATGAGTTTTCTTTCAGTGGTGTTATTGGCTGGTCCGAACCTGTTTTCGCTGAAATTTACCATACCTGTAACAGTACTAATGCTCGTATGATCAATGCAGGCTTGAAGGATTCTTTAGAAGTCAGCTCTTATGCTAAGAAGAGATTATTAGAATATGGTTCTGAAGATGAAATCTACCAAAGATGGTTTGGTGACGGTAGTATCTACACTGTTGTTGGTGTCCTTGATTGGTTAGTTGAATCAAACAAAGATAGCTTATTATACAGATGTGATGATATTGATGGTCAATGTGCTGAGCACTCTAACTACCCAGGTTACCACCGTGGTGATGTTTCTGGTGAAACTGTTATTTGTGACTTATTTTATACTTCTAAAAAGCCATTATTTAACATGTGCTACTTAGGTACTCTTGCTGATGTTCACCCAAAGACATATGCTGGTATCGATCTTTTACACCGTTACTTACATATTCCAGTTATGAATGGTGATGGCTACATTGAAGAGTATGTCGAAGAATTAGAAGACATCTTAGACTATGCTCAACACAATTCTTCATATGCTGTTAGAAATGTTGATTCTTACCTTTACTACATAGCTGATGCCTACAGCAATGCTGTTGTAGCAGGTGGTTGTTTAGGTGACATCTAAATAAATATAACTTAGTCAACTATATTTGCCTAATATATCATATATTATCTGATGATACCTACTTTGTACCTGATTTTAATTTCAGTGTTTACATTATTTTTTACAATATATATCGTTTTCATTCAAAAAAAAGTTTTGTTTTTTATTTAAATCGTTAATATAAAATTTTGCCCAAATATGTATTTTTGTTGTTTTTTAAAAGTTTTGTAAAAAGATCCTAATTCATAAAAAGAAGAAATGGGGCGTTATAAAGATAAAAGCATCATGTACTTATGAAAAGTGGCTTATAAGCTAGTATAACCAAATTAATTCTTGTTACCAGAAATGGTGTCAGAAATCTTTTGAAAGATACCTTTGTCTTCATCGGTTTCAACTTGTTTAGCACCCTTGTCGTAGGTATCAGTGATTGATTCCTTAACTTTTTGACCAGCACCTTTAGAAGATTCTGGAGTGACAGCTTCAGAAATTTTGTCGGAGAAGTTTTTACGGCCAGCTATTTATATGAGAAATTAAGATAAAATAGGAAATGAGTTAGTACTAAAATTCATATTTTTATTGTATAGGATCACCGTATTTCAGTTGTGTTCACATACTGTCAGACATTTTGTAGATTGATAATTATTTGTTTAGTAGAATATTAAATTGATTCTTGATAAAGATTAAAACATTTATTGGAGTACAAATTGAGTTAATGAAAAGAAGGGAATTCCAGTTTCTTTTATAGTAAATCTAGAGTATGGGAATGTATCTAATTTTCAATTTACAGCATACAGGGGCGAATATATATTGATTAAACAGGAAAACGCAACTGGAGTTATATCACTATTCTTAATTCTTCTTCTACATTCTTTTCCTATATTGGAAAAATAGCAAACTTAAAATCACTGAAGGTTGTTTAAATTATACACAAATATCAATCACGACATCTATTTCAAGATTAGGACTGTGTAATATAGAGATGTGTATATTCTCTCCCTTAATATAAGTAGCAATCAAGGCACAGTTTGGTATATAATATGACGAGTAAGCGATTGAGTTTATTTCTCATTGTGAAAATAACAGCGCATTTGACGATGGCGCTGATAGAAAACTTATTTTGTAGGTTTCCAAGGTTGAATTGATTGCGGTTCTTAGCAATTAACTCAATTCATTGAAAATAAGATAAAAATAATATTGTGGAGGTTAACTATTGGGAGAGCAAATAATTCACTCTGGTATTTTCTAGATGACACCTAACACAGCAATTGCTGAGTCTCTTAGATCTGAGAAAAAAAATTAAGAAACATGACATAAAAAGTACATGCTAGAAGAATATTGCATATTAGATATTACCTATTTCCAGTAAACGTGGGGAAATTTTTAAGGTACAACAAGTTTAGAAATCTGTAGAGGAGTTTCACTAATTTTGTAAATTATTTTCTTTATAATATTAGGTCAGATTATAGACATTAATAGAATAGAATTTAATATATTATCATGGTTGATACATGATACATTAGATCATTGCTTTTGTTCAGAAAATATCAATGCCCACCCATTGAATTCAAGTGGGGATACGCTGGGCGTACAATCGAGAACTAAGAAGCAATAGAGATTACTTAATCTTCAATTAATAAGGTCCGCTCTATACTTTATCAATAATCGCCATCACTATTTTAAACTGTAATAGTAATAGATGACGAATGACAAGGTGTGTTTGAATGTATATGAATACTAATATTATGTATAGCTGCATGTTGATGCTCATGGCGGTGATTATGACGATTGCCGATATTGGCTGAAACATAAAATAACAGTGTCTATTATTATCTTGACTATTGGATTGTGGTGGCGACACGGTAATTACACGATATAGATACTATTTACAGGGGGTAAATGATCGGATAGTCGAAGCAAGCACAAACAGCAAGTAATAGAAAAGAGCAATAAAAGAGCAATAGAAAGAAGATCAAAGAACGTCATTGTAGCAATCGATCATCTTCTACCCGATTGGGACCTTTTCAAAACAATAATATATACCATACACCGAAAGTGCGCGCGGTAGCTAATACGGTATATGAATAGAGCCACCGGGTTGTCCTGGCCGCAGCTGCACCCGGTATGTTTTACCTAGATGGGTTGCTCCAATTCCTGCTAGAGCCACAACATTGGCGCTTTTTAGGCGGTGATAGCAATCAAGAAAAAGCTGGGTTACTACATCCATTACAAACAGTACATATAAATTGTCAATATATTTTAGTATAGTGTGCAAAATTGTATATTTGTATAACAAATTTTTGAATAAAATTACATAAAATAATACAATATTTAAAATTAATTTCTAGAAGAATATCTATAAATAAAAGGGGGTATAAAAATAAATTAAACAAATACTTTAATTTTTTTACCAATAATAGCATATCTTGCTGCAATAAATAAAGCTGTTGCAAAAACACATGATACACCAGCGAAAATAATCATATTTTCATATTCTTTTACAGAACCTTTACCAATAATTTTACCACCTATTGGAAGACTTATTAAATTACCAAATGCAACAAAAAAATAAGCAGTACCATATCTTCTACCAAATTGTTCAGTTTTACTAATTTGACCAACACATGTTGGAGTTAAACTATATGTAGCAGCAAATGCAAAACCATAAATAGCAGCAAAAATATACAATGCTATTAAATTACTTCCAAATGGTAACCAAATTATGAAAATTGAAACTGACATAATTATTGACATTAATGTTATCATATTAAATCTACCAAAATAATCAGCAAAATGAGCTGGTAAATATTTACCTAATGTACCAAATGAATTTAAAACAGTTAAAACAATATATGAAGTTGACTCTGTATAACCATGAGCTTGTGCGTAAGTACCAAGATAAGTGATAACTAATAATAGAGAGAATTCATTCATAAATAAAGCTGAAACAAGTAATGTAAATTTTTTATCTCTTAATTGATTAAAATCTAATGATGATTTTAATTTTTCTGTAAAAGTTGATTCATTATTATTATTATTATTATTATCATTATCATCATTATCATCATTATCTTTTGAATTAATTGCATTATTTCTACCCATAGCACTAATTTCATCTAATCTATCTCTAACTAAGAAAAATGAAACAATACACAAACCTAGACAAATAAATGCTAATATTCTCATAGACCAACCGTAACCTAATTTATCATATAATGATCTTAACATCAATGGGAATGCAATACCAGCAGCTGATCCACCAACTTGAGCCAATCCAAGAGCTAAACCTCTTTTTTTAAGGAACCAATGTGACACAACACCAATTAAAGGTGTTAACATCAAAGATGAACCAATACCTGAAGATATACCAAAGGCCAAGATGAATTGCCATAATGTTTTACATTCAGCTAAAGAAAATAAACCTAATAAATTAAGAAGCATACCAGGTAATAAAACTTTTTTAGCACCAAAAGTATCAAAAGCAGCACCAACGAAAACACCCCAAAGTAAAGTATTAAACATGTATAAAGAGAATACCCATGAAACCGATGAAACAGGAACATTTGACAACTGATGAGATTGAACATAAGATGATATAACACCAATAGTATTCATAATACCAAAGACTGTCATTAAGGCTAATGATGAACCAATTGTAGTAACCCAACCTTTAAAACTACCTTCGGGAAATTCTGTTTCATTATCTAAACCAAATGCAACATCATCACTTTGAATTAAAGAGGCATCTTCTCTTGTTGTTATTTCGTATATTCCGTTACTACTACTTTCGGTGTTATTCGAGACTCCAGCAGCAGAAGCAGAAGCGGTAGCAGCAGCCGTTGATGTTCTTCTAACCGCATGTCTGGCAGATATAGAGTTTGTATTTTCAAATGGGTTTGTTATAACATCGTCATCATCATTTCCAGTGTTAACAGTGTTTATTGTATTAAAGGAGTCATTATTATAATTGTCGAGTTCAATAACTCTTGTAGCATCTTTCTTGGATGGAGGCATTGATATATCTAATCTATTTGTCTCTTTTTCTTGAAGATGTTTTCCTTAAATTTACAGCCAGGACGTCCAGAAATAAGTAATTATTCATTTTCTCTATCTCACCTTCTCACAAGCCATTCTTATATACCTGTAAAGAAGACCCTTAATTTCTTGACACATCAACACGGACAATGCATTAACGTGAATAAAACATAAACCAATAAAACTGAAAATGAGCAGTAGCTAAAAGACTGACAGATAGCCAGCTATACAACAATCTGTAATCCTTCCAACCGTTTGACATGAAACTTCCGTTCCCTAGCTTCTCAAAAATTTTCCTCACCCTTCTTGATTCCCTTATCAGTAGTAAAAAGCTCTATTGTCCTGTGGGCAGTACACAAGCACACAGCCGGACAATCAGCGAGATGGGGCTGCTGCATTTTGCGCTCTGCCTTTTTTTTTGGCATTTTGCTGCTAGCGCGGCTAAACGGAGCTGGATTTCCAGCGGCAGCGATGACTCTTCAACGGTTGGCCTGGTTCTCTCCTCTGTGTCTATTCGGCCGGCTGATCTCATATTTCCCTGCTAGCCTTGCCAGTCAATAGTACTTCCTTTTATGGACCTGAGTACTTATTGGAGTTCATTAAGAAATGATTTCATAAGAGGAAGAGAATTCCGTTGCAACACATAAAAGATGATCATTAGAAACAATATTATTGAGTCTTTCAGAGACAATTATAGTCATTAAAGAGTAGAGTTTGTTTCAAGATGATTCACAAGAAATAATATAATATATACCGTCCAATTTTTTTTGGTACATCTGTATTCTAAAGTATCCTTCATACGTCAATTAAGCGAGACTCATATTTTCTAAAGATTTTTCAAATTATAATAATTTTAAATTAATTTTGTTACTAAATTATATTGATTTAATTTTTTACTTATAAGATAAAAATTATACAAGATTTATAAATTTTTTTTTAAATATTTTTTTATGACAGAAAAATAAATGTCATACACTATATATATATATATATACATACATAAACCAATTCCATTGGTTATAATTATTATTGAGAGCCTAATTTTCAGGTGTAGTAGCAGTATATGAAAAAAGTTTGAAGATTTAACTATGTTTCAAGTAATAAATTAATCTCTTTATTAGATACAAGAAACAGAAATTAAACCTATTTAATTTCTTGCAAATCCAGAAATAAAAAGAGATTCATGGTGGTAAACTTGAGTTGAACGGAATAAAACAATAAAATAGACTCATCCAGAAAAAAATTAATATTTAAGAGTTATAATGAGAGCGACAAACATGCAAGTTAAAGTTAACAAATAAACAAGAAAGACAAAATAGACAAAAAAATAAGACAAAAATACAAAGACAAGGCAAACATTATCAGGCAAATATTATCAGCTGATTGAAATATAGACAGTTTTATTCATTCTAATATCATGAATGCATTATTAATCAAAAATTTAATCAGAGTGTTTCTTTGAAAGGTGATGATCATCATCAACTCTTTCAACGACTAATTTATCAAAATGGTACATTTGTGAAATAGTTGATTGTCTTTTTATAATTAATAAATCTTTTTTAGCTTGATCTAATAACTCTCTAGCTTTTTCAACTTCAGTAATATCTTTATATTTTTTAAATTCATTTCTTGATTTTCTAATAAAATATTCTCTAAAATTATAAATTTCAAATTTATTAGAGTACCTTAAAAATTGACGGTATAATGATAAAATTTCAGATCTTGTAACTGGAGCAACAGCAGACATCTTTTAATTTGTGAATATATTTTTATTGAATAGCAAAAGACAAAATTAATGTTCTCAATTGCATAGAACTAAAAATATAGGTTTTCTTTTATATTTGTTCAGTAGAATTAAGAAGCTCATCAAAACTTATTTCTATTTAATACTTAGTACTTACTATTCCTAGTGTTTAGTAATCTCAGTTATTTTTGCCATTCTCAGTACAGTACAGGGAACTTTTCGCAATATTAAGAGCTGGGTGAGATTCAGAGAGAGAGAGAGAGAGACAGGCGAATAATGTTTATCGGCCTTAGATATTATATGCGCTTAAGCCGAGAGCGGTTCCCGCAACGGTTCGTGTGCGATTCGGTAATTCAGCTGGCGTTCTGCGATCCCTATCCGGATTTTGGCCAGCCTTTGAGAAGAATCAAGCCCGCATTTAAGTTTGTTAGCTGCAAAGTTGGAAGTTGAAAACAAAACACCCGAACACCACAATATATGACAAAGCCAGAGTTGTGAGGCAGAGTAAATTAGTTTAGGTGCACGGATTTCATGTATTCTTCTTTTTACTCCGTGCATGTTTGTTTGCCTTTCTACAAAGAGGAATTCGTAAACACACTCCGTGCTCCTGGAGACTCACTTCTGAGGATGAGATGTGTGAGAGTGGTGAGGTGCAGTTGGGCAGGAAGATCTGATCGCCTGTAAGGGGCGTTACTCTGATATCGTTCTCTATTTGCTTGCTACGTGGTTCAACAACTTTTTGTGATATAAGCGAATGAACAAAATTTATGAGCTCTTCCAAATGTTCATGTTGTTTACTTAGACAAACAGTTCAATATATGCATATAACTTATATCGTTTAAATATACTCTACAAATACAACTCTTTTAATATCAGATATAAAAAGGAAAAAAAAATAGAAACAGGAAACAGATTAATATTTTAACAAAACAAAACTTCACAAAATGGATAATAATTTTATAGGGAATTTAGAAAATTTAGACTTTGATGTCATATATCAATATATTTCAGCTATGAATTTCAGTCATATCATTTCATATATTGTCTTATTTTCAAGAATGGTTTCAAATATCATATTTCATAAAATAAAAGATTTTAGCTTTCAACAATCTGAAATTACCACTATATTGTTTACAATTTTAATAACATATATTGTAATATCTATAATATATTATTTTATTAAATGGATTTATAATACAATAAG
The DNA here is from genome assembly GCA_001599335.1 of [Candida] boidinii. Taxonomy (NCBI): domain Eukaryota; kingdom Fungi; phylum Ascomycota; class Pichiomycetes; order Pichiales; family Pichiaceae; genus Ogataea; species [Candida] boidinii. The sequence goes on along the minus strand of BCGP01000003.1, from coordinate 1,307,890 downwards.
AAGAATAATAAAATTTGCATTTTATTTAACTATTATATTCTTAATTTATAAATTTTATACTCAAGATTTTTCAGAAGCATGCGAAGATATAGTGATATTCATAAATGCAATCTCAAATTATTTCAAAAATTTAGTTAAATTTTATAAATATTTAAATACTGAAACTTTTTTCAATGAAGTTCATCATTTGATTTAGTCTGTTCAATTTACAATACGTTATGTGATAAAAAAAATAATAAATAAATAAAAAAAAGAATTAATTTTCATTGAATAATATAGCAACAATAAAAGAAAAAGAAAAAGAGGGGCTACTTAAGACTGTAATGTTAAGTGGAAGAAATAAGTGATAGAGGATAAATAAAAATATTGAAAAAAAAGTTAAAAACAGTTTATTATAAGGTTATAATGGTATAGCCTTCAGTGTTTTTTTCAATTTCAAATTGGTCTCATAACTTCCATGACTAAATAAAAGAGTAAAAATAAACATATATATTTGTATATTTAAGGAATGTTTTAATTATTTTTGTATATTTAAGGAATATTTTAATTATTTTTGTATTTTTAAATTTATAAATAAGCTTTGTAAGTGTCTGTTTCAAAATATTTATTAATACCTTCTAATGTATATTGAAATGTTTTATCAAAATCATCAATATCGGTATAAATTTGAGCACTAAATCTAACATAAAGTTTTTCATTATGAATACCAAGTTGAGTATAAGTATTATAATTATCAAGTAAATAATCACATACAAAATTTCTAAGTTCAGTATAAAATTTTGCAGATTTTGAATTTTTAGATACAATTTCTTTATCCTTTTCATCAAGTGGAATTAAAATATTAAATAACATAGTAGTTAAAGTTTTATCATCATTTTCAAAAGGTGTAGCATTATATTTTTCACAAATTAATTTTGATGAATCTTGTGCTAATTTATTACAATAATCCCAAATATTTTGTAAACCACCACATGTTTCATTAACAAATTTAACAGCAGCAGATACTGATACATAAGAAGAATAATTAATAGATCCAGTAAAGATAAATCTATCAATAAATCTTCTTTTCTCTAATTCTTCAGTATCAAATTCAAATCCATCATCTAAATAAGTATGAGAAATTGGATTTGTGTGAATATTCTTGTGATGTTTTGGATCAACATATAAAAGAGCACAACCTCTTGGAACATAATACCATTTATGTAAATTAGAAATGAAAAAATCAGGTTGTAATTTTTCCAAATCAATTGGAATAATACCAATTGCATGCGCACCATCAATCATAGATAATATCCCATTTTCTTTACATAATTTTGTAATTTTTTCAAATGGAATTTTAAAACCAGGCATAGACGAAATAGTATCATAAACACACATCTTTATAGTATTCTTACCATCTTTATCAAAATTTGAAGTAATTACATCAGAAAATGATTTTAAAACTTCATCATCACTTAATGGATAATCTAAATTAATTGTAATAATTTCAATTCCAAGTCTATTTTCAAGAAATTTAACAGTATTACCTGTAGCACCGTAAATTGTAGAAGTTATAACAATTTTATCACCTTTTTGGAAAGGATATGATCTAAGAACAGTATTCACACCTGCAGAAGCATTAGGAACAAAGGCAAGATTTTCATGATTGGTATTGACGACTGTTGAAATATCTTTTAACGCATTTTCAATATTAACAGCCATATATTTATTGTAAAAACGATCTGGATAAGAAATATCTTCTTTGAAGATTTTATCATAAGCTCCTAAAACTGGTTTACTTGGTAAACCAAATGAACCATGATTAACAGCTGTAACCTTCTTGTCTAATGGGAAATATTCTTCTCTAAATTGTTTTCCAAATGGAATCTTTGGCAATTGACTTGATTCAGACATTTTATTTTCTTATAATAATTAAATATATATATGTGTATTGAAATAATTATAAAATAATTTGAGATATGAATTCAATTGCAAGAATATGGGAATCTATACTTTTATTTATATATCTATATATCGGTATATACATTCTATAGAATTATAAAACAACAAAAGAAAAAAACCAATCAAACTGTACAACTACCTTTCCTATGACTATTCCAACCAATATACTAAAAATTCGAAAATTTACGATACGCATCTAAAAGATCAAACAATCCGAGAAAAGTCCAGTGAATTGAAAGAACGGACGGCATTCACATAGAAATTTTGTCCGATCTGTATAAGCGCATTAGAAGAACAATAGGCCAAAGAATCTATTTCAAAATTCAAACAAATCATATAGAGAAGCTATTAATACCAAGGATATCAGTATTACTGGAATCTTTCAATATACATATACTTTAAAAACACTTCACTAGCTCATGAGTCGCTGTGATGAAGATATGGAAGGTGGAAATTGGTGAAAAGAGGCTTGAAACGGAAACTCACTGACAGTTATTGAGCCGCTGGAGAGCTGTAGGAGAAAGAACGCCGCAAGCATTGGCAAAGAGTGAATCTCAGATGAACCACACTGACTCATCTCTCATCTCTCGTCGGGGCCATTTTATTGTGTCTTGGGCCCTGGTGCTCAATTCTGGGCGCTTACCACGGCGCAGCGTTACAGACATACTCGGGGTTATTGCGGAGATAGAGCTCAACCCACCAGAGCCGCCAATACAATGACTCTTTCTTTTAACCAGAAAAGGATACATTAGACACGATAAGCCCTTGGCGAAAGGAAAATGGGGATAAGATGGAAAACAACTGGAGGGTCTGATTACTAATGAGAAGCTCAGTCACCTAGGTGTACAAAGCATATACTGAATTGTCGTACTGTCACCGATTCAAAAATCAATCTGACTCTTAAGTTTATTTCTTTGTACTGAAAAACCCTACCGCCGATGAAATTTTTGGAAAGAATGTACCTAATCAAATGACTAATTACTCATCATGAAACGCTGAACAAGGATTGATAAGCGTCTTTACAGATTCAAAAGAAATAATTGGAAAAATATAGATAATTAATTAATTTTAGAATTAAAATAAGCAGCAGTTACATATGCATTATAAAAGATTATCTTAAAAACAAAGGAAGATAAAAGAAATGTAGGAAAGAAATAGATAAGGAAGTATAAAACTGAGATAAGAAAAAATTTTGTTTCTTTGTTTGAAGAAAAAATCTACTTAATCAGCCAAAAGCGAGTTGTAACAATAATAGTAATAATAATAATGATAATAATGAAAAATATCAGTCATAAATTTCAATTGGAGGAAGTCTATCCATTTTATAAAACCAATTAGAACTTTCAAGTTCTTTTCTTAACCAATCAACAGGAAATTGAACGATATTACCTCTAATATGTTTCAAGAATTTTTCTGCAGTTCTGTAATCAAATACAGGTGGTATACCATTGAAGTTCTGAGGTTCAAAATCTTCAATATTATCATTGATATTTTCATTATCATTGGCCTGAGAACCATTACTGCCATAACTCGTACCATTTTCATCAACGCCTGTGTTGCCATACTTAACACCACGCGTATACTGTTTTCCATCAGCAGTAGTGACAGTTTTGCTTTTGAATCCACCATTCAATAGTGTACCCCCATAAACTGTCATATTACCAACAGCATAGCCATTCTTTGTATACCTTTCTATTTGATTCATCTTGGACCTTCTGACATTTAGCCTATACTCATCATATAGTCTCATTTCTCTATCAACATCACTTTCGGGAACATCCTCTTCCAGATTTTCAATCCCTGGTGAATCGACAGCATCAACACCAGCACAAGTACTATCCTTGGCTTTTGAAGAAGAATTACTACCACTAGAATCCACTTTAACTGTGGAACTGCTCTTGCTACTACCGCTGTTAGTGCGACGGTCTTTGAAATTCTCTCTTTTCATGTAATAACCTCTTTCAATCTTTTGATTAACCATAAACGCATTCTTTAATAACTCAAACTCTTTATAATCCGACCAAGATTGAACAGAGTTAGCGGGTTGACAATGGAACACAGACTCATACAACAAAGTATTGGAGAAGGCTTGAGGAGCCCACAATCCTTCATAGAAATCAATATCTAAAGGATCCTCAAACGCAAACGGATCTATAAATGATGATGTCGTTTTAGGTAAAGAGTTTTCAAAAGTGTCGGAAATTTCCTTATCTGATAACTTCAAAGCTAAATACTCGAATTTTGGTGTAGTTCCATCTATATTATCTTGAGTAGCATTACTATCACCATGATTATCCACGTTTTTATTTGCAATTCTAGGTTCTGATATGTTATTAGACGAAGTTTGAAGATCAATTGCATTGGAGTTTAGCTCAACTTTTTCGTTTTTAGAATTTTCAAGGGAATTCTTATCAAGTAATTTTTGCATATAGAGGATTCTCTTTAACAAATCCCAACGCTCTTTGTTTATCTTTTTCAGTAAACAAATAATTTCTAATGCTTCTTTATCATCATCCTGGGTATGTCCTTCAAAACCAAAAAGAGTAGATTTATCCGTGAAATCATATATTAAGAATTCTTCAACATCTTCAATCATTGGCACATAATTATCATTACCTGTAGCAGAAAAGGCTAAATTTGTCCATTCCCTTAAAAGTTTAGTTACATTCTTTCTTGAGTTCATAAATCCATTTGTTTTGTACTTATCAGCACCATAACCTTTAACTTCATTACGATGAGATGCTTCCGTTACTCTACTATCAGTGGAAAATTGTTTCTTGTCCCTTAAACCAACATTTTCTTCACCCGCTCTGTGATTAAATGAGAATACTTTTGATAAATTTTCGTCTAATCTAGATGTGGATAAAGAACCTCCAGATATCTTACCATCCTCTTTGCAGAACTTAACAAGTTGCTTGTAAAGGTGTTTACCTCTTTTCAACCTTTCATTAATTAAAAATTTATCACTGTTTAATTCACGTTCTTCTCCAATGGTTTCTTGGTTATCATGAGAAGTTTTTAAGGTACTATCATCCCTGACACCATTCTTTCTAAAATTTGATTTGAATCCTTCCATAAATTTATCAAATCTTTTAGAACCATCAATTTCATTAAGGATGACTCTTGTGGCAAGCTCAACCATAGCTGATAGATAATGATCTTCAGTTTTAATAAACTTGTTTTGCTCATTCAAAGTTGATGCTTTCAAACCAGCTTTAGTCCTAGCAAATTTTTCAATCTGTAAGAATCTAAATTCAACCAATTCAACAAGATCGACATCAACACCTAAATGCTCTCTCATTAATCTCATTCTTAACGTATGTGCAAATTTTCCTGCTTTATATGGTTTTTCATCCATCATTGTATCAACCATTTCTCTATCTCTAACAATAGCAGCAACTTCAGAATCTCTATTACCTCTCATAGATCTCTCATTAATATTTGCAGAACCAATGATTGCAACTCTATCATCCACAACCATAATCTTAGCATGAATATATAACTGCTCACTAACTAACAATTTTTCAGGCCCAATGTAACCCCATTTTCTTAACGAATAAAAATTAATATAATCTTGTGGTGTTATACCAACACTTCTGAGTTTTGAGAATATCGATGATTCACCCATAGAGATTGACATATATTGACATTGCATAATAACTCTAACAGACGATCCCTCCTTTGTATCAACCTCTGCTTCAAAACCTGGCATTAAAGGAATGACAATTGTTGCCTTCCATGATTTACCTTGAGAATGTGCTCTCACAATTCTTTCAACTAGAGCATCACCAATTGCATTTTTAATGACTACACCGTCAAACTTACATGCCGTAATAAAGAATTGATTTTCAATATAAACAAAATGTTCACTTGTTTCGATTAATTTCAAATATGCATTTTGAATACTTTGTTCGGTCTCCTTTAAACCTAATGACCAGTTACAAGATGATCTCAACAGTTGCACTTCACAACTACCTTTGAATCCTAATTTTTTAATTTCTTCTTCAGTCATTGGTGGTGGAGGTATTAACAAAGGTGTAGGTCTCGATGGTCTTTTCATTCTAATCAAGTAATTCCAACGTTGGACAAAATGTCTTGATAAATCTCTGGCAACTTGACCACACGTAACCATATGAACATCATGCCAAGGCATTCTTGGGACTATCGATCTGTCATACATGTCTTTGAAAGGCTGGTCTAATTCTGAGAAATCTTTGACTCTTGGATTCGAGTAGTCCTTACCGGGGAATATTTGATATGCTTGATGACTGGTACCTTTCTTGTTATCATTAACTCTGACCCGAGAGTCAAAAGGCTGTTCATAATCATCTGTTAAAACATGATCTGGAGTATCATATCTACCATAACATAAATCAACACCACCAAGAAAGCAAACTTTATGATCAATAATTAATAACTTTTCATGGTGCGCCCAGAAAAATACATTTTGCATTAATTGATTTGGAGATCTTAATACATAAATATTTTCATGTAAATCCAATAATGAGTGTTTTGTCCAAAGAGAATCAGTCACCACTGTATTGGCGACATTTCTATAAATAATAATAAATATTTTAACACCTTCTTCTGCTTTTCTTTTCAATAATCTATCAATTCTATAATTTTGGTTACCATTTGCAGGTCTCCTTAAATAAAGCTCTGGACTTAACCACCAATCATGTATATATATAACATCTTTTGCTAATTCTATTGCTGTGGAGGCAGACCACCAATAATCTCTAGCATCAACAAACCATTGAGCAAAACAGTCATTTCTGACTGGAGCAAAACTATTAAATCTATTCTTTCTGGACCAAATAGTTTCTCTTTGCATTTCACTTAATGCTACAGCCCATCTGATCATTTTATCTGCAGATTTACCAACAACACTTAATTTTCTTTCTTTATTTTCCATTGTCAAAGATAAGTAGCCTTTACCAGGAGCCAAACCTTCGACAATATCTTCATCTTCATCAAAATTATCATCGTCATCATCATCTTCATCATCGTCATCGTCATCATCATCATTTGGTTTTATATTCGGAAAGCTCAAATTTAAATTTTTGTCAGTAATTGGAGCATCATCACTAATACCAGTCAAAGTGAATGTAAAATCTGAATCAACCAAGAAGACATCCAATGGAGTTGTTGAATAAATATCAGCAACATACATTATATAACTATGCCCAATGACAAACCATTTGGCCGTGTGTCTTTCAACCATAGCTCTGAGGTCTGTTGCTCTCAAATGACTAACTTTCCAACCTTGCTTTTTGGCAGTTGATTTAATTAATAAATATCCTTCTTTACACTTCTTTTTATTCTCGTTTGTCAACAATACACCCAAAGGAGATAATTCAAAAAACTGGAATAATCTATTTGCTTGTGGTCTTAAAACCAAAATGGCAAATAAGTTGTCAAAATATGTTTGAATTGCAATTCTGAAAGATTCATCGTTATGGAGGGCAAGTGGGGTCTTATCTTTTTCCCTTTTGAAAAGTTTTGATTTCCATACACTGACAGATGATTGCATGGATTGTATACCATCTGAGATAATTGATGATGCTGATGATGAATTATGATTGGGCTGTAATAGCGTTGGACTAAATTGGTCAACACGATTAGTTTCCGAGTCACCCCTTTGAAAATCACTGATATCATCATAGCTATATTGATCATTATTGTTTTGTGCTAAACATTCCTCAGCAATAGGAATTTCATCATCAGAGAGCTGAGAAGAATGGATTAGATCTTCATTAGCAGCATCGTTTAAACCGCTTTTTCTATTATGCTGCGAAGCAATAGACTGGCCATAGTGTTTTGAATCACGAGGAGAGTTTACTGGATTTTCTTGATGATACTTACTATCAGTTGTTCCGTCATGACTTTTGCTGTTTTTATTCGATTGCTGTGATTTAAAATTACTGGTTCTTATTCTTGCCAGAGATGTACGATTATTCGATCTTACATATTTGGGTAATTTTGGTAGGGTTACTTCTTTACCTCTTAGAGCAGCAGATTGAAAGAAGAGAACTTTTAGTTTATTATGTAAATTAGCAATATCTTTTAAACTTCTTTCCAAGGTCCATTTTAAGCTATAATCGTCAATACCATATTGTAAGTCGATTCTAAATTTTCTCTTTTTAGTATTTGGTTTTGTTGTAATATCTGTCATGGAAAGTGAAAGTAGTTGCAATAAAAGAGGAGCACGTCTAACTCCATGTTCATCAGTTGTCATGATACTTGAAGTTAATAATGCCACAGGAGCACCTGCAGTCAATGACGCAAGAAGCATTTCTTTACGTATATTAGACCTTTTAATTAAATCATGTTTATGATTTTTTGTACTACTTGGGTTTTTTTGATGTTGATCTTGGACAACTTGTCTTGACGATCCTGCTTTAAATGGTTTAAGAAAATTTCTTCTCGACAATGTAGACTTTGAAGGCAATAAGCTAGGTCTACGCTCATGATTTTGTTGCTGATGATTATTGTTATCCTGTTGTTGCTTTTCTTGCTCATTTTGTTGTTCCAAATCTGATACAGCTCTAATATCTCCATCTTCAAAAGAATCATGTCGAGCTACTGGAATTGGGACATTTTTGCCAAACATAGATCTTCTGAAATGGCTAAACGTTGAAGATTTGTTTAATTTTGTATCGTTATCATTCTCATTCTCATTATCTTTATCATTAATATTTCCAAATTGTTGTTCCGTTTCGTTATTTCCAGCTTTAGGTGAAGGTGGTTGTAATTCAGAATCAGATTCATTTTCTTTCATTCTTGATTCTCGATGACCTGAATCTTCTATTGGCTCATGATTCAAGTGGAAAAAATCACGATTTGGGATAACATGTGGTTCTTCAAATATTTTTCTTGGAGATGCACGAGATGATACTGAAACTGAATCTCCATATGAATCTTTAGTTTTATGATTTGATTTATTTGTTTGTGAAAATTCTTGGTCATTTTTATTTTGAATCTTTGAATCTTCTTGATTTGATTTTGTTTCTCTGTTTGATGTTGAAGAGCTAAATGCATTGGTAATATTGTTATACCATTTTTCATAACTGGCGCTACTATTGTTGCTATTATTATTATTATTATTAGAGAATGCTTCATTTGTAATATCTTCTTTTTGATTTGAAATATTTTCAGAATTAATTAATTCTTTATCTGATTTTATTTTTTCTTTTTTATCATCAGCAAGCTTATTTTTATTTTTATCTTTACTTTTATTTTTATTTTTATTTGTGTTTCTATTGAAGGACAATGAATCCTCATTTATTTCAACTTTTGACGGATCCATTTTATAGGTTTTTCTTTTTTTTATATTTAATTGGTACTTTTTGAATAATCTCTATATATATTTATGTATAACAACTATTTGGATTCATTTAATATTGTACAATTGAAATGAAAGAGAATTTCTTAAACAAATGGGGAACAAAACAAAACAATCTAAATCTTTATGGTTTGATGTGATTTGAACAAGGTACTTCTAATGGGGGATTTCAATGTTATCGTTTTGCAGTCTGAATTCTTCAAATAATCTAAATTCCAAGTTCACGTTTCTGTACATAGACTATATATGAACCAGAATAAATGTAATCAAGGTTAAAAGACACCAGAAAGACAATTGATGTAAACCCAAATGGAAGGTGTATATTTGAATCTAAATCAGCTTTATTTGTTTTATGCTTGATGAAATGTAAACAAGAGGAAAAAAGTACTTGTAAAACTCCCTAAAGTAGTTTTATCTATACATATTTACTACTTTGCTGTGTGATCCAGTAGATATATCACTGACTGAATCAAGAATTATCCCATTCTGAACCACCTTGTTGAAAGTAAACAAGGGAGCTAAACCTTCATTTCATCAATTGGTTTGTGATATGGGGTAGAGCAGTTACGAGCTAAGGCTGAAGCGGCAGCAGTCATTGTTTGTCTACATTCTACGGTGATCCAGCTTCAGCTTAGCGTTAGCGTTATGCTTGCTATGTGATTCCGATCCAGCCCACTCCACTGCTTAACCGAGAAACCAAAACAAACGCAACAAGCAAAACACGGGGAGTTCAAAGCGTAGCAACGCGGGCGCGGAGTTTGTTGGCGTGAAAGCGGGGCGGCATGTGATACTTCTGTCTGCGGGCGGGTAGGGGGTAGAGCGTGTGGTCCGTTTAAGGATATCCAGTGGCTCATCTCTTAGTTTGCCCATTTTACCCATTCCATTCTCTTCGAATGTGCCAATTTAAAACTTAAGGAGAGCAACTGAAAGCAACCGTATGATATGTTTTAGCGGTTGTGCTTTTTTTTGCACATGAAATAAATTGAATTTATATACATTGTATCTATATTCGAATACAGAGTTTATGTAAAGCATGAGGGATCTCGTGAAAACACCATAACCGGTATTAGCCTGGTACTCCGGAAACTTAAAGGTAGAGGGATTAAAACACTAAAGGGTTGAAGGAAACGACAAATCTAGTTAATAATAATGAAATGAAGTCTATTATATTTAGTTATAGAAGCATATATATATATATACAGGCAATATCAATATTTTTATGGGAATGTATTTACCATAAAAGTTAACACTATAATGAACAAGAGAAAAAGTAAATGAAGGAAACAAACAAGAAAATATTGATAAATATAAACCAGTGAAAGAAATTTTGGCATGCTTTGCTTCAGCCCAATTTCAAATTTATGGTTGAATCATAAATATACATTGAGAAGATCGACTTGAATGAAAGACACCACAAATTATTGTTCTAGTAGCAGTAACTTCTATAATACTAAACTGTAGATTTGGAAACAAACGAGGAAGAAAAAGACAAAATAAGAAAAAGAGAAAACAAGACGAAGAGTAGAAAAAAGAAACAATTATGATAGTTGAAATATACAAGTTAAATGAATTGGTAAATGAGTTAATGCAAAAGGATTGGGGGTGTTTTTTTATGTTATAAAATTATCTGATTTAAAATTTAACAGCTAATAATTTCTTTAATTCTTTTGTTAAATCACCTTTTATTCTAATAGTTTTTGAGTCCATAAGACAAGAATATTGATTTTTTTCAATTTCTGGGAATAAAGCTTGAATATCATTTCTTAATTGTATAATATCACCTTCTACTCTCCTAACATCTGTGAAAATAGCTTGTCTTTTAATTGTTTTATAAACAGGTAAATTACCTTCTGTAGTTCTCTTAACGAAATAAGTCTTTGATTTACCACCTAATAATTTTGAACCAACTAAATCAGTTTCTGGGTTTAATGAAGCTAAACTTGGGAATAATAAAGAACTCTTAGTCTTTGGTGCAGCAGAAGCAGCGGTTGAGTTTAATCTAACAAATTGTTTAAACATTTTTATTTTATATTATTGGATATAAACTTTTCTATAAGATATGAGTGAGAGTCTATATCAATATTTGTTATATTATTTAAATATTGACAGTGGTTTATTAGTAGATCTTTCAGTCTTGTATTGAACTTTTGGTTATATTTGTTATTCTAAAGATACAGACCAGTATTCAGGTTGAAAGTGGAGAATACAAAGAGTATGATATTATTAGAAATTAGTTAGTTAACAAGATGATATTACAACATTACAACATTACAACTTCACATACTACCAGACGTACAATACATTCTGCGGTGGTTGAAAGATTCATGTTGAAAACATTCACCATTCAGTCTATTATCAGTCTGTCCATATGCATAGTACGACTGAATAAATTTTCACATTGAGAAAATAGCGATTCTAGCCATGGGGAGCGAGAGTGAGAGTGCACCATAATGAGCACTGGCCTGCATTTGAAATGTACACCAAATAAAAGCGACCACGTCTATCGACTTATCATAGACTAATCTAAATAAACACCGTACACCAGTAAAGTTTTATAGATTATACATTGTAGACTATCTCATCTCTGTTGAACCTCATATAAAACTGGAATGAAACGAGGCTCTCCGAGGACGGAATACGGTTGGGCTGTGCTGACCGGATGCTGTGGCTCAGCCACGGCAGTTTTATGTCCGCCAGCCGTCAGATTCTGACCACAGGTGCAGCAGACTGCAGGCAGGTGAGATCCATAAACCGTAGGCCATAGCATAAGCCATAGCATAAGCGAGTGCGTGACATTTACTATGGGATTAGTCACTTTGTTTTTCCCCGACATTGCATCGTATAGAGAAGTTTGCTATGTCTATTCTTACTGTGGCTCTGCCTTGTTAGCTCCTTTATCTCCTCACTCTCTCAAGTGACTTTCTCTGTATCTGTATCTCTAACTGTAACTAACTAGCGGTCAGTCATACACAGAGAAACCCCTTGTTTGTAGTGTTTAGTTTTTGCCCCAAATCTACGCTTCACATCCTCTGGCTTGATTCATGTCTTGAACCTTTTAACCTCTTCTTACGCTATTCTTACACTATTCTTACGGTGTTGTCGTAGTATCGTTTGGCATTTTCATACACACGTTTGTGTATCTGTTCCCTTCATCGTCTTTCTCTCTCTCTTGTTCACGTTCATGCTTACCTTCTATTCTCGTAACACAACGCCTCCCAATTTGGATACACTCTCTCCTCTCTATTCTCCGATTTCTTCTACAACACGGTTTTGTGATTTGTCACATTCTGGTTTATCATATGATATCAACCATAAATTTGTATACTACTATACTAATATATCCCATAACTATAAATTACACTGAAACTTTAATTAACTAAAACTTCTCACTAACTAATATTCATATTCCTTCTCTCATCACCTTTTATTTATATATTAATTTATTTAAATATCACATCACATATTTTATTACTCCTCATATATTTGTTACCTCATCTCACTCATCACTTTCATTAACCTTTATCTGATTCAATCTTGTTACAAAAATAGTTGCAAAATTATTTCACTTCCATCATTTATCAGATTATAATTTATTCTACTATTAGGAAAAACCATTAAAAACGGAAAATTCCTAATTAATTTATTCCCTCAATTATATTTTATTATACTATATTATTTATTATTAGATAAACTGAAAGGCTTATCAATTTTTTTATTTTTCAATTTATACTCTGTTACAGAAACTCACTCCCCTGATAGTTACTGACAGATCCAGCTTTGTTAGCTATTAAACATATTTTTCTTTTATCTTTCTTCTTCATTTTAAGAAAATAATATAACGAAAAAGATGTCAGCTAACCAAGTTAGAGACATAATTAATTTGTCTCGAAGGACTGCTCGTAATATTGGTCAGGCTTTGGCTGATATAGCTGAAGAATTGATTGCAAGACAACAACATCGACAAAATCAATTACAACCAGTATTAGAAGGAATTCCTGTTAGGAATAGTGGTCCTTCGTCAACAAATCCTTTTTTAAATAGAAATGGAAGTGGTTCAAGAAGAAATTTTTCAACTTTTACAAATTCAACTAAAAATTCTGCAAGAAATAATCTAAAATCAACTAAATTTTTAAATTTATTTAAAATTTTTTTCTCAAATAAATTCTTATATGGTTCAAATTTAAGAAATTCGATGAACATCAGAAATTTTACTACAAATTCAAATGTTTCATCTTTAAAATCTTCTGCAAGAAATTTTCAAAAATTCCCAAAAATAACTTCAAATGTTAGAAATGTTATGTGGAATGTTTCCCCATTTAGAACATCAACTAGAACTTGCTTTATCGCAAATGGTAGTGGTGGTCCAGGTTCATTTTTATATAAAAATTTTGTTCGTCATAATCAAAGATTATTCTCAACTTATGGACCAAGTTTCACTCATCAAGCAGCTAATAATTTAACTAATGGTGTTAGAGCTATGATTTATAATACCTATGATGACTTAAAGAAAGGTAAAAAATTATACCACACTAAAAATATTGGTTCCATGAATATCTCTAAAAGACACGTTAGTGAAAATTATAGATTAGCTTCAACTAATTCAATTATTGATTCAAAATTATTACCTTCCGCTAACGTTGAAAATGATTTCGTTAATACCGGCTGCGTTGTTGAATTTAGTTTAAACCCATCAACTTCATCTAATTGTCAATTCCCAACAATTGCTATCTTAGATGATGATGTTATGGAAGATTTAGAAAATATTTTTATTAATCATCGTCAATTAGTAATTAAAGAAATTAAATTAATTAAAGAAAATTTAGGTGAAACAATTATTGAAACTTTTACTAATGAAAATGGTGAACCTTGTATCAGATTAAGATTCCCAAATTGTGATGTTGAAAAAATGGAGACTTTATTATTAGATTTAGGTGTTTCCTTAGGAGTTGTCAAACCTGATGAAGATAATGATAATCAATTGAAACAACTAGAACAATTAGAAACTATGAAACAAGAAGAAATTCAACAAAATCTAGTTGAAAATAATGAAATTTTATCTTCAACACATGTTTCTACAGTTGAAAATTCTAGCGGCTCGGAAACAAATTATCACTCAATTTTGTCTTCTTCAAATTATGCAAACGTTGAAACAAATGATAGAGATGAATGGTTTGAAATTAATTCAAATATTTCTGTTCCTGATCTAGTAAGTGATGATAATCATCATCATCATCATCATCATAGTCACGAAAATGAATCTAATCATATCTCTTCAGATCATAATAACGAAAATGATAATATAGAATCATCAGAAATGAATTCAATATTATCCTCTTCGTTTAGTGAAAATGAATCTGATAGTACTGATTATAATTCATCGTTTAATGAAATTGATTATTTTCAAGTTTTATCCTCTGGAAGTGAAAATGAAAATGAAATTGATTTTAATATTCAAATCTCTAATGATTTATATCAGTATGAATTCGATAATACAATGAATGTTAATAATGACTTATTTGAACATTATGGTAATTTAGCTTAATTTCATTAAATCCATCTTCTTTTTTTAAACAATCTAATTTTTATTTACTTATGGTCCTTAAATCAATTCTGAATATCCTTATCTTCAAATGAACGAAGAGGTTTTAATTCAGCGAATATCACAGTTTTTTTTTCTTTAATTTTTAATTTTATTTCATCATTCTCATTTTTTGCGACGTTATTTTATACGATTTTTCAAACTTTTATTATGACTTACTTACTCGGTTACTCCTTTACTTTACTTTACTTTACTTTACGCCCGCCAACATTTTTTTTTCAAGATATGAAATTGAATCTCTTTTATATTTAACTTTATCTTTTTCTTTTTCTTTAATTCTCTCATTAATAACTTTATTGCAGGCTCACATTATTATTATTTTCATTATGATTATCTTATTTATCACAGATATATACAAATAATATTATATTTATTCGATATTATTGAATATTATTGAATTTTATTGAATTATTGAATTAGTAACGTATTGAAGTAAAACAAAAATAACATAACATTTGTAAATTAAAAACAACTCTTGTTCGAAACTGTCTAAAACATCCATACACCATATCCATTCAAGTATTTTCCCATATATTAAGTTTACTTATTTTCTATTATGTGAGATGGGGCTTATAGTAGGTTTCTTACCCATCTGGCTATATCGCTTCTATGTTTCGCTTCTAACCAATCTCCGATCCTCTGGGTACTTTCCATTGTTTCTTGAAACATACACCAGGTTCATTGAATGATAAGTTGTGAATTCATATGTGTATAGATATGTAAAGATAGCAAGCGGCATGACGCTAATAGACAGCAAATACTGCATTATAGATATATATTAAAAGACTCAAGTATATACAAATAGTCTAAGATTTTAGAAAATTAGAATTACGATAGATAAAATAAAGATATTATTTTCAATTTTTCAACATATAGGAAATTTCCAAAATTCATTTATAAAGTATCAATATAGTTTCATTCTCATTCTCAATTAATAATTAAATAATAAATAAGATGATTCCAAATATAAAACAAATTTTTGCAAGTTTTAGATCTGAAGAAGATGAAATGATGTTTTCACGTCGTGCTTTTTATAATTTTATTGGATTTTTAGCTTCTTGTGTTGTATTTTCATTTATTGCTCAAAGATTAGATTCAAATTCTGATTTAAATCATTATAATAATCATATTATTCATTTAGTTAAATACTCTTCTGGTAATTAAAATCTGGTTATTTTATTTTTATTTCTGGTTCTTTTGGTATAGTTGATAGGCTTCTATATTTTCATTTCATCTTTCTATTTTATATTTAATTAATCTGTATACTACTTTATTTTTTAAAACATTCATTGTTTAAATATTACCGTAAAATATAAGTAAATAAATGAAAGCGTATTAGATTTATTTATAGGATTACTAATATTAAAATCAAATTATAAAATATTGAAAATGACATTAACTAAGTACAAACATGAAATTTAAATCATAAAGAACAAAAAGAAGTTAAAAGATAAACAAAAAAATTAAAAACAGCAGATAAAATGCATATGCAATTTAAATTGTCAAAATACTATAAAATAATATCCTATATTACTATATATTATAATATAATATTATATAAAAATTTATGATAAGAAAAAGCAGAAGAAATACATAGAGGAATATAAACAAATAAAAAAAAATAAAAAGATGGAGATATGGATAGATGGAAAAATCAATAACAAAAATTTAAACATACAAAAAGTGAGTAAACTATGGATATGGAATACGTAACAATAAACCAAAATAAAACAAAAAACTAAATTAGCAAAATACTTTAAATTAAATTAAATTAAATTATTTTATTCCAATTTCTATTCTATATTATTGTAGTTTAATATGTAGGAAAAAAATGAATTAATTATGTAACAAAAAAAGAGTAAAGTATCGAGGTATGTACATTAAAAGATTCAACTTTATATGAGTTAGAAGTTGAATCTGGGTCATCAATAAATTAACAACAACAAGAAAAAGAAAAACAAAATGATAAATATTAGATGATAAGGATTAGCAAAATGCAAATGGTAACATTGTATGATATATGAAATAAATCCCTTAGAGAATGTTAATTGATATAGAGGATAAGTACAATTGAGTTGAGTAAAATAATAATATAGGGTAAATAAAAGAGAGAGAGAAACAAAAAACAAAAAAATATAAACAGATCTTTAAATGTGTGTGTCATTGTCATTAAATATTCTAAAGAGGAGGAGAAGATTTAGAATTAGAGGAAGATGAAAATTCATTAGTTAATAAATATGCCTTTGCCATTTCATAAGCAGTCCAACTAATTGCAGTTGAAGGAACGTTAAAAACCACTCTTGGTCTTAAACCTTTTAAGAAAGCAGAATAACCACCTATTCTGTATAAAGCACTAGCAGCATCTCTGAAACCGTTTGCATTTTTAATTAAAGGTTCATTTGAGATTGCTTTTGTTTGTAAAGCAGTTTTAATACAATCAAATGGAGTTGTTACTGCAGCAGCAGCAGCACCTGAAATACCACCAGCAACACAATGAAGTAATGGATTATATGATTGATTTGGATTTAATAAATTTGAACAATATTCATAAACACCGAAATTAATAGCTGCAAATGGAATTGATAAGATTAAAGTTGTTGGATATGAAATGAAAAAAGTACTGATACCTTCATTTTTATAAATTTGGAATGCAGTTCTAAGTAGAGTATTATTACTACTACTATTATTAATAGATTTTAAAGCTTTAGCAGTTGATGATGTGGTTGTTGTGGATGTAGTAGTTGTAGCTGATGCGGATGCTGTAGCAGCAGCTGCAGAAGAAGAAGTCGCAGAAGGAGAAGCAGCAGCAGCAGCTGTAGCAGCTTTATTCTTTGATGAATTTATTAGTTCTTCATTCAATTGCATTCTTTGCTTTATAACATCAAATGGAGTCATTAGAGCATCTGACGTTATAGTAGCAGCAATACCTGATATTGAAGCAATTAAAGGATGTTTTTCATCAGTGACTAAATTATTATTAATTTTTCTATTTGATATTAAATTATTACATAAAGTTGTCTTTGTACTTTCAAATACCATATAATAAATAGCATGAGCTGGACCAGCACCTGTTATGACTGAAGATACACCTCTCCATAAAGCCATAGTACCTTCTAAAGAAGTAATTCTTGAAACTGAAGCTATTATACCTGTTGGTAATTTATTTTTACCAAATTGATTTGAAGAAGAAGAAGCTTGCATTCTTGTTTTAATAGCATCAATTGGGTACATTACTGTATGTTCCATAATACCTGCAAAAGCACCAGCAAATAATTGTGCCACTATTGGTGAATTTTCAGGTAGAGATTCATAATCTATTTCTATTGAATCATGTCCTATTTTAATTGAATGTGAAGATGCTGTATGTTGCTGTTGTGATGATGGTATAGAAGAATTTGATGATGATGATGTCATTATTGTATCTTTATTTGATAAATTTGCTGTGAATTCAGATGGTGAATTTTGAAAATGTGAAGAAACTGTGTTACTCATTATAATTTATTCAATAAATAAACTAAGTGAATTGTAAAAAAATATGAACAAAGTAAGATTTTCTTTTATTTTTTTTTTATTATTTGAAATGATTAAATTTCAACTATTGCAAAAAATGAATGAGAATTTAAAAATTATAAACAAGTGTGTATTTTTATTTGTTTTGAAAAATTGCAATACATATATTTATATATGTATCTGTGATATGTTATGTGATGTAATGTGAGGAGGATAATATATATTTTGTGAGAATGCAGATGAGTTAGTTAAATACAAGAATTTTAAAGTGAGTGTAAGGACTATAAAAGACTTGAGATGCAGTTAAATTATATGAAATTGAATTGAATTGAGTTGAATTGAAATTTAAAATGAAGTTAAAATAAACCGAATTGAATCCCTTTTAAGTAAAATTATATCCGGAAAAGTAATCAATATATATTCAAGATAAGAATGATAAATATTTTAATATAAATATAAGTATGAATTAAAAAAAAAAAAAGAGAACCACCAGATTGGAAGTATTTAACAATTTTAATAAATGTCGGAAATAAGAAGCCTAAAAAGAAAAATTCAATATTAAAATTCAAACAAAATATTCAAGACTTGAAAAATGAAATATGGAAAGAATAAAATATATTAATAATAATAATTATATTAATAATACATAAGATAAGAACAAATAAATGAATAAATGATTGAGTGAATGAATGAAAGAATAAAATTAGTTTAGTGTAATATAATAAATATTATCCATGTATTAATAATACAAGATCCAGTATACATAATTTAATGCTGGTAAAAAAAAAAAAAGAAAAATTCCAGTAATTGAAAGAAGCCAGTACTAGAAAATTAAAAAGCACCTAAAGCGTTTGTTCGTTTGTTTTCTTCGTTTGTTTTCTTCGTTTGTTCGCTTTGTTCGCTTTTCTGAATTTGTTAAGCAAAGCAAAGCAAAGATTTGGGACTGGGTGCCAGAGAGCTGCTGCCGTGCGGGATGACAAGCGGGCTGACACGCGGGGTTGACCGTCTGTCATGTTGGTAGCCGCCCGCGTGTTGTAAGTTCGGAGGCGCGGAATCTGGATGAGGGGAGTGTGGGGGGATTCCGCGAGGGCTGCGGGAGATTCGGGAAAGTTGGACAATAGACAAGAGCAATAGAACTTTCTCATTAATTTTTGAAATTTCTTTTGCACGGCGCGGCAGGAAATGAATTCTGGCATGCAGCTTACACGTTTCTTCAGTTCAGTTGAGCGGACGGAGGGGACCAACACACAGAGGTGGAGCCCTGGCTGGACTTTTCAATGCATGCACATGCATAATATGCACTTAATTTACGTTATCGCTGTTTAAATATGTAGATACATGTATGAATATGTAACAAAATGCAGCAATGATATCTTTACCAAATGCTGGAGTAGTTAACCCTGGGTTGAGGCAAAGAAAGATTGGAGCAAGATTCAAGTGGAGTTGGAATCATATGGACTCAGCTCAGATGGGCGGAATCTTTCAGAGAAGAGCAAAAGGCCAACTACATGACAGCTTGTCATAGGGGTAGAAAGCCAAGCCAGTAGTCAAATATCTATATGTGACAGTAACTTATATCTATTATTGATGTACAATTGATGTCATTGATTTGATTCAGATACTGGCAGTAGCGGATAAGAGGAGGTGCAATGACAGATCCGAGAGTGAAGGAGACCTGTGAATCTAATAACCAGCTGTGAGAAAGGGTGACTGGAAGAGAGAGAGAGTCAATAAGGTAGGTGCGGCTAAGCTATACTAAGTGATAGATACGGATATATATGTTGATGGGATCTAATAGATATAGTTAGTAATCGAAAAGAGGCTAAGACCTGATTCTAAATCTGCGAGTGTAGAGAAGGATTATCAGAGAGAAAAGGAAATTAGCTGTGCACTATGTGTATTCCACTCATTTCCACTATCGCATAACAGCACCGGAACTAGAATAAGCACACGAAAAACAGGATCTCAGTCAGCGGCATTTTAAAATACTATTGCAGCCATGGCTGGCCGGACAAGGAGGACAACCGTAGTAGCCATAAATAAATCAACCACCTCTGACTGCCGCATACAGCAGTCAAACTTGTATTGAATCTTTAAATAAATTAAGCGCCCTGAGATTTTTCGAAGTTTGTGAATTGAATTGAGTTGGAATGACTTTATTGCAGAGTTGTGTTACAATAATATGAGTCCATGTAAGAATGAACGCAATGTGAGAATGGCAGGTCACACGCTTATTAGAAACAAACATTTCTTTTCTTTTTAATGTAAACAAACAAGTAAACAAACAATTTAACCAATAACTGAAAGTAAACAGGTAATAAACGTTTATATCGGACGAAATATAAATATTTAATGGAATTAGTGGATAAGATAATAATAGCCCGCTCTCTCACACTTTATGTCTATAATTATCCACATTTAGCAAGAAAGCCCGCTCGCTGCTCTGTCTCCCTGCGTGTTGCGTGGTGCTGCCCAAAGTATTTGGTTCTGTCTTTGTAGGACATAAGACGGATCACAGCGGAGAGCAATGGCCCACAGCTGTCTTTGAGCGATGCGGCTCATTAGCGAGATTTCTATGTTGCCGTAGCTGAAAACCCATTGACTGAAGACAGGGTAGCGGATAATATTGTGGGGTGGGGTTCGTGTGGGTGTGCCCGTGCTTGGTGCTGGGTATATGCGGCTCATGGAGGGAAAAAGCAGTTAGCAGGCTGTCTCGCACTCTGAGCCACCGCAAATAAGCGATTTGTGGCAGCAGATGCGGCGCTAAGCCACTAAGAGCATTCCAGGACAGGTCAGAACATGCTTTCCAAAGGCCGTCAAGAAATTTCAATAAAGCCGGGCGAGCGCCTGTGAAAGTTTTTTTCAATGGCAGCCCAATCTAATTTCCACTTGTTTACTTTATTTATGTTACAGCTTAAAATTAATTAATTAAGTGTCGTAAATTTTAAAAGTGAATATTGCATTGTACGCTCAAAGACGACAGACAATTCCGATAAAAGACAAACTCCATTGTTAATTACACTCTTGCCATTTACTCCATTGCTAAATTACACTATTGCTATAATATTTTTCTATTGATTGTACTATACTCATATGCAAAATAGTGATGTAATTTTTTTACTGGCTCTCATTGGTCGTGATGAAGGAGGCAACCAGTAACTGGCTTTAGATATGTGAATTACTGGGTGAGTTATTGGATGACTTACTGAGTCACTCATTGAATCATTCATTCATTGATCGATTGATAATAACATGTCGATTCACTCTATTCAAACATTCTTTTTGAAATTCTTATATTATTTACTATACTTTTACCGAAATGCTTATGTTACCTATAGTACACCGATTGATAAAATATGACACGACACGACATGACACTATTAAACTTGACTGGAATCGACTCGATCAGGAACCAACTCAAAAATGTAATCGTTTAAAATAATATTGATATATGCATTCACCGTAAATTACATAAGGGTACAAAGAAACAGTTGTCATATTAAAGTATAACAAATATAAATATCATTAATTGATTACCATTTACAGTAATCTGTCTAGTGAATTAATTACACGACAATTAATACATTCATACATAAATTCATATTATCAATATCTGCCTTACACATCATGATATTCTGTTCATCTTCACCATCTTGAACTTCATTTTCTGTCAGTCAAAGAGAAGCACACAACTTAGTGTATATACTAATTAACACATATTTAATGTCCCCTCCATCTCTCTCTAAGTAATATCCTTGGCAGGGATTCTTGTCCCTACCACATATCTTTATACTTCATTTTCATTTTCATTTTCATGTACTGCTTTCCGTTTGCTCTGTTGTTAATCATAACTGCATGCAAAATTCTGTAGGAAATGCAAAAAATTCGCTTAATTTAAGCATAGATAAACACCAGCCAGTGTATGTGCAAAATTAGCTAAGGTTACACAGACTGACACTAGACTGGGCTGGCAAAGGCTAAGCTGGACTGGGTCGTCTCATGTCTGCTGCTCATCTGTGGTTCATGAGAAAGGCTCTGGCTGTCTTTGAAAATCACCAGCCGCATACTTTACTATTAGATATTTTGATATATCAATCCGTGCACCACACTAATTTTTAAAAAATTACAAATTTGAAATTTCAGATTTTTTCTTCATATCAGTCGATAGACGCCACAGAACAATAAAGTAAGGTCGATATTTACTTATTATTTGATTCTATTTGCCATTTGGATTGTTTAACGTGACAGACGCGTACTCCGTTTTATACATTTCCATTTTTAATCAATTTGAACTTGAACCTTGAACTTGAACTTGTACCAGGATGAAAGTTGAACTTGATATTCTAATCCAATTCTAACCATAATGATGTCATACCAGTAATTATAACCCCTGATTGTGATTGTAAATTGTGTAAAATAATATTCTATATTTTCATAATATCATAACAGTATTTGTAAAAGTCATTTAAGACAAGCTACAAACTTACTTATATAAATAGTTTTTCATATATATATAATTTGCTAAAATATAATAATATAACTAATAATATTAAAAATGGAGACAGTTAGAGTTGATGCAACTTTATTACAGCAATATACAGGTCGTACAATTAGAATAATTGGTAAATTAGAAGATATAAATTATCAATCAAATAAATTAACAATAAATTCAAATGGTAAAGTTATATTAAATATAAATGATTCACAATTAGATTTAATTAAAAATGGTAAAAATAATAATAATAAATCAATTAATATTGGTAATTTTATTGAAATTATTGGATTTATTAATAATGATTTAACAATTAAAGTTATTCAATTTTTTGATTTTGGTGATAATTTAAATGAAGATGTTTTAAATAAATTAACAACTTATATTCATAAAGTTCCTGAATTGTTCCATGAAACTTAAATAAAATAATATTATTAAATTTAATTCACATTTTTTGTTTTTCCTTCGTTTATGTATATTTTAACTCTTTTTTTTTTTAATTTAATTGTTTGTATTTTAATTAAATTTTTACTGATTTTAAATTTAAATTCTTTGTAAAAGTAAAAGATAAATAACTACAATTAAACGAACGATAAAATAAAAACCAAAGATTAAAATATTTATACATAAAAATTATATATATGATAAGGATAAAAATAAAATAAGAAAAACAGACAAAAGACAAAAGATAAAAAAACAGATAAAAGGATAAAAAAATATAAAAGTTAAATAAAAATATAATAGAATGTACTTTAAAAACACAAATGACCAAGAGAAATATAGAAATTAAAAAACCATGAATTGTAAGAGGGCAAAAAGATAGAAAAAACAGATAAAAAGCATACATATATATATATATATATGTTGTTTATATTGATATAAATTTCAATTAAACAATATTAAAAATAAATAATCTATTAAAATAGACTAAATATTAAAATAATTTATGAAATGAAATTTAATGTAATTGAAATGAAATGAAATAAATAGATTAATAATGAATGAATTGGTAAATGAATGTATATTATTATCAATTCAAATATTTAATCATCCCATCTTCTCTTTTTAATTCTTCTGTGATTTCCATCAAGACTAGCACTAACTAATCTTTGACTAGCAGGATACCAACCTAATTCAGTTGGGAATGGAGCTGGAGTAGCCATATTAATAAATGATGATAAAGTATATGACCAACCTGGTGTTACTGTAGAATGACAAACTGGAGTACCGGCTAAAGATTTATAATATGAAACAGAACTTGTTGGGAATCTTCTTGACCACGTTGTTGCTGTTACTGTACTACCAGGTTGTAATTGCATTGGTGCATATCTTGTCTTACCTGTTTGTAAAGTATATGGAACAGTCATTGAAGCTGATGCATTTATAGTAATTGAAACTTCTGGAATTGGAGCATTACCTGCACCAGATGGATTTTCAGAACCTGTCATACCGCTTAATGTAAATCTATTTGTATAATGTAATGTATAACCATTTTTAGCTTGTGCATAAATTTGAATAAAATATGAACCTGATGCACCAACATCTGCATCAACATCAAAATTCATAGTATAATTTGTAATTGAATCTGGAGTTACTTTAGTTCCTAATACTGAAACTTTTGTCATATCTAAATTTGTACCTGTTAATAAAGTGAAAGTATAATATAAAACTTCACTTGATAAATCTAAATCTTCTCCACTGTCATCCCATTGAACTTCGATAGATACTGATGATCCAGAAACGTTAAATGTTGAACCTTTTGCTGGTTCTAAAATATTAACATCTGCTTTAACATATGATATCAAAAATGATATTAATATGAGAATAGAAAATGAATATCTATTAAATATCATTTTTAATTTGATTTATTTTTATGTATATATTTATGTGAGAGTAAGAGTAAAAAATAATTGTTTTGATATGTCTATTTTTTTTTTCTTGTTTTGATCTTTTCCAAATAATGATTAAAATCACTTATTTTATTCAGTTGAATATATAACCTATTAAAATAAAATTATCTAACGAATGAAAATATGAATGAGTATACTGATATATCTATATTTCTGTTGTTTAAAATTATATGAGAGTATGTACAATAAAAACTAAATAGTATAGCCTTATTATCCTTTTATATAAGAATACTCAAACAGAATAAGTAAGTAAATTATAGCTTAAAGGTACTATTTTACAACTGTTTAAATAAATTAAAACAGAATAATATATTTTATAATGCTTTTTTTCAACTTATTGTATTTTATTTTAATATATTTTATGTTATGTGTATGTATTGGTAGCTATTGTATATTTCTGTATTCTGATTTGGATCTGGTACACTCACAGACAATAATACAATACATATACATAATACTAAGTGTGTTAGTAGCACGGTTCTCACTCACATTCTTATTTCACGCTGGTGCAAAGTCTATTGTTAGCTCCCCTTTGTCTATTGCTCTCCCTCGAAGGCCAGCCTCTGCTCGGGCGGCTCAATATCCCATCCCACTAAAGTTACCTGCCATGGCGTGAGACACGCACTCGCAGCGGCTGAGCCACCAGCTTTGCTGGGCGAAGCTGCTATTTATAGCATACGGGGATTTTCACATATTCTTAAAAGAGTGTGTAGCACCCGTACACCAATGAACAAGTTCTAGATCATCCTGTGGGTGGCTGTGACGATGTGCGAGAATATTGACCAGTTACCTAGACTACAGGCCGTTCTCTGCCGTCCGTTGAGTCTGGTTCTTGGCAGGCCAGTAGGTATTTGATCTGCAGACTCAAAATAATTCACATTACAAGTCGATAGACGCACAAATAAAGAAAAGAATAATCTTGCTTATATTAGCTGTAAAGCAAGAGCGGTGCCAGTGTGTATTGACAGAATCATGTGATCAGGAATATATCCTTGATATGAAAACCTGGTGAAAAATTGACGCACAAGCTGAATCTTCGATACTCGACTTACAACATCGGAACAGTATCAGATCGGTAGTTGATCAATCTTTGAAATCATCTACACGTACGCCTGCAAGGCTGAGGATTGACTGATTCTTGAACATTCTATATAGATATATAGAAGCTTGAAAAATATATATCAAGATATATATTCTCGTATGCCATTTTATAGGATATATCTCATTAAGATATAATATATAAGTCATCATATTTCTTAGATAGATATCACATACAATGATTTACTTGAAATCACTTTTAAGAGTTATAGACAATTCAGGTGCTGAATTAGTTGAATGTATTAAAGTCTTA
Source organism: [Candida] boidinii (assembly GCA_001599335.1). NCBI lineage: Eukaryota > Fungi > Ascomycota > Pichiomycetes > Pichiales > Pichiaceae > Ogataea > [Candida] boidinii. The sequence goes on along the minus strand of BCGP01000003.1, from coordinate 1,281,742 downwards.
AGAAAGACTCCAAAAAATTTTGCTGCTGTTGGTGATAAGATTGTTGTCGTTGTTCAAGAAGCTAAACCATTAACTTCTCAAATTGTCGGTGCTTCTGCTTCAAATAGAGTTAAAAGAGGTGATATTTGTAGAGCTGTTGTTGTTAGAACCAAATCTCCAATTCAAAGAACTGATGGTTCTGTCATTAGATTTGATGATAATGCTTGTGTTTTAATTAATCAAAAAGATGAACCAATCGGAACAAGAGTCTCATCTGTCGTGGCCAGAGAATTAAGAAAGAAAAATTTTAATAAAATTGTTTCATTAGCTCCAAGAGTTGTTTAATATTATAAAATATTATATTAACTTCACTCTCAGCTTTGTTTCCATATTCATTAATTATTATTATTTTTTTTTTTCTTTTAGTTTCATTTTCATGTCTGTCCTTTACCACAATGTACACTTAACAAACAGATTTAAAATTTTTTTTTGGTCCAATTTCTTCTTGTCTTAATTCAATTCAATTCAATTTCATGTCATCACTTCATATCATTTTTTTTCTTCTTTTTTTATTTCATTTAAACTGGTTTAATTTGCATTAATATTGCTGAATATCATATTATTCTCTGTGTTTTAACTACAAAATTCAAATTACATATGTTAGATATTATTTAAGAATATATATTTACGAATTATATAAAAGTTCAAATTTGTCTATAAGAATATTCATTATTTATTTCAAAAAGCATTAAAAATAGTCATGCAAATACACAAAAAGAGATAATACAATAAAATTAATCAGAAAAAAATCTATTGCTGATTTTCAAACTCTGCTATTCTTAAATCAAGGAATATGTAAAAAGAATAGTTAGTACCTGCCTGTATATAAAACTATATAAAATATAAGCATATAAATATATTATTATAACTAAAAAAAAATTAAAAAAAAGTAAAAAAAAAAAAGAAAACAGAATATGTAAAATTTATGTAAGTGAATACGTTAAATCACTCACTGATTGTATTAATACATTGCTTTTAATTTTAAGTTCATTATTTAATTTCATAAGTTTTGAATTTTCGTTTTTATTATTATTTGTATCATTTAAATTATCTTTATTATTTAATAAATGAAATGTTGATTCTATAAATTTACTCAAATTTGACATAACAGTTTGATCTATATTAATTGATTCGGAATTTTTACTTGGAATTGAATTATTTAATTTCTTCAATTTATTGTTAATTAAATATTTGAAATCAACTTCAATCTCTGAAGTATCTGATATATCATCTAAATCATAATGATTTGCTTCTGGGTGGTTAATACTGGTATTTTGCTGTTGTGATCGATATACTTGTTGGTTTGATCTAGAATCTAATGAGTTTACATTAGAAGGAATATCCTGCAGCACTTCATTAAGTGATATTTTAAAAGTATCCAAATCTCTATCAATCTGTAATAAATTATTTAAAATTTGATTATTATCTTCTTCAAATCTTGTTATATCATCTAGTATACTATTATATTCTGTATTCCTATTCAATAGTAAATTCTTTATTTCATTTATTTTATTTGCTGCCTCAACTTCATCATCAATATTAAGATCATCCACATGATATACTATATCACTATCGTCATCATTAATATTATCTTCTGCGTTATCATTATATTGACTAAAATCCTGGGACACTTTTTTATTTATCGCTTTGCCATTTCTATAAATATCATTTCGTTCTTTGAGTTGACCAGAACTTTGTTTAGACTTGATCGATTTTCTTGTATCATAATCGCTATGTCTAGATTTTGCATCTACCATGTCATCATCATCGTCATCATCACTATGGTCTTCTTCATCTTCATCTTCGCTTGCATTTTGAATGCTAGATTGGTCTTCTTTGTTGATATCAATTATATTAATAACATCAATATCTCCTTCCTCTTTTTCTAATTCTTTAAGTAAATTTCTATTGCTTTTATCACTTAATGATTTCACATTTTGCTCGTTTACAGTATTTGCTTCATTATCTATTTTTATGGAATCTTTATCCAGTATCTGTTCTTGTCCTTGTCCTTGTACTTCATCATCGTCGTCATCATCATCATCATCTCCAAGACTTAGAAGCATACTTAAAGTTTGTTTTGTATCTTCATCTAAATCATGACTTGAAGTCTCATATTGTGAATTTTCAATTTCTGTTTTCATAATCGGTGAACTCATTTGTCTGTTTTGTCTAGTCGGGTTTTCTCTTAATTTAACACGAGTAGGTGTGGAACTTATTTTTGAGTTTTGTTTCTCTGAATTAGGAGTTGGTGGTAATTTAGAATTAGATTTTTCTCGTAAATGCGATGGAAGTGGCGATGGTGATGGTGATTGTGTTGAAGAATTTCTTAAATTTCTTTCTATATTAATGGAATTATTAAACTGTCTATCTCTTGCAATTGGTGAAGATGTTGATGATCGCACAGTTATTATATCTTCAATTGAATTATTACCTTGTTTATTTTGAGAAATTAAATTATCTTCGCTATTTCTTTCCTTTTTTTTATTTGATGAACCAAAATAATTTGAAATGGATAGTCTTTTCAGTGAATTTGTAAGTGAAGGTGTTGATGTAAATGAAAATCCAACTCCTGTTTTATCCTTTTCTGTAGGATCTATAATAGAATCTGTATATTTAGGGTTGCTACTCATTATTTTTTGTTTTCAATTTTTATTATTATCATATATATGAGAACAGAATGTTTATATATTTACTCACAAATATATAGATACCGTGAGGAGGGACTAAATAATTATGATATTGAAGATCTTGACAATGTTTAATACGCGTTTAAAATATCTTGTGCAAAGTTTCTTAATTTATAACTAGTGAGCATGTGACTGAGGTGGTAAATATTAAAGTTTGTCGTCAGCCAGCTGCCCTATTTGTTACTCACAGTGAAAACTAAAACTTGAAGGATGGAATACCATGAAGAATACCTTGAAGAAGAGATTGGAAAGGGAAAATACGAACCAAACTGTGGTTATTAGCTTGAAAATTATCTCTAATCTTTAGACCCGCACAAGTATGCTATTGTCTAAGTTTTAGTTCCATTGACACGGTATGTGGGAGCACCAAGTAGGGCAGAGACAATGGCAGTTCTCGATACCGTGAAACGTAAACAGTTTGCTTAAGCGTATCTCTTCCATTTGCGGTTTTCTATGAATTTCACTTACGCATCACGTGATTCAATATTTTCCATGACAGATACAATTGGGAAATGCATGTGACTACTAAAATATTTATTAAGGTGCACAGATGGCATAAATTTGTTTTGTTACGTAATTCTCTCAATCAATAAATTATTAATTTTTCACTGTGGAAAACCTCCATATCCTCAGTGACAGTGACGACGGAAACGCTTCTGGTGAGAAATTAATTCACAAGTGGAAGAGATTAGTTAGCTAGTGAGTTTACCTAACTGAGATGTAAGACAGAATTTGAGAGAATTTGAACATGTCAAGATCAATATTCAGATAGTGTGTGCAAACAGTCAGCCAATCACGTATCTGAAAGCAAAATAGTTGGAGAGCAACGGTAATGCATACGTATCTTGAAATTTGTACAAGAAGGGTATAGATATATAAAATTTAGAAGTGATAATACACCTCTTATCTTGTTTGTCTTCAGATCTATATATAGATTTTAACACATTATTAAAAGAAAAACCACAACATGTCTAGAAGAGTACCATTAAGTTCACGTCCTTTATTTTTAAAAGGTTTACCAAATTCAAGAGTTTTAAAACAATATGCAAATTTAAATAATATTGCAAATTATCCAAATTCAGCAATTAAATTATCAAATGATATATCAAAAATTGAATTAATTTTTAAAAAATTAAATAGTAATGGTCATATGGGTATAAAACAATTTTGGAAATATAATTTAAGAACAATTAATTTCCATAATCCTAGTATTCCAATCAATGTTATGAGAGTTGATTGTAAAACTAAAGAAGAACAAGTTAAATGTCCATCAATTATTAATATAGTTTATGCTAATGGTGAAAAGAAAACACTTGATTGTAAAAATAAATTAAGTGATGATATTATGAAAGAATTTACTGAATTAACAAATTCTGAAAAAGTTCCAGAAAATGAAATTCCAATACTTAAAACAGAATCATTAACTGATAATATTGAATAAATTTAATCTCAATTTACACAGATTTTTATTTTAATTAATTGTTTTGGGTTTATCAAGTCAGTTTCGCTTACATATTCTTCTGTCTGTCTTTTAAAAATAATTTTTATTTCATTTATTTTCTGTTATTCCTTTTACATCTGCATATTAATTCCAAAACAAACTTTTCATAATCTTTTCTTTTCCACATATTTATTATTCATTTGATATAATTTTTTTCTACAATAATTATAGAAACATTTACATTTATTAACTCATTCAATTATTATATCCCCTTCATATTTTGTATATTCATTCATAATTTTTCATTCTATTTGCTTATTTATTCACATATTTTATTTTATTTCCATAATTTGTTAGAAACTGAAATTTAAATTTAGAATGATACAAATCTCTCCTGTATATCCTGTATATATATAAATGTAAATATATTTTCTTATTATTTTTATACTCACTAGTGATATTGATATATATCTATTGTTTTATTTCTTTATTGTAAACCAGTAATACTATCAATAATATGAAATTGTTAATTTACCTATGGTACTAAAGTCCAATCTTGTTATGTTAAAATATCACGTGACGATCCCGGTAAAATCAGTATTATATAAACAATATTAAAAGAAAGTAAAATACGGAATAAGAGTTATCAATTTTCCGTGGTTTGATTTGGATATCAATTTTAAAATATTGTAAGCGGTGTAATAATAAATTATGAAGAGGCTGAAGTTATAATTTACAAAGATGAAGCAGGTGGGGAATAAAAATGAAAACAAAAGTATATATTTTTAAGGGAGGTGGGTTATCTCAAAGAATTTAATAAAAATTATGTTTACTTTTCGTTTAATTCGTATTTTAAAAGTCATTAACAAATAACTGATGAAATAAAATACTATCAGCGGTTACTACTAGTATCATATATATATATAAGAGAACAGGGATAAGAATGGTAAATTGAAAGCATACTCCGCCCATAACATAATAACGATAAACTTAGTAACCAAGCCGTTACTGTCACAATACTGATTAAGTAACTATCTTGTTGTAAATTCAAATAAATGGAAAAAATAGGGAACATCTATATGAAAGACAAGAAAAAAAGAAAAAGATTGAAAAATACAAATGTTAACATAACATACCACTTTATTCCAGTTATTCGTTTGAGAGTGAAGTAATTACAATAATTATATATAATAATTTATATACATTTAAGCACAGTTAGTGTAATTATAATGTGTGAAAATTTATATTAAATCATACGGTGATTTGAATTGATATGAATCTGTTATATGTTATATCTGTAGTTATTTCAATTTAATTAAACTGTATTCTATTGTAATAATGATTGAGTATTATTGTATTCATTGTTGTGTCGCAAAATACTACAGAAGTTCAACGTTCATGGTTCCTTCCCACCCTCCGTTCGGTCAGCAAGTCTTGCCTCTGCCACTCTGTCATTTTACCAATTTTGGAAACTCCAGATCAGATCAACGTATTTGTCATCAACCAGGATATACAAACAGACTAGGGATAATTGACATTATTGGATATCTACAGGATAAGTGGTGGAGCAGAACAAGTTTGCACGTTTGTCCCTTATCTTCAAGAAAAGAGGCGGTTTATCAAGATCAGCGGAACTCCCCTTAGTGAAAAGACAGCCAGGAAAAGTTCTAGATCACCCACCACCCAGAGCAGCTGACAGCCACAGACCCACGAGTTTTCCCATCCACGAGCAGCTCATCCTGACTATGGTGCTGATGCTGCTAAGACACGGCTGGCTCGATGGTTTAACGAGCAATTGTCTATTGCCTTATAAAGTGGTCTGAGAAATGGCACCATAAATAAATGGCTTCAGCTTGTCTTTCAAGTGGCCTGAGACGGGAAACGCGACTCATCGTTCTCTGAGCATGCCAGTATGACAGCTTCCCGTCCAGGCTGGCTGCCAGAACTCAGGCCGCATGGCTGCACTGGGCTGCGAGACTAGCGCGAACGAGCTAAACGAGATTAACGAGGTGGTACCTTTTTCAGCTGATCTCAGTATTTATTCTTTCTATTTATTCAATTTATTCTTCTTTTCGTGTGGTTAAAGAGAATATTTGCAAGGATACAGCAAAAGATTACGGCGGCAGTTTTCTTGATGGAGGACGATTTCGCACGCGTTTGCTTTTGCCCTGTCTCTTCTACTCATGTGGCCTTGAAGGAGCCATCCCCACCGCTGTCTACTTCTTTATGGCTATTGCAAACATGGGATACATCAACCCAGATATTACTGATACCGAACCGAACCACTACAGCTTTTCGATTTCATAATGTAAACATTTCATTCGATCAATAGAACTTCTCCTGAGTCGTTTGTCGTATACCTCTTATACAGTTGAAAAAGTTCATAATTCTTTGATATACAAGTTTATATATATTGGTATATATATATATATATATATCTATACTCCCTTTCTCAATTGTTATTATTTTAAAAATCATATCATCAACTTGATTGTTCATTCAATTTTCATCAATACAATAACAATATGTCAATCGTTGAAGATATAGTCTCTACCGTTTCAAATACGGTCTTAGAGTTGATTACTTTTTACTTATCCTTATCTTTATTCCAAAAGATTTCAGTTATCATTGCTTTACCTTTCCTTTATTCAATTACATGGCAATTCTTATACTCTTTAAGAAAAGATAGAGCTCCATTAGTCTTTTATCCAATACCATGGGTCGGTTCTGCCGTTCCATATGGTATGCAACCATATGAATTCTTTAAAAGATGTCAAGAAAAACATGGTGATGTCTTTGCATTTATGTTATTAGGTAAAGTTATGACTGTTTATTTAGGTCCAAAGGGTCATGAATTTGTTTTAAATGCTAAATTAAATGATGTCTCCGCTGAAGAAGCTTATAAACATTTAACTACTCCAGTTTTCGGTAAAGGTGTTATTTATGATTGTCCAAATTGGAAATTAATGGATCAAAAGAAATTTGCTAAATCTGCTTTAACTAAAGAAAACTTTGTTAAATATGTTCCATTAATTAGAGAAGAAACTATCGATTATTTTGAAAGAGAACCAGAATTTCAAGGTAAAAAGGGTAAATTTGATGTTATGAAAACTCAACCTGAAATGACCATCTTTACTGCTTCAAGATCTTTATTAGGTAAAGAAATGAGAGCTAAATTATCAACAGATTTTGCTTACTTATACTCAGATTTAGATAAAGGTTTCACCCCATTAAATTTCATTTTCTCTAATTTACCATTAGAATCTTACAGAAAAAGAGATAATGCCCACAATCAAATTGCTTCCACTTACTTATCCTTAATTACAAAGAGAAGATCAACTAATGATATCAAAGATAGAGATTTAATTGATGGTTTAATGAAACATTCAACTTATAAAGATGGTACTCAAATGACTGATAGAGAAATTGCTAATTTATTAATCGGTATCTTAATGGGTGGTCAACATACTTCTGCTGCTACTTCCTCTTGGTTTTTATTACATTTAGCTGAAAATCCAGAATTACAAGAAGAATTATTACAAGAAATTCAAACTGTCTTAGGTGATCGTGAAGTTACTTACGATGATTTACAAAAAATGCCTTTAGTTAATAATACCATTAAAGAAACTTTAAGAATGCACATGCCATTACACTCTTTATTCCGTAAAGTTATGAACCCATTACCTGTCCCAAATACTAAATACGTCGTTCCAGCAGGTCATCACGTTTTAGTTTCTCCAGGTTTTGCTCAAACAAACCCTGACTACTTCCCAGAACCAGAAAAATTTGATCCACATAGATGGGAACAAATTGGTGGTGCTGGTGGTTCCGCTCCTGCTTCCGCTGCCTCTGATGATACCGTTGATTACGGTTTCGGTAAAATTACTAAAGGTGTCTCTTCTCCTTACTTACCTTTCGGTGGTGGTAGACACAGATGTATTGGTGAACAATTTGCTTACACTCAATTAGGTACTCTTTTGGTTACTTTTGTTCAAACTTTTAAATTCTCAGGTAAAGTCCCACCAATTGATTACACTTCAATGGTTGTTTTACCAACTCATCCAGCTGTTGTTGAATTTGAACGTAGAAATTAATATTTTAAATAATTTTTAGATCAAAATTTATCCCAAAAAAAAACCCCTCCACGAAACAGAAAAAAAAGCTTTATAAAAAAAAAAGAAAAAGTTTGTTAAGTATCTGTTTCACATACACAGATATACTTAATACTTGGCGCTAGATTTATACACTTTATATAGGCCATGTTTTTTTTAGGTTTCTCTACACAAGTTTGACTTCTTTATGTTTTGTTTTTATAAAAAAAAATTCATTTTTCTTATTTTTGTCCTTTGTTATCTTTATTTGTCATTTTATTTTAGTATATAAGAATCGTTTTGATATTATAAATAAATATCTCTCGAATGTATATTTTCTCTATGTGTGATATTTCATATTGCTGTATTAAATTACTAATTAACCTATAAATACCTAAAATACAATCTAAATATAACCAATAAACTTATTGGTTGAATTTTCTATAACTTGATTTATTCCTTAATATACGAATATAGAAAGGGAAAAGCAAAAGTGGTGAAAAAAACAAACTCTATACAATATATATATATATACTCCTAACGGTCATTGGTGGCAGATAATACTTTATCCATTTTCGAATCCTTTCTTTTGTTTAAATCTTCTTTAATGAGACTATTAATCTTGTCAGTTAATTCTTCAGCAATATTACTAGCATAATTACAACATTGCATAATTAACGAAGCATCAATAGGTAAACCACCACTTTTACTAATTTGACAAATTTCTTTATTCTTATTCAAAGTTAATGTCATTGAACCAAGACTTAATTGCTCTTCATTCAATGTAGCATCAACTAATATTATCTCATTATTTAAATCACCTTTAATATTTTCTTCTGTAGCACCACTGGTAATCATTTGTTCTTCCTCTTCTTCTTCATTGTCATTTGAGTTGTTATTATTGTTATTTGTACTATTGTTGCTATTACTGCTTGTCACTTTCTTACTTGAATTAATATTTGGATTGAAAAAATTAAATGTTATACAGATTGGAATATGTAAAATACTAAGTGGAACAGGCTCTCTTTGTCTTGTATCATAAATTATAACATCATTACCAGAAACTTCACAATCTGGTTTTTTATAATGTAATAAAGCCGTCATGGCTCCGATACAACAAATATCAATGAAATTACCATCATAATTTAAAAATTGAATATCAACTCTAATACTCCAAACTTTTGAACCTGCAATAATACATAAACTTTCTAAATCTAAAGCATTTGATCTTCTAACTGCTTTTTCAATTAATCTACTAATTAAAATTTCTTCATCTGTCTGACTCTTACTTAAACCAGTAGAACCACTTTCAAAAAATGGTGCTGCCATAGGAGATATCTCTGTGCTGACTTGAAATATACCTTCAAATGGTCTATCTTCATATGGTTGTACTATTTCACTTGAAACTCTGATGTATAATTTAGTCTTACCCAACGATATTTCCACCACTCCAAATTCTTTCTCATCTAATTTTATATCTAATTCCCTCATTTGTAATAATTTTCTGCTGTCTAACCTTAAACCTTGTTTCAATGCTTCAAGAATGAAGTCACGTTCATTTGTTGATATTTCATAACTTTTAGCCATTGTTGATATTTGTCCGATTTTGTTTTTTCCTTTATGAAGATTTTAAATTATTGTTCTCCAATGACAGTTGTGTTAAAATGACAATCAAATAGAATATCAAATTATTATATTAATATCTTAAAATAGTTTATGTTTCTTATAGTTGATGGTTTTTTTATCATGATTCAATAGAACAAACTTCAAACTTCAAGTGATCTCATGCTAGTTCAAGATAAAAATTTTAGACCTCTTCATGTTCTTCTCTCACCTAAAAAGGGAAACTTGCATATCTTAAAATCTAAATACGTCGATCGCTGCGTCTAACAAAGAAAGACAACTTCACTTTTGCCCCGCGGATTTGGGAATAGCGAGGGACTTTCTGATAATATGGCGGGGGCAAACGTCAAGACTCTCTGTGCTGACCACGGCAATCCATTCCCCACTACATTGCACACTACATTGAGCAGATTCAAGCAAGTTCATCAAGTTCCAACATATCGATGTCCTTATATCAAAATGTTATAAAAATTATATTTAACTGGCTAGATGACTTTTTATGACAAATTCATAAATGATTTATCATTTATAAAATATCAAATAGATTTAAAATTTCAAAAATGTTATCTAGAAGGGCAACATCATCGGTTGGCCGTCTTTTGCTATCAAGACCACCATCTTACTTATCCGGCTCCTTCGGTGCCATGGGAGCCATGTCAATTCAAAGAAATTATGGTGGTTCCAATTTGAATTATTTTTCAAAGCGTGAACTTCCAGCTAACACAATTGTTAGATTTGTACCTCAACAAACAGCATGGATTGTTGAAAGAATGGGTAAATTTCATAGAATTCTTGAACCTGGTCTTGCTATACTAATACCATTCTTGGATAAAATTCAATACGTTCAATCTTTAAAAGAAAGTGCAGTTGAAGTTCCATCTCAAAGCGCTATCACATCAGATAATGTCACTTTAGAATTAGATGGTGTCTTGTATATAAAAGTTATTGACCCATATAAGGCATCGTATGGTGTTGAAGATGCACAATATGCCATTACACAATTAGCACAAACTACTATGAGATCTGAAATTGGTCAACTTACTTTAGATCATGTTCTCAGAGAAAGACAATCATTGAATACCAATATTACTGCAGTTTTGAATGATGCTGCTCATGACTGGGGTATTCAATGTTTAAGATATGAAATTAGAGATATTCATCCACCTTCTAATGTTTTAGAAGCTATGCACAGACAAGTTAGCGCTGATAGAAGTAAGAGAGCTGAAATTTTAGAGAGTGAAGGTAAAAGACAAAGTGAAATTAATATCAGTGAAGGTAAGAAGGCTTCTACAATTTTAGCTTCTGAAGCCAAACAAGCTGAAGAAGTTAATTCAGCTAAGGGTGAATCTGAAGCTATTCTTTTGAAGGCAAAGGCTACCGCTGAAAGTATTAAACAAGTCGCCAAAGCCATCAATGAAACACCAGGTGGTAAAGATGCTGTTGCTTTACAAGTTGCTGAGAAATACGTTGAGGCATTCAGTAAGTTAGCTAAAGAATCAAATACAATTGTTATCCCAGCTGGTTTAGATAATGTCTCATCATGGATGGCAAGCGGTTTAGGTATCTACGATTCTTTAACTAAACAAAATAAATTGTCAGATCCTTCAAAATCAATTGAAAATAGCGAAAAGAAATAAACTTGTAAAAATGCATCGCCTATTTCCTCTTAAGAGATAAAACAAATTTTTTTACACATATCATATTTATCTAGTTAAACATTTCCTTTTGAATACTTTTTCTTTTTTTGTTTGTATATACTACATATCTATTTATATTTCTATATATATATATTTATATTTATATATATATATATCTTTCCCCATTCCGATCTCTGTTTTATTCAAGAAATCATTCAAGGGTGAAAGATAAAAGTTATATAAAAAATAAAATTAATAATGACAAAATTAAACGATACTATTCTACAGTTTGAATTAAAGGCATTAATTAGTCCTTTCTTAAAATTATTTAAAACTTCTATAAAAGTAGTTACGATTTTTTCTTAAAAAATCCATCTAGAGCACCCTTTCCTACTTCTACCTTCTTCTTGAAAAATCCATCTAATGCACCTTTACCAGAAGCTACTTTTTTCGTCGTTGATGCAGGCTTTTTCTTGTTGGCACCCTTTGCGGAATCTTTTGTTCTCTTTTTATTGTTTTCATTTATCGATGATAAATTGCCATTTAAAGCCTCAAGATTTGCAAGCGCCACATTTTGTTCCTGCTGCAAACTCACAATCTTGTCTAATCTCTCTTGGATTGGGCTGAAATCATACAATGATAGCAATTTGTTAATGTAGTAATCATCTAAATATGAACCCAAAAGATGAATGGAATATTGTAATTTGGCTAAATTCATAATTTTTTCATCTTCTTGTTTTGCTGTTTGTTTTTCTTCAATACTTCTCTTTTCTTCTTCGGCAATATCAATTATTGGAAGTTTGAATTTATCGTCAAGCAAAGATTGTTTGATTGACTCCGGAAATTGACTTGCGATTTTCTCAATTTTCATCTTTAAGTACTTCAATATTTTTTTTATTGATACTTTGTAAAAGAATTCTTCATTTTCTTCAATACACTCACAAATAACTTTCAAACTTTTGTTGAAGTCTATATCTAAATCAATTAAGCAGTGAAATGTGTCATTATTATCAAGCTTTTCAACGATATCTTCATATGATGAAAATCGAAGTTCATCTTCATTCTTAATTAAAACATTTTTATAGAATGCTAGTAACCAGTAAACGGAGTTGAATTTGGTTGCTATTTGAATTCGAGGGTCTTCCAAGACATAACCTTCCCCAGCTTGTGAATTTTCAGCGCCCTGGTCTATAATTTTAGTTTGGTTGAAAAGTATTGATCGTATTGGTTTCCCATCTAATGTCTCTATTGGTTGTTTCTTTGCGCTTAAATGTGGATTCTTGAAAGATATTTTGTTAAGTTCATGTATTATCGTACCATTTGGAAGACTATCTTTGTAAATAATAAACTGCTGTTCTTCTAGTGTCTTCGGATGCGGTAAGTTGAGAATTGTGTAAGTTTTTGATTCGGCAAGGTTAACGAAGCTACGATCCGGAAGTATTACAAATTGTATAGCTGCTGGATCAATAGGAGTCAAAACTGTGTCGTTTGTCATTATGTTTAGTTTTTTTGTGTTAGAGAGGCAAGTTTCCAGATCTGTGTTAGCATGAATGTAAGCTTCAAATTTATGAAATTTAAATATATGTAATCAATTATAGATTATCATGATTTTCAAACGTTAAAAGAATACTGATTTCGTACTCAGACGCGTATATCCTAACCGAAAAAAAAAATACGGAGAAATCAAAGGTCGCTTATTTTGGAAAAGACGTCGAGCGGCCTCTTGTCATTTTTAATATAGTACTTTGTTACTGTACAATCTTAAGGTTCAGAGGATTCTGAATATTACATAAGCAGCAATACAGAATCCACCTAGAAGAGTAGAAGAGCGACGAGATCTCTTTTAGACATGTTTCTTTTCTGTTCTCTTCTTAGCACTTCACATATCAGATCAGGGTATTTCAAAGTAGAAAGCAAATTTTGTAGGAGCTTGTTGTCTTCAGAAATGCATTGAATAAATCAATTTATAAGGTTTTAAACAATTGTTTCAACTATGGTATGTATTGGGTATCAGAATCCTGTTGGTGTAAAACAACAGTCTGTAAATATGCCGTTAATGGTCTTGTATACTAATGAAATTTATTATATTTTGAATTGTTCTGCCTCAAATTCTCTTTTGGGTTTTTTACTTTTCTTTTTCTTTTATTTTGTTTTCTTTTTTCGATCTCGATTAGAGTATTCCAAATTCTTCTAGTAGCGGTCCTTCTGGTGTTTCCCAGTACTCTGGTTTACCATCCAATTGGACTATTAAATTATCAAAAACCCATGGCCAAGAATATTTTTTCAATAAAATCACCAATGAATCTAGTTGGTACCCTCCTGAAGGAACTAACAAGGAAATACTGGCCGATTATATTTCCAAAGGTTTATTCAATCCTACACAAGTTAGAGTCAGACACTTGTTAATTAAACATCGTGACTCCAGAAGACCTTCTTCATGGAAGACCAAAGAAATTACCAGATCTAAAGAAGAAGCCATTGATACTTTAAAAGACTGGGAGAGCAAAATTCTTAATGGTTCTACCACTTTAGAAGAAGTTGCTAGAACAGAAAGCGACTGTTCGAGTCACTCAAAGGGTGGAGATCTTGGTTTCTTTGCTAGAGGTCAAATGCAACCACCATTTGAAAAGGCTGCATTTGCTCTTCAAGTCGGTGAAATAAGTGACATTGTTGAAACAGATAGTGGTGTTCATTTAATTGAAAGAATTGGTTGAGTTTTTAAGAAACAATAAATTTGTATCTTTACTTAGTTTGTATTTTTTGTCTTTATGTCTTTTGTATTTCTGTCTTTTTGTCTTTTTGTCTTTTGTGATTCCTTTTATAGCTACACTAAAAGTTTCATATATAGTTTAACTAAGCTTTTAATTTTTAAACTTCCCTATTGGACTCTTCCTGCAATAGGTTAGAAAAATTAGATATGCTGTTCTGCTTTTGCTTTCAGATAACTGTAAAATATATATAAACAACACGAATCTCCCGCCATTAAAAAATGACACAGTAAAACCCGTTCGATGTTGTGGTGCAGAGATGCATTCCTCCTTGTAGCGCTTTCTGGGAAACTCACGCTTCTCGCTGAAGAACCTTCGATCTCTGTGGACAGACACCGACAGCGATGCGACAAGCCAATTCCCGACATGCCTTTTTCTCTCCTGGTTTTGGGCTTAAACTGTAGGAGAGTTGTGTCCACTAAGGATCCCCAGAACTCTATTAGATTTCGCTATCATATAAATATATTTGAAAAACATTCCTTTTGTAATAGGCTTAATGTTATAACTCTTGTAATCAGCATTCCTGTATATACCCAATTCGCATCTTCAACTCACTCCAAAAATGAAAGTTTCCCAGTTTTTCTCCAGGGCTGTGAAGGTGAACAATCATTTCGCGACGGCTTTTTCAAGTCTTTCGTCCGCGCAGGCCAGCGTAGCCTCACTCACGTACGGATACGGAAATTGTCGTCATATGAACACAAACGCACATTCTGTTGCCACTCCATCCCTGACCAAGCCATACTCTTTCTCCACATCATCCAATTCTACTCATCTGTTGGTATCACATAATACTCAATTGACCTCTAATTCAGTGCAATTTAAAAAGTTCAGGGGAATTAATTTAAGCAATTCACAAGATATAGTTTTGACTTCTAAGAGACATCACTCCACTTGTTCAAGATATACGAGATTAGCTGAAAACATGTGTGGATCTACCGTGTATGTATACATTTATTTATTCTTAATCAAAGCTTCAATAGGATCAATTGTTTTACTAACATTGCATAAACTCAACTATGTCTTCTTTTTTTTCTTTTTTTCTTTAATTTTGTATTGATTCAGTATTAATACCGGTCGTCAAATTTTACCAACAAACGTCAAACCAACTCATTATAATGTCACATTAGAGCCATTATTTGATTCATTCACTTTCAATGGTGAAGTAAAAATTGAATTGAAGGTTAATGAAACCTCCGATTCCATTGCTTTACACACTGTCGATATCAAGATTTCAGAAACTTTGTTATCTACATCATCAGCCGCTGCTGGTATTAAGCCATTAGAAACTTCATACATCGATGATGATCAATCTACTGTTTTCAAGTTCCCAGAAGGCACTTTAGTCAAAGATGAAACTGTTACATTAACCATTAAATTCGTTGGTGAATTAAATGATATGATGGCAGGTTTCTACAGATCTACTTATGAGGAAAATGGTGAAACTAAATACTTGGCCACAACCCAAATGGAACCTACCGATTGTAGAAGAGCATTCCCATGTTTTGATGAACCTGCATTAAAGGCTACCTTTGATGTATCTTTAATCGCTGATAAGAAGTTTACTTGTTTGTCTAACATGGATGTCAAAGAGGAAATTGAATTAGATGCTGATAAAAAGAAAGTTTCGTTCAATACCACCCCTAAGATGTCTACATATTTAGTTGCCTTCATTGTTGGTGATTTGAAATATATTGAGGCTGATTACAATTACAGAATCCCTGTCAGAGTATACACTACCCCTGGTTTAGAAACACAAGGTAGATTCTCTGTTGAACTTGCAGCCAAGACTTTAGAATTCTTTGAAAATAAGTTTGATATTGATTACCCATTACCAAAGATGGATATGGTTGCTATTCACGATTTCAGTGCTGGTGCCATGGAAAATTTTGGTTTAGTTACATACAGAGTCGTTGATTTATTATTCGACGAAAAGAAATCAACTTTAGCCACTAAGCAAAGAGTTGCCGAAGTTGTTCAACATGAATTGGCTCATCAATGGTTTGGTAATTTAGTTACTATGGACTGGTGGGAAGGTTTATGGTTGAACGAAGGTTTTGCCACTTGGATGTCTTGGTACAGTTGTAACACATTTTTCCCAGAATGGAAAGTTTGGGAACAGTATGTCACTGATTCTTTACAACATGCTTTATCATTAGATTCATTAAGAGCATCTCACCCAGTTGAAGTTCCAGTTAAAAGGGCCGATGAAATTAACCAAATTTTTGATGCAATTTCATACTCTAAAGGTTCATCATTGTTAAAGATGCTTGCTAATTGGTTAGGTGAAGACGTTTTTGTCAAAGGTGTTTCAAACTATTTAAAGAAACATAAATACGGAAATACTGTCACATCAGATTTATGGGAAGCTTTATCAGAAACTTCTGGTAAAGATGTTGTTAAAGTTATGGATATTTGGACCAAAAAAGTTGGTTTCCCTGTGATCTCTGTTAAAGAAGATGGTAACACAATTTCAGTTAAACAAAACAGATACTTGACAACAGGTGATGTCAAACCAGAAGAAGATACAGTTATCTACCCAGTATTCTTAGCCTTGAAATCTTCAGAGGGATTAGATGAATCTGTTGTTTTAAACGAAAGAGAATCCACCATTGAATTGAAAGATAGATCATTCTTTAAGTTAAATGGTAATACTACTGGTATTTATAGAGTTGCTTACACACCAGAAAGATGGGCTCAATTAGGTGAAGATGGTAAGAATGGATTATTATCTGTTGAAGATAGAGCTGGTTTAGTTGCTGATGCTGGTGCCCTTTCCACATCTGGTTACTCTTCAACTTCTAATTTATTATCATTAGTCTCTGGTTGGAAATCAGAAACTAGTTTCATCGTTTGGGACGAAATTTTAACCAGAGTTGCTTCAGTTAAAGCTGCTTGGATCTTTGAAAATGAAGAAACAAATGCCGCTCTTCAATCATTAACAAGAGATCTTGTCAGTGAAAAATGTCATAAATTAGGATGGAAATTTGATGAAAGCGAACCATTCTTAGAACAAAGATTAAAATCTTTATTATTTGGTGCTTCTGCATCTTCTAAAGATGACAAAGTCGTTGCTGCCTGTAAAGATATGTTTGCAAAATATGTCGCTGGTGATAAAGAAGCTATTCATCCAAATTTAAGAGCTACTATTTTCAATACTGTTGCTTCTACAGGTTCATCTGCAGAATATGAAGAAATTTTAAACATTTACAGAAACCCACAAAGTGTTGACGAAAAAATTGCCGCTTTAAGATCATTAGGTAGATTTGAACACAAAGAGTTATTAGAAAAGACATTAGCTCTTTTACTTGATGGTACTGTTAGATCACAAGATATTTACATTCCAATGCAAGGTATGAGAGCTCACAAAGTCGGTATAGAAACTCTCTTTGCTTGGATGAAGGTTAAGTGGGATGTCCTTTATCAATTATTACCACCAGGTTTGTCTATGTTGGGTTCTGTTGTTACTTTATGTACATCAGGTTTTACCTCTGCTGAAAAGTACAAGGAAATCGAAGAATTCTTTAAGGATAAGGATACCAAGGGTTACAACCAAGGTTTATCTCAATCATTAGATACTATTCAATCCAAAACCACATGGATTAAAAGAGATGGTAAATCTGTTGATGAATGGTTATCTGTTAACGGCTACAAAGTTCCAGCCAAATTATAAATCTCATTACCAAATTCGATTTTAACCAAGAGTTAAAATATTTTTTTTATCTTAAAAATTTCATGTAATTTGAAACCCCTCTATTTTTTTATTCGTTCTTTTTTTTTAATTAATTATTTTTATTAGTGTTAAATGATTCCATTTATTGAAAAATCGGTAAATATAGTGTAAAAATAAAGTTCGCTCGACAGCGTACCCTCGCAACAACAATGCATGTTGTGCGTCTTGTCAAAATACTTTTACAAACCCCTCAATAATTATTTTTTTTAGCTAGGATATGTTCCTTGTATCTGCGACCTTTGTCTTGCGGTTCTTTTTTAGTAATCTATTAGATATTTTAATAAGGGCGAATTATTCAAACAGTGATAAATCAGGTCCATGAAATTTAAAAACTTTAAGTATATTTCAAAAGAAAAAAGATTTATATCTTCCAATATTTTAGAAAGAGAAGGAAATATTTACTAAAATGGATGGAAAAGTATTTAAAATTGAAAGACAAGGAAAGTTAAAGAAAAAACAACTAAAGGAGAAGCTTATGAGAGAAGCAGCAGCTGCAAATGCAGTTGCCACAAGTGTTGCTAAAGTTAAAATTGAGCCAAAGACCTATTCAGCCAAAGATGAAAAAATTCCGAACACAGATATTTTGTCAACTCCAAAAATAATTATAAAGCAAGAATCGTCAACTCCAATCTTAGACAGCCGCTATAAAACGGATAAAAGTAATTCTTTTGGGAAATACAACGAATCCTGTGATATTAAAAAGCACAGAAAGGGTGATGAAACTTCAAAATTAACAACTTCCCATTTCTCTGAAAACATATTCAACCCGAAGGGAGCTACAAGGGAACCATCAATTCAAGGTAAGACAGAATTGGCGAAGAAAGATGAAAATATTCAAAATATTGATAAATGTATACAGAAGAAACAGAGTACCATATATGATACATCTTCAAAAGATGCCACTTTAAAGCCAAGACAAGTGAAATTAGAAGATGATTCATTATCAAAGACCAAAAATACAGCTTCAATTTCACCGACTGCTTCACTTTCAAAATTTCAATCCTTCTTTGTGAAATTACCGGTTTCGAATGGACTATCGTCTACTCCTAATAATAATAATAATAGTATAATTTTTGAAGGGGATTTACAAAATGAAGATCAGGGAATTTCAAATATAAGTATAACAACAGCAGGTACAAAAGAAGGAGGGATAACTAATATTTTACAACCAACTGCTTATGGTAACGATAAAAGAGTTAATAGAGATCAAATAATCGAAGAAGAAAATAGCGTTATTATGGAAGAAGAATTATTATTGAAACAGGGGAAGTCAAGAAAACGTCAATTACGACAAACCAAAGAAGTTAGGAATAAAACCATAGATCTGGATTTAGAATCTTCTTTCTTCCAAGGTCTAAACACACCATGTTTAGGATCTAAACAGTTTATGAAAGGAGTAACTACTGAAGTAGACAATTTTAATTTGCTTAATCAAGATAACTTCAGTAAAGAGGCCACAGAGATATCTGAGATTATTGATGGAGCTCAATACACAGGAGCAAGTGAAAGAAATAATAGATTTAGCAAAGTAAATAGCATTGAAGATAAGAGATGTGAGCCTCCTGAAAAATATAAAGCCAGTTCTTCTACAAATGAAGATATTATAGATAAACAAGAACTTCAAAGATCATTATTTGGAGCACTTGATAATGATGGTGAAGAAAAAGAAGCCAACAGTAATTTAAATCCTCATCAAATATTATTTTTAGAATATGCTACTGCTGATTTACACGAATGGTCAACTGAAGGTTTCAAGATAATTCAAGAATATGAAGCTTTGATTAAAGAATCCATCCGAACAAGAATTAAGATGAACGAAAGATTTGCTAAAGCAATGCAGATATTAGACGAACATTGTTTTGGAATGGAGAATCATGGTGAACTTTTGAAAGAAAGAACTAAAATAATGGAGCAATACTGTTGCAAGATCATTGATGAAATGAGTTAATATATTTAAACAAAGCAATCAGCTCCAAAAACAGAAAGAAAAAATATTAATAATGATTTGCTATTTATACTTCTATTGATGACCCAAATGATATATCATATATATCACACGACAGCAACATATTTAATTTACAAGCCATATTAAGGAAAAAAAAACCACTTCTAGTTCTTCCTATATAATTTTAATTTGAAAGCCTTAATTCCCCTTTTGCTTTTTTTTTTTACGTCTTTGTTTATATCATAATACGAAAAATTTAGAATAAGCGAAAAAAAAATAGTTTAATAAGAAAATAAAAATATATTAAAAGTAGTTAGGAAGTCCTATAAAACAAACAAGCATTACAATGAAATAAAAATATCACATATAAAACGTCAGTTAATTTATTTTCTAGCACGTCTTGAACCTCTGTAAGAAGAGACAGCGGTAACATTTAATGGTAATTTGAAACCTAAAGATTTGATTAAAGATTCGGTATCTGGGTCAACTTCTAATTGGTTCTTGGTCTTAGATAAGTCTAAAGCAGAAACTTCTGGAACATATTGATCCTTTCTTTCTCTTTCTTCTTCTTGTAACTTGAAGGAAATACCTCTAACTGGACCTTTTTGAATTCTCTTCATTAAGTGAGTGGTGTAACCAGCAATCTTGTTTCTTAATCTCTTGGATTGAATTTCGGCAATTTCAGAGGTTAATCTCTTGTTGGTTTCAAAGTCTAAAGTTAACTTTGGGTAGTACTTTTCGATTAAAACCTTAGCGGCTCTCTTAACTGTCTTTGTTCTAACGCGACCCTGTAATAATAAGTAAAATATAAATAATAATAATAATAATAATAAAATAGATGTTAGTAAATAAATTTCAATAGTTTAATTTAAAGTTATATCTATGAAAGAAACTGGATTCAATGAATCAGGATTATAATGTGAAGTCTTTAGAAAAATGATAATTCAACACCATGAAATACTCTATTGATTTACAAATCAATGAAACATAATTTGTATTTATTGCACTGTTTTTATAAAATCTGAGCTAGATGAAAATTAATCATAACTTTTTCAAGGTGAAAAATAATATCTTCTCTGATAATGTCTTTTGAAATTATATCTAAAGTCAATTTTGTTTCCACACTGACATAACGGTATTACCAATGTTGAAACATTTACGAGTATTGTCAATATTGTAATTTCACTTTATTAATAGGAAATCTTTAATTATTAAATTTCAAAATTTATTGGACATATTTTTAAACTATTTTCGTTATGATTGGTTCTATTTTATATCAAATCTAATTTTTATTCACAATATAATATCTCTCTAGTTGAGTATCCTGTAATGTAATTAAAATTTTGTCTTTCAATTGTGTGTCTATATTACTATCATTATTCATTTTATAGATTCATTAATTAACTAATTCACTTAAATTTCAATCCTCCTGTAATGTTTCTTTCATTCGTTTTTTCTGTATAACTATTCATTCATTCATTTGATTTAAATATCACATACCATTTTCGGTTATTATGCTATGATTACACTGAAGTATTAAACAAAAGAATTTCTAAAATATATTGAAAAATGACCTATAGTTAATTTATAGCTAGCACTTAATTTTAATATAGTTAATAGTTGTTACCAAGATACAAGGTATAATAATGGCTCTATAATTTAGAATAATGAACAGGTTCAAGTTTGAACAAAATGAGTGAAAGGTAAGAGAGACAAAGCCAAACCGAGATTCGAAAATTTTTTACTAAGAAAGTTCACTCAACTGAGGGAAGTGAAATAATTACTCGCTCGTGAGAAAGCCAGAATCAATTGAAAAGAGAGAACTGAATAAGGGGAAGTGCGGGAGACTATCCCAGCGAGAATATAAATGCGCGTGCAAAGTCCGGCAGAGAATCTTTACCAGCCAGAGGTGCCAGCCGAGTAGTCTTAGTTCTCCCTGCAAGTTATGGGGGATGGGAACAGGCTTTGGAAGTCACTATTTATTTCACGGCACTCTCACTAGTTAACGTTCATCTCTAAGTAATACAAGAAGTAGAAGTTAGAGGCAAAACATCTTCAGAAGAAGGATGGGAACAAAACAAACCAGACCCGTAGTGGAAGCTGCGCTGGCGCAAGCTATTTCCAGCCAGTATGTATAAGATAGTGGACCGGATGGCCCGCTCATGGAACTACACCGCCAGCTCTTCTCTGCCAGTCACAGAAAATTAAAAAGCTGTGTCACGTGAGTATCATGTGATGCATATCTGCTTTAGGACAACATGGGTATTTCTCGGAACGCGAGCAGAGAATTCTCATACATTGTTTTTGCCTGGAGTACAGCTAGTTTCCTATTTGGGAAGTACTAGTGTGACTGTGACTGTGAATTGTGTTGGTATTATTGTCTTGCAACAAACTCAGAGTTAGAGTGTACGGGTGCAATGAATTTGAGAAAATAGAACAACCAACTTTCCCTGAAGAAACAAAATTTAATTTGAATATCAAGTGATTCCATCACGTGCGTAGATTTTTCAAAATAATTGTAATCGACGCAAAAGAAAATGAGGAATGGGTCGATAGTATTACAAGGGCGATTAGGAAACATCTATAAAATCTAAATCATCACTGATAGTCAAAACCATCAGTGAATCTACCTATCTCTCTCAGTAATTATCAGATAGCGCCAAAACCGTGTGTGTTTTCATTATCTCTCAAGCTCCTATACATTGTATTCATACTCAGTATTCCACTATCAGAGACTGTATGCATTTTGTATGGATACAGGTGCACCAACTTTTTTTGTGATGCTGAATGGGGAGTAATCGTTTCACAACCCCGTATCTGATCCGGGCTTTCTATCAATTGGATAGATTACATGAGTATAGTTCGTTTTTGTACAGAAATATCAATTGCAGTTCTGTATTAGGCTAAATTCAGTAAATAAATAGAGATTCATTCATTTGTATAATATTTCAATTCGTCTAATTCAATTCGTCTAATTCAATTCGTCTAATTCAATTGTCATATTATTTATCATATTTATTACACTTTTGATTCTTTTTATCTGTATTTTAGCCAATTTATTGACAAATTCTTATAAAAATTATTTTACTAAGTTGAAAAGTGTATTTTTATATTAGACGTGGAAACTTCATTCATTTATTTATTATTTTGATTTGTTTCCCCATTTTTTTGGACTTTTTTTTTTTTCCATTGTACCTATTTATTTGTTCATTATTTCATATAGAATAAACGTTTACAGACATCAAATATATTAGACTAGATTAAAATGTCAGGAAAATTTCATTGTGATGTTTGCTCTTCGGATTGTACTCGTAGAGTTAGAGTCCGTTGTGCTATTTGCCAAGATTATGATTTATGCGTTCCTTGCTTTTCCAAAGGTGAATCATCTGGAAAACACAAACCATGGCATGATTATAAAGTTATTGAACAACATGCTTATCCAATATTTGCAGCAGATTGGGGTGCTGATGAAGAATTACTTTTAATTGAAGGATGTCAAACTTTAGGTTTAGGTAATTGGCAAGATATTTCCGATCATATCGGTGGTAGATCTAAAGATGAGGTTGGAAAACACTATGAAGATATCTATTTAAATAGTGAATATTATCCTGTACCTGATTTGAATAAAACCTTTGAAGATGTTGCAACTACAGATTTCTTAAACCAGAGAAAGGAAAGAATTGAAATGAGAAAGAAGTTACCATTGCCTCCACCAAAAAAAGTGTTAACATCAGGTCCATTATGTGGTGAAATTCAAAAATTTATGCCTGGTAGATTAGAATTTGAAGAAGAAGCCGAAGAAGAAGCTGAGAAAGTTGTTCAAGATATGGTTTTCGATGCTGATGATTCTCCACAAGATGTTGAGTTAAAATTAACAATTTTAGATATATATAATTCTAAATTAACTTTAAGAGCAGAAAGAAAAAGATTATTATTAGAAGATGGATTTATTGATTATAAAGCAAATATTTCAATTGATAAAAAGAGATCAAAGGATGAAAAAGAATTATTTAATAAATTAAAGATTTTTTCAAGAATTATGAGTAAAAAAGATTGGGAAGAATTTTCAAAAGATATGTTAGCTGAAGTAAGATGTAGAGCTAAAATTCAGTTATATCAAGATTGGAGAAGAAATGGAATAACTTCTGTTGAAATGGGTTTGAAATTCGAGAAAGATAAAGTAACAAGACAAGCAATGATTCAAAGACAATCAACTGTTGTTGCAGGTAGTTCTCGTCATACTTCTAACTCACTATCTTCTGGTGTTCCTTTAGGAAGAAGTGGTAGACATCACTATAGTTACTCACCTGCTCCAGAAGGTCCTAGTGCTCCAGCAAAGAGAACAACAAAAGCACCTGCACCACTTGATATATCACACGCTGCTGATTACGATCTCTTATCAGATGAGGAAAAAATTCTATGTTCAACTTTGAGAATGTTACCAAAGCCATATCTTGCAATTAAAGAAACTTTATTTAAAGAATTATTGAGAACAGGTGGATTACTTAAGAAAAAGACAGCTAGAGATTTGTTAAAAATTGATGTTAATAAAACATCTAAAATCTATGAATTTTTCATTCAACAAAAATGGTGTAACATTTCTTGATAAAAAAAGAAAAGGAAACCACAAAACGTTCTTATAAGCTCATGTGGATGAGCTTTATCTTAAACTCAACAATCGCTAAAGAAAAAAAAAAAAGAAAAAGAAAAATAAAAGAGACTTCGTGTAATACCATTACTGGTATCTAGATCGATTTCTCTCTTTTTTAAGCATGTATACGTGTGTATATTATTTTGTATATTTGTAATAATTTATAATTGACTTATACTAGTTATTCTGTATCTTAAATCTTATATCAACCGCCGTAATTATCTACCTTAGAGCGCTATAGTGAAACCACAAGACAACGGATGAAACTGATTAGGTATAAGATATTTCCAAATTCCCAGATATGGTTATGATGTCAGAGCATTGTCTTTCTACTAAATGACAACTGTAAAGAACGTGAGAGTAACGCTTTGACGTTCTCCCAGAGCCCGCTTTCAGTGATAGGCTGGGAGTGCCGGTAGAATGTCGCGGCCCAGCAGTCTGTGCCTCGCGACACTTTACTCTCCTCGGTCCCATGTTTTTGAGAGAACAATGGTCCGTCAAGCAAAGCAATGTAAGGCGAAAGAAGGACAGCTCTTAAATCACAGATGATCATTAACCCTAGTGTCCCTACATCCTACATCCTATTGAGACTCATAGAAGATGTAAATGAGCCTAAACATGACTCTCTGATCCTGATCGCAGACAGGTTATCATTAATTGTCTTTGTTAGTGGTGATATCCAGATGCGACTTAGTGAGATGGTTTATAATGTGCGAGGTCTATAGTCTATCTGATCTATCTAACCGCTAAAGAAGTGAGCCATTTTTCAAGTTTCCTCTTGTTCTAGGATATCACAATTAACGCAATTCAAAATCCCTTCTGTGAATAAGTTTAGTAGTTTATCAACATATATTTATCTGTATGTACAAGTTGCATTTTAGTCAATTGGTTGAATTATAACTAATAAGTGTAAGAAATACAATCACCAACATACACACATATACATAAATCAAGATCATGGTTTCATTGTCTAAAGTAGTATTAACGTCTATAGCGTTCGGCCAATCGATGGTCTCAGCAGCAGGTAAAAACCAATGGTATCCTCTTGTTGACGAAGAAGAAGGTGTTCAAAGATTAACAACAGAATATTCAAAGGGACAAAAAATACCATTATCCTGTATTTCAAGACAGATAGATAATGGTGAACATAAATTTGATTCTAATGGTAATATAATGTACTCTGAGTTTCCAAGGTGTCTTGAAACTGGAGAACCTTTGACTTTCCAATACGGTGTTAATGAAGATATCAAATGTTCAGTTAAATTAACCGACGAACTTTATCATCTCTTCCAATTATACGTTCACGAAGATGCTCCATTCAGTTGCAGATTACCAATTATACCAAGACAAGAATATTATGTGCCATTATCCCTATCATTTAGAGGTCATGTAGCAGAGAGTCATATTGATATCGATCCAGCATTAAATATTATCAACGTTTTACCTGAAAATGGATTTGGATCCATTATTAGTTCTGTTGGTTGGAGTTCTGGTACAAATACCACCAGAATTGTTATCGGTGATACTTTACCAATACAATTAGCCATTAGATGGTTAGAATCTGCCAATGTCGTGACAGATGTTGAAAGTAAAGATCAAGTTAAAGGTTACGGTGAATACTATCCAAGTGGTTTTTACAAATTACCAAATGTTATTGGCGGTTATTCACTTTTCAGTCTTATTATCTTCTGCTTCAGTACTTTAATCATTTCAGTTTCCATTGTTATCCTTGTATTATACAATAGGATGAATAAAAAAATTATTAAAGAATTAGGTTATAGACCAGGTGCTTCTGGAAATGAACTAGGTTTAAATAAATCAGATTAGATATTTTCAAAAATTATAAAAGAGAAGAAAGAAAACTGAAATGATTCTTTTTTTCTAACTTTTTCATTTTTGTTTTGTTTGTATTTTATTCCTGTTTTTTTGTCTTTCCCCTTATCTTTGTTTTTCTCTTTTTCTAATTTACTATGTTTACATTTATGATCGTTCCAAATTGTTTTCAAAAAAATTTTATTCTAATATCGTTTTTGTTGATATATATATACATATGTATCTGATAGTTTATAAATATAATTATATATTATACATAAATTTATATGCATAATTTAATACGTAAAAATCCAATAAACAGCGTGACGTAGAGAGTTTTAAGAGTTTAAAGAATCCAAGAATATATAAATCACAATATTTTATGCGTAATTTTTTAAATCAATAAAATAATTAAGCGTTATGACATTTTGCAATTAAAATATTTAATAATTGATTTAATTTTTCAGTTGGTTTTGGATTTTCTGATTGTAAGAAATTTTTAGTTAAAAAATCAACATATAATTGTTTAATATTTTCAATTTTTTTATCATTTTCAATAGATTTTGATAATTTTAATTTTGAAATTAAAGATAAGAAATTTTTAACTGATATTTGTAAATTATAAGTAAAATCATCTGAATCAATCTTAACGTATCGTATTATTAAAGTTAAATCTAACAATATAACTTTTTCATTATTTTGTAATTGATTACTTAAATTATTAATGATATGTTGACATAAATAATTTCTATCAAGAGTTGTAAAACTATCAAAAAGTTTTAAAAATTCATTTGAAATTTCTAATATTTTTTCAATTTTTTTATTTTCATAATTAAAATCATTTTCATTTAGTGTCTTTAAAATTGTTGATAAACAAACATCATAAATTGTTAATGCTATATCACCTTTTAAAGCTGGATTATTTTCTGGACTTCCTAAAACATTTACATCAATTTCAGGTAAATTATTTAAAGAAGTTTTGATATCTTCACCATCTGGTAAAAATTTAATAATATCTGTATTTGAATCTAAATCATTTTTATCTTCACCATCATCTAAAACATTTTTACGTTTATTTTCAATTAATTTTCTTTCTTTTTCTAATTCTAATTGTTCTAATTGTTGTTTTTCAGTTATTAAATTTAAAATTTTTCTTCTAGATAATAATTTTGAAATATAATTTAATTCAAATTTTGCATGATTTAACCATAAATCTAAACTTTCAGAATTAAATCTTAATGATCTTTGTAATAAATTTCTTGCACCTTTTGCATTTGCATTATATTCAAATTCAAATTTAGCTGCACTTAACCATGCATTAATATTTCTCGGTTGAAGTTGTAATAAATTTGTATAAGCTTTATAAATTACTTTAACACTACCATTTTTTTTAGAAAATTTAATATATTCACTCCATAATTGATTTTCATTTGGGAATCTATTTATCGATCTTTTAAAAATAAATAAAATTCTTCTATTTATTGACCAATCACTAATAGAAGCTTTTGTATCTATAAATGTCTTTAATCTATTAAATCTTTTTTTTCTTAATTTTTCTAAATTTTTTTCAAATTTAACATATTTTAAAAAATCATATGGTTTCACACCTCTTGAAGTTATTCTATGCTCAAAATCTGTTCTTTTACGCATTATCATGGTTATTTCCTTTTTATCAAATAAATGTTTTCTCTCTAAATCCTGTAATTCAGGAACAGTTTGTTCCAAAAAAAATCTAACTTTTTCGGCCATTTTTAGAATATTTTCAAAATCTTAGTTCGTTCTTATGTGTAAAAGACTAAAAATCTTACTGAGTTAATATATAAGATTAAGTTTTAAATATAAGACACTGTTATACTCCAAGTTTAAGTACTTTCCTTTTCTTTGTTGTTTTCCTTGATGCTAATATCTACACCTTCAAGTTCTTCTCCCATCTTCTTTCTACTCCTAACAAAAAAAATTTCTGAAATTTTTTTCCCCTTTCTGTAATAAACAATACAGTGAGAAAAAAAAAAAAGAGCATCTTAAAAACCAAAATAAAAGTTAGATAAGCATAACATCCGTACACACTAAAACGGACAGTCTGTTAAACGGATTCCTGCATCTTACATAAGATTTTCTTTTGGGATTAGATAAGAAGCGAGATGAGAAGTTGTGATTGAGATTTGAATATTAAATTTATAGAAACCAAACCTAGCCAGAGCGAACAATAAGAAAAGATGAAAATACACACATGTGGAACGAAGTATGGGCCAAAGTCAGGACTCAGTGACTCGTATCTGGACTGAAATAAGTATTTAAGTGAGGGTAAATTTCGCACGTAAAAATCCAGAGATCACTTGTCTGTCTTTTATCTTCTTTAACCAAAATTTTTATTTTATGTTGCGTTGCATTGATCAGCTGCTGATACAACTATCGAACCAACTAGCTTCCTGATACTTGGCAGAATCCAAATTAAGGAAAATAGCAACCTCTGTACAAAGGGATACCTAAGATATGTGACAAGAATCTAAAATAGATAACTATACAGACTTAACCTTAACAGCCAATAAAGAAAAAGCAGCGGTGAAATGTATCTGCCTGCAAAAAAAACGGAGGTGCAATGAGAGATGGACGACAGGCTTGTAGCGCTGTATTGGGAGCAATGTAATCATGTAATCTTCGGGCTCCAAGTGGCTGAAGAACATCCTGATTTGGAGTCCTGGTGTGGCTGGGAGAGGATTATCCATTTCACAGCGCTGAACCTCGTATAGCTTTTTTGAGCGGCACCATCGCATATACGGAAAACCAGGAGTGAAATGCAGAAATACATATCTGGATCCATCGACATCAACGTGGGGATGGTGATATTTATCCGCTGGTGGTAAATCTTAGATGATCGTGTGCAGCTGCGGCACTTAACAGCCGGTGCTCAACTGCTTAAAACTGTATGTAGTATATATTAGGGCCACAAACATGGTGGATTCCGTGGCCGAGCAATCTTTTTCCGCTAGCAAACATCCACCTTCTTATCTATCTATAGTTCTTGCTGACCCCCAGGTGTTCCCCATGGACTGAAGAAATAGGAATCGATTCATATTGAGGGATATCCATATAATAACTGGCAAACCATATAATTCCTTCTTCTTTTGACAATAGCAAATATAATAAAGCTTTTGACTTTGATTTATTTACCTATCTAGCAATATTTTCGTGGCACAGCGCTTCAACAAAGATAACTATGAGCGCTGTTAAATACTTAGTGGAGTACTTCTCATTTTGGGAGCTTGAAATGACAATTTTGTATATTGGTTCATTGTTTGGTGTTCTTTTCTATTTAATTTCCGCCATTTCCAGTCTATTTCCACTCTTTGGCTCACATTTTCCTACTGACAAAATTGGGTGAAAGATCTTCTCACAAGAACCCGAGGGTGAATCTTACTAAAGAGACCTCCATACAGATGGTGCTGCAAGGTGCTGCATTACCCATCCCGGTTTCTGTGTTCTGTGCAGTGCATGCGGCGGAGGCATCTTGTACGTATTATGCATATGATTAGTGAGATACACATATATACTCACATATGTTTTGCAAACTGTGCTGTTACGTGCATCCAAAAAGTCAACTAAAATACGATAGATGAACATTCCTAAATGACAGGTTAAAAAATAATAACAATAAATAAGGTTTACATTGTAATTTACATTGTAATTTACATTGTATCGAAAGTAAAAATAATGTATGCTTGATTGGTGTGACTCAAGCAACACTGTATTGGTATGTCCGGTACTGTAAGAGGCCGGATACCATCCGCGGTCTTTATTGTTTTCCCAGCTTGCTCCAGCGTTATCCAACGTTATCCAGCGTTATTCAGCGTTATTCAGCGTTATCCAGCGTTATCCAGTGGACTCCGGATTTGCAGTGAATCTGGAGCAGATTGGTAGATGGATGGAGTGAAAACACGGACTGGCTCCTGTCCTGCTTCAAACCACTATTCTGTCATGTCATGAAGAGATGCAACTTCAAATATCTAATAGGATACCAAACACAGCTATGTTTTCTATACAATCTATAATTTCAGAATACAATAGATTTAAATGACAAAATGTCACTCTATTTTTAAAAGGTTTCCATAATTTGCTTTTCAAAGTTCCACAACTTGGAGCACAATATTTTTATTTCATTTCTTGAGCATGCTGGTATGATGAAAAAAATTACCTTGTTTTATATTAATTCTTTACTCTGATACTCCAGTAACTTCTGGCAATCAATCGCCCATTTCATAAGCATGCTTAGATTTCTGCAATAATCCCACGTAAATCAACGTAATATAACTAAACCACCCGTCAACATCCATGATGATTTTTGTTTTACGAATAATGAAACTTTAAAATAAGTTAACGACAAGTCCCAGATCTGAAGAATAAAAAACTAAAAAAAAATCAAAACATGCATATACAGTTCGTAAATTTCTTACTTTTCAGTGGAGAAATTTCATCTTAAAACCTATTTTGTTATGTTTGCAGTAATTACAAAATTTACAATCTTGCAATCTTGTTCAGATTACATTGCATTGATGTCCTAAGGTAAGATACATGAGTCATGAAACCTTTTAAAGAGAAATAGAATTTTCGTCTATTGATTCTAGCCAAACTCATTCTGAAAAAAATTCACAATTATCTATGGCATTATACAAAAATTATTTATAAGCAAAAAGAAGGATTTACCAATATTATTTTTTTCATAACTCTAAGCAGTCCCTTTGGCTAACACAACTTTATAATTCCTACATCTTATTTTTCGTACAGGGCTTCATAATATTCCTTTTTTGTAGTAATATAAACTATATCAAGAGATTATACACAGTTAATTTCAAAGGAAAATCAAAGAGGAAAACTCAGTGCACAGATCTTCTTTGTGTTTTTCTCTGCTCTTTTTGAATTCGATGTATTTTAGTTGTTCCTCTGATTTCAAGTATCTTCAGAGTATTGCATAATTCTTCTATTTATAATAAAAAAAAATAAGAAAAGGTTAAAAGGGTTGAGAGAATGCAATCCCTATCAGAACCAAAATGAATAAAAGGTACAGTTTTGAAGAAATAAAAGACTCATAAATTTGCAAATTTGAGCTTTCTTAAAAGATTATGTGGATAGAAACCATGAGAGTGATGATAAATTACTCCAAAATATTATATTTGTTGAGAAAGTCTGTGCAACAATCAATGGTTACTAAACGCTTCAAGCGCTTTAAAATTCATCAAATATCATTTGTTTAAAATTTGAAAAATAGTCTAATTAGTCATTTAGAAAAATAAGTATACCATAAATATACTAGTTTGAATTTGTAAATCCTAAAGATATCGATACCTAGCACTACCATATTGCCTAACCAAAAAGGAAAGAGAAAAAAAAGAAAAGACACATCTTTCTTTTTTCTTTTCTTTTGACTATCGCATCGGTCAAAAGCTTTTATGGTCATTATCTTAGAGTCTAGACCCAAATATTTATAAATAAATTATAACAAAAGGAAAAAACTAAAAAATTAAAACGTTAAGAAGACAAAAGAGAATTTTGTCTCTGACTCTTATTTGATTTCAGTAAAACTATAGTAGTCATTATCAGAATGTAAAAGTGAGTGCTGAGAATAAGTGATCAGAGAAGCAAGAAAATGACTTCGTAGTAAAAGTAATCAATATACTAACATCAGCTTATTAGATATTGGACTGCTGGGGAAGTGCGCTGGTTCTCCTTCACTCAAGGATCTTCCTCTATTCTCATATTTGTTTTGATTGATCATTTTGTTTATTACCTTTTTTTTTAAATACTTATTACTCCATTGAATCCTGGAAAACTTAATGAATTCTAATTCAAAAATCCAACTGGGACTTTTCTTCAATTTAAAGAAAATAAATTGATTTAGAGAAAGACTTTAAAATATCTCTAATTTTAAGAATCAATAACAATAATTTGAAAAAGGGTTGCTTGTTTAAATAAATACTCACCTGAGTCAGATGTCGGCAAAAAAAACAATATCAATAAAATTATTGGGTATACTTTTCCAAAATTCTTGATACTACCATGTAAAATAAGCTAATTTTGATATATGATATGATAGATATAAGTGTCAATAAAGTTATTCTTTAACAAAAACTGCAACAAGTTTTTAAAACTAAAAAACTTATTCTCTTTTGGATAAACCGTTTTAGTATAATTATATGTAAGAAAAAAAACTTACTGCATTATGATTTATTCCTTTGAGATTCAAGCACTCGGAAGCAATAAACTCTGTCTATTAGTTTCGGTAACTGCTGAAGATCATTCATTGGTCTCAAAAGCTGTCGTTGTTGGATGAGATTCAAAATTTATTAATTTCCTGGTCTCAGCATAACCAAACTGAGATGATGTCTAAGCTGTTCCAAGGATAAGTGAGTTTCTGGATTATGCAATGTTTTGCGTTATTATGCATTAAGCAAAATTAGAAGAAAAATATCTCATTGTGAGTATTTTAGTCTTATGCAAGCGGCTGATCCGCGGTAACAGTTAGCTGAGGGTCTAGCTGGCTGAAGGTCTAGCCAGCTGAGGGTCCACCTGGTTTGGCTGAGGGTTCACCCGGCTGAGGGTCTAGTTTGTTAAGCGCCTGGAGAATCATAAAAGATGCAAGCAACTAAAGCCAGCCGGCTGAAGTCAGGCATGTGGCTGGAGATCTCTCATTACCTCTGCTACTCGAGGAGTCACACTCTTTACTTGATCGGCCTGGATAATGTCAGTGCATGTACAGAGAGGCTAGGAGCTTGAGAGATTTTCGGTGCAGGCAATCTCGAGCCATAAAGTGGAATTTCGGTTTCAGCTCAAGTAACTAACAGGATATAGCCATAAAAAAACTGAACCTTTGAAAAAAACATATATGGAAGATAGGCTTCTTCTGTTTTATACACAGAATACGGTTAAAAGCAAAATTTGCATTTTGAAAATTAGCAGATAACAATAGGAAATGTCAAAATACACAGTGGTAAAACCATAAGAATACAGTTTGTTATCTCTATTCATCTTGTTCCAGCTTGGTTGATTAATAGACGTCAAATTCCACCTTTTTAAAAGTTGCAAATAGTGGTGGTCGTCAGATGCAACCTCTCCATAATTTTTTGCTGGACATTGGGTATCAAACATGGTCTGCCTGAGCTGATTCTCTAGCATGGGATATAATTCCGTTAGGCTACGATGCTTCTTCTACCAGGCAGCCTAATATTGATTTGCGTAGGGTGCAGACTGCAGAGTGCAGGATACAGTATGCCCCCAATTCCCCGCTGTGTGTGCAGGCTGAAATGCAGCAGGAATTCCGGACCCATCTATATTCGCATATCCACATCAGTGCGGATTGCAATAAGCAATTTCGTTTAGTAAAGGTCTATAAATACGTTTCCGATTTATAAGTATGAAAAAGTTGTAGCCTGTAAGTAATCCTTGTACTGATCATGCAGCTGGTAGCTTCTATGATACTCTTTTTTAACCATGGAAAACTAGGGAAAGCAGCAGCTGGGGCTGCAGCTACCGCCCAATAGGAGAGAAGACAAACAGAACCGGTTATTCATCTTATCATGAAAAAACAGTTAAAATTGATTTTTCTTTGTCAAGTAGATGATGAATACTCAGTCAAGTAAATTCAAAAGGATATCAGCTTGTTTTTACATCTTTTAATCTTTAAAAACTATCACACATAAGTTTTCAAAAAAGTTTCCGGTAAAAAAAGAAAATATCACCAGATATATACTACTGTAAAAATTGGTAGGAGCCCCACTCAAATAAGCAGATATGCAAATAAGCAAATATGCAAATATGCAATAAGCAATAACTAATAAGCAATAAAAAATAAAAAATAACTAATAAGCAATAACTAATAAGCAATAACTAATAAGCAATAACTAATAAGCAATAACTAATAAGCAATAACTAATAAGCAATAAGGCGAATCAGCAAGTTAAATATCACTGCTATAACGTTAACAACAAAGGGTAAAAAAAGGAAACAAAGTAGAAGGAACTTTTCCTTGACTGCAAACTAACTGCCTTCAAGTTCGAAGAGCACGATTAGGCAAAAGAACAGTCGTAGGAGCAGGTACAGTAATTAAATGAGCAGGTACAAAATAACATGCGGTAAAAACGATAAATAAATTAAGAGTTGCATGATCAAAGCACAATAAAAAGAAATTGCAAGACATTTGCTATGAATCATTTATAACAAAATCAAACTTGATGAAGCTCATTAAAGAGAGACTTAGAAGGACATTTCATATAATCTAATTAACCTAAAACATTAGTTTCTAAAGACATTTTTGGTAAAAAGCGCCTCCTTGTTCTACAATTTAGTTTAGTCACTGCGGATTCAAATAGTACAGGGTGTCGATAAATGTATTAAAAAAGAATATTTTAATTTAATAAATTAGGTTTTAGAGAAACCAATAGTCTCATTAAACTACAGTTGATCAGCTAACCGACCATCTTTGAATCTATAATCCCTTTCTCATTACTCTTTTAGTCCTATCCCTCTATTCCTCATTTGACTCTCCGAAATGTTCAACTTCAATTAGTATTGTTATTTCATTGCCTTCTTCATGAGGATTGGCTCATATGTCATACATACCTGAAGAATTTCATTTAAAGTTTTAGTTGTATAAAATTTAGCTTTCTGCAATGTATTTTGAGCAGTATAGAATCATCACAAAGCACTCAAGTATAACAACTCAACTAAAACTTTGCTAGGTTTTTCTCTCTCAGATAGAGTTCTCAGAGTTTAATGCACTCATTCTACGCTTTGTTTTATTGTTTAAAAATGCATTTGCTAGTAAAGAGCGCCGCACATAACATTTTGTTATGTACGAGATTCGTAAACATGAGCCGCATCTGCATACGGTTTTTGGATTAATAAAAAGTCTAATATTCTGGTTATCGTTGCTGTGGGGCTAATTGTTCTTCTCTGGGTTTTACAAATAGCTTACTTACTATTCTCTTTCTCTTTCTGTTTCACTGTTAAACCAGTCTTAAGTATCCGTTTTTTATTGTGCTCTTCAAAAATCTTTAAAAGGCTTCTTCTGGGTTACAACAGAATCAATAAAAAATGATACCCCATCCCTGAGTCATATGATTAAGTCTCTGTATTATGCGGATAGGTGGAATTGCACACTTATTTCATAAGTTGACATGAAGTGCAGCTAATAAAACGGATTCGATCTAATTAGTATGCATGTTTCTTGTATTGTATATATGTACGGGTCTTACGAACTGTATCCTGGGTAACCTTTAAAAAGGAAACAAAAAGAGCAAAAATCAAAAAAAAAAAAATTAAATATATTGCACATGGCAGGCAAAAAATATGATATATATCTGTAATCCTCTTCTTTTTTACTTTGATTACCTGAAATTATGCAATTTGCAAAATTTACAATCTTTAGTCTTCATTTTTCTTTTTTTTTTTTTAATTCATTGCATTTCTTAAATTATTTCTTTCCTAACCGATAATAAACTGTAAAAAATAAAAGATTTTGATATATTTGTTTATTTGATGATGCTTATTATACAAGAATTGTTTGCAAATTAAGCCTAAGTTACCTAGAAGTAACTACATTTTTATTTCTAGCGGATTATTCAATTGTTTTGCTATGGTTTTCTTTCTTTTTGTGTGTGTTAGTTATCTCACGTTTTATTTTATCTCGAATAATTGAGAAATTTTAATCTACCAAAATGCAATTTTGCTTGTAAAAAGTTGGAAATCTTTCTGTCCCAATCTTTTTGTTTTGTAAATTATCCAACTTCCATACTTGTGCATATTATGTATAGTGTTCCGTAGAAACAGACTTCAATAAAGATTTTTCACTTATCGCTAGGACTTATACAATAGTCAACGAACAAACCGGCTCTGGAAAATATTCAAATGGACAACTTATAAATTGCAATGATATGATTTTCTCATTTAATATTAATTTTAATCAATTGATTTCCCAAATTTGATGTTTTTCTTTGGTGTACGCGGTTTGGTAAAGGGTAGTTTGGAGAAATGTGCGGTAATCCATTTGCTGACAGGCAAACAATGTATCCTACCTTAGAGAAAATCTGTTACGATACGGTCTTCACTTTTTTTGATGACTATGATTTCACAGAACGCCCTGAGCTAACTAAAGACGAAACACTTGAAAATATTGTTCCTCTTTAACTGAGAATTGTGGCGCTTCTGGCCGCCCATTCCATCCTTATGTCAATCTTATTTCTTGGTTCCTTGTTTTACTACATGTGTTTTTCTTTTCTTCGTTTTCTTTTTCTTCTTTTTCTTGTTCTTCTCAATCATTATAATTAAAAAAGACATAATATTTTTACTTTATTTTGGTTAAATATTATATTTTGGTTTTTGCTTTTAATATTGTTTAGATATTGACGAAATCTCCAATTTTTATTATTTTATACTCATAAATATGTAATTTCAGTTATTTATCTGCTTTTTCGTGGCTTTATTGAGCCTTTTATTTAGTGTATTTGTTATTGCATTCTTTCAAATATTCATTGTGCTCTGTAATATATAGATAAGTGCGAATACTTGTTCCTGCTGTTAAAAATTAGATTATTGATATGGTTTTAATTAATGTTTCATTAGTTTGAGGGAAGTTTTGTATAAGCTTTAATAGATCTGGAAAACAAAACTCTGATATATACACCAAATAAAATTTTGGAAAATCATTTTTAAATAATATTGTGCCATAATATATAATCATTTAGTCCTTTTAATAAAAGCTAGAAATATTTTGTCACATTTCGCTGGAAATCATCTCTTGATTGTATGTATCTAAAAGTGAAAAAAAATGAAACTTTTTGATACAAAATGTGCTTTTCTAAAACAAAAAAGAAGTTTTTTTTATTTCTATCTTATTGTTATTTATATATTTCAAAATACTAAGCAAAGAAACTGAAAACAAAACAGAGAGTAACATTCTCGTTGACGTTGGAGTAGTGAATTTGCAGTTTTATAAAAAGTTTGTTCCTTCATCCTTTTTTTATTAGTATTTAGTTGATTCAACAGTTCTAATTATACTACAGATAACTTGTTGAATAAAATTCATAGAAAACTTTGTTTGATCATAAATGTGGCTGGATAGTAAAAATAAGTTTTTATAAGCATCCTATATATTTTAAAACAGATATAATTTACTTATTAGTCAATACTCTTTTGCGTTATAAGTATGCTATCATAGAGATAATATTTTGTTTTTGAAGGATATCTTGTAGCTTAAGAAGCTTTTCAGAAATGGTGGTGTTAATTCTTCACACTAATAATTAGATATAGTGCAACAAGGCTTTAATTTAAATTATACATGAAAATCAGAAGACTCAGGCAATTGGTCTCAATGCCAACATTATTTATTATATTCATTTAGTAACGCAGTTGCTAGAAAAGCAATCTGTTTCAAAAACAGACAACTCCGTGTTACTTATGTATAGGGGTGTTGTCTTTTTTGTTGAACCGTTTTTAGACATTGTCAAATAAAGCGAATTTTTTGTTGTTGTCTAATACTAGCGGAGTGATGTGTCTCTCTCTTTTGAAGCTTTAATAAATAAAACTCCAATAATATCTTGTAGCAGAGCGTAGTAATTCATTAAGTCTAACAAGAATTGTAGCATTTAATAATAATGGGTAAACATTGATAACCTTAGTGAAAAGAACAATGCATACTTGTTTATGAATGGACAACCAAATTTAAAAACACATCGATTTACTCCTCTTCGATTCGAATAGTAGCTTTCTCATTCTACGGACTATATATAGTATTATTATTTTAAAAATCGGAGGTTTAGATAGTCAGAAAAAAAAGAAGAAAAACAAAAGAAAAACAAAAAAAACATTAGATGAAATTCTACATTATATAATATACTTACAGACGTTAAAGAGAACTTGTAAAATTGCAACTGCTGTGTGATTTTCTTTGTTGAAGAGAAGATAATAAAGTCATAATCTTCTAAATTAAATTCAGATTCTAGTTAAACAATTTTTTAGTTGAATCTTTACAAAGCTGAACCTTCTATGTCATCCAGTAAGAATTTCGTTTAATGTAAAAAAATAAAGAGAAGTCATATTTCCAAATTCTTCCAAAACTAAACTTTAATATAAATATGATTTAAGTAATAAAAAGAAAAATTTTGCAACTCGGGGAATCTCCAACAGTACAACGCTTCTAAGTGAAATAGTTTTTTTCTACCTTTGTCTGATAGGGTCAGTAAATAAAATAACAGAATGCCTATTACTGTAGTTAAATCACTGCATCAATGTCATATTCTCTCTCCTCACCAAATTGAGGAGTACGTGGTTATGCGTATATGTAGCTTTACTGTAATATAAATAATAGGATGGCTTGTGCCTGTAATAATTCATATTGATACCAAAGTGCGGCGTGCGGCTTTGATATTTTTTATAACCCCTCTTACATCAGGCCAAGATAGATGGAATATGTCGGAAATCAAGCATCGCCCAAACCCAGCAACATGTTTTCTTTTCCTCAACTCTGTCTTCACCAACTTACTTGCTCCCAACTTTGGAGTTTATCTGGTCAAGGGTAGTATTATCTAAAATTACGGTCTACAGCGCTGACGAGATACCTCTGCTTAAATATCACAACTAATACAGTGATATGTGCAGTATCTAGAAATTAAGCAGGTCGTCTAGAAAGATTGATATAGTTTTTATACATATCTTACTCAGCACTGGATTTTTTGTCTTTCCTTTTCTCGGCAGACCTGCTTCTCTTTGTGGTGCTACCTCCATGTTGCTAGACTGTTACTGGCTTTTCAGCCGACGATATCCTCATACTTAACCATATGAACAACCATTTGGACGGCCCCAGATCAAGGTGATCCGCGACCACCTGGGATATGCATTTGTGAACCTGGCAGGCGTGCATTATCGGCACCTGCTACATATGGTCTAGCGTTATTTAAGTTGATCACCATATTTGGTAATTATGTTATATGTAACCTAGGAAACGTATTGAGAAACCAGCCAATTTAAGGAATGCTTCTAAAGTAATCCGGTTTAATTAGAGTAAGGTGATGTGGTACATTTTCTTTTCTCTTAATTGGGAGGTGAAGTTTTCTGTGGCATTTACAAAATTAATTTAGCGAACAGCTTACAAATATTACTCTCTTTATTGTCCAAAGATGCCGCAGAAGTCTTCCAGTTTCTATCAGAATTCAGTCCTGTCCAATATCACCCAATTTGTTATTTGGTACTCGCTATATGATCTCGATTGCTTACTAACTCACCCCCCTTCCCGCTCGGTCTGGATTTTATCTGAGTTGATAAAATGAAAAAGTAGGAAACTAATTACAAAGAATAGCCAATCTGCTCCCATAATTTTTAATACAAATAGTTTTGCGCCAAAAAGTGTGATTGACAGAAAAAAATAAAAAGCAGTATAATAAACTAAACATCATTCCATCTGGCCTCCGATACATAGAAATACATTAGCTGTTTCCAGTGTCAAAGTTATATTTATGTGTGTGATTAATTCATGGATGTTCGTGAAATTCGAATCTGGATAATTTGAGTTTTTAAAATCCAGACCGTTAGCTAGTCCATTTATCATTGAAATTTCGTTGGTACCATTAAATTTTTTATTGGCTGTTTTATTTCCTAAATTTTTGTCTTTTATTTGTTTGTAGAAATTTCATCCCATACCCATGAAATAGTTTTGAAGTTTATATGTCCTGATTACAATCATTCGTTATATCCACGTTATCATTTAGAGAGATGTAGAAGACTCGGGAATACTAATAGATAAATTGAGATTATGTAATACATATTTAATCTTATTTGGGGTAAGAGTTAAGGTTTCCGATATTAAATGGTGCTGTATTTGTTTCCAAGAGAGTCTAAGAGGTTTTGAGATGTTCTGAGATGTTTTACTGAGTGAGGGATGTGAAAAGGATGAAAAATCTATCTGTGTCGAAATCTTTTTACCCAGGCCGGCTAACCTTTAAATAAAATATGCTTAAGCGTTGTATGCACCAAGGTCCCTTCTCAAACAAGAATCCGTAAAAGTTAGTTTCATAAGAAGAGTATACATAGACTTCCCGTGAACATCTGGGTTTCCCGTACATCTTCTCATTTCCACAGAACAATGTATCTCAGAGTCACCACTCTTCTTACAGGGTTCTCAGCTATTTATGTTTGGGCGGTTTCTTTTTGGGCTAGTTCACTTTGGCGTATCGAGCGGTGACATATTTGATATATTATTTGTCAACCAATGGGGTTTCCAGCCTGCTTATACAGCTGTTTTAAGATTCACTGCTGCACTAAATGAAGTTTGCAGGCCCCTTTTATCACTAAAATG
This sequence comes from [Candida] boidinii, assembly GCA_001599335.1. NCBI lineage: Eukaryota > Fungi > Ascomycota > Pichiomycetes > Pichiales > Pichiaceae > Ogataea > [Candida] boidinii. Next base: position 1,240,977 of record BCGP01000003.1, on the reverse strand, counting down.
GATTCTTTCGTTATGTGGAGTTTTCTTTGAGGTCTATAATTTCACAATCATGTTTATCAGTAAGCATTTTTAGTATCTATTCTGAGGACTAAAACTTATGGTTTCAATTTGGTACGGCATTAATTTTAATAGGTTTACATAATCTAGTCTAAAGTTTATCAAGTTCCTTATCAAGATATCTTTAAATGCTGTTATCGTATCGTGATTTTACGTCTCTCTTTATAACTGTAGTAAGCCTTCTCCTGAGTAGTGTCTTTCTTTGTATTATTTGAAGAGCTGTGTATGTTTAAAATTAAAGTATTTTGAGATGCCAAAACATTTCTTATCCATTATTTTTGAGCATTCATCTGTAACTTCCATATCTTTTTGTGTTTATTTTTTTAAATTTTTTCTCCATTTTTTTGATTTCCGTCTTTGCGGACATCTCAAATTGTGTCTTGGTTGAACTCGGCTTCAATATAACCATTCTCAGGCTTAACTGCAAAGGGGGGTATATTTTAAGCATCTGAGAAGCCAATTCCTGCATTATTATTTACTGAGTTGTCGTAGTCAGCAAACATCAGAAGACTTTGGGATGCAGGTTTTACCTGGTTATGTGTACTACTTTTTCCAATAATTATAAATTTTGATTACCATGTAAAAGGAACCCCGCTAACCACAATCGTACTGCTTCAAAACTGTATATAGAGAAATGCAGCGATATTGTATATAAATTGTTGTCTTAACTCAATGACTTTTCCACGGTAAGCTGGGGAGATACAGCTAAAAGGTGAAGAAAATTTAGCTTTCCGTAATAACATTGATTTTTTGAATCCTCAACTCTTTGTATACTGTTTCAGATTAAAGTTAAGTCCATTTGTGATACACAGCAGAACTCAATTAGACAAATAAATGTTTATGAGATTCATCATAGTAAAAAGTTACTCTTAAGGGTGAAATCATCATGAAGATTTCATCAAATACTTTAGCTACGAGTTCAATTATTATGTCCATCAATTACTAAGAGCAGGTAAAAGTGGGGACATATAGAGAACTGCCATAATGATAGTAGATATGATATTTGAGATATAAACCGATAGAAATGTTATGATACAGCGTATAGGACTGACTTGTTTCTCTAAAATGGCAGCCAACTCGTAGTAAATGGACCTGGTTATTTCGTGGTAATACGTTTTCAGTGTATTGAGTCAAGGTACAAACTTTTGAGAAATAATTTCCCTCACGATTGTACTTTTGTTTCTGGTACTATACTGACTACTGACATAAAATGCATGTAACATATTATATTGTGTGACTGTAAGCAACTATTTCTATATTTGATTATTAATATGTAATTTTTAAAGTCTTTTTGATGCTTCCAGTAGTAGTCCAATGTCGATATGATTAGGTATATCAAAAAACTAAAGGCACCTCATAGTTACTACAGTTTTTCCGATTCCTGAAAACTTATAGTCTTGTTTCTTAAAACGGGGGAGGGCTATTAAAACTAACTGATTCATCAAGACTATGTATCTCTTAGTCTTTATGGATTTTTTAGTTAAATTGGGTAGCCCATATGTCCTTCATCAAATATGTTGATAACTAACTTATTTATTACGAGACTAGATATAAGATAAATATATTTTGAAAAAATACAAATTATATATCGAGATATCTAAGAAGGCAGTCCAGCAATTATATGTTGTTCAAAAGTGTTATTACTGAATTTGTTTACTAAGATTTCTTTGATTACAAGATAGGGTCCGGTTGGGTATTGCACTATAGGATGTTTCAATTTTGTATGAATTTTTGTACTTGTTTCTAACTGCCTTCTTCAACAAGATTATGGGTTCGCATTTGCAAACAGAATAATTTATTGTATATGTCTTGCATTTATATTATCCTGGTTTTGTGCATTAGTGGACACAATTCTATGTCATCATACGTACCAGTTCTTGTAATTTCGTGATGTTATTTAGATTTCTTACTGAAAGAGCAGATATTTATATAATGAGGAGGGCCAAGAAGTGACTAGTAGGAAGCAAATATAGAGAAGTTTTCCTAGAAGGCTATTATTGTAGGGTAAATAGTGTATTGACAAATTGAGTTCACTTCAGGGATATCTACATATCTATAAATATTTTTTGAATGCTCTATTTGAAAGCTTCAAAGGTATAATTTGGAGGAAATCTATATAAATTTATATAAAAATGATCACCCCTCAAATATTTAAGCCACTTGGAATATGAGCAGCAATAGAGTCTTTTAAAGCCATAAAAAGATATTTTGTACTCGCACCTGCTTTTGAAAGTTTCATATTAAGTGTAAGAGTTGCCTTCAGAAGGCATGAAATACATTATTTCTCTGCATAACATCTACGGATGTCATTAAAAAAATCAAGTTAAAAATGCAATCATCCTTCTTAGAGTGAGAGCAATTCATATAATCCATGAAAAGAGTATAATAAGCAGTTATAACACCTCACTCTTCTGTATGTCAACACTAATAACGATAGAAATATGTTGTCGATAGTGATATATACTTATAATGCTACTATATTCCCAGAAAATAAGTATGCCCCGATTAATTATAAATAAATAAAAAATCATCCTGCCTGTAAAAAATCAAAGCAATACAAATATTTATTGTATATTAAGAGAAGATTTGCACTTCGAAAAAGAGCAAGAGAGGCCAAAATTATTATAAACGTGTACAGTAAAAAGAGCCACACCAGATTCCATCTTTCTTTTTTCTTTTTTATTAATTACTCTAATAATATGATCATTTAAACCCTGCTAAACTCTACTGGCTTTTAGGTCGTTGCGTTTTTTATTCCCGCTCTTCTGTTCGGTTGAGAAAAAAGCTTCTATAGGCTGTTAATGTATGTTGCATAAATATAAGTTGATATGATGAAGATACTCATTGATCTTAACTGGGAAGTAACCGTGAAAATTCTCAACTAATGTCGTTCTCTTACCTGAATACTGACAATAGCTAGGTTTTTGTTGGGAGGGGGTGAGTGGTAATCTGAAACCGTACCCTGCTACCCCTCCTCTTACCGCATAGACAGAAGCCTCATCGAGAGTCATGGCCCAATAAACAGCTACAAATTCCCCTCCCTAGTTGCCTCTTGTCACTTTGCTCCCTTATGTGGACTTATTATTAATGACTTGGGCGAGTTATCTCGATCTCAAATAATTCCAGTTTGCAAGGTGTTTATCAGTTAAGAATTCAGGAAATGCTAAATAATTAACTTTTCTTAATCCTCTAAGTCCATGTGCCTATTCAAACTAGAGAAATTTATGCATCTATAAACACATGTACTTATAAGTTTATGTGCCTGTACCTGTGCCTTTGTCTGCGCTCATGCGTATGCTTACTATTATGCGTATGTGTTGATAAGTCCTTTAATTTCTATGTGTCTTTAAATTCATTGATCTTTATGCTAAGCAATCCTGAACAACACGGTAGTCCTCCTATCTGAGTCTATCTATCAACCTCCAAGTGTATTGTCATTGAATATGCATTTAGCTGCGTATATATGCGTCACTAAACAGGGTATTTCCACATTATGTGGGTTTAGTATACACTTAACCTAAATCGGTGACGTCTACGTAAACTGTCAGAGCTGGCTTCGTGTACATTTATGCGTTGTTCTGTGTCTCTGCGTTATAAATACAATTTCAGACTGCGCTATGCTGTATCTATACCTAATGTTTGTATTGTCACATACATTTTTTAAATTTTTAGTCTTTCATGTATGGTTGTATAATTATAACATTTTTCATGTATAATATACGTAATATTTGTATTTCTTCATTATTAAGTTAATTGTTTTTTTTGGATTATTCTATCCATTTATTTATTTAATTAATTATATTCTAAATTATAACACAGTTGATAATTTAAAATCTAGTTAAATTATGAAACTGTAATTTAACCTGCGAGTTTTCGAATAAAAATGAAATAATTTTAAAAAATATAAAGTTTAAGTTATTTTACTCCACACAAAAAAAATAGTTATAAAAATGTAAAAATGATAGATTTATTATGCAAGTGGTTGGTGGTTTGTTAATTGTTTAATAAGTTGTATTGTTTTATTGGCTTGTTTTCCTGTAAGAAGAATTGTCTACATGCTGTTCCTTCTAATTGTTGTCCAACGGTGATTGACTATGTACCTCTTCTCTTTCTCTTCTTTTCTTTTCCAATCTTGAAACAAAAATAGCCATGCATATATTTATATGCATTTTATTTATTTGTATATATATGTATATATATCTTCTCTGATCTCACCGTTTTTCATTCTTGGTAGAAGTCCATTTTCTCTAACATGGCTTATATATCTTATATATTACATCTCTATCAATTGAAATCAAATATTTTGACAGTCAGCCTTTAACTTATTGAATATCTATAAATTATAAGTTAGTCAATTTACTGTTGAACCAATTATTACATATCAGATAACATACACCATTACCGAGGTTGGTTTATATATATATATATGTATCTATATATATATATATATTTGTTGCTTAATTTTTTCAAACAGAAAGTTTCTTACACCTTTATCTATCTATCTTGTTGGTGGTATTTCTTTTACTCGATTAAAGTGGATTAACAATAAGACTCTATAGTGATTATTTCATTCAATTCTGCTACATACATTAATTTTTCTCTGGTGAAACTATTTCTCAAGCTGCCAAAAGATAAAATAAACAGTAGATAAAAAGTATCATTGGTTGTTAGACTTTTTAAAACTCTACTTGTTTTGGTGAAAATATGAATCAATTTAATGCATATGAATCTGTCATCCAGCAAGGCACGGAAAATCCAGAGTCATCTGTCTCTGAACATTCAAATAGCTATGTCACAGGTGGTATAAGTGTGGCTGACTCAACAGGATTTACTCCCACTTATCCATATTCTTCCTTATATTCAAATTATGGAACTGCAAATCCTACAGTGACTGCTACACCTGTCCCTTCGATTAATTTAAGTACAGGGGCTACAGCTGGTCTTGTTTTACCTTCTGCTGGTGATGTTAATTCAGGTTTGATGCACACAAAACTTGCTGAACAACAGTTTGATACTTATGGTCAGCACCAACAGCAGCATCAACAACAATATCAAATTCAACAGCAAATTCATGCTCATGCCCATATTTCCCATCCTAACAATATACATCAATTTCAGAAGTTTAACTCTCCAAGAACTTTTGATGTTTCTAGCAATCATTTACAAGATACTACTAATATGGCGGTTAATTATCATATCAACAATCATATTAATCCTGTTTATGCTGGACATCTTAAAACAGTTCCCCAACATCCTATACCAACATTAAATTCGACTAACTACCACAACCCATCTTTTGCCTCAACAGCATCAGGGGATTCTATGTTTGACGATAAAAGTCAGGCTAATTCTATTGATGGACACACTACATCATATTCAACATCTTCAACACATTCATCCACGCCAACATCTTCAATTTCTTCTGCTTCATGCATGCCAGAGTATGAAAGTATTGATATGAATGGTACAATTGGACAGTCAGATTATGCTTCAGGAAAAGCATATATGAAAGCTAAGATAGAACTACCATCCATTGGATGTATTAACAATAATAATATTGTAGCTTATAATAGTGCAGTTTACCCAAATTCAAGCTATGAAGCTGTTGGTTTACCGTATGATTGTTCGACGTCAATACCAAATAGACAGCAGTTTATGAATATGGGAAATATTAATAAAAACAGTATGATTCATAATAATTTAGCACTTTCTGGTTATTCTAATTTTGAACGAAAAGCACATATAGTTAACGGTATCAATGAAAAATTTGAATTGCTAAATATCAAAAAGGGCAAAGGTGGTAGAAAAGCGGTTCCTTTGGATGGAACTACAGTGCTTAAAGTTGCCATGGGTGGAGAGAAGAAAAGAATCTTAGACGCAAGTGGTGGCAAACCCTCCCCTGGGACAAATAGTAGTTTCGATACGCATGAGGGTAATACACATGATGAAATCTGTGATCGAGATGGCGGCGCCAATAGTGAAATTGATGATAATGATGCTATTAATCCTCAAAGTTCTGGAAATTTTGAGAATGAAACAAGTTTTAGTTCAGTCAGTGATTCTAATAAAGGTTACAAATGTTCTATTTGTAGTAAATCATATACCAGAAATCACAACCTGGTTTCACATGAGAGAACACATAGAGATCTAAAACCATTTAAATGTTCAAGTTGTGATAAACTTTTTACTAGACACCATGATTTGAAAAGACATGAATCACTCCATCTTAAAGTCAAAAAATTTATTTGTAGAGGTATATTATCAGATAATAAAACTGAGTGGGGTTGTGGTAGAACTTTTGCTAGAAAAGATTCTTTATTAAAACACTTGCAAACTAAAAAGGCGAGAAGCAAATGTATTGAAAAACTGATAAGAGAGGAAAACAGGAGCAAAACTTAGAAATGTCACCTCTTTTTCACTGTACTCATGTCAACATGGTGAATAGACCATTGGTCTTCAGCTCAATTGATTTCCTACAATTTATTTTGTTTTTTTGCTTTTGTATATTTTTCTACTAATTAGACCGCTTTTACTTTTTTTTGGGTTTTCGTTGTACTCTTATGTAATTTTGTTTTTTTTTGTCTTTCAAACGTTTTTCAACCTTCTGTCTCTCTTGTTTAACTCTGTTTTCTGTTTAAACTTTCTGGTCCATGTGGATATATATCTTTATATCTGTCAGCTCTTTTTTTTATTTTTTTTTTTTTTTAATTATTAAAGTATTCTTAATCTTCATTTTATTAATACTGTTTCCCATTAATTTCCCATTTCTCTATCTTTAGCTCATTTATAATTCTATTACTTTTAATATTTTAGAATTATATTGCAATATAATATAATAAACTTTTTCGGTTGTACATTACAGTAAATTGGCCAACTTGGGGACTGGCTCTTACCGATTTTCTTATCTGCCTTGCTGTTTTCCAAAAATTCTGGAGGATGACTGGCTGCTTTCCTGAAGTTGTTGTACCACTGACTTGTTCTTTTGGCCAGCTACGGTGTCTTCCATTTACTGTTAGGCCGCAAAGAAGAGGATTAGAGAGCAATCCTCTATGCTTAGGAAAACACAGCTGAAAGCGGCGGCCGGGTTGGCGGGTAGCATCAATCCCAGAGAATACAAAATGCACGAGGTTGGCGGCAGAGTGTGGGCCAGAGACTACTGTACAGAAGCTGCGCGGGAAGAGTTCAATTTTTGCGGTGATTGCAGACTCTTTAATTCAAGCATGCACATTGTGCATGGTATTACATTGCATGACTTTCTTCGATCCTCTTGTACATCTACTTTTCTATTTCCAAAACTTTGATCACTTTTATCTGTTCCATTTCTTCTCTGAGAATATAAAAGAAGCTCAATAGACCCTTTAGGAAAACATCATAGAGTTTGAACAAAAGATCCCTTAAAGTCGCCAGCATAATTCGATGTGGTGGAACTCGGTTCAGATATAGCGTGATGTGGCTACTGACTGGCCGTCTTTTCCTTCCATTAAATGCCACAGACCTCTCAGAAGAAATATTTCTTTTCAACAATTGACAATATCAGCTGTCTAAATTGAAATTGTATATGCTGTGCAACGTTTGAGATGATTGTACCCTCAGAATGTTAGGTACTTATACACTTCTGAATAGGTTATGAATATACTTTTGGTATCATATTATGATACTGATTCATATTTAAAACATAGCATAGCATAAGTAAACGTAGCATACAAAATGAAAGTATAATCCATGAGTATTACTCATATAGATTAGGGAATAAAAAAAGCAGCAAAGCTAAATTTTAACTTAGATTTAAGTAGGTGCAAGAAAAAATCTATTAGGCAGTTTTTTGATGTAGTGAAGAAAAACTGTATATTGCAAACCAAAAGCTACAAATTGAAAACGGCAAACCAAATTTTTCTTCTGCTTTTTTTGACATTTGAATATGTTTAAAAACATTTGTCATGAAGTTTTGGGGGACTTTATGAATACTAGTACTAAACCAACAACAACAACAAAAGTGCAATAGTAAAAAAACACAGTTTTGTAGATGCGTAATGAAATTTATTAGTTATTCAATGATACTATGACAGCGGTGATTCTAGTATATTTGAATTTTATTGTTCACCATCTGGCTTTTTTTTTAATATTGGCTTCATTCCTCGTCTGATATATCCACGTTTGTATTAGAGATTTCTATTAACATGCCTGGAAGTACTTTACTAATTGTATTTGTTGCGTTTGTATATTGTAGATTATCCTTCAGACCACTGGCACTCTCACAAGTGATGACAGTACTTGTAAAATGTCTTGGAAGCACTCTTTCTTTTATTTTATCAATTGACTAGACTTCTTCTGCTTTTACCCTCAGAGGAAAAACCGCAAATCTCTTTTGGACTGAGTTCCCAATCAATTTATTTTCATGTATATGTACATATGCAGACATTATTCTTTTTAATCAAAGTGCAGTATGTTTTTTGTGTTTTTACCGAGGGAATAGCTTGTGAGTATTGTAAGCAGTTCAAAAGCTATCATTTTAGTTTGGTGGTATTATTGATCTTTAACGTATGTGAATGTGCCTCTATGCGGTTCCATCCGTTCTTGGCGCATCAACAAGCCGTTGGAGATCTAACCTCTGATTGGAGATAGATGACTCACTTACCTCACTACTTGTTCTTATACAAGTAATATCGGGATTCATCTTACATGCTGATAGCGGATATAAACGAGCGGATATTATCAATACCGGATACTGATAATTATTACAATTGAATATTCAAGGTCGTATACTCATGACCCTACTAATAATGCAAAACATCTCAGCATTGGTTTCTGATTTATAGAGATAATTCTATTTCCAGTCATTAAATTAAAAAATCGGGATTTTAGATGATCAATTATGTTCTGTACACAATGATACAGGTATTGGCAACAATTTGAACAATTTTTCAACATTTTTCAGGTTTCTTTCACATTTCATTTCTACATTTCTAACATGCATTATGTTTGATGTAGGTGAATCGGCTTCTGTGGAGTTTATTCACCGTTCTTGTAACTATCGAGCAAACGTTGTAATGCATGGCTGCCTTTTCAAAAGCTTACATCCGCTGACAAAGCTGACAAACTATCTCATAGTGCGAGAAAAGATTACTTCAGTTGTTTGTGAAATTGGGTTTCTCAATATTCCTGTCTCAGTAAGCTGTGATTTGAGAAAAACAGGTAAATTGGAGTAAGACGGGCTAACTTTAACCGAAATTTCCAAATTCTCTTCAATACTAATTATTATGGCAGGTTACACATTTTTTTCAGACTATAGAAAAATGATAATAATAATATAATATAGTTTTTCTCAATATTGCAATATAAAACTATAAATGAGCTATCCACAGCAAAATATTTTATAATATAATTATTATACTTTTAAGTTATCATATTAAGATAAAGATTAATACAAAAAAATATTCACATATATTATAATTCAATACTAAGCAAAAAAAAAAATGAATAATTCGCTAAATTTGTTATATATAATAAAATACATATCAAAATGTGATGTTAAGTAAGAAAATTCGGGCAGGCTCTTCTCCTTAAATCATAATAAAGGATACATAGAACGATCACGAAACTGTTTTTATATACCACAGTATTACAATCTTAAAAATATTTTGCTCGATTTGATATCAAATAATTGTAGCCAATAAAATATATAAGCAACGTTCATAATTTACAAATATCAACAATTATCATTTAATAATAAGACTTAAGAAAAAATAAATGAGTGTCAGGAAGACTATATAGTCCAGAACCATGGTAACTCGGATATACTCCCTCGGTGTGTAGGTTTATTATGGAACCCAGGTAAATAATATTATATTTTCTCTCGTGGCCAGTGCTCGCTATTTTAATCATCTATACGGTTCCATAACTTCTACTCTAGCCTTTTAGGAGTTTTACAGATCAATCATATCATGAGCCTGAGCGCGCTGTCTTCGATTTAGAGTTTGGAAATTGTTTCTAATTCGCTTTTTGAAAGAAACACGCTTTGTCAGCATAAGAAGAGCAGCATGTATATTAACTTGTCTTCCAAAACAAATAGTGTTCTTTAGATTATTTTATTTGCTGTATTTTTTTCTTTTTGTTCCTTTCTCTTGCTTATCATCATTATTGTCATTGTGATCCAATTCTATTTTATTTTTCTTGTCTCTCTTGAGTCTTGTACATCTTTTCTATTCCTTTCATTCTCGCTGGTTCTTTCCTCTTTGTTTCTTCTTCTTCTCGTCTCCCCCTTTTTCTTAACATACATCAATCTTGTTCTTTTACAGTTAATTGTTACCGATAAAAATTCATGCAGCTTAGAATTCCACTAATTTAAAGTTTTAGCTAAACTTTAAGTATCCGAATTTACCTCCGTTTTCTTCCTCTCCGTCAATTAAAGTCCAGAAGTAACCATAGAAATTACATTGGTGGTTGAAAATTATACCTATGGTAACACTGGATTGCTTAAAATTACGTATGTATTTCCCGTTTAATTGTTTACTCAGTTAGTTTGTGATAGAATGATTTGTTAATGGGAGGCTCGCCCTCAGGGTTTTTTGAATCACAAACAAAGTCTAACTCAAAGATTGAGTATTAGTGCCATTTTGTTAAAGTAGCCACTGTGTAGCCTACGTATCCCCTATAATCAAAAATTAGGCATCTTCGTATCTGTACAATCAGCTCTATTATATGTAATAAATTTAAAACTTCTCAAAGCTGGGCATTGATAATTAATGAAAATTAATAATATGAATGCACTATTTAATCATACATTATTTTATGTTATGTATATCTGTGGAGAGTTCAAAGGCTTTATAATGAAATGGAGAAAAAATTCGATGTAAGCACTTTATTTAGTATAATTTCTAGAAAAGCTTTTATTACATGATTTATGTCTTAATTCAAACTGCAGTTTCAACTTTTTCTTTGTCTTCCTTTCAAGACATGCGTTGTTATCAAATAGAACACTGTTCTAAAGATGAAAATTAACTTTTAGTATTCTCACTTTGTTCTCTAGAGCTTCTAAGGCATTTCATTTTAATTCCGAGGTTACCTCAACTATACCGTGGATAAATCGCTAAACGCTCAAAAAGTGGAATTTCAAAAACTAAAAGTGACTACTTTGACTACTTGTGACGGTAGTATTTGCAAGTCAATACAGACACCCAGGTACAGTATAAGCATTATTGTAAAAAAATAAGTATGCGTATTACTATGGAGATATATAATATATAGATAGTAAGAGCTGGATAAATAATTATCAAGTTTGACGATTGTGTATTTCGAAATTAGGGTGCACTTCTCTGAGTCAGCAGAGAAAAAAAAAACTGCAAAAACTGATATTTACAAGATAAGACGCTAATGTGATTTGTGGGTTTTTTAACTTCCTAACTTGATACTGCTGGTAACTACTTCCGATAATGCAGTTTAAGATTATAAGCGGTAAGGAAACTTGATTGAGCAAGATACTAAAAGGGATCAGCAGAGTGTTACCATACAGTTACTACAGGCAGCTACAGGAGCCACTTAATAGAAATTTGAGAATCTGTCACCTTTTATCTGTTTGGCTAAAATTGATATCTTTTCTGGTGTCCATAGCCCTACTTTAAAGTGTGGAAATTTATCATCAGATTGGGACATCTATCCCATTATGTTTTAAAAATTTCCTGCTCAATATGTGTGAGTACATTCTTTCCAGATGCCGCAAAATAACTTAACTTATCATATTTCCCAACATGACGCAGCCCTTGCGCGTTTAGTATGGAGTACGGGGACAGGGCTGCCCTAAGGGTACAGTTGACTTCTCTGATATCCACTATAAGTGAATGAGCTATTATGCAATTAAGAAAAAGAAAATTTAAACAGTTAATTCTTTACAATATCTTACTTCTAAATTGTCAATTGGCTAATAGATAAAATTTAAAAAAAAAAAGAAAAAAAAATGGAGGATTGCCGTACCTACACTTCTTATAGTTGTCTGTTTGCAGATTATATGTAAACTATGTAATAGAACACCAAATTTCAAACTCTTGTTTCATAGGTTTTGTTAATATGTAATGCAATGTAGTTAAATGTGTGTTCATGTACTACACTGCACTTATCACATAAGTGAGCACTGGCGAACGGTGTTCAAAAAACAGTTCACCTTTGGTTTCAAACACCTGCAAGGTGCAGAATCACTATGACGTCCTTCTTATAACTCTCTCAATACTGAATCCACTATTTCCTTTACAGATTTGCAATAAATTTATAATTTCAAGCTTTTAGCGACTGTTTTCATAATTATATCAGTTTGTTTGTTGGAAGGAAAAAAAAAAAAGCAAGTCCCTATATGTTATCCTTGTTAAAGAATAAATGGTGTGCCTTTAATTCCGGATGTACATAGTCCCAAAACTATATGAAGGTTTATCTTAAATGTAAAACCTCAGAAAACATTTTGTGACTTTGGTTGTTTTTTTTACCCATTCCAGTTTTCATCTTGTTTCATTTACTACAACCAACAATAAGTTCTAGTAAAGATATTTTAGATGCGTCTAAGAAAATCTTAATAAACGTAGACCAATATTCAGGCTCTAAAGAAAGCATTTTGTCCATTATTCAAGTGATATGGTGATAAGTTTTATCATGCAACACTTAATTTTCTGTTATTGCTGAAAAACACATAGGCCTTCTTTCAAAGTTAATGATTTCCAGTGGACTCCAGTGGACTCAAGCGGATTCCTTAAAGTTTTCTGAAAAGATATACATGAACCTTTCTTTTTCTTCTAATTTTGAATGTTATTCTTTGTTTTTTGGACCTTTTTTTCTTTTTTTTTCTTGTTTTGTTTTTGTTTTCTTCTGGAAATATTGCTTGATTCTTTTTGTAACTCTACCTATTTTTGTTGCATGATGATATTCTATATTTTTTTTGATTTCCAGTACAAAAATTCTATTTTTAGTTTTTATTATACTTTAAAAATTTTCATTCTTTCATTGTTCTGTCTATTTTTTTTGCTTTAATTTCTAGAATCTTTTTGTTGTCACCTTATTTTTTGTTACCTTTTTTGATTGACGAGATTTTGAAAAGAAGCAAGAATTATCTTCAGATTTTTCAAATTTTTCGGTATGCATGAGTGAGTTGATTTACTTTTTATTATGCAACGATTGCTTTTATATGAGGCTTTTTAGAAAAATTGCAAAATTTTTTACTCAGTTATGAATAATTTACAATTATAACAATGCTTATATTTTAAAATTTTTGTTATTCAAGATTTTATTGTTCTATACATTGAAGATTTTGCAAAAGTGAAAGATATAGCTAAAGCTGAGTTTGACCAAGAGAAATATTTACTGAAGAGTGAGACTTTGCTTCAAAACAATGATCACGTGTTGTCTTGGATAGTGAATAAATATAATAAGAATGCATATAAAAATTGTAGAAGAAATAATAAAGTTGAATGCTTGGGTCTATAATATAAGTCAGTAGGAGCTTTTTTAGCATAACATGATTGTGGTGTCCATAGAAGTCTGAGAGAAAGGGAATCCGGTTTCTGGTTAGGTAGTTAACGTAGATAACCGAATCCTTTTTCTTTTTTGTTTTGTTTTTCAGTCGGAAACTACCAAGGAAAACTAGGATATCACTAACTTTGAGAAGTTGCTAGGTTGCGTTGGTTGGTTGCGTTAGTTGCGTAGGTTGTAGTCATTCAGTAGGCTGGCTGTATTGGCTGCGTTGGTTTTGTAGCTTGTAAACGTGGCGTACGTAGGTTGGAATGGTAGCGTAAGTGGGTTCCGTGAGTAGGTTCCCTGTTAAGCGAGGTAAAAACTTGACCATCATGATTTTTTACACTATCATGAATTTCATTTCCTTTATATCGATAGTCTTTTATTTATTTCCATCTTTTTCGGTTTGTGTACAAACGGAAAGTAGTGAATGGACTTAATAATCTTATATCCACCTAAAATGCAAGTTTTGTTAAATCGTCATTTTTTATGCGTACAAATGGTCCAATAACCACTACGACAACAAAGCAATATTGCAGTTAAATTAATGCAGAGTATTAACTGCATATGCACATCTGGTCCTCTGTATCTGCAGGTTTTCTTTCTCAAGAAATTATCGGAATGAGGATCAGGAATAAAGAATTGTACTGTGGCTTCTAGTAGTACAATTTTTTATATTTATTATTAAATCCTATTTCCTGATTCATGTATTCTGAATGCTGAATTTTATATATTGATTTACTTTTGTTCTAAATCCAATTATAATTCCCATTGTTATGATTCCCTCCATAATCTCTGATGAATTGAGTGATTTTGTTGATTTGCGTTACCCGCTAGGTATTCGTCTGTCAATGCGTAATCTTTGCTATGTGAGACTCGTTATTACAAGAAGTAATATTTTTTGGAAATAACATTAGGTGGAGTTGGAATACGACAAACAATATTATAAAGCATTTCGGGCCCTGTTTCAGGAGTCTGTTCCAGGCACCTGTATTCTCTGGACAATCTGCCCGACTTATGTCTTTAGTATTTCTGTGGATCGGCTGATTTTTCTGTTCCAGCTGTTTTTTGACCTTTCTCTTTTTTTGTCTGTGCGTATTTGTATATGGTTACTGTAGTAGTTGTGTTTAAAGTCTGCCTTTTTTTTGATCCTGGTCGGTGTGCCTTTCCGTTATTTTCTGTTTCGGCGGTTTGACTTTCCGCTGTAATTCAAAGAGTTGCTACCGAAGTCTCGAGCGCTGACGAGCAGCACGCTATCAATCATAGCTGCTATCAGCCTTAGATAGATATCATCAGCATCAATTAGTGAGCATTCAGCCGTGGTGACTACGCTATCAGCCGTGGTGACTAAGATATCAGCCGTGGAAAGCAAACTTTCAGCCGTGGTGAGTTAGTATATCTGTACGTCTCGAATAAGGCTGCTGCGGCCGTGCAAATATGCGCCAAAGCGTTTCTGTTTCTGTTTCTGCTGCCTTGACTGCACAAAATCCTAGTTACTGTGGCTATAGCTTTTTTAGTGGGTCTCTGAAAATGCCGGCCGGGCTCTAATGTGAGATTTGCTGTGCTCGCTATTACTGAACTTTTGCTCTGTTTATTTTAGCTACACTGGTATTTACCACCGCCACCACTGCCACCACTATTATTGCCTACCAACTACTACCCTACTCTACTCACTGATCACTGCTCACTACTCACTGATCACTAAGAGAAAAAAATAAATAAATAAGGCAGTGAAGTGACTACAGTTCAACTTGTTTTTGTAATTTGATTCCTTTATCTTATTTCATGGAATAAGAGGCAACAGACTATTTGAATCACGACGATAAATAACAACATTTATAAATTCATAAATCCATAAAAGAAAAATCTTAGATATATTACACTATATTATACTACTATTCTTATTCTTAATTTAAAATTTGTTCTCTACAACTGCATTTATTAGTAAAGAGATAAAGCAACCAATTTTTATAAAAGTGTATTTATTGCATATATATTTTATCACTTTGAATTACAAATTTCATAAGATTTAATTAACTTTTTATATAACAAGGCAAATAGAATTAGAATTAAAGAAATAAATAAATAAATATTATATTATATATAAATATGGATTCCAAATCAAAGATTGTTAATTCAAGTAAATTGAATGGGAATATATCTTTTGAAAGATCAAAATCAAAAGCAAAAACAAGAATAAATTCTAAGAGAAATAATAAAAATCAAGATGAAAATTCAAATCCTGATTCATCATCTTCTTCTTCTATAAATGATAAAAATCAAAATTCTTTATCTAAGAATCACACTGATAACACTAACAATAATGATTCAAGTGAGTCATCTAATACAATAACAAATAGCAATAATAATAATGTTATGAATAATGGTATTCCTTCATATTTACAAATATCAAAAGTTGATTTAAATTTAAAGCCACCAATTTTTTCAACAAAAAGTATAAAAACTGAGTCAAATAGTCGAAATATTAGTGATAATAATTCCAATGAAAACAATTCAAATTTTCATTATTCATCAACTAGATCAACTATAAATACTTTACAAAATCCAATTATAGAATCTAGTGATATAAATAATAATGGAATTAAAAATAATAGTAATAATAATAGAAATAATAATAATAGTATTAGTACAGTATCTAGAAATATATTTAATCCAGTTATAGAAAATTCAAATTTAAATCTTCAAAATATAGATAGAATACAAAATAATGAGAAAAATGTTTATAAACCAATTGTTTCAAATCATGATAATTTAGAATGGAAAAGAAAAGCTGTTGAAGTTGCTTTAAAATCAGATAAAAATTCTGATTACATAAATATAAAATCAGAAAATAATGATGGTGATAGTAAATTAAATTCAGATATTGTTAATGAAAATAATAATAATAATAATAATAATAATAATAATAATAATAATAATAATAATAATAATAATAATAATAATAATAATAATAATAAATCTAAAAATGAATTTGTATGTAATTATCCTGGTTGTAATAAGAATTTTTCAAGAAAAATGAATTTAAATTCACATATTCAATCAACACATGAAAAGATGAAACCATTTAAATGTGAAACATGTAATAAATTATTTGCAAGACATAGTGATAGAAGGAGACATGAAGAAGCACAACATAAATTAAAACAAGGACATGGATTTATTTGTGGAGGAGTACAAAAAAATGGGAATAATTGGGGTTGCGGTAAATCATTTAAAAGAAAAGATGGTTTAACTGCACATTGGAAATCACAAAAGGCTAAAAGAAAATGTTTAAAAGGTATAATTAATGAAAGAGAAATTGAACTGAAATTAGAAAATTCAAATAATTCTACTGATCCTACTGGTAATGTTACTGCAAGTTCAAAATAGATTTAAATTTAAAATTGGGCTAAAATTTTGCAATAAAAAAAGATTGATTTCAAATTATGTTAAAATGTAAATTAAATATTAAAAAAAGGAAAATTTGAAAATTTACTAACATCTTATTGTTTAATTCGGTATAAATAGATTAGATTTTTATTAAATATAAAATCATTGTAAAATAAAACAAAAATATTTAAATTTAAATATTGTAAAATCGTAATAAGCGGTAAAATCAAATCAATTATTTACAAATACTTAAACCAATGATTTACAGATACTCAAATACATTGATGCATATATACATGTCTACATATATGGTTAATTATTGATATATTTTAACATGATCAAAGAATCTTGAATGATTTCTTCTATGTATAAATGACATATATGTACTATTTGTGTGTGTAAGCAATAAACAAGAACCAAAAGATGGATCATCAACCCAGCTAACTATTCAATTGCGGCTTTGATGTGCCATGAAGCTTCTGTCCACCCCAGTCTCGGTTTTCTTTTCCCTGCTGATCTTTGGTTAGGGGGGTTGCCTGCTGCAGTCAGATAGTCAAGGTTACAGGATTGGCGCCGTGGATTCAAGATCTTGGAGAGAATAAGCGGCTACTCTGTGGGGTTAGAAATTAAGCCTGCTTACTTTGCACAATTTCACAGCCAGCGGCAATGTCAGGTGGCGGGGGACCAACAAAACACAACACTTCACATCACACCAAGATACAACAAGATACAACAAGACACAACAAGACACCGAAGAACCACAGAACGAGGCCAGCACGAGTCTGGGGTTCCAAGAGGCGCACAAATTCTGGCTGTGCCCTATTGTGTGCTTCTGACCTGAAGAGGGGTACTGAAACTTTAGTGGGAGGGAGCAGGAGCAGAAGCCGGCTTGCGTTGCGCCCCCCTCGCCAGATGTTCCGACTGTGAGATGCTTGGCTCCTGCGGGGCAGTGAAGAAGAGCGGCCGCCTGCTTATCTTGAGCCTCTGTCTCTCTCGTTTATCTCAGGCTATCTCGCTATCTGTCTTTGTCTGTCCGCTGACGTAATTGATTGTGGTCTGGATCACCGCATCAATCGCTCACACTATACAAATAAGGACCAGGCAAGGATTGGTGGGAACAAACCCTTGACCAACAGAAGCGATTTACTGTGGAGTTGGCAGACCGTTTGAACTCAGAGCCATTGCTAGTGTGACGGCAAACCACAAAACAAAGCACATTTGGGGAACTCTAAATTACACTTCTCCACCCATTCTGACACCACAGAAGCAGAGAGTCATGCAACCTTGATAACCACTGTCATCTTTATCAGTTCAGTAAATGTTAAGAAACATTTATTTGGATGTGCTTTCCGTCGCGTCGATGGACTGTGTTCATTGATTGTCCAGCACAGCCGGCAACAGATGAGATAAACTCTAGCAACCGAGGAATGGAAATGGCGGGGATTGTGGGGATCAGTTTTCTCCTTTTTCGCTTTCTCGTTTTTTTACCCTTTCTTTGTCTATGAATCTCTCTGTATCTATCACTCCGATTTTGTATTGAGTTGAAATGAGCGCCACCGCGTATTGCACCACGCGATGGGGTGGGCTTGAGTGGGGAGACGAATCACTTGAGTCTCTGCAGTTTGCTACCTCCAGCCGTCGATTGCACGGTAGCGTCTCTCGCTACCCGCTGCTCACTCCTCTGCTTCCCGGTTTTAAACTTTTCGGGAATGACTTGACTTACTCCCTCTCCCTCAGTTCCTCTCACTGCTCACTGCTCTTTCGAAACACATTACCTCACTCTGGAACAGGTTTAAGGTTTGGTGAGCTTTGGTGTGCTTGCGCAATTTCTTTTGCCCTTGCCATCACCACCACAACCACCATCATCATCCATCATCATGAACCATTATCATCACCTTCATCACTATCAATATTGTTATCTAAGATCAGCAATAACAGCAATGAATTTCACTTTCTCAAATAGTCATACAACCCCTCACAATTAACACTAACTATTCACTTACAAACTATACTTTATACCATGGATGTTTCTTATGTCATCGCAACTAGGAACATCTCATCGCAACTTGCCATTGACATTCATCATCATCTACGACAACTAACTAACTTTTCACTTTTGAATTTTGAATCATCATTTTCTTTCAATCAGCCTCAATACTCAATTGTACACACACAAGAATCATTGATAAAAAAAAGATTTTGAATTAATCTTAAACGCCGTTCGATCAGCAGTAGATCAATATATAACAAATCAGATTAGATAATAATATCTTGAAAATATAATAAACAGATCATCCACTTTTTATTATATTCTTTGTTTAAGAAAAATATATATACAACTTTCTTATTCATTTATATATCTCTTATTCATTTACCTACTAGTCATCTCATTCATTCATTCATTCATTTAATCATTCCTTCAATTTCTGAATCAATCACTAAATTAATAACCGGTTTTTGTTTGAATTGATCCTCAAAATTTTTCTATTGATCAATATAAACAATCTGTTTAAATTCAATTATTGATTTATTTCCATTAATTTGACATGCAATAGCACCAAATGTTTTAACAAAAATTGTATATTATCATATTTCATTTAAAATTATTTCACCAAATATATATATTATTAAAAACATAAAAATATACATATACATATATTAGACTAGATCATATTAAATTATATTAAATTAAATTTACATCAATTAAATTCAATTAAATTTACTCAAATATCTAATAAGATATTATAAGATTGTTTATCAATTCTTGAATTAATAATTAAAAAAAAAGATACAAAAATACAGCAGATTAAAAGTCTAAAAAACTTAATTCAAATTTTAAAATAAAAATATTTCATCTTAAAAAAGAAAAAAAAAAGAAAATTAAAATCATAATTTGATCAGTGAAATGGGTAATCCAAATTCACTGTCTGATTCTAATTCAAGTTCAGAAAAAAGTGATAGTAAAAACACATTATTATCAACAAATCAAGTAGAAAATTCAAATACAGATCAATCACATAACAATAATAATAATAATAAACTTACAAAAATGAATGAACAATTAAAAGACTCAAATAATCAATTATCAGCATCATCCATACTAGGATCATCACTTGTAAAAACATCAACTCCTGTGAGTACAGCAGGCGAAGATTCCACTTCATCAAATGCAGCATTGACAACAACAGAAATGGGAAATTTACTTATGAATAATTTTAATACAGTCCCTGATATAAATTCTGAAAAGCAAAAAGTTAAAAATTTAAATAGTCCAAGATCGAGTATTGACGTTTCAGCAACTCAACAAAATTTATTTGCAAGCCCATTTGATATTCAATCCTCTATTTGGAATAAAGATTCACTAAATCAACAACAGCAACAGCAACAGCAACAGCAACAACAACAAAAAGAGACAAACAGTATGCCAACTTTTGATCAAAATCAATTAAATTCAACTACTTCTCAAAATATGTTGTCAAGCCCTATAAATTCTTCAAATATCTCCCAGGTTTTAAACTGGGAACAAACTTCAAATTATCCAGGTATATCATTCAATAATAGAAGAGCTTCATATGCCGCTGAAAAATATATTAACACCCAACCTGATTCCAATAACAATAATAACAATGGTAATTTTTTAACGAACAGTTCATTCAATAACTATAATCCTAATCAATCTATTTTACAAGGTCAGCAGCGTGCGTTCTCAGTATCTTCACAACCATCTTCACAACCTCAAATGCCTCCTTTTAATCAAAGAAGACAAAGTATCTGGAATAATGACACTGAAATATCTAATAACAACGCTAATACCGTTGATATAACACCAACAAATACTTCAAATTTCAATGCAACCCCAGAAGGAATGAAAAGATCATCGGTGACTTCAATAACTTCTCCAATTTCAACTTACCCAGGTTTAAATATTCCTTCAATGGATAATACTAACACTGGTGTGGAAAATAATATGTCTCCTTCATCTTTAAGTCATACCTCTCCAGGTACTCAACCACAACCTTTAAATATTCAACTGTTATCAAAACCATCGGCTTCGTC
This sequence comes from [Candida] boidinii, assembly GCA_001599335.1. Taxonomy (NCBI): domain Eukaryota; kingdom Fungi; phylum Ascomycota; class Pichiomycetes; order Pichiales; family Pichiaceae; genus Ogataea; species [Candida] boidinii. The sequence continues at coordinate 1,219,986 of BCGP01000003.1, read as the reverse complement.
CATTGCAGCAAATACTCAAAATCCATCAGGTATTGCTGCAACAATCAACTTGACCACAAATCGTCGTCATTCATATGCTGGAGGTGTAGATAACCAATGGGTTATTGAAGGTTTAGGAAACTTGATTCCAGGAAATATAACACAAAATCAAATTCAGGATCAAAGACAACAAATTCAACAAAATCATCAACAACAACAACAACAGCAACAGTTACAAAATCAACAACGTCAATATTCATTGACATCACCATTTAATGAGCATGAGCAACAAAGACCAAACATGCGTCAATTACGTACTCAGTCAATCCCAAACACTTCATCATCATTACTAAAGGACTCCGTTGGATCTCCAACATTGAAAATACCTGGTGCTCCAACTCTAGACTATACGAAAACTTTTGAACCTGAAAACCTAGGAAACTTTGGCGGTTTAGTTTCTGGTGGTCAACCTTCAACTTCAATGCTCGTTAATCAATTAAACAATTTATCTTTATCGAATTCCATCGGTGGTGACGGATTCAATCATGGTAATATGGGTGGTCCAATGGGATTAGGCTCCTCTACTGGTTTAAGTCTTCAAGAACAATATCTTCAAGCTTATAGTGAAGCTGAAAAATATTTTGTTTCTCCAAATTCACCAGTTTTATCCGAATTATCAAACTCTTTAGAAATATTAGCTGCAAATACAAGTCAATTACCAAAATTTCAAGGTAATTCAATGACATCTAACGTGAGATTGGTTCTTGTTGGTTTTAAAAATACTAGAATTGATGTATTTTACGTTCCAGATTCTTTAAATGACAACAATGGTAACAATAACAATAACAGTAATAACAATAATGGTCCATTAAACGTTAATGTCGGTGATTTAGTATTGGTTGAAGCAGATAGAGGTAGAGATTTAGGTAAAGTCGTAAAATTGAATGTTACACTTGAAGAAGCAAGATTGTTGAAATTGAAACAATTTCAAGAACAACAGGCTGCGTTGGCAAATGATCAATCACATCAGCAACAACAACAGCAATCACAACAATCTCAACAACCAGCATTGCATTTCCCAAAACCAATTGTCCGTTTTGCTTATCCAAACGAAGTATCACAATTATTGTTGAAGAAAGCAGATGAAGAAAAATCAAAACATGTATGTGCGTCAAAAGTTAAAGCACATAATTTGGATATGGTTGTTGTAGATGGGGAATATCAATGGGATAGAAGAAAATTAACATTCTATTATATCAGTAATTGCAGAATCGATTTTAGAGAATTAGTTAGAGAATTATTTAGAATTTATAAAACTAGAATTTGGATGTGCGCTGTTAACACTTCCCAGTTAGCACATCATCAACAACAACAACAACAGCAACAACAGCAGCAACAACAAAGGGATTCTCAACAGTTTCAAAATCAATTTGAAGCTCAACTCCAAAATCAGCAGAAACTAAATCAGTTTACAATTCCTCCAATGGACTATAAGCAGCAACAACAACCATATTATCCTAACTTACAAAATCCAAATAATTTGCAAACAAGATCGAGTTTCCAACAGATGAATCCAGTGATGTTACAAGGATCCCAACAACAGCAACAACAGGCACCACATTATTTTCAACAACAACAACAGCCAGTGCATATTGCAGATCCTTCACAATTTCAGCAAATTCAACCTAATCAACAAAATCAATACTCAAATTTCCAATCTTCTAATTCTCAGAATGTCATTAATCCAATTGATCCTCATTCGAGAAATCCTAGTATAATTAGTAATGCTGATAGCAATAATAATAATTTGATATATCCTATGAGCAACAATTTAAACTCATCTCCACCAAAGCATTAAATTGATAAATTAGAAATTTGAAATTTGGAATTTGGAATTCACTAATGTTCTATAAATAATTTAATTATACTTTTTTCTTTCAATTGATATAGACTTATTCTAATAAGTCTAGATTAATATTCAATTACAACAACTTTTTTTTTGTATATTATCAGAATAATTTACTTACATGGTTTATAATAAAATACATCTACAAAATTCATATTATAATTTGTTAAATTCTTTACTATAAATTTTTAAAAAATTTTTCTTTTCATTATTTTTTTTTATTTTTTGTTGAGGTTCAATTTTATACACTTTACATTCGGGAAATATCACTCTCTACAAAATTCTAAAAAATGTTCAATTTTACGTTTACCAATTTTAGATCTTGGCTTAGTTTATATGTTTATTCATTCAATCTTTCTTCTTTTGTGTTTTTTCAATTTTTATTTTTTCTAATTTGATTCTTAGAAATATTAATGCCCTCCCCTCATTCTTTTAATGCGGTTATTATAGACTATGTATATATTACTATTCAAAATTTTCTTATTAATTATTATTTTTCATATTATAAAATAGTATATATAAATGACTTATGACTACTCATATTATTATTGTTCTTTCTCTTCTTTTCCTTTTTATTTTTATTCTTATTCTTATTCTCAATATTATTCATATTCTTATAATTTTCCTTCTTTTCTAATCACATTTTTAATTAAATTTTGCAATAAATGTCATTTCTATTTCAGAGTATATTCGACTTTCTTTGTGATTGTTTTAAGTGCATACTTCTAAATTGATTCATTCTGTAGAGAAATCTGAGACAAAATGCTTAAATATTTATAGAGATTTCAAATTTGATTATATTCATATATAACATATAAGTTGGTAATTTTAGTCACTCTTGATGTAAACGACTAATGTTTTTGTATTTTTTTAAATAATGTTGTTCTATTGCATGTAATCAATTTATTATGCGTTAGTTGAACAATGAAAAATTCTTAACTTATTGTTTGATTTTTTTTCAATGCGGAAAAGCCGTTCGTCGGGGAACTCGAAGTTAATTTGATCTCCTCCAATTTTTGAAATATTTACAGACTAAAATGGCAACTCTTCCAATTTTGCTATTGTTTTACTTACCACTTGTCGATTTCAGTTGAAATATCTTTTGCCATTTTCTCCCTTTTACCTATTTATATATACAAACATTTTTCCTATGCTACTAATTTAATAAAGGCTTTGACATTAATTGCCCGAATGCCGATTATATAAGTAACAAAATATCTTTTTTTTTATTTCTAGTTACATAATTTATTTGGCTAGTTATTTTTTCAATAGTTTTTGTTCCAAATCACTTAGTCAAAAATAGTAAGTAAGTGAAAGCTGAATTTTAGAAAATTTCTAAAACATTTTGTCATTCAGAAACTGCATCTAGATTTACTGGATACCATACAACTTTTAAAACAAGTTTACTAATATAAATGTTTTCTTGGTTGGATCCGAAGGGATGATTATTTCAACTTGTTTAATAAATATTGATCTGGTAGCACTGAAGAAAATCTACATATTTATGACAGATGGGTTACTTTTTTTTAGTTGTTGTTATTGCCACTAGCGTTTTCTTCATTTTTCTGCCCATGTCATCTTATTCACTCAATGCCTGTCGGGAAAACAGGTTGATGAGTCCAAATTGCCCGCACTACAATTCCAATCGGGCATTTATTTACAAAGATATATCCGCTCATGTGGTGTACTGGTGCGATTTCTTCTATCATATGGATGTTCCGATGGATTTAGTTAGTTAATTTAAAGACTCTGTTCAAAAAGATTCTGTTCAAATTCTTCAGTATTGAAATTGGATTTTTCTATCTCTCAATCCTCGTGTTACATTGTGTGTTAAATTGATAAATCAACTGAAAAAATGCTCAATCAAATGTTTAATGGGACAATGTAATCCTCTGGAGATCAACGTATTACTTGAGGTAAAGGTCAATGGACAAACCATTTAAATAAATATACACATATTGATATTCATTAACTTATTACAGGATGGCGCCCATCGGCTCTGTCTTTGCTTTCTTGTTTCCTTTCTTTCTTTAGTTCCTCATTTATATATGTTAGGAGCTGTAAAGACACATCCAGCCCTATGTTCTCCTTCCAATTTTCCCATCCGTTTAGTAACTACTTTCATTGTTAAAGAATTAAAGCTCCATCCACTTTATCGATCGGAATAAAATTTTGTGTCTAAGCGCCAGAAGCAGAAGTGTGACATCCGGTGCAGGCGGTAACTTACTCGCGCTCTATGGTGCGGAACGGCCGCTACTGAAATCTTCTCTCCCATGATCCTATTTCCACGGGCTGTGCCAATATCTTTCCTCACCTCACAATAGCACTCCACATACATACGAACTCCCTCCACTCACAGAGATCGACCGCTGGCTGGATCAATAGCCCGATGATGATTCGCATGCCGCATTCAGCGGCCCAGGAGCCCGATTTCTATGTTATTACCGTATGCGGGCAATTCTGTACTTCCTATATTCGGCAATAAATATGCGGCAGTTTTAAGTTTGCGTGTTATTGTATTCTTAGATAACAATGTATATGTACATAAACAGTATGCTAGGGAGATGTACATCTACGCATCTTGATATTAAAGCTGGAGTTGAAGCTGGTTAAAGTGGTTTTCCCGCTGATAAGAAATATTCTGATTTTTTATGCATGGTGACAGTCTACAACAGAACTACTTCAGTCCCGCTTTATACTGGCAAATAAATTATATTCCAAGTTTCTGGCAATCTTGTTGTCTCTTTGAAACGGCTTTCTTTCTTACCCGAATCTTTTTGGTCAGGCATTCAGCGCAGTAAACCATTCTTTACTTTCCAAATCCAAGGGGTTTCAAAATTAGCGCCATTTTTATTCTGATTTTCTAATTCAATTCCCTGTCTTTTTATTTTTTCTTAAATAAAAATTCTATTAGTTCTGTTTAAATATAAAAAAATCTTTTTTTTTTTTTCTATCTTTCTCCCCTTTCATTGCATCTCTTTTTCTTCACTTCTTTTGTATTTCAAATAAAATTCTATTCAGTCACTAAAACTAATCATGACAATCGCTACTGAAGATAGCAAAAACTATAACGCTTGTATAGAAGCCAAGAGAGCTTCTTTATTGGAAAAAATACCAGCTGAATGGAGACTGGACTCTTTAAAGGAGAAACTTCCAACTGACTCTGAAAATGTTAACGTTTTCTTAGATTCCGTTTTACCTGAAAGTGAAAACAAAATTACTATACAATCAGCTTCTGACTTGGCGCCAAAAATTGCTAAAGGTGAATTATCAGCTTATGATGTCACTTATGCTTACTGTCACAGAGCAGCTTTAGTTCAACAATTATGTAACTGTTGTACAGAGATTTTCTTTGACATTGCTTTGAAAAGAGCAAAACAATTAGATGAATATTACAAAGAAACAGGTAAAGTTGTTGGTCCACTACATGGTATCCCAATTTCCTTAAAGGATCAAATCAATTTAAAAGGTATTGATACTGGTATTGGTTATGTTGCTCCTTATCTTGAAGATAAAACATTTCAATCAATTATCTGTGATAGAAAAATTGAAAATATTAAAGATGAATCAAATAAAGGTGAGCCAGAATCACAAATTGCTAAGATCTTATACAACGCAGGTGCTGTCTTTTACGTTAAGACTACAGTTCCAATGGCTATGCTTGGTGGTGAAACTTCCAGTAATATCTTTGGACACACAAAAAATTCATTAAACCGTTCTCTTGTCTGTGGTGGTTCATCCGGTGGTGAAGGAAGTTTACTCGGTGCTAGAGGTTCCGTTTGTGGTTTAGGTACTGATATTGGAGGTTCTATCCGTATCCCATCAATGGCTCAAGGCTTATTTGGTTTAAGAGCATCATCTAATAGATTCACTTACTTAAATATCTCAAACTCATACCCAGATCAAACTGTTGTATGCTCTGTTGTTGGTCCAATGTGTAGATTTGTTGAGGATGTTGAATTGATCTCTAAAACCATAATCGATGCTGAAGCTTGGAAAGTTGATGCCAAAGTCCCTCCTATCCCATGGAGAGAACCATCAATTAAACCAACTGATAAATTAAATTTTGGTATCCTCAAATGGGATAATGTTGTCATGCCACACCCACCAATCTTAAGAGGTATTGAATTAGTTAAAAATTCCTTAAAATCAAAAGGACATGAAGTCATTGAATTTGAAAAACCTCCAATCCCACATGGTCCTTTATGTAGTTTATTGACATCAATTTATGCTGCTGATGCCTTAGAAGAGATTAAAAATTATTGTGAAATGTCTGGTGAGCCATTGAATGAATTATTAGTAAGAAGTTTCACAAGTCCAAAGGATAAATTAAAAGTTGACGAATTTTGGGACCAAGCTAAATTGAAATATAAATATCAACAAGCTTATGACGAGTTTTTTGAAAATACAGCTAACTTAACATCTAATGGTGAACCAATTGTTGCTCAAATAATTCCAGCTTGGAACTCAACAGCCTGGAAACATAAAGATAATATGAAAACAGCTGGTTTCTACACCAGATTCTTAAATATTTTAGATTATACTGTTCTTACTATTCCTGTTACACAAGCCGACAAGTCAATTGATTTAAAAGACGAAAATTATAAACCAACCAGCGCAATGGATGAAAATAATTATAACTATTACGATCCTGAATTATACGATTCAATGCCTGTTGTCTTACAAATTGTCTGTAGAAGATACGAAGAAGAAAAGGCTATCAAATTGGCTAAAATTATTCAAGAGTCTTTAAAGAATTAATTTAGTAGCTATAATATATTATCACATTTATAAAAATATTATCTATATTCTTTTTTTCTTTCACTTTTTATGTAAATAATATATACAACATTTTATTTCTCCATTCTCGTAATAAACCACTAAAAATTAAAAAGTTCGTAATTTCAATAATAAAATATGACATGTGTCTGATTGTCAGTATTCATCTTCAGAAATTTTTAACATTCAAGAAAATTTTGAATAACTTACAAGTTCAGCATTCATAAGTAGTAAATATTGGTTCAGATAAATATTTAGTAAACAATACTTAAAACCTTAATAACACTTCTTCAGTCTAGATTTTAACTTTTAACTTCACCAAACTTATAGTGTCCTGAACTTTTCGCATGTTTGGTGGCATCCTTTTCACCTTTAAATATCATATTACACTGTTCACATCTTATGCTAAATTTTGCAGTATTTGTATAATAACCTTGTAAATTTAGCATATCTATTAATTTCATCAAATTTGAAACTGCTATCTTTGATTCTTCACTGTTCTTGAGAAATACATTGGTATCATTTTCAACTATATCAAAATTATGACTCATAGTCAGACTTATTGCATCATAATGAATTCCACTGTAACAAATAATAATAAAGTTATCAGCATCTTCGTTGAATTTATATATATTTTTAGTCTCTATATCAACTGTCCAAATACATATATTAAGATATTTCGATAAGATTTGTAATTCAATTGCACCTCCCCAATGATCAGAATCTTTAATCCAATCACAGTACTCTTTGGGAGGCTTACCAAGAATTGCTTCATTATATTCTATTGGTTTTGACATGATCTCATCAGATACAATGCTTCTCAACTGCATCTGAGATGATGCTTCCAAGATTGAAAATGCACCAAAATATGAATAACCAATTGAATTGAAAAGACAAGAATTATCATCTGGTATCTTTCTTAGTACCAAAAACATATCTGAAGATGTCTCTCCTTTAGGTAGTTTAATATAAGGTAATTCTGAGTTATTTATTATTTTATTGGTATTTAGTTTGGTGGCAGCTTTCTGCAAACTGGAGCTAGTAGAGTCATTTTTCGTTGTGGTAGGTGCTGCTTCATTTTCACTAGTATTGTCCTGCTTTGTAGTAATTATCAAAGATTCACCAGATTTTATTCCCAATTCAGTCAAGTTCTTGGACTCATCTGTTAGTACAATTTGCTTTGGTGGGAATCCAAATCTCACAGACGTGAGTTCAGTGGCATTACACTCCATCCTTAGATCAAGAAGAGTAGCATCATCTGATAAAGTGCAAACTTTCGTAGTTGTATTAATTTTTAACTTCAATCTCATATTCAATTATGGGATCAACAATTAAGATATAATATGACTTTAAGGAATTGATAACTTAATTGTTTGACGCATTTATATGGATAGGCATTTTTTTATTAGCCGATTCCTAATCTGGAACTCTGTATCAGTTAGGGAATTTGCACAAGATAAGGAGAGATTCTCGCCTCTTATCACCCAAAGACTATGATAATTTATTTGGGTGCACTGGTGTTTCAGAAACATTGTTAATGTTGTTTTGTCAATCTTTGGAAAACAAAGAGGTAACCATAATCGCTGTTTCAGCCAAGCCCCTTTTAATATTTTTCTATCAGTATTTAAAAAAGGTTAACAAAATATAAATTAATTAACTGAAGTAATAAACTAAACCATTACTAAATTCATTTTAGTTTGTCATTGTAGCACGTTCAAATGTGAATATATTTTCTAATGAATGAGTTCATTTTACAAAAGTAATTCCAAGACTTAGAAAAATAAAAAGATTACCAAACAAATAAAAATAATTATTTGAGACCCATTTCTCATCAATTTTTTTAAAACTTTTATTCTTTTAGCGTCAGATTAACCACTTTACCATTTCTATTATGGCATTTTGGATATTGGTCATTTTCCTAATATATAGTACTTATTTTTATTTCAGAGCAAACTATTTCAATATATATATATATAAAAAATTAAAAATCTCCTTAAATACAATAAAAACGATATGAAAAGGACTATTTTACAAAATTTATAACAATATCACGTGATCAAAAATCCCGGTCACGTGACGCAATTTATTGCCAGGCAAATTTCTCAAAAAACAACAAACCTATAACAGTCACGATGTCCGAGTGGTTAAGGAGAAAGACTTGAAATCTTTTGGGCTCTGCCCGCGCAGGTTCGAATCCTGTTCGTGACGAAACAATAATTCAATCTAATTGGATGTTTCTTTTTTACTTTCTTTATTTTTTTATCTTCAAGTTGTATTCTTTTATTTGCTCATCAAGCATAATACAAACAAGCGAAAACTATTTTAAATTTTTATAAAATTTCAGTTTAGCAAGTATTTTGTTATAATTTAAAAATTGCTGTTTTTACAATTCTGTATCTTACTATTGTAGAGAAAAGTAAATAAATAAATAATAATTTAAATTTATCGAGAAAGAATAACCTATAAAGAGAAGTGAAAATAATATTCTAAAATATTAAAAAGATTGACAAAGAACGGAATAAGGAGACATTAAAAATAAAAATCATAAACATAAAAGGTTATATATAAAAAACAAATACAGATATATGTATATATATAAATAAAACACTGGAAAGTGTGTAAGTATTAAAATAAAATTAAAATGCGAGTGAAAAAATGTTAGTTATAGAATTGAAGATGAAAAAGTTGGTTATTTATTTCAAAATAAAAGCACAGCTCTTATATAAGATAAAATATATCAACTTTTAAGTTTTTTTTAAAAATATTTTTATGGAAAAAATTTTAATTTTTCTTAATGAAATGAGCGGCATATTCTTTATCAGAAACTTCCATTTCAGTCCAACTGTGCTTAACATAAGCATCTAAATCTTTTAATAATTTGAAAGCTTCTTCTTTATCAAATTTTTCACCCTTTTCAGAAGCAGTGTTAAATTTTTCTTTAATATTAGCAGCTCTATCCATGATAACTTTCATTCTACAGTTAAGCCATTCTGGGTAGAAATCGTTATAAATAGAACCATAGTTAGTTTCTGGTTTAACAGTACTTAAAACAGAGGTATCTGGTAAGAGTGAATTTTTAGCACGGTAAGAACTAACAGCAGTAATTCTTTCAGTACTACCAAGAGGAACTGGAGCTAAATGTAAAATTTTTCTACCTTGTAAGACAACAGCTTTACCCATGGATGGACCTGGAGTTGGAATAATCTTACCTGAACCTGTCTTTAATAAAGTTTCACCACCGATCATGTAAGTAGTGTCACTTAACATTAAAACACAGACAAATGGGTAAGAATCGTTGTGCCATCCAATAATTGCTGGAATATCATCATTGTAAGAATCGTTTAATGACTTTCTTCTAGCCATATCAGCTCTTTCATTTCTAGCTTGTTCAGCTGATTTCATACCAACATTGATTTGAGCAATTTCATAGTCCATGATAAGTTCTAATTCAACACCAGCCATAAGAGAGACAGCTTCGACAGTTTTTGGATGTTTCCAAGCAGCGTATGTGAAAGGACATGAGTCTTTGGCATAACCTCTAATAACTGCATCAAGACCAGAAGTGGATGACATACTAACTCTAGCACATTTCTTGAAAACTTCTTCTCTTAAAACTTCAGAACGCATAATTTCAACAGCTTCTTTACTAAATAATGGGAATGGATTTGTGACACCAACTTCTGAGATTTGTGTTGGAGAAGTAAGACCTAATTCTTCCATGGTCATTTTTGGAGTTTCATTAGCGTATTCTTTTTTGAAAACTAAATGAATTTCTGGGTCAAATTCAACAGAAGGAGCAGCGGAAACAGATTTTAACTGTTCTTCATAGATTGGTTTAACTTGAACATCATAAGAGTCAACTGGAATACGCTTGTGGATATTACCTTGTTCAATTTGTGTGAGCAATTCAACGGTAGCCATTTTTATATGAGATTGTTTGTTAATTTATATTATATTATATTATATTATATTATAAAATAAAATAAAAGTGATGATTATAATACTAATACTACTAATAATAATTTAATAATAATTAAGTAATTTTTTATAGAATAACATAGAGGGGAATCATCCTTCTTTTATAATAAAACATTTATGAGGAGATGGGCCTTCTATCTTCTATGTCTATTACCGATAAACAAAGGGCAGGCTACCAATTATCAAAAGTATAAAAATCCAAGCCGAGGAACACCAAGACAAGATATCAAAAATAATAGGTATATCTAAAAAAAGAAAAAAAATTGTATTGTATTTAATAAAAATTAAGGAATAATGGGAGGGGGATTATCAATCGATAATTATAGCAATTTTGCATCTGGAAATCAAAATCAGCCAGTGATCCATTGTTAAGAATCAAATATTTCTTTAAGTGACAGTAAACTGAGACTACCTGATATACAGTGAGCGATAAATGTTTCTTTCTTTAAAACATCTGGGAAAACTGGCCTGGATTAGAATAACAAAGAACTTATTATAATTAGGTTTGATTAATCAAAAGAAAATAACTGGCGCAATTAAAACTTTGTACTCTTACTTTCATTGTTAAATTATTATTGTTATGCGCTTTGATAAGATTTTACAATGGAACAGATTTGTTCCTTACAAATTTGGGTACAGTTTTGTTTATCTCTTTCAAGCCTTGTACTCATTTAAGCTTAAATTTCCTCGCTGATAACGAAACAGCAGCTACTTACTGATAAGCACACAGAAGGCTTTTGTGAGGGGGTCGCGGGTTTTCTCGGACTCTCTGAGAATCAGCCTGAGACAGAGACCAGATGTCCGAGGATCACCACTACACGCGGTAGCTTGCCACAAGTCGTCTGGGTCCCCCAGTTCCTCACGCTCTGTCCCCCATTTCCCCCATTGCCCCCATTTCTTTCACGTTGTCTCTCCAGTATTACGCGATGAATGCACAGTTGAGGAATCCGACAACTGCCCTCCGCCAGATAATTTTAAACGTCCCGCGAGAGGAGGAGCTGGGCGGCAGCTGGGGCTGTTAGAGGGATGTGTTCAATGCGTGTTTTTGTCTGCTCGCACTCGCACTCGCACAGTTTTGCCCAAATTCTAAGTTTCCGCCCCTGCGCGGAACACAAAAGAGGGACTCCAGTACCATTTTCTTGAAAAAAGTTGTATTTAAGCGAGCCAAAGATGAAAAGCTTGAGTTCGGTTGAAGAAAACTGAACCAGTTCACCAGAAATACAAACAGTAGATAGATGGACAACTTTTCCTTTCTGATTTATACTGCTATTGTATTAAATACGAGCTATTGAAGGGTTCAGAATCCATTTACAGCTTTCAGTTACAGTGAGAAGATTCTGTTCTTACTGGTTTGAAGACGAAAGGGACACAGAGTACGAAGGAGATTTAACAGGAGAAGAGACTAGCCATAGAAATTATATCAATATCAAAGTAGATAGCTCAAGAAATCATAATTCTGGGAACTGCCAACTCAATTTCCGAAAATCCTCATCCAAAATCTGACGATTTCATGTGAATTACTTTGAATTATTAGAAAAACAATGAATGTGTACCGTTACCCCAGTGTTTTCAGAACAAGGGCACTATCGCACAAGTGAAACAGTTTCATTTCAGGGATATTGAAATGTTTGAAAGGAGAAAAGAATCTGAATGACAGGTCCATTAACTCTAGATCCATAACTCCATGTCAATCAACTCTCATGTCCTGGTAAATCAAAACCTGAACTGTTTTTTGAATCGAATAGACCACAAGTTCAGAATGCGGGATGGAAGTGGGGTGAACTTAACCCACACAACTTGTGGATGGGGCTGTTCACCAATGTTCCTTTTTCTTCGATGCGTATCAGCCGTTGTGAGAGTTTGGCCACCCTTGATAAACCTTGTGGAGAAACAGATAATCACAGGGCTGATATTGCCTAAGGCTGTCACTTTATGGCCCAGATCCTTTGCCTGCTGCCTACAAACCATGATAAACCACGACAAACCCACCAGCCGCCAGAGTCACGCCAGCGCCCACAAACTCTGGAATTGAAGGCCATTTTAGGAATAATAATTCATCTCACCTCAAGCTGCGATTCACCTACTCCTTCCAATTTGGGCTACCATTTTCCGGGAGGAGCTAACTTCGTTATCGCTCTGCGTCTTCAAATTATGCGGGAACAATCGTCTCATGCAAGAGAATTAATCTGTTTCCCAAAATCGATTTCGACCGAAGCGGTAAAAAGGCAGCTCACGCTACTTGTTCAGTGTTCTTACATCTAAATCCTAAAGATTTGTCTAATGTGAATAAAGAAAATAAGATTTTTGAGTATGTTTCGGCTGAACTCTACTCCACAGTGTGGAAGTTTTCATCTTTGGTTTGAAAACTACTTTACGAAAAATTAAGATTTACGCCACTTAAGTACATACATTTTTTTAAGGGTATTTCTATACAATTTTACCACAGCATCGCATCGCATCCCCATCGATTCAACTAATATAGCTATTTTGATCCAAAAAGTTGTATATTAATTTGGTGCAGCGTAAAGTTATGTGTTCTAGACTGCTGTGTTATCGGACATACCAAGTATGTAATAATAAACAACCAAGCTTTTTTAAAATAGTAGCAAAAATTTGAATTTATAACAAGAGGATCCAATTCAAACAAGAAATTAAATATTATTGTAATTTAACTGTTAACAAATCGCTTCAAATTTCTTCTCACAATTTATTTTCTTAACAAAACAAAAATAATAAATTTCATACTATTAGGAAATTATTTACAGTTTCTGTTCAAATAACATATTTTTAGATATTTACAATTTACCATTTACAATTCAAACTATTTTTTTTTAAATCATATACTATAGTACATAATATTATATTCTAATCTTACAAAAAAAAAAATACAAAAGAGTAAAAAGTCCCAAATCTAATAAATACCTGTAAAGTTTCTTGTCTTTCTGACAGTGTCTCTCAATGAACGATTTTCTTTGTCATCGTAAAATTCGTCATCCCCGCCATCACCCGTTGACGATAGAGCAATCTTTTTCTTCTGTGACATTCTTTTCTTAACAAGTAAAGATCCATTCTCAATATTTTCTAATATTATATTATTTACAATATTGTTCGAAGAATCTGTACTGTCAGAACTTGAAGATTTCAACGATCTGTTATCATTACCAATTTCAGAATTTTCTGGAATCCTCATTTTAACCAAGTCATCAACAATTTCTTTCTTTTCTTTAATAAGTACCTCAACGGAATCTCTCAAATTGATATATTTGTTAGAACAACTTGATAATTCTCCAATTAATTTGATCTTATCATTATTTAAAATTTTAATCTCTGATTTTAATTCATCCCTATCCTTTTTTAAATCCTCAATTTGTTCAACATATATGCTTTTCTGCTCGTAAATATTGACTTTATTAGTTAATTGAGCAACTTTTTCCCTTTCAGCTTCAAGTAGATCATTAATCCTTTTGATTTCAATATTTTGTTTTTCAACTGTATTTTGATCATTCATTTCTTTCTTATCATCAAGTTTTTTGTTCAATCTGGAAATAAATTCAATAACCTCTTTTTGGTTATCTTTAGCTAAATTCTTATGGTCTAAAATTGATCCAATAATAGCATCTTTATTTCGTTCGTTTTGTGAAATGCCTTCCGATTGTTTATTAACTGATACCACAAGATTTGACATATTTTGAAGTAGTTCATCCATTGTAGTATTAGTTTTTAAAAATTTCTCATTTACTTCGTCTTCAAAAGATTTTATTTGATTGCCAATTGGTTTCACAAACAAGTTACCTTCTTTAATGTCACTTGATAGCCCCTGAGAAAACTCAAAAAGGTTATTTTGTTTATCTAAAAGGACCGAATGGCTTTCAGATATTACTTCAGATTGTTTGCTAAGTTCTGAAATAATGGTGTTCAACTCTGCAATTCCACTTTTTTGATCGTCACCAATATTTTTTTGTTCTTTTAATTGCATTTCTCTAGAATCAGTTAAAGTTTTACTCATTGAAGTTATCAGTTTGATCAATTCTGTTTGCTGAGATTTGTCCGCAACAGAACTGATTATATCACTGGTAATTATTTGTTTTAATTTTTCAATTGTAACAAAATCTTTCATTTTATCAGACTCTTTGCTTAGTGTCTCTTTAAGACTAGAAAACATTTCTTCAATTTTTTCATTTGTATCTTGATTTAAAATTTTCTTTTCAAATAATTCCAATGATTGGTTAATACCTTCTTTAAGAGATTTATGAAATTCATTGGTATCTTTAATGTTTGACTTAAATTCATCTTTAATACCTTTAGTTATAGATTCTGTTTGTAGTTTAAGTAATACTTCGTTGTTTTCAGTCATTATTTTCTCGTTTTCAGTGATTGTTTCTTTAGATATTTTAGAAAGCGTTTCTGCGATATCATCATTATGTTTAGTTGTGATTATTCTAAACTTATCCAATTTTTCTTCCAAAACTAATAACTCCATTTCCTTCTTTGAACTATTAATACCTTCTAATCTACTATTAAGAAGTTCTAAGTTCTCTAATAATTTAGAAAATGAATTAGTTGTAATCTCATTCTGTAATTTTAACTGTTTCTTTAAACTTTCCTCAACTTTCGATAAGTCAATATCCTTGTTAAGAAGTTGAATAGATTCTAAATGTTTAATTACAGTCAACTTCAACTCCTCCTGTTCTTCTTTTTGTATTTGAAGATCATGTTTAATATCCTTTAATTCTGTTAATTTGTGAGAAAGTTCACTGAATTTCTCCATCATATTGTTGTACTTGTCGCTGTCTGTATTGCCTGATTTTAAACGCTCTACAACTTTGGATATGTTCTCTTCTGATGTTTCAATATGATTAATTATATCATCTTTTACAAGATCTCTATCTGATATAGTGCTATTGAAAGCCGTAAGATTATCGTTTAAATTAACAAGATTTTTATTATTATTTTTTGATCTATCAACAATCTCTTTCAATATACTTTCAATATTTTTAACATCTAAAGAAATACCCTCATTTGAATTTGTCTCTTTAAAATTATCTCCTAGTATATCAACAAATCTTAATTCAAATTCTTTAAATTTAGCATCAACAATATTTATCATTTCATTTAAGTATTCATGATCTAGAAATTTAAATCTGTTCACATGAGTAGTGGTTTTGGAAGTCATTGTTGGAGATAATGCTAGTGTTGATGTTGTTGTTTCGTTAGGTTTTAGAACTTTTGTTTCTGCAAAGGATAAAATGGTTGACTCTGTTTTCTTATTTATTTTGGATTTGATATTCGTGGAAGATTTGGATCTTTTGATAATGCTTGAATCCGATTCACTATTGTTGCTAAAATCACCAAGTGCACTATCGTCTGTATTATCTAACACAGAACTTATAGGGTGGATTGACATCTGTGGCTCAAAATATGACAAGTGCTTTTTTTTTATTACAGTAGCTAGTTTCAAATTTAAAAATTTATAAAGAAAAAAGGAAAAGACCGATATTACTACTGAAATAAAGAGTACTCGATTTTCTTATTCTGTAGAATTTGTTTTTTTTGTATGCATCTTGTAAGATCTGGCCTCTTATGATTTCAAATCTTTCTAAGATTAAGTAAGATCTTGTTTTTCCACGTATTTCTCCACTTATTTCTCCTTTAAGAAAAGCAAGGGAAAAACATCCACTAAGATTTCAGCATAGTAAACAAAGGGCTGATATTGAGAATGAATCTGAAAGAGAGAGAGAACAAGTCTCATCTGTATTTCCATATTGGGAAATAGATAAATATTTACAACTTCTCCATCTCAAGTCTAAATCCTCAGACATAAAAACTTTATGGTGTAAAGGTGGCAAGGATTTTGAAAGATGAGGAAGCTACCAATTTGGATTGTTTTAATAATAGTGTTTGTTTTATTATAATAAATATCCTTTAGTATTTGGGTCTCCATCTGGTGTGAATTGGTAACCCGCAACCCGAAGATACTTTCTGGTGCCGAAGTAAAAGTGGATAAGTAAGAAATCTCAAAGGGATAGAAGGGGCAGCATACTAAGGAGTATATAAAACAAAATTTGTATAATAAATGGACTTACCAAAGGAAAAAGTAGGAAACGGCTCAACCAGAAGAACGGAAACAACTTCATCCTCTAAAAGCAAATTGCTGTAAGAACATGAAATTTGGAGGTTACCAACAACGCGCGCGTTGAGAAAAGTAAAAGTTATGTATTGAGTACATGAATTACAATATAATAGCTGCAAAGGTAATTCAGGTTAAGTATGAGCTGATTAGGGACAAACAATTTTTGTTACTTGTTCCAACTTCTTTTATGTGTTGTCTATGTGCTTTTACGAATTCTATGATGCGTGTATGTGTTTTAGACAACATTTTTAGCAGCAAATGCAAGATATCTCATTGTTTTCATCATGTTAATTACAAGTTGATTTTGCTTAGGTAGTTACGGGCTAAATGCTTGGAGATTTTTATATATCAATTATTATGCTCATCACTATCCTGATTGTCTTACCAGATTTTATTCTTTTTTTTTTCTATTTTGAAGGAGACTGATTGAGAAACGTTAAGATTCTTTTAGTTGCACTCTATATCTTCGTTTCGGTAACTAGCATGAATTTATGGAGAAGATTAATAGTTCCTTTAGCTTATTGGAGTCGCTCAATCATGATAGTCATGTAACCTAATTTTTGAAACGCCAGCTTCACATCTAACTTGAAAGTTGAAGTTAATCTTAAAATGGCATATCTCATATGAACTCCAGACAGCGAGTATATATTCTTTGAGTGATATGGAAATGTGGTAATGAAGCTTCCCTGTTGTCAGTTGCGCTGGATACGGGTGAAGTCTTTTTAATCTGCGAATAAAGTTATTATGTTTTGTTTACTTTACTCACCATACATCAAGTGCTATTATGATACACACAGAGAGAAAATGGGAGAATAGTAAATCTTGTTCATCAAGAACACAAAGTTTCAACCCTGTAAAATGCTGCCAAAAGTGTAATAATTTTGAGTTGTGTCAAGTTTATTCCATATAATTAGACTTGAAATTCCTTCTCGTTCTCTCCATATTAAGGTGTCTCACGTTAAAGTTTCCTATTCACCGTTACTTTTCCATAGAAAATCTTAATGCGAGGAGACGCAGATGCTGCCACAAACCTAAGATCTTAGAAGTTGCTGCGTGGGAGTATAAACAAGGCTGTACAATTTTTCTAAATTTCCAACAAAGACTATATATAGATTACATCTTTCAAAGGATTATACAAGTGATATAAACTTAAAATTAAAGGAAATATATGATAGATATCATCTTCTAGTGATATTTGGCTCTCATTATTCCAGTTACTTTGGAAAACGAGTAGTTATCCCATTTCAAAGTTTTCTGTAAATTATCTAGAGAATTCATTCATAATGAGGACCAAAATCAGTGGTTAAGGATTTTGAAATATTCAAATAATTTTAGAACTTTTTATTGGAGGATTAACAATATAATTGACGCACAACGCGCATATGTAATATTTCAAGTCGCTATTTTGTGATCAATCCAATTCAAAATGGGAAATAGGGAAAATTTCTTCTTTTACCAAAATTGCGACCACAGTTATTCACAACAGGAGACACTCAACATAATTTGGATTGATTGATAAATAGCGCCCCATAGTCCATAGTCATAATTTCCACCACTTCAATATTTTAATTACTTAGAACGGGTAGCTAGATGAGCAAGAAAATGGTCCTTGAAGAAATATAATTTGTCAAATTCAGCACCCACGGGTTAAACCAGCAAATAAAAGAAACGCTGAGATATATTCCCACAGAATAAGCAGTTAAAAATAGTTCTCTGCTAATTTTTCTCTAAGGGAATAGAAGCAGAGAACCATGGTAAACTGAACAATGAGAAAATTCGACAAATAAACAATGCCAGGATAAAAAAGTCTCAATCTCATCACTTTTGTCTAACTGCATCCCAGATACATATATCCCATTTTCAGCCATATTTTTGTGTACAAATTTATTTAAATTACTGTCTTCTTTTCTTCGGTACCATTCAAAAGCTTAAAGGAAAGAAGCATGTCATTAAATAGGAAATTATTTCTTTGGAGAAACTGTAGAAAAAAATGCAGCATTAAATACAACAAGGCAATACACCCTACCCACCTTTCTTTATGTTTAATATAATTAACGAAGAAAAGCAGATATGAAATTGGAAACCGCTACGCATTTCCGGCTTTTTAGTTTAAAGAAATACATATAATAAATCGTTGCACTTTATATTAGTTTCCTTTCTGCCCATAAAAACTAAATAATCACGATAAAGTAAATCATCGTTTTGTTAAAACCAAAAGCCTAGCTGAACTACGCCAAACAGAGATGCCAATTCTGGTATCTGAATCCCTCACGCAGTTTTATAAAGAAGCAGCAATGATCAATAGACCCTTTGCAGTGAATGGTTTTCCATACACATCATCCGAGGTAATATAGTTAATCTTTTACCCGAATATTAAAAGCAAAGCCTTGTTGGGCAGTTACAAAAGTTAATTATTATTTTGTTTCTCCAGCATTTTATTTGATTTTTTTGATTTTTGACCTTCTGATAACTTCCCGAAGTCACTTTATTCAAGCTAAATCATTATTCCATTCAACTGATACTTTGGGAGTTGATATCAATTGCCAATCTCTTGATTCTACTTACAACTGTACAATATTTCTTGACCTCTACAGGTGCCAACATAAACAGAAAGCCTACCTGGATGTCCTTACATAATTTCCGGACCCTCCCGCTCTTTTTGACAGAGAACCTAAATAGAGACAGTACGGTTAAAGAGGTTATGCATTTAGTATCCGACTTGTTGTAATACTCTTAAGCAAACTGAGATTTCTATTGTTTGTCAAAAACAGTGTTTTAAAATTCTTTTAAGAGAAGAGAATACTTCCTAATCTGTATTCTCGCTTTGCATACTATTTTTATGTTTAATCTTGCAGTTTCATTGTCTAAGTCAAAACTTACTTTAAACTCTCACCTTCAAAAAATCGTCCTCTCTTTAATAAAAAATAAATAAACGCTACTATTATCTTTTAGTAGTCTATTATCTGCTGGTAATTGTATTCAATAAACAATCAGTAATCTCAGGATAGACATGACACACAATGAAGTAACAATATTCTGAAAATAAGACAGAAAAAAGAAAAAAAACCAAAAAGGGCAGAAACTCCTAGTACTGGTTTTCTTTGATTTAATAGTACAACTACAGAAGCTAAATAATCAAAACAACCCATATTTGGCACTAATTCTTATCTTATTGAAGTCTTTAAAACGTTTAAATATAGCTCAAAATTTAAATTGTAAATAGTGCATTAGCTTTCAGCCTAATGTTTTACAAGAGCGTATTGATGCATAAAAATTTCTTTTTCCTCTTTTTTTTCTTCTTTATTTTGGATAATATGAACAGGGGAGCCATTTAACAAAAAACTCATCCTGATTGATTGTTTATCATAATAAGACTTGTCAATATATACAGACACGATGCAAAAGATTGATAAATATCAGCAAAATCAAAAGTCTACTGAATATAACAAAAGAAGAAAAGAAATACATAGGAGAAAAACAATGCTTCAAAAGCAATACAATTTTACACAATAGCGTAAACTATTTTCCAATGACAGTAAAAAGATATTTCATATTATTATTTGATAGTATATAAACCCAACCTTCTACCAATTCTTTGTACTGATATATATATATATATATATTGAGGTCTTTTTTTTGATCTTAAGAAAATAAAACATAGAACCTTCATATCTTATAAAAAATGATTGCTAAAAATATTTTAGTGAGTTTAGCATTGACTCTCTCATCTGCCACTGCCAGTATCATTCCTTGGTCCCAAAATGAATTTGAAACAAGTGTTGAAGGTTGTAGAGGTTTCGCAAATTTAGTTGAAACCGAACTTGTTGATGGTTTTAAAGTTAAGGCTTTTGAATACGTACCTGTCCACCTTGGTGACTGGAATCTTGATGGTGCATTCAATGTCGGTAACTATAACAAATATGAATACTACCAATCTGGCTACTCAAAGTCCGCCAAAGCTTACTCTTCAACTGATGGTATTACCCAACTTTCATTTGATATGTCAACTATGAATTCACTTATTGCTACAACTGATATTTATGGTTTAACTATTGATATGTCTAATGTTGTCTTAGAATATACTGGTTTCTTTAAGGTTTCTAAAAGTGGTATCTATTTCTTTGATGTTCCACAAGTTGATAAAGGATTCATGCTTTACATTGGTGCCACTGCTGCTGGTATCTCATGTTGTGGTGATGTTAGTACCGGTAGCGGTGATTATGTTATGGGTGCTGCCGCCGTTGATGATGATACTCCAGTTTACGTCACTGGTGCTAGATACTTTGACGAAGGTTACTACCCAATTAAGATCGTTACCCTTAATAATATTGGTACTTTCAAATTATCAATGAACGTCTATAACCCAGATAGTAATGTTTCCAACATTGGTTCTTATATTAAGAACTTACCAGACTCATTAGATAAATGTTTCGACAACACAATTGTTGCTTCTGCAGCCACTGATATCGTTATTGCTCATACTGATGGTCATGTACCAGTCATTAAAACAACCAGTAACACTGTCTCCATTTTTATGACTTATGGTACTACAACTGTTTCAACTTTCTGGTGGTCCGATTATGCAACTACTGCCACTTTAAAAACTACTAAGTCTTTCGCTGCCTTTGCTGGCGAACAAAAATACTGGTTCTTATCTGTTACCGCTCCATACCCAACTTCCACCACTACTTTTGGCTACAGTGGTGAAACAACAAGTACCACTAAATACACAACCACTGATACTATCCATTCTACTTATGTTGATGAAAACACAACTGTAAGAACAAGTACTATTCTCAAACCATACTGGGTTGTTGCCACCGCTACCCCAACAGCTTAAGGTTTAAAATAATAAAACCAAAGTCTGTTCTAAAAATAGAATATATATACCTAAATAAATAATGAAATGCTTAAAGATATTTCTTCTTTTTAATGTTTCTCTTTCTGATTTCTTTATATATTATTCCAGTTTATACATTTATATGGTAATTCAAAAACTCTGTCTGCTTAGATTTCAAGAATAGTAGAGCCAGTAAATAAAGTAAACGAAGTCAAAGTAAAAGAAGTAAAAAGTTCCATTACATAATCAATTACATAATATTTTCAAATTACATAAGCTTAAGATTTTCAATCATGTAGGATGTTTTTCATTGTTTTATCATCTCTTACATATAGCTATTAAGCTATAGGATGAGCAGACTCACTTCTGTATGAGGCACCTGGTGTTAATGTCATTTAAGATAAATATTCTAAATTTATAATATGCTTTCCTTTCTTTATTATTGTCCATTGAAAGTGTTATAAAAAAGAAGTTAAGAATAGTTAAGAGCAGTGCATGTTTTTATGACGAAAGAGGAGGAAAAACTATACCTAGCCACCTTCGACACAAAGAAGGGAACGAATCTAAAATGCATCATAACATTATATAAAACAATCGGTCTTCTCCCACTATTTTTCCTTCTTTTCTTTCCATTTATAAAATCCAAATCCAATAATGAAAGCAAGATTTAAAATCAATAACAAGAATACCGTGACAGCCAGGCAATTTTTCAGACCTGAAAAGCTAGTTGGTAGTCCAAATCCTACAGGATCATATAAGATAAAGCCCAGAAAGGAGATTGATGAAACTGTGCACGATATTTATGATACAGAAAAAGATAATAAAGAAGATGGGCAGTCTAAGGAGACTGTGAATCAAGTCGAGTATTACCAGACCTCATATCAAGAAGGAGATACTGATTTACCCAAAGACAAATCTACTGCGTTTGTGTCAACCCAATCCAATTCAGCAGACAATAGACCTCAGAATATAAGGTATTTTCCAAATCTTGCTAGAGTTCTTAAAGATCCAATGTCCAGCTCGAAATTACTACCTTACAAAGACTTTAATAAAATGCTTCCGAAGCCCATAGAATTTTTTGCCACTAATAGACAAGATTCTTTGAAAATTAATGCAAACTGGTTATATGTAAATAAATGCGATTTGAGAGATATATATTCCATTTACGGATCTGGAAAAATATATTCTTCAATCATGAAACAAAACACTTATTTCAATATAATAGAAGGATTGATTGCTCATCAAGAGCACGAACTTGCAAAAAAYAAGAAAATTATACAGGATTCATCGGAAACAAAATTTTGGAGAAATATTATGAAGCGAACTAGGTATCATAGTTACTTAAGACAACAATATTCTGATATTTCAGAATTAGATATTCATGAATTTATAAGATGCAGAATTAATAACAATTTTGATGATGATCACATTGGCAATAGGATAACGGACGTTGATGCATCAGCTGATGAAATTGAAGCAAACGAAGAGTTGGTAAATGAACTAGCAGAAGAAGTAGAAGATTTGGAATCAATAGAAAGAATAGATAAAACTGAAATACCAGTTATTGAGAATTCTGTAATATCACAGGAACTTGAAGTTACTCTAAAAAAACTTTATCTGAGGAATGCTGATTTCAAAAATTACTATAACAGAGAATTGTTAAGACTTCAAAATATATTTAGTTCAGGAGACTCTGCAGAGATAATGACAATGGGCATATATAACACTGATGAATCCCATCTGATTGAAAGTTTGGATGATTTTGAAAAAATGGAAAATAATAAATCACATATTGCTTTTGTAACTGGTTCAATAGATAGTATAAGAATTTCTCCAGGATCTAAGAAGAGAAGATTTACTACAGTGAAAGAGGATTATAAAAATTTTCTTGATCATATATGGAGAAGCCGTGAAAAATTTCAACTTGAAATATCTGAGTTCAAGTTAAATAAAAATAAAGATTTATCTAAAGTAAAATCACAGTTGTTGATATATAGAAGACTTTTTGATTTAAAAAATGATAACTATAATAATCACAGAGACTCATCATCAGAAAATTCAACTAGGTTATCTAAATTTTATAAAAACAAACCAAAGCGTAATAAAACAGCTGTTGAAAAAAGGAAAGAATTGGAAGAATTATTTTATAAGATGCTTTGCAAATTCATATCAGGTAATGGAAGATCTGTATCACTAGATTCTCCTATTGATCCCATTGATGCTGTTCTAATGCTTGTAACTAATCCCATGCTACAAAAGGATTACGAGAGGCTACAGAATGGAGAACCAATTGGATTTGATTCCTTTGACAATAACTGTGATGCTAATAACTTTGATCAAAATTATTCTTTTAAAGAGATGCACACACTTTTCGATAAACGATACAAAAAATATTTCACAACTTCATCTAAAGATTCTCTTGAAATGAAAATCTCAGAAAAACTTCCAGAGTCTTTATTTACTTCAACTCCATGGAAACGTCCCATCACATTACGTTATTTTGCGGCTAGAACTGCACAATTATTAACAATCATCCAAAATCAACTTTGTGACGATCTATATCTTTCGACTAAGAAACATAAAGATTTTAAAACATTTGCATACGCTCGATACAAAGCGGACAGGTTAATCAATAGTAAGTTTGATCTTTGGATTGGTAAAAGAGATATACACCTTCCATATTCAACTAGTGATTCAGTTATATCCTCTCAGTGCAATATTTGTAATTTCTCACAAGACTGCCAATACTTAAAAGAGAAGTTGGAAAAGAAGAGAAAATTTGAACAGTCGCATCATAAAAAATCAGTTTAATAAAGTATTTCAAAGATCTGAGATGGTCATACTTGTACATATTTATTTATCAATTTCTTTTTATCTCTTTTGTATATTAATTTTTCTGCTCTTTACACCATTTAGACTTGTTTTCACCAATTTTATAGATCAAAATATTTTTTTTCATACCATGCGATAGAATATTTTAGATATTTAAGAAGGTATATTGATTACAAGCAAGTAAAATGTTTTTAAATTTTCAATAATCCATTGTAAAGTACACATATATATATTACTATCTAAGTTTTATATATAAATCCGCGCGCCATTTGGTTTTAAAAACATCCACATCCTTCCTTGAATATTTTAGCTACCAATTTTTCAACTGTATTCCAACGTCTACCTAAGCTGCAAGTAAGACATAATATTAAAAATGCGAAAGAGAATATAACGAATAAAGAGAAGACAATGTTATAAACAAAGAAACTTAAAATAGATAAACCAACCGAAAAATATGAGTGACTTTCAGATTCAAAAATTTCATTTAATATAATGTTAGCAAATTTAACTATTAAAGTTGAATTTTTAGGATCTAAGAAAGATTCGCTTGCTATATAAGCTTCATCTTCCATCAATATAGTTGAGTTACTTTCAGCCATTGTTTTGTTATTTATTAAATATAACATGAAATCTGCAGTATCTTGCCAGATATCACCAGAGAAACTAGGCATACTTATTAATTTTCTTAAGAGTCTTAATATAACTAGGGATAAAGCTATTTTTGATACAGAATCAAAGATTTTCACCCATAATGGTCTTTCATCTAAATTAACTCTATTTAAAACTGGACTGATATCAATTCTGTTACCAAGATGTAATATTCTTCTATTATTAGGATCAATGTTGACTCTATCTCTGTGCATCAATATTATTTCTCTTGCTACTCTAACGTTATCACTATTGTCGTTATTGCTGCTATCAATTCTTATATTTTGATTGTTTCCATCTGTAGTTTGTCCGTTGTCATGTGTTGTATTTCCAGTATTTTCTGTATCTTGTTCCGATTCATCAGAAGAGCCTGCTCTAAATAGGAATGGGAAACGGATTCGTATAAGTCCATTTCTATTATTACTTGAATTCATTATATTATTTGCCAAATGTATTATATCATCCGAGCTTAGCTGTGGAATTTCTGTCGATTCATGATTTTCTTCATCTGCGCTATCTTCATAATCATCATTATTTTCTCCATCGTTATTGTTGTTTCTATCGTTCTGATATTCTGTAGTATCTTCCTCTACAGAATAGGTATCAGAATCACTGAGTGCTTCTTCCGAATCTGAACGCAATAAAAATTCCATTTCATCGTCATCGTTATTCTCTTCAGTATTTGTAAAATAATCTGGATAACTCTTATCGAGTTTCAAGATAGATTCCAGTTCTAAATTTTGGTTACTTAAATAATCTTTAAATTTTCTATTTTTATAATAATATTTTAAATCTGAAGAAGTAATATCATTCCAATCATTATCATATTCGTTGAGATCACTATATTCTTCTGAATTTGATACTTTTTCTTTTAATCTGTTTAATCTATCTTTTCTTTCCAATTTTTGAAAAAGATCTTCTATTTCTGATTCTGATTTTGTATCACTACGGAGACATTTCGAGCCTCTCAATCTGCGATGCATAATAAATTTGATTCAAAAGTCGGGATATTTAGTTATGCTAGAAGGAAAGCCAAATAAGGAGACAATCAACAGGCAAACCAGAAGGCTAATGACAATTTTATAGGTAACAGAAGTTATATTTTTACACATATCAAGGAGATCAGAATGAAAGTCCAAAGAGATTACCTATGGAACCACTGTATCTGTAGCATTGTAGCTGCAAAGCAATGGGATGATCAAGTGAGGAAGTGTGGGTTTGTACTGCGGGTTTGCGATTGCGTTTGCTACTCTCCGGGGCTGCTGAACTTTCCTGAAAGGTTCAGTGTTCCGCTTTCAGGAAAGTTCAGAATTTTGCAACGTGACTTCCCATTTAAACAAACTATGCCCAGATAAGACTCTAGAAAAAGAAGAAGCAACACCGTGGTAGACAAATATTTGCAGCCGTGGTGTCACCAGCAAATTTGTTTTCAAACAGGCAAAGACAAGGAAATCGGCTGTCATAATTTTAGCATGTGCCGTGATCTGCAGCGTGGACGTTTAAAATTCAGGCGCCAGCCAGAAAATGTTAAATTTAAAATTATTTCAAAAATTTAAAACTCAGAATAGAAAAAAGCGTGACACCTATACACCTATAAAATGCTGTTTTACAGCCAATGAGTATCCTTCATATTGTCATAGTAGGCCCAATCGGGAAATGTGTGCACGTTTCTCTGTTGGCAGAGCCTGGCGACAGCAAGATTTCTGTGTGTTTGTCTCGCTCTGGTCTGAGTCTCTAAGCAGGAGAGAAATTTTATGAGAGAGGGCATACACTGTGCTCAGTGCACTAAGGTAAATACTAGATACTAACAGTACACAAAGAGCTTGAGGGAAACAGGAAAGACGAGGAACAGCTCTTGAAGCTTGGAGTCTGGGGACTGGGGGTGAACTTGAACGGTGGTGGTCGAAGGATCAGCCTATTCATCCATCAATCAACCACATCGTGTCTGGGTATCTGGGTTTCGATACGTGATGTAATCCACATGTGCCTATTCATGGTGATAGCTGTCTTCACTGGCATACATCCACCAATAGACGTTCGACAAGGATTTGCCTTAAAAAGATTGAACATTAAAATAGCAGTTAATTTGATCCAATCTCTTCTTACAGATAGTATTCTTTAACTTAGTATCCATATTCATTAAAAAATGTCAGGTGGTCCAGTCCCAATTTACAAGAAATATACAACAGGTTCCAAAGGTATCTGGGAATTCATTAGAAAGACCTTAACTTTAGTATGTATTTTGAAATCATCCAATGAGATAAATAGATAATAGAAGATTAAATTTATACTAACAATTCTCTTTTTATCTTTTTTGCCAATTGTTTCCACTTCAACTTTTATTTATATATTTATAGGTTCCAAACAGATCTTCAGGTAACCCATACGTTCCATTTTTCCGTAACCCACCTCCAGCTTCAGAACCTCTTGAATATAAAGATCCACGTACAATTCCAGCAGGTGATTACGTTAAAAATCAATATTTTAAAAGAGATTACAGAAGAAATTACCCAAGAATATCATCTTTCGATCAAACAAAAGTCAGTGGTTTATTAACTTTAGGTAGTGAAGCTGCTCCAAGAATTAGTATCGGTGATAAAGGTTCCCAAGAATTAGCTGTTTTTACTAAAGGTGAAGCCGTTTCATTAGCATCTACTATTTCAGCTGTTGCTCCATCCGTTGTCAAAGGTGAATTATTAGGTTCAAAAGGTCAACCAATTGTTGCTCCAAATTTAAACAAGAAAATGGCCTTCAGAATCTCAACTGAAGCTGAAAACGGTATGTACAATGATGATTACCCAGTTAGAATCTTTACTTCTACCAATTAAATCATTTGAACAATCACAACCACATTTACATATAAAACACAATCATAAAACAAAAAATTCATAACGAGAAATATCATTTCTTAACCCCCCCATCTTCAACTATTTCATATAGAAATACAAAATTTCCTCCAAAGATAAGACAAAAATCAGAATTAAAACTGAAATAAAAGACAATTAAATACAAAAAAATTCATTATCGCATGTTTCAAATTTTACAAGAGTCTTTCCTATTTCAAAATTTTATTTTTCGATATTATCTATTCATTCACATTATTTATTTATTCATATTCTCAAAGGTATATATATCACTCATGCCATAACTTATAAAAAAAGAACTCAAATTCTTTTCAAGTAAAACACATGGGATTGATTTCTACGAACCGTCACACTTATTTATTTATTTATTTATTTATTATATATTATTTATTTTATTTTCATACAATTTAGCTTAATTTAGTACTCTTATTCTTTCAAAGTAATTTGTAAAAAATTAATTTAAGTAATTGCTAACTCATAAAACTGTTTGTCGTTTTCTGTCTCCGGGGAAACCATTATATTAATTTCATGAGAAGTTTGAAATTTCTTTAAAATTTATCCTTTTAATTTGCTCACTTGAGATTAATGGATTCAACAATTGATAAATCCCTAAGAAAGAAACAATGAAAATATAAAAAGTAAGTAATTGATATGAGAAAGTGCGAAATAATTATTAAAAAATCTCTTTATTTAACGGCTATTTGATATCTTAAATGAACTTGTATTTTTGTACCAAGTAAATCTGCCAGAAAAAAAAAGACAATACAATAAATGAATTCAATCAAAAGGTACACAAAAGCTTATTCTGGTTTTCCCACCCACTCTTTCTTATGAAGTTTGACTTGTCAAGATTTAACAATTGTGTTGTTGTTTTCGAGCAAATAATATATCATTCCATTAAATTAACTTTAAGATAATTTGACATATGCTACGGTTTTTTATTTACTGTATATTATAACATAAGTTATTGTATTCTCTGCGGTTTTTTTTGAATTTTACAATTCAGCGCAATCATAAACATAGACTGTAACATGTAAAAATACAAAACAATAAATCTTTAAAGTATCCAAATATCTGAATATGGTAAAGTTATAAGTATTTTCAACAAATTTGGAAAACAATTTGAG
Organism: [Candida] boidinii; assembly: GCA_001599335.1. Taxonomy (NCBI): domain Eukaryota; kingdom Fungi; phylum Ascomycota; class Pichiomycetes; order Pichiales; family Pichiaceae; genus Ogataea; species [Candida] boidinii. The sequence goes on along the minus strand of BCGP01000003.1, from coordinate 1,190,903 downwards.
CAAATAAGTTACATTATTTGCGGCTTTCGTTTCATTCATTAATTGAGATTACAATTGTTTTCTTTTTTAATTTTTGAAATTTTAAATTTTAAATTTGCTCTATTTATAATTTAGAACCCTTTAAATTAATACCGTTTATTATTCTTTTTTAAAGTTGAGCTTTAGATTAGGTTTATTTTACCCCTTTCAGATTTCTTTAATGACATATACATTGAAAAGTAATACAATCATGCCATTTATTTTCTGACCAATAATAGAAAATGCAAAGGGTAATTTCAACAAATAAAAATGTAGAGTCAATTAATTACAAAAGAGAATGCTGGCAAACGATAGTTTTCACCAGTAATATATAAAAACAGTTAAAATTCCCAAATTTAATGTAGAAAATCAGTTATGTTATCTATTTATTCTTTTTCAAGGAACTATTATAACAGCATAATACTTTTTATTTAAAAGGAAAATGACAAAGCTTACAAGAATTTTAAATTTTCTTGCACTTAGTGGTTTGTTGAATTTAGCAAATTGTGAGTCAACAAAGCTTTTCGATTATGATTCCATTGCAACCGTGAATATTACTCAAGGTTTAACAATTTTAAAAAGTAATGAATCAAGTGATTTTTCTGATTGGATTTACAAACCTGTTGTTGCAGGATCTAATGGATCTGGTATTACTATTGGTATAATTGGTGATGGTGTTAATTATAAATCTGTTGGAACTAAATGTATTGGTTCTAATTGTACTGTTTTAAGTGCTTATGATATTTTAACCAGTGAACAATACGAATATCAACAAGATGAAGTTAGTTTTGATACTTTATGTGCTGATATAATATTACAGCAAGCATCTGAAGTTTCAATTAAATCATATAAAGTCTTTGATAATGCTCAAGCTCATACATCTGATATTTTAAATTTTGTTAAAGGTATTGAAAAAGCTGTTGAAGATGAAGTTGATTTAATTCTTGTGACTTCAAATCAACAGAATGGAGGTTGGTCAAGCTCATACATTTCAAATACTTTAAACGATATAATTGAATCAAAGAACATCCCTATTGTCATGCCTATTGGTCAAACAGGTGGATTATTCCAAATATCTGATGGTGCAGCTGCTAAGAACGTTATTACCGTTGGTGCTGCTAATAGTGATGGTGCGCTTGGATGGTCAATTACTATTGGTGACTATGAAACTTTTTACTATAATCTTGAACCATTAGATTTATATTTCCATTCAAATCTTAGTTATTCTGAGTTATCAAATTGTTCTAAGTTTAGTGTTGATTCAGGAAGTGATAGTGAAATTTTAATTTTTGCAAATACTGATAATTGTTCAATATCTGAAATTAAATCTGCTATTAAGACTACAAATTTTACTAATTATTTTGTTGTTGGATCCGAAGATAACAGTGATAATGTTGAATATTTTATGACTGGAGCTTATGATTCATCTGAAGTTGCTGGAGGAGCTTATCTTGAATATCAAGTTGGTAACAAAATCATTAATCAATTAAAGAATAATGATACCGAAAAGATATTAGTAACAGAAGGAGACGATTCATATCCATTTTTAGCTAGTACTAAATTTACAGGTAATGTTCAAAATTACAATTCATCATTTGGACCTACATTAGATTTAAATTTAAAACCAAATATTATTGCACCAGGTACTTTTTATTTTAAAGATTATGAATTACTTGTATCTGGTAGTGCACTTTCTGCGAGTATTGTTTCAGCTGCTATTGCAAACTATGTTTCTTCATTAGATTCTGATGATGATGATGAGTGGAAAGATACAATATTAGACAGAGTTACAAGTAGTGGAACGTTAATTGAATTTAACAATATAATAAAGAGTTACCAGAATTCAATTTCTAATCCTGTTATTCAAGGTGGTGGAATAATTGATATTGATTTATTAGTTAATAAAAATTATGAAATTATTCAATCATATGGTATATTAAACGATTCAAAAAATTTCAATGAAAATTTCCAATTTACTATAGTTAATAATAATAATGAAAATTCAAGTGATTTTGAGATTAGTTACATTGATTCTGTTACATTATATTCTCAAAGTGAAGATATGTCATTTAATGATTATCAAATGTATAGGTTCCCAACTGAATTTAATGCTACTAATGTTGCTTCAGTTGAAATAAGTGTTGATAGTGATAATAATAAATCCAAACTCAAGCGTCGTATGGATATGGATATGGATATGGATATGGGTGATGATGGTGATTCAACTGATGGAAGTAGTGAAGATAGTGATGAAGAAGAAGAGCAAACATTTTCTCAACAAGAAAACAAGAGTACTAAGATTACATTAAAAGCTGGTGAAAGTATCAATGTTACAATTTCAGTTACTGCACCTGATTTCAGTAGTGAAGAAAGTAGAATTCCAATTTATGGTGGATATATTCAAGTTACAGAGGACGCTACTAATTATACATCGAATATACCATTTTTTGGAGTTGAAAGTAATATGAATGAATTACCTGTTCAAACATACTATCCATTTTATTGGAAGAAAATGTGGTACCCAACACATGATCCTAGTTATAGATACTGTGAGATGTGGGAAGATGGAAGTCAATTAAACCAAACTGATGATTGGTTACAAGTTTACTATGACAATAGAATGGGATCACAAATGGTTGATGTATTTGTTGTTGAAAAAGATTGGAATGAAACCGATTTCAAGTATCCTGCAGTACCAGGTGAGAATAAGTATATTAATAGAATCAATGGAGCTAGAGGTGGTAATTATCCATTATTAAACTCTGGTAGAACCAATGTTACCAATGATAATCAATGGGATGATTGGAAAGATAGGAAACTTGCCAATGGAGATATTTTAGAAGATGGTGAATATAGGATTGTATTAAGAATATTAAATCATTTTGTTGATGATATTTCAGATTGGGATAGTTGGTATTATCATGTTTCACCATGGTTTCAAGTTAATATGAAAGAGACAACAACAGTTTTAACTACTGATTCTATGGGTAATGTTGTTACATCTTCTGCATCAAGTACAGTTAATTCTAGCGAGGCTACTAGTACTGGTGTTATTACATCGAGTGGTAATTCTACTACTGCTAATGTTTCATCTACAGTGAAGAATGCTGCCAATGTTGTTGATTCTAGAGTATCTAAATTTTCAATCTTATTAGCCACATTTATTTCATTACTTATTTAATGATTTTATAAGTTTATATCTTTATAATTTATATACATAGTTTATAGCAATAAAATAAAAATAAAATATTTGAACATGAAGAACATGAAGAACAAGTAGATTGTTGTAGGGAAATAGAAGCGGGTAATGCACGGATGAAACAGATTCAGGAGAAGAGATGAGGTAGATAGATAATACAAATAGATAAGAAACAATGCGAGAACATTAGGGGTGAAGTGGGGGCGGGAGACAATGTTACAGAGATGCAAAATATGTATGAAAACAATAGATCAAACGGTATATGAAACGCATAATCAGCGATAATAATGATATTAGAGTTGTATACTAGCAAATTATAATATTATAGCATTAGAACAAATTGATGCTAATTTTGATCCCCTGAAATAATAAGAAGCAATCAAAAATCTTGCTTGCTATTGTTTAAGGGCTATTGTCAGATGAACGGCTAGGAAGATTGCCAGATATGGTTGTTTCAACTGATTTAACTGTTAAGGGAGTAATTACAGTATGTACATAATAATAAATAAATACAGAATGAATATAAAATGAGTACAAGAAAGGATTGAGTCATTTTCAGGAGTCCGATAACTCAAGGACAGTAAATGAATGTAGCTATATAGCAATACGAGTTGCCTCCGGTAGCTCCCGTCCAATAAGATCAAGGAGAGCAAGGAGATAAAATGCAGAAGGAGAGGCGTGGCTGGGGGTCTGGTACCGAGTCAGGGGTAAATTCGGTGGCAAACACAAACACAAGACAGAGCTGGCCAAAGCAGACAAAGAAGGCAAGGCACACGGCGCGGGAAACTGGCAGAGGAAGAGAAAGAGGGGGAGGGGAGAATACATAAATAAAGGAAATATATGAAAAGAAACATATAAAAAGAAGCATGTAAAAAAGAAACGACATAAATTGGAAAAGCATGACACGCTGCGTGTTTTATGTACCGGATTACACGCGTCTTTTGCCTGTCTTTTGCCTGCTTTTTGCCTGCTTTTTGTGGGCTAGCAGGGAATCGTGGAGGAACAGGAAGAAAAAGAGGAGGAGAATTAACAACTTCCCCAGACTTGAGTACAATAAATATACTAAATATAACGAGTATGCTAATAAACTAACAGTTAAAGTTTAAATGCAATTTAAAATGCAAAATTAGCCACAAAATAATTGTTTTTTTATTTTTATTTTTAAATGCTAGTGATTTTCAAACAAGGAAATTGATAACACAATTTTGTTGTCATAATTTGGGATTTTCGTTAAGTTTCTCCTCTTGGTGGTTAATAAGATATACACCATTCTTGTTGTTGTTCTTCTTATCCTTCTTCATTCACTTTGTATATATTGATTATCGCGATTCAAATCATAAATAAGAACAGTCACTTTTATCCTTTTTATATTACACATACGCTCATATATATACATAGATATATATATATAAATATAAATATAATGTCAACTAAAAATTACTCTAAAGAAGCTTTGCAGCAATGGCACAATGATTCAGTAAGAGAAACTTATTTAATGTATAACTCAAATACTGATATCATGAATGAAAGTTATACTTTACATGAAGAAGATTTACAAGATACTATTAATAATAATCATAATAGTAAAGATTCAAATGATAATAATTTAGATGTAAATTCAAAAATTAATAAATACAGTAATAATAAAGATAATAAAATTAATGAAAATTTTGAAAAAAATAAAAATAATTTGAATTTTTTAAATGAATCACTTTCACATTCAAATTCTCCTTCTCCTTCACCTTCTCCTTCTTTATTAAATAATAAAAATGATAAAATGATGGAATCCGTTCAACAACCATTTAATATACTATTAAAAAATCCTGAAACAAGTAATGGGAATTATGCATATATTTTAAATATCAAAAAAAATATTGATGAAGATGATGAAATAGAAGAAGCAGAAGAAGAAGAAGATGATGTTGAAGATGATGAAGATGAAGATGAAAGTTTTGAATTTGATGATGAAGATAACGAACAAGAAATTAATAATATTGAATATGATGGGAATAAAAGAATTAAAATAAATAAAGATTCATTAGAACAATCATGGGTAAATTTACATAATGATATAAATACATCTGATAATATATTATTGAAAAGAAAATTGAAAACTAATGAAATATCTAAAAAAAATATTAAAAAATTTCTTTTAAGAAAAGAAAAGATAAAATCAAAAGAAAAATCAGATATAAATAATAAAATTAAAATTAATAATATACATAATAAAGATACTTATAATAAAATATTAAATACTAATTATAATTCATTAGAATCATCAATAATTTCATATAATAGTTCTGATAATATTTCAAGTCCTAGTCCTAAAAATTTTAATATTAATCTTACTACTAATTCCACAAATAATAATAATAATAATAATAATAATTTTGATTTAGAATTAGATCAAAATAATATACCTGAAAAATATTTACTTGATGAAGTTAATAATTTTTTAAAAAATCATTCAGATCAATTAAAAAATGAAAAAAAATTTATTTCAATTTCATCAACTACCTGTTCATCAAGTGATTTTCTAGAAGAAAGATTTATTCAAGAAAATTCAATACAAAACAATAATAACAACCCAAATGATATTATTAATAAAGATAATACTGATAACAATAACAGTAACAATAAAAATAAAAATGATGATGATTTAAATGGTGTTTTATTTCAAATTGGTTGTATTTCAGTAATAATTGCTGGTATAAGTCTTAGTGTTGGATTAATAATTGGTACAAGACATAGATTACTTTAATGAAAAAAATCTTTCCCTTTCACATAATCTTTATATACTTATCTTTTTTTTATAAAATCATTGAAACATTTCATCAACTAATAGTTTACTTAGACCAATTGAAATTAATGAAACACTAGTTATAAATTTAACTAAATCTAATAAATTTGAATCAATTAAACTAAATATTTTATTATTTGGTAAAACACTTAAATTAATAACTAATTCATCGTTCATATTAGATAAATCTTCATTAGAAGTTAAATAATAATTAGGTATTAAATCAATTTGTAATAAATTATTATTATTTGAAATTGAATTAATTTGTTTTAAATTTAAACTAAATGGTGAAATAGCACTCCAACATGATTTAACGAAAAAATTATTTAAATTTTCATCTTTAAATGAATTTAAATAATCTGATAAATCAATACGTAATGAAATGAAATAACAATTTGAATTTAAAACAATTGAATTTTTATTTGAATTTGAATTTGAATTTTCATTTTCATTTAAGTTTAATTTATTTATATCAATTTCATTTTCATCTATAATATCTTTATTATTTTCATATAATTTATAAATATTTAAACAATGTTGTAAATTATTATGAGATTTAATTAATTCACCTAATGATTTAATATGAATTGAAATAATATTAATATCTTTATTTAATTCATTATTCAATTCATTATTTAAATCATTTAAATTTTTTAAATTTGGGAAATCTAAATCATAATTTATAATAGTTAGTGAATTTATATCAAATTCACTTATATTATCATTTGTTTTATAAATTTTATCACTTGTAATACCTCTATCACTAATTTTATTATTATTATTGTTATTATTATTATTACCAACACTTTTATTTAAATTTAAATCAACGTTAACATATTTTTTAATTTCATCATTTGAATTTAAATCAATATGATAAATATTATTTATTTCATCTAAATATGAGCCTGTTATTGGGAATATACCAACTTTTGAATCAACTCCAATTTCACCATGTTGATGATGATGTTCATTCTCTTGATGATGATGATGATGTGAATTTATATAATCATTACGATCACGTATTATTAAATTTTTTTTAAATTTTTTAAATGTTAATGTTTCTGTATTTGCAATAATAACATTTGCTAATATTAAAAAAATACAAAAAATTGATAAATTATTATTAAGATAAATCATAATAATAAATATATGAAAAAATTATTTATGTATATATATATATATAGAATACTGCTTAATATTAATTCCTAATAACTTATATTGAAAATTTACATACTGATTGATTTGATATATTTTTATCCTTATCTGATACTAAATTATCATTCCGATTGTTATCCTACACGGCAATGTCTAGTGTCTAATGAATAGTAAACAAAGCGACGTGTAATGAGGAGATGAGGAATAAAGGAGAGAAAGCGTGTATGGTGCACAGGTGTAAAGAAAAAAAAATTTAGAGAACCGGATTCCTCACTGTGAGATATTGAAAATGGTTGGATTCGGTGTTACGGATTCTTAGAGACTGAGATTGAAATTCCTGAAAGCGGTGATAAATAGCGTGGAGAGAGAGAGAGAGAAAGAGAGAGAGAGAGAGAGAGAGAGAGGGAGAGTGGGAGAATTGAGTGGGAGAATTGAGTGGGAGAATTGAGTGGTGTGGGTGATTTTTGATTTTTAGCTGGTACACAACTGGGGGTTAAAAGTTGACTCGGCGGTTGCCAATCAATGAATTGTCGTTGTCGTTGTCGTTTGATTTGATATGGATCAAGTTAAAATTATATCTATTAATTTAGATACTGGAATGGGTAAAGGGCGCTTATTTACAACTGGAAATTACATAAATATAAAGATAAATATATATAAGTGTAAGTATAAGTATAGGCATAGATAGGCATAGTTAGGCGTACGCATATAAAATACAATAAAATTAATATTTCCCCATATTTCCATAATTTTAAAAATCTCATAATAATTCCATATTTCCGTTATATTGAAAAATAAACAATATAATGCATCAATGAATGAATGATATGAATGATATGATATAAATTAATGAGAAAATTAGTACATGAGAAAATATAAGATTTGAATTAAAGTATGCAAGTTTTCAAAAAAACGTCATGAAATTTTATTGAATTTGAGTCACACCTATTTATCTATTTATTTATCTTATTCTTCGTTGAAAAAATTTAATGAAAAATTCAAGTAAATTTATTAGATATTATCTAATTATTATTGAATTACTCGTATTTAAGGATATCAATTGAATTTAATTGAATTGTACTGTATTGCATATAGATATATGAATGAATGGATAATAATAACTTATAGGGTAAATTAATTATGTTCATTGTATTGTAAATAATGACTAAAGATAATTGATATAATGAATATTATTGTAAATGTATGGAAATTGAGTAGATACTTGTACAGTGTGTGTAAGTGAGGTGAGGGATCAAACCGGAAAAGGAAAATGAAGGTTTGAAATTTATATGGATGGTATACTATATGTTTATGTATGTGTATATGTATGGTACAAGACAGATAAAGTTCTATTGGCTGATAATACAAAATATTCAAACTATCATTTACAATAGTATTTTTAGTCAATTGAATCATTTCTGGTACAACAGAGGAATCATCAAGTATTTATAATAATCTTAAATCAATAATTAGTAAATTGCACAGTTAAAGAAGTGTTTTCTCTACTACTGTTAACAAAGAGTAAGAAAGAGGGACATCAAACGTGAGGAGAGGGAAGGAGGGGCAGCATCAAGGAGGGGCAGCCACAAAGAGGAGGCGGCGGCCGAGAAGGCGGGGCTCGGTATGGTGCCGTCCAGCATTGGAGCATTGGAGTGCTGGTATTTTTGTTGTGCTTGTGCCGGCTGGGTTCCAAACAAATATCCAGCACACGCCAGCACCACAGGACAGAAAAGCATCCACATCGGCGGACACCACGCCACCCACTCTGAGCCCCTCTTTGGCTGAAGAGTGCGGTGTTATTAGAGGAGAGCGGGAAAAAAAGAGACGGCGAGCGGAGTAGTACGGAACATTCAGGAGATTCACTAAATTTAAAATAGTAAATTAAATTCAGAGACACGCTTACACTAATATAAGAATAGCCGAAATAAACGAATACAAACTATAAAACTCGGCATTTATTTATTCGTTGAACTCTTTATTGAGCTATTTAATGAATTACTGATTGATCCAGCCATTGGCTTCATTAACTCTTTCCAACCGTACTCTACATTGCGGTATTTGACACTCCAGATTTTATAAGATCTGTGCAATGTGTGTACCTATAAAAATCATACGAGAAGTAAAAGATAGATTTGCACCACGTGAAGAGTAGTTAAGTAAAGAGCTGTTACGTGTAAAGAGAAATTCAATAGCTGCCAGAGATCTGCTTTCCCCCCACGGCGGCCGCTTGGCGTAAATATCTACTCCACCCTCCTGGCATGGGGTGCCCGGCCTATAAGACACCGCGTCTCAGGAGCCCTTCCCCAAGAACCCCCGCTGATCCGGAAACACTCGGGACAGGGCAGCGGTTGATGAGCCGGTTTCCCCTCAACCGCTCCGCCGTGGAGCCCTCGCTTCACATCAGCTGGTGTTTCCTTCACTTCTCAGCTGCCGCGCATCCCAGCCAGAGTTCAGATACAGCCACGGCGTAGAATCTGTGGATAGCGAGCTGCTTGGTATCTGCGCGGTTGATAACTTGACAATCTGGTAACTTGATAATCTGACAGCCATTCTATTCTATTCCATTCATTCTATTCAATTCAACTCTATTCACTTTATTTACTCTATTCTCATATGCTGCCATCCTCTTCGCTCAATTCATTGAATTCATTCAATTGTATTCACTTCACAATGTATTCCGCTCTGTGAAAATGTGTTTCCAGATCTATTCCACTCCTTCTTTCTCTGACTGACTCTTTGTATCGTATCGTGCCGTTTCTTACTCTTGCTTCAATTCATCCATTAATCCAATTCAATTCATCCATTAACCAAATTCAGTCCAATTGTCGTTCCCCATACTTCATTCCCAATTCAACCTATCACTCTATACAATCAATCAATCTATCTACATATATATAAATACATTGATCTATCAATTGACTAGTAAATATTACTTATAATCATATAAATATATATTAATATATCTATATATACTTGTTTATAATATCAGAAAAGAAATTAAAAAAACAATGTTTAGACGTGCTTTTTCAACTACTCGTTCTGTAAAGAACTATGCTTCTACCATCCCAAATTTAAAAATCAATAAAGATACAAAAGTTATCTTTCAAGGTTTCACAGGTAGACAAGCTACTTTCCACGCAGAACAAGCTCTTGCTTATGGTACTCAAATCGTTGGTGGTACTAACCCAAAGAAAGCCGGTCAAACTCATTTAGATAAACCTGTCTTTGCTAATGTCGCTGATGCCATGAAAGAAACTGGTGCTACTGCTACAGGTATCTTTGTCCCACCTCCAATTGCTGCTTCTGCTATTGAAGAAGCTATTACCGCTGAAATCCCATTAGCTGTTTGTATCACTGAAGGTATCCCACAACAAGATATGATTAGAATCTCCCAAATGTTAAAGACTCAATCAAAGACTAGATTAGTTGGTCCAAATTGTCCAGGTATTATCGCTCCAGAACAATGTAAAATTGGTATCATGCCACAAAGTATCCATAAAAAGGGTAAAATCGGTATCGTCTCAAGATCAGGTACTTTAACTTACGAAGCTGTTGCTCAAACTACTCAAGTCGGTTTAGGTCAAACTTTAGTCATTGGTATGGGTGGTGATCCATCTCCAGGTACTAACTTCATCGATGCCTTAACTTTATTCTTAAACGATCCAGAAACTGAAGGTATCATCATGATTGGTGAAATCGGTGGTGAAGCTGAAGATGAAGCCGCTGATTTCTTAAAACAATATAACTTAACCAGAGATGTTCCAAAACCAGTCGTCTCTTTCATCGCTGGTGTTACTGCTCCACCAGGTAGAAGAATGGGTCACGCCGGTGCCATCATCTCAGGTGGTAAAGGTGATGCTAAATCTAAGATCGCTGCTTTAGAAAGCGCTGATGTTGTTGTTGAAGCTTCCCCAGGTAGATTAGGTGCTGCTTTATACAAACAATTCGTTGATAGAAAATTATTATAAATTTGATCTAGAATTTTTCATTTCTTTATTTCTTTTTCATATCAATTCACTAATGACCATTATCATCACTCATCCATCTTCAATAATGATTGATTCATTAACCACCATATCTCCTTCATTAACATAAACAAACATACCCTTTTTTTTCATACCATCAATTTAACATGAAATGAAATCAATCAACTTGTATATATATATTTATCTTCTTTTTTGTTTTTCTGATATAGATACATATTAAATGATTTCTAACAACACAACTAACCCACCTTCATCACCATCTGCCCCCCTTTTTTCTTTGTGTGTGTCTCAAACAGCACTCACCCATTCCTCTCTCTCTCTTTTTTTTAATTCCAAACAAACAAACAAACTTGCTATTTTTTTTCTCATTTTCAAGCTTTCACTTTTTTTTATTCACTTGCGTTTCTATTTTTTTACTCTCTTACTTAATTCAAACATTACGTCCGATCCAATTCCTATTTTACTCTGTAAAAAATGTAAAAATGTAAAATATTAAAAGTATATATATATATATATATAAATATATTAGAGGAAAAATACACATAAAGAATAAATGAAAACAAAAGTATACAAATAAATAAATAAATATAAAGAAAACAATCTTTTTTTTTTAGAGAATTTCATTTTAAATTTCAATTTTTTTTCAATTTTTTTTAATAATTAAATAATGTTGCATAATTTAAACATCTACTACCTAATTTATCCCATTGCTCTGAATTAACCCAAACTTCATTAACAATCTTTAATCTAGCATAAACACTACCACCTTTCCAAATCAATAAACTTGGTTCAATATCTCTTGAATTTGACAAAATTTCAATTGGTAATGTAGATCCAGACTCAACTAATTCATTAATTTGATTCAATTGTGATTTACTTAATTTAAATGGATCAATAACAGGTCTCTTTGGTTTAGGTGGAATGACAATACTTTGATTATCAGCCCCAGCTTCAGCTGATGGTGCTGGCGTACCAGTAGCAGTACCCGTACCACTAGCTGTACCAGCAGCAGCAGCAGCAGCAGCAGCAGCAGCAGCAGCAGCAGCAGCTGTTGTGCCAGAAACAGCAGGTGTAGCGTTAGATGCTGAATTAGCTTGATTAACTGCATTATTATACTTGTTCATTTCATCTTTGTATTTACTAAACAATGCTTGTTTATTTGAATCATATTCTGATTTGAATGAATTGACTAATTTAATTACTTCATCTAATTTGTTATTACCTATCAATTTAGATCTCCAGATGTGAAGTCTATCAACAAGAATTGAATCAAGACCAGTTATAGTAGATGATCCACCAACCAATAAAATATTGTTATATAATCTACTCATTCTTGAACTATCAGTAAATGAAGAATATGTAATAGATTCAATAATGGCCAAATCTAATGGTGTCATATTATACTTAATGTTTGAAATCTTATTACTATTCAATATTAATTTTTCATTATTAATTTCAATTATCTCTTCATTATCTTTTAAATTGGCAATTCTGCGATTTTTACTATTATCCTTGTCGTTTTCTTCATCATCATAAATAGATGTATTGGCTTCATCATCATCATTGTTATTGATATTGTTATTGATATTGACAGTCTTATGTCTACCTCTACCACTTCCAGTACCCGTGTTTGAATCATCATTACTGTTTTTTGAATCATCATCTAATGAAATTAAATGTTCAAGAGCTGATGCAATATCCATCTTGGTAATCCATTGATTCTTAACTTCACTTTCATTTGATTTAGAGACAGGATCATTGAAATTTTCATCATCTTCGTCATGAAATTCACCATCAAATAATCCATTAACTCTAACATATTTAGGTGGGTTTTTAATACCTCTAACAATTGAATTTTTATTTCCTTTTAAAATTGAATTTCCTTTATCATCATGTATTATATTATTATTAACAGTTTCAGTTTCATTGAAAATATCTGGATAAAATAAACCCATTGGTGAAACCATAACTTCATCAAATGTCTTGAATTCAAATTTTTGTGCTAATTTACCTGGATTACGAACTTGAAAATTGTACATTTGAACAGCAATATTTGCATCTTCAAAAGTTATAAATTTTTCTTTTAATTCATTACTTAATTTCAAATCATAAACATTGTTTAATGATATTTCTTTATATGGGAATTGTGAATGTAATAAATTTTTAATGAAAAATCTTGTAATATCATCACCACCATATGATAATTCAACAGGAGAATTTTGAATAACTGAACCATCTTCAACACATGAAATCTTGGTTGTTGCTGAACCAATATCAACGACACAAGCTGATGATATACCAGAACCAAAAGTAGCTGAAACACCTTCTTGAATAATGGCAACGTTATTGAAATTTAAAGTATTTAATAAAAATTGAATCATAGTTTCAACATATCTTTTATTATATAAATTTGGAATAATTAAAACAATACTATATTGATCAATTTTTGTCAAATCTATATTTAATTGTTTTGTTAAAATATTATTTAACAATATTTCAACATCGTTTAATAATTCTTGTTGAGATTTATAATTAATATCTAAATCATTAAATTGACCATTTGTAAAAGGAGATCTTAAATACCAATTTGTATATGAATCTAATCTTAATGCTTCTTCACCAACAAGGTATTGAACTGATTTATCAAAATATAATGATTTTGAATCTAAATATTCAATTTTATGTGGATCATTATGATCTTGAATTGATTCTGATACTTGTCTTTTATTAAAATTACTACATTGTTCATTTGAACTTGGTAAAATTCTTCTTTTATAGTATCTCATTCTTTCTTTAAAATTACTAAGAATTTGTTTTCTAGATTTTATAAAAGAATCATCAAAAAAATGGATTACACCATCTTCATCAATTTCTCTTTTTGGATCAAAATTTAATTCTTGAGTCTCTGATTCATCATCACCTTCTTTTGTAAAATTTGGTTTCTTTAATGCAATTACATTTGGAACAATTTTAGGATCGACATCTGTAGCTAAACCAATTCTAATATTGCTTGAACCTGGATGTAATACAATAGTTCTTGAACCTATTTTAATATCTTCTTCATTTTCATCATCGTTTCCCTCAGTGTTTGGACCTGGAGTTGGTGTTGAAGTTCCTGGAATTGGAGTATTGGCACCAGTTGATAAATCGTTATAATCACCATTTTTCAATTTTTTTAAGATATCACCAGCATTAGCTGAAGCATCTTGTTTTAAATTTGTTGAAGAAGGTTCTTTACTTGGTTTTGGTAATAATTTTTCTTTACTATCTCTTAACATCATAATTTGATCATCTTTTTTCAAATAATCTGTAAAATAATTTTTTTGATTGATTAAACTAATTGATGGAATAGTAGTAAATGGTAGTTCATTTTCTTGTTCTGTTCTACGAATTCCTAATTCATCAAGTTTATTTTGTAATTTTTCCATTGCTCTTTGTCTTCCCTCTCTACGCCTTTGTAAAACATCTGCTTTTGTATTTATTCCTGGTTTTAAAGATGATGGTTCAGGTGTTGAAGTTGCTGAATTTGGAGCAGATGAATTTGTAGTTGATGATTTATTCAATTTCAGTCTTTTCTTTGCTGGTTCTTCATTTTTTTGAATATTTTTCAAGGTTGCCGGAGCAATACTAATTGGCTTAGCATCGCCAGCTGCAGCTTCTGACATGATTGTAATTTGATTAAATTAGAAAATTTCACTTAAATTTCTAATATATTAAAATGATCAATAAATTGAAATTTAAACCACCGTTTAACTTATGTGAAAATGATGCACAATCCAATGGCAGGAGACAAATTGATTTGAGAAAAAGAAATTCCTAGTTATTAAATACAAAAGACATGAAAACCGTTTCAAAACAAGAATGATAAAATCTAATAGAATAGAATAATAAACAGAATGAATTCCGACAATCTTTCAATAAACACATCAAAACAGAATTGTATGTAGTAAGTAAATTGAAAATGATTGAGAAATTACAATTTAGTTTTTAAGGTAAGATTAAACTAGGTACATTTTGGCGTTTCACCCGTGCACCTTTAAATTACCAGTAAATTACTACTTAGCTATAAATTTTAGAAATTTGATTTTATGATTACAATTAAATGAATAATATTCGAATATTGATGTATTTTTTATCAAAGAGTTAAATATATAAGTATATAAGTATATGAATTAAATTAAACAAATTCTTTTTTAGAAGAACTTAATTTCCATTTCCAATAATTTAAATTATTATGTAATTTAATTAATTTTTTTAAATCTTTTTCATTTCTTAAATTTTTATTTATATTTGATAATTGTTGATATAAATCTGAATAAATTTTATAATTAATTTTAAAATTTTTATAAATATTTGATAATTCATTTAGTGTATTTGATTTATTTGAATTAGATATCGATGATGGAGATGTAGATGACGAAGATGAAGATGTAGAAGGTGTTGGAGATGGAGATTTTGATATTGTCTTTGAATGATTAAGTAAGTTACTACTACCGCCAGTAGAACTTTTAATTGAATTTGAGTGTTTTTTATTATTATTATTAGTATTATTATTATTTGAAGAAGAAGATATTTCATCCAAGGAGGAATAATTATTATTTGAGTCATCATTTTGTCTTGAATTTGATCTTGAACTTAAATTTGAAGAAGGTTTTTTCGATAATAACTTTTTATTTGTTATTGGTATAAGTTGACCACTTTTCTTCAAAGTAGATGTTGAGGAAGAAGAAGAAGAAATTTTAGGAGTAGCTGTATTAGTTGATGGAGATCTTAGAGAAGAAGGTTGTGTTGAAGGTGATTTCAAATTTGGTCTTGGAGTTGTTGCTGGAGAAGGCGAAGCGGAAGAGTAATTTATTGGGGTTGTTACTTTTGAATTTGAATTATTTAAGCCAATCGCAGCTCTATTATGCGAAGATATAGACGAAGATGATGATGTAGAAGGTGCAGGTGATAATACTGGGATTTGACTTGAAAGTTTATTCTGAGAATTCTTTTTATTAGCAGTTGAAGAAGATGTATTTAGGAATTTAGCCTTTGAAGCTAAAGGAGTATCATCATCATCTTCTTCATCGTATGATGATAGAGGAGAACCTGAATTTGATTTTGAGCGTTTTGTTGAGAAAGTTGAAGAATTTGAAGATATTGAGCTAGTTGAGGCATTTGAAGTTTCAGAGATTGTTCTTTTTCTTGACCTTGATGTGGATGAGGCTAATGAGGATGGGGCGGAAGAAGAAGCCGAAGCAGATGATGCATTTGCAGATGATGAAGAAGAAGAAGAAGTTGAAGATATTGAAGAATGATTTGAAGACTTTTTTGAAGGTAGTTGTTTTTGATTATGATTATTATCTTCTAATTCATTTTCAGATTCTGAAGAAGAGATTACAAATTCACTAGATAATTGACTATGTTTACCTTTTATCTTTGATACTGTCGATTGAGTGACAGTAATTGATGGAGTAGTATTATTTGTGTTATTATTAGATGAAATTTGTTGTTGTTGTGGTGTTGGTGAATTTGAAGAAGATCTTTTTGATTTCAATTTTGCAATATAATTAGCAGAACTAATAGGTTGAGAATTTGAAGAATTTGAAGAAGATGAATGTTGATCATTTGAATCATTTATTATTATTGGTGATGATGATGAATCATGGGATTGATATAATTTATTATTGAATTTAATTTTTGAAATATCATGTGAAATCATTAATCTTAGTGGATCAAAAATTGAGTAATTTAAAATTGATAAATTTTCATTTAATTTTAATATTGATTTATCATTAATATTATTATAAGTAAATAATAATTTCAATTTATTTAAATATTTTAAATTAATGCTATATTTATTATTATTTGAATCAATTGAAATATCATTTAAAATTTTTTTAATTTCTGATTTTAATAAATTAACATTTTTTTTATAAATTGAATTTTTATTAATTTTTAAATCTTTATTTAATAAATTTAGAATATCATCAAATTTTAAATTTGAATTTAATGATAAAATATTAATTAATTTAAATTTTAATTCAATTATTGATAAATCAATGGTATTATTATTTGTTGAATTACCAGTAAGATAATTTTTTAAATTTTTTTGTAAAATTGGTGAATTTATAATATTTAATCTATAGTTTAAGTTACCTAAATTAATACAATTTGTAATTTTTTCTTTATTTATATTTTTTTCAGCTAATTGTAAAGTTGAAATTGATTTATTTTGTTGTGAATTTGAATGTGAATGTGAATTATCATTTGAATTATCATTTGAGACATCATCATTTTTTTGTTTTAAAGGAAGTGAATAGTATAAATCAATATTTGATTCAGCTATTTGATTTACAGGAAATTGAAGATCATCAGATAATTTTATTAACTGAAAAACAAAAAAACAAAAAACATAGTTAGCAAAATAGTTAGTAAAATGAAAACTGGAATAATATAATAAGTTAAAAGGAAATAAGTACTTACAAATTTTCCATTTTTAACAATAACTTTTGGTTTTGAATTTATATTTGATTTAAACATAGCTAATAATTGATCACTATTAACTCTTAACAATAAACTAAATTTATTATTTATTGTATTTGTATTTGTATTATTATTTGATTGTGAATGTGAATTTGATGTTAGATTTGGATTTGAATCCAAATCATTAGGTAATAATTTAGATACTAGATAAGTCATTTTTTTTGAATTTAAAATTCAATATTTTGTTAAGATTTTATGATATTTATGAAATAATATGAATTTAATGAATTTAATGGGTGGTTATAGTTATATTAATATATAGATATTTCTCATTTAAGATTAGAACCAGTCAAGTTAAAATGAGAATGAGAAAGTGGATGTGGATATGGATATGAGTGTAAGTGATTTGAATGAATTAAAGATGAATAATATCATATGACGATATTGAAATTGAATAATAACAAGAAATTGATGCGAAATGAGTGATAAGAATAAATAATAATGAAGAATGCAAATGTGAATGTAAATGTGAATGTAAATGTAAATTTATGAGAGAAGACAAAAAAAAATTGGTTAGTTAATTAGTGATTTTGCAATTCTAATATTGATTTATATTAAGTATAAAATATAAATATATTAATATAAGGTATTGAAATTATAAGATATGATACAATAAGATAAGATATGATATAAAGAATATCAAATGACAAGATAAAAGATAAAAGATAAAAGTTAAAAATCAGTCTATAATTATAATTTAGTTCTAGATATCTTGAATCAAATTTAATAAAATTCCTTATTTCAGGTTTAAGTATTATGCATATTGGCATATTCATATATTGGAATATTGGCACATTGAGAAGAGTTTTGTGTGGGAGGACGGAATCTGGGATCGAGGAGGCGGCTGGCCGTGGTTTTGGCTGGTGGGCTGGCTGGATAAATGAGGGGAGTGCGTGCGGAATGCGGGAAGCGGGAAGCGGGAGGGTGTGTCCGACGGGGTCAGCAAGCGGGTGCGCGGCTGAGAGAGAGAGGGCAAGGGCGCATGGATGGCCGTGGCGTGCGACTTATGGCGTGGGCGTGGGAGTGGGCTGCATGCTAACAATAGCCGGGTTCTATTTACGCAGCGGTCAGCAATCTACCAGCTGCAACTAAAACAATGCGTGGTACTAAGATAAACAATGGCAATACGTGTGGCACAGGAGGAGCAAGTCTGCGGGCGGCTAGCGGGCTACAATACCGCAATGACTGGGACGACAACTTAAGCCAGCCTTTCGTCGTACGCCGTGGTGCTCTATGGCAGGTGTCTGTCTGCGCTTGAACGAAAATCTCTGCGGCGGCTGTGGATCGTGTGCTGGTGGGCAGCAGCGGTGGTGGGCAGCAGCGGTGCAGAAGACAATCGAAAGACAAACCAAAGGCAGCCGGCGGCACAGTTCAGGGCAGCGGCACAGGCCAGCAGTTACAAAGGTCGTGGGCGTGACCGGTGGCCCCACCGGGTGGCTCGACAGGCTGAATTCAGCAGAAGGGGACATTTAATTTAACTTGGAAGAAACACAGTTTAGTAGAATATTTATATCAATATAGTAAAATATATGAATACACCATATATGGCATTACAAATTTGTTCTATAAGTACTTATTGTTCTGTCGATTACGAGCTTGATTATCATAGGGATATTCATATATCGATACCACTCTGCCACAATGACTCCATAAGAATTGGCAGAAGGGAGAGATATCCGATAAGTTGGAACACTAAGAGGAAACGAATGATAACCAAGTCAGGACCATAAATGGACGAGTAAAGAGAAATTTCCCACTCCCCGTGAGGTGGCCAAACAGCTGGCCAGTGGGTTATACTCGTGGGCCGTCTGAAATCGGCTGCAGTAGCGCTGGGGTACCAGCCGGGGAAGGGTTTTGTTTTGGCTGACAGACAGTTTAAAGTCGATTTAGATCAGGTAATAAGACAGTCTGATAGTGAGGATAGTAGTCCCAATTAGGAAACATTTGAGACAGCCGCCGTTGTTATATCAATTGATCGATTTGATTGATTAAATGAGATGTGATCTATGGGTACAACGTCTCTTTCATTATTGATTTAGATCTGAACATTCTTCTCCATCTTTTTTTCTTACCTTACTCATCTCATCACGCATAATATAGGCTATTTATCACTGTTATATCAATGCACACCCTGATAAAATTATACTTTGTATTTTAACGAAAGGTAAATAAATATAAATAATTTAATAAATATTAAAAACGATGGAACCAATTGAACTCGAAAATTATAGAATTGATGAACCAATCATCACTAATTTAGAAGATAAAGATAAGACACAAGTGACAATCTTACCTTTTAATTCAGTATCTGAAACTCCAGTTGAATTAGTTGAATTATTATTCTTACAATTTAATAAAGAAATTGAAAAAGGTGATACTTATCCACAAGATAAACAATTATCCAAAGATGAATTCTTAAATTACTGGTTTCATCATTTTGTAGCTGTTATGGTTACTGGTACTTATAATACAAGAGAAGAATTCGTTACTGCCTCTAACGGTAAAGATACTGATTATTTTACTGATATCTTTTTAGGAAGTTTTTATATTAAACCAAATTATATTGGAAGATCATCTCATAATTGTAATGCAGGTTTCTTAGTTAATCCAATCAAAAGAGGTATGAGTATCGGTAAGACATTAGGTAAAAATTATATTAAATTAGCTCCAAAATTAAATTTTAAATATTCAGTTTTCAATTTAGTTTATGAATCAAATGTTGCTAGTTGTAAAATTTGGGATGGTTTAGGATTTGAAAGAATTGGTAAAATTAAAAATGCTGGTTATTTAAGAAATCAAGATAAACCTGTTGATGCTATCATGTTTGGTTATGAATTTTAAAATATATTAATTTATATAATTTAATAGAATAATAATAGAATATTAATAATTTTAATCATAACTAGTAATTTATTTCTTGTAGTTGAAACATCCGTACATTATATAATATATGAGTTTATCACACCCATACACCGTACACGTCATCCCTCAATTTGATTCATTTGTTATTGCCATTCTATATTTATTTTGTGCCTCTCTTTATTACTATATATATGAATCATATCCATAAATTAATTATTATTTCATTTTAATTTAATTCATCTTTCACAATTATTAAATAATATAATACAGAATATAGAATACAGAATATAAAACTTAAACAATGGATCCATTTTATGATGTTTATGAAGATGGTATAAACCAATTAAATATTTTAAAGATAACATCAACAAATTCATTAGATTATGCAAATTATAAAAATGAAATTGCAGAAATAATACATGATTTATATGATGCTATTAAAAGTATTAAAGATTCAAAGATAAAATCAAATTCAGGAATAAGTAATGATTTATTTAAAAATATTAATTTTGAAGAATTAAAAATTAGAGAATTAAAATTAAAAAATTTAATTAATGATTTTAATAATTTATTAAAAATTAATAATGAATCAAATCCATTAGATGATAACCCAATTCAATTAAATTTATTATCTGATAATTCTAATTTAATACCGACAAATAAAGAATATAGAGATAACCCTTTTAGTGATTCAAATGCTATTGATAATAATAAACAACAAGGACAAGAAGAAGATAGTAGAAGTAATGTAGAAAGAGAAGTTAATGAACAATATACACAACAATTATTACAACAACAAGATGATTTAATAAATAACGATTTATTAAATTCAATTAATACTTTACATAATCAAGCAAATACAATAGGTAATGAATTAGATCATCAATCTTCATTACTTAATGATGTTGAAAGAGGTATAACTAATTTAAACGATAAAATTATAAATAATGGTATGAAAAGAATAAATAAATTCTTAGCTACTAATGAAAGAGGTGGTAATTGTTGTATTGCTATATTAATAACTGTATTGGTGGTAATATTAGTACTTTTAATAATTTTATAAGTGTCCCTTCCTATATATATCATATATACACTAATAAATATAACTTAGATTAAAACTTGAAAGTGAAATAAATCCACATAACGTAAATATAAACCGCTATACAGTCCAAGTGATCCAAGTCATCATCATCTGGCATCAGCAAAAGCAAAGAATCCAGGAGAAACCTGCAAGGCAGGAGAAGCGTAGAAGCGTAGAAGCGTGGAAGCAGACGAGTGCAACGGTCTGGTTAACGAACACCAAGGACAATACAACAGACAAACAAGTACAATGCCAACCAATTACCAACAATAAACCACAATGAACAGGACAACAGGCGAACACTTGAACAGAACAACCAGAGAAATAAAAAAATTCAAGAACAACCCATAAAAACCACATTAAAAAATTGCCGTAAAGACGACAGCAGCCGAGGCTTACCGTGGAAGAGTCACATTAGCCTGCATAACTACCTTTATTAAATAAATTTTTATCTCATAAATATATTAAGTACAATGATAGAAACAATAAAATACAATAATTTACTCTGCATATCATTTTAATTTTTTATTTTTTTGGGATTTTTGCTGTTGTAATTTTTTTTTTCTCTTTGAACTTTTACTTTCTTGACTGCTTTCTCTATCTGTTTAGTTTTATGTCTGTTCAATTCATCCCTTCATGTATCCTTTCTTGTAACTTTAGCTTCTGTATGATGAACCCTTAATGACGTTACTCTGATAGATAGAGTATACTATGTTATATTAAAAGCTTATATATGTTAATACTGTTAAATTATATCCAAACAGGGATAAGATAAGATCGGACAAGTTTTAACACTCCCTTTTACTGGTATTATTTCATATCACACACATAATTTTTTTTTTTTTGGAAAGCTTTATCTTTCTCTTTATTTTGTTTTCATTAGTCTATCAAATATAGTCACATTGTAATATATTCAATCAAATAACAGTCAAATAATAAAAAAAAAATCAAATAAAAAATAAAAAATGTCTGAATCGCAAGAAGTCGATAACAGTAAGATGTACATTTCTTACAATCATGTTCATATGTTATGTCAAGAAGCAGCAGCTAAGATTAAACAATATAAACCTGATTTAATCGTTGCCATTGGTGGTGGTGGTTTTATTCCAGCTAGAATTTTAAGATCTTTCTTAAAAGAACCAGGTGAACCAAATTTAAGAGTTATGGCTATTATCTTATCTCTATATGAAGATATTAACTCTGTTTCAACATCTGCTGAAAGTGTTGGTACTGAAGTTATTAGAGTTCAATGGATAGATTATAAACAAAGTGGTATCGATTTAATAGGTAAAAAAGTTTTAGTTGTTGATGAAGTTGATGATACTAGAACAACTTTACATTATGCTATTGATGAATTAACAAAAGATGCAAATGAACAAGCAAAGGCAAAAGGTTTAGATAATCCAAATACTGAATTTTCAATTTTTGTTTTACATGATAAAATAAAACCTAAAAAAGCCGATTTACCAAAAGAAATTATGGATGGTAGATATTTTGCTGCTAGAACTGTTGAAGATTGTTGGATTGCTTATCCTTGGGAATCAACTGATATTGTTACTCATACTAGAAATGCAGTTGCTCAAGGTAATGATGTTATTAATTAATAAAAATTAATTAATTCTATTTACTACTTTAATCATTTTTATACTCTCTCATTTTTATAATCATTTTATTAATACAAATTTTTTTCCACCTTATTTATTTATTCAATTATTTATATATTTATTTATTTATAAATTTTAATTTACCTGTTTTACCATTTAGAAATCAATACTTTTTTTTAAAATTATTTTAAATTATTTTAAATTAAATTAAATTAAATAATGCTATACAAATGCAAATAAGTGGGAATAAAAATATAGGTATATGGATATATGGATATATTAAATACGAATAGAACATGTCTTTAAAGAAAACATTTTTTCAATTGCCCTTTTTGGAGGAACAGTTATTAATAATTTTAAATTAGCAGGATCATTAGTTTCTTTTAATAACATTTCTCCTTCTTGTTCTAATATCTCATTTCTAGCAATAATCCAACCTCTTAATACAAATAAAGCTAAACCTGCACCAATATAAAAACAACCATCAAATATAGCTGGATGTAAATACTGTAATGGCGATCTTTCACCATTCACTAATCCACTTTTCAATTCAATACCAATAATAGGAGAAACAAAACCTGAAATACCAACAATAATCCATAATAAAGCCATTGCAATACCCATTTTTTTCAAATTTGTTATAGAAACAACAATAGCAGCTTCATTAACCCAAATAGAACCCATTAAAGAACCTTCAATACAAGCAAAAATTAAAGCAGTTGCATAATTTCTACATGGTATCCACATACCTAATGCAAAAATACCAACTACAAAACTTGCAATCATTGTAACATTAATAGGTCCATACATATCACTTAATCTACCAATGATTGGTCTTCCAAAGATGATACCAATAGAAACCATCATCGAAACTGTAGCACCCTGTTGTTGGGAATAACCTAAAGAAATTGTAAAATCTGATAAATTATACATTAAAGTAACATAACCTAACATTGTAAAGATAACGAATAAAACAGTGGTGATAACACCAAAATTTAACCAAACTAATTTATCATAAATATTGAAAACAGGTTTAATATCTTTATTTCTTGTTCTAAAGATTAATAAAGCACAAATATTAACAACTAAACAAATTATAGCTTGTGCTCTTAATGACCATCTAAAGGAATATTTTTCTAAAATTTCATTCATACCAGTATTGAAAATAATACCACCAACACCAGATCCAGCAGCTGTTATACCTGTAGCAATACTTCTTCTCTTTTGAAACCATTGTGGAATAATATTAATATTTGGAATACAGATTAAGGCTAAACCAATACCAGGAACAACAGCTTGACAGACATAAACGTGCCATAATTTTGTAGCAAATGAAGCTAATAATAAACCAACAAATTGGAAAAAAAATCCAATTAACATTGTAATTTTTAAACCAATTATACCGACAAGATAATTAACAAATGGACCAAAAATTAAACCAGAACCAAAATTTAAACCACCAATAATACCAAAATCAACTTTAGCTACATCTGGGAATAAACTTGAATTTAAATAATATGAAAGGTAAATTGAGTAACCTGAATTAGCACCCCAAGAGCAAATATTGAAAAAAAATACAGCAATAATAGCTAATAATCCAGGACCTGAAAATTTATCTGGAACACCAGAATCATTAAATTTATTTTGACTTGTTTTATCTTCTTCTTCTGTTGTTAAATCTTCATCTAGTTCAACGTCTTGCAAAGTATTTCTTTTACTATTTGAATCATCATTATCATTGTCTCTACCAACACCACCAATATTATTTTCTAAATCTTGATGATGACCTGTACCGTCTATGATTGAATAAGTATCTAAATCTTTTAAAGTATTTAAACGAGATAAAGGAGCAATGACATCTTCTGAAACCAATGGTATCTGTCTAATACTTTCAGATTCGTCACTTGAAACAGAATCACGAGCTTGATCTAAATTATTTGACATTCTTTTTTATTTATTTATATCGTAATTATTGTAATTATTGTTATTGTCAAAAAAGAATTAGAATAAAATTATCTAAAACATATAAATATTTGAGGGTAAATGCACTTATATATATATATATATATTATAATAATTTAATTATATTTTTAGTTATATTTTTAAACTTGTTTATTTCTGATGATATATATACATAAAAAGTACATGAAAATACAAATTTGAAATAAGAGAAACGCTTTGAGCGGCAATAAGCTATCGCATATAACAGGGAATAGTGATTATAAAATTATTACCGAAAGTAATAATTATAATAAACCTATGTCGTAATATGGAAATATTATGATTAACAATTTAAAATTAAAAGTGTCAATCAACCAAATGTGTAACAGTAAATGTATAACTATAGCTATAACTGTAACTGTAAATATAACTAAATAAAGCAAGAACTGAAATAATCAAAAAAAAAAAAAAAATAAAGTTAAAAATTCAAAGATTAAAAATTCCGCTACAGGCAAAAGCGAGAAATGACTATTACAAGTTAGTAATATGCTTGTTTGTGATTTGAACAATGCAGGACAGTTAAAGATTAGGATTGTTATTATATTATAATTGTAATTGCCTGGCAGTGATTAAACTCTGAGAGTCAACGAGTGGAGTTGGACTGGTATAGATCCATCTTAGCTGTCAATCAACAGTATTTGATATCTGTCAACCAACATATATAATATAGCAGAGATAGCAAATCATCTTCTGTCGTCATTAGTAATCCAAGAGAGCGAACCGAAAGAGGAAGACGTATAACGATGCGGCGATGTCGCTATATAGCCATATAGATTTATATAGCTATATAACTATATAGAATCTGACTAACGGGCACAGATTCAGATTCTGGCTTATCAACACCGCCGCTTAACGGTTTCTCTTACCGCATTCAGAGCTGGCAGAGCTAGCAGAGCTAACAGAGCCGACGCGGATGCAGCGTGGGGAGTCATCGCAGGCAGCTGCAGCAGACGAGCGAGACACTGGGGACGCAGGCTGGGCTTGCATCTCTCTATGACTCTCTCCACAACTGCTCTCCAAATCTTAAATAGATGGAGATGAGAGATGGATGGTTCATGACTCAGATGTTATTTGCGGTTCTTATATCCTGTCAGTTAGATTTCTGTTCAAATTGGAATTTGTCTCCGATAGAAGCCGTCATTGGTTGGAAATGAGACTCAAATGAAAGAGTGCAACTGTGGCAATATTTGAGCAATGGAGCGACCAGAGTCTTGCGTGAAACGGAGAAAGATGGAGATCAAGGAAATCAAGGATATCAAGGAGATTAAGGGATTACCGCCAGCTCAGAGAACGACCCTGTGGGTGGTGCCGTACGTGGTGCGTGTGCCGCATGTGGCATGCTGTGAGTGCCACTGCAGGCTACCACATGCCAGACTGCTTGTCGGAAAGAGTCCCCGGATGGCCGACATACAGGCATCTCTGGCAGGTTAGAGTAGAGTTCGTGCACTCTGATATCCCACGCCATGTTGGGGCCACCCTAGATTTCCCACAAAGTGCCCGCTCACAGCCAGACGCGTCAGCGCCCCCCGTTGCACCCCAGCAACAGCTCCCGGGGTACCAGAGAAGAAGCAGATAGCAGATTGCATATAGCATATAGCACATGCGGTGCAGCTGATAACAAGATAACAGGCAGGCGGCCCATCCACTTCTTAGTTCCCCTCGCGTTAGAATCTGGTTGGCGCCGGATAATTCCCAAACGGGCCAGAAGGTGTCTGGGTTCAACCAGACCGGTAAACCGGTGCCTCGCCAGACTTTCCCCTTATGTTTATTCCCGCCAGTCTTGAGACATCCTAATTGGAAATGGAAAGATAGATAGAGAGATAGGAAGAATGGATATTAAACATCAATATAAGAGTTGTTATTTGCTGATAAACATGGTGTTGAACTCCTATTTGTAACTCTGGAAACCTATTAATTCACTTACAAATATATAAAGACACGAATGATATCATAAGGGGTGGTTTTTGGCCTTTGACTAGTATAACATTCTAACATCCACGTATAATATTAGCGACATCCACCCAACCTTTCTCTTTATACCCGTTTAAACAGAACACGCACGTGACTGTAATTAAAAAATAAAAACTTTATTTAACCCGTACACCACTAAATGAAATAAATGATTTTTTTTAATTTATTTCTTTTCTTTTTATTTTTTTTAATTTTTCCAGACAAAGAATAATAATAGAAGGAACATGATTTTAATTGGATTTTAATTGACCTTATCTTGAACTCAAATATATTTTGAAATAAAAAAAGTTAATATAAAAATCCGATCCTTATGACTTTAGTCTTTATTATTTGAGAAATTTAACTTTATAAAATCATATATAACACATATTAATCATGTCATTTGATGCTCAAACAGGAATACTGGATCAAGTTGATGGTTCAGCAGTTTACAAAATGAATGAAACAAAAGTGATATCTTCAGTCACAGGACCAATAGAAGTTAATAGAATAAGAAACGAATTACCAACTCGTGCATTCTTAGATTTAAATATAAGACCAGCTGTAGGTGTTCCATCAACAAGAGAAAATTTATTACAACAAAAACTTGAAAATTTATTATTACCTTTAATAAATATAAATTTATATCCTAGACAATCAATTCAAATAGTTTCACAAATATTAAATAATGAAGAAAATTTAAATTTTACAATTATTGAATTCACTTGTATTATAAATTCAATTTTTTTCTCATTGTTAAATTCAGGTATAGCTTTAAATTCTTCATTTTTCGCTATTTCTTCATCAATAAATAAATCAAATGGTGAAATTATAATTAATCCAACAAATAATGATTTATTAAATTCAATTTCAAATCATATAACTGTTTTTTCTTTTAAAAATGGTAAAATTGATGAATTAATATTTTCTGATTCTTTAGGTGAATTTACTGAATTTCAATTCTTAAATATTTTAGAAAAATCAGCTAAGGAAATTGAATTAAATTATAATAAAATTACTGAAATTATTAAAAAATCAGTTAAAAATGATTTTATTTGGAAATTTTGAATCTTATATATATATATATATATGACTTTAATTGCATTTTGTATACTAGAAATAATAATAATAAAAATAAATTTATAAATTTATATTGAATTAATAAAATTTAATTTAAAATTTATGTAAATATATGTAAATAAAATGAAATAAAAAAAATTATAGAAAGTTAAAAGAGTCAGATATAAATTATATATATAAACTTAATTGTAGATACAGGAAAATGAAAAAAGAAAAATTAGAATTAAAAGTTTTGAAAATTAGAAAAATCTTTTGAATTATTATAATTTAAGACGTTCTAAATTAGCAATAGTAGCATTTAAACCATCAATATCAGCTAATAAATTTTCATGACGAACTTTATTATTTTCTTGAGCTTCAGTAGAAGCTTTCTTTTCATAATCTTCACCATTAAGAATTTTTTCTAAATTCTTTAAATTACCATTGGCTTTATCTAATCTATTGGTAACTTTCTTAATTTCTTGATCAATATCAATCATACCTTTAACTAAAATATGAACGTTACAATCTGGAATAACGGCTTGTAATGCACATCCATTTGGAATATCTTTAATATCATTAACAACGGTAACATCATCAACAGCTTTAATTAATGAAATAATAGATGTCTTTTGATCAGCTGCAATATCATAATATTCTGATTTAGTAGCTTCAATGAAAACTTTAGCATTCTTAGCAATACCATATTGTGCTAATAAAGATCTGGCAGATTTAGTAATATCTAATACTAAATTATATGCAGATTCAGCTTCAGCATTATCATATTCTTTAACATATTCTGGATATTCAGCTTTAACAATAGTAACAGCTGTTTCAGTTGATCTCTTTGGTAATCTTTGCCACATTTCTTCAGTAATAAATGGCATAAATGGATGAATTAATTTTAATGCTGCATCAATACATGTATATAATGTATCTCTTGCAGATTTTCTTTGAATATCATTACCTTCTAAAATTAAAAATTTAGAATTTTCAATATAAACATCACATAAATCGTTTAACCAAAAATGATAAATAGCATTTGTAGCTTCAAAGAAATCACGTGATTCTAAAGATTCATTAATCTTTAATGAAGTTTGTGTTAATCTATGTAATACCCATTTTTCAACTAATGATTCATTACCTGATAATCCACCAGTAGCTGGTGGAACATAAGCATCACCTAATCTCATTAAAACGAATTTTGTAGCTTGGAAAATCTTATTACAGAATTTACGGTAACCAGCAACTCTTAAAATATCTAAATTAATATCACGTCCACCAGTAGAATAAGCACATAATGCAAATCTAAGAGCATCAGTACCACATTGTGGAATACCATTTGGATATGATTCCTTTTGACCTGATTTTGCCTTTTCAATTTCTCTTGGATCTAAATTACCAACAGATAATTGCTTATGTAAATCTTCTAAAGAAATACCTGCAATAACATCAGATGGATCAATAACATTACCTAAAGATTTAGACATCTTACGACCTTGAGCATCACGGACTAATGAATGACAGAAAACTTCTTTAAATGGAACTTTACCGGTTAATTTAAGACCTAATAAAATCATTCTAGAAACCCAGAAGAAAAGAATATCCCAACCGGTTTCTAATAAAGACATTGGATAGAAATTTTCCATATCTTTAGTCTTGTTTGGCCATCCAAGTGTAGAGAATGGCCATAAACCAGATGAAAACCAAGTATCTAAAACATCTGGATCTTGTTCTAAAGTAAATGTTTGACCTGGCCATTTCTTATTAGCCTTTTCTTGAGCTTCTTCTAATGTTCTACCACTAACCCAATATTCATCCTTAGCAGAATCAGCACCTTCAACATTGGCAAAATAAATTGGACAACGGTGACCCCACCATAATTGTCTTGAAATACACCAATCTTGAATATTTTCTAACCATCTGAAATATTCAGCTTCAGAGGCCTTTGGTGTAATCTTAATATCACCATTTCTAACGGCATCAATAGCAACTTCAGCCATCTTCTTTTGAGAAACCCACCATTGTGGTTTTAAGTATGGTTCAATAACATCACCAGATCTTGAACAGATTGGTAAAGTCATTTCATTGTCTTCTTGACCAACAAATAAATCAAGTTCTTTTAATTTTTCAATAACTAAAGATCTAGCATCAAATCTTCTTGTACCTTCGTATTCACCACAGTTTTCGTTTAATTTACCATCATCGGTGAAAATGTTGATGAAGTCTAAACCATTACGTTTACCAGTATTGTAATCATTATAATCATGACCTGGAGTAATCTTAACAGCACCAGTACCAAATTCCATATCAACAGCTTCAGAATCGGTAATAATTGGAATAACACGGTCTAAGAATGGATGTTTAACAAATTTACCGTGTAAATGTTTATAACGTTCATCCTTTGGATGAACAGCAACACCAGTATCACCAAAGATAGTTTCTGGACGGGTAGTGGCAACGATTAATTTTTCATCACTGTCAACAACAGGATAAGCAAATGATGTTAAGACACCAAATTCAACTTTTTCTTCATAACCTGGAACAGATAACATACTTCTTGGTGGGATAGTTTTGTTTTCAACTTCTAAATTAGATAAAGCAGTGTTTAATTTAACACACCAGTTAACTAAACGTAAATCACGGTAAATGGTACCATCTTCGTGTAATCTAACAAAGGCTTCAGTGACAGCAGCAGATAATTGTGGATTTAAAGTGAAAGCTTCTCTGGTCCAATCATAAGAAGCACCCATTTTTTCAAATTGGGATCTAATTCTGTCTTGATAGACATCTTTCCATTCCCAAACTTTTTCAATGAATTTTTCACGACCGTAATCATGTCTGGTTTTCTTTTCTTTAGCCCAAATGTTTTTTTCAACAACAGATTGAGTGGCAATACCAGCATGATCAAAACCTGGTAAATATAAAACAGTCTTACCTTTCATTCTGTTATAACGGATTAAAGTATCTTGAATAGAAACGGTTAAAGCATGTCCAATATGTAAAGCACCTGTAATATTTGGTGGTGGGGCTGGAATGGTGAAAAGACCCGCTGGTTTAATCTTACCATCTTCAGCGAATTCAGGTTCAAAATAACCTTCTTTAACCCACCAGTTGTACCAAGAAGATTCAACAGCAGCTGGATCATAAGCTGAGAAACTTGGATCATCTAATGGAACTAAGATTTTCTTTTCACCTTTTTTAGTTTTATCGACATATTCTGGAACTGGAGCAACTTCCTTTTTAACCTTTTGTTTCTTCTTTTCATCATTGGCCTTTTGATTTTTAGCAATTTGTTCTTGTTTAGCCTTTTTAGCGGCAAATTTAGCTAATTTTTCAGCCTTCTTTCTTTCTTTTTCTAATTCTTTTTCTGTTTTTTCCTTAACTGGAGCAGCTTCACCAGTTGCAGCAGGTGCAACGGCTTCTGGTTTCTTTTCTTGTTCACTCATGATTATACGAGAATGAGAAAATGCCCTTTTTTGCTATAATATTTAAAAAAAAACAAAAATAAAAAAATTGCAATATATATATATCAATTGTCTTCGTTAGTAAAAATGTAAATTGTTAAAGAATTTAAGAAAAATAATAAATTCAAACAAAACTTACAGAGTGAAATAATATATTTGTATTATTGAATTTTAAAAATGTAGTAGGTATTCTCTGTAAACTTCTATAAAATATCATAAATGAATATAAAGAGTAGAGAAATTTTAATTATTTTGATTTCAAGTTTCCAAGAATAATTAAAGGTAATGTCTTCTTTTATATATTTCTTAACCACAAATAAGCAATCAAAAATGAACAATACTAACCTTTAATATTTCAAACAGAAGTGTGTTATCTCTACAATGACAAAATAAAATACTACAAAAGCGAAGTTCATTAAACCTTATTCATTAAAAGCTTGATAGTGTCCCTTTTTTATCGTATGGTATTTGTCATACCAGCATAGCATCGTAGTCATCAGATGAAACTGCCACGAAGTAGCAAATGTGTCACATTTACTGTCAGAATAATAATCCCAGCTGAGATAAGACACTTGACATGTGTAGTCGGCCAGTGTATACGCATACGGCAAATTACAATACCACCCACAGGTAGAGTGTTCTCCATTAATAAGA
Organism: [Candida] boidinii; assembly: GCA_001599335.1. Classification (NCBI taxonomy): domain Eukaryota; kingdom Fungi; phylum Ascomycota; class Pichiomycetes; order Pichiales; family Pichiaceae; genus Ogataea; species [Candida] boidinii. The sequence goes on along the minus strand of BCGP01000003.1, from coordinate 1,158,539 downwards.
TGGACCGATGCGTTTCTAGTCAATGGTTCAACTTCATACAAAATAGTAACAACAGTTTTGCCGAAATTTTAATTTTTACTGAAAATTATAGAATTGTGAGCGAGACAAGAATAGAGCGAGAATTTTAAACGTGTGCGAATTCTCTTCACCATCACAAGAGAAGGCATCACCGCAGAGGTTCTCACACTAGAGATGGCCGCTTATGGTTTCAGGGTGGGCCGAAACACAAACAAACAGGCCGTAATTTGTGCGCGGAGTTTCTGAGCACAGCGCCGGCCAGCCACACACCAGCCACAAGCATTTTGTCAGAAGGAAAAAATGACTCACCAGTACACACGCGCCACATTGCCCAATGCAGAATTGAGTATGGCTATTTCGAGGTTAAAATGTGGCTGGTGTTTAAGATAAGGAAAGCAAGAGATAAGTGTGCCGTGCTATTTGAAAGCTTCTAACAAGTAAAAGGCACCCCGTTAGATAATTTACACAACTATATACTCTTAAGACTCAAGAATTTTACAATTTACAACTGATTATATTCATTAATGACTATATTTTAGAATGCTGACTCATTTTTGTAGCTTGGAGTACAGCTTTTCCATAATTATCTAAAATTTTGCTATAATAAAACAGAGTTCTATGTTTTTTCTTTTTAATTATATGACTCTCAATACATTTAGATATTGTAAAAAGGTAAAAGACGATATACCAGATTTAATTTCCAACAATGCAATTTCTTCTCTTAACCAAATAAAAAACTTGGGATCAATTAGTAAAAGGAAAACAGAAGAACGGGGAAAACATTGGTTAATGTGGTATCGGACATTATGTGATATAGCCCGTACACCAAATAACATCTCACTCTTTTTTGTGGAAAACCTGCGGATAAAATTTATTTTACATTGAAAGGTTTTAGAAAGATGAAGAGTACCTGATGGGTATTCATCCAAGCAAATGACACAGAATAAAAAAAGGGGGTCTTTAAAAAATAGCAGTATTTAGGAGTTAAAGGAAGAATATTAAAAATAACAAATTAGATAAAAATAGAGAAACGAGAAATGAGTTTAGCAGATCAGTTGATGTACTCCAGTGATGAAGACGAAGGCGAAGATTTACAACAGGAGTTAAACTTTGATGAAAACGAAGAGGAGAATTTAGAAATTGCGAGAAAGTCTCATAATGGTGATGATTATATGACAAATAATGACTCAGATTATGTATATGGTTTCACAAATTTACTAATTAATAAGAAATTAAATGACATTGATGATATAAGAAAATACAGTAAAACTCTAACACCGCTTAATAATTTACTGTCCGAGTTGAATAAATTGCAATCAAAGGAAAAAAATCAACTTAGTACAAATAACCAACAATTATTTTCATTTTTATCAGATGCGAATAGTATATTGGACGATATGACTATAGAAGCAAATGAAATCTATTCGTTTATAGCTCTTCATTACTCTCCAATATTTCCTGAGCTTTCATCCTTAGTTCCAAATCCTAGGGAATACTGTCAGATAATACGAATAATAAAAGGTGATGTAAGATTAATTGATGAAAATAATGAGCTACTGTGTCAAACAGTTCAACAGGATAGAATACTGGTTCTTACTATGGCTGCTTCATTATTACTAAAGAACCCTGATTATATTGATAGATTGACAAAAATGAGAAAAGAGAATTTCCCACTACAAACAATACTCCAAGCAGTTGGCCTACTACTTGAATTATATGATAAAAGAGACATAATCACAAAGTTTATATCAGATAAACTATCGATAATATCCCCAAATGTGGCTATTATAGTTGGTGCAGAAGTGGCGGCTCAAATAATATCGATTTATGGATTAGAAGGTTTATGTAAGACCCCATCATGTAATATACCTTCATTAGGCGTCAATAGATCTTCCACCTCTATATTCAACAAATCTAGAGTAAGAAATCAAGGTTACTTATATAATTGCGATTTGGTTCAAAACACTCCCGAAGATTATAAAGTACAGGCAATGAGAATGATATCCGCCAAAATTGCATTGGCCTCAAGAATTGATTACGGAAATTTGAGAAAAAACACTTCACAAACTCCATCTGTTGAACTAGGCCTGAAATGGAGACAAGAAATTATTTCGAAATTGGAAAAATTACAAGTTGCTCCCGATTCCAGAGATTCAAAACCATTACCTATTCCAATTGATAAACCCTCAAAGAAAAGAGGTGGAAGAAGATTCAGAAAATATAAGGAAAGGTTTGGTATGTCTGAGTTTGCAAAAGCTCAAAATAAAATGGTTTTTGGTGAACAAGAAGAAACAAGAATGGATTCTTTTGGTAAAGAGATTGGCCTTGGTTTAGCTAGTAAATTCTCTTCCCTTGATAACTCATCCACTGGTGGAGCGTCGACATCATCTTATAGAAAGCTAAAGACCAATGATCATATAAAGTCAAAAGTTTCAAAAAATATGGCTGCTAGACTAGAATTCTCATTAGGAGCTAATCAAGAATCCATAAAAAAAGGCTCTGTATTAGCTAACTCCTTAAATCAAAACAAAAATGTAAACATCTCGAATTCCAAATCATCAGAAAGTGGTAATAATAATAACAACACAAATCTTGACTGGTTAAATGGTGGTAAAAAATAATGCAAAGTACATTTTATAGAATCGTTTTTACTTGTATAATATTATATGACTGTGAAATTAAAAAGCTTTAATTATGAGTTTATCTGTAGTTGTAGATAAAGAAACTGAGTACTAAAATTTATCAATGATAAATATATAAATCCAAGACTAAAATAATGTATCTATTTTTTAACTTTAAATATAGAAATGGCAATAAATTATGTCTATGACATAGACATACATCTAGACATACACCTACATATACGAATACACATACAGATACTAATATGCTAAATTACAGATGGCACAAAAGGAAAATAAACATTTGCAAAATAAGTACTATTGAAGTAAACTAATAGAAATGTAAAAAAGGCACGAGAATTTAATAAAAAAGAGTATCAAATAAAATATAACAATAAAAATAAAACAGTAGACAAATAAAAACAAAACCCAAATAAATAAGAACGGAATACAGAAAAGACTATTCAAAATAATAAAAAATAAAACCAGATTGTTTGTTTTCAATCCAAATATGTAAACATGAAAATTACAAAAATCAGCGCAAGACCTTGAATCCATTTGAATCTAATACAAAGTTCCAAATGGCTCAGTATAAACATTATATTCTCTATAATTTTGAAGACTTTGTTGCGCATTCAATATAGCAGGTGTCAAAATATTATTTGGATTGGAGCTTGGATTATTTTTATGCTTGAAAGTGAAACCAACAAAACTCTTTTGATCAAGTTTGACACTATTTTGAGCTAATCTTTCATCATTGGCTCTCTTAGCTAAAACGTCCTTGTATTTTGCCATATCACCTTCGTTGCTAAAATCATCAAAGTAACCTGCATCTTCCTCATTATCTAAATCTGGAGTAAATGGTGGAACTCTTTCTCTTAAAGAGTCCCATTTAACTTCTGCAAAGTATGGAGCATTCATGACATGTTTAAAAGATCTAAGTCTTTCATTTGGAGATGCAATCAATCTTGTGATTAAATTCCATGTTCTGTCACTAAAGCAGTATCTGCCATCCTCGTATCTTGGACGTCTCAAAGTGTCTCTCCAACGTTTCAAGTTATGATAAGTTTCATCAGTAGAACCACCTGAAAAAGGGGTATAACCGACTAAAGCTTCAAAGAGCATACATCCTAAAGACCAATAATCAATGGTATAATCATATGCTTTACCTTCTAAAACTTCTAATGCCATATAATCTGGAGAACCAACTATAGAATGTGCGTAATGAATATCTTTTGCTCTGAGAGACTTATATAATTGTTGTCTTTCTTCGACAGTTCTTTCTCTTGGTTTATATTCAAGATCCTTGACTTGGTTTAATCTTAACTTCATACTTTCAATACGTTCTGTAGAGACAGAACCCGCTGCTAACCCAAAATCAGTTAATTTTATATGACCTTTAGAGTCAATAAGGAAATTTTCTGGTTTTAAATCTCTATGGGTATATCCTAATTCATGTAAAGCATTGACGGCGGTAAACATTTCTGAGAAATAGAAACGAGCATGTTGAGGTGATAAGTAGTTGGCGGTTGTAAGTAATGTACGAAAATCACCACCTGGAACGTATTCCATAGCTAGATATACACTTTCTGTATCTTGAAATGCGTAAAATAATTTGACTAACCATTCGGACCTAGTATTGGTTAAGATATCTCTTTCGGTTAAGACATGTCTAGTTTCGTCTTGTCTCATTAATAATTTTTTACTTAAAACTTTTAATGCACAAATTTCTTTGGTGTCCTTCTTTCTAGCTAAGAAAACTTGACCATAACCACCTTGACCAACTTGGGTAATAATGTTGAAATCTTTATGTTTTGGCTTAGTTCTTCTCTTTCTCAAATACGCTCTTTCTCTGCCAATATAATTTTTCCATTGAATTGGCCTTTCATCTGCTGGGATTACTTGAAGACTTTCTTCAACTTGTTGAAATCTTTTACCTCTGCTGATAACATAATCAAACATATCACAGTAGTAATCTAAAAAGTACATTTGACAAACGGTCACTAAACGACGTGTTTTGGCACCATTAGCTTTGTAGTAAAAATCAGCTCCCAATCTACTTGGGGATTGGACAGCTGGGGAACCAACAGACATTGGTGAGAATCCAGGTGTACCAGTTAATGGTCTGCTTGGAGTTGTTGGTGGAGTGTTTTCCTTTTCATGTTTCTGTCTTAAAGCAGATGCAACATTGAAACGGTCAACAGTTCTTGTAGGTGAAGAGTTTGCAGAATTTGTATTATATGTAGCAAAAGGATTTTCTTGTGTTGGTTTTTTTGTTGGAGTCTTTGGTCCAAATCTTAAGGCTTCAACATCTTTAGAAAGATCTTCATAATGAGTTTCAGCGTTCTTGCTTGAACGCCCAAATATTCCTGCCATTTTGTAATTGTATTTCTAAAGTGAGTTTTTTTTTTTTAAATACAAATAAAAGTAAAACAGTTACCTTATCAAAAATTTACCTTCTTAAAGAGCTATGATAATTTGTAAGCACCAAACTAATTAAATTTTTAATATGCTGGATAATTATATAAGATGATATAAGTCCAAGAGCATATAATTCTGGAGTAGAGGAAAAAGAAAAAAGTGGATAATACACCTTTAAAGTAACTTTGAAAGGAAGTAAGGGAAAGAAGCAATTTAACAATATCTGCACACATTGTGAGACAGAGAACATAAAGAGTGAAAGAAGAGCCAAATCAGTATATTTGATGCAGAAGAAACCAAATACCCACATTGGTTCTCCGTTTTATTCTTTACCTTTGACATCCCTGTTCCATACAAAAATGCCTGGGCGGGAAGGTAAGGGGTGGCTGAATTGTATCGCAGGGGTGTCACTGGCTCTTCTGGTGAGTATCAAGCGCCCATAGGATTAGCACTCTCTTCTCATGGTAAGCCATCTTTAATTTAATATAAAATAGGAAATAATGAACCATAAGAGAGTCTGAATAGATTGATCTTTCCTGGATCAATTGACTGTTCCCCATTGTTCAAATTTTGACGAAAGAAGTCAAACTGTTTACTTTCTGCCAAATTTGTATCTTCTTGATCTATTCTCAGTTTGGAAATAAGTAAACATATATTTTTCAAACAGTCGGATTTATCTCATTATTATATGGTGTACGGGTGATGGAGATTGATTTTTAAAAAAATTTCAGTTTAATGAATTTTTTCTTCGTCTTAGGAATTACCGAATCGGGAAGGGTAAACTCCAACATTTAAGAAGCAGAATAAGCGTACTTTAAAGTGAAGAATGAAATGAGTGCTTCAGTTCAGCTCATATAAAGTACCTTTTCATTTATATTACTAACCAGCAATGTCAGAAAAATTAAAATTGTATGTATATATGCTTTTGTCCTTATTAAATATTTGGTGTGGTCCATATTTTATAAAAACCGATTGAAAAACCTTCTTACTAACTTTATTTTTACTAGATTAATTTTGAACCCGTCAGCTGAGACGCTTCCAAAAGCTGTCAAAATTGCAAATTCATTAAATAAAAAGAGTGGACCTTTTGACTCTGTTTTTTTATTAGGTGATATTGTCAACGAAACCAGTACTAATGTCTCACTTCCACAGAAGCCCGATGTTTCAGTTTATCATACAGAAGGTGAGATTTCAATAGAAAAAGGAGAAGTACCATTTGGCGATTCTATTAAGTATCTTGGAAAGATTGGTATTTTACAATTAGCAAGTGGATTAAAAGTTGGATACATTACAGGTCGATTAGATGATTTAACAGAGAATGATATTACCGAATCTTTTGAAGGTAAACCACTAATAGATATTTTAATCACCTATCAGTGGCCATCCGCCATTTCAAGCGAACAGAAATTAAGTCTTGTGGGGGATAAGAAGATTGATATTGTATTCAAATTATTAAAACCTAGATATTGTTTTAGTTGTGGTTCTAAGCTTGGACGTTTTTTTGAAAGAAATGCATTTGATTGGAATGAGTCTGATTCTTTAACTTCAATAAAAAGAAACTGTAGATTTATTAGTTTAGGCGTACAGGGATCTCCAGATAAATGGTTTTATGCCTTTAATATATCGATCAATAATGAATCTGCAGAAAATCAACAACAGAGTGAAGCAGCACAGTTGGAACCAAACCCATTTATTGAAACAAGAGCGGTTTCTGAAAGTTCACAAATATCGAACTCATCGACTCAGGGTTTGGCTCCCACTTCATTGCCTAGTATTCCTATAGGGACCAATAAGAAGCGTTCAAATATAGAAACAGAAGATAAGGCGATATTAAAGAAACCAAGAGTTGAAGTCACGCCGGATAAATGCTTTTTTTGTCTTTCTAACCCAAAAGTTGCCATTCATTTAATAGTTTCAATTGGAGAATTTGCTTACGTCACTACCACTAAAGGCCCATTAACTGTCAAAAATAAAGATTTGAATTTTTCAGGACATGGATTAATAATTCCAATTCAGCATATTCCAACTTTGAGATCCATAAAGGATACAAATGATGTTGAAGATTTACCGGTTTACAAAGAAATAGTGAAATATCAAGATTGTCTCTACAACACCATCAGCTCGATATCAAAAGATTATGATTTAGTGTTTTGGGAAATTTCAAGATCCAAAAATATTCATTATCATTTCCAATTTTTGCCTATATTATCAACAGTTATTGAAAATAATTTTGAGAAAAGGCTTGAATCTCAGATTTCTTATAATAATGAAAAATTCTGTAGTGGTAATAACAATAAAAATAAACCTCTTTCATATATTAAAATTGAGACAGGTGATATTGAAAATGAAAAACTTTTGCACGAAGTTATTAACAGTGAAGATTATATGCTTATCAAAATCCTGAAGGGAGGAGAAGAGAAGAAACAAGTTACTTACTTATTCAGATTATATACCGATGACAGAACTATAGATTTACAATTCCCACGTAAAGTTTTATCTTTTATTTTGAAGGCACCAAAGAGACTACACTGGGAGAAATGTGTACAATCTATTAGTGAAGAGAGCGAGCAAGCAGAAGCTTTAAAATTAGCAATGAAGAAATTTGATTTCACCTTAAATTAAGTTTATTTTAATTTATAGCAATAATTGTGTACATTATCAATCCAACTTTTATGTAATATATAATAAAAATAAATAATAGAAATAAAATTAACATAACATATGTGACGTAAATAGCTGTAAATAGCTGTAAAAAGAAGACAAAGAAAAAGGGCATCTAAAAAAAAGAATAACAATACACGATAGACATTTACGTGGTACGTTATTTTCATTTTCAATAGAAAGATATGTATAATATTGATAAAATTAAAGAAGTAAACTATAAACCATTTAATACTAAAAGGAAGAGATATATATGACAGTTAAGAATAAAACAAAAACAAAAACAAAAACAATTTAGATAAGAAAAAGAAAAGTATAAAAATAAAACATACATAAATATGTTTGTTTATATATATATTTATATAACTAGTACATTACAAGGATTAAGGTATAATTTTGTGAAGGTAGAGAAAATCATCAAGAAACAAAAAGTAAGTAAATAAATAAGTATCATCATTAAACAACATCGCTGATAATAGAAGCAGCTTCTCTGTAAGTTGATAATAATTTTCTACATTTATCTCTTTCTTGTGCCAAGTTTTCATCTTCATATAGTAAATCATCAAACATAGATTCTTTATATAATTTTTCAACTAAGGTATTAGTGACAGCATCTTTGGTGTAATTGACCAATAAACACATGATAGCCTTTGGAACTTGATCTTGAATCATTTCTCTAATAATACCAAAATATGAGATGATTAAACGTCTAATCAATTCACATTCAAGTTGTTCTCTTTCAGATAATTCACTTTCACTTCTTGCGATATCTAATCTTTCTAATTCTTTAGTGATTGGAGATTGACCTTGAATATGGAATTCTAAAGTATCATTATTTGAAGGAAATTGGAATGGGTCTAATCTTTGATCAGCGCCAGAGTTATTTTGTGATTGTTGTTGATGAGAAGCTGAATCTTCTTTACCGAAAAAGAATTTCAAGAAAGTATCTTTGTTTTCTCCGTTAGCTGGAGATTTATCAGCTGCATGTCCATTAGCTGACGCATGGTCATGAGTGGCAATAGTATTTGGTTTTTCCTTTAAATCTGAATCAGCATTCGAAACAGCACCAATTTCTGGTTGGATTGTTCCATTTGCAGATTCTAAACTTTTTCCATTGAGTTCAAATGGTTTATTTAATTTGTTGTTTGCAGTATTCATCTTACTACTGTATTCTCTTTCTTTGATACGTTGTCTTTCTTCGACAACACTAGCCATTGCACTTGCTGCACCTACAAAATTTGGGTGATTTGTGTTAATATAAGCTCTGTGAATTTCAATTAACGATTCAACATATTTTGTGGTTGGGCCTAATCTTTCTCTTAATAATTCTGAAACCACTTCAATTAATCTAGTTTGTAATTTTGGGTATCTACCTAATTCTTGAGTTCCACAATTATGACAAATTTTCATTAATTCTTCATAAACAAATTCAACACATCTATGAGATGGACCTTCTAATAATTTAATTTGTGGTTTAACTAACAAATCAAATGCTAATTCTGGGACAAATAAAGATGGTCTTGGACCAGTGGAATTTCTAATAGCTGTTCTAATATCGTTTACAGATAAATTTGCAGTTGGATTAATTGACATCAATGCATTACCAAATACTTCGTTATAAATATAGTAAATTCTAGCACCACCGCATAATTCTTTAGTGGATACATCTGATGAGTTACCTTCAATTGAATTAATAAAATTATTTGAAAATTTATTCATTAATTGTAAAATTAGAGTTCCTTTAGAGTGTTCATTTACAATATCGATATTACCATAAGATGCTAATTCCTGTTCTGTTTGACCCATTAAAGTATTCAATTTTGCTTTAATATCAGGTAATCTTTCTCTAATATGATTCATTAAAGTCTTGTTTAAAGTCTTTGAAAGGTATGCAGTACCACATCTACTTGCAATATTTTTATAAGCTGGGTGATTCAAGAAAAAATCTTCTTCATCTCTTAAACTTTCATCTAATGCTTTATTTGAAGAAATATCTTGTTGTGATCTATTAACAACACCGATGAATCCTAATTTTAAAGGATAAACTTTACCAGTTAAGATATCTAATGCGTTAGTACCATGGTCCATAAGATCTAATTTTGATAAGATACCAATTGTTCTTTTACCTTGTGGATCAACTTGTCTTGCCAATTTTAAAGATTCTGAATTGACTAAATCAACATTAGCTGGTGAAACAGCCAAGATAATTGAATTTGGTTTAGAGATATATTCCAAGATTAAATTTTTAATTTGTCTTTCTATATCTGTTGGTTGATCACCAATTGGAATTTTTGTTAAACCTGGTAAATCAACTAAAGTTAAGTTTAATACATTTGGAGAATAAACTTTTAAATTGATGGGTATTCTACTAATACCTTTATTTTTACCTGCAATTCTTGCAGTTTCATTTTCAATTTCTTTTCTAATTTCATTAAAATTATAAAATCTTTTATTTGGGATATGTAAGAATTCACCCCATTCACTAGAAGGAGTAGAAGGAATTGGAGAAACTGCATTATTTGTTGAGTTTAAAGAACTGGATCTTCTCAAGTGATCTTCTAATGTTAATTCATTGGAATCAGAAGACTGATCAGTTTCATAACCTGAACTTTTCACTACTAATGGATCATCTGGTTGGATATTAATCAGTTGTAAGATTAATGGTCTTCTTGTGACAATACCTGTACCTCTTGGTAAGAAATCTTTACCAACGATATTTTCTAAGACAGATGATTTACCAGCAGATTGAGAACCTATAACAGTTAAGAGTGGTAAATCAAGATCTGTCAAATTTGTATTTGTCACAATATCTTGTAACTTGTTAACAATTGGAATAAGATCTTGTAAAGAGGACATTTTGTGTGTGTGGATGTGAATGTGCTTATATTTGTTTAATTGAATATTGAAGAAGACAAAATGTATATTTTAACATATAAAAATTGAAAATTATCTATTTCAAATGTTTAAAATAAATTATTAGTCTATGCTTTTTTAATCTTAACTAATAGATGAGAATGGCAAGAAAGAGTTGGGAATCACTGATAACTTTCAGTATTAACAAAGTTCAACTAAAGCAAACAGAAAAAAAAGTAAAAAGTTCAACCTTAAGTATATAAAAATAGTTAATCAATCACTGCAGATTATTTCCCCTAATAAAAAAAGAAAATAACAAACCAGTATGTAGTATTATTATTCTTGTCTTATAGACATATATTTCAGTCGTCCGATCTAAATTAGAGAACCTTCCATTGATTGTTTTAGTGCGAATTGCTAATCCAACGCAAAGTGAAAAGATGAAAAGTTCTGGATGATAACATACAGTCACCAGACCTCCAGACGTAATCCAATGCAGTGTGCTTCAACGAAAGAAGATTGCTGTGGTATATTTGACGCCATTGAAGCCAAAACAACAGACCATATCATATGGAACAAGAGAAGATGAGAGCGAGTGTGCCTGATTCAATGTTTTTGTTTGTTTGCGTTTCGGTGATCTTGAATTTCTTGTCTGGGATTGGACTAGACTCTGGCAGCGTCTCACTGAGAAATATCTTGGTGGCCAGGTAAAGCCAACAGCCGGTCAAAATCAGCGGCTTTTCGTAGCCAGTCTTGTTTCCTGCCGTGCAAATACAGTGGCAACCAGGGGAAATTCAAGGGCGAACTAGGGCGGGGGCAAGAACGAGGGCGAGGGAGATGACGGGGTGAAAAAGAAGGTGATATTGTAGCGCTGTTGGTGATCGCAGCCAGAGGACAATGGAACTTCCACGCAGGAAACAATGCCAGCTTTTTGCTTGCTATCTTGCTATCTGCCTGTCTGTTTTTTGGAGGTCGGAGTCTGGCAGAGTGCGCCAGCCGGGACAGCAGGAATAAAGGCAGCTGGCCAGCTTGGTATACCCGAGACAGCTTTCCCAATGGGGATGAGTATCCCCGCCGAGGTTTTAAAGCATACATCCCCACAGTCTTAAGTACAAGATGTACAACTATCTTCATTCATTTACGGTTCTACAATCTGTCAAAATTTCACTTTTGTCGAGGTTCAAGTGGCCCATAGAGGTTCGTAAGTTACAAATAATTTTTCTTTTAGTTCTATAATTACATCAATATATTCATGCATTTTTCTTTATATATGTAAATCTATATTTTAGGTTTTTTTCTAACTAACATGGATGAGTTCAGATCATGAGTTATGTTAGAATTAGAACTTGCAGTTGGAATAAGTGCAATTCGCTTTTTGTTGCTCTTGGTTGTTCTGACACTCAGAACGTTTACGGTATTCACAATACTTGTAACTCCAAGATTGTTAGCGGGTTCAACAGGGATTAAAATATGCTTACCACTCATTTGAACAAACAGTTCACACATTTCTTTATCTTCAACAATTTGCTTATAGCATTGCTGTGAATCTGTTACATTACCATACTCATTCTCAATAATAATATTCTTTAATTGTTCAAAAAGTTTATCATTGACTATCTTAAGGCTTGGATCTAAAGATGCATTTTTTACAGGGTTTGTTTTTCCCTTTATGCCAATAACACCAACAACAACACCTAGTCTAAATTCCTGCCTGACACCCAATTCTACCCAAAATTGGGTTAAGCTAACTTTCTTAGCTCTGTTTTCAACTACTAAATGCTCCAAGAACCTACCTTTTGGATCATCTGGTAGTAGAGGTATGTTGTAAATAGCAATTTTATGATCGTTCTTTTGATTTTGAGTATCCTCTTTTGATTGTGAAAATATATCTCCTACACCCCATTCACATTTTGTATTTTCTAATTTACTGAAATATCTCGAGGTTGACGATTTATCAGAATTAGGAATAAATAACATTTTTTGGTTAACTTGATTGAATATTTGAATATCTTTATCATCAACGATAGAGTTAATTAATTTACACCACCATTTTAATAATTCATCACCATTGAGGATATGTTTTGTCTTATTCTTACCTGAATTTGGGAAAAGATATTGCGGCTCGGCTCTCGTGAAAAGTGATATCTTGGTAATAACATCATCTGAGTCTGTAAAATTATCTGGTAAATTGAGTTGTTTTGTTATATACTTTAAGAAACTAATTTCTGGTGAGCCCCCTTTAGCTTTCTGTTTCAATATGTATATATTTCTCTGTATCACTGATGAAAAAGGAGGATGAGTTAGTGACAAATCTCCGCTATTTTTCACTTTTTGTGTATTTTTCAATTTGACTTTAGCTAAATATTCAGAAACAGGATATGCACTAAGCCACTCTATATATTTCTTAACAATTAAACCAACTTTCAAATTTTTAGAATTTAAACTTGCGTCTCTTTGATAAATACTTAAACCAGTTGTATCTGCCTTAGAGACAAATATCAACCTTTCAATTTTATATTTCTTATCTGTATTATCTTTATCCAAATTGTGATTTCCAACTATTTCTTTAGGAAGACTCAAATAAACAAATATTTCCACTCCTGCTATTGGTATACCATTTTCAAATACAATAAGTAAATGTTTTATTTTTATTGATAAAGGTTTACCCTTTTGGCTTTTATAAAAGACAATAGATTTACTTTCTTTCGGTATAGTCTGTAAATTTAGTATATTATATTTGATCTTATCATCCTTAGGCAATATACTAGCTAATGAGTCCGCAAATTGTGAATCTGCAAGCATTATTTATATATAATTGGAACTATTTCTCAAATCTTTTACAATTAACAAATAAGAAAGAAAATATAATCATCCCTGAACCTATGAACTCTGAAATATACTAGATCTAATCTTAATACTTATTTTAGCGCGTCATATTACGTTTTCTATTAGGTAGAAAAGCATAGCATACTTAAGTACGTGTTCCGGTCGAATTGCGTCGAGCGTCGTATATGATCATATTTGGACGCTACAATGTTTCAATATTTTTTAAAAACTTTAGTATATTCTTCTGAACACAGTTTTAAATTATTGTACGTGGCGGAAATAAAAAGACAAAATACTTGAATAATGATAATATAAATAAAGAACAAAAAAAGAGAAAACGAGTCAAAGAAAAGACGGAAGAAAAAAACGAATAAAAAGAAAAGATAAAAATTAATTTTAGCTTAATATATATGAAAATAAAAGTAGCAAGCTATACAAATGTGATATATGACAATTAAACAAACTAAAAGAAATTAAGAAAAAAAAAATCAACAGTACAAAAAGACAAAAAGAAAATTAAGAAGCTATTGGAGACAATGTGATATGATTTATTTTATTTATGAAGTTTAGTATTTTTAAGCATCAGCATAATCGTTTGGATAGAAAACAAGTCTTTCAATACCGTCTTTTGTCAATACAATCATTCTAATGACACCACCTGATGAACCATCCCATTTAATTGCTTGTGATAATGATGTTTTCATAAATGAAATTGTCTCTTCTTTACTCATATTTGGCTTATAATTTTTCTTACAGTAACCGTAAATGAAAACAGAACCACTACCTGCAATAGCATATTCTTGTTGATGAATTGAACCACCTAATGGAATACTGTAAACTGAACCTTTACCTGCTTTTTCATCAAAACCAGCACAAATAATACCGGCTGTTAAACCATCTTTATTGTTATAACATATTTCTTGAAAGATAGAAGCAGCAGTTTTAACTGTTGGTTGAGCACCTGTTTGTGCGTTATACATTTGTAAATGGTATTTGACTATATCTGCTACAGCTTGTGTGTCTGCTGCAGAACCTGATCTACAACACCATATCTTATCTTGAATTTGAGTTAACTTATCTGTTACACGATTTGCAATATATGAACCTGTTGTTGTCCTACTATCAGCACCTAATATAACACCATCTGCAAAAGTAACTGCCATAATGGAAGTACCTAAATTCACTTCACCTTTCTTTAAATGATTGATATCAACGTTGATTGCATCCATTGTATGTGTATATAGTCTATATTGTATAAAATGTATATGTTCCTGTAAGGCCAGTAAAATCTAAACGAATCTTTAAATCACAAATATAGTTTCTTTTAACAATTGTTATATATGGAACATATATTTTGCTTTCCAATTGCAACAATACCGATCATTCAGATCAATTGGCAATTCATTTGTTTCACAACGACTGGTGACACTCCAACTACTTCCTTTCACCTTATCCTCTATCTATCTTCCCTTACCTTTCTTCTCTCTTCTCGCCACTGAGTTGTCTCCGATGCTTTATCGCCTGCCTAGCCACAGACGCACAACGTAATTATGAACAGCGTCGATAGACTTTACGACTACTCACGTGACTAATTTTGAAGTATGTGGTTAATTTGGGTAAATCACGACCATAAAGTTTCAGTGTTTCTCGATTCAAAATTTCACTGAGAGTAAAACTCTACATACCTCCCTCAGAAAATTTTTACATATGTAGGAGAGTTGGTAGTGCTTCTGAGGTGAGGTATGAACAGTGGAAACATGTCAGACATAGTATCAGGTGTAGATAGTGCCTGGATTCGACTTGGTATTGAGTCCTTTGGAGTCAGTGACAATGGTTTGTAGAAGATATCATGGCTCAAGCAGCTGGGCAGTAGCTTTGTGAATAATGTTATTGAGATACCGTCCCAATCACTGGCAAGAAGCCAAGTGCCATCACTGGTATCTGAATCAGCTGTAGACTTTTAACGTGTAATTTGGCAAAATACCAGTATGACAATGAAGTTGAGGAATCTATAAAACAAAGTATTATAAATTTGTTCCTTCTTGTTAATTGTTGGTGTATAAATATAGAACCATAATCAATAATAATATTGGATCAAAAAAATAAGCAATAATGTCCTTACCATTTGATTTCACTTCATTACCATCTCCAACCGATTCCTGGGGTCCTTCTGCCGAAATCCCATCAACTTTTGGTTTCAACAACGTTCCATATGCTCCATTTTCCAAATCCGATAAATTAGGTAAAGCCGCTGATTGGCAACAAGCTAAGGAAGTTGAAGATGCTAAGAACCTCAAGGGTGGTTTAAAACCAAAAAGAGATCAATATCACGCTTATGGTGCTTCCGCTGCCTCATCATTTGCTGCTGAAAGAAACGATGATGATGGTGAATTCTCTGTTGTCGATAACACTAGTAGTACTGCTGCTAAACAACAGGTTGTTTTAAAGGGAAGAAAAACTACTTTTAATAAACAACCAACTCAAAATAAAGGTGGATTCAACCAAGCTGCTAATAGACAAAACAATCCAAATAACAGATTCCAACAAAATAGATACAACCGTTACAATAAAGATGATAACCAAGCTAAACCTAGAGATCCTTCTGTTAAAGTTACTAATGCTTGGGGTTTAATCACAGATATTGAATTTAATAAATTAACCAAATTAAAATTAGATGTCGCTGCTGGTGAAACCGTCGACTCATACGGTACTGTTAATTACTACACCAAGAAGTTTGAACCATTAAAACCTGGTTTCTCTCAACCATTAACTGTCTTAGATAGAGCCATTTTTAACCCAACAACTCAAGATGATCCAATTATTAAAGAATTAGCTTCCAAAAAGGCTGCTAACATCTTTGCCACCGACTCAATCTTAGCTCAATTAATGTGTGCTTCTAGATCCGTTTACTCTTGGGATATAGTGATTACTAAAAAAAATGGTTGCATCTTTTTAGATAAACGTGATGAAGCTGACAGATATGATGTTGACGAAAACTCTCCAAAACCACCTGCTGATTTAAGTGAAACCGATTTAAATAACGCCGAAAACTTACAATTAGAAGCTACATACATTAACCACAATTTTGTTGCAAACTCTGTTGATCCATCAACTTCTTACAAACTTACACATCCAGAAAACCCATTTGTCTCTTCTTCCGAAGTTTCAGATCCATTATTAAGCCGTGCTTACTCCTATAAAAAATTTAACTTACCATCAAACGAACCAGAAGGTGAACCAATCTCTGTTATTGTCCGTACTGAATTTGACGCTGTCGCTAAAATAGGTTCAGAAGATGCTAAGTTGTCCGTCCATGCTCTTAATCAATATGTTCCACAAGCCTTCGACTGGAAACAAAAATTAAACCAACAAAGAGGTGCCATTGTTGCTAGTGAATTAAAGAAGAATAATAACAAAATCTCCAGATGGACCACAAAGGCTCTTTTAGCTGGTTGTGATCAAATGAAGATTGGTTTCGTTGCTAGAACTAATACTAAAGTCAACTCCAAACACGTTGTCTTAGGTGTTGCTACTTACAAACCAACTGACTTAAGCTCTCAAATCAACTTAACTTTATCTAACGGTTGGGGTGTTGTTAAATCTGTTATCGATATTATTGAACATGATACTAAGACTGAAGACTGGAAATACGTTATTTTAAAGGATCCAAATTCTCAAAAGATTTCTATTTTCAGTGTCCCATTAGATACTTTTGAAAATGACGATAAAGCTGAAAAAGAAGGTGACTGGTAAATTGCTTAATCAACTTTAAAGAATAATATAAGTTTTGTGTACTATCTCCTCTTCCTTTTTTGTTTTCGTTTTGCATTTATTCAATCCAAATTTAGAGTTTGGTTGATAGATATATGATTTTTTTTATTTTATTGTTTTCACTCTCTTTTTCTACTTTTATAAATTAATTCTATATCATTAGTTATTTTTTTTTTTGCCTTAATCAATCTTTGTCTTTTTGTTTCTCTCTTTATATTTTGTTACATAATGTATATTTTGCTACTCAAACAATATCTTCATACTGTAGAAAACTTTTACGTATTACATAGTCGTATAGTTTTACTTTAAAATATTTTATAAGTTTGTTATAATACATAAATCATTTGTTTTAAATATACAAAAATTAAAACGACAAAGTCGTTTCTTGAGAATCCTCATTCTCAATCTTATTATCATCCGTGAAAGGATCCAAGTTACTCAACCTATTACTTTTCTTTTTGAGATTCTGTGATAATGTGGAAGATACACTTGGATAATTATCAGAATTAGAAAATGTCATTAGATCATCCGTTCCAACAGTGGGGTTGGCACTTGGTCGTGTCGGTGTTATTACAGGATTTTGGATTTTTTCTGGAGAGTTTCCCTTAACCCTTCTATAGTTTTCTTTTCTCTGTTGTATTTGCATCCTTCTTATTCTCTCAGTAGCCGGAACGGACAAAGTTGATGATACAGAGTTGGTTTTAAATATATTATTAGTATTTTGAGCAAGTGGTGTCATTAATACATCATCTGGAACCAATTTGGGTATTTCGGAAGGAAATAGCCTTTCCGTGCTACTATTATATCTCTTCAAATTTGATAGTGAGCCATTGAAATTCTCTCTAGAAGGCGAAATATTTGAATTTGAACGACGTTGAGACAACAAATTGACTCTATGAGCAAGAGGTGATTCGTTATTGGAAATAGTTTTGTATAGATTCTGTTGATTTTCTTTTCTTAGCAGACTTTCTTCATTTGATACCTGCTTTGCTTTAACGTGATTCACATTGTCCTGTGTCTTTTTACGCTCAACTGTAAATTTCCACATATTAAAAAATACATTCAATCTAATCCTAGCTGTTCTTTCTTCAAAAGAAATGACCGCTCTATTATTAGCATCCAGTTTAATCATTTTCAATGAAAATTGTGAAAAGACCTGCTTCAGTAATCTAACATTCTTGTTTTCAATGAAAACAAGCATCTTTGTATTTAACTCATTACGAATGACAGATAAATCAAATAGCCATTTATTTAGACATGGAGTAATCAAAGAAATCTCTCTAAATATTTCAGATTTATACTTTAGATCTTTGTATGCTGAATATTTATGCTTCCACTGATAAAATATTTTGGAAAGTTTAAATTTGGTAATGTAATGTTTATAATAACGGTTTTCCAGTTCTAATTTATGTTCTAAGACATTGAAAGTTTTATTTTCCCACTCAAGGAAACAAGATACACACAAGTTTCTAAATCTTTCTTCTTCTTTTGACGAAAAAAACCGAGATGCCTCTCTCTCCTGGTTATCAATTTGGTTTTTACGCTTTAGCCAATATCGAAAAAAAATCTTTGACTGCGAGTCTCTGTAGAAAGAATCACTTTTATTTTGCAGTTCAGCATAATTTTGGGTTCTTGATCTCCAAACTATTAATTGCTTTTTCTTCAGTTCATGACCAAATGTTTTTTCAATTTTGGATACCTTAAATTTTTCCAGCCACTTCCTTAACGTTGAATCCAGCAATATAAACTGCCGAGTTTCTTGGAACTTTAGAATCTGAAGTCGGAGTCTCCAAGTTTTAATATATTTTGCAGCAAGCAATGAATTTCTTATAATATCCGCCTTTTCTATTAACTTCTGTGAGTCATACCAGAAGTTAAAGCTATTTTTGATAATGTTAAATTCTACGGTACTTAGAAATTCCGAAGACATTTCTTCGTATTTGTGATATTTTTTCCAGCTATTGAAAACACGTTTTTTCAAACCCAGATTAGATTGTAGAGTCAGTCTGTTTTCAATTTGTTTGAAATTATAAGAATTATACCATATTTTAAATTTATTTGAAACTATCAAAGAGTTCTGCATTGTTTTCAATAACAATGTTTTGTCTATTGAGTCCTTGGACTTTATCTTCCATTTGTTAAATACGGATCTCTTTAAATTGTCAAGGTATACCGAAATTGAATATTCATATTTGTCGATATTGGAACTAAATTCAGACTCCCAGCTATGAAATATCTTCTGTTTTAACTCCGAATTTGTGTTCTCAAAAATAATATTGGTGGAAAGCCTGTAATTCAACCTCCAAATATTAAAACTCCTTTGGAGGACCGAACACTTCTTGAACTTTTTCAGTCGTTCTTCATACATTGTACCATAGGTTGTTGATATTTCACTAGATTTGTGAAAAAGCTTCTTTATATATTTGGTGTCTAATCGGTTTTGCATCTCTAATGTTGCTTTGTAATGACTGTTCCACAGGTAAAAGTAATCACTTTGAGTCAATGAGTTATTTATTAGAAGAGATTTAACCTCCATTTTTTTATAATTTTGATACTTATTGATCCATTGTTTCAGATAAAATTTTAAATAATATTCTTTGTTAAATGATGCCAATAGTTCCAAATGCAACTCTGAGTCAATAGACAGATCATACCATTTCTTTAGATATTTAACCTTTAATTTAACGTTATTTTTGTATTCAACAATAGCATAGCGCATGTCTAGTGTTGGTAATAGCACACCATTTTGAATCACTGATTCTGAAAACATTATCATTATTATTTTCTGCAATCCGCTTTCATAATTTTTAACAGTAACATTTTGTGTTGTATATAATGAAGCCGAGTCTTTAACAAGGCGATAGTACAAATCTTCGTCCAAGCTATTTGAATTACTAGATAAAACTTTAACATATGTTTTGAAAATATTTGGGAACCACTTCTCTGAGCTAGAAAGCCTGTTTAAAGTGTTCGATTTCTTCAATAGTCTGGTATACTCATTGATTATATCCTTCAATAAATTAATCAATTCCGTCGATGTGATACTATCTTGGTAATATTCCGAGATGCTGTCAATGTGAGGTTTGTCTTCTTTGTTTTGAATATATTCAGAATCGTCAATTTTAAATATTTTATCATTCATGAGCTCGTTTGTATCATCAGCAGGTTCTTGTTTAATCTTTATCTGCGTCGAATTTCCTTCATCTGTTTCTAAAGATAAAAGAATGTTAATTATAGGCAAAATTGGATCCTTTGAAAAAAAAACTTGAATTGAGTGGATTAGATTTTCTTTTGACGAAAGTTTAGGAAGATATACTATTGTATCTACTATTTCTCTTTCAAGAGACAATATAATGTCTAAATCATATATCAGTTTTATACCTTTAACTTTCAAATAAGTACCAATCATAATTTTTGCTGCCTTTAGAATTTTCCTTTCTAAGTATTCCTCATACTCTGTTTGTAATGAAAAATTATTCCTGTCTGTTAATTTTGAAACTAGAAGCATCAAAAATCCATCATAGCAATGTTGAAACTCTGTATCATCACATATAAAATTCAAAGGTTTTGAGTATTCATTTGGATTATTTTCTAAATTTAAATCCTGTATCTTGGTTTGAGAGTCATCCAGTATTTTACTCATTGAATTATTATATTTAAGTTCATAATGGTAACATTTAAGTATAAGTTGTAAAATATCATTAGTTGAAGAAAGATTTCCAATGATTAAAGATTGAAATATTAAAACTTTTCTTATTTTATTAATGATTGTAGTTTTTTCTGTACTATAATTCAAGCCTGTACTTGTTTCAGAACTTTTATTATCAATTATGTTTAGTAAGTTATTGCAAATATCCGAATTTCCAAAAATTGCAGATATCTGCTCTGGTATATCTCTATCAAGCATTTGTGTTTCATCTAAATCATCATCCGAAGACACACTGGTTACTCCTAATTTTTCTATATTGTCATTAAACAAACTTCTATCTCTTAGACAATGGAATGTATAGTCTCCTAAGTGAGAAGATATGTTTATTGCAAAATCATCAAGTTTTGAGTGAAGTATACTTTCACCATTTATTCCTAATATTATCTGCCAATTCTTTTTAATTTCTGACAAAATTTCAGTGACATCATTCTGGATATTCCTATTGCCAAATTTTGAAAAAGCCACCAAGTCATCTACAAGATCCTGCAGTCTTTCAAAAAGCAATTCATTGGTGAGCTGAGAAGACATTTGATCGTTCTTCTTTCGCACACCTTTTCTATTGAGAATGGTTTGTTGTCTTTGTAAAATGTACTTACAGAAAAACAATTGATGCTGATACCGTATTAACAAAGAAAGCCAGTTTTTCATTTTTATCTTTTACTTTATTACTCCATATTTAGCTAATGTTTGCTTTCCGAATCAAAAAGATACAACATTCGACATGTGTTCTCCCTCTCGTTTGAAGCTTGTATCGGATAAAATAAATACGCGACTTATTTTTTAGGTACGTGAAATTTAAGGTCGAAATATAAATTCGACGCGTCTATTATAAAATGACATATTATACATGGTTAGTTTATTTAGAATGTACAATGATAATTGGGAATTTTAATTTAATTAGAAACAAGAAAAATAATAATTATGACAATGTTAAAAAGTAGTAAGAAAATTCCGTTTGTACAAAAAGCTCTCTAGAAGGGAAGGCAAACAAAAGGGGGACAAAAAAAAAAAGAAAAATCAACAAAATATAAATGGAAAACATAGGAAAAAAAAAAGAAAAAACAAGAAGTGGTTAGAATAACCGATGAATCTAGAAAGTATATACATAAATTATAAAAAAAATATGAATCACAATAATGTTTTTTTTATTAGATATTTAAATTATTTAATTAGATTTTTTTTCTTTTTTATCAATTGGTTTCTTTTCATCTGTCTTAATAGATAAATCTATTTTCTTTAAAAGATACAAACTTAATAATGCAATTAAAACATAGAATGAAGTGGTTAAAGGTTTGATTAACATATCAAACAAAGTGTATTCATAGATAATCATGATATCTAAACCTCTCATTTCATCTACTAAATTTGTGTAAGTTAAAGTAACAGCAGAATGACCACTATTCATATCTAAGAAAGAAAATGATTTTGAAACTTCCATATCTTCATAATCGACAGGTGATTCAACACTAATCAATTTAGCACCTTCTGGTAAGTAAACGGATAATTTAACATCATCATAAATAGCATCGACCATACCGTTTAATAATGGAACTTTTAATA
This sequence comes from [Candida] boidinii, assembly GCA_001599335.1. NCBI lineage: Eukaryota > Fungi > Ascomycota > Pichiomycetes > Pichiales > Pichiaceae > Ogataea > [Candida] boidinii. The sequence continues at coordinate 1,136,099 of BCGP01000003.1, read as the reverse complement.
AATATTGATTACTATTTGTTGGATGGTTATGTAAGAAATCGTTTAAATTATTTTTCCAACCAATTGTGAAGTTATAATGCCATCCACCAAAGATTGGGAATCTTGGTTTAATAACTAAATCATTGTTTCTAATTGTAGAAGTGGAAACATTACCTACTAAATCAGTGTAATATATTTCAGAAGTTGGTTCTTCTGGTAATGGGAAAGCAATACCATTTATTATTGAAGATGGTCTTGAAGTAAGTTTTCCAAGCATGTAATCAGCTCTTGAGAAACCTTTATTTAATTTAACACCATTATTAGTTAATTCGTAAAATTCTTCTAATTGGTAACTGTTACTCCAATGGGAGACCCAGAAATCACGTTTTAATTTATTGACATAAGGTAATGGACTTTCTTTAACAAAGATTATAGCCATTGGTAATTTAACGTAAGCGTCAAATTTAGCGTGATATGGACCATAAACTATACTACCTTTTTCAACTCTGTAATTTAAATCAGGTAATAAACCTTTAACATCATCTGGGATATTAATTGGGACTTCTTCAGCCTTTGCAGCACCTGTTAATTGTAAAGCAAAATTTAAAGTTTCATATGGGGCCAATGGTAATTTATATGTTTTAAATAAAATTGTTTGTTCAGCACCCATCTCATTTTCTTCAGGGAATGGTTTAAATGCATTTGTATAAACTAAAGTAACTGCTAATCTAATTTTTGATTTTGGCGCAATTGGGAAAGGTAAATCAATTTCATAAAATTTTAATTTTTTATAAGAATCTGAACCTTCTTCATCAGAATCTGAAGTATAAGTTCTACCATTTAATATTGGAGATTCACTTTTTGGAATAACTAAGTATGGAATAACTAAAGTTACATATGGTTCAATTTCTTCAGGAATGGCCAAATAATATTTATCAATTGGTTTAGTATCAATATTAGTTGCTTCTATTATATGTTTTTCTTTAACATAAGATTTTTGTAAATCAACAACTCTTGAATAATTACCGATAAGCCATGATTTTTCAGGTTGATATGCAGATACAATTGAAATTACTAACGTTAAAAACGTCAATAATGAATTTAATTGCATTTTTTTTTATTATGATCTAAACAAAACTAAGCTGAATTGAATTAAATTGAATTGAATTGAGTTAACCTGAATTGAATTAAATTGAATTAAATTGATTAAATTGTAATGAAATTAAAAATAGATGGCCTAATAGAAACGGTTTTGATTTATATATACTATTTGGGTAAATTGAACAGATGACACAGAGATACAACAATTGATTAGAATGAAATCTGATAGACAGATGATGGAATGATAACATCAATGATCAAACACCAAAAGGACAATACAGTATTCTAGGTACCAGCAACGATGAGGTTCTTGATGTGATGGGATGTGATGTGATGATGCGTGCCAATATCAACGATGCTTTCGCAGCGATTCCTCTCTTCTCTTTAGATCTAACACGTTTCTCAGTGAATATTTCAGATATATACTTACTTACATACAATGCGCCTGCCAGGTTGAAGATGTAAGGTTTTTACAGTGCACGGATGCGGAGTTAGCGCAGAGATTATTTAGACGGATGATTACATAATCGTTCAATCAGATAAGACGAAGAACATGATCTTTTAATTTTTTTTTCATGTGGCGTATTTATTTGCCATTCAATTATTATATTTATATTTGTGGTTTCTATTTTTTACTGTTTTAATGTAAATCTTTGAAATCTTTAAGAGCGGAATAGCACAATGGAGAGACAACGGATAGTGGTATGTTTATAAGTTTTTTTTTCCACAGTTTAATCATGAAATAAATACTAATATATCTCATTTAAAATGGATAACGGACTTTGGTAGCAAGCAAGCAAGTTATGATTTGCTAGTCCAATACCGGTTTTTCCATTGTACTTAAATGTGAATTAATGCAGGCAGAGAATAGAGCTCGAGCTTTAGAGAGGTTAAAACAGAGACAAAAGAATATAACAAATAATGATGGTTCAAATCAAGTAGAATCAAATAAGAAACAAAAAACAGCAGATGCTACAAGTGTGAATTCCACTGATTCTGGATCATCAAGTGGTTATAACAATGTGTCAACTACAGTAACTAATCCAGGTGTCTTAAATAAACCTACACTGACAGCGGAACAGAAGGCAATTATTGAAAGAAACAGGCAGAAAGCACTTGAAAGAAGAAGGAAAAGAGATGAAATGGAGAATGGAAGTTTAAGAAATGCGACTAATCAAAATTCGAATGCTAATAGTGGTATTAGTGTTAGAGAAACAGTTGATAGTAAAATAAGTGGTAGTATTCATGTTGATTCCAATACCAATAAAATTGTTAGACCATTAGATAGAATCATAAGGCCAAGTGTTAAAAAATCAGATTATATTGACTATGATTTATCAACTATGAAGGATACATTTGGTGGGTTTTTAGGAGATTCTACAAGTGGAGATTCGAAGAATGGTAATTCAATGGAAGGTAAGTCATTAGAAGAATGGAAATATGAGCAAAATAATAAACCAAATTCATTATTAAAAGATCCTGCACCACCTGTTGATATTGAGAATGCACCAAAATGTTATGAATGTAATAGTATTGAAATTGATATTCAGTTATATAAGAATTTTGATTGTAGGGTTTGTAAGAAATGTATTGAATTAAAACCTGAAAAATATTCATTATTAACAAAGACTGAATGTCGTGAAGATTATTTATTAACCGATCCTGAATTAAAAGATGAGACATTATTTAAAAGGATAGTTAAGGATAATCCGTATAGTGGTACATATTCCAAGATGCAGTTATTTTTAAGGTATCAAATTGAGGAGTATGCATATAAGAAATGGGGAGGAGGAGAAGGATTAGATAAAGAATGGTTAAGAAGAGAAGAGATGAGAGTTAAAAGAAGGGATAAAAAATTTGAGACAAAATTAAATGATATGAAGAAAAAAATGAGAGCTGAAGAATTTACAAGAAAGATTAGAAAATTCAATCAAAGACATGAACATGAATGGAGTGAACCATTAGGTATTAATAATGATACAAATAACGATCATGATGGTAATAGTAATTTAATCAAGAGGAGATGCTTACAATGTGGTATGGAAACCGAAGAATTTATCATGTAAATTAAATAAATTTAAATAAAATTAAATAAATTTAAATAAAATTAAATAAAATTAAATAAGCAGTATAATTGTAATATTATAGATAATTTATATATAAAAGAACAAAAGAGATAAGGAATATTATTGTACATAAAATTTAGTTAAAGTTTATAAAGAAGCGATAAAATGTATTAAAATTAGAATAAAGTAAAAAATTAAAATAATAAGCGGTAAGGAGTAATTCAAAGAAAGTGATAAAGAATAAAATAAAGAAGGAAAGGAAAAAATTAATTTTTTTTTTCTGTTTATCAATTTATTAAAAAATAAATGCATCATTTTCATTTTTATTATATTATTTTTTTTTTTTTGAAGGCTCTTTAAATTTTCTATTTTTTAAGGTATTTTTTGTGTATGTATGTTAAATCTAGCATTTAGTTTTAAGTTAAGATGAAAAATAAGTATAATGATTATCATAATAACATCATTGAATTGTCTTTAATACAATCATAAGATCTTAAATCATGTAAACCTTTATTTAAATAAGTTTGAAAAGTGATATAACCATGAGAACATCTCATTAAGTTTATAACAGTTGTTATTATAATTGATTTTTTTGGTAATAACATCTTGTACTAATATGAATATAAAATATATATGACTATATGTAATACACTAAAGACTAGAGAGAATGGATATTCAAGTAAATATGAATTTGATATGTTAATTTATAATTTTTTGAAGATACTCTAGTCTTTTTAATACCAACGTATATTGTATATATTTATATATCAATAATAAGCAAGTGCAAATCAAGTAAAGATGATAATAAAGATAATAAAGAAGCACAGTTATATATATATATATATATATATATATATGTATATATAAAATCATATACAATATAAATAGTAATTAGCTAAAGAAAGAGAGAATATCTGGGGATCATTTTCTAAAACCCGCATATAATTTTTTAGTTACTAAGTCAGTTATTTAGTAAATTGAGATATACAATTGTTAAATTTCCTGTTTTAAACAATCTCACTCTTTGTTCTTGTTACTAAAACAGTAAATTAAAATTCGCCTATGTTAAGCAAAACAAAGCGGGGATTGAGTGGCGGAGATTGAGCTCTGGCTTGCCGCCGGCTCGCTGTGTTTGGCGGCAAGCTCTTTAATCCCAGGCTGGCATTTCTACGGCAAGCTAGTATCCACTGCTGGAGTGGTTAGAACAGTCCAGCCCATGAAACAACGTGGGGGAGGGGCAAACACAGGACAGCGAGGGAGTTGTTTGCGTGGGTTGAGAAAGGGATGGCCTGTTGCCACTGAACGATTAAGGACTGGGCGGGAAGAATCAGCACAAGTAGACTGGAGAAAACAGAGACTTACCAGGCGAAGCGGCAGAAGCCACGGCAGAGGAGGAAACGATTTACAGGTACATCCAAAGACCGAAGCTTTGTCAGCGTCCTTAATTTGCTTTGCTTTGCTTGCCTCCCATACAGTTATGCTACAAGCGGTGTCTGCCTTTGCCTGCCTCTGTTGATATAAACTGTTTGTAATCACAGCCAAATTCCGGTGGTTCTGGAACATCAGCTGTTATAGTTTTATAAACCGATATATTATGAAGTTATAGAGCTCTAACTAGAAAGTGAAATCTAGTACTGTCGGTGAATAAGCAAAAGAACACCTAGAAGAAAGAAAGCTCTTCCTAGTAGCAACAGTGCACCAACTACAACTACAGCAACAATTAAAATGACTTGCCACATGTCGCATGTGACAATTTCCAGTCCCTGGTTTCTTTAACAGTTGTAGACCGCTTTCAACATTTGTCACACCAGTGCACCATAAAGTCACGACAGCGTGTTAGGTATCCTTTGAGCTTTACTGAGCTTTACCTTCTGCTGGGTTCTAGCCAATACCGCTGGAGAAGCTGTCTCGGTGCGGCCCGTTTAGCCGCCAGTGTGGAACAGTCTCGTGACTGGCACCGGCTGGAGGAGCACTCATGTCGGCTAGTTATTTATCTGCCCTTTTCTGTTTCCCTGTATTGCCAGGCAGACTGCCAACACCCAGGCCGCCATACCCACACCCAGTTTTGTGTGAGCCTCCCCCGCATTGCACCTCTGAGTTAGCGGCTAGCCCGCCCAGAATCTCCGCAGGGACTTCTCAGTGCCCCGGGCGCCATCTGCATCCTGCTCCCCTGATCCCTTCAGATCTGCCCCCTGTCTCCCTGACACTCTCGGCCACCGCCCGCAGAAAATGCCACAGTGTCTAGGCTTAGTTACAGTAGGGAAAGAGCAGTAAGTAAGTAAGTAAGTAGTACATATGCCTCACACTAAACTACAACAGAGAAAATAAACAATAGATTATTAAACAACATAACACTAAGTAAATAAATAAATAAATAAACCATACATATGCTGTTTATTACGTTTAAATTTTATAAAAAATTGAATTTATATATTTACATATTCATCTATCAACACAATTATTCTAACTTAATTTAGCATATAATTTCTTTCCAGATTAAATTAATATATTTCATTTAATTGAATCAATTACAATCGTTTAAAATATTTATACACACGTGAATAATCAATTGGTATACTATACTTCACTATACTATACTATACTATACTACTAAAATCAATTTTATTTTAACTATATGCAATATAACTACTATAATATTATTATATTTATAACTTCAATTCATTTTGATCAATTGAAATAATTCATATAATTTATCAATAAATGTATATTTACTTATAAAACTGAATAATTTTCGCTTAAATTTCAAAATTTCAAAGTCATATCATATCATATCATACTAGGTTCACTAATATCAATCAATAAATTTATTCATCATATTAAATAAAATTAAATGAGTTTCCCAATAGTTGATACTTCAAAAATTGGTGGTGCTTCTAATAGTGCTAATCTTGGTTTCCCAATAATGCCAACTGCAACAACAGCAAATAATAATTCAAATAATAGTGAAATTGATTCATCAATATTATCAAGTAATAACAACAATACTAATAATAATAATAATAAAAATTTTATTGAAAATCATAATAATTCAAATGAAATTATAAATTTTGCTAATTTTAATCAAGATTTTTCTTGTATCTCAGTTGGTTATAAAAATGGTTATAAAGTTTATAATTGTGATCCATTTGGTAAAGCTTTTAATAAAAATGATAGTGGTTCAATTGGTATTGTTGAAATGTTATTTTCTTCTTCATTATTAGCAATTGTTGGTATGGGTGATCAAAATTCTTTATCTCCAAGAAGATTAAAAATAATAAATACTAAAAGACAAACAACAATTTGTGAATTAACTTTCCCAAATTCAATTTTATCAGTTAAATTAAATAGAGAAAGATTAATTGTATTATTAGAAGAAACAATTTATATTTATGATATAAATAATATGAGATTATTACATACTATTGAAATACCTTTAAATCCAAATGGTTTAATAGCTTTATCTCCTTCAACAGAAAATAATTATTTAGCTTACCCTTCTTCACAAAAAAGTTCTCCAATTGGTTCTGTTGGTGCAACAGGTATAAATTCAACAAATTCTAATAATTTAAAAAACAATAATCATAACATAAATTCTTCAAATTCAATAATATCGTCAAATTCAAATTTATTCGATAGCTCAAACAATGACATTAATGGTAATGGAATGGATAAAGCTGTCGATATTAACAACAACAACAACAACAACAACAATAGTAATAATATACCGTCATTATCGATAAACGGTGGAAGTTCAGATACAAGTGGACTGGCAGGTACTGGCACGACAGTAGGTGGTGTCCCTGGTGTAGGAAATACAACAAACACTAACAATCTTTCAGTTAGAAATGGTGATGTTATTATTTTTAATGCTAAGACATTACAACCTTTATCTGTCATTGAAGCACATAAAACTTCATTAGCAGCAATCGCATTAAGTAGTGATGGTTTATTATTAGCAACAGCATCAGATAAAGGTACTATAATACGAATCTTTTCTGTTAAAACAGGTGTTAAATTATACCAATTTAGAAGAGGTACATATCCAACTAAGATATATTCATTGTCTTTCAGTTCAGATAATAGATTTGTCATTGCTAGTTCAGCCACCGAAACCGTTCATATTTTCAGATTAGGTGAAGATGAAGCAGCAAATACTTTGAAAAGATCAGGTTCTCCATTAGTACTTGCACAAAATCCAATTAAAAAACCATATAATTCTTCAGCAAGCGATGATGGAGATAATGATAACGAGAACGATAATGATAACGAAGATGATGATGAAGAAGATGATGAAGAAGAAGATGATGATGAACCTGATATCTTACACCAACCTGCCGCTACATTAAGAAGAAAAATTTCAGGATCATCTTTAGGGTCATTCAATAGTTCAGAATTACAAGATGGTAATAGTAATAATATTCCTATTGATGAAGTTAAGCCATTAGTTGATCATTCAAGAAAATCAGTAGCTAGAATGTTAAGAAGAACTTCTCAATCATTAGGAAGAAAAGCTGCTGAAAAAATGGGTATTTATTTACCTCCCAAATTTTCATCAATTCTTGAACCAAATAGACATTTTGCTTCTTTAAAAGTACCTGCTTCAAAAGATACTAAAACTGTTGTTGGTATTGGAAGATTCCCACCTGATGATTATATTCCATCGATGTTTTTAGATACTAAATCTCAACAAAATCAACAACAACAGAGCAGTAGTAGTATGTTTACAGTTAATTCAGATGATAGTAATAATAATAATAATATAAATAAACTCTCACATTCATCTTCATCAACACATTCAAATCCGTTAAAGAAATTATTACGTATTATGGTAATTACATCAGAAGGTTTATTTTATACATTTGGTTTAGATCCAGAAAGAGGCGGTGATTGTATATTATTAAATCAATATTCATTACTTAATGATACAATTAATACAAGTGCTTAATTTTATTTAATTTTATTCAAATCTATCATATTCTATAAAGTTTTTATATATATATAAATTTGTTTTAATTTTCTTTTATTTTTTTGAACAGTTTTTTTTTTGCTTTTTTTAATTTTTTTTCTTTTTTTTTTAATGAGGCTAATTTATATATTTATATATTATTTTAATTTAAATTATTATAAGTTCTTTAATTATCTTGAATTTTGTAAAAATTATGATATCTTTTTTAACTTAAAAAAAGTTGAGTAGGTACGTAGTCTTTGCAAAGACGGGTATTGTCTCTCATTTTGTTTGGATCCTGCATTCGTAAAAAGATCGCGCCATTCCTATTCATACATCAAGCAAGATAAGCAAGCATATATCCCCGGATGGCTACTTGATTATTCTCAAACAAAGCACCAATTGTTAAAAGTACTTAAATAAAGGCCATATCTGTAGGTATACTGATATTCAAATAGTTTTGCTCCTAAAACCATATTACGCATAATAAGATCAATGACAATTTGAATGCAATAAAAAAGTAGGCAAATAGACAAGTAGGCAAGACTACAATCGAATATGAAAATGGGGAGAATATACATGCACATGTAATGAGTGTATAGTAAAAATAGTGAAGTGGCTAATGTATATCATATTCCAATACATACATAACTCATAGAAGGATTGGATTAAGTAGTTATTCCAGAAAAGTAAGATAAGAAGACATCTATACTGCTATTCAACTATACAGCTAGCTACCTTCTCGGAAAAATAGATATTCAAGATGGCACGATTGACAAGCAAGAGACGCAAGAGACGCATCAGAGACATCAAAAACATGAGACACATTCAATTCACTGTCTAAAATGGGATGCGATGAGTGCTGTGTACGGCGTTGGAGGCCGCTCACGAGACGCAGAGATCGAGTAGAGATCCAGCATAAATACAGCACAGCATTTGCAAATTCAGTACGTGTGCCACTCCTGATTGGGAAATCTAGCCTTATAGTCTCTGGTTAGTCACTCACCGACGCTAACGGTGTCATCAAGTCGTATTGACTCGGAATTGAAACCCTGTGCATCTGTGTGTCTGTGATTGGTCCTGCCATATATCAAACACAAACACATATGTTGCCTAACCGCTGTATCACTGTATTCTCTTCTAATCGTTTCAGAAGAAGGGAAACAGCGGCATAAATTCTGTAGAAAACCGTTGAGCGATTTTAAAGATTTTGAAGATTGTAGCGATTTGTCCCTGAATGAAGAGTTTTTCCGCCCTGGCACTCTGCAGAGAAATAACGCGCTCAGCCAGCAACATCGCAGCCCAGTCGATCCCGGAATTCTTCGCAGGCTCCCCGGAGAAAAACGGTTCAGATGAAGGCCAGAGCTGTATCTGCCAACGCCGCGGGCACAGCTACAGCCACGCCCACAGCCAGCCCCAGAATCCCCGGCTGCGGAACCCACGGCGGACCTCTCTCGAGCGGGAAAAGCTCCGTACAAATTATTTAAAAGTAAAGGCAAAAAAAGAAAAAAAAAAGAAAAGAAAAGAAATGTTACATACATAGATATAAATGTACGCTTCCTTTATATTGTTTGTTATTGTATTATTACTCTGGATTAAGTACAATATCTTACATTGATTAACTGCATACTTTCAAGATTTACAATTTACAGGTTTTTCCATTCCTTGATTGTCGGCTCTTCAAGTCAATAAATTATAATCAATCAGTTGATTATATACTTGTAATGTCATTATTGGAATGATATTGTGTCATTTCTTTGATTAATAGATAGTATAGCTTTGTAATTTCGCATTTAAAACTTTCAATTAATCAAATAAAAGAAATTGAATAGTTTGATGTAAGTAAGCGGATTCTGGTGTTAATATCAGTATCTACTTTTAAAATCACCATCACATTCTAGACGACCGACAAAACAATCACATCACACTCAACTTTACTATCATTATTATCATATTTATATAAAACTTACTAAATTGACTTAAATAGTCAAATTTGTACTAATAAATTAGAATCAATATTAATATTAAAATAGATAGAAATTAAACAAAAAAAAAAGAAAAAAAGATGGTTAAAAAAACAAAACATTCACATACAGTTCTATACGATATAAGAATCAATTCAGCTGATAAAGATGTTATATTATTAAAAGGTTCACCTGCAGAAGCACCATCTGCTTTATTACAAGGTTCAATTCTTTTAAGTATTATTGAACCGTTATCAATCAAAAAATTAACTCTAAAATTAACAGGTACTTTGAGAGAAAGATGGCATGAAAATTATACTACTCAAAAGGGTACTTTCCAAAGACCTATGAAATTTTCTAAAATCTTATATGATTTTGAATGGGACCCAATTAATATCATGGAATATCTTTCTTCAACAAATCAATTATCAGGTAAAAAGACATCAGTTGAAGCGCAATTACCTTCATCATCGATATCAGGAAATAAAGCATCTTCAATAATAGGTTTATCCAATCTCCTATCATCTTCAAGTAATACTAATATGACATCTTTATTAAATGGATCAGGAGGTGGTGCTATATCAAATAATTTTGACAGAACTCCAACTTCACCATTGAAAATGAATAGACAAAATTCAAGAAATAGTTCTCCTTCCACTTCTCATCCAAATTCAAATTCAAATTCAACTGTAAATCTAACAAATACAACTAATTGTTTTTCAAGTGGTAAATTAACAAGATCAAATCCAGGTTCAACAACTTCTTTAAAATCATTAGGTTCTTCAAGTAATTTAGCCAAACAAAATGGATCCCTTTCAGCTTTCTCAACATTATCTTCTGTTAAAAATGATCATGTTATATTACAACCTGGAAATTATGAGTTCCCATTCCAAACAGTGATTGATGGATCAATCCCAGAATCAGTTGAAGGATTACCTGGTTGTTCATTAGTTTATAGATTATTTTCATCAATTGAAAAATCTGGTAGATTTTCAACAGATATCATTTCAAGGAAAAGAGTTCATGTTGTCAGAACATTAGCAGCAGATGCAGGTGATTTAACAGAATCTATAGCTGTCGATAATACTTGGCCTAAAAAAGTTGATTACTCAATTTCAGTTCCAACAAAATCGATTGCAATTGGTTCTTTATGTAGTATTGAAATAACAATGGTTCCTTTAGCAAAAGGTTTAAGATTAGGTGATATCAATTTAGAATTAGTTGAATATTACAGTTTTGCAGGCACATCAGGTTCACATTCTGGTGAAAGAACAATTATTAAAAAAAAATTAAATAAAATAACTAAAGATCCATTTACAAATAAAAATGTTTGGCAAGATCCAGATATTGTTAATGAAAATGGTGTCTTTTATAAAGATGATGAATTAACTTTAAGTGAAGATAAATGGGAAGTTATGACATCAATTGTAATTCCACCATCTTTATCAAAATTAACACAAGATTGTGATATTTCAAATTATGTTAAAGTAAGACATAAGATTAAATTTGCTATTGGTTTAGTCAATTCAGATTCTCATGTTTCAGAATTAAGAGCAACATTACCTGTTTCATTATTCATATCACCATTTGTACAAATTGTAGCAAATAATGATGATGCTGCAGATGATTTAAAATATTCAAATTATGAAGATGCTACACCACAGGTTAGTAAAGAGATCAAAGAGGATGTTCTTTTCAATAACCCATCAGCAGGTGCATCAACTGAGATCGCTTCATCAGCAGCACTTTTAGGTTCAACAACATCTTTGAATCTTTTAGCAAATACGGGTCCATCAACAACAACTGCTAATATGATGTCATCACATACAAGCACAGATAACTTACCTGGAAGTGGAGCAACAAGTCCTAATTTTAACCCTACTATAAGTGGATTAGAACCAGTAAGTTCTCCTGGAAGAACACTGGCAAATACAACAACAGGTGCTCCAAGATTAACACAAGATTTAATGGCTCCTCCAAGTTATGAAAATCATATTTATGATAGATTATGGAGTGAAACTGGATCTCCTCTTGATTCACCTGTTATATCAGGTTCTGCAACTCCAAATCATCATACAAATGGATACCAGGATTCTGAATTAGGTGAATTCAGTATGTCTCCATCAGATTCAAGATTCAGTTCTCAATTACTAGAAAATTTAAAAGTCTTGCATAAACAGAGAGAACAACAATCGCAACAACAATTACAACAAAATTCAAATTCACAATCACTCTTAAATTCTTCTTCATTTATACAAAGATCAAACAATAATTTTGATTCATTTGCTCAAAATTCTTCAAATTCAGCTGTAAATACACCATCTGCTATAGATTCAGCACCAAAACAAAGATCTAGACCAATTTTCAGTATGAATGACGATGACGCTGAAGATGACTATTTTTCACAACCAATGAGGAATAACGAAAGTACTGAATTGGGATCTACAGAGTCTGATTTGAATCATCCTGGAGCTATTAATATACATCCAACAGCTGTTCAAAGAGGTCCTTCATTTAGAACTGGTAATGAAAATATTCCTTCTTCAACTGATCATCATAATCATCACTCTTTATCAACAGAAAGTATGAATGCTGCTACTATGATTATGAATCATGGTATATTATCTCCTGCTATTATGACACCTGTTCAACATTTATCAAGAGTCAATTCTTCCAGTCATTTACCACTATCTGGACAAGGTAGTAGTTCATTGCTTAGCCACTCACAGGGTGGGCAATCAGTACCAGTGACAGGAACTAGTTGGGATTCAGAGAAGATGAATCGTGTTCCTTCATATAGTGCCGCTATGAAATTAGATTCTGTTGCTCCAGGAGATTTAACACCTGCTTATGAACCACCAACTTCTGATTTCAGTGCAAATATTGATATCTTACATAAAAGGTTAAAGAATATATCAATGAGAAATAGTAGTGATAATAATACAATTGTTAATCTCACTGGAGGTTTAACAAGTAATACTGATTCCAATGGTAATAGTTCCACTAATATAGCATTATTATCGACATCTCCTGATAAATCAATTAGAACACAAGCTGCTGGTAATTTTACTAGTATCACTAGTAGTTCAGGTAAAAAAATCAATACTACAGCACAGCAACAGCAGAATTTAATGAATGATTTACTCAAATCTAGAGGTTCATCTAGAGTAACTACACCTGCACTTTCTAGAAATCATAGTTCTTCTAATATGTTAAATTCATTTGGTGGTGCTTTATCATCATCAGGTACCAATATTGCAAATACTAATCCTACAAATAATAATAATGCAGATAATATTAGTGAGTTTAATGGACTAGAAATGAACATTGCACCACTCAACAAAATATCAAAGGCACATGTGCATGGCTCCCAAGGTATAGCATCCAATATTGACCAACATCCAAGCTCGTCATCATATGTATCAATTCCCCAACAACAACAACAAAATCATCATCACAATTTAGAAGCAGACAATCCTTTTAGTGGATTGAGTTCGGATTCAGCACCTGATGGTTCTCCTTTTACTCACATATCTCTAGGAGGAAGCCACAGTGGTCTTAACCCAGCTCATCACCAATCACATCTAAGTCTCGATGGATTATCTTCTGCGTTATCGGGTGTTAATAGTTCGGTTAATATTAGTAATTTGAATATTGGTAATCATCACCAAGATTCATCTCTTGCTTCAAGTTCTACTCCATCTACATTATCTAAAAGGCCAGGACTAATCAGCAAAACCAGTAATTCTAGTATTGTTCATACGGCTAAGAAAACAGGTAGTTTTGTGAATCTAGGGTTTTTACACAAAAAGACAGCTAAATAAATAGAGAAATTATGCGAGATAAGCTTTATCTTTAATTTTGTATGCTATATATAGAAGTATAGATACAAACACACATACATATATATTTAGAGATTTTATTTTCATTTAATTTAATTTAATTTTTTCTTTTATTTTCTTTAAGTTTCATTAGAAACACATAATATTTCATTCACAAATATAATTTATAATTAATAAATTAAAATTTAATAGAAAAATTTTATCTGTAAGAAATCGTACCTGATATATAATTATAAGGATGGGTAAATATAAATTAAATACATCTAAAAATTAATTACTATTCCAATTTTAGTAATTTTACGATATGCAATTGAACCTAATAACAATGTTTTAATCTTTTAATCTTTATACATTCAATTATAATGGATAACAGCGGCTTTTTGTTTAGTCATTGATCTGCTTGGATCAAATAAGTTTAATTTTTTTCAATTTCAGATAGATAAGATTTAACTATAAAATAATAATGTATTGCATTGTATTGTGTTGTAATTGAAATGAATGAAGGGCTTATATTCTTTGAGAAATCTCAGGGAGGAGAGGGGGCTTGACATTCTCGATGACGGGCGAACTTGCAGTCGGCTGGTTCATTAACTGAGTGGGGGCTTAGCTGTGAGAAAGGCTGACCAGCAATCTGTATTAGAATTCCACACTGTTACAAGTTACAAGCTACAAGTCATATGCCACAACTGTGTTTGCCCGTTGGTGTTATCGCCATCTGCGGCGTGGATTGCACATTTCTCCCACATGTCTACCGAGCAAGCGCGCGATGGCAAAAACCCCGACTGCCCCGGTGCCTGGCCGGCGCATCGCAGATCGTCTGTCTGACAGCTGACGCTATTGTGGCGGTGGGTTGTTAAGCGCGTGGGTCAAAAGTTTATTGCCGCCTACAGTGACAGAACATAGCAAAGCTCAGCAGATCAGAGAAGAGAATAACGCAGACCAGTCTCTGTTTAAGTAGAGCGACATCTATTCTATAAAGAAGCAAGCGAAAACAAGTGTGGCTAAATTATCCCCACTGGTTGGCTCCCAGAAAGCTTGAGTGTTTGTTTGCAACTTGTGCGATCCACAGTGGTTGCGGAGACTTTGTTTGTCAAGTATCGAATCATCAGATGTGATCTAGAGCAAGAGCGTGCGCCTACCAAGTCTGATCTAAGCACAAGACAGGGAGTAGTGCACTAACAACGGCCACCATGCCGTTTATCAAATCATGTGTTAAGCCGCGAGCCTTCGTCACCGACACCGCAACCGTCGCCAGGGTATCAAGGGGCACAGACCAGATAGCACTCCTCCAGAGAGAGCAATTGCCGAAGCCTTGTGAGATAAGCATGCTTTCTGGAGAGTCAGCTGGCTGTTCCAAGAGCTAGCTCGCTCCGTCGGTGAGCCCTTCGTATTTTCGCCACGCTGACTTATTTCCTGATCCAGTAATCAGTGACTCCAGTGCTACGGACCAGGCCCAAAACAGGCTCACAGCACCACGCAACCGTTCTATGAGAAGCACGAACAAACAGAATACGCAAGCACAACAAAGACAATCAGCCATAACAAAAGCTGAAGACACCGCGTCTGCCTCAAGTCCTCAAGTTCAGCACCCGTGTATATGCAGAGAAATGCTCAAAGATAACAAGTTGAATTAGAGTCTAGACAATGTGAATTGTGCCGCATACTCATATCAAAGATCTGGCTCACTGACATGTGCAATAGAGGGTCACCGGGATCACTGTGTGGGGGTTGGTCACAACCACACGAGTTTGATTTGGTATTTGATAGTCTGTTGTACTGGTATATTAGTTTGTTAACATGATATTAATAACAGTCCTAAGAAGCAAGGAAGCAACGGTGAATGAATTAACGAATGAAATAAACATAGCAATCAGAGCTGGCCAAACTTTTTTTGTTTGGCCGGATTTACTACTCAGGAAGGACCCCTTTAAGAGAGCCAATATCCTGCACAGAGACGCACCGCATGCATTAACCACGCATTTTGCCAATACAAAGTAGAAGTTTGGAAACTGCAACAAGACGCATAGTAACAAGTCTTTTAAGTGTTGTTTGTGTTTAATTTTAGAATCATTTATTGTTTGTTGGGATTATCGTTGTTCGATATGATATTCCTCAGTGATTGATTAGACTGATCTGTTTGATTCATTCGCTTTATGATTTCATATTTGTATTGTTTCAATAATTAACTCTAGATATTAATTGCATTTTCTGTATTATTGTTTTAATCTGTTTCTCTCTCTCTCAATTTTTACTTTTTTTGGTGGCAGGAATTCTTCAATAGCCGTGTAGACTATTATTTGTAAGATTTGATTTGTCTGTGATACACCAAATTTTACCTCTCTCACTCGCCATTTGGGAACCATATTTTCATATCTTGCTGTTTCTTTTCTTTCTTCTTATCATTTCATTTCATTTCCCCTGATTACTCTCTTTTAGTTTGTATCAACCTCCTTCTTGTACAACGACTTTTTCATTTTTGTCTTATTGAGTCATTTTATCACTTCTGTTATCTTGTTTTGTGATATATATATATACATGCATATATATATATATATATAAATATAAATATTTTACTATTTAAGACCAACTCTACACGCTAAATATATTCATACGATTCTAATAATTAGTTCAAATATAAGATCACAGTTACATAATGCCATCTCCCTTAAAAGCAGTGGTTACTGCTTTGCAAGTAATACCTTTAGCTTTTCTTATCATTGCTACAGTCACAGTACCAGCTGCAAACACGTTATATCTTTCATCTTACAATGATATTAAATATGGTATCTTAGGTTTCTGCTCAGATGGTTCTTGTACAACCGCCGTGGGTAATAATTACCAACCTTCAGTTATAGATTCAAGTGATGATTCAAATTGGAAATTTAAACCAGATGCTAGAGATAAATTAGCTCTTATATTATTAGCATGTCCAATTTCTGCTGGTTTAACTTTATTCACAATGTTGTTAAATTTAATCAATAATTTTAATAAATCGAAGATCACACATATTTTAGCCATTGTTTTATCAGTTTTCGCTTTCTTAGGTTCTGCTTTAACTTGTATAGTTGTCATTCTATTATTTTATCCAAATCTCTCATGGCCTGCATGGTTATTAATCCCAGCAGCGGTTTTAAATTTAGTCGTTTTAGTTTTAACTGGATTATCTTACCGTTTGTCAGGTCAAGATGATGATGACAATGAAGATGATTTCGAAGATGATAGGAAATTTATTGGAAATACAACTGATAGCGGTGATGATAATTTATACTTTAAACCAAATGGTCAAAATGCTTCATTCCAATTGAATAATAACAGAGTCGATCGTGATACCAGTTTCATAGGTCATATGCCTCCACCAATAGTTGGATCCAATAATAATAACCATGATGAAAATTCTTTGAATTCTTCTTCATTCATGGAAGAAAAACAATCAGTTACAGATGTTACAGTTCCTTACTCAAAGACAAGTTATAATTACAGTAACAATAACATTAATAGCAGTAGTCAAATTGGAGGAGGATCTGTATTGGGTACTACTAATTCAGCTGCAAATTCAGGTAATGTTCCAAAGATTCCAATGATTTCAAATCCTTATGAAAAATCAGATACTTTATTAGAATTGTCAAATCCAGCAAATATTAATACTACTACTAATAATAAAACAAATTTATCTGATGTTGATAACGAATCATTAACTTCTTTAAACAATAATACTAGTCCAATAAATAACAGAAATTCAGATTTACCTTCTGATTCGGACTCTGATTTCACTAGCGTTTCGCAAAGGGCAATCAATCCCCAGTATTACGATAAACAACAACAACAGCAGCAACAACAGAAACAACAACCAATGCAACCTATCCAACAAACTCAACAACAGAGACCACAACAAAACCAATTTTTAAACCTAAACCAGATATATAACCGCTCTACAAAGGGAAATTACCCACAACAACAGCAACAACCTTTCCAACAGAGAAATTATCCACCACAAAATTATCCTCAACAACAAAATTATCCTCCTCAGAACCAACAATATCAACAAAGAGGATATCCTCCACAACAAAAACCACAAGGCTATCAACCACAAACAGCAATGAATATGAACCCAAGTACTTCAGCATCATCAGCTTACTCTTCTTCAATTCCATCTCCAACTTATCCACCAAATGGTAATCAGACTTTACCAAATAGTGGATCATACTACCCTTCTAATGTTCTTCAACAACAACAGAAACAATTCCAATCCCCTGTACCTTCACAACCACAAAAAGGGTTTTATATTCCTTCACAACAACAACAACAACAACAACACATGCAACCACACCAACAATATCAACAACAATATCAAAATCCAGTCAGACCAAGATATAATAATAACAATGGGTCACATTCATCTCTGTTATTAAATACAAATCCCGATTTTTCAATGGGTAAATCAAATGGTCCAAGAAAATATGGTAGTAACGCTCTTATTCATAATCAAATGAATACTACTGGAACTGTTCCACAAGCTTTCTCAAATTCAAATCCATATGTCGGTGGTGGAGTAAATCAACAGCAAAATCAACAATCTGTTAATAATGCTAATCAACTCAGACATACAAACTCTGTTTATCGTATGAGATAAAAAAATTAATCTATCTATTTACTTTTTTATAGAAATTTAATGTTATAAGGTGATTTATTACAACGTTTGTATAGTATTATGTTTTTTTTTAAGGCTTCTTTTTTTTTGTTCCTCTTTTGCTTTTCTCCATTTATTCTTATTCATTGATTTATTCTTTAAAATTTTTTTTTTAATTTTTTTATTTTTATTTCTAATTCCATTTTAACTGCTTCTTTCTTTTATTTCTAGTTTTCCGCTCTTCTCATTTTCTCTTTAGTTTTCTTATTAGTTCTTTTTTCTCTTCTGAGATTTGTTCTCTGCTTTTTACAACTACGCTTCTCGTTTTTTTTTTTATACTGGTTTCGTAATTTATATATACTATGTCTATATTACATTGAAGAAACCGAAAAAAAAAACAAGAACAAAAATAAAAAAATACAATCAAAATATTAACCGATATAACCATTATATTAATTAATTTTGTAAATATATATCTAAGAATATTTCAAGTAATGAACTTAATAATAATAATAAGTTCTTTCCCCTTCGTTTTCTGTTTGTTTAAACTCGATTTAAGCTTACAGTAAAAATTCGAAATTTAGCTTTGCATCTGACAACTGCTCAGCATTTGGTGATGATTTCTGTTCAGCACCAGCATCGATAGTAACGGTATCCGCACCAGCACTCTTGTCCTCTTCTACATTTGAAACATCTCCTTCTGTGTCGCCTGTTTTTGAATCGCTTACAACAGACCCACCTTTGGTTGAATCATCTTTTCCAGTTCCTGCATTGCCATCAATTTGATCAACTTGATTTCCCTTATCACCATCATGATAATAATGATCAACATGTTTAGGTTTCACAAGTAATAGCATTAGACATACAATAATTAACAACACTAAAAACATCACAATTTTACATTTTCTGGTTTGCTTTTGATAACCTTCCGCTTTCTTCATCTCTTTATCAGCTTTCTTAACATCATCTACTGTTCTGGTTAAATTATAATCAATTCTATCTAATATAGTTCCTTGATCTATAACCATATTTTCTAATTCTTTAAAAATGGTCGATATCTCCACAACACCTTGTGCAATTTTATAAATTTCTCTTTCTCTTTGTTCTAAATATGCGGTACTCACTGTTGATTGTTGTAATTGTTGTTGTGATTCTTGCAACGCCTGTCTGGAATATGACTCTATATTCTCAGTGGCTTCCAAATCATTAATAGATCCAGGATTTGTATTTGAAAGAGAACCAAGATTTGATTGCTGATTGGGTATTTCATATTCATCTTGTTTAAGATATTTAATATAGTTATTCTGTAATCTTCTAAACGTTGTAGATAAATCTTGTGTTCTTAATGCTAAATTTTTTTTTATATTATCACACATCATAATTTCAGATTTTTTTAAAGTATACGTTGAATTAAAAGTATCAAAACTTTTAATATGATTATATATATTTTGAAAATTCTTTGTGATTTTAAATGTTAATTCCTCAATTTTGGCATCTTCCTCTGATGTATCATTAAAACCAGGAAGAATATTTTTTTTATACAAAAATGTCAATTCGTTTATTTGTATCTGTATATCCGCTAATAACATCTCTGATTCATGGGATAAATCAACCAAATTAGGAGGAAGTTCTGTCATTTCTATATCTCCATTTTCATTAATCAAATTCCCAGATTCTGGATATCCATCTTTATATCCATCGCTTCTCCCATTATTCACTAATCTGGATTCCTCTTGGTCTAAACTGTCAAACCTTACATCCGTAAAAGATCTGGTATTGTGATGAGGGAATGTACTTCTATACGATATGTATAAATTGGTTCTATCTCTAAACATAACTTGTGTATCTATTTTAATGTTTAGTGTAAACAATTATTTTGAAATCTGGTTCTAACGAATGATATCTCTTATTCTATTCAATTGAGTATAACGAGCAATTGAATAAATTTTCTGGCTTTAAAGTACACTACTTTGAAATACTTTTGAAAAGAGAGAAGAACTCATGATTGATTAATTGATACATCTTCATCATTCTTCGATGATGTTAGCTGATGATGTAGCTTTTATGACCCACTGATATCAGGTAGTGTGGCCTTTGCCTCTCCTATCTCACCCTCACTCAACCTTGCCTACTGAATGGAGTAATGCGGGCAGAAGAAGCCAAATATGGACTACATCTGCCAGGGCGCATAAACCGCTGGAGACAACGGAGCGACATGTGGAGATGCGCGGAGGTTTCCCTTAGCACCCAATCTAATCAGTGCACCACTGTTTAAAGAGTAATATAGTATACAACGGGGTTTTGATGATGTAGGAGGGTGTTTTAACAGGTTAATTTACTATTCTTACATTTTGTAATTGATATTAAGCGATACAGGCGGTTATAAAATATGTAATACATGTCTATTAGTAGATTTAATACAAATTCACTCATCCCCTTGATACCAAGGACCTGGGGCCATGAGAATATATCTTTCCATCGCTTCCCTAAATCTGTTCTTGTACTGTCTCGGGGTAACAACTGTCGGTGCCTTACCAACACCCGTTCCTCCGACAAGACCTTTCTCTTTAACCCAACTTTCAAGTTTCTTGTCCCATGTGAATGTTCTTATACAATCTATAATACCAACAACTAATTCTTGATTATCTGAATCAATACCTATCACTAATGAATAATCCATAACATTCATCTTTGCCAAGAATAAAGTATCGTTCCACAACGAAGCTCTTAGGACTTTCTTAGCATTCTCTCTAACAAATAAAGGAGATTCATAAATATATTCAACCATATTCTCATCAAGTAGGACTTCATTTTCTTTACCAGTTTGTTCCACGTGTCTGTTTCTCATAGAACCCTTTAAGTCAAAGATTCTGCTGGTCTTTCTATCATAAAATAGATTCTCCATAATCAAAACATCCAATGTGTAACTCTTAGAGCTGGATGTACCATTTTGGACTTGAATCTGATAGAAACCAAAAATCTTGACCAGGACCGTTGGAAGACCATGAAATAATGCTTGAACAAAATAACTAAAATAACTTGGAGCCATTTGAACAAATGCCTCTAATTCTACTCTACTTAATTCTTTGATAATGAATCTATCATCTAGTGTCTTTAAAAATGCAGATCCACTCTTACCACCAGTTGAATCCCATTTGACACATCTGGAAAGACTTTGAATGAAATTTGAATCAACCCCACACTGTTTTCTAAAAGCTTCAAACTGCTCTGCAAAAAATATTTTACAAGAAATTGTTGAGTCACCTTCTTCGAATTGATACTTCAAGTGGAAACCTTTTTTCAGCATTATCTTCTCGTAATTTTCAGCAAGTGGAACATTCGAGTTACCTATGTTAGAATCACTTTCGAAACCCTTATTATTAGCTGCAGCATTTTCAGCGTTTACATTTGTCATAGCAGTATTAGCATCAAGATTGGGTTGAGCAGGTGGACCCATGGAAGATTCATTTGCCGCCATGTTCAACTTGGCTCTATAGTCTGCTGTATTTAAACAGAAAGCAATAATAGAACTCGGCTCATCTTCTCGAACAATAACGTCAGAATCCTCAAAAACATGTTCACATGAATCGAGAGGATATTTCAATGGTTCCCACAAAGTTGCGGATCTATCTGCCCAGAAATGGGCCAAGGATCTAAACAAAGATGACTTTTCAGGAATGGAAACAATTGGTTGTCTCTGTACCTCTTCCTCCTCTTCCTCAGTAGAACTCTCGTCCGTTTGAGCTTTTTCAGTTTCGTTGTGAGACAAATTTTGTGATGCCATATTCGATTCATTTTGTGCACTCTGCTCATTTGGAATATTCTCTTGGTTCAGTGGAATATCATCTTTATTGTTAGTTAAGTTCTTGTAACCACTGTAATCTTCATGACTCGTGTCACCTGTTTTATTTATCGGAGAATCGCCACTTGGTTTTCTAAGATCAGCAAAACTTACTTTATTTTGCTTGTTCAAGTTAGCAGCAGTTCGTCTCTTGTTAACGTACTGATTACCAATATCGCTATTAAGGCTACTTTCTAGCTCCGAATCAGAAGCAAAAGAAAAATCACCGTCATCACTAGTTCGATTCTTGTTTGTTTCAGCATCCACTGCATCTCTGACACTTTTATAAACTTCAACAGTCGGTCTGGATACTAGAACCTTTGGTTTGTAGTTGGTTGCTGCTTGAAGCTTCGCCTTTTCTCTCTCTCTATGTTTGAAGAATTCTTGAGCATCAAAAAATTCTGTTAACTTTCTAACAGTTCCTTCATTATTTAATCCTGACAACTTTGGTAATACAGTTCCGTTATTCCTTAATAAATGTTCATGTAATTTATCATTTCTTGTTTCCCATTGGTTCTTTTTTTCTGGCATAGTGTTTGTATCGTTATTCTTTTGCAACTGTGAAGAAGTGAAATTTTTCACAGGACTAGTACTAAAACTCGAACATTTACTACCATTTGGAAGTAATGGTACATTGTCCTTATTCTCAAACTGTGAAATCTTTTGCAACACTAGAGAACCTCTATATTTATCAGAGAGTGTATTGTTATTACTGTTCAAATTTAAAGTGGACTCCGAAGTGGATTTTTTCAAAGGCCCACTTCTGTTGAAGGCGTTTAAGTCTGACTGTGACTCTGCATTATCAGATTCGGTTTTCTTCAGAGGGGAATTTGGACGGGATCTATGAGTACCATCCAAACTAGCATGTAGATCCGAAACCAGTAAACCCAATGAAGAGTTGTTTGTAAAATTTTGCTCTGAAAAAACTCTTCTTGAATCCTTATCAATTTGTGATTCATCATGTAGAATATCTGCCGACTTATGTGAAGCGCCTCTATATTCTCCAAAACCTCTAAAATAGTGGTCGTTCACAGAGCCATTCCACTGTCTAGAAGCCTTTGAAATATTCGCCTTCAAATCATCAGTGGGCTCGTTTATGTCTGCAGTTGCAGAAATCGCAGTAGTTTCTGCTGGCGTAGACACTAAATGAGCTTCGTCACTATCAGAGGCAGCTGAAGTCAAAGCTTTATTGGAAGAAGTAAACAATAACCCTTCATCAGTAATCTGAACTCTGTCCTTATCATTATTTTCATTTCCCAAACCTGTTGACTTCTCGTCAAATTTTTCTTCTTTTGGTGAATGGGGAAGACTGCTCGCTTTTGTTGTTAACTCTGTTGTGGCTTTAAATAGTTTATCAAGCTGAAATGTTGTGATCCTTTTGATTTCCTTTTCTGTTGGAAGAAAGTTTTTATCAAATTCTTGAAACTCAAAATTCCATTCTCCAGATAATTCTTGAACAGCTCTCAAAACTGCATTAAGTCTTAAATGATCAGTAGCAGATGTTGATATATAAATATCGTCTGTAAGACCATTAATTTCAGCTCTTTCTATTTCTACCTTCTCTTTAAGTTCTTTTATTTTTTTCTGAGCAGCCTCAACTTTTTCAGATGTCATACTATCTATCTTGATACGATTCAGACGCGACTTCACACTATCAAAAAAGTCTTTACTTTTCTTCTTAATAGACTGAAAAGTCTCTATCTTGATTTTTATATCTTTCTCCGGTTTAAAAAATATTTGAAATTTGGGGGGTACAAGCTCTAAGGTCTCAATATCAGAGTATTCAACTCTCATCGCTAAATTCTGAAATGAAAAGTAATGAATCTGATCTCTATAGAAATCGTGTGGACAACTGGCTCCCTTGACTTTCATATCACGACACCAGAAAGAAAGTTCTAAATATTTACCAAATGAAAATTTCCATGCATTATCACTCAACGGTAATATTGCCGTATTGGAATGACATATTTTACAGTAGCTCCAAGACATGATTAAATTTTCTCTACCAACAGCAGCATATGGGCTATTCTCCACGACAACATCAACTTTACCTGATCCATGAACGTAGGATCTAAAATGATCCTTCAATGTTAATCCACAGCCTTCATTACATTTGTCATCGGCATGCAAGCAGATGTGCTCGATATATTGACCAAGTGAAAAGTCACTATCCCAGTAATACTCTGTAACTTGGATTTCAGGGCCAATACAAGGAGTGGCATTTTTAGTGGAAACCATACTAAATAAAGTCACTATATTTTGATGACTGTTTGGGTTGAAAAAGAAGTATCCCTTTGAGCTCCAGAAATTTTCCCATTGTCTTTCACCATAAAGAATTTCTGATTGCAACAGATCATCTTTGAATAGCTTGGCAGAGTTGATAATTTTAATCAAATCGTCATAACCCCTAGGTAGTTCTTCAATTCCAATTTTGATGTTATAGTAATCTAGATATTTAATTAGTAATTCTGGATTCGGTCTAAATTGATCTTGAGTGATTTCACGACCATATTCATCTTTTATTAGCTTCTTCTCATCTGTTATCTCTTGATCTGAGTCCTCGCTTTCTGAGACAGCGATAGGTTCTACAAAATTAATTATTCTATCATAATCTTCTTGAAACTGGGCATAAACATGATCATTTTCATTTAGTTTTTCTTGAAGTCCTTTTAGTTTTTCAATTAAATATGGGACCTCAAATTTTACCCAAGGAGAACACGATAATATTCTATGATTAGCAATGTTATAGAAGTCATCATAAGTATTAACCAGTGCTCTGGTAAGCGGAATGATTGCTTCATTGGGTGTGTAATCTTTTGCTTGAAGACATTGGTCTCTCATAAGACCTGATTCGAGCTTAGTATTAAGATAAGCATATACGAGTAGAACTATTGAGTTTTTGATATTCTGGAGCACTTCTTTGGAACCTCCTCTTAATACTATAGTGTAACCAATCTCTTGTTTACACCCTTCAAAAAAGAAGTATGTTCTAGCAATATCTCCGAATGCATAACTTTTTACTTCAAATGACTGACAAGTTCCAAGTTTTGGCTTCATTGCTAGTCTATCTATTGAGTTAATGATATCTGCCTGAGTAAGTGTAGATAGTTTTTCCAATATCTGGGATTTAACATTATGAGCCACTGCGATGCCTGCATCAGCAAGGAGTCTTATTGCAATACCGTTTACTGAAGCGCTAACTAAAACAATACTAGGACTCAAAGCAACAATTCTTGCTACCCATTTCTTAAGATATTCTTCTTGTTGTTCAATGACAGGTTCGATACTTGAAAATCTAACCATCGAGTCTTCTTCATATTCTAAGGGAAACGAAATCAATAAGATCCTCGGGTTATTGATTTTTCTAGGCATTCTCTTGGATGCCAGTAATTTGGAAAATACCAAACCTTCAATTAAGTGGGTGTTTGAAATTAAAGCACCTGGGATTATTTTAATTTTCAAATAATTTGATATGTCAAAACTCTGACCAGTTGCTATGGATTTTGAAACCCCGCTGATTGTCTTTATACAGGGAATCAAAACGTTTTCCCATTCGTCAATATTTTCCACGTTTTTATCCTCTAATAACTGTCTAAGAAAATGTTTAGAGTGTTTTTCTCCTGCCCTAAGGAAGTCATCTAAGAACTCTATTGGTGCCTGATTTCCAAATCCAAATGGTTGAGACACTGTTCTATTAGAATCTGCAGTCTTTGTCCCCTGAGTCTCATATTTACTGCCACTTTTACTCATCCTTCTGGATCTTATCCTTTTGAATAGCGTCGTTCTCCTATTTCTGTTGTTTCTCACTGGTCTTCTTCCATTATCGGAAAATCTCAAATTAGTTGATGTAGAAGATATTATACGATTTGACGAAGGATTATTGTCAAATTGGAAATTAGATGAATTTGGAAAAACCATCATTGTCTGTTCATTTTCACTATCGTTACTATCATCGGAATCTGATTCAAATGGAGCCGATGAATCAGAACCTGCGTCACCCAAAGAAAGCTTTCTTGGATTCATTATTTCGTCATTATAAGCACTTGGATACGATGGAAACATTGGAGACGGTAACGCCGTACCACTGGTATTGCTATTAAAAGAAGACTTGGGTTGGTTGTTCCTAGGTAGGTGGTGATAACTAGTACTATTATGTGAATGAAGATGTTGATTATGTGAATGATGTTGGTTATGTGGGGTTGGAGTGGAACGGTTAGTTGAGGGGGTTCTAGAAATCTTTTGTAAATCAGAAGAAGAGCTATCCATGTTTTGAAATCCTGTTACTCCAAAATTAAAAATTCCTGATGCAGCAGCTGCTGCTGCCCCAAAATTAAGCGGTTGCAAAAATTTATTTGGCTCATCGTTGTTTGTTTCAGGGCTCCTGAAATTAGAATATATACTATTTGAGTTACCTGTACCAGAAATGTTATTGCTGTTGAAAAGATTCGGTTTGGCTACTGGTTGTTGGTCTGAAAAGGATGGTTGTGGTCTATGCTTCCCTCCAATACCACTTGCTCTAGTTCTTCTATTATTTAATAGAGCCGATCTACCAACGTCAATTTCAACAGATTCACCTTTTCGTGTTGCAGCAATTGCCATCATTGGAGGGGGTGTTGGAGCCTGTGTTCTTTCAAGAGTTGTTGTTGGATGTAGTGAGCTTGTGTTGGATTCACTAATAATAGAATCTGTATCTGCTTTTATGGGAGAAGGCATTATCGATTGGTTGGTACCTTTGAAAATACTGCTTCCATCGTCAATGATTGACTCATCTTCACTGGAGATATAGTCTTCTAATCTGTTGGCCAACTTCAGGCAGGTAAGACACACTCTCATATTCCCGTTGTAATTGAACTTTTGGCCATCAATAAAAGTTGTACAGTTACCACAAAAAATCTTACCACAAATTCTGCAATGATGTCTTCTTCTAAAGGCAGTGAATTTTCTTTCACACGACCTACACTTTGTAGCAGACGAATCATCTAGCCAGTAGTCTCTTCCAAGTCCTGAAACTGCCCCACCATCTCTCTTACGTATATTTGAAATCAGGTTGAGACCGTAGTCATTGTCTGTATCCCCTTGCTGAGATGACGTTGACATTCCGTTTGTGATATTGATTCCTGAAACAAAAGTATATTTATTTTGCAAGTTTGAATAAAATTAAGGTCAGCAAAGATTTTTTTAAACATCTATGTATATATATATATAACAAAATGCTTGAAAATGGAGAGTGGAACAATGTAATATTCAAATGAAGAACCCCATACGCAGAGATACCCATGTACCAAAGGTATCAAACGTAATGTAAACAAGAGTACCGTGCTACAATCAGTATACACTGCTGGCGGCATGCTTCATGCATAAACCTCCGACGTTGTTCACTTACGCCGAGCGCCGCGTCGATTTATACTATAAATTAAACTCGCCACAAATGGCTCTATACAGTAGCTTAGGTCCAAAAGATGTGGCAAATGTGGCAAATTGAAACTTTAAGGCTTACTTTACCCCATAAGTGCCTCACACCGGAAACCTGTCATGAATCGAAACGCACTTAAAACAGGAAACTGATTGTGCTAGCTATTATTTTTCAGTGATTTGATTTTTAACAAATTTAAGAGACGAGTAAGCGTGACGTGAAAGAATCCTGTATTTTTAAATGATTTATTATGTAAAGTATTAATTTAATGAATTCAATAAATTGATAGTATTCAGTGTTCTTTACCTTCATCTTGCTCTCTGTTTTCTTCTCTTAATTTGATAGTCATCGTAATACTATCCGCTATAAAAGCTGGGTTTATAATCCTATAGTAGATATTATTAAAAAATTTATCTCTTTTCTGTAATTTTTTTTTTATTTATTGTCAACAGTTTTAGACGAAAGATGACAAATTACACTAACTTGAACTCAAACACTGACTACTGGTCAAATCAGAACTTTTTAATGAATCCATACCAAGTAAACAAAGATGGTTATTCGGCTTCAACAGACTCTAATGTCAAAGACAGTACGCTTTCTCCTAGTTCTTACGATGATTCGTATAACCAAAGATTACCAAACTCAAACTCTTCCATCATGGATAATAATCCAAATAATGGCAATATGATCAAAAACATGGGTCATCTTCATACCCAGGGACTAGATAGTACTTATTCTGGTAAGAATTTGAACTATTCAGAAAATCATCTGCAAAATCACAATGCGGGATATTTGAACAAAGAGATCGATTCTATTACCAATGGATTCATGAAAATGAATACCAACGCAAATTTTAATGAAATATCAAACCCAACATCGAGTTATAACTATATTGCCCAACCACAACTACAAGCCATGCAACCATTACCACCGCAACAACAACAGCGACAGCAACAACAATCGCAACAACAGCAACAACAGCAACAAGCCGATATACACAATGTTCCTCATTTATCTGCTGGTGATGTAAATTTATCTTCGCTAGATTCTAATGAGATTTTGTTAGACTCTGGATTCGATAAAGGGGGTCAGCATAAATTTTCGTGGAACTCTAACCCTGGTAATCATTTATCAATATCATCTAGCATTAGCGACTATGCATCAGCTGTTTCAGCAGTTGCAAATAGTTCTAGTGGAAAGCTTGCTTCGAAAAGAGATAATTATTCCAGCTCAGATATATATGGCGCTTCCTATAGTCAATATAAAGTACCAGAGGAAAAAGAATCTGCTTCATCAAGAAAGCATATTGAAAATGATTCTTGGGATTTGGACTTTTTTAATAAAAATGAAGAGGCATTGGAAAATATAACAAAAGAAGAATTAATAACTCATCTATTTGTTAAGACAACCATTATTGCTAAACTTAAAAAGGATCTCGAAGAAAAAGATTTGAGATCAAAAGCCAAACAATACGATGCAGAATCACCAGATTATTCCATATTCTCTACAGACAGTATTGTTGATAATAATGGTGTATCTGATTTATCTGAAAAAGGCGGATTCCCATTATCTGCTTCTGCAAAGAAAAATATATTCTTTGAGATACCAAAGACCCATGAAGAACTGTACATTAGACTGAATGAGAAACTAAGAAGTACTCAAGAGGAACTTGAAGAAACCAATTTACGATTAGAATCTGTTCTTACAGCTATTGCTTTGAATCCTACACAAAGTATTATTTCATCTGGCCGCTATGACGAAGAAGAAGTTGCACATAGAATTGTAACCAAACTTCAGTTACTTACAGAGGAAAATGATGAAATGGCAAAAATGCTAAGTTACGGTAAGTCAAAGGAAAAAGATATAGAAATTGGATTACTCAGAAAACAGAACATCGAATTAAAAGAGAAAATAGCTAAATTGGAATCCAAAGTAATTAATTTGAGAAAATAATATACACTCCTCACAACTCTCTGTCTTATATATAAATACAGTACTTTGCCCACTCCTCTTTCGATTTAATCGAAATACTTATGTAAACTTAATATTAGTTTAATTTTATTCGCTTTACGTTCTTTATTAGATGTAAATATTAACATTCGGTAATCTATAAACAAATTATCACACTACATAAGTCTTCAAATACATAATCGTAACAGATTTCAATGCTTTCTTTTATACACGTAGACGTAACCAGAAGTTTTTATTTCATCAAAGGATTCTAAACTCTCAGCAGGAACCACTTTTTCATCATTGAATAGAACCCAACCGTTTGAATTTCCTGTGTCTTTTTTAATGAAGGCGACATAGTGACCGGAATGAATTGATGTTCCCTTGTGACAAATGACACCAAGAAGTTCATAATTACCGTTAGAGCCATTTTTCTGAATCATTGTCTCTATTTTCTTACCTTCTTCATCCTGAACATCATCTTCATTATCCTGCTGTATAATACCATCATCATCGGGGTGGCTAAATACCCATTCAACAGCAGCTTCAATATTACCTTTATTCAAAATGAGAGCTTTTGTGGAAATGGCCTTTTGAAAACCCATATTCATCAAAGATTCAACATCTTCATCTTTGTATTTTTTTGAAATGACAGGAGTGGAATCAGGAATGACAAAGGGATCATCAATATCAGAATCATCCATATGTGCGAATAGCCATTCCATAGCAACAGTCGAAGAAGAGTTTTCTGTGGCATATAAAGCACGCTTACACCTATTTTCAGGAAAGCCCATTCCAAGAAGATCATTCATTGCATCCTGATTAAATTGGTACTCGGAGGAAGGTATTTCATTCTGATCTTCCTCTGACTCTGGTAGTTCTTCTTCATAATCAAGTTTTCCTTGAGATTTTGCAAAATCCAAATTAAGAGATTCGTCAAAATCAATGGGGACATCCATTTTCACTGGAACCCAATTTTCTAGCTTTATTCTTTGTGGGCTAACGACCAGATACTCAGGGTAAGATTTGAATCCATTCCTTTTTATTGCCGTTTGTTTTGATTTACATTGCGGGCAATTATACTCAATTTCTTCTGGGGAAAGCCATTTTTCAAATGAATTTTTGAATGAAACAGATCCATAAGTTTTTTTACCGGAATTTTCATCAATTGAAAGAATATCGCTATCTATTGGTAGGCACACATTTTCAGATAGGTTTTTAGTGATTCTAACTTTATTACAATTAGAACATTTTAGTTTGTCTTCCAAAACAAATTTGAAAAGATCTATAGGTGAGGTTTCTGAAACACCAGTTATCTTCTTTTTTTCAATAATGTCTAACAAATATATCCAGAATTCAAATGCATCTTGTTGTTGCATTGTAGAGAATTCAGCATGATCTTTTCCGATTAAACTTTTGAATCCTGAAGGTTTAATACCCCTTTGATATTTTACCTTTTCAGTAGTAAATATATCTGGTACAGAATATCTACCGGATAGTAAACCATCACCAAGCTTAAAAAGTTGGGTCTCTAAGTCTGAAGCCGGATCTGGATTTAATATCTTCTCAACAGGCATTCCTTCAGTAATATGGAAGCAATCAGCAAATTCCGGTACCGAATATAATAGTTGGATTACAGATGACAAATAACAACTATTACCAAGATTCTTCAAACCTGTTAAACCTTGACCAAATATAGGTGTTAATTCTTCACCATTGCTACCATCCATATTAAAATCCCATTTGACGTTCTGCTCGATTTGTAATTCAGTTAAATTTTTCTCTGTTTTTGTATGGTGGGAAATATCAATATTGTAAGTTAAGAGTAGATCCTTCAAGTTAGGTACTGTCACTTCGTCGTTACATGTATAACAGTAGCAATCGGCTGAATCTGACGACAGAGAACCCAGTTTCACTGCTATATGGTGTTCAGTATTATCAGAGTGATGTTGAAGAGCATGAGAGTTTCCTGGAACACCACCAAATTGACTTCTACCACATCCTAATGAACCACATACCACACATATCCACAGATTCTCTTTCAATTCACAATGAGAACATTTTGTTAAGTTTAGGTCATCCACTGGAGTCTGTACAATATCAAAGCAGTGGTGACATGGAACGATTTCCTGTTCCCATGCTTTAATCTCTTCTCTCTTCTCGTTTGATGTCGAACATAAAATTGATTCTGCTACTTCGCAAATCTTAGCAGGAATCTGTTCATTTGAAGGGAAATCGATTGATTTATCAATTTCGGAACAATAAATTGCTGTTTTTATATCGAACAAATCACTTTCTATCTCATCCTTAACCTCTAATTTGGCAAACTTAAGTGGTTGCTCAGAACCACTCGCCGAGTCATATTTCCCTGAATCGCTTTTGGGTTTAAGTGTTTTCCTGTAATTGAGAAATAACTTGTGATCAAAAAACTCACTATGCTGTTGGGTATAATTTAACCCATCTTTTGAGAACGCTTGATAGCAGGACATGCAGATGTCAATTCCATTATCGCCAAATGCTGTTTCAAATGAAAACATACAATCATCCTTGTACACAGGTGTTGATGCTGATGGCCTGGTAAGCGCTGTTAAGTCTATTGATTGAATATATTCTAGAACTGCAGACATGTTTCAAAATATCTTTTTAAAATATAAAAATGAGCTGGAAAAACGATTGTATCTCAGACTTCTTTTTATTTGGTTCTATTTAAATTATTATACCCAAAGTCCTTTTATCGTGAATTGATGACAACAATCGGTAAATGGGATAGAAAATAGTAATTTATACCTTCTTGTAAATACTCCTCATAGTCGGGTTTTCGCTTGCCTTCAGAAGGGTTTTTACTAAAGTTGTGAGATATGGATGGCAATATTCTCAAAGTCATCACAAATGAGTGCTTCTCCACAGTCGTGGCCAGTCAACAGCCTACGGTAAACCTCATTTTCGGCTGTACTGGAATGAGACCGCCGTGAAATCCAGAAAACCGGCTGTGCAAATTTCCTCTAAAGTTGTTGTGGTTTTGTCCTTGAGGATATCATAGGTAGGGCTGTTTTGAACCTTTATTTTCAAATCAAGTTGGCTTAAGGAACGATATTCCTCCAGGAGCAATAAAAGAAAAAAAAAAGAAATCAAGTTCAACTCCCACTCTTCTGAATTGCTATATAACAACTCAGTCTTCATACTTAAAAATTTGTTGGGTATCTAAAAAGGAGAGATTATTCTACTAATACTGTGTTCTCTTTTACAAATTTCCGAGTTAACAGATCTGTCTATATTCAGCATGGATATCCCAACTACCAGTCCTCCTCCAATTCCAACCACAAATCCTCCTCCAATTCCAACCACAAATCCTCCTCCAATTCCAACCACAAATCCTCCTCCAATTCCAACCACAAACCCTCCCCCAATCCCAGGGTTACGCTATACCTTAAAAAATCGATCAAACAGATTACTTTCATCAACTCAGGAACACTATTTAAAAAAGCAACTAGTGGTGATTCAATTAACAAGAGAGTTCAATAGCTTATCCCCAACTTATAATGATATTTCAGGTCTAAGGAGATTTGGGCCCCCATTTGTGTCTGTTGATCCTAGAACTGCTTCTTTGAGGAATTCAGAAGGTGATCTTTGGGACAGTCAACAGTACGATAAATATGATAAAACATTTCCATTATTAAGACACTTATTTAGAAATAATATTCAAACATTTCCTTTTATTGTCTTTCATTTGAAGCATCTTACTAATCCAAGTGATTTTTGGGTTAAGAAACTACAAATCTTTTTTGAATTGTGGAAATCTAAAAAAATAAGTAACAGTAACGATAGAGGAGAAATTTCTAAAAGAAAATTGGCTTTGTTCAAGATAACCTCTCTTTTGGTCATGTTCTTTAATTCTGCAATATACTGTAAAGGTGATGATGAATATTTTAATTCAGATATAACGAGAAATGCTTATAAGAAGATAAACAAGGTTATCAAACTTGATGATTTAGATGTTGATACCTTACTTAAACATGAAGATCATTTTTTTAATGGATTTAGCATCAGCGTTGTTGGTGTCTCTGTTGTTCAAGTGCAGAAAACAAGATTGAAATCAACTTTTATGTTATTGGCATCTCCTATAATGGGAGGTGGTACAAATGAAAAGTATTTCAAAAACTCCTATTCTTTTATAATCAGAGTGAAAGAAGAGAAAACTGGATCCGTCCATTATGTCAAAAGAGCGTATTCAGATTTTGCTCAACTGGCAAAAGAATTAAAGATGGCATTACCTTCGGCAGAACTACCTGCTTTACCATCCAAAAACAACAGTGATTCGATTATCAATTTATCCGGAGGAGGAATTTCTGATGATGAAAGTGATGTAAGTGATCTTAGTGATATTGTTGATGATGAAATAGATGCCCCAGAGAAAACAGATAGGAACTTTGATAATTTCGAAAAAATCGATTTTAGCGAATTAGCAAACTTTGATAAAGTAGATGACAATGATACAGAATTTCATGACGCAAATTCGAATTTTAAGGTAGACAGTAGCGAAGACAAAATTTCAGCCAGTGATATCAAAAGTCTTGAAAATGACTCATTAAGAGTACCACCAAACCCATCTCCATCAGAAAATAATAAACATGAGTCTAATTCTATAAATGATCGCAGTTCCAGAAGATTTTCTAATTCGTCTGACTCTCCAATCAAAAGTGGGAACATTAGCCTGAACTCACTAAAAGTTGATACTAGTGGTCTCAGTTCAGCTAAGTTCCCAAGGGAAAGATTGCGAGTATCCTTGAGAGGTTATTTATATTCTTTGTGCAATATAGAGTCCGTCATGAATACGAGAGAGTTTTTGGATTTTTTAGATGATGATTCTTTCACTGAGTTAAGCGCAACTGATAGAAAGGATGTTTTAATGAGATCTAAACTGGATGATTTAATAGTAATTCAGCAATTTAAATTTCAACAAGAAACAATTAAAGCTATAACTGATATTCAAACTGCTGTCAGTGAACTTAAAAATGAGATTTACCTCGGTGATGAGGGTATAAATTACATCTTTAACAGGCTAAAGATTTCGAAGACAACCAAAGATCTTCCTGGATCAATCCAATCTTTCATTAAATTGGCTCAGATAGAAATTGCGTCTACTATTCATGAACTTTTTCTAGCAAATGATAACTGTGCTGATAATTTAAAGTTGCTAAAGAGTTTACATGGTGTCTTTCCTTATAAGATTGTTTCCACTATTTTAAGATTCACAAATCCACTGCACATTGTGAAAAAGCTCATTGATTTATTCACATATCAAGCACCTTTAGGTTTCAGTGGTCAAAAAAGCAGATCGTTACTGCAAATCATTTTCACTTCAATTCTAAATGATGATGTCAAACACTTAGAAAAAAAGGTCACTAATCTTAGAAAATCAATTAACCGATTTCCAGATTACATCAGGAGTAATGAAACTCGCGGTAGATATTATTGTTTGATTCAAAAGATTGATGAATATTTACACAGTGCCAGTGATGACACGGTTTTAACTATTAAAAAGAATTGTAAAAAATACAATATTGAGTTAGTTCTAGCTGTTGTTTTAAATAATAACGATCTAGAGAGAAAGATTGATGATCAAATTGCATTAGATGTATTAGCTTCTTACCAAAAATGGCTTAAATTTGGTTTATTATCTGAAGACAAAACAGATAATTCTGGCAAAAAATCTAAAGGTCATGGAAAGGGCTTGAAACATAAGAAAGAAATGTTAAAGAATAAATATTTTAATGAGTTACGTGATGATTCGAAATTGTTTACAATGATTTCTTCTTATTTCCACTCATGTTTAAGAATACGTGATAAGGATTCCATGAAAGAGTTATGGGATGAACCAGAGTTGGTTAATTTAATCAAAGAAATTATTTCTATTTTTTTCCAACCATTGATAGTAATATTTACTAAAGCAGAGTTATATGTGTATCTCCCAATTTTACAGAAATATTTTAATGAGCTGATTGCTTTAGTACAATTATATCAATCGGATCGAAATTTATTTTTGAGTAACGATTTTTCTTCCTCTGGAGGAGGCAATGTCGTTGCTTCACTAATGGCATTGCAAACCAAATACCAGGAACATTTTTACACGTTCATGAGAAATCTATATCTGAGTGATTTAAATGGTAAACCAGATGAAAGAATCTTTGTTCTATTAATATCATGGATCAATAAGTTTATTGATTTTCTCACCTTTGTCAGAGACAAGAGACCTGATTTGAAATTAGATTTAAATGATTTGGTTGATGAAATTATCAGACAAGAAGATTTGGTTGGTTTAGCCAAAGATGATCCGAACAGATTAAATAAACAAAAGCTTGTTGAAGAGATTGATGATATTATTAATAACATTCGTGTTAAAAAGGAGGCTTATAATAAAATTATCAATCAAGATTTAACACAGAACGGTACTAGACCAAGTGAATCAGATTTATTGTCCAATGTGAGGAACAAGGGACTTAACAAAAATTGGACAAAAATAAATGATCATATTACAACGACTATTACTGATGAATTGGCGGAAAATGGGGATTCTTCTAAACCTGGAAAATCAGCAGCCGGATTGTTTGGTTTAAACGATGATGATATCACTGAAAGTAATTTGGATTCTGTTGAAGTCAACGAGACTAAAAAAGAAGATAGTTTTGTTGCATACGCTAACCCAGAGGTGATTTTAGATCAACTTTATGATGATTATGAACTTCATAAAACCCAATCTGATTCAGAATTTTTCAAGACAGATCAATTTGGAGACTATATCACTAATGTTGAGATTTCAAAATTGAGCGATAAATTTAATGATAAAATATACGATGTTCTCAAAGAATATAGAGATAAATGATAAAGCTTTAGAGAGCGTTTGTTTTTTTGTTGTTTTATTATGATTATTATTTTGAAATGATTTTTTTTTTTTGTTTAACATCGGTTTATTGATTCTTTAAATACATTATGAATATTAATTTTTTTTTATTTTTTTATACTTTTTTGACTTACTCTGTAATTTTAAGAGATATAAAATGATTTACACTTTAAAAAACGATTAAATACAAGTAGACATAAACTGGATAATTTCAACTATAAAGATATTGTAAAGAGGGTTGAAATATAAAAGTAAAAAAAGACATCAATGGACAAATTAAATTAACATTCAAGTAAGACCCAGGTAGGCAAAAAAGAGATATTACAGGTAAAATCCAATGGTTGACTAATAAATAGTATTATAATAAACAAGCAAACAAGATGGATAAAGACAAAAATAAAAAGAAAACAAAATATGAGATAAAGGTTTTTGGTGATGTATTTGGAAATGAAAATGAAGGTATGTATGGCTATAGACAAAAATGTGCAGATGATGAAAATAAATAAACTATGAAATACAAGGATATAAAAGGGATTATAAAACAAAGAGATGAAAATGGAATAAAACTTATAAATCATGAACATAAATTCAATATATCTATACCATCAATTGGTAAACAACATCATTTGTGTAGATAATTGCCACAAAATAAGGGGAATATATACATTGAATATTATTGCAATTTCATATCTTTATGTTTCACTGATCTCAATTATTCAGTTATTTAATTTATTTATTCAACGAGTGAGACTGAATCACCAATGATACTTGAGATACTTTGTGGTGGTTGAATAGCAGTAAGCATGACAACTAAATCGTAAATATGTTGTGGGACAGTTCTTTGGTAAATTTCTAATAAACCAGTTGGGTTAGGGTAAACAGCTAAACCTTTGTAAAAGTATATAGCAGCATCAACTTCTTTACCTGGCATAGCAGCAACTTTTTCACCAATAGAAACTTGTTGTAAGAAATATTCTTCTTTTTGTTTTAAATCAGTTGGAATTGGATCGGATTCTAAAGATTCATTTAATTTTTGTTTTAAATCATCAAATAAGAAAGTCTTAGCCTTTTCAGCAGCTTTATTGGCTTTTCTGTTAGCCTTGGCGATACTCTTTCTGAATTCTGGGTTGTGTCTTCTTTGATAATCGAAATAGAAACAGTAACCTAAAGCGGAGGCAGTAAGTGCTAAAGCAGTGAAAGTGAAACCCTTAGACATTTTTGAAATTTATAAATATATGTATAACTTGGATGATACTTCTATATATATATTTTTCCCACTCCTCATTATATTAATTATCGTCAAAAAGTTAATCATGTCTTTATAAGCAAGAACTGATTGGAATCACTATTCAATCTACAGTAGAAAGTATGGTTGCCTTAAACATTCAGAACAATATCTGGCTCCAAAGCCATTATTGTTACCAGTAACAAGTCAAGGCAATGGCAGACGCTGAGAGTGACGCCATTTGCTGATACAAACATCAATGTTCAGGTACCATAATTGTCGCTAGTTTGCAAAATGAGAGATGTTCAGTATATCATATATCAGTAGTTACCGTTGTTCCAGAAACAGCTACCAACCAACCTTGTCTCATACTGAAGGAGGGTGAAAATTATTGCTGAAAATCAGGTATGGGTGAAAATTTAATTAGTTCACAGCCGTTTTATGCACCCGTACACTTGGGTGGCATTTATGAATTTTGCCTCCGCTCTCGGCCCTTTCGCCTTCCCCATTTCTCAGTTCTGCCGTGTGGCATACTCCCAATTTAGCTGCCTGGCACCCCGGCGCTCTCAAGGTCTGCCGCCTGCTGGCTCACCGTTACTCGTTTCTGTATATCTCATTCATTAGTTTGAAATCGGCTTAGAGACCCATTTAATTTATTCACCATCACGTGCAACTCCCAATACCTCTATATTTGCAATGTAAAAATTTCTTTTTCATGGGTTTCCCTTTTCGGCAGCTCAGGGGAGCACAGAAGTGTCTAGTATAAAAAAAAAAATTTGTGCAGGTAGGATAAGAGAGTCGTTTGAAGAGATAACGACTATTTCTTGAAAGAAACCCGATAAGAAACCCGATTTAAAGGGAAAGACAGAATTTTTGAAGTGATATCACTATGGCTATTAAGAAAAGAACAACACTGAGGGCAAAGTCTGCCAGATCATCAACAAAAGGTGATATTAATAATAAAACAGAAAAGGCTATATTAGATGCTGCAGTTGAATCCGAT
The DNA here is from genome assembly GCA_001599335.1 of [Candida] boidinii. Taxonomy (NCBI): domain Eukaryota; kingdom Fungi; phylum Ascomycota; class Pichiomycetes; order Pichiales; family Pichiaceae; genus Ogataea; species [Candida] boidinii. The sequence continues at coordinate 1,097,245 of BCGP01000003.1, read as the reverse complement.
ATTCCATTTTTAAAGCAAAGTAGAATAACAAAATTTGAAAAATCAGAAAATAAGTCCAATATATTCAAACAAAAATTAAATATTAAAGATATAGAAAAGGCAAATGTTGATAAGAAACATTTATCTGATCCAAAACAACCAGGAATATCAAAAAGTGCAGTTCGTAGAAGAAAAAGAAAATTAAAAGAACAATTAAATACAAAATTAGATGATTTAAAAGATATTTTAGATGATAGTATGGATATTACTGAAGTCACCGATAAAAATAATTCTTCAAATCCTTTTCAAAATAATGAGAATAATGTAAGTACAAATCCGTTTAAATTAGATCATGCACCAAATCCACATACTTCTTTAAAAGGTGCTAAAAAAATTGAAAAAGATGAAATTAAAAGATTTGGATTGATTTTAAACGATACTGGATTTAGACAAAATCCATTCGAATCATTGAAAGAAGCTATTAAAAATAATGTATCAAAATATTGATTAATTTTATAAAATGTTTCGTTCGCTTTTTCTTTCTTACTTTTTGTGCCTTCTTGCACTCCCCATTCTGTATACTACAATAATAATATAATTTTTACTTAAAAATAATTAATGAATAAATAATAAACTTAAATTAATAAATAAATAAAAGAAAAATGGTCCAGTAGAATGGCTTAATAAATAAATAAGAAAATAAAAAAAATAAATAGGTAATAAATAAAAATACAATATACTGATGACTATATGAAAATCGATATTAGTACTTTTAAATTTATAATAAATAAATAATTTGTGATTTGTAACAAAAGCAAAAGAATAAATAAACAAATTAGAAAATAGTTCTATCTCTTTGAAATACCAACCTGAGTTTTCCTTAGAGATAAAAAAATGATGATAATTAATTAACTAATTAAATAAATGAAAATGTAATATGTTTATAAATTGAATTTGTTATTGTTATTTTGTGTGTGTGTGTGTGTTTGTATTTTTATTTATATTTAAATACAGATTTACATAGAATGTAAAACCATATTTATAATATGTTATGCTCGTGATGTGATAAAATTTGTGATTTATAATGTTAATATTTTTACATCGAAATTTGAATATATGTTGTTTTAATGTTTTTTTGTTGTTTTTTAATCGTTTTGGTATTTAATTTTAATTTTCTTAATCATCATTGAATATAGTTGAATTGTTTATAAACAAATTGAGAAATAAATAAATAGATAGAGATTTAATAAGCTCTGTACCACATTCTGTGAGTTTGATGAGCCATCATCTTTCTTTGTAATTGGAAAATACCGTACATTAAAGCTTCGGCAGTTGGTGGACAACCTGGGACGTAAATATCGACTGGAACAATTCTATCAACACCTCTAACGACAGAATATGAGTAATGGTAGTAACCACCACCGTTAGCACAAGAACCCATAGAAATAACCCATCTTGGATGTGGCATTTGATCGTAAACTTGACGTAAAGCTGGAGCCATTTTATTTGTAACGGTACCGGCAACAATCATAATATCAGATTGTCTTGGAGAAGCTCTGAAAATAATACCTAATCTATCTTGATCGTATCTTGGAGCAGAGACATGCATCATCTCGACGGCACAACAAGCTAAACCGAAAGTCATTGGCCAAAATGAAGATTTTCTAGCCCAATTTTTTAATTTATCAATAGATGTGAATGTGTAATCTAAAATATTTGATAATGGTAAATCATTTAAAACTGGTTTATCTGTTGGTAAATCATTTGGAGTTAAATCTTTTTGAGAGATGAAACGAACAGAGTTAACTGATGGTTTAGCAAATCTTGAGATTGTAGTTGGTCTTAATAAAGACTTTTTAGTTATTGATGTAAACATTTTCTATATATGTATTATTATGTATTAATTATTATGTATTATGAAATGCAATTATTTATTTTGACCCAATTGAATTCACTTTTAAATTGATATAAAAATGAGTGAATAAGTAAATAGATAAATGAATAAATGAATAAACAAACTATTGAAATGCAACGAAGTTAATAATATATTAATATATTTATAGTTCTTTGAAATTGTTGTACTTGGTTTAATATATGTTTTTTATAACAACAACAACAATCAAATATACAATTTTTACTCAATTTTTCTATACTACCAGAATGTGTCTTGAACAAAGGGTCAGATACGATTAGATTGAAACACCAATCAATTTACCGAATTAACAAGCACTTGATGGTACAACAAGAACAAGCTTACCTAGACATGAGCTGAAACAAGGCTTTCACGATCTACATCAATATGATTACTATGAAAGACTGATTGTTGATACTACTATCACCACTACAGGCAGCATGGATATCTGAGTAGTGTATACAACGGTAACGAAAAGGTTAACGATAGTGGTTGAACACATACATATCAGAAGCGAATCGTAGGTAGAAACATAGATAGATACATAGTAAATAGAGAGTAAGCAAAGAGAGGGAAAAAAACTTTCTCTGTATGGTAAGCCATGGTAGAGAGATTCATACACAAGGGGATACACAGACAGAAACAGACACAGACGTTCAAGTATTCTCCAATTTGAGATTTCCTCCAGGATGGTTGAGAGCTTATGCACCAGCTGTAGTGAATAAACAGAGTAGCGAAGAAAGCGCTCAGTTTTCGTCCTATGCTTTTGCAGCGATTTGTAAAAAAATTAAGTAATCGCTCTTACTACAACGCTATTGGAGAAAGAGCTGGCGCTGGTTGAGTTACTTTGTCTCAAAAGAGTGCACGGGTGTCTGCTTATAGGGCTCTGGGATCTGGTGCGAGGTGGGTCTTCTGCACTGACCGATACGCAATCACTGATTGGCTGTAGGAGCAATATCATCTCGGCATTGGTGCACGCTGTCACATGTCTGTCGCGGCCAGCAGTATTTGTTCCCCCCGCCGAAGCTCTCACTTGTCTCAGATGTCTTTGCCTAGACTCAATCAGAGCGGAAAGGTGCATTTTGCTACTTTTTCTGTAGCTGGCACCCGTGCATCTTGCTGAGACTTTAGTCTAGAATTGTAAGGACCTAATTTTTCACAGGGTAAAACCCACTGATTAAGAATACTCAATTCTGTTTATATCTTTGAGTTCGGCGACGCGTCGATATGCTACAAATCTTACAACACCAATTTGTGTTGCCATATATCGGTTAAGAAATGGATGTAACGGTTTACCTTCCATTTGGATATTATTCAGTTGACTTCAGAGCATTTAGGAAATATATGAATTAAGATATTGACTTGTTGCTATTATAAAAATATCACGAGAATTAATAAATAAACTGTATGAGTGATTTTATTATCATTTTTCTTTGGTTCCATTTTGGAATTGAAATTTTAATCAAATTATGAGATATTTATATTATGGTTTAGGGAAAACATAAGATTTGATAAATTGGATTATAGTATACACAGAGTTAAGTAAATAAAGCAAATAAATGGAAGTTCCAATCTCTCTTTCTACTAATAACTGGAATAAGAAATGTATATATACATATATTTAAACCAAGATAATAGATAAAGGAGAAATTAAAATAAAATAAAAAACTAAATATGCCGTGATAAGCACAGAGTGAACATTAAACATTAAAATATATAGATAAAAAAAAAACAAGATCATGGTTGATATGCAAATATAAATGACAAAAGAGAGGAAAGGTAAGAAATGTGAAAAAAAAAAATTTTTTTATAGCGAGAGTTATTAATTCCATTCATTCATTACATTTTGATAATTCTTTAACAAAATTTTCACCCCAATAACTAGCAGTATATTTACTAATATATTTAAACATTTTATTAAAATTAAAAGCCTTTTTCTCTTCACTGATAGTTAATCCTTCATAAATTGCTTCACTTAATTCATCAATATTCCATGGATTTGCAATTAAAGCACCATTAAGACATTGTGCAGCACCTGCAAATTCACTCAATATTAAAGAACCATGTTTTTCCTTTTGACATGCAATATATTCATAACTGACAAGGTTCATACCATCTCTTGTTGAAGAAACTAAACAAATATCAGAAGAAGCATATACTGATATAAGTTCATCAAATGGAACAGATTTATGCATGAAATGAATAGGAACAAATTCAACAGTACCAAATTTACCATTGATTCTACCAACTAGTTCATTAACTGTTGCTCTTAAAGATTGATATTCTTCAACGTCACCTCTTGATGGAACAGCAATTTGAATTAAAACAACTTTACCAATAAATTCAGGATGTGTTTCTAAAAAAATCTCAAAAGCATGTAATTTTTGTGGTACACCTTTTATATAATCCAATCTATCAACACCAACTATTAATTTAACATCTTTACCAAATTTTAATTTTAAACTTTCGATTCTTTTTATAACTTTTTCTTCTTTTAAACCATTTAAAAATTTATCAACATCAATACCAATTGGATAAGCACCAACATTAATCATTCTATTATTATACATTATACCTTGTGGACTAGTTGGTATTTTTAAAATTCTTTCACAACTTGATAAAAAATGTCTAACATAATCATATGTATGAAACCCAATTAAATCACAACTTAAAACACCTTCTAAAATTTCTTTTCTTACAGGTAATATTCTATAAATTTCACTTGATGGGAAAGGAGTATGTAAAAAAAAGCCAATTTTAACATTTTTAAAAATTTTTCTTTCATCTAATAATTTTCTTAACATTGAAGGTAATAACATTAAATGATAATCATGAATCCAAATAATATCATTATCTTTAACTTTATTTACTAAAGATTCACAAAATAATTTATTTGCTTCAATATAAGCTGCCCATGCACTTTCATCAAAATTCATTTCACCAGGATGGTAATGAAATAAAGGCCATAAAATTGAATTTGAAAATCCATTATAATGTAAATCAGCAATTTCATCAGATAACCAAATTGGATAACAATTAAATTTTTCTTTTAAATCATTTTCAATTTTATTTTTTTCTGATAAATCATCAATTGATAGACCTGGCCATCCAAACCATTGAAATGGTTTTTTCAAACCTTGTAAAGCAGTCACCAGTCCACCTGATGACATTGAATATTGATAATCTTTTCCATCTAAACTTTTCTTAATTGTTACAGGAATTCTGTTTGATACAACAATAACATCACCTTTAAATGAAATTCCTTGAGACATATTCTACTTCTTCTTTTTTTAATAGTTTATTTAATTTATAATATATGATCAATTAACAATTGAGTAAAAAGTTAATTTTTATAAAGAATGTTGTTGAAAAAACAAGAAAATAAACAATATCTCAAGCTGTAAATTTTTTTTGTATTGATTGATCTATCTATAAATTCTTTGCTTTGCTCTTATGAATTCAAAGATTATCAATGTACTATAAATAATACTTTATGGAAATATAAAAGATAAATAAATCAGTATAATAATTTGAATAAATAAGTGATTTTATAAATTGAATTACTTAAAAATAGTTAAATTTAAGTATAAATATCAAGTTTAAGTAAATAAATAATTAAATAAAAAAATATTAAAGAATAGTTATAATTTAATTTTTTTAGCTTGCTCTGCTCTAAATTAGATTTATCATACACATACACATACATACACAATACTAGTGATTCTCAATTAGGAATTATCTAATTAGTATTATATTGACTAGTGCACAATCAATCTCCCTGTTACAAATGCGTACATAATCATAGTCATAGTCATAGTCATATGAAGATGAGCATGGGCATCAGTGTGAGTATCTATGGGAGGAAGTGTGTGGAGCGGGCAGAGTGTGACCCGTCCACTCTAGAGCCCATACAGCTGGAAGTTGTGCACGGAAGGACAAGCCGCACAGAAATAGTGGCCGGTGGGATGCTGTCCAACGGGGAGTGCGAAGCCACTGAGACGGAGGCGGCTGAGGGGGAGAAAGAGGCAGAGAGCAAAGAACACATCAAAGAACACAGCACACACAGATCTCCGACAGCTCCTCAGAACAGCAAGCCCTGAATAGAGATGAAGAGCGAGGGAGGCCAAGGACAAAGTGTGAAAGAGGCTCAAATAGCAATTTATCGCAAGAAGAAGGATTTATCATATCATATCATAAGCTAGCTACTAGTTGCTAAAGTGATTAGCGTAACCCAACCAGCACAGACTTAGTTTCTTATAATAACTTATAACAAATAACAAATATATATTTGATTCAAGCTTGCTAGGACAGGTATTAATAGTGCTATACACTATACGGTGGCACTTAAAACATTATGTCACCGGCCCAGTTTCACACTCAGATCGGACCGAACATTTTTTGTGTATGAGCAAGGAAAGCAGTTCATTCCGAGGGGAGTATATATGTATTACGTAATCTCTAATTAGCTCATGCACCACAATTTTAATATTAAAAGTTAAAATATCTGCCCGGTGTACAGGTGACAGAAAGAGCAAAGCAAAATGCTTCTTGTATTAACGCTTTGAATAGTCGTGCCGGAGATCCACCACTGTAAGGCTGTAGTAGAATCTCTGATCTTCCCATTGATAGAGTGAAGTTAACAAATGATTTTGCTTTAAAATCCTTAATAGATATCATATTAAAAAAGATCAAAAGAGTTAAGTCAAAGCGAAAAAATCGAAGGGTATATACTATAACAATATGGGTAGAAAAAATAAATCAATTCGCATAATTGCTAGATTCTATTTCATTACATTCCAACAAATTATCCATTGTATTATATTGCTTATTATCATGAGACTATAGAGTATGTAAATCATAGAATATGTTAATTCTTTATTAAGTATGAAAATCTTACGAAAATGGAAATAACGCCCATCGTTTACATATTCTATAAAAGAGATGAGATAGCAACACACACTTATTATCATAATATTTTAATTACTGATTCTACCCTTTTTCATTATACACTGAATAAAATAATTCCTTAATTAAAATTTGTTTCCAACATTTAAAAATTTTGTTCATTTTTAATTTTTAGTACACAAAGCAAGCAAGCTAGCAATCAAGTTCAATGTAAAAACCAGGTGTACCTTTTTAGTTTTTCATTATGATTGTATCTGAATTAAAGTTATTTTTATATAGTTCTCATCATTAGGTCCGCGACTAATTAATTTATAATCACTCAATTATAAATATATGTATATAAATCTTATAAAATAGTGAAAATTTTATTATGACTTACTAAAAGTTCCATAGATCAAAATTTCTATGTTGAAAGAAGACCGATATCAAGAATATATTTTTTTTTACTATTTTTGCTCTTTTCAAAATAGCTTTTTCTGCCTACATTGTGTAATAAAACTATGTGATTCATATTCATATATTTTATCTTTTAGAATAACGAATCTTTTTGCATGCATCATTCTCATGTGGAATCAATTTTTGTTGATGATGCAATGATGTCAAAATATATTAAGTAATCACATTCATATATCTTTTTCTCCTTTTTTCATGGGAATAACACGAAACTAAAAATTTTGAATTTTAATGAAAAACAAAACATAAGTTTAAGTACATGCATATAAACATTGTTCAACATGCATTTAATGATGCATACAATTTACTTAATTAGGAAAAAATCATTTTTTATTATTGATTCAATTAATAAGTCAAATTTTGGTTATTGTATCCAAAAGATCAGAAGAAAGTTTGTACGGATAATTTTTTATTTTAATTAATGTGAAATATAAATATAAAATGATGAAATACGAAAACTTAACTGACGTTCCTATTTATAATTTCATTGCATTTTCAATATATCAAGTTATACGGATCGAAAAAGAGGCGAGCAAGCTAGAGATACGGATACAGCCTACATTCATCTTTTCAACAATATTCCACAAAATATTGCGAAACATGAACAAGAATGATCCAAATACTTTGAAGTGCTTACTATATTAATTTACTAATAATATTTAAACTATGATATATAGCTCCGGCTTCATAATAATGCTTTTTATTCAAAGTAGTAAATATAATATGCATATAGCGACATATTGTATGGTACCAATGACAGATGGGAAAGAATGGAAAGAAGAAAGCGGGAATACAATAATAGGGGAAAGATAACAACAAAGAAAAGCAAGGAACACCACCAATAAAAAATAAAGAATCAAATGTAAGTGTAATTTTAAATAAGAATGAACATATTATGTAAATGTATACAATGTAAATGCTTATAGTGTACAATGTTATATGTATAAAATTTGTCTTTTTTTTCGCCCCCGTTTTCTAAACTGGCTCTGATATTTGAATTTTTAAACTAATTTTATGTCATTTTGAATAATTGAACATAAAAATATTCACAAGATTGATATTATAATGATGTGCATTTGTAGCCGCTATCTGCACAGAACTGTAACCCCATAATATTTTTCTTTGAGTATCACACAGTCTATTCTGAAGAAAAGATTGAGTAGTATTCGTTAAAATATGTTTTAGAAGCTGGAGACTGCTGTTCCTTTTGGTGTTTATAAAGTTCTACTTTGAATATGGCTGAATGAAATTTTTTTTTCTTGTTTTCAGTCTGAATTTCTGAAGACCATTGTTAGTGGATTTAATTTTCATCTTAAAGGGGGTTGCCCGTTTGAATAGTTGAATGGGTGGGGAGATTATTGGCCGTGCCGCATTAGATATTACCACTCTCGGCCGACGCCTTTCAACCATATTCTCCACCTTGTAGGTTTGCCTTAATGATGTTTAAGCTTGGCTACTTGCTAACTGGCTGGCCAGACTCAGAAGGATTACAGAGGTTGATGAATGGGCCGGACCAGCTGAACAAATTATTATTATTATTACTAGGTTTCCTATACTCTTTTTCCAAACATATTTCCATTGCTTCGAATATCATCAATCAAAAATAGGAATATCATAGTAACGTACGTAACATGCGTAATCTAACAAAGAGTTCTTTAAGTCAAGATGAAAAAAAAGTAAGAAAGTATATATGATTGCGGCATCAATCAAATTATCAAGATATGTATGTTGTCGCTTTCGTTTCCCTTCTCTATACTGTCAAGTAGTCCAGGAACACGTGGAAAGCCACATGCTCTGAATAGTCGTGAGACGGGTGTTCCGTAGCCAAATTCTCAGGGAATTCTTAGTTTACTCAAAAGAGAGAGTGGGAAAATCCAGAGATATCTCCACAGACATAGATAAATAAGTAAGAGCAAAAAGGACGTGAGGATTGATTGATTGATTGATTAATTGATTGAGTGATCAATAGCAGTTAATTCGACAAAAGGCTCAAATAAGAAAGAACAAAAGAAGCAAAACGCCAAAAATGCATCTTCATATGCAGCCATGCAGAAACTTTGCAACCGCTGATAGTTCCCATTTGGCAAAAGTTCAACTTGGGTAGCTCCTAAAAGTGCTCCCCTTCCTCTTATCTCATAGACCAGCAGCCGTAGACAGCGAAAGAGCCACAGATACCACAGACACTCCTGTAGACAGCCACATGTAGGAAAAGTTATGAGACGCCTAAGAACAACGCCGCCATTCTCGCTTCCGCCAGCACAACCAACGAGGGGCTGGGTGCTGGAGGGAAAGAAACTGGCTGCAGTTCAGCCAAAATCACGAAACTCAAATTATTAAAAGGCTCTATGGATGGGCTCCCTGGATCACCAACAATAATCATTGGGAGACACACAGCTTGCGAGCCGCGAGCGTTCGGTTTCTCACCAATGTTACTTCTTCCTTCAGCGTGTTGAAAACTAAATCTTCGGCCCAGTCCTATTAGAGAAAACCGGCATCCTAAGAAAAACTCAAAACCCTGGGAAGAAAATCTTCGGCAGGTAGAGAACTTTTTCCCGTGGCAGTCCGTCTACCGAGTATAGGGGATACGGAAAACAGCTGGCAGGACAGGGCGCAAGACGCAGCCAAAGAGGGGCCGACAATGGTAGTTGGCTCCGCGGAAAATCATGCGAACAATGGTTACTGGCCGACAACAATGCAAACTCTTAATTACATACATATCTCTTGTATTACCCAAACCTGAAGTTTTCGAATTAACGACACAGCGGGAAGGAGGAAGGGGAGTTTGGCTGATCTCCGAGCAGCTGATCCTGCCCAGAGTGGCCCAACAGCTACAGGGCAGAAGGGGACCAGCTACAGGGCACAAGGTGGCTGCCACAAGTATGCCGCGAGAGATCCAGAATCAGAAACAGCTGAAACGCACTATATTTAATGAAGTGCAGATAACAATTGCAACAATCTGATTCAGTTATACTCAATGCAGAAAGTTAAACTGAAACTCAACTGACCCAGAAATAGCATTTCTGATTGACGAGTTTTTTTGTTCTGGGTTTCTTCTCTTTGTCAAATATCTATCTAACCACTATGAGGTCTGTCCTTTTGTATCATTTTGTATCATTTTATATCTTTTGTATCCTTTGTAAATCATCATCCCTGTTAACAGCGATTTTAACCTTTTCAAATTTGAAGAAATCGTTCATTAAGAGATAGATTTGGCGAAGAAAGAATTGTGGGTTATACCTAAGATTTTTAAAATCATTAGAATTTAAGGATTTTTTGAATTACTCTTTTTCTTACTTTAGTTGTAGTTCTAGTTTCTAACTCCTTTAACTACACTCATTGTGCTTATCTATTTATTTATTTATTTTCTTCTTGTCCATCTTTGCTGTATTATACTTGAATTCGAATCCAAGATTTTTATATACATCAGCTGCTAGCTTCACCTCCATTTAACATTCACTTATTTCAAGTTGAACATATCCAATATATAATCAATCAATTTACATCGTTATTATATTCTTTTCCTCTTATCTGTCTATTCACCAATAGCAATAAGAAATCACTGATATCTTTCATTTTAAATTTGAATCAATTTTGAATCAATTTACATTTATTATTCATTCAACTTAGACTATATTTGAAAATTAATTTTATTTTTTTTCTCTTAATTTGCTATCTTTTCATTTTTCTTTTTTAAAAGTTGTTTTAACTAACTTACCCCCCAATTCCTTTTCTTTAAATCGCTTTAAAAATATCCACAAAAATGTCTCAACCACATCAATTACCCCAATCACAACAAATGCATCAAATGCAAGATAAAGCAATGAATGGAGTTGCTATAATGCAACAAGGTTTGGTTTTCCCACCACCACCACAACAACAATTTGAACAATTTACTGGTTTAAATCCCGCTCAACAACCAATACAACTATCACATGTTCCACAAATTCCTTTGCAACATATGCCAATGCAGCAGCATATGCCACATCAACAATTGAACCAAATCGCTTCTCATACAAGTCAACAAAACTTACAACAGGCTTTAAATCAACAGCAACAACAACAACAACAACAACAACAACAACAGCAACAACAGCAACAGCAGCAACATTTTCAAAGTCTTCAGAAGACACAACAACAACCAACTCATATATCTCAAGATGCACTAACTACTCCAGTCAAACGTCGTAGAGGTAGACCTCCAATCAAACCGCCAACTGAAGGAGTTGGTGAAGCAAACCTCGATTTAAATATGAGTATAAATAATGCTTCAAGTAACTCCGCTGCTGTTGTTAAACAAGGTATATGCTCAACTCCATTAATGAGAATTGGACCAGATAGAAGAAAATCTGGTTCCTCATCTGTCTCATCTTATCCATCTTCAACCCCAAGATCTAAAAGAACGCCAAGGAAGGAAAACGCTAATATTGGTGGTAATAATAACGATAAAATGGATAATAAAGTTTCAAAAGCACATTTTGAACTTGCTAATTTGACTCAAGAGTCCCAAACTAAGTTTAAAATCAACTCCACAAACAAGAACAATAATAATAATGACTGGTCATCACCTATCTCGAACGCCTCCCCAATTTCAAAATTATCTTCGCCAATGATGATGGGCTCATCTCCAAGGACATCGCCTATAAATGCTAATATGAACTACATTAACAAAGTTAAACTACCATCAAACTTATCACAAGAACAGACTCAACAACAGTTCCAACAACAGCATCATCATCAATTACAACAACAATTACAGCAGCAACAACTACAACAACAACATCAGCAGTTATTGCTCCAACAACAAGCCCTTTTACAACAGCAACAACAACAACAACAGCAACAACATATATCTTTGCAAGCGCAAAAGGTCTTCCTTGATTTAAAGAAACAACAAGAGGCTCAACATGCACAACATATTTCAATGGCAACAGCAGCAGCTGCAGCAGCAGGAATAGTTCCAGCAACTAACCATGATTCCAATTCAAAATTCTTAAGCTCTGCTCAATTTATGAACCAGTTGAATGCTTCTTTGATAAACGCATCAAATACTTTTGAGCCTAAGAGTAGACCTGTAAGTGCTACAAAGACAATGAGTTTATCTGATGTTGCTAATTCTCGTTCATCTCCTATTAAGAAAAACAAGAGTAAGTCACTCGAAAAAGAACAGAATGTTACTCAAGTAAATTTACAATCACGTCTACAAAAAGAAGAAAACTCACAAGATGTAAACATTAAAATTGAAAATAAGGATGAAATGATAAACAAAATGAAGATGCTTGAAAATGGATTCATTCCCCAACAGAATACCTCTCTTGCACAAGAACAGAAACAGAAGCCACAACAACAACAGCAAAACATACCATCATTACAAGAGAATGCAGAATCAAAAGCTTTTGATAACTCTGTTGATAGCTCTGATGTGACAATGAATTCTGAAAATTCAGAACCAAGAGAAAGAAATATTAACTCCGCTGCTGAAGCTTTCCGTAACGCAACTAACGCTTTTTCTGCAGATCAAAAGAAAATTGAGAGGAAGGCTGGTTCCGCTTCTAACTTAATTTCATCTTCCATTTCAAATAATTTCAAAACTAACTCAATAGAATTAGATAATTCATCAACAGATCATACGCTATTGTCAATGACTACACCTCGCACACCTACTATTTCCACACAGTTTTCTTCTGTTCTGAATTCATCACCAATGTATACACATTGGTACTCGCAAACTCCTCAGAATTTAAGATCGAAAAGCTTTAATGGCTCAAGTTCAAAGAATATGGATAAATCATCAAATTTTGAAAATGTTTTAAAGACTCCAAGAGAAATAAAATCAAAAGAATTATCGGTTGTTCCAGAACAAGAAAACGAAAGCGATCAAATAGTTACTTCATCTTCAACAGTATTGAATTCTGCAAAATCTACATGTTCTACATTTTCCACATCTTCTTTATCAAAGAGAAAACGCACCGTAGAAGAAATTGCTCATACTTTACAATCCAAGTTGAAACGCTCTCATACACTTGCAACTATTCCAATATCATCTCAAATAGATGTAGATGAATCATCCAACTACAAAGCCATAGCTGTTAAGGATGATGAAGATTCAAATCGACTAAAGAGTCCAATTTCTGGTCACACTACTTATACTGAAGAAATAAATTGCAACGACAATCAAGTTGATATATCTCATAATGATCGCTCCCACGTTAATACGGGTGAAAATTCTTTTGATTCAGCTTATAATGTGGCGGTTGAGATCGATTCGGATGGTAAAGCTAACATTCAATTTTGTTCTAAAAGCCAAGATAACAAAAAGGGCAATGGTATTGTTTCTTCAATTCAATCTTTGACTCCAATAAGTTCACCATTCCATTATAATCGTAATGAAAGGAAAAATCCATCATTAAATAATGCTTTATCGTATGTTGTTCCAACACAAAGTCTTAACAGAATGAGTTTAGTCAGTTCTGATTCTAAGAAAATAGCCTCTAATAAAGAAAAGGCTTTGGGAGATCATGCTTTCTCTGAGGAAGAAAAACATTTCGATTCTGATGAAAATGCAAAGGAAAATCGCGACTCAATTAGATCCAGAGGTATTGAAAAGACAAATACTTCAAGCTCCAATGTCAGATCACCAGAAATTTCCACAGCGCAATTACAGTATAAATCTAACTATGCTGTTCCAATTGCACCAATGACACCTCAGCAAAATGCTGGTGGATTATTTAGATCCATTTCTGTTCCAGGTATTAAAGTTGGTGCTGGTATTGATCCATTTGTTGCTGGATTCTCATCAAATGAAATGGATGTACCACCAATTTTTATAAGCCAACAAACACCAAAGACTCCTTCAACTTTGCAAAATTCATTTTTTAATATCGAAGAATTTGGAAATATTTGTGGCAGTGGTGAAATACCAACACCAAGTGCAATTTTCACCCCTGGTTTTGGTTTTAGATTCGCTGATGTTGATAATTTTGAAACTGATCATATTGATTTTGTCGCTCCAATAAATCGCAAAGATATCAGTTCCAATGAAGATGATGGCGTTGAAGAACAAAAAGGAGATTCTGAAGAAAGAGAAGATAAAGAGCACGATGATGCAGAAAATAGAGATGCTAGAGGAAATTCTTTAAAAGTTTCAAAATCAAACCATTTATATTCTTCTTTATCAACTGATTCCAGATCACAAAAACCAATTTCAAATGATATTAAATCTAGTAGACTAAATAGACACAAAAATTCCATTAACAATTCAATTACTGGAGATTTGAAAAAACATAATAATGATGCAAGATTTGCTTTACAAGCTTTATTAGATGAAGCTTAAATATTTATAATATTTTACTATTCAATACTTTCTCTGCTTGCTCCTTTTATTTTTACGAAGATTACTGGCATCTTTGTTTTTATTTTTTTCTCAATCTTTTTTTTTTTAAGGACGCTTTGGTTTCTTTTTTTATATTTTAATGTCTGCAATTTTTATTATGCAGCGCATTTATCCTTTATTTATTTTTTTATTTCATAATATTTATTGCTTTTTGTCGGAGTACGAATTTTTTTTTCTCATATATACATTGCATTCATCGATACATGTGTCATTTCTATAATAAAAAAAATAATATATTTTTTACAATAAATAATCAAAAATTTAACAATAGTTAAAGCAAAGAATAGTAAACTTATTAGTAAAAGTTCAGTGGTAATGGTAACATATGAGCTGTTGGTACGAATGATATTTGGAAAGTAAGAAAAATTTACAAACAGAAGAGACTAGTTTACTGAATTGAAAAAAAAAATCGATAACATGCAAAGAAATATACCTCATATCTTTTGACCTGAACTGTTTTCTGTCGATGTACTGATAGTACTTTCCATGGTTATTGTTAGTATTGTGACATGGAGTTTATCTTAGACATCTGTGGATTAAAATATATGCTTATTGATGTAAGCTGCTTTACGCACTCAGGAAAAGTGATGGAAAATGCGATGAGTACAAGTTTTCAAGCCAAATTGACTCATTAAGTAGAAGAAAAGATGGTGAATTAATAATGTAAGAGAAACAGAGAAGAGGCACCATATTGGAAAGAAATAAAAGGAAAAACACATGACTTCTTATCTTTAAGCAAGTTCTGCGCTGGAATAAATTTGAAATTACCTTAAATACCAGTAAGATTCATTAATATAAGGTTATATTTCATCTTTCACTTAATAAATCTTATGTTTCTTTATGAGTTCTGTAGAAAGTATGCGTAATTTTGTTCGCTCTTCTTCTATGCATATATATATCAATCCGAGTGGAGTATATAATCTATATATATAAGGTAAAGTTACACAAATTGAATAGAAAAATGCTATATAACTTTATCGATATGTTATATAAGCGTATCTCCCCTTGGAAAACCTTGTTTTCATGGTAGAACTGTCATAACCGAGAACCTAAAATTTTCAAATTAATTGCTACGATATCATTTACAACTCTGTCTCTCTTTAATTTGAACAAAATTTCTCAGGCGCAGTTATCCATTTTATAATTACAAGAAAACTATACTTGTATGTGTTTTTATTTTTAACCTTTAATTTTATTTGATGAATCATCATATATACACATGTGATACACCGTTTCAGTTAATTGCTTTAAGATTCCTCTTTATTTTAACTCAGCAATTATATTCATTTCGTATTTGAGTGCACTTTTTAATTTCTTTTCACATTTGTTTTTTACCACTCGCTGCAACTTTTCTAGCGAGAATTGTAAAAGAAGACACGGTTTATTTTTGCTGTCAAAAGCGTTCAGCTTTATGATATCTCCCACCCACCACAGTTTTACTGTTGAAATATTAAGCTGTTTAATTTGTGGTGGTTGAATCAGACAATACAAAAAAGTTAACACCTTTATATTTTTTTTAGTGTCAAGTGTTTAGGTTTGTCTCACCACCACATTACTGAAAGCATGTCGAATTAAACCCCATCGGTACTTACTAGTACGGGCTTGGTATCTAATAAGAAACAAGTCTAGATGTAGTTTGCTTGTATTTGTCACTCTTAGTCTCTTGCTCATAGCATTTCATAAGTGCCTAATCTGCTACCCTGTCAAGGGTAAGTAACAGCGAATCCAGGCAGTTAACTATTCGTAGTGCGGCTCTAAAACTTGATTGGTTTTCGCCGAAAGTTTTCTGGCCAGAACATCCGGCTGCTCTGTTATCGTTTTAGTACACTAAGTGGGGTGATAGAAGCCTGTGATTGGAGGGGGTAATCTAAACTTAGATTTACCCCCTTTTTCCCACCCACTCTGACCTGTATGACAGGATTAATTGTCCGGCGGGCGCTGCGTGTTCAGCATGCCAATTCGCCTATTGCATTGAGCTGTGTTTCCAAAGCTTGATCAAATGTGTGTATATCGATAGATGGGATTGGCTCACCGATTTAAAAAGAGAAATTTTGTGAATGGATATGTGAATATATTGCAAAAAATGACTTTTTTGAACTATCCAACATTATTAGTTATCGTGATAATGTGATAGTCACAAATCGTTGCATTATATCTTAAATAATACTATGGTTTCGGGTTTATTAACTGAAAATCTATTTTGAGGATAGTCTGTCGTTTACGATTGAAATAAAGAAAGAGATATAGCAAACATCACATGGTGAAAGAAACGAAAGAGCTTAGGTTTCCTTAGAAAGAGAGCTAGTTAAACAGATACATGTAGACCAAGAACAGCTGTAAATCTTTTATTAACAAAAGACAAGTGCAAGGAGGTGGCTCCCTCAATCAATGCAGCCGCAGATGGTTCACAAAGTGTGCGGCGCATAGCAAAAGATATGCTGAGTGGCGGTGAGTCTTTTTAACACCGAGATTTGGTGCCCAGTTTGAATATCAAAGCCGGCCTTGGCTCTGGTAAGTATTTGTTAGACTCTCTGAATAGTGCAATAGTTCAATAGTGCCCCATAGTGAACAGCAGTTTCTGTCCATTATAACCCGTGAATAAAGATTCTACAGACAATCAATAAAAATTGACGCTAAAATATGCGGTGGCATCTGCAGCGCTTGATTAGAAATTATGCATTTGAATGAAAAGGATGAACAATTAACAGTGAATTATATTTAGATCAAATTTCAATGAATAATAAATCAAAAAAAATATTAGATTAAATTTGAGATAATAAAACAAAAGAAAGTCAAGTTATACATACAAGATTAAGGATGAAAATCCTCAATTTAACAACAAGATGCAAAAGATTCATAAACTAAGCTGCAGAAAGCTGTGTAGAAGGAAGCCGTATAATATAACATAATTTTGACTTTAGTTCCCATGTAGTGATCTATTATTAGTTATGTAGTTCATAAACAACCATTTCCAGGTGGAAGATAAAATATAATGCCTCTCTCTGAAGAGTCATTTATTATAATCTTTTACCCATCGCATTAATCATAGAAAACAATTAATTGATTGTAATCACAATCTTTAATGTGAAGCCAAAGTCAAAGATGTTAGGATTCTGAAAATAATGAAACTTATGAAACTTATCTTTAATTTTCACATCTTCCACATGCCTTCATGAAGGATATTAAACTTGTCAGTGGTTTCTTTTTTTGACCATAACAAAAAAATGCATTCCATATAAATCAGTGCTATATCATCTACTTGAATATATGGCTTTCAATCTTGTATTTCGCAACTTTTTGATATGCAACTTATACAATATAAACTCATCATGGATTGATGTAAACGAAATTATATACCAGTCACCTATGATAGTGGGTGAGCGATTGACCGAGCGAATGAATAGGCTTTGCTTCTTTTCTTTTCTTTTTTTTTTATTATTCAAATATATTGATGCTGTGTTGTAGCGAAACTTCAGAAGATCTCAAGGTGCTTAGACTAGCATCAGCTAATGTCATTAATTTTAACATATGATGTGAATGCAAAGTGAGTAAAAAGCAATACTGCATTGTTTGAAACAATGTAAAGAAAATTGCACTAATGTTGAGTGGTAAGACCCATACTTTAACCCCGTATCACAATATAAATAGCAGTGAATTTTACTCAGTGATACTTTTTCCGAGAAGAAAAGAAAATGAAATCAGAGAAAAATAAAACAATGCAAGTGATATTTAACCGAAAACTGAAGGGTGTTTTAGTTCTTTTGCAGAAATGCTTTGTCAATACCTCAATGAAAAGTAAAAATGGTGAACAAAATTGTAAGAGAAGGCTGGGAAGATAATATAATTATATTGTTGAACACATTATTTGCACACACATACTTACCCAAAGATAGAAACACTATACTCTATCTTATATATCTTGTTCTTTCAGAAATGGTTATATCCTATTATTAGAATCAAACACTCTCTAAAAATCAGAGAATTTGTCACGAGTATCTCTCTGGTGAGGGTAGATTACTGTTCACTTCTTTTTCGTTTACATATTAAAAATGTAAGATTTTCAAACCTTCAAGATTTGGGGCGGCAGCCTGTTGGGTCTATGTTGAATATGCTAACTAGCCAATAAACTGAAAGATGTGACATGAGATGACGTGACTACATTCAATATTTGTATCAAATTCCAAATAAATACTATACAAGGTATCCACAGATAGAGCTTTACTTCACTTTCACCCCCAGTAAACTGTGGCTCATGCCTAATCTGTAATAATGAATAAAAGAATCAGCTTAACAACCTGGTCTCTGGCTAAATATTAAAAAGATGGAGTAAAGTAGACTGACCCAGAGAAGTAAAGAAGTATGCGGAATAAAGCATACAAGAGAAGAAGTGGTAAAAAAGGGAAACAAGTGAAGAAAGAAGTAAGGAAACAGGGAAACAAAGGAACAAAGGAACATGAAGACAAAGGAGAAATGGAAGAAAAGTAACAAGCATATCTAAACATAGCTCGTCAATAGAGTTCTAAGGTATATAAATCTCGGGTATGGCAAAAAATTTCTGTTGTGTATGGTTTTCTTATCATCCAATATGTCGCCTTTGTCACAGTGCCTCAAACCTTAGACCCTTTATGGCGCCGCATGCAATAGTGCCATGTATTCCATGCAGCCTAAGCAGCTTTTGACATAATTTTGCCGCACATACCTTGACTATTATATTTATAATATTATCTTTTTTCAACAAATGTGTTGAAACCCTAAATGCTATGACTATAATCAATAAGACCAATTAAATTGTACTTCTCCTGTTACCCGTACATCATTTCATCCATTTATCCATTCGACAATCGTTCAACTTTTTTAAAAAAAGTTTATTGTCTTTAAAGTTCCTTATCAAACAAACAAATAGTTATAGAACGTGGAGATATTTTTTTCAATAACCAAGATAGGTTCATTGTTCAGTTTACGTTCATGTCCATATGTGCTGATTGTTCTTATCAGAGATGGTCATCTTAAACCTATATCTTATTTGATATGATATAATGTTTTGATAATGTTGATGGAAGCAGATATCAGAAAAAACATTTATTATTCATTGTTGAATTTGCAAATACTTAATGACCACCCTCTATCTATCCTTACCTGCCATATTTATTATATCTTTAAACATTGACATTGTCTAAGAGTAGCTTTTTTTATTAAATTGAAGGTATAATCAAAGAGTTTAGCCATTCATAAATAAAATAAATAAGCGTCATATTAATGGATAACCAACTACTCCAAATAAAATTCGATGTTTATTTGATCACGGGAAATACCTAGACGGCTCTTAAAATTAGATAATAAAAATCAGATAAGAACAATACAGTGTTGATGAGAGTACGATACTAGCTTTCTCTTGAGTTTATTTCTCTCGTATAAATAGGCGAAGAAACAGTTAAACAGATTGTCATTATTATGATGATGATGATTATCTGAGCAAAGTTTAATCTATCTACTACTCAATTAGAGAGTTGTGGCTTAATCAATTTCAGGGGGTGAGAAAAAAATAGCTCAAGATAATTAAGGTATTACATTTTAGATGTACGTCTTGAAGAAGCATATTTCATCATTTGGAAATTATCACAACCAATATGGTTATTAATAATCTTACAAAGCGCCGTTAAGGAGGCTTCTATATTTCAACTATTCGTATTTGTATGTAGATTGAGTCAATATTTCTATGGAAAAGCTTTGGAGCTTCTTTCTTTATTTTTGTTCACTCTACTGACCCTCCCTAATTGTTCATTGTTAGTCTACTCAAATATTTACTATTAATGAACTCAACCAAACGCACTTCACTGCCCAAACAACTAACTTTGTATACTAGATTGTGTTTCTGATTTGTCAGTATATAAAAAATTGATTATTAATATTTATAATGTATTTATGTAATTTATTTTGAAGGTGTGTGTGCGTATGCACCTAAGCACTATTTCCTCCAAACTAGGCTGCGGCTCCTTTGTGGTTCATTCTTAGTCTGGAGCTGCAGACCAAACTCACTTGCATATTAGCTTCATTGTCACATCTCTAAATGGTACCCTCTTTGTTCTTTTAAAGCTGCAGTTTTGAGCCTTTACTAAATTTTTATTATTTATTGTATCTTTTGGTTGTCCTCGCTATTAGACATTATTCACATAATGTTTTTCTGGCTACAGATAACATCCACTGCTACCGAAAACTGTACAGTTTCATGATTGAATTTGGGTATGTACTATTCCCCTTTCGTGTCAATGATCAGCAACTCGTGGATGCAGGCAGGATATATAGCAGTGTAAAAACGAACGTCGTTTTAATATTACTTGTTAATAAGGTCAATTTATACACAGATAAGGAGTTTCGGGGCATATTCTCCAAATGTAGTAGTATCTGTTATAATAGCGCTAGACATTAGTTTCAAATTCTGTGAATTAAAAACGTACGTATTAACATCTTTTGTATATAGCGCAAAGAACAACAGCAGAACCTCCAACATTTCATCTTATATCTGATAAAGATATATTACAATAGATTTTGTGAAAGGAGATTAGGTGAACCCTTTCCAAAGCTATTTGTTTGGTTTGTTGGAAATTGATATTGATCATAATTCAGTAACATTGGAAGCGATATAATTATAATATGATTACTCTGTACTTCAAATGTACTATATATGAGCTTGAAACAGCACTAGGCTGGCAGTGATATATTTGACATTGGGAAGGAGTCTGTGATGATTTAAATCAATAGTTAAGCGAAGCCTTTTAATGTGCGGCTTTCACAGGAACAAGAAAGAAAAATATCAGAAAAAAAGGGAGAGAATGAAAAAGAAAATGTAGTAGTTTAATATATGCCACACAATAAAGCTTGTAAATTTATAATTCAATCCAGATGAGTTTCATATTAATTTTAGTATAACTGAGACTCTTATGGCCAAATCAACTGATTCACATAACACTTATCCTCAGCGCACGGAGTATCAAAGAGAACACTTTAGGTCCTCGATTTGAATCCAATTCATTACAAGAATAACTCCTGAATGTATAAACTGCCCAAGTGTCTACTTGATTGTACACACTTTCTCACCACAGCTAATTAGGATCTTTTCCATTTCGGGAAATTTGATTAAACTACCATAAAATTTTAATTTTAATTTCATTATCAACAAGCAGATGAACACATAGATATTACGAGCATACTTTCAGGGGGTGTGCTAGAGGATGTACTGATTATTTGATTCAAAGAACGAAATTTATTGTGCATCAATACAATAATTTAAACACATTTAGTTCATTCTCTGGAAAGAAGCAAAAAAGAGTTTTATATTTTTTTCGTTTCTGCTTTTAGGTATAGTCTATAGATAACTCAAAGTTTTCTGAAAACCGCTTTTCTGTATAACAGATATGTATATATGAATGAGGCTTACTGCCAGCTTCCACCAATACCCGTCACTTCTACTGTGCTCTGATGGGCTTGCGTACTCAGTTTCAAGTTTCAGTGGCCAAATTCTTAAGCTGCAGGCTCCTTACCGCCTTTTTCTCAGCACCTGTCAGCTCCTTTCACCACAGCTTACATTCATAAATATAAAAGATCTTCACATTTGTAAGTTCTAGACAGTAGCCAACTGGATATATTATGATAAATTGCTGTGATTAGCGCTGTGCTGCCCCATATAAGGAAATGATATCGGGAGCCTATACGTATATCAGTATAGTGTAAACAAAGACACTGTCATTTTTCTACTGGTCTTGCATCTTCAAATATTGATATTTTAGTGACGATTTTAAAGAATTATTTTGTTTATGTACTATCAACTTTTATATCTATTAGTACAGTCAATTTAAATTATATACATATATATATAAATAAAGATCTGCTTAAGTTATAACAAACAGACCAGTTAGAACAATTAATCATTTCGAAGCGCTTATTTGGTTCTAAAATAAATAACTATTTCCCACATATTACTCAAATTTCTATAATTTTAATTTTTTGTTTTCATCAAAAGATTTCCGGTTTCACTTTCAGGCACTGGATTTACGTTAAAGGGGATATTGGGAACTGAATTAATAAAGTCAATTTGTTAATTTTGATATACTTTTAATGGTAATTTACAGGATATCAAAGTCTCGTCAGGTTAAAACGTGGGCTGTGCCAACACTTACATAATATATTACGTGATGATTCTAGTGATCTTAACCTCGGTGAGTCCACAAAACAAATATAATATCATTAATATGCACAGCTACTACTATTATTCTTATCGTGAAGCTCTTAGCACTCAAATAATTTAGGAGTTTTTCATAATCTATTTCTGGTCTAAATTGCTAATAGACTGAGTAAATTTCAATTTCGTTATTAAGCTGAACACAAAAAAATTACATAGATTCAAATAATAATTTACGGTCATCACTTGTGCTAACATTTTCTTATCAGTAAAAACTTTATCTTCTCTAAGTTTTCTTTTCTTTTGTTGTCTTTTTTTCTTACTTTTGTAATTTAAAAATATTTAAAGATGAAATCTAGACTATCGTACAAAGCATATCAATTTTTACAGACCCCTTTTGCCTTTACAAACATTGTAATTTTGTAAATATTTGGAGTTTCTGTAAGAAAGCAATAACTGTTATTGTATAGGAAAGTAATAAGAAGTTGGTTCAGCAAATGTGGTAAATAAGATATAATATATTAGCCTTATCACTTGGCTTAACAATTTTTACACAGGTTTATTATAACTAGCAATATCTCTAACTTATATCAAATATGAATTAAGTTTTTTACCAAACATGTAGACTCATTTCTCATATTTTCTGTTTATTTATGAGCAATTTTACTTTTCTGTCGTAGCGAAATATTACTGAAAAAAGAAAAAAACTACCAGTGTTATTGTGAATATTTTCTAATGTGAGTCTCTATGTTTAATAGTTGTTCTTTTCTTTTAATGTGATTGTGTTTGTTTTATTTTCAAGCTAATAAAGTGGTGTACTGTGCTGTGTGTGTTACAGTGTGCGGTGCCCTATAACGTATTTTCATGCTGTTGGTTAATAATGTCCTCCAAAAATTTGATCTGCACTGCTGACATTTGTTTGAAAAGGAGAGATCCTTAAAACTGCAGAGGGTATCATTATTGTGGCCCATTATTCTACAATAGAAATTTCAAATATCTTTCAAACATTTATGTTGCTTGGATATTATTGAATTTAATCATTTCAGCTATTAGATACAATTTTATTATTACTAGTTTTTCATTGCTATATACATATATAGCTGACAGATATGATAGACACTAAGCACCAAATAAGAGGAAATGTACATAAGAGAATAACAGAAAGCAAAGGCGCAACGATTTAAATATTAAAATATAATAAATCAACAGAGACTATGTGAAAATGTTTTGTTTTTCCCTTATCTTTCCTTTATTTCTCTAGCAGACCAAAAACTCGAAATGGAGTCATGTATATATATCTATGTCAAGTTCAATATTTTTTTTATATTAAAAGAAAATTTCCTAGTATAGACAAATACAAAGTATGTAGATTCAGAAGGAGCACTAAACTGCAAGAAAAGTTGGTACCGCATTTCATACTGGCAATTATGAATATAAAGAAGGGCGCACATTGATAACACCAAGTGAACACACGGGTCAAAAGGCGAGCGAGTACACGGGAAAGGTAAAAGTGCGTTACAATTGAAACCGCCTGACGCGTAATTTTACGTTTATCTCTCCTGTACATCCTTCCAAAACTAGATAGATACCTTTGAGAAATAAAATGACAAAAAGTAATCAATTTTCCTTACAGTTCCGTATATGGTAATAGGTGAAAGGAGATGTTGAAAATCATATAAAAAAATGTATACCTACAGAAAACATTTAGTTCCTTAATCAACATGCTTGATGATAATTCACAAGTAAGAAATGAGAAAATGAAAATGATAGGTTCTTTATCTCTTTTTTTTACCCCTTTTTTATTTCTTTTTGGGAACGCAAAGTCTAATCAGTTTCATATGACTTCAATTTTCGATAATCTCTAAGTTGCACATTTATGTTAAAATATATGGTAAAAAGGTATTGCTAGCTCGGTAACCTAACAGCCACATGAGTTCGGAGTGATTTACCTTACGAGAGAAAGTTTTTTAGAGCTGTTGTTATTAATTTTTAAAAAGCCGCTGACTTTAATGGCTCGTGTTTCTAAATAATTAATGGCTGTTAGTGATAGCCAGAGACCATTATATCTTTTTGCAAAAGCAAGCTAAAGTAGTCTATCTCCTGATTAAAATGGAATGTTTTGTTACACATTGGGCCTTTCTTAGTTTCAGATGATTTTAAATAAATAATACGAAATTCGTTTCAATAGAAGACAAGCAAAAAAGATGAGCAAAATGAAGTAAAAGGAAGTAAGCGCTTAGATAATAGGGGACAAATCATAAACCTGGACATCAATAATTTACAATACCAACATATGCTAATTAATTCCTTCAAAGAGTAAATTCATTTATGATTAAATTCGAGAGGTTGTATTGTATTATTTGTGTACCTTAATACTCTGAAATTTGAGGTTAAATCGAAACTTAATAGAACCTTCCGATGAGTATTGTAAATCGAATATGTTTTAGAATTCTGAGCACATAGTTTTCACTTACGCCTGTCATCTTATTTTTTCATTTTCTTCCATGTCAAGGGTGGTAATTGTTTTATGAATATGAGAAGAAAGAAAATCTCATTTTTATATTTGAAACTCACAAAGGTTCTAAGATGTTGTTTGTAATGCACCTAAAGAAATATTCCATAAAAATGTAATTGAGCTTACTGTTGACCTTTGTAACTGCGAATATAACAATAAAGCTAAAACTTTTATATGTTTCTCATTTGTTGTCCTTGGAAGATTTTCTATCTGTCGTTGTTTTCTTTATTTCATTCACCATAGGTATGATGGCTGGTCCTGATAGATTCTTACATATCCCAAAACGGACAACAAGTAATCATACGTCTTTGTCTACATGTCTCTTGTTATGAGATGTGAGCTTTAGTCCAAACCGCAACTAAGAACACTAGAAGTACATATCTGTGTGGAGCCGCTATCGCTTCAACTGGTGTAAGAATTAGTCCCCTAGATTGACTATAACTATGTGCCTAGTAATAAATAGGACATATGGGTCTCACATTGTTGGGGTATGTTAAGTTGCAAGTGTGTCTAGTAGTTTTTTTCCTACTGTCTGAGATAAGCTGATGGCTAAGGAGCACACGGGCGGGAGAGCTCCATCTATAGCCAAGAGGATTTCTGAGCGCGAGGTAAAAAAGGAGAAGCCAACATTTTCGTGGGCCGCAATGCGTGGGCCACGATGAACTGTTACAACCAAGTGAATATATATACAAGCCTGTGTGATTGTCTCTTCCGCGAGCCTCTCAACGTAGGCCGCAGAGCATATTGTAGATAAAATGGACAACTCAATGCCACAGTAGTATTTAGTTGACGCTGGTTTTGTACACAGCAAAAATTTGTTTGAAATTGGCACTGAAGCATACTTGGTGAGTCAACTGGTGTATCATAGGGCAGCGTTCCCCTCTGCTGGATTGTCATGTCCACCAGGTCAGGCATATGATATTATGATGATCTATGTGAGTTGCGAGCTTGTAACTAGATGAACTGCAAATTGGCCTATATATGAAATATAAACTATGCAACTATGCTAGAAGACCTGATAATGCATTTATTGTTCTTGGATGGATTAAACAAATTACGATTAGTGATGGTATTAAGATTATTGATGGTGATCATCGTCCCATATTATACGAAATTTGATTTAAATTAATCTCATACTGGATTATATTGAGCCTTTCTATTTTGTCTCTACAACCCATCACTGTTGAGGAATAAAACGTTCCCTAGAAGAGTATCACTAGCAAGGGAGTTCAACTTGGGGTTCCGTTTCAAAGGTTTATGGCTTATACGTTTAATAATCAAATATTATATTACTCCGAGTTATTCTAGAATTGCCCCGTTCTCTTCCTTTAGTTTTCACCTCTATTCTTATCAATTTCTTTCTGTTTTCTCTGCAATAGAGCTACCATGAGCAACTAGTATGTAAAAATTGCTGTCAAAGCCATGCATGTAAAAGTTATTATTGTAAACTACTGTAAAACATAGTTATTGACTTTATTTTCCAAAATAACAGTATTGCAAGTGGGTTTGATTCAACGTTAATTGTAGTGGTAATGTATATTGCATTAATCAATCGATACACTGTCAGAAAGAAAATAAAAGAAGAAGTAAGATGGTTCCATCAAGCCTTATCTGAAAAAAAAAAGTGCAATGCCCTCTTCCTTTTAATATTGACTCTGGTGATATACAAAATAAGGTACTTAAATTGTTTGATAAATTTTTGGTCCTACTGCCAATTTAATAACAATAAAAGAAACAATTAAGAAATATTTTTTGTACATATTTCTTATTTACTTTAAATGAAAAACAAAAAAAAATTGGGGTATTTTAATTAGAATTATAACTATTATAATTTTTCTTACGTCTGACTGGGGTAATTCTTGCTTTAATTACTATTGTCTATAATATATATTTAAGTGTTAATACATATATTTGGCGTATTATAGCAAATGTAATATAATTATAATACAGAGTGGTAATAATATAATAGTTATGATCATATTGTAATGTGACAGTAGTTATTTTATGAAAAACTTGACATCCTTTTAGGAAACTTGGGATCACGTAATTTAGAGAGAGACCTAACCATTTTATCACCATATAACCTGTGAGAAATATTATCATATTATCTTCAGTCAATAATAACTTATCTGAAACAGGACAGTGAACAAAGAATTGATTATAATATTTTTTAGTTCATTGCTTTAATAACATAAATGACAAATTAATACATCTTTTTTTATCTCCGCTCAACAATGAAATTTAGGGACCAAAGCAAAGATGCTACTTAAGAAAATATACGTGGTGGGGGTTTTAAAGTATTCATTTACCATTCCCTATGACAGAATAACTGATAAATAGATTCCTTACATTGTATCTTTTTATTTTTTGATATATGTATACATGTGTGATCTCAGAAAATCTCGCAACATAGAGAAGAAGCTTCTGTCAAATGAAAGTTTTCTCCTCATAACTGAAAGAAAAAAGAATTTTTTTTTATTTGTGAATCATTTAGGTTAATCATCCTTCTTTGTATGAAGTTTCCATAGAATAAATATATTTTAACCCTAATAAACAAAGCAATGATAAGAAATAAATAAAATCAGAAAAATTAAAAACATGAACCTCGTGAGGTTATAAAGAGGTTTAACTCATCTCACATGAGTTAAACTACAACTGGAAAACTTAAAGATCAAACAGCTATTTGAAATTCAGCAATGATAATAATAATATACAAACCAAGCTCAAATGCGCTTGATTGCTCTGACAAAAGACATGCAGCCCTTCCAATAGTATTACTCCACGACACGATGGGTGTACAAAACCAAATCTAGTAAAAATACAAACATGAGGATGGGGTATAAACAATTCGGTAAATATGGTAAAAATATGAAGAAGAAAAAAAACCAGCCAATAGCTGAGAAGCACGGTCTTCTTTTATGTCAGTGCTTTCTTATCTGATCAAAAACTCCTTTCTGTAAAAGACATATTAGATATAGTCACATATTTTATTGCTTGATCTATCTCCATTCCCATGGGGCGAATGAATTTTCGCAGATATGCAGTATAACTACCAAGATACCAATGATTTTAATGATTAAAAAGAAAATCAATGTAATAGTGTATATACGCATATTAATGCACTTCAAGTACCCTGGTGCTTGTATTAGAATCCTCTAGTCAATATATACCAGAGTATATATACCTTTGACTACCTCTTTTGACAAGTGAATCACAATATGTGCACATAATATGCATTTTATACAGCTTACTACATATGAGCTGAAATATAAAGTAAGAGAATTTGCATTCTATACAGTGTCATGCATATATTTCCTTGTTGAATATGTGATAGAATTTTTTGCTTACACTAGTAAGAGCAGTATTATTTTTGATGTTCACCATGCCAGTAAAAGCTAGTGTTATCAGAGCCAGAGTAAGGATATGTACATATCTGCATCCTTATGCTTTATATTGCATTTATGTGCAGATATGTGCGTAGATGAGAGTCATTCTCAGAAAATGATAAATCTATAGACACATGAAAACATAATTGCTTCACCAAGTTTTAAAGTTTTAGTAGTTGCATACAGATATAATCACAAGGCACACCCTAGTTAGGCTGTCTTTTTTAGCAACTTCAAAAAGATTATTGTGTCATTGTTTTACAGCAGTACAATAAAATTTAAAGTTTTCGCTCTAATATGAGTAGAAATTTCGCAAAAATGCGAATTCGCAACTGTGAATTTATTACAATGAAAATATTATACTATAGAATTGTGACAATTTTCTTAGATTCTAATCGTGGATATTAGCATATTTAATATATTTGCTATTTTTTATTTTGCTTTATCTTTTAAACTTTTTCAGTTTTTTATATTCTCTATTTATCTTCTCATACAAATAAGCTTCTGCACCACATTAAACTTTATTTGCACCTGAAATTTATGCATCAATTAGTATATGTAAAAATCGTTGTCAGTTCACAATGATTGCCATTATCTTGGAGAATGACATATCTAGTTGCTTTGCGTTCTTTTGTTGAAGTTGTATCTTTTTCATATTTGCGCATAGAGTACAGAAACTGAGTACTAGGAGTAGCTGTACAGCTGTACAGCAGTACTAGTGCCTCAGGTTAAAAGCTTAAATTGTAGTATAGAATTGTGATACGTTTCTGCTAGATTGTAATCTGGTTTCATCTTTCTTCTATACTTCCATTGACATATATATATATATCCTCATCTCCCATGTTATCTTCATTTTGTTTAATCGAAATTTTTAAGTTTTATTTTTCTTTTTTTTTTTTAACTTCAACTCTTCATAACTATTAATTATAAGACAGTCTCGTGTTTACCCTCTTCAATTAATAGCCTTTGATTATCAATTCTTTTTTACTATCATCTATAAAATATCACATATACCACTATACCACGCATAGGTGAAAAAAAAAATACTAAAAAAGAAATATCAAATTATATATAAATTCTTTGAAAATATATAAATCACATATAGAATAGCTAGCTTACATATTGCCAGGCGCACACATAAAAAGCAATAAATAAAATATAAATACACCACACAATACTATTCAAACACACACACACATCTTTAAAATGTCAAAAAGATCATCATCCACAGGTTCATCGGACTATTTAAATTTAGCTCACCAATTTTTAGACGATAATTTTATTTGTCAAAGTAGGTCAGATCCATTCAACAAGTTACCATTCGTCTTTAACGATGATATGATTAACTATTCTGTTAATGTTCCAAGAACTGTTGATTATTTTTCATATGATTTAACTGAAGAACAGCTTTTCAGATGTTGGAGAGCTGTTCATTTAAATAATTTTATGAAACCATACGAATTAACCAATATCTGCTCTTTAAGAAACTTGAATCAATTTGATTACTCTTTTAACAGGGTTGAAGATATTATGTTATTATTACCATGCACATCATCAATTAGATTAGAAAATGCTAGTTGGAGAGGTTGGATGAAGAAGATGAAGAAGATTCCAGAATTAGAACCATCAAAGATCAACTGGCACAAAGAAAATGATATTACTTGGTTATATGGTCCATTAATTACAGAAAATGAAGAAAGTCATTTGAACTCTCCATCTAAGGCTTATTTCAAAAAAGATGAATTATCTATTAAAAAATTGAAACAAAAATTATTATCTCAACCACAAGTCCCAGCACAACCAGAAAAAGAACAATCTTCTATTGTTGCTACTCCAATTCAAACTGAGAATGTTGTAATTGACGATATGGATACCTCAGATGATGACGATTCTTCCTCTATTGGTTCAGCAGACTCTCCAAAAGTTTCATCTGAATCATCTCCAAGAAGTAGAACTTCATCATTAACTTCATTGAGTTCTATTGATTCTGAATGTCTTTCTGTTATGAGCTATGGTTCTTGGACTGGTGAAAGTTCAATCAAGTCCTCTTCTAATAACTTAAGTCTTACAAAAAAGACATCAAAGTCAATTTTAAAGAAACAAATTAAGTATTCAAAAAAATTTAATTTAGAAAAAAGAGTTTCTTTCAGTTGTGAAATTGAAAGAAGAGAAATTATTGGTCACAACATTTTTGATTATTCATATGTTGTTGACATGTAATTTCTTACACTCTATTTCTTATTTGCTATGATTACTTAATGACATTCTCTTTTTTATTTATTTCAATGACGGACATCTTCTTACTTATTCTTTATTAGAACTATTTTCTTTTGTACAATTTCTATTATATTTCATCAATAATTTTATAAACATTTTTTTATCCACTGGGTTTACTCATTATTTATTATTATTATTCACTTCTTTTTTGATTATTTTCTTGTTCATTTACATCTACCTCATTTTAATTTAAATTTGTTTTAATCGTTCTCTCCTTATTTATTATTATTCTTCTTTTTTTTCTTTTAGGTTCTATATTACTTTTTTTTTTACTGGGTTTGGTTTATATATATCTTTTAAACAGGGTTTAAATTTATTGTCGATATTTATTCTACTATTATTTTCTGTTCACCTTAAAAAGATTACATTTTTTGCGATTTACTTTTTTTAATAGCATTTTTATATTTTTTTAATAATAATATTTAATTCATATTAATTAATTCTTAAATTATTATATAAATTAAACTAGACGTATAAAATATCTAAATGAATAAAAAACGAGTTATAGTGTTATTTTAAGTTACTAATAGTTGGTATGTATAGACATTATTTTTTTATCTTTTAGTTGCGGGGTTCAAAGAAAAAAATGTAAGCATTTGTACTGATATACGAGATAACATAGATCGCATACTAAGTCTAAGAGTTGTGTCTTTATCTTAGCCAGCTTTAATTATGCCTCTATTGTGGAACCGGATCAGAACTTTGCCTCATACAAAAGATTTGGAAAAAGTTTAAATGTATGTATGCATATTCATAAACTACGAACATACGTTTAGAAGTAAGTAAATACTAATATAACTATGAGATTAGTTACTTATTACATTCAGATTTTTTATTTTTATACATTATATAACTGGTAATTTAAAGATAGGGAGACACACTCTCGGAGCTGTTAACTCGTATGTTTAATTGATCTATGTTTGTCTTAGAGACTTAGACAAAAATACAGTTTACTGACAGTGAATGTTATTTTACAGTGGGTATTAGTAACACAGCGTTGTAATAACATTAAATATACTAGGCAAATACTGTTCTGAGTGATCATATGTGTAGTTGTAACAATGTTCTAGGTACTATCTTATTTTATTTTACGCTGTAAGAGACATAAGCACAGTTTAAGATAACAAGATAGGACAATTACAAATACCTGATAGTTTATCTTTACTGATTGATAATAATCAAGAAGTTGCTCTCTAAGATATCATTATGACTTCGCTGAAACAGCAAGAATGACAACTATCCCTAACGGCACTGTGTACTAACTTTTCTTTGCTTGAGAGAAATGAATCATCTTGCGTACATACACCATATCACACGTTTGAAATTTAAGTTATCGAGCTATCAAGCTACTTCAAGTAAATTGGAATAAAAAGCCGCATAAAGATTTGAATGCGCGTAGGGCTACGAAATGGTAAAGCGAGCTGTGGGTGCAGCTGTAGGTGCAGCTTCTCTTAAAACTGGGCCGCGGTGAAATCAGCAAGGAGCTCAGTAGGTGTGTATATAATATGTATACAAATCAGTATATGTATATCAGTCAGTATAAGCAAGATCAGCACAGGGTAAACTAAAAGGCAACGGCGTAGTACTCGGCGGAGAGTACAAACATCAGGAGAGCGAATGGGGAGTGCGTGGTGTGTAGTCTCGTGTCCTGTTGGGCCGCTTCATGGGAATCACGCGGGAAAGGAAAGGCCGCACACACACGCACACCCATCCTCATAAGAACATCATCTACAGCTAAAAAAGCTGCCAAGAGACTTGCGGCCTAATTGAGATCTTGCTGTTCTGCGTATCTGGCCAACGGCTGCCATCCCTCTCTAGCCAGGTTAGTATAAATGATATATATGACAGATGTTAGATATAGATTCCATCTGTGGTGGTCATTATTGCTTGTTGCCGTACTTTACTGCACTTTGGAAGCATTTTATTTCCTGTGGGGCCGACACTTCAGTTGTCTGGAATAGACCTGGATAGAAGCATCTGCTAAGAGTGTTTCCCCACACGGATGGGTGCTTGCCCCGCAGGTGGGTGTAACAGCCACACGGCCTTGCCTCTCCTGTGCCCCGTTTTCTTGTTCCGCCAAGGATGCTCCATTCACTGAGCGCAGACTGCGATGATGCGCGTCATTACAGAGACCAAAGTGGCACCATATATGTAGATACCTAATATATTGATATATATATTCATATATATATTTAGGCATCATACTGTTTCAGGTGGAGAAAGACTGAGGGCGAGGGGAAGACAGGATGTCAAGATTCGAACTCCGAATAATTGAGTAGTGTGTTATGTGTAGTTGAAGGTATACACATACGACTTGTGTAAGTAGAATAAATAATAAAGTATATTGAACGATTATAAGAATGGAGAACATAAATAAAGTCATCCACCTCCATCCACATAACTTGTCTCCAATTTTTTGTTGATGATCAGATTTTCAATCATCATCGGTGCAAAATTCGAACTATATAAAGAGCATCCACATATCGCTCATTATCTTGGTCTTTCCGACAATATAGAAATTGCAACATACGAGGACAATATAAGTGTAATAAACGGTATGAATAATCGTCTTATATTTATCCTTCCTTAGCTGGATTAACTATATTGTCTTGTCAGTATAGTAACGATGGTAATCTCGGGAAAAAACAAAAGTATGTATCATCATTATTCTCCAAAGTGGTGCTGGGTTCCGCAGAAAGAAAGAAAAAAATGAATGTGGTCATCATTAACATCTATGTTTAATGATTTTGTGGAGCTATAACTAGTACAATAATAAAATATAAAAGAGAACAATGGCAAAAAAGTATAGATGTTGTTTAATTCTATTGTTCTTATTGTATTTACAGATCAGCAGGGAAACAAATCTAAGTGGGGATAGTGGTAAACTAACGTAAAAACTGATTATTTTCCTACCCCAGTAATAAGCTCAAAAAATGCCAATTCGTTTTATGTAACTATTAATATATTGTGGTGTTATTATTTAAAAGCATTATCGTGCTAGGAAATCACGAAGATTCAGATCCGAATTGTAAAACATATCAACTTTTTCTTTCTGTTTCACTTTCTCTAACTTGACTCACTTGTCACCGTTTGAGGAAATCGGATGTTAGAAATATTGAAGGTACAGTAATAATATCAAGTTCCAGACCCTTTTAATTTCTTATGTGTGTATAAACGTATTTTAAAAATCGATTTTCTTAAGGTGTTGTCGTTGTTTCCTATCATTCATTAGCATTGAGATCGAGTCACATTTCTACAGAGTGATCAGTTTTTCATGCATAAAACAATATTTCCCCGATTTATGCATGTAAGAGAAGGAACTATACCGCACGTTAATTCAAAATGTAAATTGTGTGATAATTGCACCACCATATATTAAAATCTATAATAACAATGAATTTATGTAATAAAATATTGTGAATTTGATGTATAATTACTGTTGGGATCGTATAAATTTGATTTTAATTTTAATATTTGAAAAATTACTTAAATCGTTTAAATTATTAAATAAACATTTTCATTCATAATATTATTTAATTTATTATCCGATCTATTCTATCATTTTTTAAGATTTTAAAAATTTATGAAAATTAAATGCTTATATCCGACTGACACACAAGACAAATTTATACTATTTTATTTATTTATTGTTTATTATTTATTTCCTACTTTTGTTTCATTCTGTTTTTTTTAATATGAATTGATTGCATACAATAATTTAATCAATAAGCGGGTTTGTTGTAATGTAAGGACTTGGAAATGCTTATACATTTTGTCTTTTTTTTATTTTTCATTGCATTTTGAAAAGCGAAAACAAAAAAAAATCACTCCATTAAATAAATTAACTGCGGTAGTGTAGTGTGGAGGTGGTATACGATACGCATATCATATAAGCTACTACTATATTTAATATAATTCTAACGTTTATTAACCACAAATCACTTTACGCTTCTCTATTTTCTAGTTTATTTATTACAATTTAATCAGTTCACTTATTGATTTTGGCTTTTACATTTTAAATAAGTAAATGCAACTAAACTTACATCAGTATTACGCTTTGCTAATTCTTTGTAATTCTTTTTTTATTTTTTTATTAATTTATTTATTTTCTTTCTGTTTTTGTTTCTGCTATCATAAGCCTCACTCAGGAACATAATATGAAAAGAAATTTTGAAAATCAACCGTTCTGGAAAAGAACAGTAAAGAAAAAAATTATTTAGATCTATTTTCATATTGTCTTAGGACAATTAATTTGAATTGAGCCGCAATCAGACAAGGGTCTCCATTTTTCATTGAGTGAATCACTTGTGTATTCATGAATACAAACAGTTCCTCATATTTAATTTTGTATACCTGAGCCTCAGTGATTCAATTCTGAGCCTCTTTCCTTGATTCTTGATTCTTTCTTTTTGTTTTCGCTTAAAAACGTTAAAATTAGTAAACCATGAATAAATCGATACCATTCCATAAACCAAAAAAGAAAAAAAAAATAAGAATATATACATTTATTTATATTTTAATTTTGACATTTGACATTGGATATGATATGAATAAAAGGGAGAAATAAAAAGAAAAAGAAAAGAAGTTAATTGTAATTTTGTCATTAAAATAAGAGATGTTTAATTATAGATATATGCATATCAACACCTGTCCGAAGATAGGAAAGCATGCAAAAATTAGCGAATTTTTACAGATCTTTTTTTTTCTAGAAAGCTATTATAATTTAAAAATAGGTGTTTCAGCATGAATGAACACAGTTACAGCAATTAAATATAAGATTAAATACAAGATGACAATTAAAAAAGGTTCAAAATATACAATACATTTTATAAACAGCAATTATGAAAAACGGGAAAGGGTAATTTCACAATACATTTAAAATTATATGAATCATAATTGAACATACAGCTATTTAGAAATTGTACATTTCCATGAAGTTCTCTGTGTGAATCTTAACGTCAAGTGTTTGTCTTCTACTCGCGGTGCAGGTTGCAGAGATTTATAGAGAAGCTATTGAAAAGCCATGGAAAATAACGGCGCTATTCTGTATCCTGGCTATTATCATGTCTCATGCGCTTTCAATCTTCAGGGCCTTTCTGCCCTCCCCACATGCACGGCTTTGGCGAGAGAATTGCTCCGCACCGCTGTTCTGATCAGTGCCGCTGCCAATGCTGCCAAATGGTCACGAGTGCTGCAGCCAATGTCTCCACAGTCAGACAAATACAGGCAAAATAAATTAAGCGCCCACGCGGTCGTCTGCCTGTAGCAAGCAGCGAAATGCAGAGTAACGTGAGCAACAGCTAACTACGGTAAACTAAGCAACTGTAGATACTAAATAGTAAAGACCAAGAGAAACCAACTTGCATCGGAATAATTGCGCAGTGGCTGTGTGTGAGGTGATGAGGTTGAGGACACTTAACCTACAAAGCTCCGCAGAAATAACTGTTTGTTTATTTACTAATTCTAATTAATCTTCCTCAAAAGCAATACAATTCATTCAAAATTTTGAGTTTCAGACAGCCATGTAATCCTGTCAAAATTTTGATTACACTTCTGTCAAATTACAGCTAATATCGGTTGCTCTTAGGTTTGACAATTGAATTGATTTCATACTCCGTTACACTTCATTAAATAAAGGCTGTGTATAATTTCGCCTTTAGAGCTGAAATTTGTTACAATATAGAGAATATTGATATCTACAGAAAACATACGGTGTATTATTTGACTCATACACTAATGGAACATACTACTACATCAATTTCTGCAACTTCAGTTTCACCTGGCACCACTGCCACTACCACTCCCAATGCCACTGCCACTGCCAATGCCGCTCCCGCCAAAACATTCACTAAAGCAGTCACCGGTAAAAGTATCTCCATTATTTCAGGTGGTACTGCTACAAATGAATTAGTCAAACTTTTTGAATCACTTTCGCCAAATATTTCATATATCTTACCAATCAGTGATAACGGTGGATCTACTTCTGAGTTACTCCGAGTCATTGGTGGACCGGCAATTGGTGATATAAGGTCAAGATTAACAAGGTTAATACCTGATAAAAACGAACCAATTAGAGTCTTATTATCTCATAGATTACCAAAAGTTTTACAAGATGCTAAATTGGAATGGAGTTTGATAGTAGATGGTACACATAGCTTGTGGGATAAAATTGATCCTGCAGTAAAAGAAATTATTAGATCATTTTTAATTCATGTTCATACAGAATTATTAAAAAGATCAAGAAATTCAGCTAAAAATTTTAGATTAGAATTGGCTAGTGTCGGAAATTTATTCTTAACAGGTGTAAGATTATTTTGTGGTTCATTAGACTCTGCTGTTGAATTGGTCCTTAGAATTTGTAAAATTCCATCAAGTATTACAATTGTACCATGTTTAAATACAAATTTTACATATCACATAAGCGCATTGTTAAAAAATGGTGAAATTATAACAGGTCAATCACAAATTTCTCATCCAGGAAGTTTAAATCCACAAATTATAACAAGATCGCAATTGAGTAATCATCACACAGATTTTAAATTAAGATCAAATTTAACCATGCATCCACCTCCAATATCTTCATCTGTATCAACTTCTCCAAATACTCATATGGGAGAACACGCTTTAAATAATTTATCACATTCAAATATCTCAACTTCTTCATTAACAGAAGATAATATTAACTCAAAACTCAACTCTTTAGAGAAAAATAAAATTAAAAGTGAAAATTTAATTTATGGAACTACTCATATATTTAATGAAGATGATGATAATCTTATTAGTCAAAATGGAATTGATGAAACCAGTTTTGTTACTGATAGTAATAATGAAAATATCGATGAATCATTATTTGAAATTGAAAATATGCATATACATGATGTAAATAAAGATATTTCTTTTCATTCTGTACCAAAGACTGTAGAAGAAAATGAGTATGAAGATTTTACTGAAGATGAAGATGAATATGCCACTCCTTCATACACTCATCCAGATTTAAAAGTCTCTCAACTGCATATTAGTAAAGATGAATGTACTCCATTAGCTGCACCAATAGAAAGAATATTTTATATATCTCCTTATGGTGAAGAAATATACCCTCAGGCACAAACGAGAGTATTAAAACGTTTATCGACTACAGATTGCGTTGTGTATTCCATAGGTTCTTTAATGACTTCTATTATACCTGTGATAATATTGCAAGGTGTTGGAGAAGCTATCATGAATGAAAAGAATTTACCATTAAACCAAAGGAAAAAGAAAATATTACTGTTGAACGGTACTTTAGATAGAGAGACAAGTTCTTTAACTGCTCTTGGATTTTTGAAATCAATTATGAATGCTTCAATTTACAGTATGTACACCAAAAGAAGAAAATTATCTGAAAAGACTGCTTTATCGGATGCTTTAAGAAGTGAAGACATGTCTTTAAGCTCTTTTGTGACACATTTGGTACATCTTAATCCTTCTAGAAATATTTCAATAGAAGAGGAGAAAATTGAATCTTTAGGTATAAAATGTGTCCCTGTTAACCCAGATTCAGGAGATGAAACACACTATGACTTGTTCGATTTACGTGAAAAGATTAATTCAATCATAAATGGTGAACTTTAATTCTCGTGAAATATCTTATATAAAATCTGTAAACTGTATTTGGATCCAGTTATAGAATTGTAAAAATATAACAGTATGAAATATATTGATATATTGAAATATAATCATCGTAGATCCCCTAACAAAAGCTTCAAAGGTTTTATTTTTAGAAGTTTATATGTGCACATCCGTACATCACTTTGTTTTTAGTACTCTGCTAGAATGGAAAGTTCTTACTAGCGCAAGCTCAGAGCGAGCCAGTGCTCGAGAATATTCAATAAGCCGCTGGGGAAGAAAGTATGGATAATTTGGAATTATATTGATCTTGACATCACTGAATCAAATCATTACTGAATCAAATTGAAAAGTATATTTAAATATTTTAATGGGATATTCATATAATTTAATGAAAGTCTAAATTTAATATAGGATAACATCAATTGAAACATTCAAAATGAAATTTTCTAAAAGTCTTTTTACTTTATTGGTAACACTGTATCCAGTTTCAGTGTTATCTCACGGAGATCATGAAGGCGGTACTCATGGAACAGAATTATTTGAAAAACTACCTGAAGGTATGACATGGCAACAATGGCACATGAAAAGTGAACATAATATAGATTCAACTGATGCTGGATCAGTATTTAAATTGCACGATACTAGAAATAAGAATTCCCTTAATGGCTACGATATCTTAAGAATGTACGGTTTATTAAGATCAGAAGTGGTTGGATCAGGAAGTGGTGGTGGAAGTCATGACGATACTGAACAAATTTCAGAAGATGATAAAAAGAGAGTTGTTGATACCGTTATGGGATTGATTGATACTAATAAAGATGGTGAAATATCAATGGATGAATGGATGACATACAGTAATAATGGTGGAGAATTCCCTGATTTTGGATATGGACCTGGTCACGAATTATCATTTGAAGAAGAATATGAGAGACATCACTGGTTAGAGTTCCACTCACAGGATGATCCAGATGTTGAAGTTCAACATGCTGAAGATATAGAACATGAATTATTACATCACTTACACGAAATTGAACATGAAACTCCCGAAGGTGACATTTATAATAAAAGATTTCCTATTAGATTAAGCAAAATTCCACAACTTTTTGTGGTTCATAAATGAAAAAAACATCTCTATGTATATTTATTAAAAAAACAACTTTTGTATAGTATCTCATATATATCACAAAGTATATATTTATTCAAAACACATGTATTAAAATTTTAACTGGTAAATTTACAGAAAAAGATTTAAATAATTAAAATAATTAAAATTAAATAAGGAACAACTTGGATTAAAAAAATCCAAAAAAAAAAGAAAATATTTCTAGAATATATAACTATAGAAAATGCTAAATAACAAAAAATACTAAATACTAAATAAATGAAAAAAAAACTAAGACAAAAATATATATAATCTAATCTTTCTTAATCAATTTAGAATTCATCATCAGATGAAACGTAAGCATCACCTAATTCCTTCTTCTTCTTCATTCTTTCCTTCTTCTTCTTTCTTAATTCAGCTGAAGATAACTTCTTCTTCTTTTCAACAGAAGCAATCTTGTTACCCATAGCATCGAATTTGTCACCTTCATCGGCCTTCTTTTCAATTCTTGGACCAGCACCTTGACCTTGAACCCAATTGTGACCAGATGGAACCATTCTACCGTTGTTAACAGTCCAGACTTCTTCAGTTAAGTTCTTGGTGAATTCGGCAGAGTGAGTAATGATGATAACACCACCATCGAAAGCCTTAAGAGCCTTAGATAAAGCACCTAAAGAGTCACGATCTAAATAGTTGGTTGGTTCATCTAAAACAATTAAGTGAGGTCTTTGCCAGGTACAAGCGGCTAAAACTAATTTAACCTTTTGACCACCAGATAAACCTCTGATACGGGAGTGAGAAACTAATTCAGAATCTAAACCTAACATAGCACAATGAGCTTCAATTTCCTTTCTGGTTAATGGTCTGAATTGACCAGAAGCTAAAGCTTCCTTCATATCAACTTCAGCAACCATCTTGGAATGGGATTCAACTAATTCACCTCTTGGTAACCAAGCGTTATCAACAGACATCATTGGGACCCATCTTTCAGATTTCATACCAATGTTTTCACCTAAAGTAAAAGAACATTCATATTCGTAGGTGTTCTTGAACTTTCTTCTGGAGTGAATACCGGCAATTCTTCTTGGAGTACCTTCAATCTTGAAAATCTTGTTCATAGCTTCTTCATCATTTTCGTTAATTTGTCTGGAAGCTCTATCCATAGTTTCACGATCTTCACCGGTTTGGAAACGCCATTGAATATATTCAGATGGAGTACTGTCTAAGTGGGAATCAATATGGGCGAAAGCATGTTGTTTAATGTAAGCAATACGACAATTTTCGTGAGTGTAAACTTCACCTTCAGTTGGTAATAATTCACCAGTTAAGACGTTAATTAAGGTAGATTTACCAGCACCATTTGGACCAATAACGGCAATACGGGAAGATAAAGAACATTGGAAATTAATGTCAGCAATTTGTGGTTTGGTGGTACCTGGGTATTGGAAGGTCATGTTGGAAACCTTAACAATAGCCTTTTGTTTGGTCTTAACACCTTCTAAGAAACCTGGTTCTGGGAATCTGAATTCAAGATCAGAAGCACCTAACTCGTGATAAGATTTAGCAGATGGAACTCTCTTAACGAATTCAGATAAGTTACCCTTGTACTTTCTTAATTTGAAACCTTCGTAATGAATAATGTATTGAACAACGTTATCTAAGAAACCAGAATCGTGGGAAACAATAATAGAGGTAATACCACAGGTCTTTAAGTAGTTGACTAACCAAGCAACGTTAACGGTATCTAAATGGTTAGTTGGTTCATCTAATAATAAGATATCAGCATTCTTTAAGACGGCTCTAGCTAAAGCTAATTTCATCTTCCAACCACCAGATAAGGATTGAATTGGCATGTTGATCATTTCTTCGGAGAAGGAGAACTCTAATAATTTAGCTCTGACATCAGCTTCAGTACCGACACCACCATCTTGTAAAACGAATTCAACGACGG
The DNA here is from genome assembly GCA_001599335.1 of [Candida] boidinii. Classification (NCBI taxonomy): domain Eukaryota; kingdom Fungi; phylum Ascomycota; class Pichiomycetes; order Pichiales; family Pichiaceae; genus Ogataea; species [Candida] boidinii. The sequence continues at coordinate 1,055,591 of BCGP01000003.1, read as the reverse complement.
AAGTATCAGCGTGAGTACCATCAATATCGTGTTCAACGTAAACGGTTCTACATTCATCTTGGGTTGGGAAACCTTCAACTTGACCGTTAGCGATAGCTCTCATTAAAGTAGATTTACCAGCACCATTTGGACCACATAAACCATATCTTCTAGCTCTCTTTAATCTTAATTGAGTCTTGTTTAATAAGATCTTGGCACCATAAGCTAAAGAGAATTCACAGTTACATAAATCTTCACCTTCATCATCTTCATCTTCGAAGATTGGTGGTTGAGGAATGTTATCAACAGATCTCTTTCTGAATTCTTCAATGATTTCCTTAGATTCTTTTTCGTGTAAGAAGATGGTTAAGAATGGAGAAACAGCGGAAGCCCATGATTCTGGGTCGATCTTTCTTTCATCAATTAAATCACCGGCAATAGCAGCAATATAAGATTTAACAACTTCGAAACGTTTAGCGATCTTCTTTTCTTTGATTAAGAATTCTAAAATATCGTAGTTAACCTTAACATCACCAGCAGTGGAGACTTCTGGAATGGAGTCATCTTCTGGGATAGCACCAACTCTTCTTAAAGTGTTTAAAGCTCTGTCAGTAACAGCACGAGCTTCTGGATCAGCAATGGTGGCAAAGTTAGCCTTTAAAGCTGGGAATAATTTAGCCATGAATGGAGCAACAACTTGTGGATCATCGACTAACTTACACATGTTATCGATAATAACAGCAGCCTTTCTCTTAATGGCGGTATCTCTTTCAGCTAAACCTCTGGATAATAATGGGACCATAATGGATAAAGCAGCAGTGGTAACTTCGGAAACGAAAGTGGTAGCACCTAAGATGTGAACGGTTTCTGGAACTTCATTTGGATTAGCAATAGAAGTAATTAATTTTGGAATGAAAGGTTCAATATCCTTGTTTTGAATGGTGGAAGTAGCCTTAGACATGGTTTCGGTAGCAGCGTTCTTAACTTCAACCTTGGTATCCCACATAGCTTCAGATAAGATTGGGATTAATTCAGTCATACGTAAAGCTAATTGAGCCTTTGAGGTATCAACTAAGATGGAGATAGCAGATAAGATAGCAATCTTTTCTTGCCATTTAGAGGTAGTAGATAAACAATCGACTAATCTCTTTAAGACATCCTTGATAGCAACTGGAGTAACAGCCTTGGCAATAGCATCTAAAGCCTTTGAGGCACCAGCTCTAATTTCTGGAGTCTTGTCACCAGCCTTACTACAGATGGTAGCAATTAAAGAAACAATGTATGGTTCAACTGATGGGGATAAGTCAGCTTCGGAAGCAATGTGAGCAACGGCTTCTAAAGCATTGACAGCAGATTTCTTATCCTTAATTGAAGCTTCTAATTTTTGGAAGAATTCATATGGAACATCGTGTTCAATGATGGAACCATTTAAGAATGAAGAGACGTTAGCGGCAGCAGCGTCGACTTCTTCTGGAGAAGAAACAGTTAATTTGTTGAATAATTCAGAGAGAACTTCTTCTGATTGAACAGATTCACTAGCAGCAGACATTTTATAGAATAAATCAGTCTAGTTGATTCAGTGAAGAAAGGAGCAAACTTTTGTAATAAGAAGGTGTTCAATTGAAACAATTGATTAATTTATAGATATCTGTTTTTATATATTGCCATTCTATGATAAAAAAAGCAAATGCCAAAGAATAGAGAAAAGACAAAGAGTACAAAGAAGGCAAAGGAAAAGTAAGGAAACATTACAGCTAGTATAATAATGTTGTTGAAGACAGGTATTGCGGAAACAGTTGAGCGAAAAGGGGGACAGAAGAAAATTTTTACTATAGGAATCTAAGAAAAAGAAAAAAAAAGCATAATTGCAGAAATTGCCCTAATTAAAAAAAAGTTGTTGAAAAATTTGGAAGAAAATTTTTTAATTAATGAGAACTTAATTAATTAATTATTAGGCACAATTCGCCTTTGTTTGAAATTGGCCGTAGTTTGTAATATAATTTGCGGCCGGTTGCCTGGCCCAGTATGCTCCCTAACTGCGTATCTGACCGTCAACTATTTACAAATACAGAAAGTCGATAATAAACTTTTGAAAATTTCTGTTTTCCTTACGTAATCCTTTATTATATATTATGTAATGTCTATTGTGATTAAATAAGCATGTGAAGTTATTTTCTAGAAATTAGTAGAAAAAAAGAAAAGAGATTGATTTGTGAATCAATTTTTAATTTCAGTGCGCTGTACGCTTACGTCAGCTGCAGATTAAAATTAATTATTCAGACTTAACCTCTTCGGTTGTTCAGTTATTAGTATCACGGGTGTGTTTAATTAGTGAAAACTAATGTAGTGAAAGTATACAGAGGTTCCGACTCTCTGGTGAGTGTTGCCCAATTTGCGTGGATATACAAAATATTCATCACTGGTGACATACAGAGGGATTTTCAACTGTGTCTTAATTTATGTTTATCTGTTCAATCTTTCCTGCCGCACAAATTTTTGTATTAGTTGGACAAGGTATTCGTAAGGGCGAAATGGGTTGAACGGGCGGTGTTGAGGCTAAGCGCTGATGTTGCCTTGAACCGCTGGAAGTTCTATAAGATTCACTTCCTTCTTGGAGGCCTCTTAAGGATTAACAGAAGTATTAGCTTTTACCAAACTATTTATTCACTAAAACTGGTCCCTTGTTCTAAATGTGCCGTAAACGTGGAACTAAATGGAATTTATCCAGGGCAAAGAGCTCTGACAGCCTAGAACTGTCCCATAACATCAGCCCCAGGCCAACGAATGAGAGCTTTTGGATCCCAAACGCCCGTCGGTTCGCAGTTCAGCGAATGGCATGGCGTTCTTATGTTATCCTGTTCGATTTGTCCCACAGTTTACCCGGCATTCCCCAATTTACCAGGATGGCGTTAGCTGAAGCTCGGCCTTTTTTTTGCCCGCGGTTAACGAATTTGTGCACGATATTTGTGGGTAAATTACTGGGGAATGAGTAGTTGTGGGCGGGTGGCCAGACTCCGAGAATCCATATATTTTGGGTGTCAGGTGTTAAGTCGTCTACATCTTCACTTTGGATCGGAGAATCTATCTGCCATGATTACATTCATTACGCCATCTATGACAATTTAAACAAGTAAAAAATATTTTTTAATTGACTACTAGTCGTAATATTAGCTCAGAAAGCTGTTAATTTTTGTATGTCGGTATTAAATAAGGCGGTAATGTCTAATTTAAAAAAAAATCACTGTGACAAAATATTGTGTTGCAGAGATAGTTCTATTTTTGCCCGACAGCTGTAAATCCACTAAAAATTAGTGGCCCATATACTTTTTGTAAATCACAATTTGTTTACTCAAGTTAACCAATAGTTATTATCCTACTTCAATGTGTAAGAGATGGTTCTATTAGACAGAAATTCTTAGTAAAAAAAAATCCTGTTTTATATTTATTTTTTTTTTTATGAAATTCGGAAAAGAAAAAAAAAGATTTGAAAAAACAAACAATAAGTTACTTGAACTGTAATTAATATCTACAACCAAACATAAAGAACGAAATTAAAGTTAGTTTAAGTGAATCAATTCCATTATAGTTCAGTTTTTAATGAGGCACGATACAAGACAATCGGTGAATTTTAGACAAATTGAAAAGTTCTAGTTTTTCACATTTACGAACTCTTCTTGGGTATTAGAACATTTTAATAAATAGTTATGATCATTTTAAATTATATAAAGCCTTAAAATACAAAATTAAAGAGTTCTAATGTCTCCAAAAACGTACTAATTTATTGGTCACGTGACACGTCACGTGATGAGAGCAAGTATCGAAGGGCAAATTGAAAAAGAAAACCTAAACACATATAGGTTGCGTAGTGTAGAGGTTATCACTTCTGATTCTGATTCAGACAACGCCAGTTCGAATCCGGCCGCGACCTATTATTTTTCTGTACTAACTTTACTAATCAGCTTGTTTTTTTGAAGTCTTTTTTTTTTACTTAACGTAGGAAACTGATTTATTGGATATTATATATACTATATAGACCTTAAGGGAATATAAAGATTATGAATTTGGCAAAAAAAAATGAGTGGAATAGATGTGTATAAAATTTTTACGTGCAATAAGATAAGATAAGATAAAAAAAAATAAAACAAAACAAAAAAATAAATTAAAATATTGCAATTTATAATGTATAATAGTTTAATATAAAAAAGATGTGAATTCATAAATTAAAAATTTTAAAAGTAAATTAAAAGAGAATTTGGTCATATATTTGGAAGAGCAATAAAAAAATTATCCAAAATATGTATTTTATTTCCACTAGGGAATAATAAATTAAATTAAGTTAGATTAAAATAAATAAAAAAAGTACAAAAAATAGAAAAAAAAATAGTTATTTTTTTATGAATACCTATATTCATAACAATTATCTTAAAATAGGAAACACCTAAATTTAATATCATGCCGATAGTGATATAAGATTCTAAGCCATAACTTCCTTTTTTCTTCTTCTTCCTAGAATAGTAGCTGCTTTTAAGTTTAAGTCAAATGGTTTACTACCAGAAGCCATTGTTGAAGTTGAGGTATCTAAAGATGATACATCGGGTGTTTGAAATAAACCATCACCTTTGATAACTCTACCACTATCAGTTTCCTTTTCTCTGTTTGAAGATTGCATTCTATAAATCTGTTGAACTTTATCATATTCTTCTTCTGTTATTGTTTCTTCAGTTAAAGAATCCAATTTCTTATTTGTAGCAGCATCACGATGTTGTTTAAATGCAGCTGCAGTGGATGCATTATTACCTTTATTAATATTTCTTCTTTTTCTTGAGAGTAAAGCTGATTCTTCACCCATTCTGTGAACTGCAGCAGATATATCAAAGGCTTCTTTAATGGCAGCTGCGGCTGGTGTATATGTTGCCTTTTCTTGTTCCATATAAATTGGGATTACGTTGTTCATTGGTTTATTTTGCTGTTGCTGTTGTTGTTGTTGCTGTTGTTGTTGTTGTTGCTGTTGTTGTTGGTTATTTGGTGATATGTGATCGAAATTTAAAGATTGATTTTCTGATTCTGGAGTGAATTGTGAGGTTGGTGAATCGTAATCAACAATATCCATTGATCTACTTGGATACATATTAAGATGATTATCAACTATATTTCTATTTTGATTATTTAATAATTGTTGTTGTAATTGTTGTTGTAATTGAATTTCTTTATATTTATCACATCTTACAGTGAATTCTTTAATCCAAGGATCATTAAACAAATCATTAATTGTATATCTAACATTAGGGTCAACAGTTAATAATTTTGAAACACAATTTTTAGCACCAACTGAAATTTCATCCCACCATGGAGATAAAAATGTGAAACTACCTCTTGCAACTTTTTCAGTTAAATTTTCAATTCTTTCATCGTAAAATGGGGGGAATCCACATAATAAGATATATAATACACAACCAATAGCCCACATATCAACTTCTTTTGAATATCTTTGATCTCTTACAATTTCAGGAGCTGTATAACCAACTGTACCACATGGAGTCGTTGTATTATTTTCCCAAATTTGTTTTGACAAACCAAAATCAGCTAATTTTAGTATACCAATACCACCTCCACCAACGTTTGGAATGAAAACACCTTCATCTTTTTTAGTATTTGGATCATCAGATCTTCTAAAAGTTCTTCCTTTAGAAGGGACAACAGGTATTGGTACAAATAATAAATTTTCAGGTTTTATATCTCTATGGACAACACCAATTTCTTCATGTAAATATAAGATACTTTTAGCCAATTGAACAATGATATGTCTTGATAAATCTTCACTTAAGTATGTGTATTTAACAATTTCTCCAAATAATTCACCACCTGGAGCCAATTCTTGAATGATATAATAATATTCATCAGATTCTAAGAAATTTAAAAATTCAACAATATTTGGATGATGTAATTGTCTCATAATAGTAACTTCTTTTAATACAGCAGCTTGTTGATTTTTATCTAATTGATATTTTCTTATGACTTTAACAGCAACAATATCATTTGTTTCTAAATCTAATGCTTTGAAAACAACAGAAAATGCACCTTCACCAAGTTTAGTTAAAAGTTTATATCTATCAAGATTCTGTAATTGTCTTTTCTTTTTAATTTCATTTTCTTCTTTGACAATATCTGAGGCAACTTTACTATATTCATCAGCCTTATGATGATGGTGTTGTTGCTGTTGTTGTTGCTGTTGTTGCTGTTGGTGTTCATGTTCACGAATTTGATCGTGGTGAATACTACTAGAACCTTGGAGATGTTCGTCGTTCACTATATGGTGTCCAGAGTGGGCATGTGAGCCATCTGATGTTTTTGCAGTAGAATAATGTTCATGTGGATGATGATGTTCATCTCTGGCTTGTCTACCATGTCTAATAAATTGTTTAATATCCTGTAAAATTAAAGAAGCAAACATTTATATGTATATAAGGTAAGTGAGGATTAGTTAGTAAAATTCTCAATTAATTTATTATATAAAGAAAATGGAATAACAGAATAATACTTACGTTAATAATCATTTTTTTCGTGTTTTGTTTTTTGTTTATTTGTTCTTATTAATTGTTAAATATTATGTTTTATCAAAAGTAGATAGTAAATGAAGATCAAGTTTTAATTTTTGATGATTATAATTTAATTCAGTCCAAGTTAAAATAAAATCAAAGATGATGGAACTATAATTGAGTGAGTAAGTAAGAATGAATTAATTGAGGTAAAGTATGAATAAATTGATTGAGATCTTCAATGGGTCTATATCTATATCTAAATCTATGTCTAAATCTATATGAGTGAGAAGTTATTAGTAATTGAAAATAAATATCTTAAATTATTATGCGGAAACCAATAATAAGAGATTATAATTAACACAATAATAATCAATAATGTTAATGAATAGATAAATAAATGAATAAAATAATCAAAAAAATAATTAAAGATAAAGAAAAAAAGTAATTATATGAATCTATGAATCTAATTTGTATTTTAATAACTACTTGGCTTTATAATAAAAATTGGAAATTTTAATAATAAGAATATCTAATCTTTTTTATTTTTTTAAGAAAGGGTACTAATCAAATGAATAAATAAAACTAAGAGAAAATTGAGAAACAAGGACGATCCTTATTGGAATTGTATTGAAATTGAGAATCGGCTATGCAGGATTTAAAATTATTGAGAATACAGGTGATGTTAATTATCTATAATTTGCTTGTATACATATAAGTTATTTATTAATACGAATTGGCTTAGTATAGTGAGTAATAGGTAGCAAGTATGAAGTGAGTAAGTGTAAGTAAGGAATTATTTGATTAATTGATGGGCGTGTATTAAAATTGCAGAAATTTAGATACCGAGATTCGAATGAGAAGATGGAAGAAGTGAATGAATAATATTAATTAACAAATTAACTAGCTAACAAACTAATAGGGAAAATAGATATGCATTAAACCAATCTAAATAAAAATCCAGCAATTTACAATTAAAACTCAAATTTAAAATTCCAAAATAATAGGTGTATAGGTATTGAATAATTTAGTGGAATTAAAAGAATTGAGTGAATTGTGAAAAGTATGATAATAATGACAAATAAGATAAAAGTGAAGCTAAAGCAAAGTTAATTAGAATATAAAATAATTAGAATAAATCAAATAAATCAAATAAATCAAATAAATCAAATAAATCAAATAAATAATTAAAATAATTAATCAACTTGATATAAAAATTGATATTGAAAAGTCAAAATTACAATAGTAAAACACAATTAAAATATAAATAAAACAAACAAAAATAAGATGAATATAAATTAGATTTTAAAAATTACAATGTTGTTGCTGTATAATTAAACATTAATAATACATTAAATTTCATTGTTTTATTTATTGTGTGAATTTTAATCCTTTAAATTCACAATTTTGCTGTGTTAAATAAAATGGCATAAATATGTATACTATTTATCTCAAATGCGCTTATTTTACAGAATCACCAATGGTCTGGCAGCCTGGCCCATTGTCTTGAAGTTGGATTGCGCCATGTGGTGCGCGTGGAGGGTGGGGCGTCAACACGGCAGCTGGCAGGGCACAGCAGAGACCAGCTCACGGGAAGCCGCGAATTCCCTGGCTGGCACCACAGAACCCAATGTGGCTTAAGTCACGGGCAAACCCACCACTACATGGAGAGGGTGGATGCCACAGCTTCTGCCGGGGCTAGGAATAGGACAGACCAGCCGGGAATGGATAAAGGGGTGAATTAGAGCCGGAGTTTGAACCAGGGGATTCGCCAGCAGACGACAAGCCCGCTGGAGTGGCAGCTGTTCAGTGTGCAAAGAAATACATCCAGCAGTCGGCGATCTTGCCACAGAATGGCAACCACAGCCTCAACCACAGCCACAGCTACACCGGCGCTTATCCTTGGGTGGCGCTGCTGCAACTGAGCACCACTGTGTCCAGGAGAGGCCTGCCTCTGGGGAGCTTATGAGCCGCTGTTCAGCTCTAGTAAAACAAGAATAAATCTGACAAGCCGAACAAGCGCCAAAGGAATACTGCGAAATTGAAGTGCTGTAAAAATATGAATAAAATGGAGCTAGCACATTCTATCCATACTTTGCGGTACGATACTACGATATACGATGCGATACAATAAGTTAAATACAATACTACACTGTTTCTTACCTTACAGTTTAAGTCCAGTCCTCGAATCATAAAACGTACATGTGCTAACTCTTTAGGTTGGGTTGGGTTGGGTTAACATTCCTGATTAGTTCTAAAGTCGTGTACTGTACTGAATATATATTTCACTCTACGTAGATGTTAGAATGGGCACAGCCAGTACAATGAGAATTCTGGAAAGCAACGGTGCAGCGTGCTCAACATTGGATGTTATGTGGATTCACTATTAGACCCATTAGCCATTGATGGGGTATGTGGATTAGTAAATAGTATGAGCAAACGTACACAAACCTCTGTCTGCGCTGTCTACCTACCACTTTCTTTATGTAGCACATCTAATTAACCCCCGTTCATCTAAAATCGTGTATTCTTTACATATTATATATCATACAATATATATGATATATAGTCTAATTCAAATTCATTCAGACTATTTTTATTTTAATATACTTGTGGGTGCATGCCACGCTAAACGGAAATTTTGTATTGAATTTTTACATTGAATTTCTGAATTCAGCAGTTTATGCTGAGTGTATACATTGATATATACTCTTGGCACTTTTTTATTCTCTGGATGTTTATTACACAAATAATAAAATATTAACCTGACATTCCCGAAAGACGAAAGACAAAAATAACACCGAATAAGACGTGTTACTACCGACAAGAAGAGCGGCTCAGCTGGCTCTCCGGCCCGGTTCTCCTCATATTCCTGCAGCCTGTATGGGATATCACGTGGAAGTCCCTCAGTTCTATTTACTTGCTAATTAATCATTTTAGTAACTGTCTCACCCGTTCAATCTACTATGTGTATGTCTCTTTGCCTGTCTTTCAATGCGTCTTCTCTGTTTAGTATTTACCTATTTCTCTGTCTCTATCCTCTGAATCTGTATCTGGTTTACTTACTGTCTTGGATAACAACCAGTAAAACCGTCACTAAGCTGCCAAGGTATGGGATGGTCACATTGGCGGTTTTAACAACCAATAAACAGCGACAACAACCACGCCAGAGAATGTGTATGCTTGGCTACAGTTCATAATCTACAGCCACCCCTGGGCCAGGTCGGCCATACACAAAGCAGGACAAACCAGTTCCGTTACTCCCGCTGACTTTGATTTCGGTGGCGTTCTATTTACGCGTCTCTTATCTCCTTTCTTTGTGAGGATCCTCTCTCTGGCTTACCTAACGCCTCTCTAGACACTAGATTCCTCGGTTACAGTCAGTCCTCTTTGACTGAGCGATCCCATCCCCAGACTTTGTTTACCCCAGTGTACCTACCTAAGTAACCTAACTGTATTCTATTTTCTATTATGCCTGTGTACAATACGGCTATACTTTATAGTACTCTCTTGGTATTCAGTATTGTTTATTCAATCCCGCTAGGTTCCTGACGCTTGGAATAAGACAATAATATTCCACAATTGGAAATGGCATGACTGACATCTCCTTCTTTATGACAATACCATCATCATTGTAATCATTGTAATGGTAGTAAACAACGCCATTCAGGGTTCTTTGGAATATTGTCAATCAAATTAAAATTTATCTCTACAGCCTTACAAAAACTTTATTGTAATTTTTTGTAATCTTATTTGATTTTAAACTTCATTTCCATCTTCATTTCCATTTGCATTTGCCATTCTAATAGCTCATTTTAAATTATTACTTTGAAAACTTCATTTAGTATTGATTACAATACATCTTGTCTATATTGTCTTTATTGTTTGTTTTGGTTGTTAATCGGCTACATTCCTTTCTCTTATATGATATAAGTTATTCAATTATTATTTTTGCCACAGAACTGGTACAAACGCCAAACTTCTTTAATTTTTTTCTTTTTTTTTACTTTTAAGTCGTTCCAGTATCTGCTTTTCCTGTTAGTTACAACTTCACATTATCCTTTTGATTTCAATACTTCTTAACTCTTAATATACTTGAACATTCTTTTTATACTTAATATTATTTCTTTTAACAGAGGTTTATATTTTACCATTTTAAAACTTCTTCTTTTTTTTTTAACTATTACTATTTAATGATTATGCTCAAATTTTAAGAGTATAAATTCATAAATTATACTATAGAATATTAGATCGTGTTTTCCCCTTTTTTTTATTATTATTATTTTAGCCTCTTTCAATCATGACAGCTACAATTATAGAAGAAACACCAATATTAAAACTAGATCCTTCAGTCTTACAAGCTGAAGCTGCAAATATTGACTCAACTTTCTTGATTAGAGTCATTAATTATTTCTCAGATGCTAAGAAAAATCCAACTAGCAAAAGTTTAAATGGTAAAAATAAAAGGAAAAGAGATAATTTAGATGATTTACCAAATGATGATTCTTTAATTAACTCTGATTCAATTGAACCACCTTTAGGAAGTTTTAATTTGAAAATTCCTAAAAAATTTATACAAGTTGCAGATACAACTTTCACTTGTACTCATACTATATTAGATCAAGATATTATTGCAAGTTATAAAAGATGCTTAATTAAAAATTTTGCTACAAATGATGATCCAAATTTAGAATCTCAAAATGAATTTCTAATAACTCCAATTGATGTAATGTTTTCAATTGAAGAAGATGGTTTAATTAAAATTTCAACTATTCAAAAACATAAAATGAAATCTTTAAATATTATGAATCTGAAAATTGATGATTTTTATTTCCCTTTAATTCAAGCTCATTTCCATTTATTAAAAGCCACAAAAGTTGTTAAACAAATGCCAAATAAAGAAATTGAAAAACCAATCTTATATTTATCTTTTAATATTATTAACCCAAATGAATTAAAAATTTCAATTAAAACTCATTATAAAATTAAATTCCAAGAATCAATTAATGTTTCAAATACTATTGATAATCAGAAAAAGATTCAAGATTTATTCTCTATCCTATTTCATGATGATTTGACAACTTACCAAAAGGGTAACTTATCATCAGCTGAAATTAAGGCTTATAACGATAGAGAGTCATCAATTGATCAACCTAGATATGGTTATAGTATTCGTTCTTTACAACCTCCTGAATTTTATGAGGTAATCACTAAAAATACTCAAAAAAATTATTTTGATCCAATGAGTCATAAATTATCTATACCAGGTTTAAGAAAAACACTTTTAGGTTTCCAAAGACAATCTTTACACTGGTTATTAGAACACGAAAATGTTATTTTAAATGAAGAAACATTAGAAACAACACCAATTGAATTTTTCAATTTAAATGATATTGAAAAAATTAATAATGAATCTGAAAAATTGGAAAAATTAATTGAAAAAATTTCAATATCTTTGGATAAAATTGCATTTGGTTGGTCACGTATAAGATCAATAGGTGGTGAATTGGATAATATATTTTATAATGCATCAACTGGTAATATATGTACTCTAGAAACTGCAAAAGAATACTTGTTACAATTAAAAGATTTCTCACCACCTGCTAAAGGATTATTAGCTGAAGAAATGGGGTTGGGTAAGACAATCGAAGTTATCTCTTTAATTAAAACTAATAAGAGGAAGAATATTTTGAGTCTTGATCAAACTAAAATAGATCCTTATAATAGTGAAAGATCGTTATTTGAAACTAAATCAACCCTTATCATCTGCCCAGAGACAATTATTGGTCAATGGAAACAAGAAATTCAAGATATCACTTCCGAATTAAGTGTTACAATTTATGAAGGTGTCTTCAATTATGAAAAGCAAGCAGAATACAATAATACTGTATTTTCTCCAAAATTATTGGCTAAAAAATTAACTGAATATGATATTATCTTAGTTTCCTATAAAGTTGTCGCAAATGAAGTTTATAGAGCAAGTTACAACCCGACTTCAAGACCTAAAAGACAATGTACTAAACGTACAGTTTCTGCTACTAATTCATCACAGAGACGTTCTAAAAAGGCATTGGACGCAGAATCAAAATCGTTAGCTGGTGAATTGATAAATTCAGGTAATACCGTTATAGAAGGTGACGAATATATTAGAAGAGATTATTCTTCTCCATTGGTTTATTTAGAATTTTGGAGAATCGTTTTGGATGAAGTTCAAATGACTTCAAATGCTTACTCAAATGCTTCACAAATTGCTAGAGTACTTCCAAGAGTTCATGCTTGGGGTGTCTCGGGTACTGTTATCAGAAATAGTTTACATGACTTGTGGTCGTTATTTTCATTTTTAAGATTATACCCTCTAGGTACACTGACATATGGTCCTGCTTCTCCAATGAGAAGATTGTTAGATGAAAAAGTCCCATTTTTAGCTATAAGATTGATCAAATCAATTGTATTAAGACATACTAAAAAAATGGTTGCAGAACAAATTAAGCTACCACCACAATCAAGATATTTATTAACTACTCCATTCACAGCAATTGAACAAGATAACTATAATAACCAATATGAACTTTTCTTGGATAGATCAAGATTAGATATTAATGGTAACTTGACCTCTGATTATTGGACAGCTGGTGAATTTTATCCAATAATGAGACAATGGTTATCTCGTTTACGTCAATTATGTTGTCACGCTAGAATTGGTTCTGGTTCGACTAAAAAAAGATTTGGAACACCTCATGGTAGCAATGAAAAGCGTAGAATAGGTACATTGGAAGAAGTTCTAAGAGATGTTCAAGATAATGCACGGGATGAAGTATTGTATAATGAAAGGTTACATAGCTCATTAAAGATTAAGTCTGCCAAGATTCTTGAATTTTTAAGAAAACCAGAATTGGCTTGTGCAATTTTTGAAGAATTAATTCCTGTATTATTGGAAAAAATTCAACAATTAAAGGATTTAAAAAAATCAGAAGAAAAAGAATTAGTTAAAATTGAAGAAGTTTCCAATGGAGATGAAAAATCAGAAGATAAACAAAAAAATCAAAATAAGAAAAATAATAATCAAAATGAAGCAACTAATGATATTAATAATAGATTGTCCGCACTTAGCTTGAAGATTAGATCCTGGAATGAATTGTTATATCAATCTTATTTTTTGTTAGCTTCTTCTTACTACCAAAGATATAGACCAATGTCACGTATGCCTGAGAAATTTGATTCATACGGAGAAGTTGAAGAACCGGTAGATGAAGAAGATCCAGATGGAAATTCAAAATTAAAAACAGAAATTATTGACCCAACTAAATTGAGACCAGATGAATTAGTTTTCTATAATTTAGAGAATGATTATTATTCAAAGGCTGATGAATTATTGAATGAAATTCTAGGTGAGCCAATTTCAAAGATTCAAAATGGGGTAGAAGCACTTAATAAGAAATTGTCAACTATAGATTCTTATAAATTGAGAGATCTGCTTCCTAAAAAGATTAAAAATAAACCAGAATCAGCAGCTGAAGATTCTTTATTTAAAATCTCAACTATTGACGATAAATTAGATTTGGATTATGAAATGATTCAAGTGGTGCCATTAATTGAAGAAGTGAAAGAAGAAGATACTTACTATTACTATATGAAAACAAGATTATTTTTGGAAAAGTATATCAATATGATTAAAGACTTGAATCGTCAATCAAACATTATTAATTCTTGGGTTACCACTTTATATAATGTTTTGAAGAAACCTGTTGTGGAAAATGATAGTAAAGAGAAAACAGGTGAAGAATATTCAGAGTCTTTGAAAGATCAAGAAGTTGCACATACATACTTGGAAGTACTGCAAGTTATTATTCAAGATAGAAATGCAGCTTTATTCTCTGTTGATGAAACTACATCTATTAAGATTATGGGTAAGAATAATAATAGTTTGAGTGAAATTGAAGGTGGTTTAGATGTTGACTTACAAAGAGATCTTGAATCTTTAAGAAAGGATTCGATTCCTAGAGGTGCCTTAGAAGCTGAATTGAGTTTCAAGTCTATTATGAAGTCAGCACAACTTTTAATTGCTGATTTGAAGCATTTTGATGAAAAAGGAAACTCAAGATACTCCACAGACTATCAATTTCTTAATGATCTAAATCAACTATTGAAAGAGAATTTTGAATCACAAAAGGAGGCTTATAACTCACTTAAAAAAAATATCTTTGATATGCTCAATCAAACTTATAATAATAGAATTGATTATTTCAGAAGTTTACAAATGAAATCCGATGGTGTTATTAATTATAAGCCTGTCTCGCTTGCAAATAACAGAAGAATCACCCCAAAAGTTAAAGCTGAAGAGGACTTGCAGGCTACTAACGAGGAATGTGATAAGACTTCACTCATTGCAAGAAAGGCAAAAATCAGATTAAATTACTTGATTTCTCTTACATCCACTGTTGATGAGCTAACGAATGCAGAACAATTAAGAACGGAAAATAATAACACTGTAGAGTCTGTGGATGAACAGCAATCCCAGGAGGAGGAGGATGAAGATAGACTCTGTGTTATTTGTAGGGGTACAATTGTTGTTGGTATTTTAACATCTTGCGGTCATCAATATTGTAAAGCTTGTTTAGAAGAATGGACTAGAAATAAAAACAAATGTCCAATGTGTACTCAAATATTAACGCCAGCTGATATGTATTCTTTTACAGTCAAGAAACAAGAAATTTCTGGTAATTTACTTGAAGAGGGAGAAAAAGATCCTAAAGCAGTTAATAAAGATAATATGAAAGATACAGATAAGAGTTCATTATATACCATTTACAAGCCAATGGGTGAAAGAATTTTAAACGAGATTCAATCCATAGTTATCGCTAAAGCTTATGGTTCTAAATTGGATCTTCTTGTTAGACACATATTATGGTTAAAGAAGAAAGATAATACTGTTCAAGTTGTTATCTTTTCTCAATGGGCTGAGTTTTTACATCTTATATCCGTTGCCTTGAGACAAAACGACATTTCTTGTCTTGGTACCAATTCAAATTCAACAGCTGCAAATAATGCCTATTTCAATGACAATTTTGAAGCTTATGGTGGGTACAGAAGACAAAAATCTAAGAATCAGGATATTGATTTATTTAAAAAGGATAACCGATTTACTTGTTTCTTACTAAATAGTAAAGCACAGGCTGCTGGGATAACTTTAGTGAATGCATCGCATGTTTTCCTATGTGAGCCAATGGTTAATCTACCACTGGAATTACAGGCTGTAAGTCGTATTCATAGATTAGGCCAGAAGAAGCGTACAACAGTTTGGATGCTTGCTATTTCAGATTCTGTGGAAGAGAATATTGCCAAATTATCATTTAATAAGAGAACAGAACTAGCGAAGAAAATCATCCAAGAAGATCGTGGTGGTGTCTTGGATGGTGAAATTGACGAAGAGGCAGCAGAGAATGCTGTTGATTCTGTTGAATTATCTAAGAGTCTCAATACTATGGTTGAATATCGTGTCAACAATGGTGAACTTGTTGGTAATGATGATCTTTGGAAGAGTTTGTTTTCAGAGGCTCAATTATCGAAAAGAGAGATTATGCCTGAAGAAAATCAGTTAGTGGAGGAAACTGTTACAGATAGAATTAATCGTATGGTGAATTCTTTCAGAGCTTCTTAAAGAATATATACATATATAGATACATTATTTAAATTACTGTGAACTTTTAAAAATATTTAAATAAAACTCTTAAGTAAATTATACAAATAACAAAGTAAAAACAAAAGAAAGAGAAAAGTAGAAATTAGCCAGACATGATGAGACAAAAGAAAAGTATACAGAAAAAGTAGAGAAAAAAATGAAAACAAATATAACTATTATCGCTTTAAAAAGGAATTAAAAATATGGATTTAAACAGCAAGGAAAGCATTATCATCCATTGCGCTGTAAATTCTACCTTCTTCAGTTAATGAGTTACAATGTGTTTCGACTTCGTATTGACCCATATCTAAAGTCTGACAAATTAAGTTAATTGGGACACCTTCTGTCATTATTGGTGATTGTTGTTGAATGTATTGGTAGATCTTTTCCAAGTTTGAAGTTGCGGCATTACCTGCATTAGAAACAAATAAAGAATCTGAGTTTTCGTTATTATTACTAGAACTTGAGTTTGGTGCACCGCTTGATTTACTATCAGTATAGGTCTTAATAGCACTTAAATAATGATAAATAATTTCATTGTAATCTTCAATTTTTCTGACAGTTGTATTCTGTAATTGTTTTTTACTATTGAATTCTCTAATTGTACCAGTAACATAAACGTGATCTTCTGGGAAAATATCTTGTTCTTCACCTTCTTCGATCCATTTTCTGAAACTGATATCACCTGTACCATCTTCCACTTTCAATTGAAGAGAAGAAGCACCTGATGCATCGACTTCTCTGACTATACCAACAAAAGTAATAAGATTTAATTCCATACCGTTAAATTGGAAAGATCCATCTGCGACTGGAGCTTGTGAATCGTTGATTTGTTTGATTGTACATGGAGTAACGGAGTTTGTATTCTGTGATCTTGTTTGGGAACTTGATGCTTCACTGGTGAAACCACCAGCACCACCGTTACCGTAACCAGTGTCGCCAGTAAAACCGTTGTAACTGCTTTGATAAGCTTGGTAACCTGGAATAATTGCAAAAAAAAAGAAGAAGATTCAAACGTTAGTATGATGAACATCATTTCAAACGGTTCGTGTCGTGTCGTACTGTGTCCGATATGATATTACTACTTACCACTCATTTTTAACTATTCGTGAAATGTTTCAATGATTAATTTTAAGAAAATCTACGCAATTGAATTTATATCGTAATCTAATAATATAAAATTATATCTATAAATATATACAGGATTTCAGCAAAAGAATTGTAATTCAAGTACAGTTATCGTACTTTCCAGTACATATACTCTTTTTGCCTTTAAACTAACAACGGAAAACGCGTTTCTCAGTTTTGAAATATACAACGACGCGGCAGACGTTATTGCAAGTCTATCGACTTAAGTGCTACAATTAATCTTCCATGATCTGCTTGAGTCTCTCCGGAGAGGCCCTTTGCATTCCCGCGTACACCATGTCGTAGATGGCACGGCCCTTGGTGAGACTTCTGAGCTTGGGCAGGTAGCCGATCATCTCCTTCAGCGGGGCCTCTGCGGTAATGACTTTTTTACCACCTGACTTGGTCTGCTTGATGTACTGGAGAGTTGGATCGTGTGGGATGTAAGTGGCCTCGGCTTGCTCACGGGCCCAGACTAGATCCTCACCCGTGGAGGAGCCGTCCTCATCAATGCCATTGATCTTTGCATTTCTGGCACCCATCAAGTCCTGTGTCACTGTACCAAGGTCTTCATCGTTGACAAAGACGGAGACTTTCATCAAGGGTTCAAGAATGGTGCCAGATGTGTCGGGTAAAGACCCAAGGGCTTCGTTAATGGCAGTTCTGGTGCAGTTGATCAGTGGGGCAACAGTGTTTGCTTCCGAAGGGATTTCCCACTTGTGGATTCTGACAACTGTAGAATGAAGAGGAAGCTTGGCTATCTTACCACCAACTTGCAAAGAGGCTGATGTACCCGCTATGATAGAGTTGACCATGGCTTCAAATGTGAGGGGAAGACTCCAGACGGGGTGTTTCAAAGCGCTGGCAACATTTTCTGGAGTTGAATTTTTTTCGAAAATGATCATGTTGTTATCGTTCTCTAATAAGTAACTACCTTCTTCGTTAAAGAAGTCAGTTTCCTCTGCTGGACCTTCAAATGAGTCTAACGATAATTGGACAGAATATAATTGCTTCTCATTTTCCCCAGATTGATTCTTGATTTTTTTAGATGGTGAAATAATTGTTTCTTTATATGTAACTTTGACTTCACCTATATTGGCTTTCACTTTCATATCATTGACCAATCTATCCTTTGCGATCTCTAAATGGAGTTCTCCCATACCTGATAAAATGATTTGTGCGCTGTCCTCGTCGTAGCCTAATTTCAAACTAGGATCTTCTCTGATTAAAATATCTAAACTTGATTCAAGTTTACGTTTGTCAGCAACAGTATCAGGTTCAAGAGAAACTGAGAAAACTGGAGGAGGGATTTGAATTGGAAGTAATTTGACAGAATCCTTTTGAGATAATGAATTGACGTCCTTTCTCAAAGAGTGGGCCAATAAAGTATCACCTGTGGTGATTTGATCAGTACCAGTAATAACACCAATATTACCAGCGGTTAATTCTTTAACTTCTAATGGGACATCACCATTCATTAATAAAAGTTTACCGATCTTCAATTGTTGGCCTGTTCTTGTGTTGATAATTGTAGAACTCTGTTGGATTTTACCACTGTAAACTCTAATAAAGACCATGATACCTCTGTTTGGATGCGTCAAAACTTTAAATGCAAGCCCTGTTGATAAATTTTTGTTGTTGTTAACTATACATCCTACTTTTGGATCTACTGTAACTGGAATTGATGAGTCTGTTGGTGAATTTTTATTCTGTGATGAGCTTGAGGAATTCTTCTTATTATTTTTCTTAGATCTTCCACTTTGTGCTGAGAATCCAGTAGAAATGACTTCAGGTGGGTTAATATCTAATGGGGAAGGTAAATAATCATTAACCGTATCCAATAACGGTTGAACCCCAATATTCTTAAAACTGGCACCACATAATACTGGAATAGCGTAGCCTTCGATTGTTGCTTTTCTTAAAGCTGTCTTAAGAATAGAACTTGGAACGTTCATGTAGTCTTCAGTTTCAAAAAAGGATTCGATAACTTTTTCATCAAATTCACCTAATTGCTCAACAGCAGCTTCTCTTGCTTCAAGACATTGTTGGTATAATTCTGGAGTCTTTGATTCATCAGAGATATCAATTACATCAACTTGTTTACCATCAGTCAATTTTTCATTATGGTTGGTATTTTGTTTCCAAACTAACAATTTCTTATCAAATATATCAATAACACCTTGGAAAATCATTTGCTTTGTGGAAGGATCTTGTACAAAATAAGGTATGTTAACTAAAACAACTCTAGTTGCCAATCTACCAACAATTTCTTTAACGGTTCTACCAAATCCAGCACCTTCTCTATCCATTTTATTAATGTAAGCTATCACTGGAATACCCAAATCTTTAGCCTGCTTCCATACTTTCTCTGTTTGTGCCTCAACACCTGCGACAGCATCTAATATAGTAACTGCACCATCTAATACTCTTAAAGACCTTATAACTTCAAAAGTGAAATCTGCGTGACCTGGAGTGTCAATCAAGTTGATTTTATGTTTATTCCAAGGAATTGTGACAGCGGCACTTTGAATTGTAATACCACGATCTTTTTCTTGTGTTAAGTAGTCTGTTACAGTGTCACCTTCGTCGACATTACCTATTCTACCTGTTAATCCACTATAATATAGCATTCTTTCTGTTGTTGTTGTCTTACCGGCATCAATATGAGCTATAATACCAATATTTCTAATATTTGCTTGTGGTGTATTCAACAGTGTTAATTTTGCGTCATCTTGAGAATTCAGTGTGCTTTGAGTAGTACTGAAATGTTTAGAAAATATAGGTACTGCTGATATTGGCAGTTTTGAGCCTCCTAGAAATCTAGGAAAATAACTCAACACTTTTCCTTTAACTATCATGCTGTATCTAAATAGAAACACCAATTTTCAATGCTTTCGTTAAAAATATTTCCTTTCCGATTTTATACATATATATATAACTGTGGTATTTATTATTTTAAAATACATTAAAATAATGTACGTCAATCAGATGTTCAAGTTCAAGATGTCAATGAAATTTATTATTTTTGTTAGAATCGCACATTTTCTAAAGTGAAAAAAGCAGGTGAAGGTGGGATCCCGGCCTGGGAATTTCAAGCGAGATGGCCGATCAGTTGTATGAGGGAGCTGAATTCCAGCTTGCTGCTCTGTAAAGTAGTCACGGGTAATTCTCACAGCAGCGGGTGGAGAAAAAAAAAATAGATGAAGAGTCAAGTGAGAAAAAATATTGTCAGAAACTTGCGACATGGAAGAACATAAGGAGAGAAAGTATGAAAGTTGAATCACCATCTTTGCAAGGGAGATACTTTCTCTAAGAGAGGTTACCAGAACGTGACCACAACAAATCAGAAGTAAATTCTTTCGATGTGCCTATTTAAGAAAAAGCTCAAAAATCAAAATAAGGAGTAGGGGCATACAGATATTAAAGTCCACTATTTGAACAGCTAATTCAGTCAGATATATATAACAAAAAATTACAGAATGGTTGATTTTGATATAAAAGAAACATATTTAAAATTTTTAGAGGAAGATCCAGAGATCACTATGCCTGTTGCGGCCATTGAGTCGCTAGTCACTATGTTGAAAGTGAAGCAACCATCCACATCATCAGAGTTAATAATGTTATTATCAGATGCTACAAAAGATTTAAAGAGTTCAATTCCAAATGCTATATCGTTATCTGCAGGTTGTGATTTATTTACCAGATTCGTTTTAAGAAATACACATTTATATTCAGATTGGGAATCATGTAGAACGCATCTTGTTGAAAATGGACAGTTATTTTTACAAAGAGCTAAAGAAAGTAGAGAAATGATAGCTAAAGTTGGTTTACCATTTATAAAAGATGGAGATATAGTATTAGTCCATTCATTTTCCAGAGTTGTTTTAAATCTTTTATCATATGCAGCATCTAAATTTGTTAGATTTAAAGTATTTTGTACAGAAGCTAGACCATATGATAGTGATAATACAGGTATCAAGATGGCTCAATCATTAAGAGAATTAGGAATACCTGTAAGTTTAATTCATGATTCACAAGTTGGTTTTGTGTTGAATAAAGTTGATGAAGTATTTATGGGTGCCGAGGGTGTTTCTGAAAGTGGAGGTATTATAAATCATATAGGATCATATCAAATCTGTGCATTAGCTAAGAATGCAAACAAACCTGTGTATGCAGTAGCAGAGAGTCATAAATTTGTTCGTATGTTCCCATTAGCTGCAAATGATTTACCAACAGATAAACCAATTGAATTTACAGTAAAAGAAGAAAACATTCCAAATGATACACAACTTGTTGATTTTACACCACATCAATATATTACAGCATTAATTACAGATTTAGGTGTTTTAACACCTAGTGCTGTTTCTGAAGAATTAATCAAAGTTTGGTATGATTAATTTTGTTGAACATTTTATCTATATTTTCTTGTTTCAATTTTGTATATTTTTCAAAAAGATTTAATATAAATTTAATATTAATTTAAAATAAAGTGAAGTAAAATAAAACTTAATTAATTACTAAAGATCGATATTTAAATGTTGAAAAATATGAATGATATTGTCAATTTTGCTTTTGTTTTTTTTTTTTGCTTTGCAGACAATAGTTGTATATATAGTATAATACATGAAAGTTATTGAAATTATATAATAAATAGTAAAGTAAATACACCAGAAGAATTATAAAGCCAAAAATAAATAAAGAGAAATGATAAAAAAAAAAATGAGTAAAATGAAAATGATTGAATGAATGAATATTAGTTTGAACTAATTTATATATAATTAATTATTTTATAAATAAAAAGTTATAATATCTTAAAAAGTTGTCTTTTTACCAGTTGATTTAACAATGGCAGCACTAGCTCTTGGAGCAGTAGCTAAAGCAATTGATGATTTAAGACGTTTATTAGAAGCCATATTATCATCTCTGTAATTATTATTATTATCGTTGAATCTTCTCTTATTGTTATTGAAAGATCTATCTTGTTTTTCTTGGAAACCTTTACTTCTTTCTCTACCGATACTTGCTGGTCTTTCTTCGTTAAATGCAGGTGCAGAATCTGAAGAAGATTCGTTGAATGAGGAAGCAGTAGGGTTTGGTTGTCTAACTCTTCTTTTTGATCTATCTTCACCGTACTCTAATCTTAATGGTCTTTTAATTAATCTTCTTAAAGCTTTATCTTTTAAAGCATTTGTTGGACCATCTTCATCTTCAAAATCAATGAAAGCGAAACCTTTACATTTACCACTATCTTCAAAAGTTGCCATTCTAATTTTAATAATTTTACCACAATGTCTAAAATGTTCAGTTAATAAATCATCTGTTGTATCAAATGATAAATTACCAACGAATAAGATACGAGAAGGTGGATTTTTAGATAAAGATTCAGTACCATCAGCATTAGTTTGTTTAGCAGGTCTTCCATCAAAATTATTTGAATCTTTAATTAATAATTTTCTACCATTTAAAATAGATTCACTTAAACTAACTGCAGAATATACATGATTTTGTCTTTTAAAATCAATATAAGCAAAACCTTTAATTTTATTTGATTTTTTAGGTATATTTGTTCTTGTTATATCAGATTCAGAAATTTTAATTAAATCTTTTGGATTTGTTAATTCTTTTGAATATTCAGGTAAATCTTTAGTTTTATTAGTTAAATAAGAAATTAAATCTTCTTTTGTTGTTTCAAATGATAAATTACCTATCCAAACACCATATTTTGATTTAACAAGTTTTTCCTTTTTTTCTTCACCTTCAACTTCTCCATCTTTTGAGCCATCTTTAAAATCATCACTAGTTTCAGAATCTTTTTTATCCTTTGTTTCCTTTGTTGTTTCATCTTCTTCAGCATCATTTTCAATTTCAGATTGTTTCTTTTTTTGTAATTCTTCTTTTGTTATTTTACCCTTTTTCAACAATCTTAATTCTTTTTTAGATAATGGAACATCATCATCAAGTTTAATCTCAATTTCATCTAATTCTTTTATCTTTCTCTTTTTGTCAGATTTAGATTTAGATTCTTCTTTTGATTCTTCAGCTTCTTCAGCTTCTTCACTTTCTTCAACTTTTTCCTTTTTCTCTTTCTTTTCCTTCTTTTCCTTCTTTTCTTTCTTTTCACTCTTTTCACTCTTTTCACTCTTTTCCTTCTTTTCTTTTTTCTCCTTCTTTTCTTTTTTTTCTTTCTTTAATTTTTCCTTTACAGGACTCACTGGATCAGTTGACATTTTATTTTTATTGCAGATATTAACCGAATATATATGATATAAGAAGACTCAACCCCAGTTTATGATAATGAGTGTATTTATGTCAATGTTTTATAAATATAGAACTGTAAAATAAGTTGATGTAAATAGATAACACAGCAGCAATAGATAGATAGGTATATACTCCTATTAAAAAAAAAATAAAAAAAATAAAATAATAATAATTTTTCAAATTAAAATCTACTATACATAAAAATTTTTTTTTTTTTTTTACTTTCTTTTTCTTTATCAAAATTTAAAAAGAAAAAGATTAATTGTCAAGTTACATAATTATATATTGTTTAAATTGGTTTATGCATATTATTTATCACATTGATTATGTCAGTGATTACGTCAGTCTGGAACTTGGAACATGCGAGGATGTTGTACTCCTTGTCTCTGTCTTTTCTCTGTCTTTTCTCTATCTTGCCTTATTTTGCCTTCTTTTCGACAAGCAGACTTGTCTGTTGATAATTATGTTGGGCAAATTGTAGGTGAGGGCTAGCTAGCAATTTTAGAGAGTCTAATCACGTTAATTCTTGACTTACTGCGTTGTTTTTGTTATAGGAGAATTCAACTGTTAAATAATTTAAATAATATCTTTCAAGATACTAAATGAAGCTAGGAGTGATATCAAGAATACATTACCAATCATCTACTTATTTAAAAAGATAACTACAAACAATTGAACTGTATCCAATAAATACAAGACACAAAAGACAAAAGAGAGAATAAGAACTATTATTGAATAGTAACAATCTTTTAAATCTGCTATAATCTTTTAAATCTGCTATAATCTTTATAGCTGATGGTGAATTATTCTAAATCTACACATACGTCGATAGACGTGTAAACCAGTAAGAATCCGAGGTCGAGGATCTTAATTCTTGGAACTACTTTTCCAGAGACAGAGAGACTGAAAATTTTTTAGCTGCAAAGAGAGTTTTCCGAGATTTTAAGTTTTCCTGCAATTTGTGTTCAGCTATGACTCAGAGAGAGCGAGAAAGAGAGAGAGAGAGAGAAATAACTGTAATCTCGCTTAGCTCGTACAGCGCTGGTTTTTCGTTGACCTGCCTGCGCGGTAGAATTGTTGAATTCCGGTGAAGGGCCGGCGGCTCGGCGGGCCTGGTGGCAGCTCATATTTCAATTTTCCCCTATTGCTCTGATGCTTAAATAATGCTCACATTGCTTAAGGCTGCTGGAACTGAAAAATTCATATGTAAATTTTCATATGGTAAATTTCCCGTTTAAAACAATGAAATAAATACATTAAAAATAAATAAATAATAAATAAAATATATGCATGTGCATCAAAAGTATTTAATTTTCAGTGAGAGATCACTTCAACTGCTTCTACGTTGTTTGTTGGCTTTCTCTACTATGGAGCAGCTTTAACTTTCCTTGTTCTTTCTTGTTGAGCTTGGATTTGGAGTGGTATCTTAAAGTGTCTTGAGTGCCTCTTTGTCCATTACTATCCTCCACATGCTCCTGCGACTACCAGGTACCTAAATATTTAAATCTTGTACTCTTTCTTACCAAAACCTTACCCTTTTCTTTGTTTGTAACTCTATATAAAATTTGTCTCTCTCTCATCTCACTGCTGTTCAAAAAACAAGATACTATAGATATAAAAAGATATACGAACAACAGCAGTAATAACAACTACAAATATGAAGATCACAGATAAATTATTACAGGCGCATTCAGAAACTGAATCTCCAGCAAGTTTCTCCTTTGAGTTTTTCACTCCAAAGACTTCCCAAGGTGTCCAGAATTTATACGATAGAATGGATAGAATGTATAATTTAAACCCATTATTCATCGATATCACTTGGAACGCAGGTGGAAGATTATCAACTTTAACAACGGAAATGGTTCAAACAACACAGACAGTATTAGGTTTAGAAACTTGTATGCATTTAACTTGTACTAATATGTCTTTAGAAATTATCGATCAAGCTTTAGAAAATGCTTTTAAATCAGGTTGTCAAAATATTTTGGCCTTAAGAGGTGATCCTCCTTTAGATGGTTCAGAGTCAACAGGTGAATTTAAATACGCTAAAGATTTAATCAAATATATTAAAAAAAATTATGGTGATCATTTTAATATTGGTATCGCAGCTTACCCTGAAGGTCATCCTGAAGAACCAAACGCTGATAGTACTTTAAAATATTTAAAAGAAAAACAAGATGTTGGTGGTGATTTCATAGTTACCCAAATGTTTTATGATGTCGATCTTTTCATTCAATGGTGTAAAGATTGTAGAGAAATTGGTATTACTATCCCAATTATTCCAGGTATTATGCCAATTTCAAATTATGCTTCTTTCATGAGAAGAGCAACTTGGTCTGAAATTAATATCCCACAAAAATTTCATGATGTCTTAGATCCAATAAAAGATGATGATGATAAAGTTAGAACTGAAGGTACTAAATTAATGATCGAATTATGTCAAATTTTATTAAATTCAAAATATGTTAATCACTTACATTTTTATACTATGAATTTAGAAAAATCAACTTTAATGATTTTAGAAGGTTTGAATTTAATCGAAAAAAATCAAGTTAATGATGCTCAACCTTGGAGAAAATCTTTAAACCCAAATAGATTGAACGAATCCGTTCGTCCTATCTTTTGGCAAAATAGAAAATTCACTTATATTACAAGAACTGCCAATTGGGATGAATTCCCTAACGGTCGTTGGGGTGACTCTAAATCTCCAGCTTTTGGTACAGTAGATACTTGTGATGGTGAATTAATTAGACATTCTCCAAAAAAGGCTTTAGATCTTTGGGGTAAACCACAATCTTTAAAGGATTTATCTAATTTAGTCATTAGTTATTTAAACAATAAATTATCTTGTTTACCTTGGTCTGATGGTACTGTTACAGATGAAATCAATTCAATTAAACCAAAATTAATAGAATTAAATTCAAAAGGTTTCATAACTATCAATTCTCAACCATCAATTAATGGTTTACCTTCATCTGATCCAACTTTTGGTTGGGGTCCAAATTTTGGTTTTATTTATCAAAAACAGTATTTGGAATTTTTATGTTCTTCAAAATATACTGAAATCTTAATCAAAAAAATTGATGAATTAAATTCTGAAAATAATTTTAATTTTAATACTTTATCATATTACGCAGTTAACTCAAATGGTGATTTAGTAACAAATACAAAATCAAATGATGTTAATGCAGTTACATGGGGTGTATTCCCAGGAAAAGAAATTGTACAACCAACAATCGTTGAAAAAATTTCTTTCTTAGCTTGGAAAGATGAAGCCTTCAGATTATTGAAAGAATGGTCAACTATTTTAAATAAAAATAATTTATCTTCAAAGGAAAAAAATGAAGAAAATGACCAACAATCAATTGATATTGAAAATTCAAAACATTTATTAGATTCAGTATATGAAGATTTCTATTTAATTAATATTGTTGATAATAATTTCGTTACTCATCAAAATGAAAGAATCTTTGGTTTATTCTCAGATTTAAATGCATTAGCTTAGGTTTTTTCAGCTATATATTAATTATCACTCACTCCACAAATTACCATATTATACTGCATTGTTTTAGCAGTATTATCATTCATTCATCAATCCATTAATCCATTAATCCATCCATCCATCCTTTTTCACATTTACTTGCATATATACAGGTAGACATCAACTGTCTTAACCTCCTATATGACAATTTAATCAAATTGTCACTTTTATTTAATCACTGCTATTATTACTATACAATTCTTTAATCTCATCAAAATTTTCTGTTTCCTGTTTCCTTTTTTTACTCCATTTGAAAACAAAAGCATGCTATATATTATTTCTGGAAATTTCATAACTTTCTTCAAATGATAATTTAGGAAAAAAAGAAACAAAAAACATGAATTATGAATTGTCATATGTATATCTAATATAGCGCTTAATTTTTTTTTTACTCATCATATTTATTAATCATATTTTTTTTCTTCTCATACTCATATTATTTAGAAATTTTGGTCATTTTATTGTTATTATTACTATTAAAATTTATTGTTTGGTTTTATTTGATTTTCATAAACATTTTTTTTTTTATTCATTTACCTTTAGTCCTTTCTTTTTTTATATTTTACATCTATTGATGTTTATTTTCTGATCATTTATTTTATTTTATTTATTTTTATTTTATTTTTGGGGTATCTATATATTAGCCTGTGTATATGTATATTAGTTATTTATCTTCCTCAACGGAATGGCATTTTATTTTATCAAAAGAAAAAAAAAATAATTTACGACTACAAAATCTATATTATTAAAAATTTTTCTATTTATTTTTCATATATAAATATAAATATTTAAGTAATTTATTAATTTTTTGTTCTCTTTTTATATTAAATGTTTTTATATAAAATTTCAAGTTAAAAAATGAACTGTGCGTAATTTAAACAACAACAGTGATAAAGAAAATTATATAAATTATATATAAATGGGGTATGTATACAGGGCGATCTATTATATTGGTAAATTGATTGATTGATTAAAATCTATAAGAAGAAGATAAAGTTCTGCTTAATGTATATTCAATACATATTTCAATTTGGTTATTAGTTAATTGACAAATTGGAGACTCATAAAATCTTGGTTTTCTAAAAATGTTATAATTGTTAGAATCTAAATCAAATTCGTTTTTTCTTGCACCTAATGAAGAACGAGAAATAGTATTATTAGTATTACCACTATTATTGTTGTTTTTGCTCTTGAAATTTTCAAAAAATGATACAATAGGTTTAATCGATTTTGATTCATTATGATTATTTGAATTTATATTTGATGAATTTAATTCAGGTAATAAATTATATGCCAATTCACATCTTAATTCATCAAGTTCTTTTCTTGTCAATGAAAATATTCTTCTCTTATCTTTGTTTCTATCATGCTTTTTAGAATAGTTTCTAACTTCTGGTGATGTAGCTATGGAATTATTACGATTGTGTACACTTGTGGCATGTGATCCTGAACGTGATCTTGTACTCATGGAACGATGTGGTGCGTATGGGTGGGAACCAGAATATGTCATACGAGAAGATGGTGGTGGTGAAGAAGATGATGGAGCAGAAGAAGAACCAATGGTTGGATTGATTTTCATTGTGTTTGCTGTGGACGAGACAAAAGGTTTCATTAAACTTCTGACTCTTTTAGGAGAATTTGGTCTTGACTTAACTGAATTTGAAGACATATACATAACAGAAGCAGCAGTAGCAGTAGTTGGTGCAGCAGCTGGAATTGGAAGAGGTTTAGCGTAGTACATATCTTGACCAAATGTCTTGCAATTTGGAGCTGGAACAGTATCTGTCGATACAGAAGTATTTGAAGTAGATGAAGTTGAAGAAGCAGAAATGGTCGATGCAGCAGGAGATAAAGATGAGTTGAACGAACCGCAACTTGATTGCTGACGTGGCGTAGCTGAGTGTACAAATTTTGATTCTAAAATGATTGTTAAAGTCTCTATATTTGAATCGTCATCCATAGTTTCCTGACTCATAATACTTGAACCGTTGTAAATAGTTTCATTTGAACTGAAAATTGTTTCTGTATCATTTT
This sequence comes from [Candida] boidinii, assembly GCA_001599335.1. Classification (NCBI taxonomy): domain Eukaryota; kingdom Fungi; phylum Ascomycota; class Pichiomycetes; order Pichiales; family Pichiaceae; genus Ogataea; species [Candida] boidinii. The sequence continues at coordinate 1,026,436 of BCGP01000003.1, read as the reverse complement.
CTAAACCACAAACAAAAGTTTTATGGTGTTCAACAATGGTTTCATTAGACGTTTCAATAGTTTCAGCGGTAACATCGGATTCGATTGTAGCAACAGCTTCATATGATTTAACAGATTTAACAGTTTGAACCACTGGTGATGGTTTTCTTGCCATTGGAATTTCAATTAATTTAACACCAGTATGGAATTGATTTTCTGACTCTTCACCAAAATTTCCATCAAACTCTTTAAAATATTTATTCTCATCAACTTGGGAAGAATCAATTGGTGAAACTTGTAAGAAATTACAACCTGGATTTGTATCTGAATCACATGAAGGATTAGGAGATGAAGTAGTAGATGAATTAGAAGAGTTAGAATTGTTTTCAGATTTTTCACCAATTGTCAATGATTTAACTTGATTTTCAAGATTATCAAAACTGTTTAAAGAATCATCTGAATTTTTAGAATTAATAATAAGAACTTTTTCTTGTGGTTTGACAATAGAAATAGCCCTTGCTATTTCTTTACCTCCATCTTTGATAGTGATACCATCATGAATACTAAATTCGTCATCAACTTCACCTAAAGTATCCAAGTTTGGGATCTTTAAACTGTGTCTTCTCTTATGCTTAGCAGCAGCAGCAGCAGCATCATTTTTCTGCTTTTTAGCGTTTGAAGTGGTAGGCTTATTTATAACAACAGGCTTAACTTCATTTTCTGGAAGACGTTGCTTTTTTGATTTCTTGGGGATAGTTTCATCATTATTTGAACGAGTGCTATTTTTTTTTTTAAATTCATCGAATTCATTTTTGAATTGAATCTTGGAATTAAATTTATCTTTTGAAGTAATTGTATGGAAAACAAATTCATCGTTAAATAATTCATTTTCCATATCAATATTATATCTTTTCTTATTAGTTTTCTTATATTGATTTGATAATAAAGCTAAATTAGTTACACTTGGTAATCTAAATATTTTTTTCAATTCATGATATTTATTAGCATCATCTTTTAGTATATTCAGTTTTGGTAAGATTTGTGATTTTAATAATTCTATTGTATCTTTTACCACTTGTTCATCTCTAGTTGTGAATAATCTTTCTAATTCGTCGTATATTTCCATAGTTTCATCATCAATTACCTTACTAGAAACATCTGATCCAGATTCATTATCGCTATCACTGGCACTGGCATTGGAACTACTAATACCACTGCTGGTGGTACTTCTATCACTGCTACTTGAAGTGATTAAATTTTCATCTGATAATTCTGGGTTACGAAATTCTAATCTAGCTCTATCATTTTCAGTTTCGTAATCACTATCACTGAATGAGTTACCACAAATATCATCAAAAAATTCAGCGCTATCAATTTCATAATCATAATTATCAAATATAGGTAAATCATTATTATTAGTTTCATTTATAATTTCTTTAAAATGTTTAATATCTTCCAAACTATTTTTTTCATTGATTTCCATTATTCTATCAATTGTCTTATCTAACATATCGTTATTGTTACCATGAGAATCATCAAAGCTATCATTTGATATTATAATAAATGGATTATTACGCTCTGGAATGATATCATTTGCAGTATTGTTTTGTTCTTTGTTATTCTTAATTGGACTAGACTGTAATTCTTCTTCTTCATCATCGCTTTTAGATGATTTTATCCTTGGATTGACAATTGACATTGCATCGAATTCAAATGTAGTTGGAATTGATTGTAACATTATTATATAAAAGAAAATGATTTTAATAATAATTTGGAATTTAAAATATATCAGGAAACCTGCTGATATATATATATATGTATATAAGTTTTTCTTTTGAATAAAATAATTGTATATCGAAAATATAAAACACTCCACAATATTTTATAAAGACTATTAGTTAAGTTATAAGCTATAAATGACAAGTCATAAATTTGAGTTGAGATTGAATTATAAAATATATAATTGGGAATAGTTATATTTATATTCTAAATTTGTGAAGTTTCAAGTAAAAAAGAATTACCTGATATAATGATCAGTCAGTTTTCAGAATGTGAATAAACGTGTATTTCTAAAGCGGGAAAAAAAGCGATGTAGCTTAAACAACTAATTAATAGTGAAAAAAGAAACAAAGGAAGGAAAGAAAAGAATGATAATAAAAAGAAGAAGTTGCACATAAACTGAATGAACAGAAAGCGGTCAAATAAGTTGTTTCATTGTCTTATTTAATCGAAAAACAGAATGACATACATCAAATATATTTTTACTGAATTTCTAAAATTACGAAAGGAGAATGGTATCCTTCAAAAGGAATCTCCAATTTCGTGATGTGATCCGATTATTATAAAAAGAAAAAAAAAGCAGAATGTAAATGATCTAGGGGAAAGCGAATCCAGATAATAAAAGAAAAAAGGAAAAAAAATTAATAATAATCGTAATAATAGTAATAATTATAACAATAATAAAGAGAACGAACGTTTTTGTGTATATGCTTCTTCTATTGATAAAATATAGAAACAAAGAGAGTAAGTGTAAATGAATTCAAGACTACGGATGTACCTTTTTATTTTAAACAATAGAAATACGACAATAGGAATAGGGTATTACATACAATGGAAAGAAAAAGTGAGAGTACAATAGAAATATGCTTTGAAACAGGTCGTGATAAAAGTTTAAACACAGAAAAGAGGAATCAGAAAAACGGATCAGTAGTAGTAGTAGTAGTAGTAGTAATAAGGTAATAAGTGCATTTGCGAAATCACCACATGATATGTCCTTACAAAATTGAGAAAGACATATAAAATAATTAAGCAATTAGCCAAATCATTTACAGAACTACGGACAAAATAAACAGTTAAACCAAAGAAGAGGAGAGCCATAGTTTAGTCCAAAGGAACAGTTTATCTGTCAAATGTGTGCAACTCAGCGCATCTATGGAAAGTTTAAAACACAGAAGGAAAAAAAAAATGAAACATATGTACAGCATCAACCGATAAATATGTACTTAAGAGACGTGCTCAAGCTAAGGTCAAGTAAGAAGTATGTGGAAAATAAGCAAAAAAGGGAAAAACCAATAAAAGTGACATGGAAAAGCACTTAAAGTATAATCAAATGATGCCTGTGCTTTATTCCTTCAAGTCATTTTAAATGTTAGAAGGGATATATTTTTATATTGCAAATACATATACACCTACACAAGTGTCAGACAAGAAGTGAAAATATAGCATACTATTGTTAAAATTAAAACACAGAACTTGCAATACAATGCAAAGCCATCATATACAATGAAACACCAGCGGAATGAAACCTTGGGGACCTCCATATAAGAGATAACAGCCATATTAAAAATTTGAAATACATTAGTGATATCACTAGGGGACCTAATGTGCCTAGTGTAAAAATATGCTCAAGCGCCGATTGGGGGGTGGTGAAGTCAAAGCAAAACAGATAGTTTACCGTCGCTGAAGCCGAGCGGACACAATTTTAGCAGCTTGAGCGTCTGACAAGGAGGAAAACAAGCACCTGCTGGTGCGACAACGAATGCGTCGAAGCCAAACCCGAAGCTCACTTTAAAGCAATAGGAGGCATGAATCCATTCAAGTGACATGAACCGCTGCGGGACGGGCACAGTCTTACACGAGAAACGCGATGAAAGAGCATCAAGAGCGTCAAGACAGTCAATAGGGTCAAGAGGAGAGCAAAAACTACGAGAAACCGATGATGACATGGAAAAGAAATCTGTAGTTTTTACCGCATTGGGAAATATTTTAAAGGTTCAATACTATTAACTATTGATACTGCCATTTTCTCTTTGAATTGGAGCTGGAAAATTGAGCGTAGTTTTCATTGTACTGAATTTACGCTAACCTTATTCCTCGTCCAGGGATTAATTACGTGCATATCAACCGCAGAAAAGATGCATAATAAACAATTGAATCAGGATGTACTGTACAAGATCTTAAATTTCTGCTTTTTCGGCTGGAGACAATTGTAGAGCTGTTGAACGGTGGTGCGGTCGAGCAGTCGAGTTGCTGAAGCAGGCTGTAACACCGGCTCTCCTGGCTGGATGTTTTTTGCTGAAGGGACGGTGATGTTTCCGCGTGTTTGGTCGGCATCCCTTTGACAGGCCATCCCTTCATTTTGCGGGAAAGCGTGTGATCGTGCAAGCAGTGTTTGCGGTGAATTTCCGCGGGTCCTCTAATAAGAGAACGGCCCATCAGAAATCACAGGCCGGACTGTGAGCTACAATGAAAACTCGGTGTGCATGGCATGATGTAAGTGTGCAGTAGCAAAAACAAGGCCGAGCCCAAATTCCCGTTGACCGGAGTGGTAAGGGGTGGTCCTCGGCTGTGCTTCAGGGGTGGGAACAGCGGCCGGTGATGTTTCAAGGAAATTGTTTTCTGCCACAGTACACTGGCGCGGCATGCTTTGGTGCTTCGGCCACTGCAGGGCTCTGAAGTCCAGACCTTCTTTGGACCCCTGGCTAACTATAGCACGCGTCTTACCGCTAAGTTTCAGTGTCGTTATCAGTCCAAGCGCACATCGAATGGGGTTGGTGGTGCTGGGCCCCTGATCCCGCACCGATCTCTATTATCCACCACTCCACTACATACCCACGCAGCTTACGGGGAAAGAGAGCATCACATTGTCTGGGATAAATGCAAGACAAAGAACGCGTTAACTCTTTCAGCGACGGGAAATTGCTACTGTCAAAATTAGGGTTACTATATGCTGGCTAATTTCTCTGTTCTGGCTGTTCTGGCTGTTCTGGCTACTCTGAACTTGGTACCGTTAATTGTTTCATCTAACTGTTTGATTGAAAAACCTTTCTTCATTCAAAAGAGTCTCTTTGACGGGTTTAAAGTTAAGAAATTGTAAGCCGACGAACATTTGTGTGTGTTCTTATCAAACTTCAGCTATTTCCCTACAAAGCTGCAAAGTCTAGTCCTTCAGAATATACATGAAAGCCATTAAAGTAAACTTTAATTAATTTGAAATCATATACAGGAGATATACACCCATGAACATATTAACTAATTTTCCGTTATTTGATTTACTTTTTTTTCTATCATTCTTTCATTTACATTTCTTTTCAACTATATCATGTAGATAATTTGTTTTCTATAGTTTTAACATTGTACCACTGTATCGCTATACCATTTTATCACTGTGTCATTTTATTCAATTATTTGTCTTTTCGTTAGATAATTTTTGTTTCATAATGTTTTCTTTAATATTCATATAATTTTCTATTATCTGAAATATAACTTTGTCCCCTATCCACTTTCAATTTCAAATTTCGCTATTTATATTCTTCATGGACGTGATGCGTCACAGTACATTACACAACGTATTATACTATTCTATATTATACTTATACTTATAAGTATATTGGTGCCTATATTTGCACTTGTATTCATACTTATACTTGTATTTAAATCATGTCTGTCAAAAAAGGGGTATACGTTCAACCGTAACAGTAAACAATAAATTGAATTTTTTAAAAAAAGAAAGAAAGAAATAATTAATTATAGTAACTTCTTTTCTTATGATTGATCATGTTATCTTTAATCAGAGACAATTACTGTAAGTACGTGCATAAAACAAATATAATAGAATAATAAAATTTATAATACATATAATTAATCAAATAGAGTAATAGAAAAAAAAAAACTAAAAGAAGAGTAAAGAAAAAAAGAAGATAGAACAAAAGATAAAAATGTAAAGGAGATAAAGAAGGACAAAAACAATAATAAAAAAAAGAAATAAAAGAAACTGAATAAAATAATAATAGAATTCATAAAGGTACAAAAGTTAACTTATGTTAATAAAACAATAATAATTAATCAGTTCCATAAGGAGTCTGTCACATTAATCTCTTTAATCATAATTTATTTCTAAAATTGGTAGTATAATAGTGTACTCCATTTTATGTACTATATGTAATTTGAATATATATATTACATTTTTTGTAACATCTAGAAATAAAGAGATATAAAAATGGAATCACTGATAACCTATTTTGGTAAAAAATAATGATATGTAAAAAGATTATATTAATAATTATTAATAATTTTTAAATTAATTTTTTGTTTTTTTCTTTTTTGGACCATCTTCAGTATCTGAATCAGCACCTGAATCAGCATCATCTAATTCTTCATCAGAACCAACATCAGAACCAGCATCAGAATCATACTCTTCGGCAACATCAGAATCGTCATCATCGTCATCTGAACCAGCACCTCCTTTGAAATCTTCATCTGGACTGTCATCATCATCAGCTGAACCCATATCAACATCAGAATCATCTCCATCAGACATAGCCATTGATGCAGATAACATTGATTGTGCTTCTCTTTCATCATTTCTAACTTTAAGACCTTTATTCTTTAGGAATTCTTCTAATAATGTTTGTTCACCTTTATCAATATTACCAAAACTATGACTAGCTCCACCAGATCTTAAATTAATTTGCATATCAAATGTCTTTGAAGCTGAACCATCAGCTCTTGAAAATATAACATTTTGAATTTCTGAATATATAATTAAAACAGTTGGTTTTGTAACAAATAAAAGACATTTTTCTAATGGATAAATATGACCTTCACTAGCCTTTAATGAACAAGAAACACAAATTTGAGAATCTTTTGAAACAAAAGATCCTGGTAATACAATTCTTCTTTCAGTTAACTCTTTCATTATATTACCTAATACAAGGAAAGTATTTGAACTATATGTCTTATTCAATTTATCTTTATATTTCTTTTCATATTCTTCATCATCAATATTTAATTCAACTTCAATTTCTTCTTGTCCATCAAATTGTAATGTTAAAAATGTATGACGGGTTTGACCTTGTCTTAATGGTGGATCTATCTGTAAAATAATTAAATGATGTATTTGATCTGATTTTGGAACTGAAAAAATTCTTTGAATTTGTTTATATTGAATCTTATAATCATAAGTTTTACCACGTAATCTAAGAAATGATTCATACATATCAATATCATAACGACCTCTTGGAGTTAAGAATAATACTTCATCAAATGAAACAATAGCATCTCCAGAGACTTGACCAATATCGGCTTTCTCTTTAATTTCTTCATAAAATACACTTGCATTTGTCTTAGTACTGGTCTTGACAACTTTATTAGATGATTCTTCATCACCTTCTTCACCTTCAGCTTTCTCGGTGGTACCTTCAGTGTTGGTATCTGCTTCAATATCGTAATCTTCTAATTCAACATTACCAGGTAAATAAAATTTAGCTTCAACTAATTCATCACCTGTTTTTTCAATATCTGTACTTTTATTATTCATATCTAATTCAATAGAAACTTCATTTTTACCTGTTAAATTTGAATTTGTAATTTCAGAATATGGAATTTCAAAAGATGGTCTATTATTAACACTGAAAACTAAATCATTTCTTGCTAATTGAATTTTACCCCAATTCCAACCTCTTAAGGAATGTTCTTTAGCTTCTAATTGAACATTGAAATTTTTTTGTAATTCATTTTTTAAACCATTAAAATCTTGTTGATCAAACCCATCTAACATAACAGAACCTTGATTCTTTGTATCAATTCTCAATTCCCAACCTCTTGAAGCTCTACTCCAATGGACACTGGAAATTTCATCTGCAGGTAATAAAAATGGAGCAGTCTTAACTGTAGAACCTGGAATTGTAGCACCTTTCCAACCTAAACCGGAGTCAGCAATACGCATACGACCTGGTGCTCTGGATTGGTTCAAATATATCTTTTCGTATTCAACATTTGACATCTTTTCTAAATTTTATTTGATTGACTAAAAGAATCTTGATTTATAGTTTAGACATGTATTTTAATATATATTTACCTATTAAATACTAATTATTTATATAAGAACACCTACGGTCAATTTTATGGTTGACTCACGAATAGAATAAATTGATTCAAATTGCAATAGATTTGCTCACCAAAGATCTTGCCACTTGCTATTTGAAATCCAATCTGATCTCATTCTCTGCTGCGAGCTCTTTCTCTTTATTTTCTTAGTCTTATCCTCAAAGCATTGAAAACTTTGTGTACCGTTCAAGTTCGCGTCTTGATGGCCATATCGACGCAGAGGGTCAATAAAATAAATATCTTAATGGACGATCGCCTTCAGAATAAATCATAAATTATAACGATAAAGCTAGTTGGTGGGTAACACCACAGCCTGTACACCAATAAATTTCATAAAAAATGAATCTGCTTTAAACGCTGTGGAGGAAGCCCAAAGCCAGTGGCAAAGCCTGTCATCTAAAGTAAATTTTTATCTACCTTGCGTCGAACGATTCTCCACCGACGCAATGGGCATTTTTTCTGACATAAAGCAACGCGTAACTTTCTCTGGGCCAGCCCTGCCCCAGCTGTAAAACATATGGTGCCAAACAGCCTAAAACCTCACTTGTCCCGGGAGTAGCCCGTGAGAAAAGCTGCAGTAACAGCGAGAGAGAACTCTGAGAGCGCCACAGAGAAGACGCCACGCCAGCCTCTTTTAAATTTCACCAGAATCTCAGGATTACGTAACACAATCTGTATTTCAACCGAAATAAGTAAGGCTTGTTCATCTTTCTTGTGTTCGCTCATTATTCTATGCCCATTTTCCACTCTCTGTCAACTTTCGTTTGTCCTTTGCATGTTACCCTTCTGATAGCTTTGCTTTCGTATCTGTCGCTACAGCTTGTTGTTGGTTTACACTTCACATTCCCCATTGTCCACAATCCTATCAATCTATTAATCTATCAACATATCAATCAATCAGTCAACGAATTCACTGTTTACCAATTGCCCTTTCTACTCCCAGAACCGCTCTCCATCATGACATCTATCACCACTATCACCACATAATCTAATCTTTCTCTCTCTATATATAAATGTGCTGTGCCGCTCTTCATTAATATCTTTGTCTTTTAGCTATATGGTTTGTAGCAATTAATAACAATTAAATATTTAATTGATATATAACAAGAAATAATGTCTGCCGAAGGTGAAGAAGAATTATTAGATTACTCCGATTCTGAAGAAATCGCACCAACATCTACAACCGAAGTTTCAGCAGATGCTGCTGCTAACGCTGATGGTGAAACCGAAAAGAAAGGTTCTTATGTCGGTATTCACACCACAGGTTTCAGAGATTTCTTATTAAAACCAGAATTATTAAGAGCTATCGCTGATTGTGGTTTTGAACATCCTTCTGAAGGTTAGTACCATAAAATCATTCAATTTACTGTCACCAATTTGATTAATATCCTTCTTTCTTAATAGAAGATAAAATAAAAGATAAAAGATAAAAGATATATAATATTCAATCCAATTATTCCTTTATTAAAAAAATGACAGAATTAGTGTCCTTCCAAAACATTGGCCTTCATTGATTTGGAAGGATATACACCTCATTTGTGCTTTCACTAAAGAGGCAAATATCCTTAGTCTTTTCTCTTATAGCACAACTTGAACCAAACACAATTTGAAGAAAACATACAATTGAACATTATTTGATGTTCCGTATTCTATGTACCATAAAATTCATTTGTCTATTGAAATTAACGAGTATCATAAAGCATCTAATCAATTATTGTCATGGACTAATTGATTTGAATGTTCAGTATGCCGTGCATAATTCGAAGAAACTACCATAAAAATGTCAAGAAATTTCATAACAAATCAATAATATAAAAAAGAATTTAAAAAAAAATTCGGAGGATTTTATTGAATGCCATTTCAAATACCCTTTTAATTAATATAATTGACTGATCGATCCACTTAACAATATAAATAAAATTCAATTTGTTTTCATCTTGAATAGATCTATGGAGAATAATAAGACGGATAGCAAATTCATATTCATATCAAAAATCTGTCTAAATTTCAAACATGATTTATTATCTTTTATTTTCTTCTAAAGATTTTAGGATTTCATTGGTGACAATAATTATCTTTTTTTCACTTTGCATCTCACTAACACTCATTTTGTTATTATATTTTTTTTTCTCTATTATTTACTTTTTATTTCTTTTGATTCAATATAGTTCAACAAGCTTGTATTCCACAATCTATTTTAGGTAACGATGTCTTATGTCAAGCCAAATCTGGTCTTGGTAAGACTGCTGTTTTCGTTTTATCAACTTTACAACAACTTGACCCAACCCCAGGTGAAGTCTCCGCCGTTGTCATTTGTCACACCAGAGAATTAGCTTACCAAATTAAAAATGAATACACTAGATTCTCTAAATATATGCCAGATGTTATCACTGACGTCTTCTACGGTGGTGTCCCAATCGCTAAAGATGCTGAAAAATTAAAGAACAAAGATACCTGTCCTCACATTGTTGTTGGTACTCCAGGTAGATTAAACGCTTTAGTCAGAGATAAATACTTACGTTTAAATAACGTTAAGAATTTTGTTATTGATGAATGTGATAGAGTTCTTGAAGAAATTGGTAAGTTTCATTTTCAAAATTATTTTTTTAAAGTAAATTAAGTTATACTAACACTTTTTCTTTTTGGTTTTAAATATATTAATATTTTAATTGGTTATTTCCCTTTGCCTTTACTCGACAGTTTTGGTTGACAATGGGATCTAACAAATTGAATATATTTCTATCAAAATTGACTCCATATTCTTTGTTTTCTTTTTAACTATTATTACTATTATTACAGGTATGAGACGTGATGTTCAAGAAATTTTCCGTGCCACTCCATTCCAAAAGCAAGTTATGATGTTCTCCGCTACTTTATCTAATGAAATTAGACCAATTTGTAAAAAATTCATGAAAAATCCATTAGAAATTTACGTTGATGATGAAAAGAAATTAACTTTACACGGTTTACAACAATACTATATTAAATTAGCCGAAGAAAAGAAAAACGCTAAATTAGCTGAATTATTAGACACCCTTGAATTTAACCAAGTTATCATCTTCGTTAAATCAACTAAAAGAGCAACTGCTTTAAACAAATTATTATGTGACTCTAACTTCCCTTCAATCGTCGTTCACAGTGGTATCCCACAAGAAGAAAGAATTGCTAGATATAAATCTTTCAAGGAATTTAACAAACGTATCTGTGTCACCACCGATGTCTTTGGTAGAGGTATTGATATCGAAAGAATCAATTTAGCTATCAATTACGATTTACCAAACGAAGCCGATCAATATTTACACAGAGTTGGTAGAGCTGGTAGATTCGGTACCAAAGGTTTATCTGTCTCTTTTGTTTCCAGTGCTGAAGACGAAGAAGTCTTAGTCAAGATTCAAGAAAGATTCGATGTTCAAATGTCCGAATTCCCAGCTGAAGGTGTTGATCCATCTACTTACATGAACACCTAATCGTGTTGTATCCTGGTGATCTTTCTGTGAAATAATAGTTTATGAATTACTTATTCACTCAACTTTTATTGAATTTACAATAATAATTTATTGTTGCTGTTAAGAACTACATAGTTTTGTCTATTATTTTACAACCCTACGTTATTTTTATCTTTATTTTGTTTTATTTTGTTTTTATTTTATTTTTGTTTTTGTGTTCTACTAAAACAAAAAAGTTGTATCTATTAAAAAAATTAAAAATCTTATTGTCAATCTTATTTATATTTAAAATGAATTCAGTAAATAGTAAATTCAGAATTTGAACTTAAGAGTTACCTGAAATATATGGTGCACAGGTGCAAAGACATATTGAATAAGCCGTCGCGTAGATAGTTGGTGAGGACAATCTGATGAAATATTAGATATTTTAATGTAGACTGTTTTCATATAAAAGATTCACCGCAAAAAGGATAATAAGATACAAAATTTCAATTATAAAATACTGTTATTAGTTATAAAAGTTCAAATCATTAACTATGACATACAATATCGTTATAGATAATGGGTCATATGAGGTGAAAGTAGGGGCTACAGGACAAGATTCCCCCAATCATATACCTAACTGTTGTATAAGAACAAGTGATAAAAATGTAATATTAGGTTCACAGTTAGAAGATTTGAATGATTATTCAGGAATACATATTCGAAGACCAATAGAAAAAAATCAATTAACACAATGGTACTTGGAAAAACAAATATGGGATAACCATTTCATTTCGAGACCTGATAGCTCAGGTGATCCAAATGACTATTTATTTGATAATAATTTAATATATATGGAAAGTCCTGCAAGTCTGAATAAGTTTAGTACATTTTCTGATCAAGTCATATTTGAAGAGTACGGTGTTAGAAATTATTACAGATGTTTTGGATCTTCACTAATTCCATGGCTTGATATGGATTCAACTGTGAAGACTAAAAAAGATACAACAGCTCCGGACACAACTGGTGACGATTTGAAGACAGAGGCAGAAGAAAATTCTGAAAACTTACAGGTTTCAGATACTCACCATGCTTTCAAAGATTTTCAATTAGTTATTGATTCGGGTTTTGATTCAACTTGGGTCGTTCCAATGATTTATGGTTTACCATTTTATGAAGGGATAAGGAGAATGCCTGTTGCGGGTAGACTTTTAACAAGTTATTTAAGAGAAATGATATCATTTAGACATTATAATGTTACTGATGAAACTATTCTAGTAAATAATATAAAGGAAAGAGCATGTTTCGTTAGTACAGATTATGACTTATCTTTGAAGAAAGTTGAAAAATTGAGACAAAATCCAAGATTACTTTTTTCAATTGATAAATTACAGGCAAACAACTTAAATAACACTGTAGTTGATTATATTCTACCCGATTATAAAAAATCAAAAACAGGTTATGTTCTTGATCCAAACTCAAACAGCACCAATTTTAAGAAGAATAATAATAATGAAGAAAGTGATGATGAATTTGACGATCCTTCCGAAAGACAGGTTCTCAGACTATTCGATGAAAGATTTGCTATTCCCGAGCTGCTATTCCATCCTGAACTTGCTGGTTTACACAAATCTGGTTTGGTTCGTACTATTCAAGATTGTTTATCTAATGTTCCTGAGCTTCTAAGACCTCTCTTGTTGGCCAACATTGTTGTTGTTGGTGGTACTTCAAATCTACCTGGATATAAAGAGAGATTGATCAAAGATTTAAGAGAACTTTCTCCACTGGGACATGAAGTCAAAATTGGTAATTATTCGAATCCATCAACTAAAGGTGAAAATAATGATTGTTTCACTAAAAAATATGGATCGAAGTCTCAAGATTACTCTTGGTATGGTGGTGTTGCTATGTTTGAAAAAGACGGATTTAATAAAGTATCTATCAGTAAACAAGAGTATTTTGAAAATGGAGTTGATTACTGCCGCCAAAAGTTCCAATATAAATATAAAAGTAATGTTTAAAAAAAAAAACTATGTAAAACTCTTTTGTATTCTATGTATTATATAAATAAGAAATGTATATTAAAAAATTTATTAAAAGAAATAAGATAAAAAAATAGTATGGATGATAAAATTCCCGTTTATCAGAAATAATTAAATATACAAATCAGGCGAGCACTGATTGATCTAAACAGCTCTAAAATTAATTAAAAAGTAATAAGAAAAAGTATGAAACACTGCAGTTAAAGTGCGCAAAAAGAAAAAAAAAGCAGAACCATAAATTATAAAGCTGAAACAAAAGTAAAGAGATTAGAACTTTTGAACTAAAGGAAAAAAAACTAATATGCAAATATAAAAATGTAAATGATATGCAGAAAGCAAACTAAAAATTAAGAAAGAAAACCACGGAAAGAGTGAAGAAATTTATCAGAAAAAGCAGAAAAAGTTTGTTGTATACGTATATCAGTCAATCAACTAAAGGAATATACAAATTGATATGACTAAAAAAGTTGTGACCAATAAGAAAACGCCCCAAATAAGGAAATGATGATACATAGGAGCAGGATTGTATCTTGCCATTAAAAGGCAAACACCAATAATACTCAAAATTAAGGAAAAGAACAAAGACATGAAAGCAAAGAACAAAACTAAAATGAGACCTTGAGCAGGGGCACCGTCGTTTAAACCATTGTTGAGGAGTGATGAGATGACACCAACACCAACACCAGTAGATAGGCAGGATAAAACAATGGTAGATAGATAAAGGAAAGAAATGACAGTATCATGGTGCATTTGGCTGATCAACTCATTTGGTTTTGTATCACCGTGAACGATGGAGGCCAATCTATTACTTCTGAGAGTTGGTTGTTGTTCTAGTTGAGGATTCATATTGAATCCATTAAAGTTATGACTAACTGAACCGTAATTTTGAGAATTTGGCCCGTTTGGAGAGAAGTTATTCATATCACTGAGATCAGTATCAGATTCAGAGTTTGAAAGAGCATGATTACCTGCGCTGGTCTGGTTTGAGGGTAATAAACCGGAGTTTTCATCATAGGGAGCAACTCCGTGTAATTGAGAATGATAGAAGTGAGTTTTTCTTCTTTGATCATTTGCAAAAACAGAGTAATCATTGTTATAAACAGAATCATTCTTTGATTTGAAAAAATTCAGTTTTTTGATCAAGTTGTATTTGTTAAATGAGTCAGCTAATCTATTCGAAAAATCTAAAATTTCTTCAACTCTCTCGGGAGTTAAAAGACCAAAAAATGATAAAAGATTAGTATTTGAATCGTAACTTCCATATTCGTCATCATCGACATAAAATCCAGTATTATCTTCACCTTCAGAGCCGTCATCAAATTCGTTCCAATAACGGACTTTTGGTTTCACAGGTCCCACTTCTTCCCTGTTAAGTAATATGCTTCTTGGGTTAATATTATCTGTTGGACCTGTGGTGTTTGAGGTGGTTTCAACTTCACTACCTGAAACAAAACTACCACCATTAGTTGATCTTCTTGGCCTCTTGACTAATTCTGGCAACTTTCTAATATCAGTACCATTTGATAACCTGTCAAACCAAGGAGCAACATACTCTAAGATACAGTCATCTGAAAGGCTATTTTGATAATATTGCATTAGTAGGTAGTTATTCAAACTGAAATTCAAGTCATTAACGTTATAGACCAAATGAGATTTCATTAAGCTAACAACTTCATCAGTCAATCTTTTCAATGGAGAATCGTATCTAATCTCCAAGATTGCATGAGGGAAAGAAAGTTTATTCTTTTCATCTTCTGCATTCCAAATAGGTGAGGCAGTTTCTGTATTTTCAACTTTAACTGTTTCAATCTGTTGATCCAATGTGATATAACAGTCGATTTTTTGGTTGACATTCTTTGAATCAATAGTAGAGTTAACTGAAATGAATCTGGTTCTATTGTATCTTACTTTAGCCAATGGAAGGACCTTTTTATTGATACACCAGTCGAATGATAATTGGGCCATTTTAGGATTACCTAACATACCTGTTAATTTCCATTTGTTAAATATTCTTTCTTTAAATTCGTTTACAGTCATTGTGGATTCAGAATTAGATTTTTGGTTAGAGTTGAACTTGAAAATATTGTTACTTAATTCATCAGTTATATTTGTGAATGTGAATTGACGTAAACCACCAACTGGAGCAACCAATAAAGGAGGAGAAGATGAATGTAAATTATCGTGGATTGTAATTTGTCCGACTTCTTGTTTAGTCTCGTACAAATCGTTTCCAATAATATTTTTTGTGTATGAATATACTGGATTTGATAAGTTATTGAGCCATAAAGAAATAACATGAGTGAATGGTCTGAAAGTTTCTTCAGTATCATCAATTACATGATGTGAAGAATTTAAATTTGACTGTTGTGGCTGCTGCTGTTGTGAAAGCTTTTGAGACAGACTTGCTAGTTGTTCGGATTGTGCTAAGTCTGTATGCGATTTTGTCTTCTTTAAACTGAAAGTCTGATTATTTGTAGAGGTCTTTTGTTGTTGATGTTGCTGCTGTTGCTGTTCTATAGTTTGTTGGTGGCGGCCAATATTGGAGAGTCCATTAGTATCCGAGCCTTCTATTAATCCATCATCATCAGTAATTAATTTGAAATGACTTGACAATAAAAGGTTTAGTTCATTGATATTATCTTTGTGAACCCAATATCTTTGCACCACGGGACCTTTCTTTTGCGAGATTAAATCAAAAGTCACTGATTTTGAATACACAACTTTATTTGAAAAATTATCATTTGGACCAGCCGGAAGTTGTAAAGAATCAAGAGTGACAACAGATGATTGTCTTGGTTTATTGGTAATATCTTCAGTAGCTCCAGTATTTGGATTTGCAGTTCCAGATGTTAATAGTTGATTATTGTTATCGCTTCTTAAATGCATCTGCTCTTCCTGTTTTTGTTTTTGTAATTGTATAATTTCAGCTTGAGACAATATAGCACCATTTGGGAAATAATTATTCAATACATCAAACATCAAAGTTAATTCCATGACAGCGTCATTCAAGTCGAGATTAACAAATGAATCAGGGTTACCTTCTAAAGAAACGTTTGTGATTTTTTCAACTAATTCTTGTTTATGAGGATAATTTGAGTATTTTAAAAATTTCTTGAATAATTTCCTAAGTGCTATTTTTTGCAACATTATAAATCTTGATAAATCTTGTAAATTTATTGATATATCATTTAATTCACTTTTAATAACAATCAATTTTCTTGTTTGCATTCTAATATAAACAGCATTTCTATTTAAATTAGTGTTACTATTTTTTGGATCATTGGAGTTATTATTACTATAA
Organism: [Candida] boidinii; assembly: GCA_001599335.1. Taxonomy (NCBI): domain Eukaryota; kingdom Fungi; phylum Ascomycota; class Pichiomycetes; order Pichiales; family Pichiaceae; genus Ogataea; species [Candida] boidinii. The sequence continues at coordinate 1,009,799 of BCGP01000003.1, read as the reverse complement.
TAAATAGTATTTATGAAAGCATCCAATTGTTTTTTAATTTGTAATTCTCTTCTTGATATTTCACCATATTTAGAGTTGACAAATAAAGAAACAAATTCGATTTGATTTTTAAAAGTAACATATAAATCGTGTAAAAGCTGGCGCTGTCTTCTTTCTTTGTAAACCGAATCTGGAGCACTAGAAGATGTGGTAACTGTATAGTCAGAACTGTTTGACGATACAGAATTTTGATTTGAAGATAACTGTGATGTTGCTTTTTTAATTTTTTGCTTTATTTGGTTGTAGTCTATGTTATAGTTCTTCCACTTTAAGATGGATCGATCATTTAATTCGGACCCAAACTTCATATTGATTTTATTGTTGATATGTCTATGAAAAAAAGTTTTCTAATTTGGTTGCTTTTTGCTACTCTTTAGTGACTAGTTAAAAAATGTATTAAAATATGTTTAAGTATATGAGTATGTATTTGGTTAAAAAAAGTTTTCCAATTTAAAAACTAGATATGTCTCTATATATGTATGTGTATGTGTATTATGCTTTAAATAAGTCGGTTAAAACGAAGTTGTTGTAGTTAGGAAGTGGATGTATATGATAACTATAGGAAAAGGTTGAAGTTCTTATTCTGTTATAGAGCAAAGATGAGAGGATGCGATATTTTGAGGATGCAGAACGGATAAAAAGATGGACAAAGCGTAATATGTGGTTATTTCCCCTACTTTTGTGAAGGCATTTGATTGTATTTATAGTTGTAGTGACTGTTGAAATGGTTAATCTTGCAAAGGAATATAAGAAAGGTTTGTACAATAGTTGTAGTATAATACAATAGTCCAGATTCAATATACCCTTTATTAATTTTTGCCATAGTGGGTTTTTGTGCTCTTTTCTGCAACTTTGTCTCTTCATGCAGTCAACCAAATATAGGCAGCTATGTTATCTAGTATGGCTGGCTCATTACGCATTCCTTGTCTTTACTATTGTTAAAATTTGTTTCTTTTGTTTTCCTTGTTGTCCACCTGCATGTTCTCTTGTTTCTTGTCTTGCTGCTTTCTGGCTGCTGCTCTTAATGCAAATCCATCCAAAGGTGCATGGCTGCTGCATAGCTGCCTGCAATCTTGAACTCGACTTCCTGCCAGACTTTCTGGCCGGACCCACGCACGACTGTTCAAACAACCACCCGCACTGCTGGCTTCATTACACCCTTGCCGGTGTAACTCCTCTGCTGCCAGTGATCAGAGATCTGCTGCTTCCGGTATTGAAAGGTTCATCCTATGTGGTGCCCAATTGCAGGGTGGGTCATGCTAGCCCGTGTCCCACAGCACATGCCTACATACTAGTATTGTTTTGCCCTGCTCGCTCAGATATCTTCAGAAAATTTCTCCGACTTGATTGATAAAATAACATGCATAGCTAACATGTTTCTACATTCTTTCAGCGTATTTAACTATAAAAAGTATGTATGCTTCTGTACATGTATGTCGGCTGTATTGCAACTATTTTGTATATTAATTTTTTTGGCTGGATAGCGAAGGTGTCTGTTAAGAAGAAGCAAGATTTGGTGCCGTGCTATTGGCATCGTGCAACAGCACATATTTGATTCCTACTTCCTGCTTCTTGCTTTTTGATTCCTGCAGAAAGCTGTAACCATGGGGCCCGTCAATTAGAATCAACGGGGCAGAGTCAATAGCAATTTAAAAAATAATCTCTGTTTAATTTCCCTCCCTCACATATGGAATCAAAAATATAGACAGGATAACACTTAGGTATCGTTGATCACTATTGGATTAGTCTCGCAAACACAGCTATTTTGCTATCTTTATTTCAACTGTCAATTTTTATATCGCAATTTTATTCCAGTATATGAAGCACAAGAAAATTGGTATTATTAATTTTGAAACAATTTATCAGTAATGGCATATCATAGTAGGTGAGAGTAATCTCCTAATAGAGAAACACGAGTGATTGATAACCAAAAGTTGCAGATGAGTACGTACAGATAGATAGATAGCGTATAAGCAAATTCCAGCATATATATGCTATCTGTCTTAATTAAAAGAATGGGGTGCAACCTACACTCACGCTGGCTCCCTGGCTCCCTCGCTGAAGCTCAGTATACTACAGGTACAGTGCTTATCTTCGTCGTCTGACCAACTTCTTGTCTGGGGCTGGGCCCTTTTGAAGTTAAATTCACATATATGTGAAACGCGCTATACCGTTTTGGGCAAGTCAAATGCCACTTTAGACGGAAAAGATCTTAGTGGGTATTCTTCTTCTTCTCTCCCCAATTTTACGCTTGGCTTACCTTGATGTGGCTCAGGAAGTTGGTGTGAAGAAAAGTAGAATTACATGCAAAAGAAATTGAAGATACGACACAACAGTTATTGAACAATTTGCTGTTATTTATAAGAATTGATTTTTGCTTCAAGTACCCTCTCGTTCTACAACATTTTTAACTTTGTAATATTTAAGCCACCAAATCATTATTTTTAAATATATTGCCAAATAAACACTAATTAAAATATTCTTTCAATTTGTATCTTCTAAATTAATCAATATCTAATTGCCTACAAGAGAAGAGAGAGAGAGAGAGAAAGCGGAAACTTAATGCCAAGGGCAAAACATTGGATGTTGGTGTAATATAATGTATCTTGGTTATCAAGTTATTAAAGCAGATAATGCAAAAAGAGATAAAATTTTCCTCGAATAACTGATTGGATCGTTGATTTTAGTAAATCCTACATCCAGGTGCTTTCTCGGTACCTAAAAATATAAAATTATGGCATTAGGGGATGCAAGAGCGGCTGAAAAAAATCTCCGTGAGACATATTCTTATTTTTCGGTTGACTAATTTGTATAAAAATGTCGTATTTACTGACTCATTTAAAATATTGAAAGTTACATATCAAACTTATTCAAGGTTTGAAATGGAAAGCGCATTAATAGGACATTAATTTATCGTTATATAATAAAACCTCTTGAAATACACTAAAATTATCTTTGATTTAGAATGTAATCACCTTGAAACTATAAATAACAATAGTATGTAATGCTGCGATGCTGTCGATACATCACACGACTACAAGTTCCCGAAAAGTGAATGGATCATAGAATCAATCTAATAACAAATAATTTTATTAACTAGCTTTTTTTACGAATATGCAAATTTAATTTGTATTGTAAAAATTGTTTTCCCGGTTTCGTAGATTGAATCTAGACTGTAGTTGATAAAAAAAAAAGCAAAAAAATAAAAACCTGCATTGACTTTCACTGCAATGCTAAGAATTACTAAAAATTGAACCCACTCAAACTTTGATTATAATGCCTTTGTTTTCAGTTTCCTATTAGGGTTCCTCTCTTTTACTTTTATTTTTTTTATAAAAACCCCACTAAGAGAAGAGATAGGTCGAATCCCACAACGGTTGAGCGGGATGACGAAATTATCATTTCCTGATTACCCGATAGTCCGATTTTTGACTCCTTTTACGATAAAACTCATCTATTCATACATAGTTTTGCTGTGCTTCAGATCCCAATATCAGCTTTCGGTACTTAAGTAAAGTTCAACTTAACTATGAACTTATGGCTAACGGTTTTTGGTTGCAAAAACAATCATAAGTCAATTTTATTGGTTGAATTTTATCAATAACAGTCCTTGTCTGTTTAAAGTCACTGCCGTTTTAATGTTTCAAGCAAGCCAAGATTATCTACTCGGGTGCTCCTGTTTTGAAAGGTGGGGTTAATTTTTTCCCTCTGCCTTCAGTGCCAGCGTTGACCGGTCTGATGTCGCCAGTCCACTTCTTCTTAGCCGTTTCTGCCTTTGAATTCAGCCGGAGTAAGAAAGACGCGAATTCGCGTTTTGCGCAATTTTTTCAGAACTCACAGCCATATAGTATGAGGCTATCTCCAACCATGCGTATGGAATGCATATCTTTGAGGGCTCACCAGTAATCTGACACTGCCCAGGCTAACGGTGGGGATACATCTTAAAATCTCATCATATTATTATACTGTTTATTTACAATCTGTTCTAATATATTGCTAATAATATAAGAGAATAATTTAAGTATCTACAAATATGTGAGTTGTCTAATTGATTACCAATAAGAGGAGCAGATATTGTGGTTAACGGAACCTAGTGAGCGAAATATCCAGCAGCATCAAAAAATTGTTGAGGTCACTCACACACCACTCAACGTCGCTTTCACTATAAAAAATGTATAACGCACTTCCTTAAACAAACCTAATTACAACTCAGTAATAAGGTTTTTCCACTTTCTATATTATATACTTATACTATTATTTGTCTTGTAAGTATGAAAAACCGCAATATTTCATATGTATATGTTTCTTATAACCGTTTATGGGTGTTATAGATTTACAAACAAATTAAAAAGAAGAAAAAAAGTTCCTTCTTGTTTGGTTTATCCAATAAGCAAACTCGGAACATGATCCAGCTTTTTCATATTTCCTGTGATATCTAGGACAAGTTTAAAAAAAGTCAAAGAAGAGTATCATGGAAAGTATTAGCCCAAGTTATTGGCTATACACACACATTCTCTACAGAAATACCCACATATTAGAACAATTTTCAATTTAACAAAAGGAAACAACTACAGTTACCTGACTATAAGATAACACTATTATGGGAAAGCAAATCAATTTTATTAACCTGAGCGGCTTTAATATTAGTTCATTGAATAAGGATGTCTCCTGGAAGTTTGTTTTTGATGTCAAACCAGGATCTCCAGTACAGTGACAAAGGGCATTAATTACATCGGTAGACGGAATTCATACTTCCCTTGGATTTATTCAGACAGTGTTCCACAGCTCCAACAAAAGATGACATATTGTACCCCCCAGGTGCAGTGTCAGACGAAACAAAGAATCCTGCACCTTTAAAAACAGCATCAGGTATGCTTTTAAGCATACACAAGCCTCTATTGTATAACTAAGTGTGTCTCTACTGGTCCCTTGTTGTTCAAGACAATCCAGGGTACAACTTCAACGCCAGATCAGATCAGGATCCCCTCCTGATTTCGTTCAGAGTCAGCTGCTAGCAGATACAGATACAGCAACAAATACAGGGCCAGGGCATGGCCATCTCATACACCAAGAGAGTGAAGTGGAGAATGTGAATATATAGACGGGAGGGAACTGTCAATGGGGAAAAAGAGAGTGAGTTTATTGGACTTGAAGAGCTCGCTGGAACAGTTACCATAGTTCTGTATGTAGAGTGGCCATCACAGGGCCCACGTGGGCTGCGTTCTGAGCACTACTGTCATCGTACTATTGTTCTCACACGATGTCTGGCCCAGTTCGGACGTTCCATTATATTACATGCTTCGTACTGTAGGTGGAGCGGAATTAATTTTGGCAAATACTTTTTTTCTTTTACTTTCTTTACTATTCCATGATAGGCTTGTGTGAAGTGATGCCAACAGTATTGGACAGAAAGAAATGCTGAGATATGTTAGTGGGTATGTGCTGGCAGGATGAATACCATGAATTATTTTCACTAGTCTTGGGTGATTTTTAAGAGTTTCAGCGTTTAAAGTAAGCCATACATCATGAAGTAATGTTGGGTTTTTAACTTACTCCAGAGCCTAATCCTAAACAACTAATCTATAAAAATAAAACATTATTTGTTCCTCATTTTGATAGATTACGCGAAATATCTTTGTGTATACTCTCGATAAGTCGTAACCCATCAAAAGTGGACTGGATATCGTCAGATGATGATTTTCATAAATTTGTATAGTCATTTGACTTGAATAACCGTGAATGAGGCTCAAATACAAAAAAAAATAAAAAAATAAAAAAAAAGGTGATGTTTTAGTTTTATCATAATTTTAATGTCGATTTAGTGTAGTGGGATTTCAAAAACGTGGTTAGGTAATTGATAATACAACAAATTCTTGCAGAGTTAATATTCAATGATTCACGGCATCTCATCTCATCTCAATTATTTATTAATTTTAATTCATCTCGTATTGTAATAATTGATATTATCCGTCATCTTTGATAGGCAATTCCTGGTTTCTATGCAATTATAAATGGTCTAAGCGTATGTAGTCTTGTGACCAAAAATTTAATAATACTTTTTGTCCATCGATAAAGAATATTTTGATCGTGTGCCATATTAATATAGACTTGAAACTTATAAAAACTTTCAGTTCTGTTTCTTATCCATAATTTATGCGATGAGCTCATTCAGTTTTAAAAAATAACAATACTATTGTTATTTTAAATTAGTATGGCAAAAAGAATGTGAAAATGCAGGTCTATTTATAAATGAATTTTTTATTAAAATGATACTCACTTCTTAATAATAAAAAAATCTTGTCTCTAACTCCGCTGCTTGCTAATAAATTTTTGAAAAATTCTTTAATTAAAAGAAGAAAATCTTTTGTGAAAAATGTTTATTTTCACTTAAGTTAGCTCGAAGATATATTAGAATTTAAAAGAATTTGAAAATTTTGCATATTTCTCATATACCATTAAGCCTGTATTTTTTTTTTTTTTCACTGAAAAAGGTAAAACATTTCTTATCGTTTTAAAATACGGTGAGCTTTTTTGTTTGTATTTTTCTCTTCTGGAGTTTGATTGTTTCCAACATATATACCTTACAGGAAATTAGTACATAATTACCAATATTTCTATTGTAGTTAATTTTCCTTTGTTTTTTTGGATTTTGGCTCCGAGCGCATTAAAATTTACTGTACAAATTACAATACTCATAACTCATACCTCATTTCATAATAATTTTAAATATGGTATTATAGTCTATAAAAATTTGCTGCAATATAGATTAGGTAGATGTGAGTTGTTTTTAATTAGAAATTGCGCACTGAGGAAAATCTCATTATATGAAGCTACTTACTTTGTTTGATCGTTTACTACAGTTCTTTAACAGCACTATTTAATCTGTAAAGTTGAACCAGAATTAGAATCTATTCACTTTACGAGTAAAGCATCCAGCCTCTCAGCACATCACTATTCAAAGTATTGGCCTTAGTTAATTTAACCATGTCTTATGTGCATGCTCAAAAAACACTTGATGATAGCGTGTATTGTTTCCTCCCTTCCATCTTTTAGTTAAATTTATTCCATTTTTTAGAACAAATGACAAATAAGATACAGAGGTCCAGTTTGTTCTATTTTTGGTCTCTTTAGTTCTTCTTCAATGAAGTCTTCTTATTTACGCTCTCTTACTTCAGACTGTTTCTCACGTAACTATCAGAAAATAGAATTGTGTCCAAAAAGATCATCGCACTAAGAACTACTGTTATCTGTGATAAGACAGATGGGAATAAATACTGCATTGATCACATTTAATTCTTATAGTTCCAATTTTTTGCAGTCTTAGGTGGCTAGTTACCTGTGGCAGCGCACTAATTTATTTTTGTGAATTAAAAACACTGATTAATGAAAGTAGTTTTGATATAAAACAGCTAAATTAATATAGCAATAGTTGTAAGACAAATATAGTAAATGGTTTCTTTTCTTTAGTTTTGATATAAAATTATATCTCTATGTTTACATAAATTCAAAGATAAAGAAAATTTTATATTTTTGTATACCTTATTCAAAATGTTTTCGTTTATTCATGTTTTCAACAACAATAGATAATAGCCTGATACATGATGTATGCATTTACAATTTTTTCTGATAATTAACCTTAATTTAACATTTCGGTGAGGCTCAGCCAATCTTGGCCACACTAATGAATAAGTTACCAATTGGGTCAAGTAACTTTTCTATCTTTGGCTTCTCTTAGTTCGATTGGAGTGCAATTTTGTGTTTTCGTTTTGCGGCTCATCTTATAGGTTTCGAAGATTCTTCCCAGTTTAAGAGTTGAGGGGTCTATTTGGATTTATCAACTTCAAAAAAATGGAAATACCTGACCAATCTTTTAAGACTTTATGTTCGAGTCTAGAGTTGAAGAAGTAGTATTGTAGTGTATCATTTACTTAAACCAGGTAAAAGTGAAGTCAATATAGGTCAGTGATTTTGAGATGGGGCACAACTACTACCACCAAGGCCTGCTGGTAAGTTGGTCATAAGCCATTTACAATAATCTGATAACATGTATCGTTCATTCAGATATACATGTATAAATATATATATATATATATCTAGTCAAAATAAATATATTTTTGTTAAACTATTTTATTTGATTTAAAGATTTTGTTATACAAAATAATCAGAAAGAAGATATCTATTATTTATATAGAACCTACATCTTTTGATATGATTAGAGCTTTCAAATAAAACAAAATATTTGCGTTTTAATAATTTTTGTTCTTTTTGTCATCTCTATTTTAATTTTACATTAATCATGATTAACCTTACTAGATGATACTTGTGGTGATCTGAATCTTCAAAAGTTTATTAGGAATTAATTAAATTCAGTCAGTATTTTCTGTCACAGAGCTGTTTGTTTTAAAGATTATTTTAATTCTAAAAACGGTATTGACTTTTGAATTAAAATCAAAAAGAACGGGGTTTTCTGATTTATAAAGTATAGATTGAGCAATTTTACAAATACTACACAAAATAGTATTCATTCAAAATTCTTTATAGCTTTTTTCTCTTTTAAACTGAAATGATGAAGAATTCATATTAATTCGAAAATTTGTATATAGAGTTCCGAACTGAAGCAATATGAGCTCCTTTTTTTATTTAATTCAGTTTCTAGAAGTACCTGAATATAATTGGTCAAACGTGGTTATGCAATCTTGTAACTTATTTTTCCTTCAAAAGAGAGACAACGGTTTTTTATAAAAATGTATATTTCTTCCTATTTTCTTTTATGGTTGATGATTTATAAATTTTCTGTATCTCCAGTATTCATATTTTGTAATTTTTGAATAAAGTTCATTTTATGTGTTACAGAAAAGCCTGTTTGATGATTTCAATAAAAAATTGAATTTAGTATCAGAACAGATGTAGTAAAGATGATAAATAATAAAAATCAAAGTTATCATTAAATTCTAATCTAAGCAGTACAATTAGAAATTAAATGTTATAAAAACAAAGAACCGTATTTTAATACATTGTGAAAAATCATATATTACAACAGAAACGTACAAAAATGACTAAAAATTCCCCATATTTCATAAATTTCTTGAATATTGGTTAAGAAAGAGGTTCAAATAAACAAAAATTGGAAACTAAACAACTAAAGACCACCAAAGCGATATTCTGGGAGGTTGTCTTATAAGTAAATTAGTGAGTTAATTGTAAATTCTACTTTTCCAGACTAACCGAAAGGAAAATTTTCCTTTTTCTGCGTTCCTATGTGAGTTCTGATATTTGAGTACCAGCAAAAAAAAACAGAAATTCACCTTGAGTTGTTCTACGAAATCATGGAATACTTCTTGGCTACATTAAATCCTTTTAGTTTTTGTTTTAGATGGATTTTTTATATTTTCTTACTTGCCTTTTGGGATAATTTTATGTTCACTGTTGTCATATAGATTCATTGCATTTAAATCAAAAGCATGACGGAGATACTAAGAATGCGGCTCAATAACATTCTTGTTCTGAAGTTAGTGCCATTAAAACCCACTATGACTAACAGCACTTGCTAAATACTGCCGTTTCCAATACGATATGGTCTTTCCTTCGATCAGCTGTTGGTGTCACAGAAAAGAGCCAGCCATAAATTTATAGGAGGGTGCCAGCAGGCTGTTGCAAAACTTGCCTCAATCCAAATATATACCAACTGATTAGTGTTCACCACGTTGATAATAAATTAGTTATGTGTCCACCAGCTTCAGTATAATAATATCGGGACCAATGGAAATATTTGCAATGCTTGAATAAATAAACGTATGTCAGGTGGAGCTGAAAGTTGATTTATCCGCATCGCAGGTTCAGTTAATTGTGTAGAGTACGCAAACAGGCCTGATGAGCAAGCATTGCCGGAGCCTTCAATTTACGGTGCACATGGTATACCACATGGGGCAATCCGCTCAAGAGTCCATTACTTATATATAGCGAGAATAATTTTGGTGAACGTGGTGTAATATGGCCTTCTTACCTTACACATGCCAGCGGTATATATCTAACTTCATCCTACAATATTAATCATATACGGCAATGGTTTCTAGTTTCTGAGTAGGGTCAGAAACAGTTTTCTGGCTTTCAAAATAGAATTTTGAAAGTTTGTCATTTCTGAAGTTTGTGTTATATTTAATAATGCATATTATTCAAGATAAAGTTCAAGCTAGAAAACCCTAAATCTCCAATCTTTCCAAAGTTACACAAAGTACACTGATACCATAAATGATGGCTCAAGTCGATGGAATTTGAATGTAACTTACGAAACAAAGAATATAAATTTTGTGATATTGTTTTACTTTCAATTTCTTTGTGTGAAAACTTAAACTTATTTGTATTTTTCTATACTCCCTCCTATCCTATCCCACATAGTCTAACTGCTGGGTATTCTCTTCTGTATACGACCTTGGTGTATTGGTACAAGCGATAGAAGAAGATATTCTGACGACGTGCACTGCAGGAACTCTGCTTCCTGACGATTTCAACTGAGTCCGTGGACAGTTCTGCCAGTTCCCCGATTAACCTTACACAGAAAGAGCTGTGAACTGGATGCTGGAAATCGTTCCTAAACATTCCATCTCTGCGGTTAGATATTCTTCCGCGAATCTGAAGATAACTGGGGTAACGTCTGGCAGGCGATGAGCTGACGCACATCTTTCTCCCTCCCTCTCACCCTCTCTCTCTCTTAGCGCACCGAGGAACAACTGGAGTGCACTTGAAATACTAGGATATGTTGTGTCCTGATTTCTAAGACTTATGAGACGGACTTTGGGTATTGGCTTGTGGCGGAGAAAAATAAATATTCACAGGGTAGTGTTTATCGGTGGGAGACTCCAGGGAAGCGGCTCCCCCAGCCACCGTGGGGAACCAGCCAAAAACCTACTGGCTATAGGGAGCTTCTGCCACACTCTATTGTCCAACAATAGCTATTTCGCTCATTACAATATTAAAGTCAAACACAATAATATTACTCACTCACAATAAATTGTTTCTACACAAGATTTCAATCAAGTCATAAAATTAGCTAATTAAGCTAATTAAGCTAATCAAGCTAATCGATACCATTCAACTTTGCCAATGTTCTCAATGTTCTCTATGCTGTTAGTTAAACTTGGCTCATTGATTTCTCATGTATTCGCAGAATCGTATTATTTCATCACCATAACTTATCTTTCTCTCCTTCTCTATCAATTCCTCATACAGGAAAACTGTGATTGTCGGTCACATGATCTGGCCCTCGTCTCAATTGAACCGCAACATCAGAGTTTGTGCTGCTTCTACTGTGTGGGATGAAACATATGAATTTAAAGATTGCCATACCTTAAGAAAGTTATTTGTATTGAACATTTACTTAACATTTGAAAGGCTATGTTCTATTTTCTATAAGACTACGATTAGTATTACACATTCATGTCTAGCTTACTCTAATTAATATACAGTAAAAATAAAAAGTAAAAAAATACATATACATATACAACTTATACATAAAAACAATATACAAATTTAAAAATTATCTAACTTTCCATTTTTTTTCTATATTTTTCAATAATTTCAAGATCCATATCTGTTTTTGTTTTAATCTTACCAGTTTTATCATATTCATAATATGTGTTATCAGTCTTTATTATAGCTTGAGGAGCATTATTAACTTCAACTTCTTCTGATGTACCATTACTATCAGAAGATTTGTTTGTAGCAATTCCATATTTCATCAACAACTCTTGTCTCTTTGCCTTTCTACTCATTTCTTCTTCTTTTTGTTTCTCCTTCATAGCCAACATTAATCCCGTTGGCGACACTTCTGCATTATTTTTCAAATCAACAAGATTTTTAGAATTCCTTTTACCGTATTCTTTATTACCTAAGAACTCAGCTCTCGTATCACTATTCAACTGCCATGCAAATTTTTTCAGTTTTTCAAATTCTTGCGCCTCACCAGTCAAATATCTTACAAATTGACCTCTATCATTAAAATAACCTTCTGACGCATCCTTATATGTTCTAGATTTAGGATTGTACTTCAATTCTTCACCGGTCTTTAACACTTCAAGATATCTTGGTTTTTCATCCATAGATCTAACAGAGATTTTACTCTCTGGTGGTGCTATAAGGTTAGACTTCAAATCTTCGTTAGTTAAACTTGATTTCATACTTGATTTATTCTTCTCATCACTATTATTTTCATTATCATTAAGTAAACCTAATTCTCTCATTTCTTCTAATTCATCTTCATCCAACCCTTCTAAATCCTGGTTAGTAGTACCATTTTGCTTGTTTTGTAATTCCTTTTTCTCTAAATCTTTCTTCTTCTTCACTTCCCATTTCTCAAGTTGTTCTTCAAATCCTTTGTCGGCATTATAACCATGCCATAAATCTCTTTTGATATCCCAATTACCAGTGTCCTTCTTAACATATATCTCTTTTGATTTTAAATCAACGTCTTCATCAACTCTAGAGTCAAATGGTTTCTTTCTAGGACGTTCAAAACAATCTTTTTTCACATGTTTTGAACTACCACAGTTTTCACAAACTTTCTTGTTCTTCTTAGATTTTAAAAAATTTCTCTCATTTTGTAGTTTCCTCTTATGGTTTTCTTCATATATATCTTGTGTTTCTTTAATAACTTCAAATTCATCGGTAATACCTAAACCTTTCCTAGGCTCGCTATTTTTAGTTTCGGGAACAATTTCACCATCGACTATTTTCCTCTGATGTTCCAACCTATCGCCCTTTAAAACTGTTGGACCTTCAATCTCCGGTCTTTTCCTTGAATTTGAATCCACCTGATTAGAATCTGATTCAAAATACCAAGGCTTTTTCGCTATGAAATAAGGGATATACTGATTGATCTTCTTACCAGCTTCATCATACTGTATTGGTTCATTGACGTTGTTGTTGCTGTTATTGTTATTGTTATTATTATTATTATTTCTGTTGTTGTTGTTATTTCTGTTGTTGTTGTTATTTCTGTTGTTGTTGTTGTTGTTGTTGTTGTTATTATTCCTATTATTATTATTATTCCTGTTATTATTGTTATTACGATTATTATTAGAATTTCTGTTATTGTTATTATTATTACTCTGTCGGCCACTCATATTGAAGCAAATTTAATTATTTTCTTATTCTGAATCCGATAAATATATAAAATGTAAGTTCTATTAAAGCTAAGTTGAATATAGATATATTTTTAAATAGATAAACGTTTATCAGTATTTCTCCGAATCGAAAACAAAATTTGCCGTTACAATAACCGTCTTGAATCATAGTAAAACAACATCCGTGCACGATTAAAATTGTCCGATACTAGTAAATTTAAATTATTATATGCTTGCATTAGGAAAAAAAGAAAATTTTTTTTAAATTTTTTTTTTTATTTTTCTTTTTAGAATGCTCAGATGTATATTGTTATGATTAGATTGGGATTGATATACTACTATACTATATATTTAAATATAAATTATTTAAGTATATAGATATGAATTAACAAGAATTTTATAAGTGTATTATAGAAGAGCTAATAAAATAGTATTATTCGTTATATAGAAAATGTCAACAATTAAAACTTCTGCATTTGTGAAAAAGTTAGCTTCAAATAACCGTGTTACAAGAGAAGCAGCTTTTGAATCTTTACAAAAATATTTAGCTACAAGATCAACATCACGTAAATTATCATTATTAGAATATGAGAAATTATGGAAAGGTTTATATTATACTATGTGGTTTAGTGATAGACCTCGTCCACAGCAACGTATTGCCAATTTATTAGCATCATTATTTTCAGAAACAATCCCAGTTGATTCTTTTTCAATGTTTGTTAAAGCCTTTTGGGAAATTGTTGCTAAAGAATGGCCAGAAATTGATCAATGGAGAGTTGACAAATTTTTAATGATGATGCGTTATGTTATTAGAGAATGTTTCAAAAAATTACAAGATAATGAATGGAATGAAGAATTAACAGAAGATTATTTAAATATTTTATCCGAAGGTATATTAAGCGGAGATATCAAATACCCAGCTGGTGTTGTGTATCATATTATTGATGTGTATATAGATGAATTAGAAAGAGTAGTTTTTGGCGATCAAGAAGAAGAAGATGATGAAGAAGAAGAAGAAGAAGAAGATGATGATGATGACGAATCAGAGGAAGAAGAATCAGAAGAAGGAAAAGAAAAAATAGACGAAAAGAAACAAAAGAAATTACAAGAAATAGCAGAAATAATACAAGAAGTTCCAGTAATGACATTACTTGGTCCATTTATAAGGTTAAGAAAGGAAGCTTTATCTAAACCATTGAAAAAGAAAATTGTAGAAGAAATATTCGAGGATGAAAGACTTGCCAAATGGGGTATTGAAAATCCTGATATTGCAATTCAAAAGGAATTAATGAAATCAAGAAAACAAAAGCCAAAGAAGGTAGAAGAAGATAACGAGGACGATGAAGAGGAAGAAGACGAAGACGAAGAGGAAGATGAAGATGAAGGTGAAGATGAAGAAGATGAAGAGGAAGAATGGACTGGTTTCGGAAATTAAAAGAAACAAAAATAACTGTACCCACTTTCATAAATATACATATATAGACTTTTGTAAAATTTGAATCACTTAATATTTATTATAGTTAATTTAAAATCTGAGCGCCGGTAAACCAACCTGTAGATTGTAATATAATGTTTTTATGAAAGAACCAGTCAGAAGACTCCATTAATCCAAACCAACCTGAATCGGAATACTCACGTGATCAATTAGTATATGGACAACCAGTACACCATTAAATTTTCAGCTTAGTAGTTCTGAGCTCTAAGTTTTTTCACCTTAAAAGGACCTGAGGCGTTGTCAGCCGCGACTCTATAGCCCTGCCCGACATCACCGCACAGAATCCAGCCATTTTTGGCTATCAATTTCTCAGAAAGGGGCAGGCCAGCAGAGAGCCAGGGGCGTCTCCAAAGTGACACGTATGAACAACACAGCGCAGATGAAATTCGATCAATCTGAGAAATCTGGCAGAAATCCTGAAATTTGCCAGTGCCCAGTAAAGCAGTAAAGACTGAAAAGTGGACATGGACTCCTCAGATTACAGCCACAGCGTTAACTCACTGTATGGAGTTTCGCTTCGCGACTGAGATGTGAGCCAAACAGAAGCGCTCACCGATTGATACGAACAACTAATTGACTAAGTACTACGTCTCTCTTTAGCGTTGATTCTTACGTTCTACCTAATTTACTCTCTATCGTCACCTGCCGTCAACCTTGATCAGTCAGTCATCATTGTTATCTGATGTCCTTGTTATCACTTCATCTCCAATAGATAGATTCATGTACCTTAGCTTTATCATCATCTGGTTAAAAAAGGGTGTCATTCAAAATTCAGTATTTATATACGCTATCCTGAACTCAATATAATCCATCAATAATTAATTAATAAAATATATATAGCAAAATGGAAAAAGTCACAGAATACCCAGTCGAATTCATCAAAGAAGGTACTCAATTTGTTCAAAAATGTACTAAACCAACAAAGAAAGGTATGCTTGCTTTTTAATTTCACATTTCATTTCTATAAGACAATCAATAAGCGATAATACTAACATGAAATTTCATTTATATGATTTTGTTTCCCTTCTATTTTCCTTTTTTTACTTTTAAAAGAATACTTCAGAGTTATCAGAGCCGTTGGTACTGGTTTCCTTATGATGGGCTTAGTTGGTTACGCTATTAAATTAGTAAGTATAAATAAATAAATCTTCTATTTTCAGCTCATTTTGATAGATTATTATTTTTAAGAATAGTTATACTAACATATTGTTTCTACTTTCATCCTCCTACCTTGCTCTTGTCCCTTTGATGTATAAATAGATTCACATCCCAATCCGTTACTTAATCGTTTAAATCAATTACCAATACTGAAAATTTCACTTTTGATATTCGGATTTAGTATTTGAAAATTAAATTTACAATCACTTTTTCATCTAGAAATAAATCGAACATATGATCATTGTTTGTTCTTTAAAATGATTCTACAAATTATAATATTTTCTTTATCTTATTTATCTTGAGCTGCTCATTTACATTATTTTAATTACTTCTTTTTATTTTGTTTATTTCGTATTTTTTATAGTTCTAATACAGTGTATTTTTTAGATCAGTCCATCATTTTTCTCTTTTAACCAATTTGAACTCAAATCAACAAACACACAGGCGTTCTGATAAACGAATTTGAGTCAAGTAGTATAGTAGTACAGTAGCAAAGTAGTAACGAAGTAAAGTCAAACATACTACATCCGTGCACATTAATATTTTTAATCTTCAGGATTCAGGATCGGATGAAACTGGCCATGAAAGCCCTGATCACTACGGCCACTACAGGGCAGACCGGTTGTTTCATCGCAGAGATGTACCGTGCTTTTTATCTAAGCGGCCAAATCATTTACTTGCACCGCTTGATTTGGCAGGTTTACCTAATTGTCCAAAAGCGTACAGAACTATCGTCTTCTCTTATCTGACTGAGAATCGTGGAAATTTTTAAGAGAAGCACTCGGGTTTGCCGCCTGTTAGTGAGGTGAATCATTTTACGTATTCTCACTTTAGCCAAGGGCAAAGCTGTCAAATTTACATAAAAATTTCCAACTAATTACATCCATCATTTATCTATTTTATTTAAATATTTTAAAGAAATATCAAGCATTTTACGGTTGTTATAAAACCAACCAATCTTAAAAACATCTGATAGGATAGAGCTAGCCTTATTTCCACAATTACGTTAATACCGTTTTGTTGTGCATTACAAATATGAGCTTTGCTTCTCTATTAGCTAAAATGAAGGGCGAAAAGCCGGCTTCTTCTTTGTCTGACAAGAATACACAGAGGAGACCACAGCCATCGTCAAAACCACAAACGTCTCATACAGGAACACAATCCGGAAGTACCACCAGTACGCATATCAACGATGGAAGTAGACCCACCAGCACTACTTCAAGAAGACCACTACCGCCATCATCTTCACAAAGGGTAGAAGTTGATCCAGCAGTGGCAAGACTAAAACAGGCCAGAAAAGAGGAAAATGAACGAAGATTAGAGATGATGAAAGCTCAAGGTAAAAAAATACCTAGATCAATGATTCAAGCTGTAGAAAAACCAAAAGTTAAAACAACTCCAAAAATAACTTCATCGCAACAAACCAGAAGACAGAAGACAGACTCAAGAAATATTCCCAGAAACATTAAAGAAACACAAGAAGATTCAATTTATAGACAAAGAGGTCCTAGAAGTCGTTCAACACCTAGATTTCAAATAAACCATAACAATAACTCACCTTCTTCCTCGTCGTCTCCAACTGGTCCAAAATTATCTTTCAAAGATTTAATCAAACAAGCAGAAAAAATAGATACTTCAAAACTTTTATACGATCCTATTAAAAAATCACCAGATCCGGAAAGTAAAAGAAGACAAAACAGAAAAAATGGGTCAAATTCAAACTTAAACGAGTTTTCTGATGATTCCAATTTTGCAAAACCACAACACCCAAGATCAATAACTCCTTCTGGCCCATCAAATATGACAAACTCTAATGCTTCAAATAGATACGATTCAAATAATAAAAATTTGATGACAGATGGTGGAAGACAAAGGAACAGTAGTATACCTAGAGATCATAGAAACCAGTCACTTGAAGCTCATCGTCCACAGCCACGAAAACAAGAAGTTGTTGTGAGACCTGCACCAATAGCAAGACCTTCCGAATCTTTATTAAGGAAACTAAAGACCAAAAAACAACTTGAAAAATCTGGCGGCCAGAGACGTCCACATGCAAGTAATAGGCAACACAATGGATCTTCCCAATTTCCTAAGAAAAAGAAAGATGCCTATGGTATTGACGCAGATGATGACGATGACGATGATGATGATGATTTGGATAATTTTATAGATTATGACGACGATGATGACGGCTTCATTGTCGATGATGAAGAGGATGAATATGAACAGAGACGTAGAAGGAGCATAAAAGAAAAAGGATATGACCGTGATGAAATATGGTCAATGTTCAATAATCGCGGCGGTCATAAAAGAAGTTATGATTATTACGATGATGACGAAGATGATATGGAAGCTACTGGATCTGAAATTCTTGAAGAAGAAGAGCTTGCAACTAGACAAGCTAGATTGGATGATATTAGAGAACAAAAATTATTAGAACAACGTGCATTGGAAAAACAAAGACGTTTGAAAAAGTCAAGATACTAAGTATCAATTATCATTATCATTTTAACTATATATACATTTTTGAACCTATTTGTATTCAAACCTATTTTATATTTTTATAAATTTGTATAACACAAAATTAATTATTATTGCATCATTATTTTAAAGTTCTTTGTATATTAATTTACTAAAAAGATCATTATAAAAGTTATATAGTTACAAAAACCAGATTATATGACCAGTTAAAAATATCTGAAACTATTCAGAATCACTGTATTCAAAATCATACCCTTCATCATCATCATCATCAATATGAACTACTTGTGGACTTCCTTCCTCTGAAATATTGTCTGTATTGTTATCTTCATCACCATCCACATTCACTGTTTCCGCTTTGACAAGAGCCTTCTTTTCTTTTTCATCGTCATCAGAACTTGTCAGATCTAAAACTTCTTCTTTATCAAATGTTGTTTTTTCGTTTAAAGGTTTCTCATCTGTTACAATCACATCAAATAATGGTGATCCATTCTTTAGTGTCTTAACTTCCTTGATTTCGAAATCTGAATCGGAAGTTTCAGATTCATTATTATCCATACTTAAAAGGTCAACACCATTAGCTCTACTACTCGCGCCCTTCTCACCATTGACAGTCATATCCCTTTCTTTTTCTTCTTCTTTAATATTGGCAATAATTTGACTTTCGGATTGAAATTCAGGCTCCGAGTCAGATTTACCAACAGAGACATCTGAAAAATGACCTACAGTTTCTTCTTCTTCCATATTATTATTATTATTATCAATTTTTAACTCCTTCATAAAATCATCATAATTATCAACCATTTCTCTTTCTTCTTGCTCTTCATTATCTTCCTTATCAGTTTCAAAACCTTTTATAAAATCATCATAACTTTCTTCTCTTACATTCTCACTGCCATTCGCATGACTAACCGAATTACCAACTTGGTCATTTCCCGACGTGTTATCATGATCAACAATAAATCCACCAGCAATACTCTCATCATCTGAACGCGAATACTCTGGACTTCTGGAAGCACTGGGTAAGTGATCAGAAAGAAGGAATCCACCACCAAGCTCTACACTTTCATTTTGGTGTTGGTCTATATTTTCTGTATGTTGCTGTTCTGTTTCTGAGTATTCTTTTTCATCATGAAAGTCATCTGCTGCTGTATTTTCAACAGAGTCAACAGAAAATCCACCTGAGTTTTCGTAATTACTTTCTGTGATATGATGACCTGAGGACATGCTCGTTGGGAATCTAAAACTGCTGCTTCTTGTTTTCTTTTGTTTGTTACCATACATAGAAGAATCTTCAATAATAATTCCAGAAGATTCATTCTCGTATGGATCATAAACAATATCCTCGTCATCTTTATGAAGTAGAGGAAATTCCGACTCATCAATGAAGTTGTCGGGATCATCAAAAATATCATCTTCCATGGGCATAGATGGGTCCACAAAATCACCTGCATCGACAGAGCCAACATCTCCCAACAGAAATCCACCAGGTGCTATATCATCAGTGTCCGAATGATTCGAAACATTGCCATCTTCATCACTTTCAATTTCTGTATTACGAGCTTTATTTACAGAATCGCCATTAGAATTCCAAATTGTCGATCTTTCAGTATCGTCTTCTTGATCGTTAACAGAACCATGCTCAATGTTTAATCTTTCCTTTATTTCTAGCCTTTTCAATAACACCTTCCATCCATGCAAAGCAATTAATATTTCCATTCTTCTGTTTTCCTCTGCTTCTTCTTCCTTCAGAAACTCACTAACAACTTCAACAGCTTCTTTGTAGCATTTCTCTACAACAGCACCATCAACTTTTGCTGTAGCGCTATTGTTACCTGAAAATTCAAAACCAACAACAGCTGGAACAACATCAACTCCGACGATTTTACCGGCTTTCACTGCAAATTTTCCAGGAATGTGTACAGCTCCTTCTGGTAACATCGATTCCGTATAAATATCAATGTTACCAAAAGCATTTTCTGGGATCTTACCATTAATAATTGGAGGAGGTATATAAAGCTCTGTTTGATACTCAGCATATAAATTGACCTCTGTTTCTTTGTCATCATCTTCATCATCAGATAATCTAAAATTATCTTCTGACATCATTTTCCGCTTCTTCAAGCCACTAATATCTTTCACTTTTAAAGGTCTCTCTCCAACCTTTAGAACCCTTCCATTCATAAACCAAGCTTTTGCAGATTTAACAGGCTGAACATATGATCTCTTGTATACAGGGATAGTTTCACCTTTCCCACTACCTTTTGAAATTTTCCTTCGAATAGTTCCACAACTAATCTTTGGATACAATACTTCATTGAAACGTAGCTGTTCTTCAAGAGCGTAAACAGGATGATTTCTAAAATCTTGAATTGAATTAGGCATACCTTCCTTCAGCGTCTTCTCTTCAAAATCTAATCTCTCATACATGTCCATTCTATTTCTTTGTTTTCGAACATCTGAGCTTGCCTGATATAATAAAGAATTCCACAATTCTTCATCTTTTTGCACTCTTGTTATTCTTTTTTTTCTAATCTTGGCATTATAAGCTTCTGCATATCTTCTAGTGACATCTCTAGCACCACCTTTGGTATCATAACCAACAACATAAAATGCATTATTTCTTTCATCATTCATTGGTGGTTCTAAAACTGATTTGGTATTAACAGACTCTATATATTTTTTAACTATTGGGTCAATGGTGATCCATTTTTTATTATGTGGATTCCAAACTTCACACCAGAAAATGGGATAATCAGAATAATATTCACTAGACTGATTATCTTTTCCCAGTCTGTAATTCTTTAGGTTGGTATTGGCATTTCTATTTACTTTTAAAGAAGCTAAAAGTTTATCCATTTCTGTCATCGGTTTTTTCTCTAATTTTGATCTTGATCTAGTCGTTTGTGCTTTGTTTTGATGGGATGAAATATGTTTTTCTTCTATTATTTCTTCTTCCTCTAAAGGTTTCACAATTGACAAGTTGGTGAAGTCGGGTGGTTGTAAAGAAAATATTAACCTTGCATGGAATCCCAAAGATCTCAAAAGTGATACAAAGCCTTGAGCACCAATATCTCTTGATCCTCTACCTTGATATACTAATTTTATAAATTTTTTAAGTGAAACCTTGCTAGATTTTAGTTTGGGAGCAATCTCTAATTCATTCCATTTTTTCTTGAAAATTGTTACATAACTAGTAACAGTAAATGATTTATACCAGTATTCCATTAAATGTCGTAATACATCTAATAATTTTCTTGTCTTTGTTTGATTCAGTAATGGCTTTTGTGGATCTTCATAATTCATATTTCTGTACTCCTTTAGTTCTTTCTTTAAATTAGGTGGAACATCAGCTTTGAGTAATCTGAAAAGTTTTGGATGGTTACACCACATATTTCTAACAGCACCATGATATACCATGGCAAATAAATATGCTTTGTGGAAGCTATAGCGGAATTTTCTCTCATCTCTTGAAACTTGTGTGCTTCGACTCTTTTTCGCTTTCTTCTTATCATTGGGATCTGATTTTTTGATAGTAACAGTAATTGAATCATCTTTATTGTCCATCATTTCACTAGTATTCAGCATTTGCTGTGGATTTGAAGGTATATCAATTTCAACATCTTCAAATTCATCAGAGTCAAAATCCATCTCTTCACTTTGATAATCTTCATCATTGTCAGCATCATCAATAATTTCAATGTTATAATCCGGAGTTGTATTCCTGCTTCTACCATATCCTAAACTAGAACCATTTGAACCAAATGATTTATTTTCTTTGATTTTATCCTTTTTCTTTTTGTTAAAATCATTCTTTGATATTGATCCATGTGTTTGTTTTACAATTGGAGTAGATTCTCTTGAAATTTGGTTTTCACTTGAAACGCGTTTTTCCGATTTGCCACCTTGAGGCCTGGAAACATTTGACAAGCTAACTTCGTTTTCTAATCTGTCAATACTTTTACCGTTTTCCAATGTAGTTTCATTAATATTTGTGGATGTGCTTTCTAGGTTTGTAGCAACATTTGATCCTATTTGTCGTTTCTTTCGCTTCTTCAAAGGTCTCTGTTGAAAAGGCCGCTCTTCATTTTTGAGAACCTCTTTCAGCATATCTTCATGCTGCTTGTTTGGTTTGCCAGCACTCATGATTATGCATGTAGATTCTCAATTGATACAGTGAATTAAAATTGAAAAAAATAAACAACATTCAATTTAAATATCTAAAGAGTCCGTTTATACTAAACTGGAATTCTTTTAAAATCACGAAAGTCTAAAAAGAACGGAGGATCAAGAGGCGAGACCAATGATCCCACCACTCACCATTGCGGAAACTGATGTGCAAGACGGAACTCTCTTGCAGGCAGTGAAAATTAGAATTATGAGAAGAGAATAGCAAGCCTGGGGCAAAAAATTCTTCCTTGCTGTGGCTGCCGGCCAGTTTCCCCGCCCGTCTTGTTCTCAGGCCGGCATTTGGCTGGCCAGCAATAGAAACTCACTCTGGCTGAAAAATTATCCGATGGCTCACGTGAGCTACGGGAAAGCTCCGATGCGTTAACTTGGCCGTGCCAGTGATTTAAAATTGCCGCGGTGTTTCTGGCCAAATAGCGGCTGAAGAAGTTTGTTCTACGTAATTACTCCAGTCAATGGTTTCTTAAGCATGTCTCACGAAGCGAATACTAACAAAGTGAAAATTTGGTGAGAAAAATTTCGAAGAGTTTAAAGCCGAAAAGAGTAATTACATAAACAAGAATCGAGTGCTTCAACATCAAATAACAAGACCATCTATGGGAGTTATTGATCTACAGGAAAGATCTACATACACTTAGATGAGGATTGGTGTTTGTGAAGGGCTATTTAAAACAAAAATTGACTCACGTATATTTAGGTTTAAACAAAATAGCAGATGTTTGAACTGAAACAATAGGCTCTGTGATACGTTCTCTTGTATATAATCTTTTAGAACATCAATTTGTCTCTTATCATTTTTTTGATATGATGAGATTTCATTGTGCCAAAATTACAAGAGTGGCGAGACCGTCATTTTCAAGTATTGTACGAAATACTTGTATCAAATGTGAATATCACACATTTACCATTTATAGAACTAGAAAGACTAATAACAGAAATATTCAATCAAGTAATGCTCAACTACAAGTGCGAAGCAAGACTACATTCATTGACCAGTCTTCTATGCTACCCATCAAATATGACGATTTACCAGAATGGCAATATAATATAGTTTTGAAATATCAAGGTACTCTTTATAGAAAATACAGGAAGCTTGTCAAGAGCCAACCAACAGAAGAGTCTGGTTATATTCTTGATAGTTTACTTAGCTTGGTCAATGATATTGAGAACCAAGCAAATTTAAAAACATCCAAAATTTTAAATAATAGTCAGAGGATGAAAAATAAAAAGAAAAACAACTTGAATAATGGGAACTCTTCGGATATACTGTTTTTCAAGAGAATTGATAATCCACATAATATAGAAAGTGCCTTATCGTTAGTGATAAGTTCCATTTTTGCAACTTTAAATATGACACATTTAACAAATTCACAACAAAATGTAAACAATTTAGATTTAGAAAATGATATTAAGAATTCATTACATTTTCAAAAATATAAAAAACTTGAACGCATATTATCACAGTATACAGATATAGAATACAACTTGGACGCAGTTGAACTGAAAAATAAAATAACAGGAACGATATTCCAAGAAAATTTTAATAATATAATACATTCACCTTTAGTTCAAAAATCAATAGGTTTATTATTGAACAGTTTATACGAAAACGAAAATGAAAACGAACATATTAGTCAAGTGGATACTTTCACCATAGAAGATATTTTAGCTTGGGTTAACTCACTAATTTCTCCAACAGTAACATCATCAATATATGCTCTAAGAAATTGTAAACATGTTGACACCTCTGTAATTTACGATTTATTGTTAAGAGTTCCTGCTGATGAATATGAGTGGATTGGAATGTTAGAAATATATAAAAGATGGGGTGATAAAATAAATATAATGGACCAGGAAAGAATACAATATATGAAACAATTTCAAGATGATACCAAGAGGTATAGAGAACGTGATATGCTAATAATTCCTCCAGTTTTGAATAATTTTTTCACTTATGCATTAAGAAATTCACCTAAACATTTAGTTGATATTATAGATATTTATTCTACTGTAGCTGATCAATCAACCATCGTACAATCATCTAATGAGGACATCAATAACACAGAATTAAAATCCAATTCACGTGAAACTACAACAACTACCGTTAACGAAGTTGCAAAATTTGATACTAATATATTAACAGAGCAAATTTCAGAAATGATATGGTATCTGTCCATCGACATAACTGGTGATAGCTCATCCCCATCCAGAACATGTTTACCGTTAGTTCAGACCCAATTAGTTAAATTAATCAACAAACTGATCAAACAAGATAAAACTATAGAAGTTAGCGTGACTACTTTATTAGGTGTTGCATGTCTCACATACTTCAATAACAGGAATAAAGGTATTTCTTTATTGAATGAAGCACAAAAGAGATTTGATAAATGGCAATTAGATACTTTTGATATCAAAGGATTTGAAAGAATTTTGAAAACTCAGAACACAATTAGAGAAAATTATTCAATGAGTGAGATTAGAAGAGATAGATTGGATATCAATACTAAATTGTTGTGTACAACTTTGTTAATTTTACCACAACCTGGGAATATCTCCAGTCAAAAAAATAGTTATACTACCATGGATAGAATTCGACAAAA
Source organism: [Candida] boidinii (assembly GCA_001599335.1). NCBI lineage: Eukaryota > Fungi > Ascomycota > Pichiomycetes > Pichiales > Pichiaceae > Ogataea > [Candida] boidinii. The sequence goes on along the minus strand of BCGP01000003.1, from coordinate 984,720 downwards.
TATTGGCAATAACAAAGAAACAAGTTTTAGAAATAGCAATAATAATAATAACTATAAAAATAATTTATTTAATACTTTATTCCCTGTGATAAAATCAATTGATCCAGAGATACTCAAATACTATCCCGAATTTTGGAGATTTTTTATTTCAAAATTGAGATTTGAATCAAATATTTTAAACGAATCCATGTGTATTGAAATATTTGAGGCATATATTCAATCAATTCCAAGTGAGATTGACCCATACGTAGTGGATATCTTATTATGTGGTATAGATAACTCTTCTGTAAGGTTTGATCTATTGAAGAAGGCCAGAAAGAGAGATCTCTGTATGGACCAAGGCAATATAGCCACACTGTTATCTAAGAGTTATAAATCAGGTAGCGTATATTTAAGAAAACACAATGAGAAACATCAATCTGAAGAGAGAGAAGATCATGAAGAATCAGATATAATTAAAGAAATCAAAAATTCTCATGAGTTTAAATCAAATTCTAACCAATACGTTAAATTGAATGAATATGATTTTATTCAAAAATTGCAAAGTGAGAAATCAATAAACAGTATCTTTAGTTTATTAAATTCAAATTATTATACAAAACATTTTGATTCTCCTATTTCGTTATCCAGATACATTTATTCGAAATTAGAAACAAGAACACCAAAAATTAGATCCTCATATATATTTGGTGAATCTTTAGTTAATCCTAAGGGAGCATTTGAAAATTATAAAAAATTATCTATAGATTCTGATTCAAATAATAATAATATTAACAATAAGAGAAATGATTCAAATACAAATTTTAACTCTGATACTAGTTTAGTAGATGAAAAGGCAATTGCCACTCTATTAACCTCTGTATTGAGAATGAAAGAAACAATGAGCAAAAAAGAGATTGAAAATGTCAACTGGGGCGGATTAACAGCCATAGATAGATGTCTTGTTGAGTTTAATAAACATACTCAACAATCATATATGGATGACATAACTTTAATTTATCCGAATATTAATTTATGGTTAATCTATGTTAAATTAATAGGAGAATTTGACTTGGAAGATGAATTATTTAACCTACCTCAAAAATGGGTTGATTTAAGGTTTAACGTACCTTTGACTTTGATGTTAGTTTATTTATCATATTTACCATTTAACGAATCTATTGAATTATTATCTTATTTTAACGAATATAAGAGAAGAAAATTAGATTTACAGAATAGGAAATTACAATTAAAATCTGGAATTTTGAGTGAATATGATTTAATGAGAATTAAAAAAGAGCATGGACCTTTACCAACTGTTACCTCTAGTAAATTTAAACAGTTTATTAGAAATGCAGAAAACAATTACGACGTTATTCGTTATTGGAATTGGCCAACTGAAAAGGCTATTAAAGAAATGAAACAATTAAATAGTAAGAAATAATGAAATAACAGTAACAATAACGAAGAACAAAAAATATGGGTTTTTATTTTTTTTTTAATTTTATATTCCGGTAACCTATTCCTCGAAATCGTTTAAATTTTAAATTTTACATAATATATAATCCTTATAGTCTTTTTAGTCTCTATACAATATTACATTACACTTTATAGCATATAGCATATCTCATTCATTTTCATTGTTTATTTTGTTTACTTTTTCTGTAATGATCCAAGTAGTTCAATATGAAAAATGTACGATCGCCGGCGGTTATGCAATGGAAGTTGCAAAATGCACCTTCTAGGTCATCTACTATCATTGCTTGATAGAGTTAGTTCAGTAATTAAACGGTTTCTACTTATTTTTAAGACGTATATATTAAATCAATATGATGTAGTTTGCATTTTACTGTTTTAACTTTTTAGTCAGGCGATCAACCATGGTTGCATACAATACAATACTACTATTGGCATTGGAGTAACCATCAATTTATTTTATCCAAGTCAAGATGAATATCTCAACGGTAAATCTATGTAAAGATTTCACTGGCTTTGATGTTCTTTCACCAACGTAACCATTAGGGTCATATTTGAAGTTGACAATGAATTACCATTTGAGAATGTTTAATAGGCCAGACCATGTCTCAAGACATTGGTCACAAGCGAAGATATCAAGTATCGAGTCACGTGCAATGCCGGAATAGTGGTGCGAAAGGGTTTCCTATTCAAGCTCACTCTGAACTTATGCAGCAGTTCAGCTGAGTTCAGCTCAGGTAGCTAGCTCACTTAGCATAGAAGAGATGGCAGGGCTTGGCCGCGTTCTGGCATTGTCCACGGAGACACGCTTCGCTTCCTTATCTCTACACCGCAGTTCATACGACACCTTTGTACTGTGCTTAGAATGCTGGTCTGCTAGTGGCTGCTTGTTCCCGTTGTTGGTGATATGTGATGTGCTGCTCATTTCGGTAGTGGTTGCTGCTTTCCTCCTCTTTGCTCTTATCTAGAAACACAAATATGAAATAAGGGGTAATTGCACAATGGAAGCAAGTCGACACCGATGCAGCCAACCATATTAAAGTTCCATCAACCGTGATGATTCCTTGATTCTCTGATGGTCACTCCTGCGCTGGTTCTCCACCAGACGCTTGGTTCTCCGCCAGATGCTGGTTAAATTTAATGAGACCTGTAAGTTCTTCCATACTCACAGGTACCAAGCCTGGCCATCGCGCAGAGGGTGGAGTGCTTATTTTAAGATTACACGGTACACAGCTTTTTATGGGAAAATAGTGGAAAACCGCCGGTGAACAGAGTCCCAGGGGCACTTATGGAGTATCATGACGAGAGCAGGCTGCCTTCGTGTGCTCCTCAGGAGAGCTATACCTTCCCAGTGTCTCAGTGAGGGTGGCAGAGATCCATAACCACTACAGTCAAAAAACGAAGATGTTCGGGACAATAGCGGCATGCCGTGAACAATGCGAAGAGAGCTGTTGCGTCAGTCCGCTACTGAAACCAGGTTCCAACCTTGATGGTCATGCATTCACGCAGTCTTTTTGTATTGTAAAGATTTTATAAACAAGTTGACGACATGCGCAAATATGCCTATCTCACACAGAATTTCTATTTAAAGAGTGAAAATTTTGTATTAGGAAATACTGGCTACCTGTGGAGCATAAAGGAGACCATTATTGAGCGACATGAGAAATAGAAGATGAAGTAAAAGCAGTTGTGGAAGAGGAAGTGCAAAGCAAAGAGGTCAGATATTATAATTGATGGCATACAGAGAGAAAAAAAAAAAAAACAGAATAAAAAGACAAAATAAAAAAGTTAGCAGAGATAACATATATCTCAAATAAGAGATTTCCCATTGGAGTTAATTATCATTCTCTTTTTTACGTTTCTTTAAGCATTACCACGAGTCATTTAGCGGTGCTTTTTGAATCAATAGTTAGTTCACTAACTCTATAATAGATCCACAATTTCATAAGAGAAAACAGTTTGTCATATCTTAGAAACGATTTTCTTATTTGATATCAACGGTTACCACTTACAATAGGGCATCTGTGATTCAACATTCTACAATCCACGCAAGTTATTAATTATAGTTACAGCTAAATTTGCTTCAAAGAAATTATACATATATTATACTATTTATCAAAAATTCACCTTAGTGGTTGTCACATCGAGTATTTTTTATATTTTCACTAAGATTCATCTCAGGTTACTAGAAATTCTGTTTTTCATATTTTGCTAATAGGTACTCCATTATTCTACTATTAACCAGTAACTAAAGAAAAGAAGAACGAAATACTATACCCGTCATCTATTTATCATTCTTTCATATATTATTTACAGAAACAATATCTTTACATATCAGCTCCCTACAAATTGTATCTTATAGGTTATCGCATCGCACAATACTATTTCATATAATTTTATTCGCATCTTGCATATAGTACAAGATAGAATTCCTGTATAAGGCACTCATTAGGTTATTATCAGGTTTAAAAAGCATTTTTTTTTCTCCTTACTATTTAATAATCATATTACAATTTCATATAACGGTTTATTTCATCATCTTTTAGCTAAAATTTTTTTATTATTTTGCATTTTATCTGTGCTAATATTTTAGTTTTCATTTTGTATTTATATTTGCTGGTTTCTCATTTTCTTTCAAGTATTATTTTCGGGTTTTAAATTATTTTTATATTCATCTCATCATTAAAAAGTATCTTAAATTTGTCTTACTTGACTTTTACAATATTATTAAAAACTTAATCGTGCTAATTTCATATTTACAGTTAATAATTATATTATTTTGATATCTTATTTTATACATTTATCAAATATTCAAATTTAATTTTATTTACATATCAATACAAATATATATAAAATGTCTATTGTTTACGACTTAGTTGAAGTCTTTAAAAGAGACGACACCTGTGAACTTGGTAATGACTATAACGGTGATCACTGGGGTGCAAGAATCTCTGCTGTTTTTGTTATTTGGTTTACCTCTTCTCTTGGTTCTTTCTTCCCAATCTTATCATCCAAATATTCATTTATCAGATTACCAAATTGGTGTTTCTTCGGTGCCAAATATTTTGGTTCAGGTGTCATTGTTGCCACTTCATTCATTCATTTATTAGAACCAGCTTCTGATGCTTTAGGTGAAGAATGTTTAGGTGCTCCATTTACTGAATATCCAATGGCTTTCGGTATCTGTCTTATCGTCTTAATGGTTATGTTTTTCTTAGAGTTAATTGCTTACAGATGGGTTGAATATAAACTTACTGGTGTTCTTGAACACTCTCATTCTCATTTCGGTAATGAAAATGTTTTTGTCAAATCTTCTGATGATGAAGATGATGATAAATTAGATAAGGAAAAATTTGCTGAAGAAGACGCAAACTCAGAATCCCGTGATTTAGAATTAGAAGGTGGTGCTGCTTCAACTGCTATTTTAGACTACCCAAAACACTTCCAACATGCTAAAGATCATCAAGACCAAGAAGTTATAGGTACTCCAGCCGAAGATATCAGTAAAGAAAGTTATTACGGTCAATTATTAAATATCTTTGTCTTAGAATTCGGTATTTTATTCCACTCTGTTTTCATTGGTATCTCTTTATCTGTTGCTGGTGATGAATTTGTTGATTTATATATTGTTATTGTTTTCCATCAAATGTTTGAAGGTTTAGGTTTAGGTACTAGAATTGCTTTAGTCGACTGGCCAAAGAGTAAAAGATGGACTCCATGGTTATTAGCCCTTGCTTACGGTTTATGTACTCCAATTTCTGTTGCTATCGGTTTAGGTGTTAGAAAATCTTACTCTCCAGGTTCCAGAACTGCTTTAATTACAAATGGTGTCTTTGATTCAATTTCTGCTGGTATCTTAATCTACACTGGTTTAATCGAATTAATGGCTCACGAATTTTTATTCAGTGATGAATTCAAAGGTGTTCAAGGTTTTAAGAAGATGATTGTTGCTTATGTTGTCATGTGTGTTGGTGCAGGTCTTATGGCTTTATTAGGTAAATGGGCTTAATTTAGTTTATCCTTTTTTGAAAAGAGATATGCTGTATCATGAAAACTAACTTTTTTTTGTATAGCTTATATTATTTTTCTTTTTAATTTATTTTAGCATTAGCTTAGCTATACGTATTTATCATATTTATCATATTTAATCTTTTTTTCTTCTTCTTTTTGTTCTTGCTTTTGATCTATTTTCATATTTATTTCATAATTAATGCTTGGTTTCATTTCCATATTTTATTTTCCTAATGATATTATGTAAACTATGATTGTAAAATATTAAAAGCAGCCGATTAACTGCTATCACACAAAATATGATGAAGATGTGGTCATATCTATATAAGCTTTGTAATCCCGCGGAAATTTACTCACTGTGCGCAATAAATGTTTACCAGATTCCCGAAGGAAGTTTTAAAAATAATAATTAAAACAATATACAGAAAATAGTCTATTAATATTAAGGTTTACAAAAATGTGGGTTGAGGTATATATGTATATATATATTTATATGATATTAGATTAAAATAGTTTAATCTATGTTTAAGCAAGAGTTGTATACATTCTCTTTCTTGATTTTTGTTCTCCCATAATTGAAGATGTACCATCAGAGGCACTTTTATCATCAATAGTGCTGAAATCAACATTGTGATTCATAGCCCATTGGTCTTTTAAGAATGTCAAACCAGCAACGTTATAACCAACTTGTTCAACAGATGCTCTTAAAGCATCTCTTAATTGATCTTTCAAAATACTGACGATTTTTTTCAATTCATCATCCTTTTGTGAAATAAATTCCATTGAATTATTTTCAATAATAAAGAATAATGTTTTACAAATAACTGATAAATATGTTAAATTGCTTTTAATATTTGAAGAATTTGTCCAAATTTTGATAAATTTTAATAATTTAACAGAATATGAGAAAGGTAATACAATAAGTGCATCATCCAATTGAGCTGCTCTTATTTTGGTTAATGTATCTAAGACATGCTTCTCTGGAGAGATATTCATAGCTAATAAAAGTGGATTCTTAGCTGGCTCAATTAGAGCTTGACTACTCTTCTTAAGCTTGAAAGCCTTGAGATCTTTTTGATATTGTTCATCTGCTTCTAAATCAACAATTGCTGTATCTAATGCTTCCATTAATTTTTCACCAGATTTTAATGTTTCCATTGTCTGTTTTGTAACTTTTTCAACTGCATTATTATCGTTTTCATCTTCACCTTCTCCGTCAGCACCAGATTTATTTGTAGGATACATATTATCACCTTCAAGGTTTTCTAATAATTCCTTTTCGTATAATTCATCCATTTCTTTTTCTCTTTCTTCTTCAATAAATACTTGATCGTCTGTTTCTTCCCAGATTCTGATACTGTGATCATGAGATACGGAAACTAAAAATTCACCAGTTGAAGAAATAGCAAGATTCCAAACTTCGGAATGATGGGCTGCTAATTTTTGAATATTTTCAAATTTTATACCATCCCAGTATTTAACTAAACCGTCTTTTGAACAACTAAAGAAATTTTTAGTAGATGGAACAAATTTAACGTTCATAATAGAGTCTTGATGACCAAAAATTGATTTATGACAGTCACCAAAATCTAAACCCCAGATTTTAATATTTTTATCAGCTGATGATGTAATGATTAATTTTGAATCAAACGATATATCCATAGATAACACTGGTAATTTATGACCGTAAAGACTTAAAAAGAATTTTAAAGTATCATAAAAGAAAACTTTAACGGTGTTATCAAGTAAAGAAACACTTAATAATTTAGAATCTGGAGAAATCTTAACGCATAAGACATCTTCATTTAATTCTAATGTCTTTGTATGGTTTAATTTTAAGTTATTAGTGTATTTATCTAAAGTACCATCTACTAACTCTTCTTCCACTTTAATTTCCCAAAATTTAACAGTTTTATCTGCAGAACCAGTAACGATACCTTTACCATCTGGTGTAATATCAATAGACCATATAGCACTTCCTGAATGAGCGTCTTCAACGACATCCAATACTGTTGAACGAACCAAATCATATAAACCAATCCAACCTTCTTTTGTACCAATAACAACTAAAGTACCACCCGGTAAAAATTTACTGGCTAATACATAACCTGTCTTTTCAAATGTTCTAATACATGATCTTCTTTTAATATTCCAAATTTTCAACTGATTGTTTGAACCTGTAACCAATAATTTGTCATCGTCTGAAATATCTACAGCTCTTATATCTGTTCTATGTCCTAAATATTCTAAAGTATTTTTTTCTTCAACTATTTTATCTATTGGTTTATGTTTTTTGACATTTTCAGGAATTGTTATTTGATAATATGTTAATGAATTATTTGTTAAAGTCACCATAATATTCATGACTCTGTTATTTACAAGACCCCAGGTTGCTGATCTTATCTTTGATTTATCTGCAAAAATTGATGTGAAATCACATATAAGAATGTTACCCATTGAAGATTTAATAGATTCTTCAATTTCTTCTTCGCTTAAACCTTTATCTTCGAGTCTTGATTTTCTTTTACTTATACCTTTTGAAATTTCTTTTTCTGAACGTAATCTGAATAATTGTACTGTTTTGTCGGCATTAGATACGAAAAAGAATTCACCTTGATTAATTTCTGCAAATTCAATATTTAAACCTCTTGATTTACTTGTCTTCTCTATTTGGCCAATTTCAATTAATTTTTTCTTTTCCTTTGTTAAATCTATTTTCCATATTTTTAATTGGTTTTCTACACCACTTGTGATAAGTAATTCATTAGTATGATTTATTGCTGATGACCAACATTCACCGGTATGTGCAACATGTGTTTCGATACATTGTTGAGATTTTAGATCCCATAATTTGATTAAACCATCTTTACTTGTTGTTATAAGCCAGTCATCTATATCGTCGATATTTGATTGATTTTCGCTACTACTCAACAACTGGAGTCCCGTTATTTGATCTCTGTGACCTTTAAGTTTAAATAAACCTTCTTCACCAACTAAATCCCAAACTATCACTGTCGTATCTTTTGAACCAGAAACTAATCTAGTACCACTCTTGTCAAATTTCATCTTTGTGACTGCAGACTTATGTCCTTTAAAATTAATTACCACTGAGCTAGATGTGATATCCCAGATTTTAATGGAACCATCCTCGTAACCTGAAGCAACAATATTTGAATTTGGCTCATATTCTAGTGAAACAACTTGTTGTGGAGCTGTCTGTGAAGATGACACTAATGCACCAGGGTTGACACCATCTTTTAACTTTGACACCAGTTCACCTGTTTTTATGTCCCAGATTAATATCTCTTCTAAACCCGCTGTTATGGCTCTTCCCGAACTCTTTGAATCTCTTGGAGGTAAGTAAATTGAATTACTGTGTGAAGCAATAACACCAAAGGCGTCAACTTGTTCGTAACGTTGGTAAGATTTGACCATATTTTACCACTAATTCTCAAATTTATCCAATATATTATATCAATTCTTCTAATTATAGATTAAAAAATTTAAGTAAGGTTAAAATATATGTAAAAAGTCACTGAAATATATGATTGGGATTCTGTTCAAGATCACAATTACTGGTTTACCCAATAGTCCGTATCCGTTACCTAAGTGTCTACAAAGTCTCATATGCAAGGTCTGAAAAAAAATTTTAACAATGAAATTTTTCTGATAGTAAAATTTTTTATCACTGTATCTGAGAATGTTACTACATATTAAACTACAATATTAATTAAGTACCTTTTTAGTTTTCAACTAAGTATAAATTCGCATCCGTGCACCGAATAATAATCCATTATCAGAGATAAGGAATCTAGCTGATTTCTTAGTTCACTTATTTTGCTATATTTTGAAGATTTAATTCTTTCTATTTTTATGTCTTGCCTCTTCATTTAAAAATATTTACATTTTACTAATTTTTTCAATTAAAGTACAGTTGCTATTAAACTATTTCATACAAGAAACTATACAGGAGGATAGATGAAGCTGTCAAACAAGTTGCAGTTAATGCGGAGTAGATCTATAAGACACGAGCCCCAGGTGGATTCACGAAGTTTGCTGTTCAGCGAGATATTCAACATATGTATCGATCAATATAGGCCACGATGCACTTTCATCATAGTTTTCCAGTTGCGGATTAGTTACCTGAAGTTCAAAAAATGGGATTATCATATTCCACTGGTCTTTTGTAATCATTTGCTTCCACTGTTCTGTTAAAAATATTTTGAAACTTTCTAGTTGGTTTTTATATCTTTTTGGTAGCAGTAAATCCCAATATGCAATTGCAGTTTCATAAGGAACATTTTTTTCATTAGGTTCTAATATAAATTTATATGTGAATGAGTAAACTTTCTTAAAATAATTAAAGTCTGTTTGGAACATCTTGAACAGTTGTTCAAGGTAGGCTCTCATGTCGTCGAGTGATGAACAATTGGCACTTGACCACTTGCTTTCAAAAACATCCTGAATAAATATACCTACTGATGGGCTTTCTAAAAATTCGGCCAAAAGCAAAGCACGAATATCTTCTGGTTCATAACCTAGATCTGAAAGGTAATCTATTGTTCCATCAACGCCTATAAATAATTGTCCTCTTGTATTTGGTTCGTCTGAAAAGAAAGAAAGAAAAGAAATCATTTCAAAAGAGAAGAAAATAAAATAAAAAATACAATGACAGTATTTTTTTTATTGATTTGCTTTTGTTAGTAAAAAGTAATAGAAAACTAAAATAATGCTGTATGGATATAAGCAATATATTGATTTTAGAATACAAACCTTCTCTATAATTATTAAATATTTGAGAGACGGCGGGTATAATTGGCACCGCTCTGGTGGATTTTTTTGAGTTATTAAATAATATCTGATCTGCTATCTGTGGATTATTGAAATAGTCATTTATAGATGGTGTCAACTTATTTTGGTTTCTTTGCAAGAAGTGAACAGCCACATCGTCGGCCACACAACCCGTAACTTCTTTGAAACTTCTTACTGTTGAAGATCTTGGCGCACTCATATGAACAGAGAAAAAAAAAGTGTATCTTTGTTAAAACAGATTTTAGCTAACAAATTAGTATTAATTTTATTGTTGCAGGTGATACAGAACCACATAGATATACCGAAATAACAGATACTGAAATATCCATCTTCACATTCGAATATCCACACTTTTTTGTCAATCTTTCCATCTTTGAATCGAGCTTGCAATCTTTTTAAGGAATGGCGCTCGATGCTCGATAGAGGATAACTGTTGGCCTGGCTTGGCCTGGCAGACCACCCAGAGTGCACGTCGGCCACTATAGAAAATGGGGACGCGGCATCCTTGCACGCCAGCGGCAAAAGGCTCCTTTTGTTTGGCGTTCCAAACTCTCTGGTTACATATTCCGATTTGCTTGTTGACATTTCCCGATCTGATAACCCTTAGTCAGTGTCTGTTATGATTACATACTTGTCACTTGTCCGCCCTTTAAATATTCTTGGTTTGAAATAGTTTCCTTCACAGATGAGTTATTTTGATAGAAGTAAGAGCTCCTACTTGAGGATAAAGTAACTTAAGAAAATCAAAGACCAGCCCTTTAAAAAATAAACAGAGCGAACACGAAGACAAACAAGAAACAAATAACAAGTGATTAATCAACTCATTGATCCAAGATGTCCATTCTTCCAATAGACAAAGACATACTTCAGTCAATTATAGGATCTGATTTACTATTGCAGAACTTTGATGAGGATCCAAGTTCGGATATTAGCCAGGTCTTAGATTGGCTAACAGAATGTCTCAAATCAATAATTCCTTATAAAAATGAACAGCAACCTGAATTAAGTCTAAGAGTCAAGAAATGTCTTAAAAATGTATCAGGTAGCAACGGAAACAAAGAACAGCTTTTGGAAAAACTTTTGGAGACAGTAAGATCTGAACTTATAGCACAAAAAACTGCAATATTAAATTCTTCAAATGACACAACTTTAAAATTATTATTTAGATGGATATCTCTTGCAAAGCAAAGGCTCAAATATATTTATGGCCTTTTGAAATTGCAGCCAGATCAGATTGAACTATTAGATCGCGCCAGTAACTCGATATTTCAGTCAATAGTACTTGAAAGAAGAGTTTGGAACCTTATTCAAATATTCTATCAAAATGGTATATTCTCCAAAACCATAGTAGTTGACATGGAGACAGTATATGAAGCATCAATATTGTTGTCAAAGATAGATTTATCAGATGAGTTATCAGAACTTCTAATGAAAATGACAAAATCTGTGATATCAGAATATATTTCTTCAAATAGTGCACGAAATTGGGATAAATCAATTTTTCCTGATCTATTACAATTGGAAAAAAAGCTATATCTAAGTCTTTGTAACATTATTCCAAACGAAAAATTTACTCCTAAGTATTTAAAATTATTAATTAAAGATGAGCTTGTAAAGTTACGTATAGAAGAAAGTTTCGACATAGTTATTGACTATCCTCACTCAAAAGTGGCATTGGAAGATTTAAGAGAAGCATTAACTAACGAATTTCAAAAATCAAAGTTAGTTAATACATTTATAAAAATTTGTGAAGAAAGACTCATACACGCGGGTGTAAGTACTGTTGATATACTAGCAACTTATATTTCAACAATCAGATGTTTCCTCATAATTGACCATCGTGGTGTCTTATTAGATAAAGTCTGTCGCCCAATTAGAAGATATCTGAAGCAAAGAGATGATACCATTAGACAAATTGTATTTGGGTTATTAGATACAAGTAATCAAAATTATTTACCACAACTTGCTCACGAAATAAGACTTTCAACAAATAAGAGACAAGAAAATCAAGATTTGTATAGAACTTTAGACTGGGTTCCTGATCCCGTCGATGCATTACCGGATTTTAAAAGAGGTGTCGTTGAAGATATTGTGGAGTCATTGATCTCAATTCTTGATTCCAAGGATGTCTTTATGGATGAATTTGTTAACATTTTCTCTGTAGAGCTATTGAAATTAAAAGATTACAATGTGACAAGCATTAAAAGTAAACTGCAATTACTTAAATCAAGATTTACAGGTTCTGATTTTACAGCTCTAGAAGTTATGATTAAAGATATAATTCAGAGTAGCAAGTTAGACAAAAAAATTCAATCAAAGACACACGATCCTAGAATACATTCCTCAATTATCTCACATTTATATTGGCCTGAATTATCAGAATCTAAATTTAACTTGCCAAAATATGTAGAATCGGGTTTGAAACAATATGAGTCATTGTATGAAAAAGAAAAGAAGGGAAGAAAATTGGTACTTCACCCATCACTTGGTTCAGTAAGTGTAACAATAGAATTCAAGGATAGAGTCTTGACATTAGACGTGCCTCCAGATAAAGCTGCTGTCTTGTTTTTACTGCAAGAACTCCCTGAAAATATGGAAATTAAACTGGGTTTGGTATGTATGAGATTACAAATGCCTTTGAAATTGGCCATGGAGTGTTTAGCATTTTGGGTAAAAAATAATGTACTCATTCAGACAGGTTTGAATAGCTACAAAATCAAAGAAGAATCAAAATAATATATTTAACTATATAGGTTTATTATGTGTATTTTTATGCATTGATTCTGTAATAATATAAAAATTGCTGTATAAATTCGAAATATTTTTATTTGTCTAAACACCCATCATTGAATGGATATATTGTAGAATTATAAATCAGAACGATTTTCAATGGAAAGAATCTTTTCAACGGCGTCAATAATATCATCACCAACAGTAAAATTAGCAGAATTCTCACCCTTATAATACGGAACAGATAATTTACGAGCAATAACAGCATCTAGTAAATGTCTCAGTCTAACGACAAGAACACCATTTTTACACCACGTTCTAATTGGTAACCATTCATCCATAACAACACCAGGTGAGGGTTTATTTGAAGCAGCAAATGTCAAATCATAAGAAATACTACCACCAAATAATAAGACAGAGAGTGCGGATACAGGAGTTACGTCTCTTAAATAATATTTGGTTGTTATTTGTGAAGAATCATAAATAATAAAAGGTGAAGACAGAGGTTGAGAAGAAGAATTTATCTTGGCATTTGGTTTATAGACATAATTACCATTAATATCCATTTCAATAGATGCTTCGCTAACTTCTTTAGGTGTATTATTTGAAAATGTGAACATGGTAGACGAGGGATGTAAAAATCCACGAGTTGATGGGAAAACTTTGCCTTCCTTAATGCTGGAAACATCTTCACCATTATTGTATTTATCAAAAAATTCCTCATTCTTAATCCAAATTTTTGTATTTCTGCTGTCAGGATCAAGGGCAACGGCACCGGATGAACTTGCCATATATTTTGGATCTGGTAGCTGAATTCTGGCTATTTGTGGATATGATGATGATGCAATCAAAGCATTCAATATATTTGTATTGCCTTTATTCCTATTCAAATACTTATAGCTTTCAGAAGTCGATGAGTAATTGAAAGGAATGAAACCAAGATCTTTAAGAGTTGAAATAAATTGTTGTCTTGTTGATTGAATAACTGTCATAGTTAAACTGGAAAGAAGTTTATCATTCAAGAATCTTCTCTTCTTTCCAGATTCAACAGAGTTATAGGCATTAAATGCATTCAAAATTGCATGCAAATCACCCTTACCTTTACCAAATTCTTGCTGGATCTTCTTAACTTCATCTCTAGTCTCTTGCTTTACGATAAACGGATTACCACTGACAGAAATTGAAGCCAATGTTAAACTATCCTCTAAATTACCAAACAATGTACCAAAAATAAGTAATTTACCAGACTTAATGTCTGTCGGTATTATTGACAGATATTTACCAAGACTTGTTAATTTATCGTTGACCAGTGCCCCTATTTCAGACAGATATTCACGAGCATTAGATAAACTTTCAGAACTTGGAGGGTCGAGACCACCGTTAAGGAATTCTTTGACGTTATTAACGCCTATAGCTTTAACCACCAGATAAACACTTTCTAAACTAGTACGCTTAATCTCAGGAATTGGTTGTGCACGCATAGTTTCCTTTTCTGTACTTTCTGTGTATAACTTAAAGCAACGACCTTCAGTTACACGACCAGCTCTACCTCTTCTTTGTGCGGCTTCGGCTCTCGAACACCAGCTTTCTAATAAACGAGTAGATTTCGCTTTAGCATCATAATGAACAGATTTTACTCTACCAGTATCAATTACCGCAACTGCATCTGGGATAGTAATTGATGTTTCGGCAACATTAGTAGACACAACAATTTTTCTAGATCCATAAGGTGGATCCTTGAAAACTCTCTTTTGATCGGATGAACTCAATGCAGAGTGCAAAGGTAAAAGATGAAATGTTTTTGAGCCTGAATTGTTTTGAATGGTTTTAATACATTTATTAATTTCCATGACACCAGGAAGGAAAATCAAAATAGATCCTTTATTAGATTCTGCATTTAGTAGACCATCCACGTGATTAACAAGTTTTGAAATTAAATCGTAGTTTATATTTCCTAATTGGAAAAATTTGGAATCTGCTTTAGGACGAACAATTTTATCACCAGTGTCAATCTCGAATTCCAGATCATCAAGAATTTCATCTAAGTAGTGATCCTTTATAGGGAAAGTACGACCTGAAATATGAATATGGCAAACGTTAGATTTAAAATAATTCTTGAAAACATCAATATTGATAGTAGCTGACATCAAAACCACTTTCAAGTTGGGATATTTATTCATAATATTTTTCAAGATAATTAATAAAAAGTCACTGTCAACAGAACGTTCATGAACTTCATCAATAAAAATGTAAGATAAATTCTTAAAATAATCATCACCGCTATCTTTATTCCCTGCTTTTTTACTAACTAGACCTTGAATCATTCTTAACAATATACCAGTAGTTACAAATGAAATTCTTGTATTGATATTAGTCTTATTTTCACCTCTGATTATATAACCTGTTTCATTTCCACTGACATCACATCTTTCGTCTGAAATTCTATCAGAAAGACCAATTGTAGAAATACGTCTTGGTTGAGTACAAACGATATTTGAAACAAAATCATCGTTTTTATTGAGCTCATCCAGTATGAATTGAACGATTTGTGTTGATTTACCGGAACCAGTTTCACCTGTAATCAATGAAACTTTATTATTCATTATTGTTTTAATTAAATCATTCTTTTTGTCCCATGCTGGCAATTTGGCTCTATTATTCATGGAATCTTTAAATCCAGCTGTTTTAATCCTAAGTTGATACTCATTACGCAGCTTATCAATATCTCTTCTTTTACTAGTATTGGTATTTCTTTTTTTGTTACCTCTTTGGCTTTGGTCATTTATATTATCATATTCAATATCATAAATTCCAGATGTTTGGTGAGTGGTGTCGTATAAGGGTCCTGGGTTTTCAATAATGTTTGAGATATTTGATTCCAGCCATTCAATACAAGAAAATATAAATGGCATACCAAGCATTCCTGTATCAATAATGTATCTGATGAGGTGATTCACGATAGAAACCTTAATATAATTTGCTAATCTATAAGATTGATTTTTAACAATTATATGTAAACCTGGGAGTGATTGTGGATACAATTCGGATTTGTAAATTCTTAAAGAAAGTAAATCTGTCTCTTTAATATCTTGTGGTTCTAACCTGACTTCATAAATTGATTCATTTTTCGTAGTTTTGATTTTCTCCTCTCCAAAAATTGATTTTAAACTTTCAATCTCTTCATTCCACATCTCTATGGAATCATCAGGGGTCACTTGACTATTATCTTCAACGGCCTCAAATGTTTCATCATTTATTAGATTACATGATAAAGTTACACCAGCCTGAACTTCATCTTGTTGTGATGAAGAAAGAGCAGTGATGACTTCAGATTTACTGAAACCACCCTCTTGTAGTCTTTGAATCATATAATCACGTTTAATATCTTTTGAAATTTTAACTTGAAGACTTGAGTCGTTATCACTTTTAGAAAATATTACAGGTAAATCATCTTCCGGAATATGAAAAATTAACCATTCAATACATTCTTGGAACGTAGTACAATATTTCAAGGCTTCCTCTATATGAACAGTTCTAAACCCTAAATTCGACAGAGTTCCCGACAGTTTTTGTGACTCATCTGATTTGTCTGATGAACTTTCAACAACCTCATTTTCTGACCATCTTATATGTGATCTAATTATATTTTCAATGATAGATCTTGATTTTGAACTGAAGTCAATGAAAGTAGTCTCATCCCAAACTTTTCTAGGAAATGATATTTTTGATACAAGGTAATTGTTTTTCAACACAGATTGGCTATCCTTTATATTTGTGTGATAGTTATTTTTATTAGTTGAAGTTTTAGATTGACTACCTGTGGAGTTATCACTTTTGCTGACTGTAGAAATAACCATTGAAGGTTTCTTAATTTTATTTTCACTTGCAATTTTAGCTTCCATTTCTTTAGCTCTCTTTGAATCTTCTTTTCTCTTTTCTAAAACAGCATTAAATGGATCTTGTGCATAATGTGATTTAGCTTTCAATGGGTTAGATTTAACCATCTGCTTTCTTTCCGCTTCTAGATCTAACCACAAAGACTTATGATTTGACGGTAAGACCATATGTATATTTTTATGAGATGCTATTCTATGCAAAGCATAAGTGGCACCGTAGTGTCTTGCTTCAAGAGGAGTTTCTTGTGGCTTTATAATGGAGGAAGGTATCATTCTAACTTCTATTACCTCCTGTGTTTTCGGATTTTTCCATGATAATTTTGGTATCGATATGAACCCTTCTTTTGTTTTCTTCATATCGTACTCTACTTTATTCCACTTCTGTTGTTGACAATGTTCATGTAAGAGTGACCCTGGAAGTTTACCTGTCCAACTAGAAGACTGAGCCACTGTTGTTCTACCATTTGCACGTTTGACTTGTCCCGGATCTGGTAATGCATCTTTTGAATTTTTAGAACCCTTGGAAGATTTTGAACTTTCCTTGGTGTCCTTACTATTTTTGACCTCTTTAGGGTCTGTTTTTGGCGTTGGTGCCTTCTTTTTTGCCATATCAGCTCTCTTAATTCTAAGTTTTTAAGACAATTTTTTCTTTTTTCTGGTATTTTCTTATAATTGTGTCTGATAATCTTTTTTTAAACTATTAAATAGAATCAACTTGCTGGATTATCTGCTACACCTTCTGAAATTTTCTTTTGAGAAAATGAAAAAGACTGTTCCTCATAAAACTTTATCCCCGTGCAAACAGGACATGCACGCTTTTTACAGATATGAAATTATAACTCTGGGCTCTTGTCCAAATATCGCGTGTGCTCTTTTTATGATTCTTCTGTGGGTGCCAAGCAGTGGCGGCTGGGGAAAAATGTGCATTGGGCATAAGGGTTTTGTTTCAGCCGTGGTTCATGGTGCGTACGGCATGTTCCACAAATGATTAACCATCATCTTTTTGTTTTTTTGGCAGAATCATCAAAACTGAATCATTCGACTTCCACTTCGAGTCAAGAAAATTTCTTAAGCAGCGCACTTCTTATGAAAAATATCTATCTTTCATTTCTACCAATGTGCCCAACAAATATTTATAAGTATACTACAATAAAGAATACATTCATTTACAAAAGTTATTAATTTAAGTAACTTGTGATAACATTTTATAGATCGATTATGCAATTAAAAGAATAAACAAGTATCCATATACATATTTGCATGTATAAATAATTGAGCATATAAAAAGAAACAATAAAAGAGAGAACATATGTATAAAAGTATTAATAATTATAAATATTAGGTATATATAGCTGTATTTAAAAAAAGAAGTTGTGAGAATATAATAAATTGAAAATGTCCAAGCATTACCTGCGAAGAAAAAGAGTAGTAAAAGAAAAAAGTATAAAGAAATTTTACCCAAAGGTAATCAATAAAATCATGTCATATAAAGGAATAGTATTAAAAAACAGTATCTTGAAATAAATAAATATTGCATCACTCGATAAAAAGAGGGCATGAATTTGACATTAAATAAATAGAAACCGATAATAGAACTGAGTTCTAGACTGGAGATTCAAAGAGAAAATAAAATAAAAGAGAATAAAGAAAACATTAAAAAGATGTGATAAGAAGAATTGAGATATAAAATTTTATTGGATTTATGTCATTATATATATGTTGCAGCATGAAAAGTAGAGTCGTGGGAATAATATCATTGATTATTAATTTTGATTTGAAAAATTTTTAATATTATCAAATAAGGAAACGGTATCATTATCGAGGAAAGAAGAACTTCTGACAGTTGGTGAGATTGATTCGGTTGACTTTAACACAGGAGAACCAATGGTGGAACTATTGGATTTTGTTTTTGATAATGATGTAGACAAATAAGGATGTATCAGAGATGAGTGAGAATGATGATGGTTGTTATGACCATGTGGTGCTTTATGAGTTGTTCCTCCATTTGAGTGATGGTGATTAATGTGATTCTTGGAGTTTATTGATGAAGATCTTCTGATTGTAGTTGGAGGAGAAATAACATCCACGTTATTGAAAGAGGAAGAGCTTGTTGTATTTGAAGACATTGGAATACCATTGAAAGATAATTTGGAGTCATCAAAAGAGTTATTACCATTAACGTTATCCATAAATGAACCGGTTGAGCTACCATTTAAATCTATAGCATTATTGTTCATCAAACTACCATTATTATTTCTGTTCAAGCTACTTGGAGCGTTTATCAAGCTATCAAAATTTGAACCGTTATTTAGTAAAGGATTGAATACACCACTACTATTATTGCTGTTAGTATGGCTTAAACTTGTGTTCTCTATACCAAAAGCCAACGATGTATGATCACTAACTGGTGAACTTGAAACAGTGTCTCCACCTGAATTGTTTTTTGAATTATTTTCAAAATCAGACATTGAAAATCCGTTGTTATTTGATCCTTGAAATAAACCGTTAACTGCTGCAGCAGCAATTTGTGCTCCTGAATTGAATGGACCCAAATCAAAAGGCTTAAACCCCATGGAATTCATAGTTGTTTCATTATTTTCATAAATATTGTTGTTTTTTCTAGAGTTATTAATGGCATTTGTTGCTGTTGTTGATGATGAAATATTTTTTTCGTTAGAATAACCCATATCATTTGAAAAGATTGGATTTGCAGAATTTGAGACCAAATTTTCAGGGTTACCTACATTAGCCATATTAAGCTTCTCACTTATATTTTCAATATCCATAAGACGGACATCTTTGTCATCCATTGCAAGAGGATTTGAAGCTGGGGAAAAAGGTGATAATAATGTATTATAATCTTGATCATCTTGAGTACTGTTTGAATTTAATGTTGTATTTCTTAACTTTTCAAAAATTAAATTTGTGGTATTTGCATCATCAAGTAGACCATTTTCAGTTTCAATTTTATCTTGACTACTAGTGTTTCTTGTTATTGTTTGAGAAGGTAAATTTGATGGATTGTAATTACTAAATGTTGAATTATTCTTTGATTTAGTGTTTGCAGCTGTCATGTGGAATTGACTGAGTTCATCTGAATTTGGGGTGGAAGAGCACGAGGAAGAATCTAGACTGTATTTATTATATGGCCTTTGCGATTGTTGCTGCTGCTGCTGCTGCTGTTGTGCTAATTGTTGTTGTTGTTGTGATATTTGTTGTTGTTGCTGCTGCTGCTGCTGCTGCTGCTGCTGCTGCTGCTGCTGTTGCTGTTGCTGTTGAATATAAGAAAATTTGTTGATACCACCATTATTACCAATGTAACCATTTGCCATTTGTTGTGATCCTAAAGATATCGATGATGGTAAAGGAACTTCTTCTTCTTCTTGTTTTATTTTAGTGTTAAAACCTGGTGTATCAGGTTCGAATCTTGTATCATCAATTATTTGTTGTATCAACCCATTGCTAACTAAATCTGCAACTTGTGGTTGTGTTTCAATAATTTCAGATTCATCAACTAACAATGTAATAGCCTCATTTAAAGAAATTCTTTCTTCATCTACATCATTAATATGTAAACTTGACTTGAATTTTTGTAATTCTTCAAAATTACTATCTAATTTAACTAATTCACACAAATTTTCAAGAGCTTTTCCAACTAAATTCAATCTTTTTTCAATTAATTCAACATAATCATTTGAGTAAACTTTGTCTTTTGATTTTTTTCTTTCTGTATAAATACAAACTTTATTGTCCATTACACATTTTGAACAAGGTTTTTTACCATCACATTTGGTTTTCTTAATTCGGCAACAATCACAAGCTTTACCAACTCTTCTTTTTCTTATTGGTTGTGCACCTGTTGCTGCCGTTGTTTGTGCTGCAATTAAAGCATCTTTATTTGATTTCGGATCTATGTTTTGATCGATATTGGAAGCAGATGATGAGATACCATCAAGTTGTTTGCTTGTACTCAAGGAAGAAGAAGAACTCTCGAGTTGATCATCAGGTGAAGTATTGTGAGAAGAGTTTCCTGATGAGAGTGGCATCTTTGTAATATTATATGTTATCTGATCTTGGTTTGAATATTATTTAAATAAGTATATATATATTTATATTTTTTACTTGCTCACAGTGATTTTCAATGGAATGACACAATAGATGATGTGATATTATTTAAAGGATAGCTATCTTCTTTATGAAATTTGTAATATAAATATGAATAATAATTTGTGAAGATGTTGGTCAGTTGTGATATTACTTTTTAAACTTTCAAAGTTTCAAATTGACAAAAGAAAAAGAGATATAAGATTGTATCCATATATGTGATTAATTAGTCAATTGTGGATATTAATAAAAGCTGTTTAGTCAAAAGAAAAAAAAAGTAAAGAAGAAATAGAAAGAGAGGTAGAAAATTATATTAGTAATATGAAAAGATTATTTCAATATTGCAGACCTAATTATGGTACTATTTATTTCGTATTTAGTTATAATGGAATTTTGCTTGCGCCTAGATTATATAAGATATCAGAGTTGAAAATGTTTTAGGATAAGGGATATTAGATAAAAATGGAAGTTCAGAAAGATGAAACAAGAGCAAAGGTTGTAGGTGAACACAAACAAGTTGATTGCTGAATAAGGATAGTCCTCCGATTCCATAGTGGGAAAGCGGTGTTACTTATGGGAACACATATTTGTTCCTTGTATCAGGATGCAAAACAAGGAAACGGACCAGAACAAGACGAGGAAAGCGATTGTATAATAAAACAGACAAGTCTAGCTGAATTACTGCTTGTTGATGTGATGACATGACAATGCGGATGCACAATAAAGCAGCGGAAAGATGAGGCTATTTCTTGGCCAGCAGAGAGAGTGCCGCAGAAGAAAAAGTCTGGCCAGGAGCCCAGCTCAACTCAGTGCAGACAGTACAGCAAGTCCGGCACGCAACGCCCGCGCGACAATATGCTGAGGCTGAAACATTTTCCGGCATCGTAGTAAATCGCTCACTTTCAGGACAATTTCATCTGCCAGAAAATCTCTCGCACCCTTAAATCTATCACATTTCCCTAGCTTATATCCTCTTTGCTCTATCCTATATGCTCTTGTGCCTTGGTTATCTCACACTCCCATGCAGTAGTAGTAGTATCAGAAGAGTAGTAGTATGCCGATCTAAGTTATCCACAAAATGGTTGGATTCCTGAAAGAAAAATAAACCAAGATGTGCAAAAAGACATCAGCCCAACCTGTAATTAATATAAATCTCTAAAGAGAGAACATAAAAGTGGAAGATAACCACCACCACCACATCTGAAAGAACCCCCGCATGGCAGACAGTGAACATACAGAAATGTGAACAAACGGTCATGTCTCATGGTGCATGAGGGATATTGGCTAATCAAGGACTCTATAATGTTGTTTTGGTTCAGAAATTCCCACACTTTGCATCCTGTGCACAAAGATAAACGGCCCACTCCAGAAATCTGAACAACTTTCAATACCGGATACGGAGATGAGGAGACAGACTGTCACAGACAAAGCTTAACGGTACTAGCCACAGAAGTTTTGCCGTGTTGACGTCTAGGCATTGAGAATATCTTACTCCAAAAGGAGGCCTTAACACCGGCTAGCTTCCGAACACTTGTAGCCACTCTATTGCTCAATTCGATTGCTGATTAAATCTACCACCACAACCACCACGCACCCGCGCTACCACAAATTGTCTTCTCAGTCTTGTAACTTTTTGTATGCATGATTATAAATCAATAATAATACTTGAATTTTGTTATTCTAATCCTCTCTATATTTTCCCATTAGATATCTTTTCAAAACTGACGAACTAAAATGAAATAATATAAAATTACTTACGTTTTATCTAATATAGTAACTGTACTTATTAATAAGAATTTTGTTTGCTTCTTTTGTTGCTGTTCTTGGTTTTAATAGTATTTGTGTAATTAGCAATTGTTAATTTTCAGTTTTGAATTTTTAAAGAATTTGAAAACTTTTTATATTAAAATTTATTAAAATTTCATTATGTTCGATAAGTCGGTCATCGATTCGCAAACAAATAAATTATGAAAAGGAAATGAGACATTCATATATAGATAATTTAGCTTTTAAGTTTTGATTGATAACGTTTAATGTTTTTTCAAAAAGAAAGAAAAAAGTAGAATACGTAAAATAGTAAATAATTAATATTCTAGGGAATGATCATCATAGATTACATAATAGACATATTGTTTTATATTGTTTTTCGAAGATAATTTTCTTACTAAATTATGAATAATCATTGAGATATTCTTACATTTAATTCTTGTTATTCAGGTAAGCTGACTCAGTAAGGTAGCTGAAAAAATATTGCAAGATGTGCTAAAACTGATAAAAGCGAATTTTCGTTCAGCTAGAATTTTCGGCCGGAACTACTACACAAAAGGATTCCCCAATAAGGTTTTAATTTTCTAAATGACTCCGCAATAATCAATCTTGCAGATTTACCCCCAATCGGATTATTGGAAAATAGAGAACCATCGAAAAAATAATAATTTAGACATCATGCTCATAAAGAAGCATTGATCTGAAAGTTTCTCATATTAACAAAGTTCTTTACCCTTCTGGTTGCATTATACTCAATAATAGTTAAATAAATAAAAAGGCATAAAACAAGTTAAGACTATACTTTAGCAAACATGAAAATTAATGCCAAATATATTTGAAACTTAGTTAATAAGATTTCAAATGCAACAATTTTCAAATATCCAAATTGCATTGAAGTATTTTCTCTCATATTTATCTCATTTCGTCATCATAGTTGATATGTGCTCAACATAGAAGTTCATCTCGGACTCCACTTGTATATCTCCTATATATGTGTTTCACTGTAAAGATGTAGGTTCTTAGACGCACTTCTTACTAATCATTTTGATTTAATAGCGCAACTGGTGACCAATATGAATATATCTTAATTCGTTATCAGCCAGCGAGCCTCGGAAATAATTGTTACCGCCGTATTTTGTGGAACCGCAAGAAAACACAAATGGCCGGCTGAAGGTGAGAAAAAATTGTTACTTCTCTAAGCGCTACACGTGATCGTTACGTTCACAAAACGGCACAGGGTTTAGAATTATATGCCGAGATCTCTTTTTGACATGAACGGCGGTTCGTATCATTGATGGATTCGCCGTATAGTACTGAACTGAACTACTTGGTTACCATTGGCTGTGTGGAGAATTATAGTTTACTCTTATCCAAGTTATAGTTTACTCTTATCCAAGTTTTTGCTTAAGGAATAGAGAGCAATTTTCTTTTGTGTCGTTTTTGGGGCTTAAAAAGTATAACTACAGTCATATAGCAATGCTGCTTCAAAAGTCAAAAAAAATAGTCATATTTTCGATAGTGATAGTGTAAGTTTCCAAAATTATGATAAACTTAAATATACTGTATTTTTTTGCCAATTACGTAGTCATTTAGTGTAAGAGCGATGATAGTCTTGGAAACAAATATCTACGATTTCTATAATGATGTATAGTGTTCTCTTATTTTATTCTCTTATAATGTTTTTTAAGGCATTTTTCAAGATCAATGCGTCTATGATATCAGATATTGTTCAAATTGTAAATAGCAATGTTATCTGTTAAGAAACGATTCCGCTATTTCCATATTACTTGAATCATCCGCTGGAACCCAAAGAAACCGCTGGGTGTCTTCTCGCCCTATGAATCATCCAAAAATTGTCCAATCGGAGACTGTAGGCGGGAAACTTGAGTTGGACAATTCCCATTTGCTGAGATTTACGTTCCTTATCTCATATAATTCAAAATGATTAAAAGCCAAAGTGAGACTGTAAACCAGGGTACTATAAAAGTTGTTGAGACTGTATGATTTTCAGCTGTGGTAACAACGGCCTTAAATGGCTAGATTATGTTTGTGATAAGCATATACCATAATCTTTTAATTTAGAATTTGAGCCTGAAATAAACACATTTACTCAAACCTAGAAAACATTAATTGCATAGAAAGTACTGGAACTTGTATATCAATCAATTTAAAAAACTCTCAAATTTACATTAAATGACTAGAAATGTGAAACAGCGGATAAGATGGGGGATAACCGTTTCAATGATAATTACCTTCTTATTCATATCTAAAATATCACTCTTTTATTGTAATCACTGTCGTTATATAGTACTTAATATATATATTTTCTTTGCACCCAACGGTTTATTTAAAATAATTAACTCTTATCCCCAAAAATACTGTTATTTACTGCTTCGGTCAATGTTATTTGCTTTTTTTTCAAATTTTCCAATTATAATATAAATATAAATTGTTATATCCTTGGTAACTATGGTATTACACAGATAGGTGGCTAATAAGGATAACTCCATCTTAAACAAGACTTGAAAATATTTAATCAAAAACAGGCAGCAAAAGTATAAAGTGAGCGTATTTTTTTTACTCTTACCATTTTAAACAACTGTGGAAACAAAATTAGATATAAAGAGAATATAAAAATACTACATATCATGAGTCGTTTCTTTTTTGTTAAAGCATTGGTGTTATCATAACTCGTTTGTTTGATGGCTTAAGCTCAACACTAAGAGACTCTAAAAGAATCTGTGAGAACTACACAGTCAAAACTAAAGAGATTCAAATGGTGTGTAAATGATGTATAGGCGCTGGACTTACATTTTTACCGAGCGCATCTCCTGAAAAATTCACGGCAATGGTTCCAGAATTGCGCGGCCAGCAAAACTGGATGGCGTGGAATAATGCTATTACACTGACATCTGTTGCAGGGGCTGATTTTTATTCTTTAGGTATTTATCACCAGACAAGTACAGCACTGAGTCTTAGCAAATACAAATGTTTGTTTTTATAATCTGTTCTACTTAGACAATATATTTATTGATTGCATATTTTGAATTAGTTTGATTTCTTGTTTGTATAACTGTAGTTTTTGGATAATTTAGGTTCTGACAAATAAATTGGATGTATTAGCTTTGATTTATTTTTGACATGGCTCAGAAATAAATCAAAAATTACATACCAATGTAAAGTTTATACGGAAAGCATCGGTAAATAAAAATACTGAGAAGAAATCTCCACAAGCAGAGACAAATATTTGATCATCATATATATCATATAAAATGACCCATGTATGATTGGAAACCCACAAAATGAATTATTTAAGTGAGAAATTTTGTTTCTTTTTTTGCTTTCTTTAATATATTTATATCCTTGTTAGTTTCTACTATTATATGACATAGTTTTATTTGCAGCTATACCATTTTGCCTTCCCATTGGGATATGGGATTTTCAGGCGTGATACTGAGTTTTCACAATAACTGGCAGCTGTTATTTGTCTTTTATTAGGAATCATATAGCACTTATATTATGTAATCACGCACAAAATAGGCATATCTGTAATTTCAAAAGACAAAAAATTGCATTCGCACTTACTTATGTATCGAAACAGCTCAACAGTGGGCGACTCACTTTATTACCCAATTTCGCTGGCATCACAGCCTCATTTAAGTATACATACGTAATCAAACAGGCATTGAATATTTGTTCATTTTAGCATTGAGAATATATTTTTACAGACTAAAGCGCATTTAGTGTGTACTTTAGCCCCCGTGTAGTGTAACAGAGCCTTGACCGTTATTGAGTGGGATATTATACATATTACTTAATTTTTTGTCCTATAGATTCAACGATTTATGAAAAAGTTACTGAAAAACTAAGAGAGTAATAACTAACAATGACTTTGTAAATTTTCTGGCTTTGAAAAACAAACCGTGAAGTTTCAGTTTTGGCTTCCCTGGTGAGAGTTTATGAAATTTTATTTAAGAGTATCAGAAAGTTATATTAACTCGATTTTAGACTCGAAACTCTCAAAAATAGTTAAAGCTTCATGAAGCAATATCCAGGGAAGGCAATTTTATTAAAGTATTTAGCCTTTTTGGGACCTGTTCTTTCTTAAATCCAGAAAAAAATGTTCTTCTGAAAAAAAGAAAGATCACACTCACTGAATTTTTATTAGATCATAAAACAAGCAATACAAAAGAGAACACCTAACATGGTTATTGCTTTTGAATATCTGCATATCGACAATTGATGCAGATTCAAGTACTATTAGAAGATATTCCTTGATTTTAGCATGATGTTATTTTCAGTTTGAGCTCTAGCCCACCAACAAGAGTAGTTTAAAAAGGATCTAACAATAGTTTTGCTACTTCTAGTTCAATATGGTTCAGTCAGTTTAAGAAAATTGTTTTGTTAATAAATTCCAATGTACTTCACATTATTAGACTGGTTTACCATATAATATTATGAGAGGGTTGTCAATACTCAAACGTGAAAATATAGGCAATGCAATAACTAGTTTTGCTCCTGGTAGACTGGAATCGTCTAAATTGGCATGGTACATATCAATAAAGATCAACAATAAAGGCTGGTTGCGTCAACTGAGTGCGGCACAACAATTGGGGATTAACTAATTACAGCGCAGTACTAAGTGGGCGTTTTTGTTATTTTAATGTAGGGTGAGATTGTTATGCCCGGGCCAAGCCAAATTTTAGATCCTAAAAGAACGTATTTCGGGTTGTTCGCTGATAAGCAAATAGAGGATGATTGTTATATTGTGCTACTTTTGATAGCAAAATTTACATAGTTTCTCTTATTTGACAACAGCTAAAATCAGTGCCCTGTAATAAAACCATCTACGGTCTACCTATTGTAGATTATTTTAAGTTATTTTCATTTTTTTAACCTTCAATTATTAGCCCGTACTATGTAGCCAAGATGTTTGGAATTAGACACAGTCCTTCTGTATAAACCCAGCTAAGATTGCTCTTGCTGGTGTAGTTAGAGCAACGTTTATTTTTATTTTCTATTAATAAACTACTCAGACGCAATTTTTCAGTACTTGCATTATCACAACACTATAATTTGGGGCAGTAGAAGACATAAATCGTGTCCAACCATTTCGTCAGTCTTAAAATATTACGTCTATCGAGTGATGACACTCAGGAGTATCTGTCACTTTGTCCTGTTTGTTATTCAGCTATCCAGTGACAGCCACACGCAGGTTTCAACTGCACCTGGCAGGAAGCGCTGATGCTACGTCAATATTGGCTACAATGCGTTAAGGTATCATCCTATTGTATATGCAGATACACCATACGAGTAGGCAATACGAGGTGAGGGTGCCATAGAGCAAAAAACTTCTTTCTTGGGATACGAATGCAAGTCCCACATATTATTTGAGATACTGCAAGATTATCTCAAAATTATCCAGTAAACTATGTCAAGTTTGGCTCACAATGTGCCATTTCTGTTTCAAATATTTTGTCCCTCCCCTATTTAGATGTGGTGCAAGATACCTTATTTAGGGTTTTTGTATTAATTGAGGTTATTAAAAGGTTTGTTGTGGAAAGAAAATATAACTTTTGACTTTTAGGGAATTCAAAAGAACTCTAAGTTCACGCAAATGTAGCTTTGTAGAAGTTTCTATATGATTATGATTTTAAAGTGAACATTTCTTCGCTTCTATGTTGTCGACTAAATGTAAAATAATGACAAACTTTAACATTAAATATTCATAAAAGATAAAAATCTTATTTACACCGCTTCAGATTACTTGCTTTCCTACTAATTATTTATCTATTTTGACATTCAATATATATCATACAAATAGCCACCGAGGATACAACGAATACCAGAAGTCCAAACAGGCCCGATTTATGACTAAAATTAGTGAATATGAAATATTAAAAGTATATCCAAAATAGCAAGTTCTATTTTTCTTAGTCTTTATTTATCCTGTAATAAAAGTTAGGGAAGCGCCATTTTGTTCTATAATTGGGTGGTTAAAAAGACTAAAATAAGCACTACAATGGAGACTAAATCTTAATAAATTAAATTAATTTTTCAAGTAAATAGATTTACAAATTATAAATCTTCTCTTGTTGCACATTTTTAATAAAAAACATTATAATAAATAATTAATCGGAATTGGAAATTGGATTTTTGTTATTTTATGAAACAGTGGATGATTCCTATTGATGTATTTACATGTTTTAATGTGTATATTTAGGCATGGGATACCTCCTGAGGTAACTAACCTTTTGTTTTTTAAATTACATATTAGCAATCCTTTATATTAAGACAAGATTATGTTGCATTATTTACGAAGTAGAAGGTTTCAGAAAAAATGGGTAAGAGCTTTACCTTCTTTATATGCCGATTTCTATATTGCACCTAATTACAATCTAGAAAATCCCACTAGTGCTAAAGGGAAGGTGCAAAGCATTTAGGCCAAGTGTATGCATCTTATGCTTGCACGTTTGCATTTACTTTGTAGATTAAAAGGTGATAGATAACTACTAACTCATATGGCTTTGCTTAACAGTCGGCAATATGTTAATTGAAATCAACAGGCCTCAAGCCGACTAATCCCGTTAGTTACATGTTAGAAGTTTAAATATGTATTATTTTAAGAACTAGAATTATGAAAGAATAATGTGTTTATTAAGGTCTGTTTCTTCTTCCTATTTCTCTAAATTAGTGTTCTTAAAAAGGAAATAAACAGAGTACTTTTAAATTCTCTGAATAGTGACAATCAACTCCATATGCGAATTACTATATAAAAGTTGTTATTCAAATATAGGATAGTTTCCATAACATAATGCTGGCAAAGAGAAATGGACAACCCAACATGCAAAAATATGAAAGCAGAATATACATGATATTGAAAACAATAATTTAGTGTGTTTGAGGGATATTAACCATGCATAAGAATATTATATAGTCTAAAATTAAAGATTAAAATGAAAGCACATGATTGTAGCGCCAATAAGTATCTGGAGGTGTTTTTTTATTTTTATTTTTTTAACTCTTTCTTTTTTTGAGTTTTCGAATAGTAAATGTAAAGAGTTAATTCAACTACAGATTTTCTAAATACATCAACAATATCTGGATTATTATAAGTGACATAAAAAATCTTTTTGTTATTGTTTATTTCTCCCCCAATATCTTGATCTATTTTGTTTTTATTCCAACTGATCTTGAGGTGCTTATGATATAATATAACACATACATCTTATCTATCGTAAAGGGGCATTTTTTTTTGACAAAAGTAGATAAAAATAACATCTAAAAATTGACTAATGTATAACTATGCAATTTAGTGAAGAACTAAAATGCTCAAACTTTAATTCTCTGCAATATGAATCAACACATGCACAAAATTGTTTCAATATTAAAAAAATAAAGAAATCCGATAGCGCTGGTAAGCTCTGTGGCCCATCTTATAAGCGTCAATAGGCGTTTTGAAATAATGTGCGTGCAGTTTTTTTAATTAAATACTTCCAGTTAGGGGCTGGAAAATAATAACAACAAATTCATTGCAGAAGGATTGTACAGTTTTAAGTAGGAAGCGCTTCCTTTTCCTGTTGCTTGGGAGACCAATTAGCTACTAGTGTCGGATACCAAGTGGTGGTGTGGTATTCGTGCAGTGCGCACGACAAAAAAAGGTGGGATGGTTGGGGCATATGGAGCTTGTTTCTCAAAGCGCCAACCCAGTAATCTAGTCGGTGCTCAGCGCCATCGTCTGCCCGTCTGTCGTATATTCTGCACAGCGATATGGTAAAGGTGCGGCAGGTTTAACAAGCTATAAAATTAGATTTCGGTCCGCACTTTCCGTACTTGTACGGTGACAGTAATGTAATAGGGATTCTAGTTTTGTTTCAAGCCTCATTGCTCAACACCAGATAAATAGCTCAAAGAAGTGTGTCTAGTTTGCATGTAAATATCCTTTTGGCAAAAGTAACCAACATCTATTCTTTTCATTGCTACTCACCATGTAAATATTGGAGCATAAACACAGCCACTAGTAAAACCGTCATGGTAACCGGACCTTTACATGTTTTAATTGTCTATTACATTTTTGCCTTCCTGTAAAACCTAGTGGTAACGGAATGAATGGACTGATTTCCGTAACCAATTTTACTTACTCAAACCGTCTTATTCAATAAACCGGCCTATTCAATAAACCGATACATTAACGGAATCACAAGTAACCGCTATTAAAGAGAAGGAACGGATTAAAGCACCTGGCATGGCATCATGTTCCTTGGAGCTTTAATATACATACATAAACTCAATTACAGAATCATTTCAAATTTAGAAAAAGTAGATATAAAGTTTATATCACCTCAAATCATTAACTATTTTAACCACTTCTTCTCCTCATCTATTATATATATACATATTATCTGTCATTTCTGTAGATAAAAAAATGTGTATCTAAGCATAAGTTATACTTTCTCCATTTGCTTAATAATAAATATGGTTAATATTGTGATATTTAGTATCCTCTGACAAGTCGAAGAATAATGATACAATTATTCGTGTTTGAGAAGTATTAAGTCTATTTAAATTTACAAGCATAAAATGCTTTCTTTATTATTAGGTGTTTTTATCGATGAATTCAGACTGACCAAAAGCGTCATAGCAGCTAAGCTACAATTTCCAGTAAGCCTTCATAGATATCTTCAAGAACTTCTTATACTTTTTTTGAATAAGTTTAATCTCACCTGTCTTAGTAAATGGTGTCACAAACATATAACCTTCTATTTCGATAACAAGTGCCACAGTTTTTGTTTAGAAATAAGTGTTTCGATTGCCTACTATTAGTATAAGCATGTGTGATATTACTTTATGGCATGATGAGAAATACTCTCTCAGTAATACTGGTGCCTTATTTGCATGGATATAAATAAACACAATAAGAAATTAGGATCAATCTAATGATACTCTTTAAATTTTACCATGGTATACACTAGATACCCTGTATTGTAAGACTGGGGGGGGGGGGGGGTTGTCTCTTTTTTTAAAAAATCGCTAATGAGTACAGTCATATCAATTTTTAAATATAATCTGAATAATATCAGGCCAGTACAATTAAACAAGAAAAGCTTTGCTTTTTCTTATTAAGGTACGAAAAGAAAACTAATATTAAATTGATAGAAGTTATGTTTTTTTTAAAAAAAGAGAGATGATAAACAACACTGGTAAGGGTAAGCAGGTTGCTAAAACGGGAGTGAGTGCATTGTTGTCAGATCGGTCTTTTTTAGTGGTGAGATGCGGTGAGGAATGTATAATTACTAAAATTGACAGAGCAAATATGCAGTGTGGGCGAGTTTCTCGTTGTCCGACGATTAGATTTCTCATGGCTAGAGGGTCCATAAGTGGCTGTACCTAAGAGACATGCGTTAAGAGATATAATTTGTTATCTATATCTCCAGTCTAAGTCCACCCCTCTTTTTTTTTCTCCTCAATAATCTTTAGGTATTTTGAATTATGGATTATATTTAAATTAGAGTCACAAAATTAGAGTCACTTGTTTCTGAAAAAAAAACATTTTTTCCCACCAGAAAAGCAGTTTGCATTACATTAAGATAGGGGTTTAAAGTTGGATGAATTGGAATTATATTTATATCTATATTGAAATGGATGATATAAGGTCATCGGCTCAACCATCAAAATAATAATATGCCCAAGAGTTTCAAATCAGAGCCCGAAACCAGAAATCAACTCCTTTCGAAATAAAGAATGAAATTATTTCACAAGTAAGAAATGAGCAGGCACGGGAAATTTTACCAGTAAATTTAGAAAACCTCACTCTTTTCAGCAATACCAGGTACTTGGCTCTGGAGTCACCCTGCATAATGTTAAGAAAACCTGCCTCAACATCGCCATGATTTGTATCTATTTCCTATGAGGCTAGCTTCCACCTTCCTGTCCAACGGATTTTTCTGATTTGTGCGTAGAAGATAGTCTTACATGTACATACAAGGCTATAAGGTGGTTCTGAGCTGCTGTGATCCGGTCAGCTGTGCACGTGTGGTCAAATTTCACCCCAACAACCTCCTCCCTCAATGCCCCATTCCCAGCAAACATTCCCAAAGGTAGCCAAGCTTGTAGATACTACCTAAATTATGCGTTTTATTTACACAGGAAGCATGGTATAGCATGGAAAGATCATAAAATTCATATCAAATTTAGAAGCAATAAAGTAATGATACTGCAATAAACGAAACATCTTCGTATCTGTTCTATTGGAAATCGCTATGGCAATGTAATAATATCTTGGAGATTTTAGCAAAACCAGAGTTTTACTTTGTTAGCAACAAACAATTACAACTTCAGTTATATTGATTACAAGTTTTATTTCTGTCTGCAAAAATAGAATATCAACAGCGATATGAATATCTATATCTATTTGGAAAAGCACTATGAAACCGAAACACTTTGCTCAATCAACCTGGAGAAAAGTTTTCCTGTCGGCGGAAATTACAGCCGGTTTTAGGTATATAAAAGCACTAGTTACACTTATTGATATTTAATGACTGTCTTCAGCTACTGCTACTAAGACAAGAGAAGTCACAAACAGATTCATATTTATGCTTTATGAGCGGATATGTAACTTTTGAATTTTTATTTTTCATTATTTATTCAATTATAGAGTATATTCACTAAAATTTGAGCCACTAAACATCTGAGAACTAGAGCGGATATGTGGTTTGATTTATTCAAATGAATGAATATTCATTCACATACATAACATGTTCATGGCACTAAGGCCATGATAATAATACCAGTAATAAAAATACAATAACTGTCGATGCATATTTGAAGCTAACTTTTAGTTTTCTGATTGAAGCATTGGAAGATACACCGTGCACGGATTTCTTTATTATTTAGTATTTATTGTTGGACTAGATATTTCCAATCATGGTAAACCCAGCTTCTACTTAAAGAAAGTGCTTTACTATGAGGTCTTGTCGGGGTATTTAAAGTTATCCGACAGAAGGGCTCAGAGTTAACATGCCTCTATATGCTATGAATATAAGTTTATATTTTTGGACATACATCAATCTGAGCATACATACATGATGGTTGTCCACAGGTGCATGGTGCATGGTGCATGCTCTTGAAAGAGGAAGTCTAGTGTTCTAAGCAGTGGCATCTGCAGTTCCTCTTCCGCCGCGGGCATCTGTCATCTCTGTTGTCACGTCGGTATAACCTTTTTTGTTTTTGCTGGCTAATCGACTCTCTTTCTTACTTTCATGGAGTTCACTCACCAGTAGATCACAGATGTTGTATTTGAAGGTGGAGATAAATACTGTCCAGTTGATTTAATCATTGACTTCTCTAGGAATACCCACACACTAGCCAACCCACTCGTTTTATTTTAGAACTCGCACAGAAATGACTTTCACAGGAGTGGCATTCTGATTTCGATGCACACATAGGCATATGTATTTACGGATATTGTACCAGGTATATAGCAACAGAAAACTGTTTACCCATGAAGAAAATAGGTCATATTGGTTTATTTTAGTTCTACAGAATAATTTCTAATGATATGAATATTCAATACGGATGTATGATAGTAATAACTATTATTAGAGACAAGTGGCTAGATGCTCTATTGGGTAAACATGGATTAAACATACTAGTGAAAAATAATATGATGATGTATAATGCAGTTAAAATTGTAACTCAACCTACAATTCCTATTTACAGTCATTAACAGGTGATCTAAGAGGATATCTTTATAAATATTCTACAAAAACCGAATATACACTAAAGATGATTACCAGTACTCCCAAACTGGTTTTGGGCTTGAATGTTACGTAAAAGTCAGAAGGTAACATTGGTACACAGCCCTCTATTTCATTCTATCCTCTTTTTTTAATTTCGTCAACATTCCATGTACAATCTTATTAGCGCTTTTATTACATCAAATTAATTAGTAGTATTTATATTCTTAAAAACTTGAAATCTGGTACTAAACTTTACAGTAAGGAATATTATATGAAGCTATACTAAATATGCATAGAGTGAACTTAAATAAACAATTGTATGTAGCACTAGTGTGGTTCTAAGTACACACTACTGATATTTTATGTTTGTTATCTACACGATATCTTCCATAACCACAATGACTTTCTTGTATAGTCAGGCATTTGATTTTACAATATGACCAAGTGATAGAATTATGTAGTCTTTGTTCACTGAGTATCAACTTACTAATAACTATTTCGATGATTCAGAATTTAATTCAGTGAACAAACATACATACAATAAAAGACTATACATTGGTAATAGTGTTCATATCTGCAAGATGATTCTTGCTGGTGTATATATTTAACATTTTGGAACCTAATCGATTGTATTGCATAGTTTTGTTAGTTTTATATTCAATGAGCTCAGCCTTTGTATTTCTTTAGTATCACTAACACATACTTGTTATTTTCGGCTAGTGTGTATCTTAGTTGTACATAAATAATATTTATCTTAAGCTTTAAATTTAAATTATTTGTCTTTGTAACATAGCTATCAGTGGAAAATAAGTGCACATCTAGTGTAAATACTAAAAAATTTTACTGTTTTGAGCTACGGTAATTTTCAAACAAACAAATGAAGAGTGTCCAATAACTTATTTTTGTTGTATTTTTGTTATATTTTTGAAGCTTAATACCTACAAAATGATATATTTGAGAAAAAAAATCCCCTCAAAGAAATAAGGAACCTAAAAGTTACTATCGGTCTTACCTAATTTATATAACTAAATTGCACATTTTTATATAAACCCAATCTAATGATTGTTTAAATTAATGGTTCAAATTTCTCAATCATTTGTTACTGTCTTAATAAACTAGATTGTATGAAAATTGTAAATTTGTATAATTCATGTTCAGATAATTTGACTTATACAATGTACATTTAAGTGGCGTCTCTTTAAAAGTCTAAACTTTATATTAGACAAAGCTTGCATTTTCATCTATATACCTCAATTACATGATTCATCATACATTAACATAAAATTAGAGTCAGAGATCTATGTATTATCAGCACTGCCTACAGTGCCAGCTAAATATCAGTTTTAACATTTATATCTATATGGTGAGTTAGAAAATAAGTTTAATAAAGAGGAAAAATACAGACTTCCTAAAAATGCGTACAATCGAATGGCCCCTTATTTTAAGAATCTGAGAACGCTGGTTATAAATTATTTCTTATGTAACAACTTTACTCAAAGATGGTCAGTTTCTTATGCATGTAATCTACTGTCTTTCTCGCTGTTCCATCTTGAGAATATGCTTGCACCAGTTTCATTTAGTGACCTTCAAAGCTCAGAATCTCTGGGCTATTCTGTGCACGGCCAATAAGGATCTTTCAGCATTTTTCCAGCCAAGCGTTCTTGACTATAAATGCCTGCTTTTAATGCAGATAATTGAATCAATGATATATTAATTTAGTTGGTATATCGGCTTAAATTGTTGAAGTTATCCTTACATGATACAGTTTACAGCTGTGTTTCATATGAGCTATTCTCACCAGCCGTCAGTAAATGCGCTTCCTCATGTATAGATGTGTTCATATATGTGATATCTGCTGTGCTGCAACAAAAAAGCCTGCAAACCCCGCTAGAGCTCACTCAAATGCCAACCCACGGATACTTCACCGAGAAGCAGCTATGCAGGTGTTGGTCTTTGGAAGATCACACCCACTTCTCTGCTTCGTAAAGTGTAATTGCCTGTAATCAGTTAAAGACTCCAGACCGCCAGTTGGATCTGTCGGTGTTAGGTGTGGCAGCCAACCTTCAAGGCACTACTATGAAGGCACAAAACTGGATGTTGGAACCGAAAGGCCTCCGTGGAGACACTTGAAGCAGCATCTACATTCACTGTATGGGAGTGGTAACTAGTATCTGATATCTAGAAAGTGTATTTAGATGTTTAGACGTCTATGGTTGATTGTCTATGGCATTGCAAATCTTTTCACTTGTATCTCCCCTATCCAATCTTAGCCTCTTTAAATTATCCTGTCTTTTTTGATTAAAACACGGAAACAAAATCTTGTTTGATTAAATATAAAATAGCTAATTAATAAATACTATCATTGATCAATATTATCAATATCATAACCATACACTTATGCTCCAGCGCAGCATATCACCAGGAACGAAACTCTATATTAGTCCCAAGGCTTGTATTTACTATGTACAGATGCGACCACGGTAATTCCCAGAAAATGTGCTTTTCGGGGGAATTTAGCCTGATTTCAACTGTGACCTGAAAGTCATTTCGGACTCGGCCTTATGACCATCGGAAGCCCTCCGGCTTCCTTGTTCCCGTCTCGCTATCCCCGAAGCCGTGACCCGCAGATAGAGCGAGCAGCGCTTATTAGCTTCAGAAATTCAGAAATCTACCTATTGAAAGGGCTTCTTCTCAGTTTTTATCATACCTCCTCCTCCTCTTTGTCACCCTCAGCTCTCTTCTCCTCTTCAACTGTCAGAAGAAATATGTGCAGTAGTTAATAGACGAATTTATTCTTCTAATTCCAGCAATTTATAGCTGTAGATGTCGCCCGCAAGTTACTCAAAACTTTTTTTTCAGTGGCTTCCCCACTGTGTGGTGAGGCAAGCTCGCTGTACAAAAGATAGCTATACTCTCCGTTCGTTAGTGCATTATTTCGCTTTTGTTGCATGTTAATATATAGGGTAATAATAGCAGGGACAAACTTCCAAAAATATTAGAAAGGAGTAGCAGCTCCTTCACGTGTAACGTACTTTGTTTTCATTCTTCTGTGTTATATATTATTAGCAATTGTCCAGTGTCCTGTTATTCTTCTGTATTTAAATGCTAAGTATTACGAGGAAAATAAGAGTACAAAAAAGTTGACTACATAAACAACGTATTAGAAGAGAAAGAAGAAAAAAAAGAAACAATAGCCAGACAACTAATATTTAGAGAATTTGTGTAATTAAAATTTAGAATATACGCGTAGAAGTAAATAATATTAATATTCATAAATAGAAAGTTTAAGTAGTTATTAATGGATAATAAGAATAAAAGAATAACAATTAAGAATAAAATTAAAGCCAAAATAAAATAAAAGAAACCGTATAAAAAAAAGAAATCCCATTTAAAATAGGTTATAATTAACCAATTGATTGCGCCAAAATACTAAATATATGATAAAATAAAAGAAATTAGAAAATGTAGTATAATTTTTCCTTCCTTTCTTGTATATAAAAAATTAATTGATATTTTTTCTCATAAATATATATTGGAAATGCAGAATTGAAATGATAGTTTAACTATCGTCGAAAGTAATATAAAAGATTTTGGTTTTTTTTTTTTTTCAAAAACAGAAAAAGAAATAGAAATAAATTATTATGGGAATATTATATAAATAAGGAAGGTAAAAAGGGAGCAGAAGTGAAGTGAAGTGAATTAATAAATAAATAGAAGCGATAAAGTAATAATAGTAACATGATATTTGTCGTTCATCAGAGGTATAAAATTGGTTAGAAATTAATCAAACTGTATTATGAGAACCTAGTAAAGATTCTTGAATACGTAATTTTTGATTGAAACGACTGTTTGGATTTTCGTGAACAAGATGTGAATGTCTTCTTAAAGAATCTTTTCTCTTGAATTTTCTACCACAACCATCATGATTACATGAATACTTCCAATTCGAACCTCTATCTGTTTTAGAAACACCTTTACCACTCTTAGAGACCTGTTCTGCTGTTTCTAACTTTAGCGAGTGCTGTGAAAGACAGTGTCTTTCTAATTCAATTCTTCTTGGTAGACCAACTAAACGGTAAGGACAGCCTTTGACTGGACATTTACAAGAATGAACAATCTTCAACTTATCCAAATGATGAACCAAGGATGGTAATGTTGGAAATGTTGACTTGCAATGGGAACACTTAAAAACTTCATTGTTAACTTTTGAGGATTGGTTATAATTGTTGTTATCACCAGAATTGATTACAGACCATAAAGCAGGATCATTTTGTAATGCTTCAAATTGATTCAAAGACTCTTCGGTTTGATGTTGCACCAATCTCTGTGTTTCTTCATCCTCTAAATCAATTTCAGTCTCTTCTGGAATATTGTTCTGAAGAGAATTCAATCTAGTTTTAGCAAACATATCTTTATAATATGGGGATTCGGAGAAGCTTCCAGTAGACTCGCTATCAGAATTGCTTGTAAATGGAGTATCAACACTCTCGCAAATAGAACTTACTCTACTGTCTTGCGTAGGTGGAGTAACTGGACTTGTAGTCTTTATAGTTGAGGTACTCAATGTTTGTAAGAAAGAGTAATCTGGAATCACCATTGAGGTGTTATTAACATTTGTAGAATTACTAGTACTTTCTTCTGTATTAATCAAATTATTGTTATTGCTTAATGAAAAAACATTCATATTATTAACCTGGTTGTTACTTCCGGCAAAATCAAATAATCCAAACATGCCATTGGCATTCTGAGCACCATTCATTGAGTTATTAGTAGCTGGGAAACCACTGTTCTTGGAAGAAACACTGTAGTTACCTAATTGACTACCAAGAATGAATGAGCTATTTGG
Source organism: [Candida] boidinii (assembly GCA_001599335.1). Classification (NCBI taxonomy): domain Eukaryota; kingdom Fungi; phylum Ascomycota; class Pichiomycetes; order Pichiales; family Pichiaceae; genus Ogataea; species [Candida] boidinii. The sequence continues at coordinate 945,361 of BCGP01000003.1, read as the reverse complement.
TGTTGAAGGTAATCCAGTAAGATAATTTTGTTGCTGTTGCTGTTGCTGCTGCTGCTGTTGTTGTTGCAGCTGTTGTTGCAATAAAAGCTGTAATTGTTGCTGTTGTTGAATTTGTGTATAGTTCTTATTATCGATATTACCGTATTCTGCTGATTTAATGGTTTCAGTTGGAGAAAGTAAACCAAAAGTTTCTGTATTAATTTGATCATTAGAGTTGATATTGATAGTAGTCAATTGATTATCTCCGGATGAGCCGTCATTTGAGGTCACAGTGGAATTTAAAAGAGAATAAGAAGAGCTTGAAGTCAATGGGAAGTATTTCAAATTCATATTTGATTCAGTATTTTCACTCTGTTGCATAAAATCAAATAAGATATCGTCATTTTTGGAGGAACCATAATCACTGGTAAGGAATTGATCAAAGTCATTAATATATTCTGTGAACATTTTTGGAAATCAGCGTAAGAAATTCAATGATGTAAACCTGTAAAAAGGAGCGATAAAACTGTAATGGTGTGTATAAAGATAGAAATATTTATAATAGCTATCTATATATGTGGAAGGATATATATATATAGGTATATTGTATGTAGAAATTATTCTATGAATGTATGTGAAGTATTATTAAGTTATTATATCCTTGATCAACAAGACTTAAATATGAAATAAATAGATAAAAATAAATATATCAAATAAAACACAATTGGATAGAAACAATTCTATTTATAAAATAATCAAAATGAAGGAACATGAGGAGATATTTATACATTAAGTACAAGGAAATAAAGAAAATTAAAAAAATTAATAAAATTGGTCTAATAAGTTGAAACATTTGCTTAATTTAAAAGTAGTTTGTTCTACAATTAACTTTAACACCGTGAGACATCAGATTTATTTTCTAATAATCTTACATACGTATAAAGTTTCTTAGTACATTAGTTCAGTTTTTTTGTCTAATTATTTTAATTTTTTTAATTTTTTTAATTTTTTTAATTTTTTTAATTTTTTTATTCTTTTTTTAAATATTTTCAATTATCTTATTTTTCTAATTTAATAACTAAGTCTAAATTTTAAGTGCTTAATTGTTTCCAACATTTGTCTATACACCAAACGTCTCCTAACAAAGATAAAGAGCTAATAAAGACTAACAAGAAACTATAATTTACTTTTGATTGACAATTCTTTTTTAGTACTGGTAAAACTCTATTTTGCCCCATCTATTTTCAATTTTGCTTAACAAAAATAAACTCACAATGGTTAACGCAACTTTTTGTCCAATTTTATGCACTTTCCAACTTATGCACTAAGACTATGCACATGAATGTCCGTACAGCATGCATTGACATAAATTGAACTATGAATGCATGGGTCTAGTAAGTTAAATATATTATGTTGCATGTGTCTTAAGATGTTATTGTTGTATTGCATTAGTTGTGCATGTGTTTTTAAAAGAAATATGCGCTGATGTGCTGCTCAAGTTTTTAAACTCTAATTTTATTTAATCTCTCAGTAATACCCACTCTTTTTTTCACCTTCAATCTTCTTGGCCTCGTCTTACTTTTTTGGGTTTTTCTCGGTTTTCTTTTGTATCTCACAGTGAAACAACAAACAAACAACTTTATCAATTCTTTTGAATTTCCATTTCCTATACTCCCTCAGTTTCCAATCCTGGTAATCCATTTATTGTTTGTTGTACCGCTTTTGTACAATTGAAGGTTATGCAGATGGCTTTAATGTTATATATCATATATATCATAACTAGTCATTTTCTTTCACTCCCTATTTTAATTGCGCTTTAGATCCATCAAAAGAAAAGGTTTAAACCGAGCGCAGTTCCAGTGCGGGAAACAGTCCGGAAAGTTTAGTCACTCAAGACTTAGATGCCGGTCTTTCTTGGTACATGCAGCGTAAATTGGTGGAGGTAATGGATGACCTACCATAATTAATCAAACAAAAAGATGTGGGAGTGTATCCGGTCGCATTTTATTCGGCACAGTTAGTTTAAATCTAACACATGCGACCACGGGTGAGCCCAGGCGCAAAATCCGGTTTCTTATCCCCCGTCACTCCTTATCTTTCTATGGGGTCAGATTTCCGGCTTTAATAATTCATTAGCCTTTAACTTGGCCTGGGGGCTCTAGAATCTTCTAAATTCTGGACAAATTTTATGCCCGGACGACGCGGGCACAGGATCTGTAAGAAAAAAAAAGATTCCAAAGAAGAATGGTCCAGTTTAGTTGCACCACAGAATGCACACTGTATGAGAAAGAAAGTTACCGCAAGTGGGTTAATAATGCCACAAACATGAAAAAGTTGAATTTTTTCATAAAAAGATTGGAGGGAAAGAAATAAATTTCAATTACTCTAAAACTATATTTGTCTATATTTGTCTAATAAAATACGACTCCGTTATTATTGTGAATTGTGAGGAGTCTTGTCATCAATAGTTTTAAATCTCAGAAGAATATAAGGTTTTGTTATATCCAATCATTTAGCCACCAAGTATAAGGCGAATGAGCGGAATCAATGCAAGAATCCGGATAAGCATAACCCAAAACCTTTATGAGTTGAACAATTAACTACACAGATGACATCATATGGATACAGATAACCTAAAGATTGGGAGGGTAGATATTCAAGACTAGCCTTTGCTTTATTATTAGTACATGTTTTTAAATAAATTAAAAATTATTCCACAAACTTCTCAGTAGGTAAATGTTTCAGCTAGAAAAGTTACAGATAAATTTACCAGTAAGAATATTTAATCACACCAAAGCTAATGCTGTAATTTAGAATTTTCTGCCGATATGATATGCTACCAGAATAGTTTCCTATAAATTTTCATACAGAGCCATGTTGGTCCATTTTTCTATGGTACAACATGTACATAATCATATACTGATCACTAGGCACATGAGAATATACGGGGGGGTTTTTATGCTAAGCTACTGCGCAATCTGTATTTGGAAAAGCTTTGAAATGATAGCTGTCTTTTATCCTCATACCTGCGGCGATCAGACAACACAGCCTATCGCTGGAATCCCACTTGTATTGCTCCTTTGAATCTGCTTAATGATATGCAGCAACCAGACTGTACGAGGTTTAAAGAGACTGACTCGCAGCCTCTACTAGTGTGATATTCTCGGTGCTTTGTATACAAGAGACCCCCACGCCTTTTCGTGCTACCCACCCGAACCATCACGCGTGAAGAAAGATTGCCGCGCCGTTGTCTAGGCGACTTATGTACACATTCTTTTTGGATGATTGCCGTGAAATAAATAACTTATGATTTTACCTCATGTGGTTCGGATATTAGACTAGTAAGATTAGGTTTCAGTTATGTGTGCCAACAGCAACTCTGGATACATAAGCCAGTGTACCATTTATTTTACAAGGATTGTTGACTGAATATTTCTTAAAAAATATTCAGAATTTTTCCAAGAGTGAGAACATTTCCGGATTCACTGAAAATTATTTGATACTTCAACAATTGGTTTGTGATTGCGTAAATTAATTAAAGTTACATTGGAGGGTAAAACAAGTTGATAAAGCTTTTTAAAAGTGTTTTTGTTCTCATTATGATTCAAATCCTTTCTTTTAAAATAATAATGATCCAAAAGAAACTGGAAAGCTATTCAATATAGTAATAATCTAATTAGATTTCCCAAAGAAATACATCTCTTTTTCCGACCAGTCTAGATAGTTTGAAAGATTTTTGATCAAGTTGATCCTAATGCCTAATACGGAGATATTGGGCGCGATTAATACAATAAATAAACGGTTCCAGCTTTGTTATCATGCAAAAAAAGATATACAAAGAGAATCATGAAGTGGTTTATCTTGGTAATATTGTTTTAAAGGCCAATATTCCCCTTGATATTTCATGTTTTCCCATGCGCTTATGGTGTGAATGAAAATTCAACTTATTTTATTTATCTTTATAATTAATTATATTTATTATTGTCTATTCTGGTGAAATTTATATTTTACGGATTTCTACTGACTGTTTGAATGCTATCCTTCGATCACATAAATCAATACATTTTTGTTAATAAAAGTTCACATTGATCAATTTACCATAATTTGTGTTCATTTAAACGTATCCAATCGCTGCACTTTAACAATATATTCTTGGAGAATACTAACTCAAAGCCTAATATATTTGGCATCAAAAACAATACACATCAAAACAAACACTAAGATAGATATATATATTTGAACAGATATTTGGATAATAAATGAACAGATATTTGGAGGAAGACGTAATTTGCACTTCCTTTTTTAAATAATAAACTTTTTTTCCTAGAGATATTATTAATTAATAGGGTTGTGCACAAATGAAGTCATTATCTAAGAATAATTGTAAAATTGTATGATCAAATATTAAATCGTACCACCAAGTACACAGTTGCGTTGAATGTTTTGTCGTATCAATGCATCAGAACAATTCACTTCTGGTTCACAACACATTTCTAACATTAATACAATATTCGGAACCTTGTTATCTGGCTAGATTCAACAACAGCCTCAAATAATTGATTTTCTGGAAATTGAACCTTTTTGATTTTCCTTTATGGGGTATTATTAACGTGGGGATTGTAAATTGTAAATGGCTTTATAAACCGTTGACTATTATTGTGCTATGATTTTTTACTAAAAAAAGAACAGATCATATGTATGTACAGTCGGGTCAGCTCCAATTGAGGGTATGTAGAGGCTGTGAATACCATTGTTAATCTTGAGTAAAAAAATTATTATTTTAAAAAATTGGTTGAGAAATCACCTCCTGCCATTTTATATAAAAATCATACAACATTGGTGTATGTATTCAATTTTGTATGCAAGTGAAGATTAGGCGGTATTGTTTTATCTAAGAAGCAATATTTGGTTTTACTATCATTGTTCCAGTTCCATGTTGAAATAAAACTGTTAGCAAACATCCTACAACAAGTTGATATAACAGGTCAAATAATACTAAATTTTGTATTCAATATTTTCCAAAAGTTATATTTCGAAATCGATTTGTTTTTCTTTGATGTCACTGAACTACCATATCATCAATGAGGCGAGTAACTGAAATTCTCCTAAACAATCCGAGAGTGCCGAAATAGTATGTATAAACGTTTTTATTGCATCAATGAGGACATCTGCTGTATCATAATTGGAGTTCTCTTAATAATCACAACTTGGTGATATCCTCAAGCGGTGTAATTTTGACAATTTTACTTAGCTTTCTGCAGAAATAGTGGGGGTTAAATGTAGTCTTGAATGTAAATTTTTCTTCATCAGCCAGCTATTTAATTGCGCTATTTCAGTAATATGTCTTCTACTTAATGCATGTAATAAAACGCATCGGACAAAGGCATTATAGATATACATAGCACATCAAATGCAAAGCATAGAAATACTGAACTGATAAAAAGAAAGACTACAATTACATACATAATTAAAATCAACAAAACCCATTCATTATCTTATTTGGCTTCACAAACGGCTTCAAAGATATAGTATCTTTTGTTAATTGATTTACATAATCGCTATTTTCAGTAAATGATGACAACTCTGTTTAAGAGTTTTATTGCGCAGTTTAAGGAAAATGGCCAATTCATATATATATCTTTAAAGATTTTTGCTGATAACGAATGAGTGATTGACATTTAGTTTAAACATGTCTTTTGTGAAATCAGATTTACTATCTTGTAACTGGAAGCAGTTTATGTAACTGAATATTGCCGTAAACATTTATAAAAAAATATGTAATAGTTAGTGCACAGCAATAGTTGATAATTATAGGACGGGTGGTTACCGTTAGTACAATTGCTCTCTTTCCTGATGAGCCATTTAGAATTAAAAAAATTACTCAGAAATTAGGGAGAAGTAACCGAGCAACGCTGCCCTAGCGGCGGCATTTCTTTGCATATACGAGTAAAAAACTATGGCGCTATTCAATCAATTTTACCGCCAGCCAAAAAGGCGTTTCCGCTATGTGGCCTACCGGAATTTGGAAATTATTTCAATCCACTAGACAGTTGATTACTTTAAGAATTGGAAATGATTTCCGCTAAAATATCACCAGGTAACTTTGATGAGGGTATCTCTATCTTTCTTCAACAAACGGCATACTTCAAAGAAAAGATAACATTGGAGTGTAATAACCATTTCAATTACTTCATCAATTCATAACAGAAAGAAACCTTATTAATCATTGATATTATGAGTGTATTTTCTATTGGTTAACCCAGAATGTCTCTCTTCTATTACCAATTCTGCTTTTTCGCCTTTTAAGAGAGAAAATGATGATCAAAAAATTCGGTTGTGAGATCATGTTTATTGAAACCGTAATATTATTAATAAGCTCCTCTAAGTTCTTTGAGGTTAAGATTCATATAATCCCTTTTTATATAAGTCCTCGAATAAAATTGAGATTCCGTATCTCCTAAACGAAAAATTCAGAGATTATTTGGAAGTATTCTTTGTCGGCGCTTTTATAGCAGTATACTGAAACCTGTAGCTTGTTGTTTTGTTTTAGACGGTGTATTTTCTTTTCATTTATAGATTTGATAAGTTTGTTGTTGGTGGATGGTTATAAATTACCATTGGCAATATTAACTGAAAAATTACACCTGTGAACCAGGTATTTTTTCTTCACCCTAAAAGGACTCCACTTCTATACACCCTTGTTTGCTAGAAAATTTATCAAAAATTGCCAAAACTTACCTATCTCATGAAACTATGTATATGGTATTCTAAGGAGAATATTTAACTCTGTTGCAATTTAAATCATCAGGAAAATGTTTGGATTATGACTTTGAATGATATTTAGGATAAGTGTAGCAATCAGAAATACATTTAACAAATCGGAGACAAAACTTTAAAAGTTATAGCTTTTCGCACGTGTATTTAGTTACAAAATGTTTTACATATTTAATCAACAAAAACGGGATCAACACAACATTTTTATTTCTGATATTTAGTGTATCAATTAAGGAATTTCTTTTAAGAAGCAATTAGACCTGTGATAAAAGATGATAACCTATAGGTTCCAACTGGTCGTTGTTTTATTCAACACTGATCTAATCTTGTGTCATTGGATGACTTTAGTTGGTTTCTTCAATAAATAAATACTAATGTAGGCAAGATTTCTAAAAGCTTACTTAATTCTAAATTGTTGTAAATCTTGTTGTGAAAGGCATTTGGTCAACTAAGGTATGAGTTGAATTTCCAAATATGAATATTAAAGGTAACCATCTAGTCTGAAAATATGTTCTTTATTATATAGTAGTGGTGTGAGTACGGGAACAAAAGAAGCCTTGTCAAATATAAATTAGTTTCACTCAGGTTTTGGTTTCAAAAAATGTCTACATTGTTTTAATTATTCAGCTAATTGTTTATCAGTACCAGATAAATCCATCTCTTTAATGTAGCCTAAATGACAGAATTAAAAGCTAGTCTTAGGAAACAATAAGCAATGCGAAGTTTTGCATACGGTGGCCTACCCCCATAAATTAACTTATTTCTTTACCTAGGTAATAGAGTTATTGTTAGGATATTTTTCTGAGAAAAAAAAAGGAGAGTAGCTTCTTCTCAAAATAGAGCTGCCACTTTAGGAGGAGCGCAGCTGTGCTGTAATTTATGTTCTTTAAACATGTGCCATTTAACTCTTTTCATCATTAAAATAGATTTTTAATTGGCCTTTGCTGACAACAGTTCTCTGGTATTACTTTGTTTCTCCTATCCAATGGCTTCATATTATATAGATGAATAAGAATACATGGAAACCCATTTTGCGTTTGATGAACTCCATTTTTTGAGCAACTTTATTACTTGAGCACTTATGGGAGTGTCTGAATAACGACATAGAATAAAGACATACTTCTTCTCTTGGATTTTTGATAACTAACAAGTTCTATAGATGCATTTTTGAATCATAAGAGCCAACTTATCGCATTCTGAACATAAAACGCAACAGAATGGTTTGACGTTTCTTTGTATTTTTTTTACAAAATTTCCTTTATAAATAATTGGTAATATTAATACTGGTTAATCTTTTTCTTTTAATCATCATATTGGACTATCACATATTCATTGTACATATTTCATCTATGTCATAGCTATTTATTCACCTTGAAAGAAAAGTTATGATTGAATACTCTTAACATCTGAAGCGATAAAATTGCAGAGTGAACAAATACATCTAACTAATATTACATTATATTTTTTATGGCCTGGTTCTGATGAAGTCATAAAAAGTGGTTTAAAGGCTTTGGTAATTCTTGTAAATCGTGTTGGAGTCGGTTATGCATGGTGATCCCCTTCTTGGGTTAAATTCCACCATGTGGCAGAGAAAACCTTGGCGTGTACATGGGCAAAAGAAAAGCGCCGGAGGAGGATCGTGGAAGTGAGCAAGTGTTAGCCACCTGATGGAGGAGTCCGTGTGCATGCGGCAGTAATCGACCAGCCGGAGTGGTATGATAAACCGCTAGTCCATTAAACTTTTTGGGAGGATATCTATATCTATTTTTGCTATTCTAAATTTTATTTAATTCCATGCCTTTCAGCCTAAGTATCAATTTTCTTACTAACTGTATCTCATATCACTTACAATTTAGAACTTTCGATCCTTTTGACCTACTATAGGATCAATTTATCAAAACGTGGAAAATGATACTGGTGCAGGTCAATTATAAAGCAAAATTTCTTAAATTAAAACTCAACTTTTGCACAGGTACAGGTATTCAAGTTTGGTCTTAAGTACCTGGGACTTATCTGAATATACACTGTGATGCTCAAGAAAAGAACAAACCATATATAACCTATGAACTCAAAGTAAAATATAATTAATGAGTATGTAAAAATATAGATCAAAGATAAGATAATGGTTATACGGAAAGGAAGTAATCACTTCCAGATAAATGATAGATTTCTTTATCTGTTCAACTCCGAAATCGAGATTTGCATATTGTTTATAGAGTAATCAAATTATTTATATAGGATACTAACAGATCACATAGTTCTATCTCTTTGTAACAACAGAAATTGTGATAAGCTGGCTATTCTGGTATGGCTTCTTTATTTTTTTTGGCGGTACACTCTATAATTTGGAATAGTCCACATAAAAGCTGTGAATTCTTCTTAAAATTTAAAAGTCATTGCATATTTAGCGATGTATTTGTATACTTCATCACAGAAGTATAGTATTTGTAAAACAAACAAACATACAATTTAATTAATTTAAGAAGCCTATGTTTTACATCTACAAAACGTAGTGCTTTAGACTTTTGGAATAAAATTTGGTTTTTCCATAAAAGCTGTAAACCATACTACAGTTTCTTCTCGTGGGTGGACTTTAGGATGAATAACAGCTAAGAACTGAGATCTGAGATTCAAAAAACAACTAAATCTAAGATGTCTCCGTATATATATGCACATTACAACCCACTTAGGGAGTCAATGATAGGTATAAACTAGTCTGTAAGCTTTAAGAAACGTCTACCAGCACAAACAGCATTGATCATATGGCTAGTTTTTTTTTTCTTGTATTCGTGCGCTCTAGGCCTTGTAGTCTGGTTTCAGTCCTTCTGTAAATTCAGGCACTATAGTCCAGATGAGACATGATACTGGTTGTATGTATTGTACTGAGTGTCTGCGTCATTTGATCCACTTTTCCCTCTGAGTTCCCACAGTCTCCGCCATGAGAAACAGTGCAAACATCTCAAATCTGGTCTTGCAGCTGCTCCTCTTTTCAGTATGAGGTGCCCCCGCCTACATACAAACTTTCTCGCGGAAACAGCAAAAACGTGCATAGTGATACATGGCCTAATAAAACAAGATTCAGCTGACGAGCTGTAGAAGAATATTAAGGTAAAGGTATTAGTGAAGATAGTAGCTGCACTTCTTACTACTGAATGCTGAGCTAGATAAGAATGCACATTTCTCCCACAAAGTGGTTGCCTTTTTTTGTTGCCGTAAATGTTCTAATGTTACAGAATCTGTCTTTCACTCGAATCACTCTTTAAAGTCGTAGTAACTTTTAAACCGATCAGCCCTGGAAGTCTTTTTTATAGGCTAGATCTTTTAATGGTCTGTGGCTGTTGCGGTTTATAAAGATTAAAACTGTTGTACAGATAAGTGTAAGATTGAATATGAATGGATAATATCTCCTACTTCGCATTGAAATATTATGTTTTTGCAAATCCCAAGAATTTAAGCATGATTTCGTCTACTTAGATGCTTATACATTATTTTTAATAGAACGTTAAGCAACATACATACTCATTAGTGAACAGAAAACAGAGTTTATTCAGAACTTTTAACTGTCGTAAAAGAGAAAATCATTTTTTTGTTTCCAACCCTCTGTTGTTGCATATCCCTTGTTATCTTATATATATATTTGTTCCATTAATTAGTATGTGCTCTTTGTATTTGTTATCTGTTAGAATTGATTTTTTTGGTAGCATGCTCAGGTATAGTACCTACTGATATCGCTGGTATATCCCAGAATGCACTTTTGAAAACTAATTACCATGTAGTTCCTCAGCCTTGCATTAAGGTATCAGTATCTCGTACTGTTGGTGGGTGGGTAGTCCCTGAAGAGAGTGCTAATAATTAACTGGAAACAATGAATTAGGTTGAGGATTCAAAATATATCTTACGTTTACAGACATAGAAATACGTATTCACATGTATCTTTCTTTGATGAAGATTCTTATGATAACAAAGTAATTAAAACAGGTGGGTCAAATAATGAAAATAATGAAACATAACTGCATCGAAATAGCGGAAAACAATTATTCCATTATATTTTCTGTGTTAATTTTAACAAATGCTAATGTATTACCCTTGAAGATAATTTAAAAATATCCATAATAAAATATACAATAATAATATGAATAAACTAGTATTGTTTATGTTTAATTTGATTATTTTCCTAACTGTTCCTGTAATGCGTATGTGTATTTATGCACCTCATGCGTGATCCAGTGCAGCACGCCATGCGTAGCTTCTTGTCTTTGTACGATGAACTTTAAGCTGTATTTCATTTTTCCCAGTTAAGCATCCGTCTTTCCCTCTTGTGAAGTCCAGATTAATTTCCTATTAAAGGTATTTCCGTAATATGAAAACGGTTTGTTACGGTTTCTTGTTGTATTCAAACCGATATTGGTTTTCCAAATCTAGGAGCTACCTAATTAGTAATCAGAATAAACCGATATTTATAACCGCTTTATAATCAAAATTTGAATTTGAAAAAGAATTACTACTGGAAAAACAATAGTATGTGTTTCTCACTCACTCTGTTGTAAATCTCGCATCAAGACAAGGAATGACGCTGGCAAATATTATAAACTTGTAAGCGTCGAATTGAAACAAGTTTCCAATTAACATGGTAGGTTATTTCCTATCCGTATATTTTTATGCCGAAATGGCATTCTCGATATCTGATATATGTATAGGAACTCAATTTCAGTGCAAAAAGTATAATTTTAATTACTGCTTACAACAAAATCTTAAAATAAAAAAGATAAAATTAAAAATAAAACTTTATAATATGGTGTAAGCCTTTTCCGCATAATTCCATTCCGTGCCCAAATGATTCCGGTCATAAATGTATTCATTCTATATTTCCTTTCACCCCTTTTCATTTAATTCCAATTGTTACTAGTAGATTTCTTTTGTTTATGAATTAGTAATGAAACCCATTATAACTAACTATTCAGTTGTTTTTGTTTTTCTATTTTTTTTTTAAAATTTAACTTCTTAAAATTAAACTGGCGGAATTTTGCTAGTTGTCATTATTCTGCATTGATAATCAATTATACTAATATGCAAGCGTGTTGTAAATTTCTCTTTGCCGTAAAAGTTTGTCCAGCCTGCCAGAACACTGAATTCTTATTGCCTAGGTAATTAATTATTTTTCTAATATTGTATTCACAGATTACATTTAATGGTGCCAAAAATACATTTATTTCATCTTATCTATAGGTCGTAAAACGCTCCTTTAAAATAAAAGGTTGATATATTGTATTATTATAACTCTTAAATTTCTTAAAAACTTTACAATTGTATCTTAGATATGCTTCCAATAAAATTAATATGTAACCAAAACCTTTTATATTCTTATCTTAACAGTTTGCTTATATGTTGATATTGATATACTGAAGGCATATAATGAAAGTAAAAAAACGTTGTTGATTATTTAAAATGTAGAGATGGTATCTTTAATAATATAATATATTTAATGAGCGATTTAGAAAATAGTTATTAACTGCACGAGGAAACAATATGGCCTGAGATTCAGTCTAGGATATGGATACCATTTTCACAGGTGCTCCCAGCTGATGATGCACCCCAGTGGTATCCATTGTTCAGATTCTGTTCATGTCTTGATTCGGCAGCTTTATTTTTATGATATAACTTAATATTGTAATAATAATGTATTAATTGAGTTATTATAAACGATATGCAGAGTAAATGCAATGTATAACAATATTTAAACAATATTGGTATGCTTACTGGCTTGAGCATTAAATATTGATATCATAGATCGTTTACTTGCGTGGTTCAATATTATAGATACTATAGTTGGCCGGAATTAGGGTGATTCTGTTTGTTGTACTTATTTTGTTTGCCTAGATTTTCCCTTTTCTATCCTGCGAGGCTTTTGATAACCGGGAAGTACACTTACTTTTTGCTTATTTTCAGTCACCATGATAATTTTACAGTATTTCCACTTCTCTGAGCAGCCATGCACTCTTCCGTCCCTAAAGAAAACCGGGTAGACGATGTACCCTACGTGTGGGTGCTTTGGGAACTAAAGCGTAAAAGTCACCATGGTGGACAAAGTTTGTTTGTAAGATACAGCTTCCATTGTGTATTATTTACAAAGATAAAGCTAAAGGGATTATGTGGTTTTGCTTCCCGTGTTTCAATTGTGACTTGGAAAAAAAATTGACACTAAAAGTTGTAGTTTAATTGAAATATGTGTGTATAAATTCAGGTTTTTTCATTAGCGCCCTGCAAATCTATAAAAACCTGAATATATACTATGGTGAGAGAGAGCCTTTTAAGGTTTCCTGTATTTATTGTCTTTTGCTATTGTCACTAATGTTTGAGTTTCGAGGAGCCCTTACTTCATGCGCATATGGAGAAGCACGCAATGACACCAACAGTACGGTCCACACGGACCAGTAGGTCTGTGCTTTAGATCACCTGTCTCACTGTCAGTGCCAACGGGGTAATGCAATTCCAAGCGTACAAAATCATGCGCGCAGGTGGGGGTGCAGCGCCGTCATGTGAGAGCTGACCTCCTTTTTTTTTAATTTTAGCAGCGCTAGAGTCACTGTGCGTGACTGGTTCTTGATGATACGGACGTCTACAGGTGACTACAATGATCCGCGAGTGACACTATGCAACATTTCTGCGGCATCCGTTAAAAGAAGCAGGAGACTGTACGTACGTCTTTTCAGCGCTCAGCCAAATCTCTGCGAGTTGTTATGATGGATAGGGCGCCGATAATTTTTATTTCAACAGTTGAAGAGCTTGAGAGCTTCTAATTCCGGGTCTGCCAGTAAAAATATAAAGATTTTCATTTCACGTTCTTGGACTCTCTCAAGAACGGATACACTCATATAGGTAGGTAAACCGGTCATAGTAGAATAGGCACTGTGGTTTTTCATTTGTCTTTCTTCTTTCTTTCATTTCCATCATTTAGTCTCTGTGTATCTTTCAGATTGATAATATCAATTCATGGCAAGGTCAACACAGTGCACTGTAAGATAATAGATGGAGTAAAGCCTTCCATACGTTGTGATTGGACCTTATATACCTTTTAGCATGTGATTAGTATGTTAAACAATTTATCAAAGAAGATTCTAGAAAGCAATGCGTGGGGTCTCTATTCCCAAAAAACCAAATTTCTTATCTGAAGACATCATTACAGTTGTATACATAAATTATAATCATTCATAAAGCTATTATTAGAGTCGAAGTTTCTGACTGAAGTTGATTATTTACAAGGCCATCTATATTGTCTTCTCCCTTCTGAGGATCTGGAAATTATGTTCTCTTTTCTTTCTGTAAGAGTCAGAATTATTATCTGACACAATTATGATTAAGTCTATTTTTCTTAGATATATCATTCCATAGCCATATGTGGCTATCAATGTCTTCAATTAATTAAGGAAAATGAAAAAAATGACTGGTTAATAATAGTTACAATCTATTTTTTATTATGTAAAGAGTTTCTCGTGCATCTTGGATTATTCTGGATATATATTGTGCTTGTTTAGAAGTATATACATATGTTTCATGGAAATGGGTTTGAAAGATTTCACCAATAATAAGGCATATGTTTCTATCGGCTCTTTTGATTTCTTCAGGAACCTTTTTCAATCTCTGCTTCGGCTTTTTTGTTCATTTTTTCTATTTTTCTTTTTAGATGAGAAAAACTTCAGATTAGGACTTTATGTATTCAATTTGATTTTTTTTTCTAGATAGATTAGCATTATCTATTCTACCTGAGATTTTCGAAAACGTGTATCGCAAGATTGGAACTCTGGAAAACTGAGGCGGTAAGATATCTATTACACAAATTATCGACGATTTTGTACGTGGAGTCAGAATTATTTGTTAAATATCCGCAGAATGATTGTTTTTTTTTTCCTTCTTTCATTACTGTCGATGAATAGTCGTAGTGACTGGGAAAATTTTGGTTCTTGAATCCAAGACTACTACTGAAAGTTCCCATAGTCTCGGGTGAAGTTTTATATGCAGCATTCTCAAATGGAAATCTATTATACACTCGCACATTGTTAAAGTTTTTCGGTGAATACACTACCCTATACAACAATCAAAAAAGTCATATCGGTCTGTTGAATTCTATACTGGGTCACTACATACATAATTAAATTGTAATTACAATATTATTATTAATTTACTAGTTTACAGTCTACTGAATTTAATTAATATCTCCATTAAACCTAAAATAGTAACAATCCTTAAAGGAATCATTGTAAAAAAAATTATTTTGTTAAATATCATTCTTCTTTTACGTATTAAAGTCTTATAAATTTTTACTTGCGTTTTAGAGACTTTAAAGTTTTCAAAAATGAAGCGTACAGGCACTCTATCCAATAGATATAATTAAATTTGACAGACTAAAAGCAATAATTACAGAGACTAGTAGAACTAAAACTTAGATGGGCCTACTGCATACAAACTACTGCATACAAGTCTCTTTTAGAACACATATCGTATATCTCCATTACATTGACCCATAAGAATACTTCTAAAAATATCATCCACAACTGAGAATGAAGGAAATTTTTTTTTTTGATTCTAAATTATTATTTGCAGCAAAGCAAAAAAGAAAGATAGTTTGAAATAATATTCAATGTATCATGCCAACTTGGCTTAGAAAGAAGATAAGCTATAATAGCAAATTTCAATTTTGATTTTGTGTGGGGGATCTGCAGTATAAGTAAACATTTAACAACAAATATGACACGCTAAAAAGAGAATATGAATGCTAGTGGTGATGTAATAGTGCTTTGAAAAACAAAAATCGATTTGGTAAAGCAATTTTAGATCATTTCAGGTGGTTCCATATTGGATTCACGCAAGGAAGTAAACTAAAATTGCTGCAGTTAATCAGTTTATACTTTTATTCACTTCTTTTTTTAGTGTCGGTCGTATACCACTAGTATCACAGGAAAATATACACAGGAGTGACACAAGCGAACTTGTGATAATTTTTAGATAACGTCCTATCTTAACCTGAGTCACCAACCCGCTACAAATCTTCAAATCTTAGCGGCTATTAGTCAAATCAACAGATTTTGATTTTTATCTCCGCTTTCACTCTTAACTATTATTAACTTCTTGTGGGGGATATCCTAGATTGATACCATTAAAATATATTTTGATATAGAAAAAGATTTCAGCACTAAGGTATATAGAGAGGGAGAAAGAGTACGGATGAGGGGGACGGTTTAAGAGAATGTCTTCAAGTCGAAAGTCTGGGCATTGGCTCCATGTACCTCGATTCGGTCACAATCACCCGGGAGGGTCTTTGTCGGGGTCAGTTTTCTCCGAGTAGGTCAGCGTGACTACGTGCTTTAGTTTCTGGAGGTAGCTTACGCCTAACGGCGGCATTTCTGCGAAGTTGGGTGACCCTACCTGTGATAAGCCGGGATTCTCGCTATTACCAGAGTCCACATGAATCCAAACAAATTTAGGCTGTAGTTCACAATGAGTGTGAGCTCATCAGCAGGGAAGAAAATTTAGAAATCAGATCACGGGAAGCGAGAAAATTAGTATCTTCTAGCGGCTTCCAGAATGCACCGACTGCAGAAAATCAGCGCTCGACAAGAAGCAAAGCTAACCTTACAAAAAGTCTCGCTAGTTTCCCTCTCTCCGTCATTGCATTGTTGCCCAGTCGTTTAGCTAGGGGTGTCCCGTTTGGGTCGCATTGTGCGCAGTCACCCAGGAGGAATAGCGTACTTAGGTGTCAAATCTCTTCTCATGTACCGTGACGGTTGAGGCTTCTGGAGTGGGTAGGTTCCGTGGTCCACCAAGACTGCCGTGCAATACAGAGATCCGGGAACAGGAGAGCTTAAGCGAGTGACAGACAGACACCCCACGCAGGCGCGCATATTCTGCTACGGCTGACACTCGCATACTCTGTCTGACCATGTCAACAAAGAAAAGCTCCGTACTACACCACGCGGAATTACTTCGGGCTAACTGTGGAAACCTAATAGCACTTCCGCTTGAAAATAGCCACGCAGCAGGCTTTACCCGCTTCATGACTGTTATCAGACGGTGTTAAACAACCTGTTTTTGAGATCTGAGATTCAACATCTAGGACTTGTAAGTAGCATTCTTTTACCACTCACTTTTAGAGCTTTTCTACAAGAACAAATTGGTATTGGTGTTAACATCCCAGAATTTAACTTCTTTTGTTTTCTGGAAAGTTCTCTTGTATCTTTTCTTTTTTTCCTCTATCATCCCATAATATAACGCCACATGGATATAGTGTATCAGAAATGACATAAATACTACATCTCTTAGAAAATTCTCTGCTGATTTATCCATGAAGTATCATTCCAGAAAATTTCAAAACAAATATTTTTATATACAACTAGATTAAACTTTATGTTTGATTTTAGTAGTTCTATTTCGGCATATTTTGCGGTGATAGCATTCAAGTGGGAGTTATATCAGTTTTGACAAACTAAAATTTTTTTTTTTCTTCTTCTCTTCTGTGTTATCAAATAGCCGCTAAGAATACGTTAAGGAATCTAAACTCCTGGTCTAAATATAGGAAAACATGGTTCTTTGACCGAAGGCTACTGATCGCTTTTCGTCCTGAGCCATTTCTTTAAATTATTTTTTTGCTGTTTTTTTTCTCTCCCTTTGTTTGCCTTTTTCTAATCTTCAAACTTGTAAATTTTTTTTCTCATAATAATAGTTTGTTTCTTCTGCAATCTTGTAATGTCATCCTAAAAAAATTTTTTTTGTAGATATTTTCTGGATAATTCTCTTGTTAGAGATTTTTGTGGCAAAACCACTTCAAAAGCTTA
Organism: [Candida] boidinii; assembly: GCA_001599335.1. NCBI lineage: Eukaryota > Fungi > Ascomycota > Pichiomycetes > Pichiales > Pichiaceae > Ogataea > [Candida] boidinii. The sequence goes on along the minus strand of BCGP01000003.1, from coordinate 927,782 downwards.
TATCTAAATCAAGACGAATACAGAATTTTTGCAACTAATAACAGTGTAATGAATTTGCAGGAGTAAATTTAACTATCTACACGTTTTACTGCGAAGTTTTTGCTTTACTTTTTGAAAACTTTTCTTTACAATAATTGCCTCAATCACCAAACCTTTTTTTTTAAGATAGATTGAAAATAAATAATACATTGGTACATGACTGTATTTCTATTGTAAATTCTTCATTGTCAAATTCACTGTTCGTTGTTTTTTTTTTCTTTTGCCACAGAGTATCAAACTAAGGCAAAAAAAAGAGATCCCGTATCTTTTATTAGTGGCATGGTTGGAACATTATGAAAAGCCACTCCACATAAACTGCAAGATATTGTTTCCGTTATCCAGCATTTCAAGTCCTTGTTCAGCATTCTGGTTTTACGTAAAATAAGGCAAATGCAAGTGCATTAGGTTTGAATGTTTACTTTTTTAGGTGATTAAAAAAATCTTTTTAAACCATTACGGGATTGCCATTGATGTGGCAACGAACACATTTCTTCCAAAATTTTCAATAAACTTTAAAATTTGAAGAGCGATTTAAAACAAAGAAAAGAATTGCCGTATTTCTAGAAAATTAACATTGCTAGAAACAAAATATTTTCTAAATAGGTATATATATTTAACTCTGCAATGAACCTTGAAGTTTGAATGATCAAATCAAAGTTTGAATGGTGTTCATTTTTTTAAAAAATTTATAAAGGTGTATTAAAATCAGTAAAAAGAACGAAACATTACGAAAAGTAATCTACAGTAATAAAAATCAACTTCCAAATCTCATGTTGATACTTTTTAAAACAGAATTCAGATATCCGTAAATCTCCAAAAGGAAAATCGGATTTGTAAAATTGGCAAAAAAAAAGTCTGGAAACAAAATTCCGGTTAAGTAAGAATCAAAACGTATGGAAATGAAAAAAAACCGAATTTACAAAACAAAATTCAACAGGAAAAAGAAAACAAACAAAAATATCAAATAAATAATTAAATTTGAAAATACAGCTGCAAATATTTAAAGTCTAAATAATGTTTGATGTAAGAGTGCGTATATGACTAAATTTGAATAAGCAAAAAGACTCTAGATTATAATTTGAGCGTTTTTATTCAAGACAATGAAGTAAGGTGATTGTTTTATTTTAAAAGACTAACTTTTATGCATATCCTAAATCATAGTAAAATATTTATTATTAGCATTCTTATATAACATACTTATATTGTCTTCATTGTTGTTTTCATTTGTTTTCATTTTTTAATTTTATTTTAAATATAGATAAGTTAATTGACAACCATTAATATTTAATTAAATGTTTGTAGTTGAAATTAGCCATTTCACGTTACATACCCCTCCCCCCATTTTTTTACGTTTATCCTACAATGCAATAACCTCAAAAAGAAATATGTATAAGCGGGATGTAGTTTTTTTTGTTTCACTTTCAATTATGAGTTGGCACATCTTCGTATTGAAGTTGATTAATCTATTAGTTTTATAACATATTCGATATGTAAAATAAAAAAAGCTATATAAAATTGTGTAACTTGATCACAGAGGACAGGGAGGTTAAAATATACCAAGCTATATTCAAAGTAAATTAATAAACATGATGATGATGATGATGATGATGATGATATCTTTTTTCTTGGTTTTTAATACAAATTTTCTTATCCAGTTTGATTAGTAATATCACGAATGGAGATATCTTAAATTAAAAATACACACTTTAGACCAAAAACGTTTGCATAGATGATATGCCTTACTATTTACAATCTATATGATTAGTACTATGTTTAGAAACATGCCATCAGTAAATAGCCAGAATATCACAAAATACATGAAGAATTTAAAGTAAAATGACATGTCTAAAAGCAAGAAACATGCTATATCCATAAATTAATGATTCAAAACATAAATATTTAACTCTTTTTAGTCGAATACGTTTGAAGATTAATATTAAAATCTAACAGTTAAGTTTAGGATTATGTTTTGGTAAAAACTGTATGCGATCACGGATATTCAAACGATATTGGCTGATAACTGAGAGCCAATAATCCATACCAGAATATTTTATGGCTGAGGGAGAGGACAATGGGCATGGCCATAGGCAGCCACTACACTGTTAAATTCCTCGCAAAAGATTTTAAAGGCAAGCATTGGTAGTAGAGAGCTGAGACAAATAATACTATTTCTCTCACTTTGCATCTTCTTTCTGTATCACAGAAATTCAAGATAGAATTTAATTAAACTATTTCAATATTTTAACTTGTATCAATTTTATTAACTTATCTTTTTAGAATCAAAAATTATAAGATTAATATAGCCATCTAGCTTACTTGGACTCTAAGATCAAAGAAAATACTCTGCACATAAGCGTTTTCAGAATTTAAAAACACAAAATAAAGGATAGAATAAAAATACAATAATTTTTTTTTCTTTCTTTAATTCAATACAACCGGAAATCACAGAAAATACCTCTACAAGAGAAGATGAAGCGTTAAATGTTAGTATAACAATCTAATCAATATGTATAGTAATTAGCAATTATATACACCAATTTACATACACTGCTTCACTCAAATGTTTAAAGTACAACTATGAAAGCACAAATTGAATCATTAAAGAGGGTTTCTACTCAAATATATAATTTAACAGAAGACACCAAAAACATAAGTTTCGATTTATCTACTTCATGTTGTTTGTAATTCTTTTCTAATTGCAGATGAACCAATTCTGATAACTGTGATAACGTATTTAACAAATTTTAACCAGATAGCTTTCAGACAACATGCTATAAAGAGGTATTACATTTTAAATCAACATATGTAATTGAAATCCTTTTTTTTAATTGAAAGGATGTTACACAAATCAGCTTTTGTTTTCCTAATTTGTGATATTATAGCTAAAAAAACTGAAGAACGACAGGCTGGCAGCCGCACCACTCAGGAAGAGGCATTTCATATACAACCGCTCCACTCGTTGCCATGGCAGGCTAGTTGCGTGGCCTACATAAGGGCTACCATGGCCGCCAACAAATTGTGTTATTCATCTGGCTCCAAACTGAGCGGGTCTTTTAACTCGTAATTAACTTAACTAGCTAACTACGCCACCCACCAATATAAACAGAGTACAAGCACGGGATTGCCATATAGTTAGGTTTGAATTCAATAATTATTAATTTTACTATCCTTGCAAATGATTTTTCAATTTCAGTGCCAATTTGATGTTTCAAAAGAAGCTGGTGCTGTTATTTTATTACTGTGTATCCAAAAGTACATTCACCTAGTTCTAGACAAGGGCGGAGAAGAAAAGCTGAGAAGGTAGGGAAGCATGAGTGATTAGCGAGAGTACGGCAACATTTCACTGCGTGGGGCCTGCAGCTGTTTATAGTAACTATTGCATGATGCCTGGAATATCCATGGGGTGGGCGTGGGGTGGCTACCTTTTGTATTTTGCAGGCAAAGAATCTTCTAGCATCCACTGGATAAAATACCGCGTGACAGAGCTAGAGCAGTGGATGACTGACTGCACTCAGGGTAGGCTTCCGCCTATACCGCCGCCTATATTGCCGCGTGCTGGGAGGTGACCAATACTGGGAGTCTGAGAGCGAGATGCGGCGGCGGGCCAAAAGACGGAGGAAAGGCACAGTACCAAGAATCCGGCACCCGCCAGGTATGATCCCAGCCACCTAAGGAACTTCACCCCCACCCATCGGACTTAAAAGCAAAATCTCGTGATTGCAGTAGCCCCTCTACCGTCACCGCACAGGGGCGTCAGCGTCAGAGAGATATCGGTGAGATGTAGAGATTTACATGGCGGCGTGGGTACACAGAAAAAATCACCTTGGCGGTGAGAAACCCGCTGCACATCTTGTCCGCTCAATGTGCCTTATGGAAAACTTATTTTAAGGGCCAGGCATATTGGCTTATAATTAAATGATGGGAGGTCTATGTAAGGGCTGGGAATTAGCTTGCAATGATATTCTCAACCGGGTTTACATAATTACGGAAATACCAGATTAACTAATTCAATCCATAAAAAACCGAATATATTGCTAGCTTTCAAATAACGAAAAATTTTCAAATTAATTAAAAATTTTCAAATTAATTAAATATTTATAAATGCCACAGCATACTGAAGTCATGGAGAGAGAAATTAAGGATTTGCTACAAGAGATGTATTTCCGTTTTTTTAGTCTAAATCTAATATATGTTGATCAAGTATCCTCGCCTATGGTCGGATTGAATATGGTACTAGATGAGATCGGAGCAAAAGTTGATTGCATACCGGTCAAGTCAAATTTCCGATTCCTTTTTATTACGAAACCGATTTCAGACTTACCGAAATGATTTTTTTCCCTGAACATCCAAACCAATGCAAATATCCGATAATGTATGGATTGGATATCTGTAATAAATTTTGGTGATTCTTTGTCTAGTGCTTGGTACAGGAGAATTATCATTCATATTGTTCACATATCAGTTTCATATACTTATGTATCTAACCGATTTCTTCTCTTGCATGGTCTTTTAGAATACCATTGGAATTAAGAAATATCCGATTATTGATCTGGATGATGGAAATAATTGATGGTTAGTACAAAAGAAAACCAACAGAAGCCAAGTACGGTAATACTTGAAAATAATTGAATTAGTTAATAATTGAGTTAAAAAATTTAAATAAGTGAATTTAAAATATAGAGAAATAGATTTCAATTTTTCGAAATTGATTCAGAATTCTTAAAATTGCGTTATATCAAAGAAGTATCTTATAAAGTTATATATATTAATATAATTGCTTGAATCAGGTGGGTACTCCAAGTCTCCAACGCAACGCCCTCCCTTACTTTAGTGTGCTCAGAGAAAGTTATATTGGTATTCTTTTATTTGAAAATATTCTTTTCTCAAGATCCAAAAACATAGAAAGAAAAAGAGAAACTTGCCAGAATTTCCGCCCTATTTCCGCTACCTCACCACTGCCTCTGCCCCATATTATACTTGCTTTATTCAGGAAGGGAAAAATACCTTCAAAGTTATTGTTTTTGGTTTCCCATTTTCTGTATAATTTGTTTTTAGTTTTTAACTGCCGTTTGCTGAAAACGTTCATCCGGAATCATATTGTTTTTATAATGTATAAAATGAAGAAAATAATGTGTCAAAAATATTATTAGCTATATTATTGTTACACTGGACTGTTGCCATCACTATATATCTGTATATCAGTTGATTCAGAAATTTTGATATACACATCGGACCAACTTAATTACAATATAGATGCTATGTGATATACCTGGTGCTGTCACATTCAGTCGAATTGTTCCGGGAAGTAGAGTCAAGTATATCAGAGAGCAAGCATAATTGGTGAGTGTGAAATTAGACCAGATATTCGTTAAGACTTCATTTTCATTCTTTTTGTGTGTTCTTTTTTCAATATTAAGGATGAGAAAGGCAACTTAGGTCTGTTTATATCCACAATTATTTTATGTTTATTCGTATAAGTGTTTAAATAACTCTGCAGATTGCTCTTTATAGCCGTTTCTCAGTTCAGCGGTGAAACTATGTGGTTTTTATCGGCATTCACTGGTTGAAGTCTCAACTGAGTCATCACTATTGCATATTTCTTTTTTTGGAATTAGTATCACTCCTCCTTATAGAAATACTGGAGAGAGATTTATTTTATATGTAATGTATGGATAAATACTCTATTTACCATTTACTTGCTTTTCTTCGGTAGATTAGTCCGCACATGACATCTAAAACATCCATTGCATACATTTTCTTAATATGTCAAATAATAATTTCCCTCTTGGATTTATAAATAATCTAATCAGTACAAAATCATTCTACCTGCATAAAAGTATCTCAAAACATGTAAGCTTGTCCATTGACAGTATACGGACTCCTTTTTCTTTTAGTTGAACAGATTTTTTTCCGAAGTGCGGAATGTTTGTTATTTTGACATTACCACCGATAACTAATCTCTTACTTCATTGCTTTAATTTATATTTTTACAATTATAATACCCACAATTCAAATGTGTTGCGTCAGGATACTCTTTCTCATATTAGTTGAACAAACACATATATCTCCTCTACAAATGTACAAAAAAGAAAAAAAAAACGCTGTAAAAAAAACATTAGTAATCATTACAAATATTAAAGTAAACAGAAAGTAAGTATACATATAGATATATATATAGAAATTAAATCAATAATAATATTAGTTTAAGTATAAAGCGTCAATTTTTTTTAAAGATGGACCTAAGCATAACCTTAGTTTTCTTCTATAATTAGTTGGGGATTTCAATTGAATTGGGTTACCTTCAAAATATACAGTATCTAATTCAGGTAAATCTTTTAATTCCTCTTCAATTGTATTAAATTCACCTATTCTATTATAAGAACACCAAAAATCAGTTAAGTTTTTTAAATGTTTTAAATTTTCTAACTTTTCAATAAAATTACCAGTAACATCTAAAACGGTTAAATTTTTCAAATTATCTAAACCTGATAATTTTTCAATTTTGTTATGAGAAACATAAAGTTCTTCTAAATTGACTAAACCTTCTAAATTTTCTAAATTTTTAATTTTATTAGATTGAATTGATAATATTTTTAAATTTGATAAATTATTTAAATTTTGAAATTCTAAAATTTTATTTTTACCTAACCATAATTGTTCTAAATTTTTCATTTTTAACATAACTTCACTAATTATTTCAATTTTATTACCACCTAATTCTAAATTAATTAATTTTTGTAAATTTTCAATATTTTTAATTTCACTTATTTTATTTTGAACAAAATAAAGATTTTCTAACTCTGTTAAATTTTCTATATTTTTAATATTTTTAATTTTATTGAATGATAAATCTAAAGTCTTTATATTTTTAAATTCATCAACATGTTTTGAAATATGATTAATTCTATTATCATATAAGTCAATTTCTTCAATTATTTCTTTATTTTCAATTAATTTTAAATCACTTATACTTTCAATTAAATTATCTCTTAAAAAAATATATTTTAAATTTTTAAATCTCTCTAATTTTAAATCTTTTAATGATTTGACTTTTAAATGAACTAGATCAATAGTATCTGTATCAAGTGGAATATCATTTGTAAGATCAATATCTGCCTCTAACATATCAACGTTTGAATCAGGTATAATAGTCATACCATATGTATTATTTATCTCTTCAAATTTCTCTTGTTTAAGTTGATTTTCTTGTTGTAATTGTTTATCTTCTTCATCATCTTCTTCATCATCATCATCTCCTTCATCTTCGGTATGTGAATTTAAGTCAGCTATATGTTGTTGGTTTTGTTCTGTAATGGAATTATCTTGAATTTCATCAATCTTTAAATTGTTATTTAAATTTTCAGCTAAGGATTGATCTCCTTCTTTTATATCAGTAGTCTCCATTTCTTTTTAAAGAAAGTAAAAAATATATTATGATTTTCAATTTTTTAAAAATTGATATTATTGTCAACTTAATATAATTGGATCATATAAAACAAAATAACGTGTATCAATACTTTTTGATGAACGACGACTAGTCTAAAATTATATCACTTCATTGAACAAATTAGAAACTTAGAAATTAAAATTTCAAGGCAACAAGGGTCCCGGTAGATTCACAAAATCAATTCGTAGATGAGGCTATAACAGAATGAGTCTCATGATAACTGGTCTACAACTATTAGACACAGGGGCAAAATAAAGCAATGATTTCCCCGGAATCATCGGTACACCATTTAAAAAATAAAATTATCACGTGACAATAAAAATACCATCTTAGCTAATACAACATTTGGTTCTTTTGTTCTTATTCGCTGTGGATCAGAAATGTTACGATTTTGTTCAAAAAAAACACTTTATATTGATACGTTTTACAACTTTGTATATCAAAATATTCAAAATATATAATTTCTGAATTAATACCACCTTCTATAATATTTGAGGGATAAATTGAAAGGAGTTTGATTTCAAACATAATTTAGTGACATGAGTTTGATTAATAAAGAAAAACATTTTAAGAAAATGACAAAGATAATAAAAGAAAATCAAAATAAAGAAATTTAAATTTTTGAAATTTCTTTAATTTAAAACTCCGTACACCATAAAAACACCCACACACCAGTAGTTGTTAGATACTTATTAATGGCTCATTAATACGACGGCCCGATTCCACCGTAACTGCGAGAATCATTTGCCAGTAATTTGGGGTAGAAGTTATCTATTTCCAGCCGTTGGACTCGGGCTGGAGAACGGGAAAATATTACACGGAGGTAAGAGAACAAGAAATATGAGATTTACCACAGGTGTGGATAAAAATTATGAATTAGCGAAATCTCATTTGTCAATTCGGCAAATTTGATATTCATAACGAAATGCCACCCATCTGTATTTAAAGTATTCTTAGATATTTAGGGCGGTTTGTAGTCTACGATTCATTGAAAATTTTAGAAGCACTTAAAAAGTATTTTGGAAATTGTTTTAAAATATGTATATATAAATAAATAACATCCACATAAGAATATTCCCAAAATATAATGAGATGTATATATAATCAGTAAATAACTTGTAACGAAAATGATTAAAAAGTATTTTATGAGTTAAATTTAATTTAATATTGTATTACCAATGATAATTTATTAAGATAAAGAATTATATTAAAAGATATCCATGATTTTCATAAGTTTAGTGGAATAGCTTAAAATCAATAAATAAAAAATAATTTTATTTTAATATAAAGCAACAAATATAAGACGATGTGTACATGATATAGGGAGAAAAAAAAGTGAGAAGAAAGAAGTGATTATAAATAAATAAATAAATAAATAAATAGTAGTAGTATATGTGAGGTTGAGTAAAGGTAGATAAAGTTGAATTGTAATGAGAGTGTGAATTCATATATGAATTATAAACAAATTAATATTAAATTAACGGATTTCACGGTCTAATAAGTCTTCAGCTGGTAAGTAGTGAGTTAAGATGTAGTTAACACATTGACCAACGTTCTTGATTTCATTAGCGGTTTTATCATCAAAGACAACATCGAATTCTTCTTCTAAAGCAACTAAAGCATCATTGTAATCTAAAGAATCCATACCTAAGTCTTTAGAGAAATCGGTTTCCATGTTAATTTCATTTGGGTCCTTAACTTCAAAACCTCTTAAGACAGCAATTGATCTAGCTAAGACATCTTCTTTGGTTAAAGTTGAACCGGTAACTTGGTGTCTAATACCACCGAATTTAAAGATGTTGTTATTAATAAATTGTGATTGTTGTGGTAAAGAAATTTGTTTAGAACCTTGTTGTCTTAAGACAGTTGGTCTTAAAGCTTGGGTGTTAACTCTTGAAACTAAACGTAAAGCTGATCTGTACATGATGTGTTAATTTGTTGAATAAATGGTATAAGTTTTAATCAATTATAATATATAAAACCACCAATTTAAATATAAAGGGAAATTATAAGACACTTATATACCAATTTTTTTAGATGGATCGACGAAAGGTTGCTGTATATGATATGTATTTGAAATCTAAAAATTGCAAAAGCCAAGAGAAGAGTTAAAAGGAGTAGTTTAGCTACATCAGGAGTTTGAATACGATTATGGTTTCCATTGTCAGTATGTACTGTACGACGAAATGATAAACGTAAGAAAGGGTAAGGTAAGGTAAGAGAGGAAAGAATGCGCTCTGTCTGTCACTGATTGAGTGAAATTGTTAGCATGATGATGGAGTTTGTCAGAGAGCGAACAAAACACACAGAGACCAGAGAGAGGGACTAAGAGAGAGTGAGCGTTGGAGTTTGAGTTTGAGTTTGAGTTTTAGTTAGTGTTGGAGTTGGAGATTGAGCTGGTGCGAAACGGAGCAGTGGACTAGTGCAGTTGAGTTGTCTCCAAGCAAAAATGTTTCTGGTGTTTCTCTCTTAGGGCTTAGTAATTCGCCACTGTGGCTGACATAAGCACCAGAGCCTCTGGAGGTTTTCTGGTATGCACTTTCGGCCGAGGATTAACTGCAGCCTGGGTTACAGCCTGTCTGGGCCAGTAAGTACGTACGACACGGACAGAGACTGGCAGACAGCAGGGTGGCGGAAGGGCCTTCAGTACGGAGATGTACGTGTGGAATCCTGCAGGCTTGTTGAGTCAACCACGCCAGAGGTGACACACAGAGAGAACACCAATGGCTGCCCAAAGGAGGGTGCGCAAAAGCGGGAACCGTCCAGGAACAGCACCGATTCATCCTGCAAGATTGAATGGTCCAGTATTATTTAACAACGGCAATGGGAATTTAAGTGCGTGATCCCTGATGTTCATTACAGATGAAAAATTAAGTATATTCTTCTCTTGAAGTATATATTTGACAACATATATCAATGAAGTACATAAGAAATCATACAAATGGAAAGAACCAATTTTTTTTTCAAATAAAATCCCGTCTTTTCTTATTTGAAATGCCAATAAAAGAAAGTGGATCTGAACAATAGATTTCTCTTCTTTGAGAGAAAATGCAAATTAAATGTGTTTATAATACGACAATTTTTAAGATACTGATGTATATCATGATATTAACTGAATTTTAAATTGTGTATCTATTCATTATTCATTATTCATTATGTTTCACTTTTTTCTTTTGCGTAACTATTAAAAAATTAAAGCTACGCGAGATAAGCTTTGGCTTTCTAACCACAATTTGCGTTAAGAGATCAACTATTAAATAGACAATATGAAATACCAACACGATTACCATTGCTATATAGAATACGAAATAGCTTAGATCAATACGACATTTTAGTCTTAATTTATTAATTTGTTTGATTGACTCTGTAGATGAGTTGCGTTACTTGGTGCTTGTTGAAAGATGTGACCAAGGGGATGTTTTGATTAAAATTTAACCACCTAGTCAGTCAATTATCAAGATATCAATGGAAAAACTTCATTCACAGACAATAGTTATAGTAATTATTTGATCTGAAGGGATAATTTCGTTTGATCTAGTTTATAACTATAAACTATACAAAATTACAGGTTTGTTTTGCATCAGCGTACATGACTGGTTATTATTTGAGCCATAGATAGATCGAGTGCCACGGTTGGGTAAAGCCCTGTGCGAGCGGAACTTTGTAGCTACACTGCCCAAGGCGCATAAGCACTCGATTGAACGCCATGCACGCCAGAGAGCAATCCCGCTTGGAGGTTAGATTCTGATTGTACCGATAAGTGTCACTTTGTTATGCCTTTCTTTCCCAAGATCTACAAAAGTCAATAGACGATAACCAAGGTCAGGTTTTCACTAAAAATTTTATATAGATTCTAGCATGGTCAACTGGAGATATGACACAAGATTGCATATCTTGAATACAAGGCAACATAGTTCTAGACAATATGATCCTTCCCATACATGTACTGTCTTGTAGAAACATCTAGCGTAATTCGCAAAATTTAGTAAATCGAGTTATTTCGTGTTTTATTAAGTTTTAATTTAGATTCGTTTTCGGAAAAATGGGACTGCTGAATACTTGGTATCTTGAAATCTTAAAGTTTTAAAATATGGTTTGATATTTTTCATTTCTTAGCTGAAAATACATCATTTTCTTATTCTAACTCAGTTAAAGGCAAAAAAGCTTTTTTTGCTGTCACTGACGTCCACTTTTTTCCATCCCTTAAAAATATTAATTTGCTTCACTATTTTAACAATATTTTTTAACCCCTCTTTTGTTTTTATTATCACTGAGTCCGTTTGTTCCGATTATCCATAGCATGATTTGTATTTGCTTGCTTCACCCCTTGCACGCACTACCTTTACATTATATTTATTAAATATTCAGATCTGAGCTTTTGTATAGATTATACACCTTTCAACGTTAAATTGTAGAACACAGATTGAGATCCTAAACTCATTGAGTGGTTCCAAGATTTCCAAGATTCTAAATGCAGATGATCGGCAACTAAAATCCCCAAATAATTAATATTACTGTTCTTTACTTCAGTGCTATGATTGTAAGATTCCCCTACACTTGATTTTTTTATCCACTCAATCATTATTATGAAGGGGAGCAGTCCTTATACACGATTTTTTTTTCAGGAAAAAAAAATGTCTTAATAACAAATGTAAAATGTAGGCAATTCCCACGCTATTATAACGAAGCGCCTTTGTTAATATGTAATTAGAGAAAGTAATTAATTAATATAACTACCCAGTCCAAACTCCAAGTAGTCTAATCTAAGTAATATTAAAATCCCTGTTTAGATTCTTTTCATTTATTTACCTGAATCGAAAACAATGAGTGACCCCTTTGAGAAGAATTCAAGTTGCTTTTAATTTTAAACCCCCCTATTTCTTCAACTCCATTACTATATGTGTTAAATTACTCACTCTTATTTTTAAAAACCCTGTTTTTTTTTCTATTACGATCATTTACACAAACTTCCTATTCTATTACATAAAGCTAAATACCTAAATGAAACTCCCCCCTTTTACATTACTTTAAAATAAATAAATACACATTAATAAATCTACACAATCCATTTTCAGTTCTCTGTATTTTTCCCTTCGATTTCAATAGAGAAAAAATTATATATATATATACAAGCTCCTATAATTTAAGGTATATTTGGATAAATAAATAAAAATATATTAAGTATATTATAAAAGATAAGTAAAAATGAAATAAAATAAAAACAAAGCAAAACAAAAGAATAAAAAAAAATTGCGTTTAAAAATAAAACATATATATATATATAAACGAATATCATGGATAAAAACTAATAAATTTAAAAAAAGATACAAGAAACTAAAAGAAAAACCGAATTAGACGAATATATATTAATAATCATAAACCAGAGAAACTACTACTTTTCAATAGCCAACAAATTTAATAGTCATCATCCATTACAACTCAACAGTGACTTAGAAACGATCTCTCCAGTTTAAAACAGTTCTTTTATTGGTATTATTACCAGAGTTGTGAGATGTAATACTAGCAGATAATCTACCGGATGAGTTATCTGATGTGTATGAGTGTGTTGTGATTGATCTGGATAAAGAACTAGAATGATCAGAGAATGTAGAACTTGCGTTGGTACTTGGTGCATAATTAGGTAGCGCTGGGTTCATCATATGAGCTCCCATCTGTTGTGGTGACAAAATGGTTTGATGTGCCTTGTTATGACCATCACCATGACCACCGTTGTGATGGTGGTGACCATGATGGTGATGGTGGTGACCATGAGAAGAACCTGGAACACGGAAGTTAGCACCAATAGCATTCATCTGTTTACTTTCATATGAAGTTGGAACTGAATTATCTTCAACTGTTAATTGTAATTCTTCAATCTCTGTAATAAAGTTCTTTTTGAATAATTCAACTAAAGTTTCATGAGATTTCTTTAATTCAATTGGAATTAATTTACCATGAATATGTAAACATCTGTTTAATAAAATAACCATATCATTAAATGCTGATTTCAATAATCTGATATTGGCAACTTCAGGATCAACAACTTCAACAGGTGCAGCTTCTGATTCATCAGCCTCACCAGAAGTACCTTCAGCAGCAGTAGCATCAGCAGAAGCTTCTGATTCTGTAGATTTGGCATTAGTTGGAGTAGTTGGATCTAATCCTAGATCTTTAAAGAATTGTCTATACTGACCAACACCACCATTTACTGGAGAATCAACAGTACCTGCCAATTGTCTAGATAAATCATTGAAAACAGCGGATGATGAAATTTGGGCAATGTTAATTGCTTGTTCACTGACCATTTGGTTAATGGTGAATTCAATAGTAGCCAAGTCTCTATTTTTATCAGTTAAAGATCTTAAAGCATTTTCTAACGGAGAAACTTTAACAATTCTGGTTTCTTTAATTTCACTTCTGTTCATTAAAGTTGGGAATGTTAAAATAGTTTCATAGGTAGTTTCTTCTGTCCATAGATCAACAATGGATGATGAACCTGGTAATCTTCTTGTTGAGACAAAAGTATTTAAATCTTTATGATCAACATAACTCTTAGTCATCAATGAAGCCTTAGAGAATGTGTTGGATAAATCTTTTTGTTGTTCAACAGTCTTGATGAACAAATATTTACCAAATGGAGTATTTGACATCATATTAGCGGCGTCGCTTTCATTTTGAACAATTCTAGCACCAGGGTATAAACCACATAATCTATCATGAATGGAAGTAATATGTTCAAATGGCAAACCTTCATAAATGAATTCTTTACCTCTAATTGAATCTGGAAAACCATAACCCATGAATGAAATCTTGAAATAAACTGGTTCTAATCTATCAACATGTTCTAATTCGTTATAAATTTCACTTAATTTACCATGACAATATGATAAACTTTTCAAATCAAAATTAATCTTATAATAACAATCTAATAACTCTTGATAAGTGTCAACAGCTTGTTCTAATTTCTTACCTCTTATAAAATTAGAAGCCATTAATTTATATAAAGCTTCTTTTCTATGGAAAGCAGATTGAGCAGGGAATTTTGGTTTAACAGAAGCTGGTAAAAGAACATCAAGATCCCAATCATAAGTATTGGCCAATAATTCTAAACTTAATGATGCTTGGACATAATTTCTCTTGGCTAAATTATTTTCATACATATCATTGATAAATGATTGCAATAATTCTGGCTTGTTAACTTTCATTAAGTAACCAGATATAGCTAATTTATAGAAAGTTCTATCATCATCATATTCAATACCTAATGGAATACTGTTTAATTGAATTAAAATGCTAAAGAAATCACTCAAAGTTTCAACAAATTTAACAAAAGATTTGTAGGCTTCATCTTCTGGATCAATCTTGATGGTCATCTTTAATTCAGTAATAAAAGCTTTAATTTCAATAGCTTGTGGAGTATAATATTTACTGTTATGGAAAATATCGTATAATGCAACAATACATTCTCTTTCAATATCAAATAAACTTTCATTCATAACCCATTCAGAGACTAAAATTGACCATAACATTTTAACACCAACTTTCAAACATCTATCATTTCTTTGTAAACAAAATAATAATAATTCATGAATAATACCTAAATCTTGATTAATGATAAATTCAACTTGGTAACCACCAAATCTATGAAGATGGAATCTTGAGACATCTTCATAAAGACCATCCCAAGCTAATTTATCCCAAACTTCTTCTAACATATCAGCAGCAGTAGTTCTAATATCACCAGTAATCATGAAACAGGCTTTTCTAGCAATTTCAACTAAATGTTCAATTGATGAAGTTGAACCAGTGGCACAACCTAACAAAGCCTTTAAGTAAGAAGACCACATGACTCTATCAAATTTATCTGATTCTTTAATATCTGGAATATTCATAACTTGAATAATTGGTTGTAACACGTGTAAACCAGATAAAGTACCTTTAGCAAATAAAGCAGATAAAGCAATCCATTTATCACGAGGATAAAAATGACCTTGTAAAACAATTCTTAATAATTGAGAGAAACCTTCAAATGATTTACCATTGAAAAAAGCTTCAAAAGGTACCAAATATTTATCAACACAATCATAAGCAGGTGGCAATGGAATAGTAAATTTACCAGTTAAAACACCATTTTTGAAAACTGGAATCAGAGTTTCTGCAACAGTCGCTAGCAACATGATTAAAGTTGAGAATTCGATTAATACATCAACAAAGACTTCATCGTTAATAATAGAATCAATTGTGAAATCTGGGAATGGATAAGTAATTGGAAATAATTGAGTGAAAGTTCTCTTTGGATTAAAATAATTGTTAGTTCTACAATATTTGTAAATTTCTTGAAATCTTGTACCTAAAACACCCAATGAACGAGCTAAAATGATCATAATTGCCTTAGTATTATCAACATATAATCTTTCTTTACCAAAAGCTGTTGAAACAACTGAGACTAAAACACTAATAGCTAATCTGACAGCATCAATATCAATAACGTTACTGCAGACGACTTCCATACCCCAACGGAAACAATTAGCAACAAGAGTTTCTCTAACACTTGGTTTAGAAGTGATTAATTCAGTGTATAATAATCTTCTAACTAAGATTAATTTATTCATGATAATTTTACGTTCTTTACTCTTTTTCTTGTTGACTAATGCATTACCATGAACATCTTCGATGGAACCTAAACCTTTTAATCCGACAGCATCTAACCAACTAATAACGAATTGAACGACATTTTCATCAGGGAATAATGGTCTAATATCATCAATCCATTGTTCAAGAATTTCTAAAACTAATAATTGATCAGCCACGATTCTTTCATCATTACTTGATAAGAAAGCAGTAACAGATGAAGCGAAACGTGTACAAGAGCTTCTAAATTCTTCGTGATTATCTGGACCAAGACATTTAACAGATAATCTTAAAACCAAGACACAAACACGACAAATGGATCTACCTAATGAGTTCCATTCTTTAGAGACGTTACCGTAAACTTCTGATAGCATATTTAAAATTTGAGGACCAACTGGTGGGAAAACAGAACCATATTTCTCAATAGTGGAATCAAATAAATGAATATATTCTTCATGTCTTGCAATAACAACATCTAATAAATGAACAAGACTTTCAAAAGAAGTCTTTTGTAAACCAGGTAAATTATAAGTTGTAGCGGCATCACAAATTTCAATTAAAGATAAAACTAATTCTGGGAAATATTTCATAACAACTGAAGCATCAACTTTGTTTAATCTTTGTAAAGTTGAGATAAGATTCTTTTCAGCACTAACTAAATTTTTTTCATAAATATTTTTCCATCTGAGAATTGTATCAACAGAACTATCGGTGTTAAAGTGATTACCAGTGTAATCAAGTTCAATTTCACAGTTACCGACAACGATACCACCAGC
Organism: [Candida] boidinii; assembly: GCA_001599335.1. Lineage (NCBI taxonomy): Eukaryota > Fungi > Ascomycota > Pichiomycetes > Pichiales > Pichiaceae > Ogataea > [Candida] boidinii. The sequence continues at coordinate 910,889 of BCGP01000003.1, read as the reverse complement.
ACCAGTTAATTCAATTTTACCCTTTCTTGTATTTGTAATGACATTACCTTTTCTTAAAATGATTTTACCTTCACCGAAATATTCACCATTACAATAACAAGTAGCAATTAAGTAATCAGTACCTGTTGTTGGAGCTAAAGATCCTTGAAGACAATTTTCGAAACCAAAGACTTGAATAGTTTCACCAACGTATTCATCTGGAGAAACAGATAGGAATGGCCAAACAGCAAGGCCTGGTTTATTAGCACCTTTAGCAAATTTAATACTTTCATTTCCAGTTGATACATGAACTGTAATATATTGATATTTTGAAGCAGATGAGTTAACAGCTGAAGATAAATTAACTTTAACCAATTTCAAGTAACATCTTTCGTATAAAGCACTTAATGGATCAAATTGCATAGTACCAATTTGAGAGATTGGAGAAGTTTCAGAAGTCATAATTTCTTGTTCTCTTAAGATATCATTTTTGAATTCTTTAATTGAAACAACTAATTGTTCAGCTCTTGGATTAATAGCCACACCTTTACTTGAACCTGAAATAATACGATCAACCAATTCACCCCAACCGTTGTTTGGCATGGATGCAGCTAAAGCGGCTAAAGAGTTAACACCGGGGACGATATGAGGTTGATGTTGTTTTGAAGTTGTGAAAGAACCAAACAATTTAATGACAAATTGATGAGCTTCACCAGCGGCAAGAGAACCTTTACGTCTACTAAAAGTTCTTGAAATATCACAAACACCAGCGGCAACACCTTTTCTAATTCTACTCAATGGAGGAATACCATTAGTACCTGCAACAGCAGGTACACCTGATTTTTGAGTCTTTGGATCTAATTTAATATCTTCAGTTAATAATGCAACTAAATAAATTCTACTATTATCAATTTCAGTAGCTGGAATATTAGTGAATAAAGCTGCAGATAAAGAATCCAATAATAATTCTTGATCTGGTCTAATTGTAATAGCAAAAGCTTCAGTTAATCTTCTTTTTGAGTTTCTTAAATACATGAAAGCAGTCATACCATCATAACCTTTTGGTAAAATAGTGGAAGTACCTGAAACAGATTTGAAATCAACCAAGATATGAGAAGGTGGAGATTTTGTTAATTTATTATTTTTAACAGGAGTCAATGAAACATTAAAATCAGATACAGGGAAATTTGGAGCTAATGCAAATAAAGTTTGATTGATAACAACTTTTGCAAAATTAATTTCTTCTGATGCTGGATCTTTACATCTACTATCAAATAATTCACCAGTAGCTGAATCTCTTGACATAATTGAATCGTAACCACTGAAAGAACTCTTTTTTTGATCTTTAATAACTAATTTATTATTGATTTTACTTCTTGTAGCTAAGAATTTTGAAACTTTTCCCATTAATAAAGAAGCAGTTCTTTGAGCACTATCTGCTTCGAATTTAGTACATAAATTATGGGTTAAAGAGACTCTAATATCATCTAATTGATCATAAATTTCAGTTAATTTATCAACAATTGAGAATTCACCTAAACTGTATAAAGAGTAAATATAAACAGTAATAGTTTTCAAAGAAGCTGATACTTCATATAACAATTCATTTGATTCATTTTGGATGAAAGGGATTGATGGTTTAAGATGACCATTTGATTCATCTAAACGAACGTTCTCAGATTCAAGAAGAGAAGGCATTTCAACTAAACCATTATTTAATTCTGAATTTTCACCATTTTCTGAATTTTTACCATTTGATGAAGGTAAATCAATTGATTCAATAACTCTCATATATGAATATGGGATAATACAAACCGAAATTTTACTTTCATTTAATTTATCAATTGAAACAACAGTAGATGAATAATCAGAAGGTAATAATTGAGAGATGATATAACCTCTACCCCATTGTCCATCTTCTGATTTTTCAAAGATATAACAATTGTCACCTGGATAACAGTTTTTAAAATGACTTAAAACTGTTTTAGTATTTTCTGTTGATGAAGTGATTTCATCTAATGGTAAGAATGGTTTGATAATCTTACCATGGATAAGAGTTGGGAGTGGAGTCCAAGTGACCATTTTTTAATTTTTTTAATATTGTGTTTTTTTTTTGTAAAATATATTTATAAAATTTGTTGATAAGTTTTTTTTTTAAAAAAAGGTTTTTGTTGAAGAATGAAATGGTTTAGGTAAAAAAGAATAATATTACCAGACAGGGAAAAAAGATAATTGTAGTAAGTAATATTTATAAGAAATAGTAGCAAACTAAGTAAGTAACAGTGACAACAATTGTAGTAGTAGTAGTAGTTAAATCTTGTTGTTAGAGTCAATAACGCTATATGTTAATCTGTCTTTTTATTTTTCAAGTCTGATATAGTTCAACCTTATCAAATCAAAGAAAGAAAAAATGTGATTACAAGGAAAGAAGACAATTGAAATTTTTAAAAGTAAAACTGAAAGGGATGTCAGGGTACAAATACAAAAACAAAAATTGAACAAGAATAGAGAAAGTGAAAAAAATAGAAGATTCAATTCAGTCAACAAGCGAACAAGGCAATAAGAGAAGTATAGAACAAGCGAAACCATACAGATACTCCTCTTCCAGTGAATAATAAATAAGACGATAATATGGTTTATTGATATTTGAATTGGCAGTTCGGTGGTTTGCACTATAAGTAAGCTTTTCAGGTTACCAAAAAGATATCAATACATGCATACTGAATGCATGAAATATACCAATAGGAATGCAAATAATGCATACAGACAATCAAATCAAGACGCATGAATTAATTGTCTTTCCTATCGAAAAGTGCGAAACTGAAATACGTAACCTCTTCAATTTAACTAAAAGGGACACCTGGATCTCGATTTTCAGCAAAATTTCACTCTGGTCCTCCTGGGGTGTCTGTGCCCTGGGTGGTGCTGCTAGCGTGGGGACTGGGCTGTACCGAGCACGTCTATTGAGCAGCCCTGACGGCCAGGACTGTGGTTGTCCAGTCGGGAGCCTGCCTTTCTGTAGCGCTGTCTGCCTTAGGCCTGCCTCAAAGGAGGCGCCTTACGCTGCTCGCGGCTCACACAGATGCACGAACGATGAATCACAGCCAGACCGCCAGACAGCCATATTAGTACAGTCCAAAATCAGCTGAACTGGTTATAAGACACAGCGTATTGTGGATTCTTAGTTAGAGCGACCGTGGAAGCAGGATATGCAAAGACCTGCAGATTAGCCAGCCCAACTCCGTTTCCGCCATGCCTCGCTGCTCTTGCGTATCCCGCCATACAGATTCAGCAGATTCAGATTCATCAGACATACCAGATGTAGCAGATATGTGGTGGGCATATACTATATAGGAAATGACAACCACCATTTCTGGTTGGCAGGTTCCAGGCTCATTGTCGGACTACAAACAAAATCTATATTATCTTGCCAGTGAATTAAGACAGTGCCCTGTGTAATTACTGGCTGCTGTTTGGGAGATCTGCGGTATCACCAATATCAGTGCGGGTTCATGTTAACTGATAAGGGTTGTGGACTGTCTTATAGAGAGAAAGCTCTGCCTGCTGGCTAGCAAAATGAGAGAAGAGCAGTGAGAAAAGATAGACGGACCACTGAGAAACTGGAAGAAAGAAAGAAAGAAAGAAAGAAAAAGAGTCCGCAGTGTACAACAATGGCAATCCCCTGCGTATCTGAAATAGCTGGTGCAGCATTCGCCGGTTCACATGGCTGCGTGGCTGCTTTGAATCAGTGGAATTCAGAGTCTGCGAGAGTCTAAGAACGTGCTACTCGTGGTGCTTGTAGTGCCGCCGGTGTCTTTTATAAGCCAGAGCAACAAGCTATACTCCAATCAATCAACAATAAGTAACAAAATCGGAATACCAATTCATATCTCACTCTTTGAATTCCTTACAACACCCCAAGCGTATGAGTTCAAGTATATGTGCATAATGCAATTACTCCAAGAATTCAATTGTATAGCCCATACCTCTTCTTATTTGCAATAATCAGTTTATAAATATAATCTTACCTTACATTAACAATTTGAAATCATACAGATTTATAACATTGTCAACATTGTTACCTACATTGTTAAATTCCACAGCTTCTGAATGATATATTAAATTTTTGCCCTGCCTTACACTTTATTATGCGCCTAATGTAGTTTCTATACTTCTTTTGTACATTCATCGATTCTACTTACTACTCATCATCAATTCATCCTGAAGATCCATTATTAATTTATCATAGTTACACACCAATTGGTATTATCTCAAATAAGATCAAATCTAGCATTTTGAAGAAGACAAAAAAAAAAAAGAAATTCTAATATGTATATTGCAGATCCTACTTATGATTCCACAGTAGTTTAGTATCTTTAAGCTATTATAATCTAGATCTCAAATATATCCCATTTTCAAATTAATCTTAATGGTAATTTTTAATAAAATCCAAATATAGTATCTTAAGATTGGGGTTTTTTTCATAATAGTTCAACTATAACCAAAAAAAAAAAAAAAAAAGAACTCACTTTACCTAACCGCCTTTATTATTATCAAATATATTAAAGGCGTTTGATTAATATTAATATTTTAAACGATTTAATATTGTAATTAGAAGTTTTACATTTTTATATCGAGATGCTTTAAACTTTAATATATATATATATAAAAGATAAACATAAAGATCTCAATAATATTTCGCTTATTGCACAATATTAGGATTTCAAGAAACTTACTATTCTTTAAATATGTCAGAAATTAAATTATATGCATAAGTCTAATTATTATTTCGTTAAATAACCAATTCGATCTTTGGTTAGATTATAATTAATAAAAATTTATAAAAAACCAAACAATGATTAATCTTCACATATTAATTCGGGTAAGATAATTTAGTAAAAATTTCAAATATTTCATTAACTAATTTGATTTAAAATAGGCTCATCTTCTACACCATCATTCTTACCTTTTTTCTAGAAAATACCAAATAGATAATAATCTATTTATTTAATGTACAGTTATGTTAAAATATAATATATATATATATGTATATGGATGGGTAGTTGAATCAAATACCAAATACCTAATATTTGAATCTAGGGGCCATTTTATTTGAGATCAGATAAATATAAATCTCGCTATTCATCGTGATCCTCATCACTAGAATCATCACTTTCATCATCATCTTGTAAACTTTTAGTTCCCTTTTGTGTACCTTCTTCTTTTAAAACTCTTAATAAAAATTCTAACCCAAATTTTGCAAACAATTGCATATTTTCAGATCTATCACTTGAACCAGTTTTAACAACTTCTGTTCTTTCACCATAAGGTCCAGATACTCCTAAATATACAGTACCTAACTTACTTTCATCATATTTATTATTTTCATTCTCTGTTGTTTCCTTTCCCGTTAATTCAACATATGTAGATGGTCCTGCAAATCCAGTCTCTGATAATACATATGTTGAACCAAATTCTATTTTTAAACTCCTGGCTAATTTTACAACACCAGCTTCTCCAGGTCCTGTATAACTTTCTATATCCTTTAATTTCCATCCACTTAATTTCAATCTAGATTTTAAACTATATATTAATCTACCACCATCAAAAAATTTAGATGCTCCAGGTACTGAAATTAAATACGCTGATAATAATCCACCACACGCTCCTTCACTGACTGATAAAGATTGATTTCTTTCTAACAGTATCTTTGATATCTCTTCACATATCACTTTAACATCATTAGGTGGGAATTCCATCTTGCTTGTTTTAATTTAATTGTTTTATATTATTAAATTTGGAATAAAAGAAAATGAAAAAGACAATTGAAAAAAAATTTGTCTTATATGCATACTCCACAAAGTTTTCAAAATATGTTACAAATTTCATTTACAATTAAATCAAGTTTTCATATCAGATACCTTGAATAGAATATTCCAAGCAAAGACTAATGTTCACTGTATCCAATTGAAGTTTACATCCCCGCAATTACCAAGATGATAAGCAAAATTGACTCATAAAACACGGTTTGTTTGTCATTACATATCAAATCCATCAAACCCACCATGCCATCATCGGCCAAAGACTACCAAACCTAGGAAACAGGCAACAAACCCGTTACGTTCGTTCTCACTCCCTTGTGTCATGTATTTGGCGTATTGTATTATTAACCTACGCATATCTGCATATTTTGGGACGACGCACTTTCTTTGGATAATGCGTCGAAAGTCTAAAATATCGGAAGAAGTCCCAAAGAGACAACCAAGTGCGAGGGCAAACAAGACAAGTAACGAGAGAGACAGAGAGAGTCAAAGACAGGTTGATTGATCTCTTGGGTGAACATGAAGCAAAACGATCTACAGATCGAATGAAACTGAATATTTACACATTTGAGCTCGCCCTGTCCGACACTCAATAACATTTATCATATTTAACAATAAGAAGGGCCAATTGCTTTAAATTTCTATAAAAACGAGTGCAATTAATAATTCTGCTTTACACTACAATTGACAGACCAGTATCAATATAAACAATATATAATTATATCAATCAAATCTCATAATGTTGCCAATAAAATTTAAAGCCGGTAGAGTCACATACGATGAAGAAACAAATAGTTGTACTCCTTCTCCAATAAAGGGTGAAATTACAATAAAAGAAAGTGAAGAAGGTCCAGGTTTTTACTCATTTGCATGGCAATCAAGAGATAAAACTGCTGGTTCAAATAATACAGCAGAAGATTTCTTATTAATCGCTGGTGATGTTACTTGGAAAAAAGTGAAATCATGTAAGACAGGAAGAGTTTATATGCTCACATTTTTAAGTTCTGGCGCTAAACATCTTTTCTGGATGCAAGATATAAGCGAAGATGAAGATGACCTTTCAAAAGACACAGATAAAGATATTAAAATTAATGAAAGTATTCACCAAATTCTTGATGAAGAACTCTAAATGCATATAAACACTTTCATGAAAAGTATCAAAGACATGTTCAAAATCAATCACATTGTTTTATCGTACTTGTATATCATTCGGATTTTATGTACCCAGAGTATTATTAGTTCTAAGAGAATCATACAAGTTCACAACTTCATACTTACTTTGAAAAATACTTTAAAGTGAAGTCGAATAATTCTATTTTTGATTATATATAGTCTGTTGCTTTTAACATTTAGTTTTTTTTTCTAAGCTCCACCCTTTTTTTCTTTGTTTCATTTTTTTTTTCTTCCGCAATTTGGTTTTTAACAGTTCTGTACAATGTATTATTTAGCTAACTTATATTTTCTTTCGAAATAATGCGCTTGTAACTGTTTATTAATTCTTGTTTTTAATCCATTGATCAACTACAGTGGCTCAGCAGACACAAAACAGAGTCAATTAATACTCTTTTGGAATACTAGTTGATACTGAACCAGGATAGCGTACACTGGGATCGCTCCAGGAGTCTTTGTAAACACACCACGAGGTGTACAGCTCGTGCGCCGTGTAGTCGGATCATACGGCATACACACCGAAGCGTGAGATAGCAACATGCGCCACTTCTCCAGACTCTCACCACCATATGCTATCTCTCAGCTGCTATAAATAGGGAGAACCCGTGGCTGTTTTGTTTACATGCATTCCAGATAACAATAGCGCTGATCTGGGATCTCTACTACAAAATTGCCTTCCTTTTGTTAAATTGAGCTCAAATTAGCAATAACTTTTGTTTAAAATTTTAAAAAGTGCAGTCGTATAGCAAGATTTAATAGCTTACTTCATCTAGAAGAACACACTAAATAAACAAAAGTGTATGAACTGGATATCAACTTTTCTAATTCCTCAAATCATTCTAATCACATAACCCCACAACTTAAGTATTTATCCACTTGCTCTTGAATATAGCAAAAATAGTTATATCTCATCTGGATATTTATGTTCCAAATTTATTCTACAATTGATTTCACAATAAATTTTAAACATTCTTATTACAGCAATTTTCACCATTCACATTATTTGAATTCTCTAAACATAAGTCTGTGACAGGTCATATACGAGAAATATACGATACACAAAAAGGGTTATACAAGTTTTATTATCCGCTTGTTATATATATATATAAATGACCTTCATTATTTTTCACTTGATATCCTTTACAAAATTTGATTAAATTTGATAACTACTTAAAAGTTTTATAAAATAAACAGTCAACTAAATAGTTTTACCCTAATGTCTGATTTCACAACACCTAGAGGAAGAAACTCCAGGATCTTATATAACATCAATTCAAATATACTACAGCGCTCAGATATTCCTGCTCAGTCAAATTCAACAATCACTGCTGGTAACTCATCTATTACAAATTCAATAGTCACTAATACAAACCAGATACCGAATATGGATGATACTGAACAGATGAACTCAAACTCAAACTCATCTATGACCCCTTCTCGTTTTTCACACTCTCATCTGCAATACTTAACTCAAAATCATTCATCCAATGGCTCAATTGCCTCACCGTTGGCTTCTAGAAGATTAAGTTCTATAAATACTGAAATCTCTTCGAATGATATAGTTGAATCTTCTTTGAGACCTTTGCAAAGCCATTCTCGACAACAACAGACAGGATTAGAATCAACAGGTAGTTTGCTTTTATCGGAAACTCGACTAGAATTAAGTGATCACCAAACTGCTAATAATGATCCCGCTCACAGTCAATCTAATGATTCGTTGTTTGAAGGATTCAGCTCTCCAAGTATTAATAGTACACCTGTTCGTATGATATCGAGAGAATCTTTTACAAACCATTCTAACACACAGACCAATAATACACGCCCAAATCTCTCTATGTATTCTTCTTCCTTTGCATTTTTAAGAGATCCTGAAGAATATTCAAATCAACGTGGATTTAGTTCCGTGAATGGTTCATCTGGTATTACGAACAATTCAAATTCAAATTCAAGTAATAATAGTTACAATGACTTTCCAAATAACAATCTGAATTCTGGGCACTCAGCAAGTCTTAGTACAGTTTCAAATAACAACATAAATAACAACAACAACAATAATAATATGAATGATGGCTTAAATGAGATCAAAAGTTCAAATAATATTTCAAATAAAGAGGCCAGTGCCTCAATCTCAACATGTAATATAATTACCTGTCCATATTTATGTTGTAAAAGGGAGAGTATGGATAAGTACATATTCAAAAAAGCTTTTTTAGAAGGCGCTTATTCAGATGTTACTATCAGAGCTTTTGATCACGATTACCATTTACATAAATTATTTTTAGACAAAAGTAGTTACTTTAAGTCCTTGTTTAATTGGCCAATTTTTGATAATTCTGAATCAAGCCTTGACATTTCTTCCGATGATGATGATAGAAAAGAAGTGATGTATGATACAACAAAAGAACAGGCTCAAGAAGACGAAGAGGAACAAAAAGATACACAATCTGTTAATTCACATAAGCACAGCAATAATCACGATGTTAACTACAAGGATGGGACAATTAAACCAAGCTCAAAAACGATCTCTTCCACTAAGAAAATTTCTGGGAAACAATCAAAACGGTCAAAATCTAGACGCAGCACTGACAACTATGTTCTGATATTCGATGATGAGACAATTCTACAGGAGGCATTTGAGCTTGCCATCGCTAGACTCTATGGAGGAATTAACACCAAAAGAGAAGCCGCAATCCCATATAGTATGATTGCAGTTGGTCAATTCCTTGGAATCCCTGATGTAGTATGCACTGCAACTCATAATATTATATCATCAATGAGTATATCAACTGTCGCTGTTAACATGGAGTTCGCATCATCAAATAATTATGGAAAGGCTAGTGAAAGAATAATTGAATGTGGTAAAGGTATACTATGCTCAGATGGATGGCAATCTGGAGTAGAAATTTGGGATGGAATTCCTATAGAGATTATTGCATCTGTCGTTGGTGAAGACTTCTTCTTTGTTCCAAGTGAATGGGATAGATGCATATTTATCATTAAATTATTAGAAAGGAGAATAGAAGCACTCTCTCTGAAAGGTGATCATCTTAATTTGAATGTCCATGAACTACCTGTATCGACAGAAGCTGCCAACTCACTAATGTCAAGTGCTGATGAATCTTTAAGCTACGAATCTATCCAACTACTAAAAGAAATTCTAAACAAAAAAGTCTACTTTTGTCATCTGTCTCCAGAGCAGTTACAAGAACTTGAATTATTCAGCGATATTAACGGAGACCCATATATAGATGTACAAATTTTACGTATGGCATTATGGCAATCATTACAGCTACAGACTTTAGTTGTGAATTCTGGTGATTCAACTGTTCTCGCACCAACAGTATTAGGCAACAAGCCCCCACTGGATGATTATCCTTGGTGGAGACTACCCGTTAAAGATGAAACTTTGTCAGCCGAACCATCAAAATTAAAGGAGGAGATCAGTCGCAGTATCAGTATAGATACAGAAGCTTCATCTTCTTATGCTGAAAATGGATCTGTTTCAAACTCCACAACTGTTACAAAAAGTATAAGATCCTCAGTAAAACTAAATGGTACTCAAGCAAAATCCGAAGCTGAAGGAATATCCTATGATTCCAACTCTGAAAATCAGAATCAAAATGACAACGAAAAGAATAGAATCTACAGCTGGACAAAAATTCCACCGTTTAGATTTTCGATTGCTTTTGCAGATGTATCTAGCCTCCCAACTGATAAAAGAGTTTATGGTAAAACATTTTGGTATGCCGGATCATACTGGAATCTCTATTTACAGAAAAATCATATTTCTTCAAAAGACATCTACCAAATAGGTGTTTATCTTCATAGAGCCAATAATGGAAACACAAATTCATCTAAAAATGGAATAACTAATTTCGACGTTTTTTCCGATAATGCTAATTATAAGATGATGCCAAAATGTTACAAGAACAATAATGATAGTCAGTCACAGTCATTTAATTCATCGAAAATACCAAAATCTGGAAATTTAAATGATGCCAATGATCAGGAGAAGGATAACGAAACTGATGAAGCCACTAACATGATGAACGGCTTGTCTATTTCTTCTCCTAATAACGCCACTGTATCAGAAAGAACAAACAGAGGAATTTTACACTCTCCATTAAAGTTCAATAACGTGAAGGTAAAATCAGATAGATCAATCTTAACATATGAGGATCATAGAAGTGCAATAAGAGTTTATTTCATTATTTTCACACCATCACGTAAATCTAAAGCTGCGTTGACATCTTTTCTATCTGTTCCTAATAATTTCAACAAGTCTCAAAGTTGGGGTTGGAAAAGTAATAGCATGTGTGTTTTCAATGAAGATGGTACATTCCCTAAAGGTCATGATCCACATTTAAAATTCATGATTGTTTTAGGTAATGTTTAAATAAGTCATAGTCATAGTTTCTAATATTTTTGAACTGTCTTTTTTTTTATTTTAGTTTTCTAAACAAATCAGCCTGTTTTAGCAATTTAAAATAAATGCAGTTAATACGCCATTTATATACACCTTTTCTTTCTAATTAAAATTTATATAGTTTGATACGATTAAAGAATATATTTAAATTCCAAATTACAATAGTAAGAAAAAAGCAGATAAATAACAATGATACGAGAAAAATTAAATATATAACAATGATTAATTGAAAAAGAAGTGTATACTCACAGTTGAAAAGTCCCTTTATTCCAACTGCTATAACACAAGATTAAGCATCCCATTCGACAGACCAAGATAGTTTAGTTCCTGGCATGAATGGTGCAACTTTGATACCATTAGAAACACAAACATCTGGAATAGCCTCTTCTGTCTTAACTAAGAAAGCTTTATCTGTACTTTTCAAATCGCTCTCTTGAGTATTGTAGAATTTGTTACCAAAATCTGAGACAAATCCCTTTAATTTGTCTAATTTGTTCACTTTATCAAATACTTCCGCAACATAAGAGATTGCATAAGGCTGAGTGTAAACACCAGCACAAACTCCAATATGAGTTGATTTTTTGCTTAATTCATGTGGAGCAGAATCAGAGCCAAAGAAATAATAAGGTTTACCTGATGTTGCAGCTTCAACTAAAGCTCTTTTATCGACTGGTAATTTAGCAACTGGTTTACAGAAGTTTATTGGATTTCCAGCCCAGTCATCAATTGTTAAAGATAAGTGATGTGCTGTAATAGTAGCAGCAACCATAACTTCTTGACCTTCTTTAATATCTTCATTGATTTTAGCGATAGCATCAACAGCAGCCTTAGTAGTACAATGTTCTAAAACAATTTTCAACTTTGGGAAGTCGGTGTGAAGTTTGAATAATGCTGGGAGAAATTTTGGTTCAGCGTTTAAAACATGTATTTCTTCTTCTTCACTTGTTGATTGAATCGAAGGCTTTTCACCGTGTAAGTTTAAGACTAATCCATATTTTTGCATGACTTCAAAGATAGGGTAGAAAGCAGAGAAATCATTTGGATCAACACCAGCAGTTGAATTTGTTGTGACACCAGCTGGATAACATTTGATACCTCTAATAGCCTTTTCTTGAGCGGCTTTTTCAACTAATTCAGGTGTTAGCTCTTTTGAGAGATAAAATGTCATAAGAAATGTTGTTTTTGGAGCTAATTCTTCTAATTGTTTTTTATACTCCACGACCCTTTCAACTGTAGTGATTGGAGGAACAAGATTTGGCATAACATATGCAATTGAGACACCACCAGTTCTGACTGTTGGTGTGACAACTTTCATCATATCACCTTGACGAAGGTGGACATGATAATCAGCAGTAATACCTAAAGGAATTCTTTTAATAGCACTCATTTCAATGTTTTTTGTTCAGATATTATACAAAAATCTAATAATAGACTATAAGAAATTTCTGATATTTATAAATTTTAGAATTTTGTTCCCCTTTTTTTATAAGAATCTGGGGAAAAGTGTGGAAATCAGAATCCTACAGATATGTCAAGATTCTTCTCCAGATAGTCAGACAGTAAATTTTTTCCTTACTCAATCAGAACTGCTCCATTATTAAGGTAATTTGAGATTTGTAGACGCGTCGATTATCATTTATAGGTCAATATAATTTAGATGATTATGTAAGTATGCATTACAGAGCATATAAGGTATATTGTTTTCTGTACGAAAGAAAAAAAAAGTGAGAAAGTAAGTTCATCTGCAAATAAAAATAAGCATTGGTGTTCAACTATCAAGAGTAGCTTGTCATTTTATTTCACTTTTTGCTCTGTTTTTGATATTTATGAACATGTATATATATATTTTCATATATAAATATATTTTCATATATAAATATAATCTATAGACATCTGGAATCACATTTAAACAAGTATTTTAATTCAACACAAATATAACAATGGAAACAACTACAGTTGTGGCCCCAGCGCTCTCAACCACACAGGATGATCTGACTTTTGAATTCTCTAAGACCAGTTCACTGAAATTCCACAGGGACCATCTTGGTCCAGATTACGCTGAGAAACAGATAGATGAACTTAGAAATAAAATCTCCGATTATTATACCGTTCCAGATATTGTGAAGTATCTCTCACAAAGAGATATTGAAGGTAAATTGATCTATCAGACGGCGACATTACAGTTCCCTGATTCACTTGTTTCTGATTCCCCTGTTGTACTTCAGCAAATTCAAGAAGGGTTAGAAATTGCTGCAAACGAATATAAGATTAAACATAAGGAAACTAATTTAAAAGATCACGGTCATAGTCATACACATAGCCATGAAAATGAACATGAGCATAAACACAAACCTCATCATAACGATTCGGCCGATATCTCAGAGATTGATCTCACACATCTCTCAAAGACCAAGGGTAAGTCGTGTGATTCAAATAGGACACAAGATATAGAATCAGTTCATGTTTGTAAAGGAACTTGTGGTGGAGATTGTAAGAATAAAGAAAAGAAGGACCAAAAACAAAATGTGTGGATTTTAGCTGATACATCATATTCACCATGTTGTGTTGATGAAGTTGCCGCAGGTCATGTTGGTGCTGATGTTGTGATACATTTTGGTAATTCATGTTTGTCACCAATTCAAAAGTTACCAGCAGCATATGTTTTTGGTAGGCCTTATGTTGATATTGAAAAACTTAAACATAAATTTAAAGAAAGGTATGAGGACAAAGATTCTAAAGTCATCTTAATAAGTTCGACACCATTTTGTCATATTTTGCATCAAATTTACTTGGATCTAAATCAAGAATATCCAAATCTTAGATATGCCGATATTGATTTAGAAACATTTAACAAAGATAAGAAAAGTGTCATAATAGGTGAAGATCAACTTAGAGATTACATCACAGATGAAATCAAGAAAAACTCTATCAGACAAGCGTCGAGAGTCATTTACGGATTCAGTGAAGATGAAATTATAAATATTGAGGAAGATTCAGAAATTGACGAACTCACTCAAGAGTATAGTTTATTTCATATAGACGAGCCAGCTGCTCCAAGGTTGTTAACTTTATCTACAAAATTTTCTGACATAACTACATATAACCCATCCACATCAGAAATATCTACTGGCCCATACCCATCACTAATGAGACGTTATAGGTATATGCATGTTGCCAGAAATTCTGGTACAATTGGTATCTTAGTGAACACACTGTCACTTGCTAATACTGGAGTTTTATTGAATAAGACAATTAAGTGGATTAGAAATGCAGGTAAAAAACATTATATGTTTGTTGTTGGTAAACCTAACGTAGCCAAACTTGCAAATTTTGAAAATATAGAAGTTTGGGTGGTTCTTGGTTGTGGTGAATCTGGTATTATTATTGATGAAGTTAACGATTATTACAGACCTATAATCACACCATATGAACTTCAACTTGCATTGAACTACGAAGTTACATGGACAGGTAAATGGATTACCGATTTCAAAGATGTTATGAACCAAGAAGGTTATAAGGACGAAGATATGCATGATGCACAAGATGAGACTACCGAATCAAAATATGGCCAAGAAAATGACGACGAAGATAGCGACGATGATATTCCTCAGTTCAACCCAGTCACTGGTACATATGTCAGCACTGCTAAACCATTGCGTAGGTTGAACCACTTGCAAATTGATATCCAAAACGGAGCAGATGCTGATTCAGTAAATGCTTCGGAAAACGAACAGAATCAACTTGTGAAGAAATTCTCTTCAAATATGATAATAAAAGGTGCCGTTTCAACATCTGCAATGGCTTTACAAAATAGAGAATGGACAGGTTTAGGAAGTGATTATAAAGATGACGAAGATTATAATGAAGAAGGTGCAGAAATCGAAGAGGGTGCTAGTGGTATAGCCAGAGGATATGACTTTGATAAGACTAGCACAAAGTGACAATAAAATGCTCATATAACTCACAATATTTACAATGATGTTGCATTGCACTCTAAATAATACTATACATCCCCTATATTATTTTGTATACTCCAACTTTATAGATCAATACTTAGACGGTAATAAAGTAATACCTATTTGAAACTAAATGTAAGTTTACTAATAAATAATATTAAGTAGTAACTAGTAAGCTAGTCAGCTACTAAGTACTAAGCGCCGAGCGGCTACAATAGGTGTACTGATGCAATGAGTAGATGAGCTGAGACATTCTCTCACATAACTTTCTGGAATGAGAGAGGGGCCGGGGGGGACATACAGGAGCCGTGGGGTGGAGCCGCGGGGCGGCGTAGGTGACTCGTGCTAAATATAACATCCACAGAAAAATCCCCTTTGGATGTTAATATTATAAAGGCTGTTCTGTATCACACGCACACTCAAACAGCCTTAGTTATTATGGAATAGATCTGAAGCGTATCATCACAAGTCTTGATGATGGCTTCTCCAGAGGAAGTTAGTTATCTTCAAGAAAGAGTATACATATAAAAATAATATTAAATTCTAAGCTGCATGCAGAAAATTATTTTATATTTGAATTGTTGAATCTTTCATGCATTAAACAGAACAGGTTTCTTGGTATTTACACAAACATGGGTAACATTCCTTCAAATTTACTAGACGACCTCTCAGAAGGTACAAATTGTAAGTAAAAACTTGAAATTTTTTTATTCATATCTTGTTTTATTTTCATTTATTTGGATTCAAAAACTAACTTTATATAAAATATTTACTTTAATCGATTATATTCCAATCCTTATATTGGTTCTTTATTTAAATCAGTTGGATCAGATGAAATCGACAGATTGGCAAAGAGATTCATGAAACTAGACACCGACAACAATGGTGCTATTGATAAAGATGAATTTTTGTCCATTCCTGGTATTGGCTCAAATCCACTTGCTAAAAGGGTTATCGATATTTTTGACACAAACAGAGGTGGTGATATTGATTTTAAAGAATTCGTCGAGGGGCTCTCTATTTTCAGTTCCAGAGGTACTCCAGAAGATAAACTACACTTTCTCTTTAGAGTTTACGATATCGACAATGACGGTTATATATCAAATGGTGAATTATTCCTTGTACTCAGAATGATGGTAGCTAATAGTTTGAATGATGTTGAATTACAGCAATTAGTTGATAGAACTATAGCTGAAAGTGACGAAGATGGTGACGGAAAACTGAGTTTTGAAGAATTCAAGAAAACCATCGCTTCAACTGATATAGCTAATCAATTAACATTAGATGACAAAATCTAAAAGAAGATTGCGGTATTCTGTTGATATGAATGAAATTCTCATACTATTTTATCTATTCTTATCATTACTATTTTCTCTTTTTTTTTGTTTAGTCTTTCTTCTACATTCCTTAAATAGCTTTTAAACTTTTTGTATCTGGCGTCGCCCAGCTGTATAATATATCTTATCATCTTTTATTTCTCCTGTTATTGTATAGAAGCGATGTACACTTATTTAAACACATCATTTAGTAATATGACACTACTGTGCTACAGTCTCATAATTAGCGTAGCTACTCTTTACCCCATCTCTTCGCTGGCTTGTATGAGCGCGCTTTCTTTTTTGATAGCTCACCAGGCGCGGTGAAATCGCTATCTCCCTAATCAATTGCCACATAAGTTATGATACACTTGTGGCGCTAATTGTTTATTTGATCACTTGCTTTAATTCCGAAAATTAGATAATTATCAGCAGGTGTAAGCGTTTAGTGCTTTTAATAACTATATATGAAGACAAAAGACCTTTATTTAAATATTGCAACTATTATACCGTTTAAATTCACCCTGAATTTCTCATCAGAAAACCTACCAGAAGACATCGCCTTAAAAAATGAACTCGAAAGGGGGTTTCAAATTTGAATCTTCTTTCGGACAAAAAAGGAGTATGTCCCCAAGATATATTAATGGTAAGTATATCTTAGTAAACTATAAGATACTAATGTTTGTATCAGACGAAACAGCAAAAAGAGAAAAAAACATACTAACGGAATTTCTTTTTTTAGTACCCACATTTGATGGTAATAATAATACCGATGAAGACGACACAAACGATCTTCTGGTTTATTCACATGATATTACACAGAAACAGATGTCTGATAGTCCTACAACATCTAACAGATCGACAATAGCAACTCCTGAACATTCATTACCAGATTCTATGAACTATAAAAACCTAAGTCATTCCTCAAATATGAGTATCGATAATAACAGATTGTCTGTTTATGATTCCAAAAGCATTGGAGAAAACTTGGACGAAAAATCAGAATTACAGGACTCAATATCTCACAGAGGCTTAGAAATATTTAATCAAGATGAAAATAACGTAGATAGAGATAATTCAGACTACTGGCCAGATTTTAGTACATTTTCCTTGAAGAGTGTAACTAATGGTGATATAGACGGTGGTTTCTTTGCCTCCAATTCTGCGAATCTCTATAATGATGAATTTTCAAACTTATCTTACTCTATGGAACTGGACAAGTCGGATAACATTAATAATTCAAAATTGGAGACAGATAGTGAAATCTCTGTTCTCCCCACTGTTACTACAATAGGAATGGTTGAAGATCCTTTACATTTTTTGAAAGCAAGACAATCTGTATTATTCAATCAATTAGATCAGTCTGCGAAAGCACATCGAGAATGTTTGGAGACGGGAAATGGTAAAGTTAAGAAGAGGCGATCAAAGATAGTCAATACAATGTCTAAATTACATCAAGTACACCAATCGATGGAGGAACTATATACATCAGAAAGAAAGAAAAGAATAAGAGTTTTGAAAATATTCAACCATTGGGAGGAAAAAAAAGCCAATGCTCTGAATGCAATTAACTATACCTGTAGTGAAGATACTTTGGAAGGATCAAGATACCATCAACTTTCAAGAGAATCTAATAATATCAATAATGAAATTGCGTCTTTAGAAGAACGTCTATCTCAGCTTAGAAGAAAACAAAAAGCTGTCAATATGGAATTATTAGAGGCTCAAAGTTATCTGGAGGGTAAAATAAGTCCGTTAAACCAATCTCTTGAAACAATAGAAAATGATGAAAAAGCGGCCATCATAAAATTAAATGATCACCACCAACTAACATCCAATATGTACAATTTTGTGAATGATGGAATTGACCAGAATGATGAATTTTCCTTTAAGTATTCAGGAACTTTATTGGAGAGATTCAAGAATTTAAATACTGATGTAAAATCTTTGCTGGGCATGAGTCAAAATGAAGAGGATAAAAAATCAACAATTTCTTTAATTAAACGCCAGGAATCAAAAATTAACATGTCCCCATTAATAGAATCACTTAATCGACAAGTTTCTTGCTTAAATGATTTAATCGAAAATGAATCACTTTTGGAAAAAGATTACTCTCAAAATGTTGTTATAATAGAAGACTGTTTCCACTGTGTCGAGTCTGCAGAGGAAGAACTAGTGGTAGTTGCTTCCTCACCTAATACCTCAGATTTGCATCAAATGCTTGGATCATTATTGAAACGTTCCTTGAACACACTGAACCAGAGATTTGATACGATATCATCGCTAAAGAATCACGACAAGTCTATCGGGATGTATTCCAAGACAATTATTGCAACAGAAATTAATACTCTTCATAAAGCTATATACATGGTTTGTGGAGATGTTGTTCCTGATATTCAAATTGACCTTGTGAGTACTACTGCTCCACTTTTTTCTTCTTCTTCAGCTAGGAGGATGACAAATTCTAGTATCTCATCATCAACCAGCTTCACTCAAAACCCAACTGGAACATCAATAACAGCCTCTGCACCCACACCTCCTGTTATTTCAATGGTAACTTTTGGAAATTCCGATTCTACAAAAGATGAAGATGAAAGTAAAAAGATTCCCGAAAGTTCTAACAAGAAATATGCTATTGCTACAAAGGCGATCATAACCGCCAAAGGTGATAAAAAAGACTGAATTAATGGAGATTATTTCCTATTTGTATATTACCTTTACTGTATATCATAAAACATAACTTATTAAATATATTTTAACGTATCATTATAAATTACATAAATTACACATATTTTCTAAGAAACTGGATAGCACACTAATTAGTTTTAATTAAAAGAGTATTATATTGCAATAATAAAGAAAATATTAAATCAAATAGCTGTGACTCAATCTATTTATTCCTATTGTTATAGTTGTTGTAGTTGTAGCCGTTGTTATAGTTGTTGTAGGAATTATTATAGGTACCGTTATAGTTTCCATTAGATTTATTAGAGGTGTTATTGTTTCCTTTGTTCTGGTTGAAACTTGGTCCAATCGGCAATTTTTTATCCTTCCCTTTCCTGCCACCTATCTTAAATAGGTCGACATCTTGTAATGCGGGTGCCCCTTTTTGTACCTTTGAAGGTTTTGGAGGTATATAACTGGATGGATTAGATTGGACTGATTGAGCAGGTAAGTTCTTCCATAAACTAGCTTTAGGCTTTGTCTCTTGAGGAGGCTTTGCGATAGGTTTGGATAAGTTTACCATTGGCATACCATTTCTGGATACTATATTGCCACCATCGCTGGATTTATTAGGATTATTAAGCGAAGGAATCGTGTTTGATGTTTTTGGTTTTGAATCGTCATCAAAAAATTTGTGTCTTTTCGAATCGTTACGCTCAGCCTGTATGTTTCGTTTTATTGGCATACGGGGATCAGAAAGTTCTCCAGTTCTAGATGGCCCTACAGATATCCTGGAGCCTCCATTGTATGAATCTGAAATTGAAATTGATCTTTCCTTTGTCTGATCCAGTTTCTTCATTACACCAGATGATTTTGGTTTAGGAGGGACATAACCGTTTGATTTCTTAGTGCCTTCATCATTGACATTTTTAGATTTCAAAGATGAGTAGTCATTCAACTTCAACTTCTTTTTTGTAATCTTCTCAATTTTTTTATCACGAGTGAATCCATTGTATGCATCAATAGTCATTTCACGAGACTCTGCATCTGAGATTAAATCTCTCCAAGTACGATTTTGAACCAATGAGCTTTTGCTACCTAAAATCCACATTGAGGTTCTGGCACGAGTTAATGCAACATTCATACGACGAACATCAGATAAGAAACCAATACCAGAGTCATCCGAACCACGCACACAGGAAAATATAATGATTTCCTTTTCTTGACCTTGAAAACCATCAACAGTATTAAAATCAATTTCTTTGGTGATATTAAATCCAAATTCTCTAATAAAAGAATCACGTAAACACCGTACTTGTTCTTTATAAGGTGAAATGATACCAATTTTACTTGACCAATTTTCATCAGGGTAAGAATTAAATAATTTGGAAACCATTTCTGTAGCAATTTTTGCTTCCGTCCTATTATACAAAGACATTGTCTGTTGATTTTGTTCTTGTTTACCTTTTATGTCAAAAAATTTATAAGGTGTGAATATATTGATATTATGCCATGGTCTTTTGTTAATTTCTGCCATATTTGGTCCATCCAATAATTTAGAATTGTAAAACTCTTTACTGGGGAATCTTGAAATATCAGGGTGCATACGATATTGCACATCCAATAAGTACACATTATCCTTATAGTTATTCTGCATTCTAACGAAAAGAGACTGCTCATAATTATATGATGCTGCTTTCTGTGAGAGAACTGTCGGTGGTAATTGATTTGGGTCACCGACCATAATACATTTCTTTGCACCATATCTTAATGGAATGATAGCAGATAATTCAATACATTGGGCAGCCTCATCAACGACAACTGTATCAAAAGACATTGTCATACTAGCTAAAACGTCATGAGCAGAACCGGATAATGTGGAACAAACAACTTGAGCCTCAGAAAGAATTCTAAATTGTACATTTCTTCTTTGGATTTCTCTATTACGGTGTGAAACAGATATCTTCTCACGTTGCTCGTCAAGTTTTCTACCTAGTTCTTTTCTTTTTTGTATAACTTCTTGTAAACGTGATTCTAGTTTCATAATTTCTTCAGGAAGTAATGTGGAGTCATTCAACTTATTTCTCAATTCATCTCTTTCCTTAATACATGATTTATGTTCTTCCTTCATTTTTGCATCCATTTTTGCAGCAGTTTCTTTTTCGTTTGAAGATGAAAGTTCTTTATCCACTAATTCTTCTAATGTAAGATCTTTAACTTGAGAATTAATTGCATCTGATCTACCTAATCTCACAACTTTTGGTTGAAATTGAATTCCTTTGGAATTTTTTATACCTCCACGAATACGCAGGACCAATTCGTCTACAGCGGCATTTGATGGAGCACAAATCAATATTTTCTTTCGAGGAGGCATATTGTTAACTGGTTGGGTTATATTTGAGGCATTCATTTTTTTCTCGAACGAGGTTAAAAAATATCCAACAATACCAAGGATAGTCTTTGTTTTACCAGTACCTGGTGGACCTTGAATTAAAGAGAATCCGTCATTATCTACTGTACCTGCGATAGCATTCGCTTGAGAATCATTGACGTTGTAAATTCTCTTCATTTCATCTATACGCGCTTGGCTGATATGATCGACGACTCTAGGAGTAGCAGTAATAATGTCATTTGCTAAGTCATAATACTGGAGACCAACAAGAGATGAATATTCTCTTTCTATAGTTATCATTTGCATGACTTTCATACCAACTAATTCAGATCCTGGAGTAAAATGTTGTGTCAATTTTGAATTAGCACTAACTCTTAATGTTATATCTGAGAAACCGTTGGCATTATGTTTAATCTCTCTCACTTTAGCTAAACAGGTTAAATTGGCGCTTAAAACATCTCTTACTCGTGGTTCATCGTCACATAAAGATGGTACCAAAGCTAAAACCAACAAATCGGAATCGGATATCTTTTTTTGTTCTGTAATAATTTCCTTTCTTACAGATGAGTAAACGTCAAAGAAATTATCAGTTGATGATCGTGAACCGATAACCACTTTAAAAGGAGATTCTTGCTGAATTTGTTTTGCCCTATGGATGGCTTGCCAACATTCAAGTAACAACAATGGTTCAAAAGTCTTTGTATACTCACTTGCGGAACTGAACTTATTTTTGATCTTTAGATATTTACTTTTATCTTCATCATCAGGAAAATCATCGCTTCTAGAGAATGACCATGTTAAAACTTTACTATAAAATGGATTCATATCAACGTTAAGTCTTAATCTCATTAATTCTTCGGCTCTTTGTTTCTGATTAACAACAGGTTTGTAATTATTTGGACGATGGAAAGTACTCTTTCCCTGTAAACTTTGAATTTTCAAATTTGCTTGTAATTGTTTCATCTTCATTTCTCTTTCTTCTTTGGAGACAAATAACGCTGGTTCATTTTCTTCATCTTCACTTTCATCAGAATCGCTGTCATTTTCATTATGCTTCTTCTTATTAAATCCAGAAGGTCTAGCTGGTGCTGGTTCAGGAGAAGTAGAGGATGTTGAATCTTTTGACAAATATCCACCATTGCCATCTTGTTTTCTTTTTTCCATTAATTTGAATTTTGCCATTTCAAGCATACTCATTCTCTTTGTAGGTTGCTCGTCGTTTTCAGAAACAAGATTACTTTTGTTGAGATTGTTGGAATTCATAAATTTAGTAATGGAGCTCTGATTGTTTTTCTTGAATGATACATATTCGATACTTGAACCTCTTTTTGGTTTACTTGTTGAAGCATCATCACTGTCATCATCAATAGTAATAACTTCTGGAGTCATTGATGCAGATGAAGATTTGTCACGATTGGCGCCGCTAGTCATCTTCTTATAGTTATCAATTAAAGAGATAGTATCGTTTACTAAATCTTCATTGAATTTTCTGGCACGTAATAAGATTTCACCTCTCTGTTGTTCATTCAAATTGTTGTTAAATCCCTTAGCCTTTGAGCATAATTTAGTCAATGCAATAAGTGTATGTTCATCTATTTCAAAATTCAACTCCAAAGCTAAATCGAATGTATCCACTATTAAGTTGAAGCAGGACATTAATAAAGCGGAATCATTTAAACGAAGCCATTTAATCATTTCTGAAATGGCCTTTGAAATAATTTTAAAAACATCCCTTTCTGTATCCTGAAATTCACCTTGCATTGTAGTTGTCAACATTTTGAAACTATCTAACATCGAATTAGATAAATCCAGAGTATCTCTTGTGAATTCTCTTAAACTGTTTAAGATTTCTGCACCTGATTCAGGAGACATTGATTTTCTTATTTGATCATGTTCATTAGACCATTTGAATGTAGTCTTATATATCATGGTTAAAAATTTCCAACATCTTTCCCAGAACACAATAAGATCTTTCTGTGATTTTTTATCCTGACATTTATAACCAATAAGTAAACCTTGGATAGGGTCAAATAAAATATTAATAAAATCCATTAAGACTCTAACACCACGCTTTGATGGAATATATAATTCTAATGCAACCAGTTTATTTAAAGAAAGTTCAACTGAATTTAAAACAATTATCATATTTGATTTCAAAGCTTCTTTTGTTGCTTCAAGACGTCCCTCAACATCGTAAATATCGTATAATAAACCAACTGTAGCTTCATAAACTTTTTCATCTGGTGATAATATACATGACCAAAATCCATTTGCTGCTGATTGAGATGATATTATTTTTCTTAAGATAATATTATTGTAATGTTGACTTAATTTAGTGAAAATTTTATCTAAAATTAAAACCAACATTGTAACATTTGAATTATGTTTTTTACACATATCTATTAATTTTTTCGATTGTGATATCATTTTTTCATCTTTTACATTTGAATTAGAAGATACAGCTGAAATTTTTTTATTCAATAAATTTAAATCAATTGAGAAAACACAATTCATATTAGGTAAACTTTTAAATACATGTTCGACAAATTCTATATCATTATTTGAAACTTTAGTAGCCAATAAACTCCATATATCTGAATAAAATGAGATATTTGCCTTGAAATCGCCTTTACTTAACAAATGACTGAATTGCGCCAAAGAAGTAACATCGTAAGTTAAAATTTTCTTTAATAATAATAAAGCTGTTGGTCTTCTTCTGTCTAAATCATCAATTTTAGGACTTGAAATTGCATCGAATATTGAAATTGCTTTGTTATCTAATAGAGCTCTTGAATCTGCATAACCAACGATTTCTAAAGTTAGATTTGGATCGTACAGGCTTCTATTAAGACTCAAAGATTCAATCATGGTTCTAAAACCAATTTCACCTAAGATATAACCATAATTAGGGTTATTTATTTTATCAACAAAGAATTTATAAATTATGCAACCTGTGAATGATTTTTGAGTATTTTGTAAAGACATATAAACGCTTAATGACCAATTAATTAAATCCTGGAAATATGGTACTATTAATGCTTCACGTAAGATGAAATTAGTTTCTTTACAGATTGGAATTGTATTTAAATATTTATTGTAATGAGGACTTAAATGAATAACATCAAAAAAGTTTTTGTAGTCATGTGGTTGTACCAATGGCCAAAATTTAGATTCTAATTTTGTCAGTAACATATTGAAACCTCTTAATATTAAAGGTAAAGGTATATCAATATATGAGAAAAGTTGATTTGTCAATACATTTACTAATGTATTTAAACGGAAATTAATGCATTCTTGATAAGATTTCAATGATATTGGAGAATTAAATTTATTTATGATATCATCTGCACTTGCTAATCTAAGTACTGGGACAGTGTTTGCCCAAAACAAGATACAATAATTATCACTGAAATGTACAGGATCTTGTAGTTTATAAAAATAATAATAGAATTCATCCATAACATCTGATGAGAATTGATCATTTGAAGGAACATTCATGAAATTGTCTTCTATATCTGTAATATTTTGTTGATTATTATTTATTAAGTTTTCTTTTGTATTTTGAGAGTTTATATATAATTTTGAAATTAATTCAATTGCCCATTGTCTTTGAAATTCGTTACCTTCAAATAAGAAGAAAAAAATACTTGGAATTAAATGTTTAAAAAATGTAATTTTTTTCTCTATAAAAGCTGAATTAAATACATTTAAAAAGACATTTTTCAATGGTTGTGATATTCTTAATAATTGTGGACAATGGAAACATTGTAATAAACATAATAATATTTGGAAATCAGATGAATTTTGATCATTTGTCACTACAAAATCATTTGACATTTTTAATGACAATAAAACTTGTAAAGATTCTAATAGTTTTTGAGATTCCCATCCTAATAATAAATTTGTTATTTCGTTTGCATTTTTATAGTATAATTTTCTTTTCACTATACAATCATAAAACAGTTCAGTCCTCTGTTTATGAAACTCTCTTATACAATTTGGACAAGTGGATAAACATTGATAAGTTTTTTCTTTCCATAATGTCAATGGATCGCTATCAGGGAATGCAAATAGTAAAATTAAATATATTGGTATAGCGGATATTTTTGCATTACAGTATAGATGTTCCGAATCAGGTATTTGACTGAAAAATATGACACAATCTCTTATTAAATTTTGTTGTAATTCGGAATCATCTGGTTTTAAATGTGATTCTTTTATTCTTTCTTTCAAACTAACAGGATCTGCGTCGTAAGAAGACATCTTGAAAAAAAAATGAATATTTAATGCTAAGAAGTACAGGCGTCTATTTTTTTTTAGTATTTTTTTGAATGAATTGAGATATATATAAATATGGGAATCAAATTAGTTATTTTCTTGTTATTACTTGTTATATTTTGCTTTTTGTCTAAAAAAGCAACATTTATTTTTATTCCTCTTTTCTTTTCTTTAAATTTCTTTGTTTAGTTGTAGCTAACTGAAAAAAAAAATCGTTTTCTTGAATTCCTTCTTTTATTAGTTCTCTTTTCGCTTTTCTTTTAAACATTATTACATGGCGCTATTTTTCAATCTACTTTCTTTTCAATTGAAAATCCGACGCCCAATAACCACACGTATTGACAACCCTTACTCCGATTGAGTCTGTATTTGTGAAACTATAATCCTGGATGATCAGATTCATGATGATTAGATTCAGGTTCAAATCACTCTCTGTCTTTCAGTTCCATGTCGACTCCCCTTCACTCCATACGAGGGGTGGCCAAAATATTTTTGCGCGAGGCAATTCAGGCAAGTCCAGCTGTCCTGCTAGGGCCTCCGACGCGCTTGGTTAGACAGCGCACATCTCTCTGCGGCTACATCCAATTACGGGGCTCCAGATCAAACGCGAGCGAGCGTGTGGCAAGCAAACGCCAGAAACCCTCTTTCTAGCTCGAGCTCCGTTCTGGCGGGTTTCTCTTTGTCTCTCTTTGTCTTGCGTGTTGCTATTGTTGCCATTGTTGTCGCTGCTATCGCTCTGTCGCTCTATCACTTTGTGTCTCTCTTGCTCTGTATGTCTTTTAGTCTATTACGTAATTCTATTCATGCTTTTTTCACAATCTCATTTGGTGCACTAATGTATTTAAAATATACACACACGTGAGAATTGTATTGCAACGGGTAAATGTTTGGGTGCCAGTTAACCCGACTCCTTGTCTGTGTGGCCTCCCCCGCTGTGGTTATTTCTTACCGCGCGGATTAATTGTGCGATGCCGTGAAGCGTAAGACAAACAGTGTGCGCGCGTGCGGTGCTGAAAGTCCACTATCTCCATTCTGGGCTATGAAATGATCAGCAGACAGTACAGAAGGTTTATTGACTCGGCTCTTGACACATGAGCCTCACCCACTATGCCCCCATTGTGTCTGCTCTTATTCCTATTATTAGCACTTACTGGTTCTAGATCCAATACGTACTGCCTGCCCTTCTGCCTGTGTTATCTCACTCACAGGCCTGTTCGTTGGTGTCTATATCGAGTGTGCTTTTCAATGTCAAACAATCTCAACTGCGAATCCAAATGCTATGTATGCTCCATTGACATCAATCAATACCTGAAATCATCAATCTTCTTTTTGTTGTGAATCCACCACCACTAGAAAAAAATTAGGTATGAAATAACTTCAATTGTCTTATCAATTCTCAAATAATCGCACTTATCACCTCAAACGCTGTTTAAAAACATAATAGTGTATCAGTAAATTATCAAATATGACGTAAGTATCATATATGATCTTAATACCTCTTTTTTTCTATTTTTTAGCTTGATTTACTAATATCAATTAATTTAAATCTTAAAATAATATTTTAATTTCAATTGATTGAACCAATAGTGGAAGATTTGTTCGTGCTTCAAAATACCGTCACGTATTTGGTCAACCTGCCAAAAAGGAATTATCTTATGAAAATCTAAAAATCTCTAAAAATGCTTGGGATTCAAATTTAATTAAATCAAATGGTAAATATATTTCAGTTAACTGGGAAGCATCAGGTGGTGGTGCATTTGCAGTTATCCCAATTGAAGAAGTTGGTAAATCCCCAGATCAAGTTCCATTATTCAGAGGTCATACAGCTGTTGTCTTAGATACAGATTTTAATCCATTCAATGACAGACAATTAGTATCATGTTCTGACGATGGTAAAATCGCAATTTGGGAAATTCCTGAAAATTATTCTTTCCATAATGGTGTTGACGCTGAAGGTGAAGTTAAAGATATTGCACCAATTGCTAAATTATCAGGACATACTAAAAAAGTTGGTCACGTTCAATTCCATCCACTTGCTGAAAACGTTTTAGCCTCATCTTCAATGGATTATACAATTAAATTATGGGATATTAAAACTGGTGAATGTAAAATAACTTTAAAACATAAAGATTTAGTCACTTCATTTTCATTTAACTATGATGGTTCAAAATTAGTTTCAACATCTCGAGATAAAAAAATTAGAGTTTGGGATATTCGTAAAGGTGAAATAATAAGTGAAGGTCCAGGTCATACAGGTGCTAAAAATTCAAGAGCTGTTTGGCTTGGTAATTCAAATAGAATTGCCACTACTGGTTTCGATAGATTCTCAGAACGTCAATTAGGTGTCTGGGATGCTGAAAATATCTCTAATGGTGCCATTGGTGGATTCTATTCCGTTGATTCATCTTCTGGTATATTAATGCCTTTCTTTGATGACTCAACTAAATTGTTATTTATCGCTGGTAAAGGTGATGGTAATATAAGGTATTTTGAATTTGATGAAGAAAATGATGAGTTATTCTCTCTTTCTGAATTCCAATCTGTCTTACCACAACGTGGTTTCACTGTGGCCCCAAAGAGAACTGTTAACGTTCATGAAAATGAAATTTTAAGAGCTTTCAAGAGTTTAAATGATAACTCAATTGAACCAATATCATTTATCGTTCCAAGAAGATCAGAATTATTTCAAGATGATATCTACCCTGATGCTCCATCAAACGTTCCTGCTCTTACCGCTGATGAATGGTTCGGTGGTAAAGAAGTCAACGGTCCTTTGTTAATATCAATGGCAGATATCTTTGAAGGTAAAGAAGAATTGACAGTCACTGCTTCAAAGACTCCAGAAAAAGTTGTTCCAAAAGTTGAAGCCACTCCAAAAGCAGATGCTACTCCAAAAGTTGAAGCTACTCCAAAAGCTGAAGTTTCAGAACCTGCCCCAACACCAATTGCTTCTAAAGTCAGTGAAAAATCTGTACCATTAGAAGAAAAACCAGTTTTCACAAAGACACAGGAAAAGGGTGTAGATGATTTATTGAACAAGAATGAAGTTGATTCTTTATTAAACAAAGTTAATGACTTATCTGATGATGAAATAGAAGATGGTGAAGCCAAGGGTTCAACTTGGAATGATGAAGATGATGAAATTAAACCAAAAACCATCGAAATTCCTAAAAAAGAAACAACACCAGTGACTAAACTTGAACCAACAAAATCAGTCTCAAAGACAGTTACTGAATCTGCACCACCAGCTGTTGAAGAAAAGAAAGTTGAATCTCCAAAATCAGTTGTCGATACCGTTTCTTCCACTCCTGCAGTTACTACCAAAACCACTGCTCCTGTTGCAGAATCTTCATCTGCTGCTCCAGCAAATGGTAAAGCTACTACATTAAAAGGTACCGTTGATAGATTAGCCTCACTTGTTGATAAATTAGAATCTACAATTGAGAAATTGACTGAATCTAATTTAGAAAAAGATGAAAGATTAAAAGTATTAGAAGAAAAAATTGAAAAATTAATTTCAAAATAGATATATATATATATACATAATATTCTTTAAAATTAATCACGTTTATTTATTTCGATTTTTCTTCTTTAATTGTTTTTTTTTTCTTCTTTAATTGTTTTCTTTTTCTTATTATTTATTCACTTCACATTATTGTTTTAGATTAATATTTCTTTAACGTTTGAATTTACACTCGTATATAGGATTATTTACAGATAACAAAATGAAAAATTTGACTGACTTTTGGCAGTAATTCTTGTGATTCTTGTTTTTCTTTTTCTTTTTCCTTTTCTTTTTCCTTCCTACTTATTTTGTTTCGTTACTTATATTTTACTAAACTACTGTACTCTCTTATTCAAATTAAATAACTCACAATGTTCAATTATTTCGTTATGTCAAATATTTTATTATTCTATTAAGAAAAGATATATATACATAAAAATATATATATGTAAAAAGTTTCTTTCGTGTAATGTAAATATGAAATTGTAATATAAAAAACTTGCTAATAAAAATTCAAAAAAAATAAAAATATATATATATATATATGAAACCCAAAATTGATGAAAGTAAAAGTTTAAAAAAAAAATGTTTTTGTATGCTAATTTTAATGGTAAAATGTTATAAATCTGAAAAACCTATAAGGAAAATAAAAATGAATAAATAAATAAATAAATAAATAAATAAATGAAATGAAATTTAAAAAAAAAAGGATTATAATATGATGAGTCATTAAAATAATTGAACTACCAAAAATAGAAGAAATTGGATGATATAAATAGATGAGTTCAAACCAGCCTTAAAATAATTTTCTTCTTCTTCCCTTTTTTATTTGTAGCTTGTTGTGATTTAGCTTGTTGGATAATAAATTCTGCATCAATACCATCATCAAATTCATCTTCTTCAAAATTATTTTGTGATTTTAGTATAGTAGTACCCCAAACTGTCTTTTGATATTCATTACCAGAATTATTAGTTGTATTGTTAAAATTGTTAATGTCATTTTCACCATCGCTAACGGCCGTATCACTATGAGCATCTGTGCTATTAAATGGAGGAGAATAAGTTTCAGATAAAGCAGGAGCATCTTCTTCTCCAAAACTTGGTCTTGATCCAAAAGTACTATCGAATTCATTGACTAATTTTAAATTAGAATGTGGAGTATATCCATAATCTTCTAATTTCATTTTATTCTCATTACTATAAAATTCTATTGTTTTCAATTCAAGTTCTTTTTCTGATCTAATTCTATTTTTTTCTTCTCTTATCTTTTTAGACATCATCCTCTGGTGTCTATCTAATAATTGTTTCTTGAACATTTGATATATTTCATCTGGTAAAATTGACCTTTTTTTATTGTTATTGTTGTTTCTGCCATTAGAGTTTGTGTTTTGTTCAAACCAGTCAAGTTCTAAGAATCCAACTTCTGTACCCAGTGGTAGATGACCTAAATATTTAAGTTTATGTATTAATTCTTCAGTAACTATACTGTTTTCATAATTTATATTTTCAATTTTCATCTTTAAGACAACTGGGAAAAGTTGATAATCACCATATAGATTTTTCAATATTTGAATATCTAAAGATGATAAGAAAAATTTAATTCTAGAATTGAACGAAGTTTGATAAAAATAAAATCCATTCTCTTCTACATTAATATTCTGCTTATCATGTTGTAAAGATGAAAGTTTGTTTATATCTATACTGTCCAAAGACTCAATAAGATCATCAATTTGACCATTTGAATTCTGTTCTTGGAAGCCATCAGATGATTCATCAAATGATGTCTTTAAAGTATCTCTTGATAATTCGATTTTTCTTATTGCTTCATCGTAATGTAAACCAATATCATTGTAATTTAATTGATCTAATAATTTTAGATTTTTCAAATCATTAATTTCTTTTTCAAAACATCTATTTAAAAAATTCCAGTTAGATTTCATAATTCTTGCAAATTGTGCATATCCATTTCTGGATAAGAAATCTTCTGTTGTAGAATCTTCATCAATCCAAGGAATATTACCTTCATAAACACTATTTGGAGATGATAAAAATAAATGATAAGGTAATGCTAAACTTTTTGATCTTGGTCTAAACATTAATTGCAATATGGATTCTTCACCAACTACAGGTTTCTCAAATCTTTCATCTATTTGACTGATTAAAACAGGTAAAAGTGTATGATTTTCTTTAATAAATTCAGAACATAACGGACATTTAATTGATTTTTTCTTTGAATAATTATAATCAGTATTAGCAAGTTTCTTTTTCTGTTCCTCATCATCATCATTAGCACTCTGAAATAGTCTTATAATGCATGGATAACAAAATACATGACCACATCTTGTCATTCTAGGTGCCACTAAATCATCAGATAGACAAATTGAGCATTGGGTATCATTCTTAGGAATTATGACTCTTAATATAGAAGAATCGTCTAATGGGACATTTGGATCTAAACTTTGAATCTTATAATCTAATCTATAATCAACGATAAATTTGTAATTAACGTTAATATATGATCTACCACTTAAATTCATACCATAAGAAAGCTGATTTTTTTTCTTATTACGGTACTTTGATGAACGATTATTAGATGAGTTGGGGCTATCGTAATCATGTTGTTGATCATGTTCGGGTAATGTAAAATTCAATAGATGACTAATATCGACACCTTTTTTACCCTTTGTTCTTAATAAAGAGGCTTCTAAATTATCGTATTCGTATATATCTATGTCAGGTTTTTTCCTATTACCATTGTTTCTTTTAGAATAATTTGAAGAATTTTTATTTCTTGTCTGATTTTTAGTATTTAAACCATTATTGGAACCAGTACTATTACCGTTCCCATTATTCAAATTACTTGAATTAAATGAGCTAGATGAGTTATTTCTATTCATGTTGAATCTAGAACTCATGACGGAATCCATGGCAACATTCCCCCCGTTTAGGGAACTTCCATTTAAGGAAGAAGAAGAATTTAATTTCTTATTTGGAATATTGGATTTCTTCATTTCAGAATCTGTTTGAGAAAAGTCTGTATTATCTGAAGAAATTGTATCTAATTTAAAATTAAATGCCTTGTATGGAGTAAATGGCATTCAATAGATGAATTGTGGAACTAAAAAGGACTCCTAATAAATGAATACTGGACAACAATGAGAGCAGGGTAAGTGATATATAGCTGACTGACAGTTGATAGTAAAAAATCTAAATTTGAAAATGGATTTAAATAGTGAGTTGTTTTAAATGCTTAAATGTTTTAATTTTGAGTAGATATAAATAAGGAGGAGATGGAGAGGCCAGGCCTAACCATACAAGAATAAACAAGTGGAATTGTTCAACGAACGGAAATCCAATAGGAATATAAGAATACTTGTATTAGACTAGTGGAGGATAATAGTGTAGATATATACCTATAAATACACATACCAAGACACACATAAACAAGCAGCAGTTTTTGGGGTGAAGTGAAGCAACAGGCAAACACTAAACAACAACATCAACAACAATAATAATAATAATAATAATAATAATAATAATAATAATAACAGGAGCCAGAGAGGATCGGAACATAGAGAGCATGACACTAGTATAGAGCAATTACTAGGGAAAGAAGCGGAATTTGGAACTGTAGGCAAACAGGTGAGCAAGCTGTGAATGCAAAAAACCCACACAACCCGTGCTGCTCAGCTGCCCTGAGAAGGACTCATCGTGAAGATATTGGCCGCTTGCCACCGGACTCCTCGGCCAAAGCACTACACTACTTGGCGTTATTCCGCGGGCTATCCACACCATGCCCCGGGCAAATTCTTCTCTGTCTTCAATCCAATTATGTCATGCTCACGTCAGCAAAATATTGAATTGATAATGCACGGATGTTCTGCACTGAGCCAGTTTACAGTAATGCTGGCATTGCCTGGCATACACGTAGACTGATCTATGGTGCCTACTGGCTTCTAGAGGGCATAGGCTTCTGAAGGGCATAAGGCTTGAACTGACAGTTAGCGTTGGAACTTGAATCTGACACTTGGTGGAATAACCAGTTGAATTCAATTATAAATACATAAAACTGTTAGTGAGTGAGTGAATTGAATATTGATTATCAAATTTATTCCAACAAACTTTAAATTGGGTTCATCATTTGCAACAATTTTAAAAAATGGCTCCTGCACAAAAGAAGATTGATTTATATTCCGCTGCTGCACTCAGAACTGAATGTGATGAAAATTTGGGTAATATCATGGAAATATTAGGTTACTCCCAAGATTTTAAAATAATAGATATTAAATTGGCATTAGGTTATGTATCTGTTATAATTGCTGCTGGTTTATTCAAACTTGAGAAAACTTTCAATAATAATTTCCGTAATACAGATTATGTTTCACTCACTTTATTAGGTGTCATTGCATTTGCCTTATTAAATGGTGTTTCATATATTCTAGGTAAAGTAAGTGGTGATAATCTTAAATACACTGGCTCAAATAGTAAAACCAATAAAAAAATTAAGATAGAGACTACATCAAAAGTTGTGAATGCAATTCCAGAATATCAAATCAAATTATCATTTGATGACTCTAAAACTATTGATACAAAAATTGAATTTACCAAATTATTTAATGAAGATGGTTTCTTGCAAGCTGAAGAATTAACTAAATTTTTAAAATATCAAATTGAAGTTTCATCATCATCAAAACAGTAAATAAATGATTATTTTTATCTATTGTTGAAAATGTTTGATTTTTCCTCAGACTTATTACTTCTGTATATTATATAAACTAAATTATAACAATAATTTATATCTATTTATCATATCTTAATATTTTTATTTACGCATTCTATAAAAGTCAAAACTGAAAAGCAAAATAAATAAAAGAGAGAAAAAAATAATCAACGTAAACTTAAAAAGTACAGAATTACTTAAAAGCGTAAGATTCACTACTGCGACTTCTTCGCTTCAAGAGAGACAGGTTTGATTTGCTGATCCATTTGTGAAAAATTTCTTAAACCTTCAGAGATTGAATTTGGTAAACTTCTGATAGCAGGTAATACTCTTGCATAAAATGGGCAAAAAAATACTCCTCTTATACCAAGTCTAAAAGTCATATCAATGATTCTATCAGCCAGTAAGACAACATCGATCTTTGGAGAGAGGAACTCTTTAGTAGTTTCAACATCACTGAACATTTTAGAACTCAATTGTCCTGGGTATATTGTATTGAAAATAATTTCCGGATGAGATACATTGACTTCATGAGAAAGTGATTCAATCATTGTGCCAAGAGCAGCTTTGGAAGAAGCGTAAATTGATAAATTCTTAGGACCCATAAATGCCAATACAGAAGAAATTGTAGTTATATGTAAACGGTCAACACTCACATCATCTCCTTTGACTTCATGTCTTTTCTGATTTTTGATATGGTTACCAATAACTAATTTAGTCAATGCTAAAGGAGCAAAATAATTAGTCCTAAAAATATTATCAATTTCACTATCTTCTAAATCTAACAATCCTTTATCCTGTCTTACTCCAGCATTATTGAATACAAAATCAATTCTGAAACAATCATCCTCCTCATATTTTAATTCATTAACCATAACTTGAAAGAACTCTTTGAGCGCTTTAGTATCACTCATATCACATTTATAGTACTTAATGACACTCTCATTTTTCAATACATTCGGTAAATCTGAAATGTCCACTATAACAATTTTATTGATTTTCAAACCAGAAAATAACAAAACTCTCACCAAAGCATATCCTAAACCATTACAACCACCTGTTACTAAAATATTCAAACCTTTACCAGTTCTAATTCCATTAAATTGATATTTTCCAAAATCAGCAAGTCTTAAATGAATATTGATGGCACGTATTAACCAATATGTAAGTACAATAATGCAATAAATAGCAACGTTATTGTTGATATTACTTGTAATATATATATCAACGGATAATAAAAGTAAACATAAAAGAGGATTAAATATCGTTATTGAGAAATAATATATAAGATAATCAAAATTAAATGGTGTTCTCTTTGTAACAGGAATATTAGGTGAAAAATAAAGTGATATGAGCTTTAGGATCTGATCAAGTTGAACCATATTGAAATATTCTGAAAAGATATTATTTACCGGAATATTTGTTAAAGGTATTTTTGGATATTAAAATACTGTTTTTTGAAAGTTATCTTTTGTACCAACCAGTGAAATTTTAAAGAAATGTTTCCTATTAAAACACGTTCTCAAACAGGGACTTTACTACATCAAAGAAATTTGAGAAAAAGAAAAGACCGACGCATCCGTACACTTCAAAAATATACACAAAATTAAGCGCTGAGATATAAGGATACAATATATTTAATAAAAATTACAGAATAAACGCAAAAATTGAAACGAAAGATATAAAACAAATGAATAAAACAGATCATTCTAATTTAAAATAAAGGAAATGGCTATTTAACATGGAATTTATTTTCAAATTAAAATAACAGTGCAGAGGGGCATATAGGAGGAAGCCAGTATTGTAATATCATAAAAGTAAAATTTAGCTGATGTAGCATAAAAATTTAAAACTAATGTAGAACAAGAGAAATCAAAGTTAAATCTATTGGCTCTTATTAACGGATTTTGAAATTCCAACACCTGTAATCTTTTGATTATATCCTGTAGTCGGTATCCATTTTCTGACACTTCTAATTTCATCAGTTGAATATCCTGGGATTCTAATATTCCAATTTCTTTCCAAGTGTAATTGTATATCCTTTACATCCACATGATTTGACTTTCTGTGTTTGGCCAATCTACAAGCAAACCCAGTAACACTAGTAATAAACTCGTCAGCCAAATCTAATAATAACTCTTCGACATCACCATCAACGACAACTTCGCCATCTCCTTCGTCAGCACCTACACTTCTAACTAATTCCTTTAATTTTCTCTTATTTAACACACGCTCACCTTCTAATTCAAATTGTGGAGGTTTCATCATAGCAGGTGTAGTTAAGGCTGGAGCATTGATGGCGCTACCACCCAAGATACTTGGTCTGTTGTTTTGCTTTACAGCAACTGGAGCAGGTGTACTGATATCAAGTTCTTCTGCTATAGGGAAATTTTGAAAACGAGGTTTAGAGACATTCTCCTCAATGAGAGCAGGTGGGGTGTTTGAAGACATTGAATTTGTAGTTGCATGAGCAGCAACAGAAGCATTATTTAAAGTTGCATTCTTATTAGCTGATCCAACTGCCGCTACTTGAGCGCCACTTGGTTGTGGAGTTTGCGAAGCAGCCGTAGCAGTATTTGTATTTCCTGGTGTTGCTGCTGTTGTAGTGGCAGGTGTGGCAGAAGGAGAACCAGCAAACCCAGACTTAGCTGAACTGACACTTCCACTCTTTGCTGCAGGTGTGCCAACCTGTGAAGTAGCAGATTGTTGTACTGGTGTAGCTTCTGATACAGATTTTGTAGCAGATCCATCAGGAACAGTTGGGGCATCTGTGGAAGCTGCAGCGGCTGCCGCGGCTGCTGCCTTAGCAGCTTTCGCTTGCTGTGCTTTAGTAAGCGGTTTAGGTGCCTTTGGGGCCTTTGGAGCCTTGGGTTGTTTTGGTGTTTTTTGTGCCCTTGGTGTCTTTGCAGCCGCTTTCTTGCCAGCAGCAGTTGTGGTAGATGGTGTGGCAGGTGTGGCGGAGGTAGCAGGTGTAGCAGCAGTAGTTGAAGGGATGTTCATGTTAACAGAAGAGGAGTCGGTAGTAACATTTGGTTGCTGTTGCTGTTGGGCCTGTTGTTGAGCTTGTTGTTGAGCAAGAAGTTGTCGTTGGCGCTGTTGCTGCTGCAATAGCTGTTGCGCTTTTTGAGCCTGAGTGAGAGGTTGAGCTGGAGCGCTTTGTTGAGGAGTCTGTAACTGTTGTTGCTGTTGCTGTTGTTGCTGTTGTTGCTGTTGTTGTGCCAATTTCTGTTGTAATAGTCTTTGTTGTAAAATGTTTTGTTGTGCTGGTGTCAGCTGTTGTTGAGAGGTTGGGCGTTTTGCTTGTCCTTGAGCATTTATTTGTCCTTGTGGAGTGGAAGTACCAGTAGCGCTATTTGATCCAGGTTGAGAATTTGAGTTGTTAGCAGCGTGTTGTTGTTTTATGCTGGTTGCAAGTTGTTGAGCATAACGACTACATTGCTGCAATCTTGCTTTAAGTTCTCCTTCTTTTGTATTAATAGTTTGAATTTCTTCGGCTGATAGATTTCCCTGTCTCTTTTTTGACTCGAGTGTGATAATTTGCTGTTTAACTGCTTCTGCAATCTTGACAATAGTTTGATAACGAGAGACTTCCTGTTGTAAGGAGAGATTTGAATTAGTGCCTGTTCTTGCAGCTGGTGTTTGAGATCTACTGTCGTTGGATGATGACTGGCGCATTTGCTGTGGTTGTTGTTGATTTTGTTGTTGGCCTTGTTGCTGCTGTTGTTGTTGCTGTTGCTGCTGTTGCTGAAGTTGTTGCTGTTGAAGAATTCTTTGTTGGTTAGCAGCTTGGCTTGAAATGGATGATGCTTGAGATATGTTTGAAGCGTTTGAAACATTTTGATTTGATGCAGAGGAATTTTGCTGTTGCTGCTGTCTAGCTTGTTGTTGTGAAGCAACCATTCTTTGCCTTCTGTTATATTCGGCCAGAATTGTCTTGATTCTCTCAGATTTCTTAATATGCTCCCTTCCTTCTGCTGTGTTGTAGCCAGCTCTTTCTGCAGCCTCTCTCTCAATGTTGAATTGTCTCAATAACTGTTGAATTTGAGCAGGAGTCAAGTTGAGGATATTGGAAGATCCTTGACCTGACCCTTGCTGTGGTTGCGAGTTGGAATTTTGTTGATTAGGTTGTTGATTCATCTCATAAATATATAAAACAAACAAAATCTGTCTCAAATATAGACTAAATTTGAGGTGTTAAATAAATTAGTGAAGGTTTATTTAACTTGCTGTTTCTCGAAGCTAAATTATATAAGGATGCATAAACAAGTAAACTTCCGACCAATCCTCAAATTAGTATTCTACGTTTTCCGTATCAAAAGATTTCCTCTAATGTTAACTTTGGGAATATGAGAAATTGATTGATTGATACCTACTGGGTTTAAGCAAAGGAAGTGGGACACGGGATGAGGACTCCACTTTACTTCCATGTTTAGGCTTCTGTAGTTCAACTTGCCTGAGCTTTTTACTATTTTGAGAAAATCTATATGTTTGTGCCTCTCCTCGACTTCTCACAAGAGTTAGTTGGTCTCCATTCCATTCTGTAAACAAAGTCCTTGGTCAATGGTTTTCACATTACATCTGTACACCACATAATGAGAATTTTTTGATCACCTGATTATCCTGATGACTTGGGTATAAAAATTGCATTACCCCGATAGTTAAGATCACTTTTAGTGCTTTCCCCATTCGGTTAAATGTCAACAGGGCAAAGAGCACCATTGTTCTCTTAGGGTTGTTAATGCCTGCTCTTTGTCAAATACGGTAACAACTTTTGTGACCATACAGTGATATAGGAAAGTGTAGTGTATTTGTGAAAATTATTTTTATAGAGAGGGCTGTTGCATCACATTTAATCCTGATCCTCCTTCCTTTCAGCTTTCTCGTAGTCTCGTTTAATACCCTCCTCCACGTTTCACTATCTCTGTATCTTTTGGTCTTTTGCTTCATGATCACCTTAGACTGTTTGAGGAATCCTGTGATAGTTCCCGTATTGTCTAAATTGCCTATCTCAACCTTCTTTGATTGTCTAATATTGAGTCTTCTATACTTTTGATCTTTGTCTCTGCCCTTGCACATGAACGACAAAGGTGACTACTTACGTCAACCTTTTTGTTGTAGTAAACCCCATTCTGTCTGCCAAAATCAAATATTTATTTGAAGTTAATAATACTCGTTTTCAGCGATAATTGTTAACAGTGGAAACAATCTATAGATAATCTTTATAACAATAACAACAGAAAACCGGCAACTAAGAATAAACAAAGTACCTTCCAAGGCATCACAGTATTATTAATAGATCAGATATTTATTTTGTGTTGTCTCTTCAACAAACATTATTTAGCATTTAAATTTATTTATCTCCAATTAAACAATAATTAGTCAACTTGATAGATAGCAAAGAAATATATCGATATTGAGATTATTATGGAACAATACAATTTGTTCATTGCAGCAACTGAGCAGGATCATAATAGTCGGTCAGACACTGAATCAACAGCTTCAACATATTTAAGTATTCCTTCAACAAGATCCAGCTCAGGAAATGATACGGAAAGACCAAGTCTAATGTCCCAGCTACGACAAGCAAAGCTAGACAACAATATGTCACACAATCATAATCGATTTATGGCTTCTCCTTTCAAGAACAGTAACAGCCCTGATCTAGATGATCCAAGACCTTTATCTCCCATTCCACATACAGAAGAAGACACTGACCCAGGAAGTCCAATCACTCCAACTTTTGAAAATGAAGTATCCTTTATCCACAAATCACCTAGGACTAGACGAATATATGAAGGTGATAGTGAGAATGAAGATGATGTTAACTTGGGAATATCTACCCCTCTAACAACTCCACAAAAGTCAAACATGAGTGGATTAGGAATTGATTCATCTAGTTTTTATGAAATTAGTGGCGATGAAACCCAAACTTCTATAAGAAAAACAAGGATACCTTTGAAATTTTACGATTCCAGCAGGATGATTATTGAGAGCCGTTATGATGATACCATTCAACTCTCAAGAGATGTAACAGAAGATTCGTTTATTCACGCCAGTTTTACTAGAAAACAGAGATTATCAAATGAAAATGCATTTATGACAAATTCAGCTATGGATGACGATAATATGATTTTGCCAGAATTTGGATCACCAATAATGGAGATAAAAGAAAAGAGAAGTCTCAGTCCAATAATACCTGAAACACCAGATGAACTAGTGGACTTGGATGATGATATTTATAGAAGTTATGTGAGAAAACTTCAATTTGAAAGTTTTCTTGGTGACGATTTTGAAAATCAAATTGAAGAAAAACCAGGTGAGAGTACCTTATTTGATTATCCAATTGATATTCAAATTATTCTTGATTCCAGATTAAAAGATGTTGGTTTTAACATAGATAAGTTTGACAATGTCGATTACCAACATTTTTGGCACTTAAGTGATAACGAAATCCTAAAATTAAAAGAATGGAATGAGCTGCAGTTCAAAAAAGAAAACCTTGTATTTGAATTATTCACATTCTTTATAAAGCTGAGAATCAATGTCAAAAGAATTGGAGAATTTTTTGGCTCAAAATTCAAAGAAGAATCAAGTTTAAAAGATAATACAACTTCCATTTCCAGTGAGACATTTGATTACATGTTTAAGTACTACGGTGTTGTGAATAAACTGTTAGAAAGGCGTCTGAAACCGGCATTTGAGTCATCCATGTTCTACACTGATGATGAATACATTTTAAGCAGTATTAATGCTTGGTTTGAGACATTGGAAAAGAGTTATAAGTCAAGCTCAAAAGTCTTTGTTTTCCTCAATAAATTATATAACAATAATGCGGTTAAAGAATGGATTCAATTTATTCAGGAACAAGATCCATATTATGGCAATCGATCACTACCTTATGCAGACGAACTATTTCAATCATATTTTCTAAAAGTGTTTACTTCATTAGGTCCATTGCTGGAAAGTTTAAGAAGTCATTATCAAAAAATGAACCTCAACTCTCTTGTAAATATATCAGAAAAATTGATAGAAACTGTTAAGAGAGTTAATAAATCAGGTGACGGAACTTCAGAATTAGATCAGAAAATTAAATTTGGTAGAAAATTAGTATGCAAAGACAAAACGTGGCTATCACAACTTGATCTTCCAAATGATAAAAGAGAATTTAAAATGGAAGTTGATGTAAAGCTCAAAGAGTATCATGGATGGGAAAATGCAGTACTGGCATTGTTTGATAATTGTTTGCTAATACTAAAAAAGAAATCAGGTAATAACATATTACAGTTCCCACCTATCCCTATCAAATATGCTACTTGTAAAGATAAGAGGGTTATTGATGAAAACACAGGTGCCGTTACTGGAACTCTTTTGACCATTAATGATTCAACAACAGACGTTTATTATACATGTAAGGGTGGAAGATTCATGACCTTTTCTAAAAAACTAGAAGATACGAGAGCAAAATTCGAGGAAAATGCACATAATAAAGAATTTGAATTAGTTCCTGTAACATCTTTTTCCTTTGATAAACCAAAGCTTCCTATGAAATCTAAATTTAACGGTATGTCGAGTGAGTTATCTTTATCAAGCTCAGATTTCAGCTTAGGAAATAGCGTTAATTCATCATCCTCTGATGATACCCTGTATAGCGAAAAGGCACTATCATCACCATCAAAGAAAGCGGTTTCTAATATTAAGAATAAAATTTCGCATGGACTTGACAAAACTAAGCAAAGTTTCTCCAAATCTACTTCTAATTTAAATAGCCCTGTCAGTCCTTCGGTTGTTTCTAAGAGCCCATTCACTAAGAAAAAATCTAACGAAGTTCATGGTTTTAGTATCACCAGTTTTAACTCACATTCTTCAGAGGAAACTGATGTCAGTTCGAAAGGGTTGGCAACCACTGCCGCTATTCTCAAAGAGGGTAGGAATAAGTTATATATATATGGTTCTGAAGAGGGTTTGTTTATGGGCTACGAAAATTGTTACGACAGCTGGAAGAAAGTGTCCAATTTTAAAAATATTAAAAATTTGGAAATTATAGATGGCAGCAGGGTATTTTTGCTGTCTACAGGAAATCTGATGAACATTTCGGCTAGGAAGTTAATTAGTGCTTATGAAACAAATGGCTGTTGTGATAATAGAATGAACCAAATAGATTCAGACGTTTCCATGTTTTCCATTGGTTTCCAAAGAATAAATGATGGTCCAAAGATAAATAAAAGCAAGTATTTCTTTTATTATAAAGAAAAAGATAGAACTTTTAATTATGCACAGCTTTTAGGGGGCCCAAGAGAAAGTATAGCATTCACATCTGTACCGACTCCATTTTCTGTTTTATCACTTAATTTTGTATATCCATTGGGTTTTGTACTGGGTACTACTCAGGATAATATTCCATCATTTTACTTATGTACTCTACAAACACTTGCAAATCAAAAACTTACAAGATTTGACGACTTTATAAGCCGCAAATTAAAACATCAACTACCAATAGATGCATTCAGCCTTCCATTAAGTACTGATGGGTTCAAAAATGATTTCCTGCTAGTATTTGAGCATAATGTGTTATTTGTTTCATTTGGAAAGGAGAGATCTCAAGGAGGAAGTCTCGTCTATTCACAATCAAGAGAAGAAGTGATTTCAACTTCCTTTAAAATTAAATATAGTTTCTTTGACTCCAGATATCGTTATCTCTATTTATGTGGTGATAAGTCTCTTGAATGTTATAAAATCTCGAAAAACAGAAGTGAGGCATCTGTATGTGTTGCATATTTCACAGGCGACACTATGAGAATTTTAAGGAAAAAAGCTAGTGGTTTGATGATTGGTATCAAGAGAGAAACTGAATTCAGCATAACTGATGAGATTTATTTATTGAAAGCAGAATGCAGATCAAATTTATCAAAGTCTAGGTAGTGCTCTTCTCTGATACCAGTGTGCATCAAGGCGGTCCACTTTTTGCTACTTATAATAATTTTTTTGTGCACGACTTTTTGCTCTTGAAGTTTGTTTTAATCCACTTCACTTCACTTCACTTTTGTATAATTAATTGTGTATTGTTATCTCCTCTGGTTTATTAAAATTTTTCTCTTTTGTTATTTATGTCTTTTTATATATAATTTATAGGTTTTGCGGATATTCACTCATCTTTGTAGAAGCACCATCGCGGCTTCGACCGGCGCGTTCTCGCTAAATTTTAGTTAATTCTGTAGGTCACTTCTCTTCAATTTGCCGCGAAGTAATTTTCTGAACTGCGCCCAAGTTCTCGCTCGTCGGATATTTCTTGGGAGAACTGCGACACAACATACTCATTTGTCTTGGATATATATTGAACCATCCGGTGGACGCCACAAGGCGATGGCATCAACCGTTCAAATCTGAGACAAACCAGAATGAGGTTTTAAAGTCATTCTTTCAACAAAATTAGTAAAATTAGTAGTTAGAAAGAATTAAGAAAAAGTTCAAAAATTAAGTGAAGGCACAAAGAAAGAACAAAAACTTATTTACAAAATGTTTTTCTTATATTTTTCAAATTAGAGATATTAACTATTTTACTTCAACTTTTTTTTAATTATTAAAAGCCCAATTCAATATATTTGTTTAATAATTATATAACATGTATTTTTCTATTAAAGTATATTTTGTACTTTTATGAAAAACTTTGAAAATCAAAAACAAATTGAATCGCAAACAATGAATTGTAGAAAGAAAAAAATTGAAAGTATATTCTTGAGACACTAAAAGTTACAAAATTTTCCA
Source organism: [Candida] boidinii (assembly GCA_001599335.1). Lineage (NCBI taxonomy): Eukaryota > Fungi > Ascomycota > Pichiomycetes > Pichiales > Pichiaceae > Ogataea > [Candida] boidinii. Next base: position 866,899 of record BCGP01000003.1, on the reverse strand, counting down.
GAACAAAATTTGTTTTTCAAAAAATCGATCTAAAATAAAGCAGACTAATAAGAACATAAAAATAACTCTTTTTTCAGTTTTCTTTGCTGAAACATTTAAAAAAAATGTCCGAAATATATTTATAACATAAATTTAATTTGACATGTCGTGGGAAAACTAAATATCCTTAAAGCGGCATTTGTAAACAGTTCGTATATAAGAGCTGCGAATATAAACAAAAAGAAAGACCGCCGTAAATTTTTAGTAGCTCCTCAGGTATTTATTCTCCTCCTCGGTGTTTTCTCTGCAGGAGGAAGCCTGCAAAGTCATCACACCCGCTGTACCCCAGGTTAATATACCCTGCATAAAATCGTGTTCTGAAAAATTATTCAAGTGACTGTAGATTGACTTCCGTATTTACGAATTTTTGATGTAAACAAAAGCAATAAATATTTTTGAAATGTTTTTAAAACTAAAAATTATTCTTGTCTTTATAAAAGAACAAATTCCCAAATTCCAACCATGTTGTTTGCAGACTTGATCAAACGGATATTATGTATATTCAAGTAAATAATGAGCAGCTTACCAATGTTAAATGTTAATACCATTTCTGTTAAAGCAGAAGATGAAAATCCAGAATACAAAGGTTTTAATTCAAAAGCAGAGAAAAATGTCAATTTTCTTGCTAAAAAACTAATTGCATCTTCTTATACTCCTCCAGGAACTGAGGAAGATGATCACAGTTTAGAACTAGTCCGGACTTTGTCAGATATGTCCAGAATTCCCGGTCTGAACACATTTCAAGGTAGTGTTGATTCAAGATTGGATCCAAATAATTCCGAATTTGATTCAAAACTTTGGGTGAAAAATTTTAGAAAGATTCTGGACTCTGATCCAGAACATTTTAGGCACTCATCACTAGGTGTGGCATACAGAAATTTAAGGGCACGAGGAATCGCTTCAAACTCTGATTTTCAAAAAACAGTTTTCAATTATCCTTACAAACTTTTTAGTGAGTTCTTTACAAATCATATTACGGAAGGGAACAATTCAAAATATTTTGATATTCTCAAGCCAATGGACGGTTTGATTAAACCAGGAACTTTAACTGTTGTTCTTGGTCGACCAGGTGCTGGCTGTTCGACATTCCTCAAATCAGTATCCTCTCATACTTACGGTTTCAAGATTGATGAAAATTCTAAAATTTCTTATGATGGGCTGACTGCGAAAGATATTGAAAACCATTATCGAGGTGAAGTGACGTATTCTGCTGAATTAGATCATCATTTCCCAAATTTGACTGTTGGTCAAACACTTCTATTCGCAGCTACTCTTCGTACCCCTCAAAACAGAATTCCAGGTGTGAGTCGAGAACAATATGCTGAACATATCCGAGATGTATACATGGCCACATATGGTTTATTACATACAAAAGATACAAAAGTTGGTAATGATTTTGTGAGAGGAGTCTCTGGTGGTGAGCGGAAACGTGTTTCTATCGCCGAAGTTTCTTTATGTGGATCAAAAATTCAGTGTTGGGATAATGCCACCAGAGGATTAGATGCTGCAACTGCTTTGGAATTTGTTAGAGCTCTCAAGACATCTGCTGTGGTTTTAGATACAACACAGTTAATTGCTATTTATCAATGTTCTCAAGATACGTATAACCTATTTGATAATGTTATTGTTCTCTATGAGGGATATCAAATTTATTTTGGGCCTGGTACAAAGGCTAAATCATATTTTGAAAATATGGGATACGAGTGTCCTTCCAGACAGACAACAGCTGATTTTTTAACTTCAATCACTTCACCTTCAGAAAGAACTGTAAGAAAGGAATGTTTTGCACCTGTTCCCAAAACGCCAAAGGAATTTTCAGACTATTGGAAAAATTCAAAGGAACACCAAGAACTAACATCAGAAATTGACAAATATTTAGAAAAGTGTGAAAATAAGGAAAACTGCCAAGAATTCTGTGCTTCCAGAGTCGCTCAAAAATCTAAACGTTCCAGGAAATCATCATCGCATACCTTATCCTTTGATATGCAGATTAAAGAAGTTTGCCGTCGAGAATATTGGAGGATCATGAGTGATCCCACAGTGACAATACTAATTGTGGGAGTTAATATTATTATGGGTCTTTTACTTTCTTCATTATTCTTCAATCTTCACCCTGATACCAACTCATTTTACTACAGAGCATCATCTATGTTTTTTGCTATTTTAGTTAATGCATTTGGTTCGATTTTGGAATTGATTACTATGTTTGAAGCAAAGCTTATTGTTGAAAAGCATAAAAAATATGCATTATATAGACCTGCTGCTGACGCAATAGCTTCTCTTATCGTATCTCTCCCTGCTAAGCTAGTTACATCAATTGGATTTAATGTTATTTATTATTTTATGCTTAACTATCGTCGTGAACCAGGTCGTTTCTTCTTCTATTGGTTATGTTCATTACTGTCTCAGTTTTCTTGTTCCCATATTTTTCGTGTTGTAGGATGCTTTTTCAGTACTCTCTCGGAATCAATGACCCCAACTGCTATCATTCTCATGGGTCTTGTGATGTATACAGGTTTTGTCATACCTACACCAACAATGCCAGGATGGTCACGTTGGATTAATTATATTGATCCTATTGCTTATACATTTGAATCACTGCTTACAAATGAATTTGATGGTCGAAGATTTGAATGTTCATCTTATATTCCAAATTATAAGGATGTTCCTTTAGATTACAGATCATGTAATGCGATAAGTGCAATTCCAGGATACGATTACATCAATGGTACTGATTATATTTTCGTGGCTTATGGTTATAGTAATGCCAATAGATGGAGAAATATTGGGATTGCGTTTGCCTTCACTTTCTTTTTCTTAGCTGTTTACTTAAGTATCGTCGAATTTAGTAAAGAAGCAGCAGGAAAGGGAGAGGTGATTATTTTCCAGCGTTCAACTTTAAGAAAATTGAAAAAGGAAATGAAACTCATGAATTATGCAGCTCAAAAAGATATAGAGAATGGATTGAACAACGAAAAACCTGCTGGGATATTAATCGATTCAGAGAATAACAAAGAAGATAATTATAATATGGATGGATTGGAAGGTGGAAACGAAATATTTCACTGGAGAAACGTTTGCTATGACATTCAAATCAAGAAGGAAACCAGGAGAATTTTGGATCATGTTGATGGGTGGGTGAAACCTGGAACATTAACTGCATTAATGGGTGCTTCAGGTGCTGGTAAAACAACTCTCCTAGACGTTTTAGCCAATCGTGTTACAATGGGTGTCGTTTATGGTTCTATACTTGTCAATGGTCGTCTTAGAAGTACTTCGTTCCAAAGATCCACTGGTTATGCACAGCAGCAAGATATACATTTACAAACTTCCACGGTTCGTGAAGCGTTAAAATTTAGTGCTTATTTGAGACGAGATGAAAATATTTCTAAGGAAGAGAAAGATGAATATGTGGAAAAAGTTATCAATACCCTTGAGATGAATTCGTATGCGGATGCTATTGTTGGTATTTCAGGTGAAGGTTTAAACGTTGAACAAAGAAAGAGATTAACTATTGGTGTCGAGTTAGTTGCTAAACCACAACTGCTTTTATTTTTGGATGAGCCTACTTCAGGTCTTGACTCACAAACTTCCTGGTCAGTTTGTCAACTTATGAGAAAATTGGCCAATAACGGCCAAGCAATTCTCTGTACTATTCATCAGCCTTCTGCCAGACTGCTACAAGAATTTGATAGAATGTTATTACTACAGAGAGACGGTCAGACAGTATATTTCGGAGATTTAGGTAGAAATTGCCAACATATGATAGACTATTTTGAAAGATACGGTGCATCGCCTTGTCCAGCTGAAGCTAATCCAGCTGAGTGGATGTTGGACGTTATTGGGGCAGCTCCTGGATCACATGCAGAAAAGGACTATCACAAAGTTTGGTTAGAGTCTCCAGAGAGACAAATAGTTTTACAAACTTTGAATGAAATGGAGAAAGAATTAGTGAAGTTACCTGTCAGTGAATTACCACATGCAGACAATGAATTTGCATCTAGTTATTTCACTCAATATTTAGTTGTTACAAAACGTGCTTTACAACAGTACTATAGAACACCTTCGTATATTTGGTCTAAATTATTATTGCTGGTATTGACTTCTCTTTTCAATGGTTTCACTTTCTTCAATTCTGGTACATCTCAGCAAGGATTACAAAATCAAATGCTTGCTGTTTTTATGTTTACAGTTAATTGTAACAGTTTGCAATCACAATATCTTCCAAATTATATGTATCAAAGAGATATTTATGAAGTTAGAGAAAGACCATCTAAGACATTCCATTGGAGTGCATTTATTTTGGCTCAAATAACTGCTGAAATTCCTTGGAATATTTTTGCCGGTACTCTTGGATTTTTCTGTTGGTATTATCCGGTTGGTTTATACAAGAATGCCATTGCCAGTGACACAGTTGCTCTTCGTGGTGCATATACTTGGTTAAGTATCATTGGTTTAACCATCTATGGCTGTACTTTAGGTCAATTGTGTATTGCTGGTGCTGATACTATGGATAATGCTGCTAATATGGCATCTATGTTTTTTTCATTTTCATTGAATTTTTGTGGTGTGTTAAAATATCCAACAGGATTCTGGCAATTTATGTATCGTTGCTCACCATTTACTTATTGGATTGGTGGTATATTATCTGCTGCTTTAAAAGATACAAATGTTGTCTGTTCTTCTAGTGAATTTGTGGATGTTGTTTCACCTTCTGGAGTTACATGTGGAGAGTATATGGAGGAATATATTAGTGATACTGGTGGTTATTTACTTAATTCAGATGCTGTTAATCATTGTAAGTTTTGCCCAATCTCTGACACGAACAAGTTCTTATTAGGTTTTCATATAAACCCAGACCATATGTGGATTAATTGGGTTATATTTATTTGTTTTATATTCATTAATATGATTGGTACTGTTCTTTTTTATTGGTTGGGTAGAGTTCCAAAAGGTGATAAGAAAGTCTTAGAAATAACCGATCAGGATTCAACATCTATAATTAGTGAAACTGTTTCTAATGGGGAATCATTAAATGTTTCACAAGATATGAAATTAAGTAAAAGAACTAGTTTTTTCGATATTTTAAAATCTAAAAAATAATAATTTATGTATTATATAATATTAATATATATTTTATAATTCATTTTGTTGATAATTTTTGTTTTCTTCCTTTTAGATTTATATATTATACAAACTTTAAATACATTAAACCCCACAACTTAAATCACAATAAAATTCATGTAATAATAAGGAGTGAACGGTTTTTTTACAAACAACCTGCTAATTGATATTGTTTACAAAAATGAGCAAATTAACAGTAAAAGTAATAGAAAGCAGGCAAAAAAAAAAAGCACAACCGTAATAATAATTTCAATCTTCCATCAACCAATCTTGTCAGTTATAAAGCATTAAAATTATCGTACGGCTTGAGAGTATCTGGCTTTGATTTAAACCGTACAAATGATAGAGCAGAGAAAATGCGATTCAGCATTTATGAAATTTGATATATATGGTTATTTTCAAAAATTGACTCGCTTTTACTATTCCACAATAACAGCGATTAATGAAATGAGAAGATTAGTTGCACTTATAATTTGCTCATTTTCCCGATTTGGTGTGTTGTACAGCACGATGTATTGTTAAATTGCATATTTCCATGCAGGGTGTATATGGTTACAAAAAGGTATTTCAAACTACATTTTATCAAATGTTTTTGAATAACATAACAGCCAAACAGTTTATTATGGAGTTTGAAGTGTTGCTAATTTAATAAATCTTCAATTTTTCTTTCTTTGATCCTTTTAATCATTCCTTTTTTTTATTACGTATATATAAAGGTTTATTAGCATGGGATTAGAGGAAGTATATTATGTTGAATCATCAGATAATCATATTTTCAAAACAGCTATATAACTAACTATATAACTATATCAAAATGGAAGGTATGGATATGGGAACTTCAAGTTCCATGGATATGGGATCTATGGCTGCGATGACCATAGCCTCAATGACCGGTATGGACATGGGATCTATGACCTCCACAGCTGCTGCTGTAACCAGTGCAATGTCAGGTATGTCAGAGATGGCAATGGGTACAATGACCAGTATGTCAGGTATGACAGCTAGTACAAGTATGGGTATGATGGATATGGGCGGATCAGCAAGCGCAACAAGTAGTGCTGCGGCTATGGAAATGTCATGTAAGATGTCTATGCTTTGGAATTGGTATACAATTGATACATGTATTATATCTAAGACATGGAAGAATAGTACTAGAGGTCGTTTTGCAGGAACATGTATTGGTGTTTTCTTTATGGTTGTTGCAACCCAATGGTTACGTCGTCTTAATATTGAATGGAATAATAAATTAATTGAGAGAAGAGCCATTGAGAAGAGAAACTATTTAAAGACATTAGGTATTGAGGATTCGGACTTAAACACCAAAGATATTTTAACTGATGAAGAGAAAGAGAAAATTATAAATGAAGGATATATTGCTACTGCTTTAATTCCAATCTTGGAAGCATTAAAGCACAAATGGTTACTCAAATGGACTGACAAAAAGACTACAAACGTTTACAGGAATTTCATAGACCATGTTATAGAAGCTGGTTTATTCACAATTCAATGGACATTAACACATCTTATTATGCTTTTGTATATGTATTTCAATGGTTATATCATCATTTCTACATTTTTAGGTGCATTATTTGGTAAAATCCTCTTTGGATATGAGCCATTATGTACTTGTAAATGTTCAACTGCAGATGATGATGGTAACTTTTGTGAGGGAGTAGAAGACACTAGAAAGTGCTGTTCTTGATCAAATACAACTACTAATAATTGCTATAATATTTATATTTATATTTATTTTATCTTTTATCTTTTTAAATTTAAATTTCACGACACGATTATTTACTTTTTTTATTCAATTCTTTTTATTTCTGCTAGCAATTTTAATTTCATTCTTTATTTTTCATCTTATTTTTATTTTTCCTCTAGATATTTTACTTTTTCAGGGGTCATTTTGTTCATTTATTTTTATATATATATATATAATTTAATTAATTCTAATACGGTTTAAACTTTGTTTTTTTCAAATATCCATTACATCATATTGTACTATACAAAGCTCAATTATACTTAATTATACTTGCATCTGATTTGGGAGACTAATGACCAAAAGTCTCTTTCTCTGGCGTATATTTGATCTATAATTATAATAAGTATAGCTAGCATTTAAAAGGAAAAGGCCGTGATACGTGATGGGAATCTAGTGGCGCAGCAGATAATAATTAGTGGCTGTTCAGCTGCGATCCCAAGCCCACATCATCAGCCACCTGGGTTCAGAGAGAATACTCCTCCAGCCCAGCGTCAACTTTGCTGCGGGACTACGCCACGCCAGTTTTATTTCACTGCCTCGCCTTCTACTGTTACACCCCGCCCATACAAAACTTCAGCCAAGCGAGGTTGAGGATTCATAAACTCGAACAGAATTTCTTCCCATAAAAAACAGAGATGAATCAAAAGAAAGACTGGAGCTTATTGGTGAGGATCTGACTCTTGAAATTGCTATCTGACGAGAAACTAATCTGCGTGAAACAGGTAATTGCCAACGTAAGTCCATATTAGACTCAAACAAACAGTTGTAGAGCGAGAGCATTCGGTTGTAACTGTTACCGAATTACCGATGCAGCGGAAGAACAATTGCTATTTTTAACTTTTCAGCTCTTTCTGTTCATGACGTATCGGTCTGTATCTCTTTATCGCATTATATCTTTATCTTTATCTGAGTCCGTGTCTCTCTATCTGTGGCAGGCTCACTGAATACTCGCGGTTCCAGGCCAGGGTAGGATTGTTAGCGAGTCGTCGATGCGGAGCAGACGCATGGAGCACGCGGTGCACAAGGGCTGCAGTTGGCAGCCAGCTGTCAGCCAGCAAGTGAGACAGCCAGCCACTAGAGACACGGGGAGAGAGCAAGCAAGAGGCTGCGATCTCTTTGTTGGCAGCCGCAGAAAACGCTTAACTAAGGCTGTCCAAATGCAGTATCGAGATTCACAGATGGATGGACTGATTAGGCCCACTGCAGCCAAGTTACCCTTTTGGATTCATTCCTCTTCAGTGAAGTGATCCGAGTATTCAAATATTTAAATGGGGAAACCACTGACAGAGTCTGAGTCGGGGAGAGTGGTTGTGGTTTTAAGCTTTTGGTGCTTTACATTATCGATCCATTTTCAATTTACTACGCCATTTCCTTTTGTGTCCTCTTGATTCCATTCTTTAATCTTATTCTTAATATTAATCTAAAATTTTTAAACTTTGAGTCATTCGTATTGATAAATCAAACAATCATTGAAGGTAACCATCCTCTTATCTGTCTTCATTGTTCACTTTCCATTTCCTATCTTTATTATTTGAACTTGATTGCATTTTTGACCCATATATATATATATATATATATTTATATATACCTGATACTTTCCTTATCTCATAAACTTGAAATTTCTCCACATTATTTCAGATAATTTTAAAATCAAATCAATTTTATTATTTAGATGTCTTCATCACGATCTCCTTTAAAGAGAAGACCACCACACCCTATAGATTTATCACAGTTTGAACCACCTTCTCCGAATAGAATATTACCACCGATATATTCAGGATCAAAGGAAAAAGCGCCTTTACCACCTTTACCACACTCGGCAGTCTCTTTTAATACATCAAATAAACAATCTAAAGCTAATTCCAATTCCAATTCTAACAATGGGGCCTTAGATCTTGAGCACAATTCCGTTCCACAGGTTCGGGATTACCAATTATCAAACAGCCCTACTTATTCACAACCGGGTTATCGTTCTTTATTTCAAGACACACAACAAGAAGTAGGAACTCAAACAGCTCAAAATTCTCAATGTTTGAAATATTCACCAACTACTGAAATCTCATCAGTTTTAAATCGTCAAAGTCTAAGTTCATCAAGTAGCGTAGGTCTACCACTGATGAACCATACCGAAAGAACTAGATCACCATACTCTTCATCTATTCAAATGCCATCAATTCCTTCAGAATATCAAAAACAATCACATTATAGACAACCAGAACAATCAACTCAACCATTATCTATTATTACAAATACATCTGCACCACTACCATCACCACCACCATTGCCCATGAAGCCTTCATATATACCAGACTCTTCTTCACACATCAGAAATAGCAGTGTGGGTAGCTCAATCAGTATGTCCCATAATATTAGACCACATCAACATATGAGAAATATAAGTGTCTCATCAGCTTTTTCAAATAACTCGTTTGGTTCAACAGCAGCAAGTATTCCACAATCACCAGCAACTTTCAAATCTGCTTCAGCTTACTCTTTTTCTTTAAAATCCCCAATTGATGGTACTTTCATGAATGATTTTTATCCATCTGATACAGGTACTATTGATAATGAATATACAGATAGTCTAGACATCAGCGACAATGGACAAATTCACGTTGATGGAAATTCAGATGAAATAGATGACTCTGTTGATCCTATTACACTTAATAATGAAGAATCAGAATGGGAAAGGATTCAAAGATTACAAAGAATCAAAAGTGTTAATCACAAGATGCCTAATATACCAAATTCTGCTAGTCCAAATTCTATTAGTCCAACGTCTGTTACTTCTAACACAGTTACTCCTGCTGTTTCAAATAGTACAGCTCCAACATCAGGTATTTCAAGCACAAATGAAGATTTATCATCCGAAAATAGCTCAATATTAAACAGTAGAAACTCTATGAACTCATTCCCTTCTTTTGAAATACCTGAATTTGAAAATCCACATGATTCTAATCTTGTAAGAGATATTAATGAATTGCCTAGAAATATTCAACAAATTATGGAGTCAAAACTTTCATTGCATAAAGAACACAATATGGATGCTTACATTAGTGATCAATTATACACATTTTGGGAACTAACATCTGATGAAGTTACTGCATTAAATGAATTTGATCCAGAATTAATGAAAATTCAAGGTTTAATATATGAAATTTTTAAAAATTTTGAAAAAATTAGAATAAATTTAAGAAGATTAGTTGAACATTATGGAGTTGAAATTAAAAAAATCTTTCCAAAAATTCCCCTTGAAATTCAAGTCGAAATTAAAAAAGTCTTTGAAATAGTTAAAATTTATTATAATTACGTTGATAAATTGGTTAGAATTCAATTAAAGCCTGCTTTTGATTTCCATATTTTTGTTAAAGAAACTGAAGTTTTATCGATATTGAAATTATGGTTAAATAATCTAGGAAGAATATATTCTAAAGTAAGTAATAATTTTATTAGATTAGCAAATATTCTTAATCATGAAGAAATTAAACTCTGGTTAGATAAAGCTGAAACAACTGATCCATTTGCTAAAAATTCAAGAGGTTTACCTTGGGCATCACAATTATTTAATCTTTATTTTTTAAAAGGTTATACAAGTTTGGCAATGCCATTTGAAGATTTAATTAAAATATATCAGAAAAAGGATAACTTAGAAATGATTAAAGTTTGTCTTGATGCCTATGACGAACTTGTGAAAATTAATTCAATTGCAGATTATACTCAATCATTAGATATAAAGATAAAATTAAATGGTAAAATTTATTCTTCTGATCATACATGGTTAGCGATGCTTGATATCTTCAATAAACATAGAGAATATAAATTTGATTCAGATATTGAAGTTTATAATAATATAGAAAAAGTATGGAATTTGAATCATATAGTTCTATTTGATAATTATTTACTGATATTAAAAATCAAGAAAAATGAGTCTTATAAATTGAAACATGATCCAATTCCAATTCAATACTTAGAATGGGATTTTAAAAGAAGTAATTCAATTCAAGATCCATCCACTTTAATTATATACAATTCAGCTAATTCAACTTCATTTAGATGTAGATCAAATATAATAGGTCCTTTGATTGAGTTATTACCAAAGACGAAATTAGACTTCTACAAGAAAAAAATGAATAATTCTATTACACTTTCAAATTATGAATTGAGATTAATCAATGGAGCGACATTCTCTACAGCTATTCCGGCAAATAATTTCCAAGCTTTTGATCTAGGTGACATGGATCCAATCAATAAATTTACAAATGAAAATATTCCACAAATTTTATGCACTTCAGGCAGACACGTTAATACAGAAGTCCTTTGTGTTGATTATTTTAAAAGTACTGATTCAATCTTTTTCTTAGTTGGTACTACTAGTGGTATATTCACTGGTAATCCTGATAATCCAAGTTCGTGGAAATGTGTATGCTCTCATTTGAAAAACATCAGACAAATTTCTGTTGTAAAAAATAGTTTTATCGTAATTTTAAATGATGATAGATTATATTCTTCTACAGTGAAAAACGTTCTAGACCAGTATTCGAAAAATTCATCTTCATTAAGTACTTCTATGATAGACAAACGCGTTCAATTGTTCAAAGTTGGACTACAAAATGTAAAACAAACAAAGAGCTCTTCTTCTTCTTCGGTCTCAAAGAAAAGTTATATTGAATGTTTGGCATATTGTAAAGATAAAAAGATTTTATCAACAGTATTAGATTCAAAAAATAATTTCAAAATAAATCTTATCTCAATGAAAGCTCAATTCCCAGTATTGACATTTGATTTTGTTAAACCTTCAGTCTTTGTATTCAGCAATTTTAACGAAAATCGTCCAATATTTTACACCTCCAGTTTTGATACGATGACAGTAACAGAGCTACCTAATTTAGACACTCATGAACAAAAAACTACAGATTTTAAGCTTCGTATAAGATCACAAACACCAATTGCATCCTTTATGACCAACTCAAAAGATAAAGATATAATCTTAGTGTACTCAAAATTTTTCCTTTTTGTTAAATCTGATCCAAAAACAGCAACTTTCACACAATCAAGACAAGAAATCATTAACTTTGGGTTCACTTGTAAATCGGCAACATTTGACGCCGATAGAAGTACCATTGTATTATGTGGTGAAAGTAATATAGAAGTCTGGCATATTCCTTACTCGCCAAAGAGCAGCTCAGAGTTAACATTATGTTTTACTGGTTATAAACCACGTCTCTTAAATTCTCATCCTGGTAAATTCATTATTGGATTATCAAGAATTATTAATAATAAACCAAAAGAATTAATTTTTCAATTAAAACTACCGAAACCTATGTGGAAATCTTGAACATAGTTGTCATTTTGCATTTTTCACATACTATTAGAAAGTATTTTAATTTTTTCTCCCCTATCTTTTCCTCTTTTTATCATATTCATTTCTCATATCCCTTAATAACTAATTGTTACGTACATTACATCATTTTACTATATACCCCTTTCCATCTTTCAAAATCTTTGATTTTTTCCCTAATTATTTATCTCCATCTTCAATCATTTACTTTTTTGTGCATTTATTATAGTCCACACTTAATTTCATCAAATATATATCGTTCTTATAATACATTAGTTGTCGTAATTTACAAAACTCAGTAAAAATATTTCCCTAATTAAGAAGTGTAAATTTTTATCTTGATTAAGTAATTTTACATTTATTTTCAATACACTTATATATTTCCATAAAACATATATCGCAGTAGAAGAAATTGGATATAACCGATACTGCAATTTCAATATCAGTAGTAGAAAACAGAATTTATTGTTGTAAGCTAAGAATCGTTAAGATAAGACATTGAAGTTTGGTGCACAGGTGTTTTCAACAATTCTCTCTATGTTTATGTTTATCTAAATTATCTTATTCAATGTGCGTCACAGATATCCGCATATCAAAATCAGACTTGTTGTCTCTTTGTATATCAGAAATCAATCGATTCTAATTGTGCTAATTATAAAAATTATTCACATATAGGAATATACATATGTATATTAATTTTCATTTGTGTGAATAATCTTAAAATCTGAGAAAATACAATCGCAATGGCTAGACTTAAGGGCCTTGGAACAGATAAGAAGACGGGTAAATCAGAGACCAAGTCAAAATCCAACTTAGACGCGTGGTTGAAGAAATCTCCTCCACCTGAAACGTCTGGCACTGGAAAATCAGTTGAGTCTATAAAATCCGAAGAAAATATTACAAAAAGAAAGACCAGGAAAAGAACGAATGTCACAAAACCTACTACTGTCATTGAAATAGACGAAGATGAAAGTGCAGATTATGAACCACTACCTCAAGAGCCTGAAGAAAACGTTAGTGATTATGATGAAAAGGCAAATGAAGTAGATGATGACGAAGATGATGAGGCCAATGGTAAATCAGATGACGATTTTGAACTTCCTAAAACCAAGAAAAGAGGTAGACCAAGAAAGGGTACATCCACTACATCCACTACATCCACCACAACGAAAGCAAGTAGACAACCTAAGAGACTGTCTGCTAATAACTCAAAGAGGGGTAGAAAGGCTAAAGAATCAATGGATTCTAAAATTGAGAAAGCAAAGATAGAATTTAATGATAAGAAATATGAAGAAATCAGAGAAGAAATACTTTACCAGCGTCACACAATTATGGGCTATCTTAGAAAGACTGGGTTGACAAGAAAGACTGTATCACAGGAGTATAGATTGCTACACAGTCACAATTTAACTCAAAGTTATGCTCGAAAACGTATGATAGTTGATAGTAATTTTCTTCACTCTTTATTTCATTTTAATAATAAAGCTATAGCAGAATTATCATTGAATGAATTCCCTGAATTAGTCGAAATACCCAAAGCTTCATTTAAAAAGATAACACCTGATGTTTTTAAATCAAGCCTAGAGTTAACTCATGATGTGAAATTTTTAATTGACAATGGAGATGCCGAAGGTCAGATATTATCACCTCCAATTTTGGAAAGTGATGGCATAAAGACATTACCTAATGCAGATGATTTATATAGACATGGATCGGTAATAAATTCAGGTGGTCTTCCAGTGACAGCTGCTTGGTTAAGCAATTCTACTGATGATTATGAGTATTTATTTGTATCTGTCACAAAGCATCAAGATTCTGCAAGTGTCCCAGAACTTTCTTTTTCTGCAGGAGGTAAAACCAACAGCGCCCTAATATTGTATAGAGTACACAGAGAGAGCTGTAAAGTTGAAATACTTAAGAAGTATTTATTCGGTAATGGTATAATAACACAGATAAAGTTTTGTCCTGAGGTATCAAATAAGGAACCAAATACATCCATTATGGCATTCAGATCAACCGACAATAATCTATATATTTTCAAGTTGGAAATGGATGACAAAGTTGAAACCTTAAGTGTTGAAGATGCGTCTATAGTGATCTCGATACCAAATTTTAGAATTGTATCATTTGAGTGGATATCCGAAAGAGAGATTGTTCTTGGTCTTTCACGAGGTTTCATTGCTTTGGTTGATATAGAGTCTCCTAATGAGTTGGTTTATATTCATCAAGTGGCCTTAAACGATGTCGTTGGAATTTCATCTAATGCTACAGATAATTATTTTGAGAATCAAAAGGTTTATAGACCTGCTGAAAATATATTAATTTCCACCACAAATAGTAGAACATATTTAGTTGATTTAAGGAACCTGAGCTCTCCACCTGTTGAAAGTCAAATAATTAGATTTCCAACTACAAACATATCATATAGCGCAATTATGAATACATATGCAGTTTTCGAGAATTCTAAAAATTTTTGTTTAGTTGGTAAGAGGGATCCGTCAGATTCGTTCATTATGGCTGTAACAGAAACAGATATTATAACGGCTGGTGCTTTATCCACACTTACCCCTTTTGCAATCTTTGGATTTTCATCTGGTGAATTACATCTTTTAAATCTCTCAATTAGAGAAATCGCCAATCCAAAAGTTAGGGCAGAGCAAGCTCCTGCTGTTCGTTTATTAAAAATGGAGTATTCACATTCTTTAGATGCTTATCGTTTGGATTCAACTTATAATGTTGAGCGTCACCAAAGGGAGAGAAATTCCAATTTTCTTCCTACTCCATTGGGTTGTAACTACACACATGTACAATTCAACAATAGCCAACGTGAACCATCTATGTATTCAGCCTGCTTGGCAAATGGATTGATTGTCATTGAAAAACTGGCTAGCACTTCATTGAGCTAAATTATTTATACTTGTTTGTTTACTTTTGATGTTGGTGGTTCAACTTTGTATTATACACATTTGTTTTATTTATTTGTTTATTCACTGATTCGATTTTTTTTTTTTCAAATCAATTTTTGAATTTTTTATTTGTTTACTTTTTCATTTCATATCGATTATTGTCCGTTTATGTACTCCTTTTTTCTGTATCACTATATGTATTTTAAAATTAAAAGCGTTATCATAGTCAATCTATAAATCTTCCTTGTATTAATAAAAACTAAAGTATATAAGTGAAAATGATCATAACAAATAGATATATATATATATATATAAATACTTAATATACTGGAAATTTATCATCAATATAGTGACTCCAGCTATTTAAACCACCAGTAACATCTTTGACGTTGTCAAGTTTAAGTTCATTTTTCAGGTAATTAACAGCCAGTTGAGAATCATTACCGTATCTACAAATCACATAGTAATTGGTTTTATCGTTAATTTCTGTAATTGGTTTAGATTTTTCTTTTACTTCTTCCAGTGACTTAATCTTTGTTAATTTTGACAATGGAATATTTATTGAATTTGGTAAAGAGATAATATCAAATTGTTCTTTAGTTCTAACATCAATAATAAGTTGATTCCCCAAACTATTATTACTATTGTTGTTTGTAATACGATCATTTAATTTCGTAACATCAATTCTTTCCTCTTGAGATAAAATATTATAATTAACTTTACCACAGAAAACAGAGTAGTTCAATTCACCGCTTTCAATAAACTCTTTAGTTATACTTCTTGTTTCTTTATTACAAATACAACATTTTGGACTTCTTCCTCTCATTTTAAATGTCCTTATACCTTGTTGTGGGCCATAGGCACTATAGAGAGATAAGAATGGTTTAAAATTTTCTAATGTGTAAAAATTTGTCAGTACTTTAATAGCTTCAGTTGCCATCATGACACCCATTAAACCAATAACTGAGCCAATGACACCACCATCAGAGCAAGATGTTACTGAATTTGGAGGAGGAGGAGTAGGATAAAAACATCTATAACATGGACCTTCATTTTCAAAATTTAGGATTGAAAGTTGACATTCTGTCTTTAAACCTGAACCTGAAACTATTGTTTTACCTAATAATACTGCAGCATCATTTATTAAGTACCTTGTAGCTGGTGTATCTGTACAATCTAATACCAGATCATAATTTTCCATAATTTTGAAAATATTATCATTAGCTATAGCAACTGGGTATGTTATTATTTCAACGTTTGGATTAAGTTTATTTAATTTCATTTTAGCAGATTCACATTTGAGCATTCCAACAGTTTCAGTAGAGTGTAATACTTGTCTATGTAAATTTGAGATATCTACTCTATCGTGATCAACTATACCTATAGTACCAATACCACAACCTACCAAGTACATTAAAGAAGGACAACCTAAACCACCTGCACCTATGACTAAAACTTTTGAATTTTTTAATTTCATTTGACCTGATATTCCTAATTCCGGTACTGTCATTTGACGGCCATATCTTCTATATTCTTCTAATGTAAGTGGATATTTTGAATTTTCATTTTTATCATTTTCATTTATTGTATCATTTTCTTTAGCGATGTCCTTTGAAATAGTTGATTTCAAATACTCATTCTCTGATTTCAAATCTTCTATTAATTTCAGTAATTCAGATTCTCTGTCTTTACTCATGATTATAATATTTATACGGTTGTTTTTATATATATTTAATTCTGACTATTTTCTTGAAACACGGCTGAAAGAAATTACAAATAACAAAAAAATATTTTTATACTTTACAGAATTATATTTTCTTACCGATCACATATACATGTAAGAAAAAATTTAGCCAGTGGTTTTGAGACTGGTGATTTACTCGGGTGAAAAGTTCATTCGATAGGCTGGAAGATAAATATTTTCTCGGCAGAAGAAAGCCAAGTGGGCCGGGTGGCACTCAGACTACTTGAGTTTGGATATACAAATATATATATATAATTAAACATAAATATTTTATTGTATTATACAATACAAAGAAAACAAAAATTAACTAAATTAACTAAATAAATTGATGAATGGGTAAAATGAGGATATGTATGTAGAAATGATCATTTTATTCAAAGAAGAATTTCTGAAATACTCAATGTGTGATAAAGCGATCATAAAAACGGTAAGTGGGGATGGAAGTGGGTATAAATTGTGAGGTGAAAAACACTAAACAACTTTTTGTTTAACAAAGAAGTTCTTTAAGTAAGATAATTGCCAAACACAAGTACCAGCTAATACGAGTAATTGAATAATAGTCCATCTAACGACTCTGTTGTTGACATTTTCAGAAGAATCTCTAAAGATAGCTTCTCTCTTTCTAAATAAAGATTGTTCTCTTTTAATACTTTCTAATTTGTTGATGAGGTTATTAGCTCTTGAAGTTAATGAACTGACATCACCTTGTCTCTTTGAGTCAACTAAAGGTTTAGCGTCACCGATAGCTAAATCAAAGAAGATTCTGTGCTTAGCTCTTTTAGACCAGTCTGTGTGTCTTGGAGTAAGACAAAATTTATGTTCACCTGAATCTAATGAAGTGAATGTGAATTGACCAACTGGTTGATTCTTTTGGTTAACGACTCTGTGATTATTATCAAAAGTTTCATCGACTGTAATTTCAAGTTTTAAATTATTTGATTCAACGTATTCATTAGTATCTGGGTTTAATTCAAAAACTTCATATTTACCAACAGCCATGGTATCTTTCGGAAGTTCTTCGTAAAAACATCTTGCTTCATCAGTGTCTACATAAAAATGTAAACCACTGACTATAGAAGTAAAGAAAACAGCTAAAGTTAAAATAACTTTCATCATTTCGTCTTTAATATATATATCTCTGGGTATTTTCTATGTGAATTAGACGTCCATTACAACATATATAAATACATACATACACTTTTAAAGTAGCAAGGTGCTAATAATACGAACAACGATTAATTAGGAAATTTTGGAAAAAGTTTCAGATAGTTAGATCATCTGTAACGATAGCGATTGAATCAGAAGACCACTAGATCATGATTGAGCAAGTCAGGTAGTTGGAGTACGAAAACCACAACCAAGGCGAGAAGAGAATCAATCACCAACGATCCAAGAAAGAGCATAACAACACCTCATAACAAACAATGGTAGAAAAACTCTAAAACTCCTCACTCAGATGTGCTCTGTTGTCCCACAAGAGTCTGAGATCGCCGCGTGCCTTGTGTGACCAGACGGCGTGTCAGCAGGTGAGAAGACGAGAAAGAGAGCCGGCCAGTCTCTGCGCCAGTCCAGAAAACCCACAGCCCGCCGGCCGCATGCCTCTGGATCAAAAGCCAAAACAGACACCAAACACGCGCTTACGTCAGCCAAAAGCAAGAAAACGCGGTTTTGTTTTCTTCTCAAAAAGAATTGACTGAAACGTTCGATATGGCCAAGGCTCGCACAGGCAAGCACATCAGCCGTCTTTCCAAAATCTTTCCGGCTGCTCCCCCAAAAAGCTCGCCGGCCGTTGATCCCTCGGGAAGCTGTCCCGTGGCTGCTACTACTGTGGCTTGTCATCCGCCAAAATTCCACCGCCTGCTCACCTGCCTACCAGCACGGCGCATGATTTGGAAAACAACACGCGTGAATTCAATCTCAATACGTAATACTAGTTATACATACAAATTTAATTTCTTTCTATAAATAAAAAGAAGTTTTAAATATAAAACAAAACAAAACAAAACTAGACTGAAAAAATAGTACAAATATCTCAATGATTACGTAATACACTTGTGTAGCTTAGACACCTGTGCATTTACGATAGATTTAACTTTTAGAATGATCATTGAATCAACATTAAGCTGCAAATAAAGTATACTAGTTTATTATTAATATTAATGATGTCTATTTTATTATAATTACAATTAAAAACGTTTATAAACAGATAAATATAAATATATATATATGTATCTACAAATGAGTATACAAGAAAATGAATAAATTAGCAGAAAATGAACAAAAACACGGGGAAAAATAAAAAAAAATTTTAATTAATCATTTCCATAAAACTCAATTTCTTCTCTTTTTTTGTTTATTCTTGATTTTATCAGCTAAATTTTTGATACCAGAATTCTTTTCACTGGATTCAACATCAGATGATGATCTCTTTTTATTGTTATTTTTATCTTTCTTTCCATTTTTCTTCTTATCTTTACTTTTCAATAAGTTATCCATAACTGTAGTTTTCTTGAATTCAGTATTGGTTGGATCAATAGTAAATCTGTGATCTTCAAAAATTTCATTAAAACGATCATCTCCTTCATCAATCTTGATATCTGTATCGATTTTAATCTCTTGATCTTTACCTGATTTCTTATTCTTATTCTTCTTTTGTTTTTGTAATTGTTTCTCTGCTTTCATAATATCTTTCAAATTATAATGAGCATCTTCTTTATCATTTTCATCTGCCATTAATAATTCTAAGTTGGCTCTTTCTTTTAATTCTTGTTCAGTTTCTTTCTTAGATTTATTCTTATTATTTTGATTCTTTTTCTTATTTTCTACTTTCTCTTGTTTCTTAGTATCTTCTTGATCTTTTCTCATTTGCTTTAATTTCTCTTTTCTCTTTTTACGTCTATCCTTTTCTCTTCTTTGATATTTACTTAATGTACTTTCATCTTCATCATCTTCTTCATTATCTTGTTTCTTAACTTTTTCAGCTAATCCTGGTGTAAATGTAATCTCCATATCAATTTCACCTTCAGATTCTTCTTCTTTTGGTGCACCATTACCACTATCTTTACCAAATGAAAGACCACTAGAAAGAGCTTTATATTTATTCTTCATCTCTTCTTCATCATCACTACCTTCTGAATCAGAAGCTAAATATGCTTTGAAATCCATATCTTCAATTTCTTTTTGTGAAAATGATTTATTTGTTAAATGTACTCTATCAGCAGGAGTTTCATCCCATGTAAATTTAACTTTAGAATGTTGTAATGCATCTGTAGTAAAATCATTTGGTTTATAATTAACTGGAATCTTATTACAGAAATCTCTTGGTGAATCCTCAAATTCCATATCTTCTGGAACATATCTTAAATCAAATATATTCGATGTTGACTCATATTCTGTTCCATCACAACTGTCATATATATTTTTTGCTGTTTCCATAGAGTCACATCTTACAACAGCATAGAAATATCTTAATCTCTGTAATTGATATTTTCTTAAACTTTTAGAACTGTAATCAATACCTTCACCTTCTTCATAAAGTTCCTTAGCAGCTTCTGCTATATTTGTAATTTCTTCTTCTTCTCCATCTTCTTCTTCTTCATCATCTTCTTCTTCATCTTGATCTTTAGAACCATCTTTATCTTGGAAAAATTCTCGAAGAGGTCCTTCAATTTCTTCTCTTTGCATTCTTTCCTTACCATACTCAGATGGATAAATTGAAATATTGATAATTTTACCATCTGTTGGAACAAATGATTGGAAAGTTGCCATTAAATCAACAGCTTTAATATGATCCCAATCCATATTGACTACTGCAAATATACTAGTTGGTTCACCTTCTGGAGCTTGAGCTTCTTCAATTTCAAAATCATCTTCTTCTTCACTTTGTATTTCCTCTTCTGAATCATCATCTGAACTGTCATCGCTATCTGAATCTTCATTTTCATCAGTGATACCTCTGGCTTTGTTATACATCTTTAAAGCATCGCCTGTTAATTCTTCTTCTTCTTCATCGTCTTCATCGTCATCTTCCTCATCCTCGTCAGCACCATCTTCTTTCTTTTCGTCTACATCTTCTGCTTCTTCTTCTTCTTCTTCTTCTTCTTTACTATCTTCATCATCATCATCATCATCCTTTTTGTCTTCGACTTCTTCATCTTCTTTTTCATAATATTTATCAAAGTCCGATTTATCTGATTCTAAATTTTTAATCTTTCTACCAAATCTATCAACTTTAGCAGTAGATTTTTTAATACTTAATTCTTCTTTTGAAAATCTATCATCAATCTTAACCTTTAAATCTTTTCTCTTTGGTGCTTTGAATCTTGGATCACTGTAAACTTTGGCAAAACGTGGATCACTTACAACTTCATAATACCCACTTTTACCTTTAGTCTTCTTATCTTCACCCTTAGCCATTTTTGCTTTGTAAAATTTACTAAATTAAACTATCAATTAACAAAAGAAGTATGGGAAATAACTATATATCTTATTTAAACACCCCTTTAAAATACCTAGAAGTGTTTTTGTTTCCATTTCATTCTTCAACTGATTCACATAAGCAAGTTACATACTGATTGATTAGAATATACTTACATACGCTCTAAACCCAACCTGCAAAATTTTTTTTTTCTTTTTTTCAGCTCTCTTAATTTTTTTTTTTTCATTATTTGTACATATTTTTATGCATTAGTACATATTAATACATTATAAGCTGCAGTTTAAGAAAAAAGTATTGCATCACGTGAATATCCTGAACATACAGGGTGTGATTCCTAGTGGAGAAGTGTTCGGCCGAAATTCAGGGCTGCCACTCTTTCCCGGGCCAAGATATTTGTCGCATGCGGCAGCTGCTAGCCTTAGGCTGTTCTGCACGTGGTGAGACAGTCCAGAGAGTGGCAACTAGAGCGCTGTAGTTACCACAAGCCGAGATATATTTCCAACAATGGCCCATACAAAATACTCAAGGCTGGAGGCAATACGGCTTGCACCTATTGTGTGGGCCCTCCACTCCACACATTGCTAATTTAGAGTAGGAGGTAAGGTAACCACTATACAGCGTTACGTAACATCACATATGGGGTCTTCATTGTTATTAGATTGTTTCATTCCGTTCTGTTCTGTTCTGTTCTCTTTGCTATCGCTGCTATCAATCACTAAGAACTTCTACTTGACAAACTTGTTCCTTGTCATACTTATATATATATATATCTATGTTAAAATAATAGAATTATTCATAAGTGGTTTTTTTTTCATTTCTGCTATAAAGTCTATCATTTACAATCTGTTGAAGTCATGGGTCAGTCAACAAGTACAACGGCAAAAGAGGATACTGGTCCTGAATTAGAGTATGGTGCTAAAACTGTTCAAATCACAAGATCAAAGATAAAATCTTTATTTTTAAAAGACTGTATTCAATCTTTTAAACCAATTGAGCTTTTCACTTTGAAACAAAAATTAGGCTTAAAAGAACTCGTAGCTGAACGAGAAATTTCAAAATCACAGTTATTCGAACTTATTGAATTCCCATATCAAAAACATGATATTATTTCAGATCTCCTATTTAAACATCTACAATTTCTCTCATGCTTCCCAAATTTATCAGAATTTAAATCAACCAAGTTTTCAGATTCAATTACAGTCGCTGGTTTAATTAAAGCAATGGCTTTGTTAGATAAAGAAAAATCAGCAAAATTATTCCCAAGAAATTCGGTACAAATAACTCTTGATTTAATGTTCTTATCATTTTCACAATCACATTCATTACAATCTAATTATGAAGAAATTAAAGATGGTGAAGAAAAAGAGGATATTTCAAAAGGTGAAAAAAATAATTTAGAGTCAAATAAAACATTTATTGTTGTACAAAATGAAAAGACAAAATGGGAATACGTCCCACAAGTATTATCATATGATGGAATTGAAATAAATGAAGAAAATATACCAGCAAATGTCTTGTTATACGTATTCACATTTTCATTAGCCATAATGAATATTACAGTCGAAGATAAATCAAGTAAACCATTATCTCAATTTAAAAGTAATTTTGAACACTGGGATAATTATAAATTAAAAGCTCTTAATTTAGTAAGATCATTTGATTCATCAATAAAAGGATCAACAATCAAAGAATTTAATATATATCATGATATCTTTATTAAAATTGTTGGATTCTCAATAAATGACGGTACAATGCCATTTGTATTTGAGCCATTCAAACTATACCTACAAAACTTATTATACTTGAATACAGATACAATACCATCAAAGGAATCAATATCCACCACATCTAAAATGGAAGAATCATCATCATCATTATCAACCAGTAAAACGCCAACTACATTAAGCGAAGACAAAGAAGCAGACGCAAAAAATATCATAAAGAAACACCAATTCATTCCAACAAGATTGTTATCTTATCAAACTTTATCACAACTGGCAACTTTCTTACCTCCAGAAGTTGTATTTAGTAGATTAAGAAAATTATACGTCGGTGCAGAATCTGGATTCTCAATGAGATCAATGGAAAGTAAAGTCTTCAAATGGAATGCTCCAACAATCGTTCTTGTTTCAGGTAAAAGGGTAGGAAAGAAACCAAATAAAAGATATGATACATTTAAAGATACATTCCCACGTTTCCATCCTTCAAATACGGAGGCAAAATATACTTTTGATAACGAAAATGATGATTCTTCAAAAATCACATTTGGTATATACATTAAACAAGCTTGGAAAATTACAAATGGTCAAAATTTTGGTAATGGTAAAGGAATGATATTTCAACTTGACGCAAGACAAAACTTATTCAAAGGTTCAAAATCAGTTACTGTACCACACTACTGTTATTTCAGTACTGCTGGAGGTGGATTGGGTTTTGGTAGCGCACCTCCAAGAATTAATGCTAATGGTTCTAAGACATATTCTCCTGGTATAGTTTCACTCACAATTGACCAAAGTATGGAATTTTGTGTTTTCAGACATCTCGGTTTAGGCGGTAGTTATGAACCAGGTAGTATACACTTATCTCATTCTGATATCCCTGAATATGAAGATAGATTTGCAATTACTGATTTGGAAGTTTGGGGTTGTGGTACAGATAAAGAACTTGCAGAACAAGCTAAAAATTGGGAATGGGAACATAGAGAAGCACAAGCTCGTCAAAAGTTAAATATGATGAACTGGGAAGATGGAAAGGCTTTACTCGAGATGGCTGGTTTAGTTGGAAGATCTGGTGACAGTGGTGGAAGTGTTTAAAAATTGAATAATAAATAACTTTAATCGTGCAATACATGCTACTCTTATATATATATTTACTTTTTCCAAACGTTTGCTACCCTTTTACGTCTTTTACGTCTTTTACTTCTTTTAATTTATGTACTTTATTATAATCTAATGCAATCATTAACATGAAAAAAAAATAACAATTCTATAATTAAAAAATAATACAAATATTATACAGGAATTAAAAATTGGGAAGCTTTGAAAACTAAATCATTTTCATTATGTTTTACTACCTCTATGAGCCTTACCAACTAACTTCTTTTTAACATGTTTTTTCATCTTGTTTTTTCTTTTCTCCTTTGCAGCTTCTTTAGTTGCCTTTTTTCTTTCCTTTTTGTCATCTTTATCCTCGAATCTTTTTCCCTTAGGTTTCTTTTCGCCTTCATCATCACTAAATTCATCACTTCCATCATCTTCTTGATCTTCATCTTCGTCATTTTCTTCTTCAGCTCCTCCCTCTTTTTCATTGGCATCATCTTCATCTTCTTCATCTTCATCTTCATCATCTTCTGTTTCCTCATCATCTTCATTGTAATCATAATTATTGTTTTGTTTATTCTTTTTCCTATTCATTTTATCCAATTGTTTTAATAATCTTGGGTCAACTAAATCTGTTAGCGTATCTATTTTACCTTCACTAAATTTCTGGAAATCACGTTCTTCAAGATGATTCAATGATGAAACCAAATGTAGACTTCTGAAAACTTCATCCTCTTGATTTAATTCATCTGTATCGTCATCAGACTTTAAAGGCATGTTATTCAAATATTCTTCAAGAGCCCCTTCATTTTCAGGTTCAACTACTTCTTCACCTTTATATAGCATATGCCATGGTTCAATAATAAATTTGAAAATTAATCTTTCTGGGTAAACATTGATTTTTTTATTTCTTGAAAAGAAATCATTCACATTTTTAATATCCATTCTTAAAAAATCTAAACTCATTTGATGCTCTGGTTCAACAGATTGAGAAACATCAATAATGAAAAGCTTACCTTCATGAACAATAGAATTGTATTCACTTAAATCAGCATGCACCAACCTACATTTTTGATATAACCATCTCATATATATTAACATTTTGTGATAGTATTCAACAACTTCGTCAATATCTTTAAACTGATAATCTTTCAATTTAGGAGATGGCCATCCATCCCCTTTTGTTAAGTATTCCATAACAAGAACATGCGATTTAAGATCAACAGGTTCAGGACTTGGAATACCATTTGTATAAAGTCTTTTCAAATTTCTAAATTCCTTTTCAGCCCATAATCTAACCATTTTTCTAGGGTTATGTTGATTTTTACTACTTCTAAATCTAAATTCACCATCGACATATCTCTCTCTATCTTTAAAAACTAAAATAGATGTTTTGTAAATCTTAATGGCAAATTCCTTACCAGTCTCTTCATTGACTGCGTGGTAAACGTTGGCTTCTTTACCTGTACTAATACACCCATTGACTTTGGTGATGGTACCATTCTTGAAAAATTTCATTAAAAATCCAATGGTTCTTGGATCCAATACTTGTTCAACAGTTGCTCTTTCAGCCTTATCTCTTGTTATTCTGTGTTTTACTGAAAACTGATCCAAGTTCATTTTAGCAGAATACTTATCTAATAATTCTGTTTTTTCTTTCAAAATTTGTGTATTCTTATTATTTGTTGGTTGTGAAACAGTTTGATGTGTAGGTGAACCAGAATTCTGATTTTGAGAAGATTTTACGGATTTGCTAGTTCCTTGTATTGGTTTATTCAAAGGTTTGTTCTTGGCATTTTCATTATCTTCATCGTCATCCTCCGAGTCAAAATCAGAGAAGTCAGAATAATCTTCTTCGTCTGTTCCAACGCTCTCACGGTACTGATCGCCTTGATCATGGGCTATAGATATTTCTCCTAACTTAGCAGTTAACGATTCGTTTATATTCTCATCAGATGTCATGTTATGGTAATCTTTGAAGAATATAATATTACCTTAAACTAGTATCAAAATTGGAATTCTATATCTACCATAATATAGCACTTTTTTTATATATACCATACAAAGTACACAACAATATAGAAAACACAAAGCATCTGACCAAAAGTCACCCCCATAGTTTACCCACCACTCTCATCCCATATAAAAATTATGCATAAAAAAAATTTTTTTTTTATACTTTTCGCCTATACAAATAATATGAGAATATTAAGTTGAGAGAAAACACACCCGTACATTGACCAAACCTGATCCATATACTTATTTACGGTCTTAGTAATTAATTAATAACAAATTAGAAAAAAGAAACATGTCTGATATTTTCTTCTTTTGGTAAACATTCAAACATGTTTCTGATCAATCGATTGGTGATCTCTTAGGTTAACATGATTCGTTTTGTGGGGGAGATTATCGTGTTATATTTAAGAGTTAGGGAATTTTGAAGATTCACCTTTACTTTTTTGATAAATTGATATCAGTTGTATTGATACTTTTATTTAACATTGAACTCTATTCAGATCGAAAATATGGGTGTTACTAAATTTCTACCAAAAGTATGTTTTGATTCAAAGAAAAGAAAAAAATTCTTCCTCCTGGATTTTGCACTGCTTTTTTAGCCAAAAGCACCTCTCGAATACTAACTAGCATATTTATAGAAATTCTTAGGAATTCTACCTTTATACATCGGAGTTGAAATCATATTAATATATGCCATCATCAACAAAATGAGTGGTGTGTATGGTTTGCTCTCCATGTTTACAGGACACCCAATTAACTTCATTCAATGGATTTACTACCTTTCATCGGTTGTCTTCCTTGTTTTTTACATAATTGCTTACAAGAACATAAGGACACCTCAAATAAATCAGATGGCTCTTGTGACTTCTTTATATCTTTTTGATACAGTGATAGGTATTGGTTTTACTTTATATTTTTGCTTTTTGTGGTTCACAGAGCAGAGCCAGGAAACAACCGAAGCTGCCGCTAAAGCCGGTAATGCAATTGCATCTGCAACAGGTGTTGATGTGCTACCTACAGAAGGATCAGAAGGAGCAGAAGATACTAGAGATTATGCCGAAAAATACGACTTCAGTATGGGTAAAGAAAAAATTGATGATCCAGGTCTCATTGATCTTGTTTCAAGAGACATTATCAATTCACCTTTAGCACAAGAAGTTGCTAAGAGAGGACTTGAAATAGCAACTCAATCAGCTTCTGAAACTTATGAATTATTTTGGACTGTCAGCATCACTATTCTTACCACAGGTATCAGATTCTATTTTACTTTGGTTATTTTATCATTCTTTAGAGAATTAACCATTGCTTCAAAATTCGATAGTAGATACTCCATCACAACGACTACAAGCAGTAGCAAACTTATACGCTTCATAACCAATTTAGAGATTAGATCTTATAAATTTCTAACTCAGCTGTTTTAGTGTTATAATAAAACACATATTAAAATTTACGTCAAAAATGCCAATATATATATGTAATTGAGGTTATTATCTTACTAATAAACTATAATAACTTCATAATTCTCTATGTTTATATATAAATATATATTTTGTCAGCAGAATCGTGTACTTTGTTATATATTTTAATTTCTATTTATTAAATTTTTATTTTCACCATTCAACAATTCTATCATCTTCTTCTAGTAAAATTCAACTGATCTTTGTTAGTTTTAATATTAAACAAACTCATGGAGACATATATCCTTTGTAATATGATCATTAGTTTCTTAATTATAGAATGGAAATAGGGTTAGACTTTTCCGAGATATCAGTCTGTAAGACGATAGGCGCGTCGGTGTTTTTATTTACCCATTGAGTACTGATATACTTACTGATACTATACATGAGGAGCATGAGAGTCAGAAATAGCTTGAGAGCCTGACAGCTGGAGAGCGTCAGAAACCTGATTTGAGATCGATAATTTAAGCCATCACCGATTCATCTTTCATGAATGGTCAGAACAAATTGCAGCTCAATAGTTATAAAACCATTATAAGGAAAGCTATCAATGTACATGAAATCAAAGCTAGCAATAGTTTCCAGTCGGAAAGCTCAAGAAAATTTAAGTTGCGATTATTATAAATCAACATTATGTTCAAGAAACTAGGCTCAGGATTCAAATTTGGATCAGCTCTTAAGAGCAGTAAGTATCTAACAATCGAATAAAGCCATATGGGTCATGTGATACTAACAATATTTCCCAATTACTCTCTTTTTTATAAATGTGATTTTTTTTCCACTGTTTTATCTTTTTTCTCTAGTGATATCGCCACCTGAAATTCCAACAAGAATGAAAATACTAGACTTTACTAAAAGGGAAACCTTCAACAAAATTCAAGCGACCTCAGATTCATCACTTGGTGGTTACTCTACTGTAGCCTTTGACACATATAGAATTGATAATCCATTAGAATCAGACGGTAATAATTTTGGTGGTTATGTTGCTCATTTTCATGGTAATTTAAATCTCAATTTACCGGATTCAAAACCTGACGTTGCTGCCAGTGGGTGGGCAATGTGGAAAACCAAAAACAAACAGAAAGGAGATACACAATTTAAATTATTTTATTTCCACCCCAAATTTGCAAATTACTGGTGGGATTTTGAACCATTTCAAGCATTAAAATTAAGAGTTTTCTCAAAGACTAATGATAGAAAATTTCTGATAAATATTCAAACGGATAGTATGTCCAGAACAGATTTATATCAACATAGATTATTTTTAAATAGCCCAGGAAAATGGGAAACTGTTATAATACCGCTTGACGATTTTGTTCTCACAAATAGAGGTCACCTAAGAAAACAATATCAAGAAGAAATGGAAAAAGATAGAATAAAAAGTATAGGTTTCAGTATATTGGATGGTAAATATGGACCTTACTCGTTGTATATCCAAGATATAGAAGTATTAGGTGGTTTGGATTTATTAAATACCCTGAATGAATCAAGAAATGAAAATCTGTCACTCTCATCGAAACCTGATACAGAGAAGTTAGAATCTCCTTCATCATCAAAAATATAGAAACATTACGTATGATGCTTCAGAAAAAAAAACCATTCCATGTTAATAATACCACCAACATTTATAGTCTTCTGTATCCTTATGTATTTACTTATTTGTTTATAATTTTAATATTAAATTGTTACAATTCGAAGATTGGATTTTAAAAAAATATAGTAAAACAGAATATATTTCATAAAAAGCAAGCTTTCAAAAAATGAAGCTAAATCCAAAATCTTATAATCAAAAAACGATACACTAAACACAGATTTAGAAATGTCATTATATGGATAGATCGATCCAGTTCAGATAAATACATTTGGGAAAGAAGTAAAAATAATAAGTACAAAAAAATTGAAGCAAATAAATATACAAGTATATTTTTGTCTCCTTTGGGCAAGAAAAAT
This sequence comes from [Candida] boidinii, assembly GCA_001599335.1. NCBI lineage: Eukaryota > Fungi > Ascomycota > Pichiomycetes > Pichiales > Pichiaceae > Ogataea > [Candida] boidinii. Next base: position 837,306 of record BCGP01000003.1, on the reverse strand, counting down.
AGATTGAGAAAACTAAAATAACCATAAAATTAAATAGAACACAGATAGTTAGGTTAAAAAAATATAATTGTGAAAGCTTAACATAAATATAAAAATGAAGCATTTACAAGAATGACTATATTCCATATCTTGAAGAAATGAGAAAAAAAAACAGACACAAGCAGCACTAGCTTCGTTTATTATTATTCATGTGCATAATACACTATACTATTCTGCTTCTCTTTTCGGTCTCACTGGTTATTTGTATAGTTGGCTCTCGTTTATGGTTCAACAATGAATAAACTGAAGTTGATGAGTTATTGCTGACACTATTAGAACCAGTCATTGGTACCGCGTATGATGGAACACCAACAGGTGGAATCAAAGAACCTTGGGAGGGACGGGAAGCAGAAACGCTAGGGGAAGAAACACCGGTAACATGTCTGTACGGTTGTGGTATTTGTTGTGGCACTGGATGTGAAGCATGTTGCTCTGTATCTTTTGGATACTCTCTGTGATAATCCGGATAGTCGTGAGAGGATTGTAAATGTTGCTGTTCCTGCTGTTGTTGGTCTTGTTGGTCTTGTATACGTTCTTGAGATAGCGAAGTGGTTGCAACTGGACTTGAGTTAGATGCATGAACACTGAAATATTGTGAAGCATTATGAGGTAATGAAGGCCTTGTTGATTTCCCAGCGGGATTATCTAAATCAGCTAAACTTCCTGAGCTATTATGTCTTGAAATAGGAGCCTGGCTTACAGAATGTTTCATTGATTGGTCGTTAATTCCATTTGAACTCATCAAAGTTTGAATTGAAGGAACTTGTTGTCTAGATGGTTCCTGCTGTAATGGTAAACTTCTTGGTGGGTTATTGAAAGAATAGCTGTTCAGATTTGTCTGTGATAAACGTTTACGTTGGTCAAACATATCTGGGCTATCTTCCGATGGAGTCTGAGATCTTGTGGTGGGTTGTTGTTGAGCTTGTTGCTGCTGTTGAGCTTGATGAAGAGGAGTAGTTGGCTGAGATTTCAATGATAAAGCACTTGGTGTAGATATGGAGTGATGTTTGGTGGTTTGTTCTAATGCAGGAGATGCTTGCTGAGACATTACTTGTTGATTTCCAGGTGACAAATGGTGTGCGAATGAACCAGCATGACGCACACCGACAGCAAGTGGTGCTTGAGGGGGGTAGTTAACACCAGTTGTACTTGAGGATCTTGATTTGAGTCCCTTGCCAACTTGACCGTTAACAAGTGGGATTTGTCCAGTAGATGATGGAGCAGATAATGAATGAGAGTTCCTCAAAGCAGAAAGATTTGGATTTAACTGGCCCTCCATTTGAGGATAAACTCTCGGTCCACCTTGATTTGGAATTCCAGATCTTCCATCCTTACTTGTTGGTGATGTTATCTGTTGTTGCACCGATTGCATTGCTGGCGTTCCAGATCTTTGAGGAGCAATAGACTGATGGTCGGCTTGTTGCTGTTGCTGTTGTTGAGGAGGGTATGATTGCACGCCACCGTGAGAAATCATATATTCATTTCTTTGTTCCTCACCATTTGTCATACCACCCGAAATACTACCATGTGATGGATATTGCTGAATCTGTAAAGGACCACTCACTTGAGATATTTGAGGCGGTGTCAATACAACATTTGCATGAACAGGTTGTAAAGGATCCATCACAGAAAGATTTCTAGATCTATAGGAAGAAATTGAATTAAATCTTATTTCCTTTGAGAATGCAACTTCGTCATTTGGTCCACTTATTTGTTGGCTTGGTGCTCTGTAAGAATTTAAGGCAGGATTAATATTTGACTGGACTGACCCTGTTGAAGAATTAGAGTTATGACGGAAAACAGAATGAGGGTTAAAATGTGGAACGTCGGTATTATAATAGCCATTTCCAAGATTTGTATGAACTGCTTGTTTTAAAGCCATGTCTCTAGCAGCTGACCTTTGTAAGATATTGGCTTTGAATTTATCAAACTCGCCAGTCAATGAAATAAGCTTCTTTTTTCTAGAATAGGACTCTTCCTGCACTTCATTTGATGGTGTGTTCTGTGAAACAGACACAAAATCTTTCAATAAATCTAATAAAGAGACACAATCGTAATTAACCATTTTCAGTTCTTCATTTACAAGTTCGTAATTTCTTTGTAATGAATCATAATTTCTTGACAGGTCAATCAACTTCGATGACATTTCAGCTAATTTTTGATCTTGTATTTGAGGTTGACCTTGCTGTAACTGCTGTGGGTATTGTTGTTGCATTTGCTGAACTTGGAAAATTGCACTACCCATTCTTGATTTCACCTCTGATTTAACACTTTGAACATCTGGAGCGTAGCTTTGTGGTGAATTGTAGTTCGAACTTGATGCCAAATCATACATGACCTGATCTTGATCTTGTGGTTGTTGCTGTATCACTTGTTGACCTTGTATTTGTTGTGGTGGTTGACCTTGTTGTTGTTGGGCTTGGGGCTGCTGTTGCAAATTCTGTGATTGTTGACCTTGTATTTGGGCCTGTTGCTGTTGCTGTTGAGTTGCAATTTGCTGCTGCTGTTGTTGTTGTTGCTGTTGTTGTGGGTCCATACCTTCATAATATTCATTGTTTCCTGAATTTGGAGTCATTGGGTTAAAATGGTAAGGGGTGTAAGTTTGGATATCATTTCTATAATCAGGAAATTCACCGTTACTATTTTGGTGACTGCTTGAAACGGGTATGTTACTTGCAGATATACCAGATGTTGAAGATGGAATGGGAGCTTTGACATTGTGGACTTCTCTTTGTGTTGTTGTATTCTTAAATGTTCTTCTTTTGATTAAATTCAAACCATTAAGATTGCCATGTTTGAACCATCCTGATGAATGACGAAATTCCCATATTGGAGTTGATCCATTTAGTGATGAATTAGAACCCTTTCTTGATCTGGATCCGGAATTCAAATTCGCACTTGTAAGAGCAGCTGCGGCATTAACAGGATCTTTTGGAGTTTCCTCAGATGTATTTGCATTTGAATTATTTTCTTCATTTGCATTTGAGGTGACATTACCAGTATTGCTATCATTTACTTTATGGAAACCATACATATTCAATTGTCTTATAAAAGAAGCAACATTTGCATGTTTGAAATAAGTACTTAATACTTTTGAAAATTCTTCACATGGTGAAACGAAAAAGGATGTTTCATTTGTGTGCCACCAAATAATATGTTTCAAAGCTGGATCTTCAAGCATTGCATATAATTTATGTATAAAAGAGGCAGATTGATTTGCTGGTTTCTTTGATGTAGGTGAGTTAGTACCTGTTTGGGTTGTGGATGACGTAGTTGTTGATACAGGTAAAGTAGCGCCGTTTGTAGATGATGTTTCATTGCATGTATGATTATCTGCTGGAGCTGGAGTTTCGTGATCCTCTGTATTGCTATCAATATTTCCTGTTGTTGGAATAGATTCTGAGCTATTCGTTGCAGATGATAAATTTGATGAAGGAGGAAAGCGTGGAGTGGCATCTTGTTTCATTTCACTTTTCAAATCTTCTTTTGTAGATGATGGCTTATCTTTAATTTCATGCTCTCCGGTTTTTGCGGTAGATTTCTCTGTGTTCGGTATTGCCTGATCCTCTTGTTTTGTCTTTGATGCTTCATCAGCAGACGCAGTTGAAGGTTCTTTCATATTGGAGTCTGATGAAATTATAACTTTTTGTTCAGTTTGGGATTCAGCTACTTCTAACGCTGAAGTGGATTCTATTGCGGATTTAATGGATAAAAGTTTAGTTGATGAGGAACTTGAAATAGTTTTATCTGACTGTTGTTGGCCTTCTGATATATCAGTTGCCTGTGTCTCTTTTCCTAGATTTTCTATTGATGCTGAGTTTCCAGATGTTGTAACGGTAACAGTTTTAACAATAGTTGTCTTTTCTATTTTCGATATATTATTTGGATTTACAGTGTCTTTATTAATAATATCTTTGTCAGAGGTGGATTTGGTTGTTGAATTCTCTTTAATAGCCGAAGTCATGATATTATTCTTACCCTTGATATTATTATCAGTAGTATCAATATGTGTTCAGTCTCCTATTTGAGATTATAATTTCATTTGATTGCTGAAAAAAAAGACAAGTCTAAGGGAGTGAACGGGAATCTAAAATTAAGAACAAGGACAAGTGTATGGATTGATTGCAAGACAGTCAACTGGTTTACCGGCTGTGTGATTGAAGAGATCTAAGGGATTTGGTGATTAAAAAGTTTGAAAGAATAAGAATAATGATAGGAGTAAGAATAAGAGAAGAAGAGAAGAAGAAGAAAAAAAAAACAAAGAACTAAGGTATCAAAGGCTAAAAAAATAAAAAAATAAAAAAGACAACTGGAGAGAGTATATGAAGATGATAGAAGAAAACTAACAAAGATACCTAAGTCAGTCAGTTGTTACATTACTTTCTTGCCAATATTGAAAGATGTCTGTCCGAATGAAGAGAGACAAATCTATGGCTGACAGTAAATTACACAGTCAGAAAGAGAGAACACAGGGCGAGAGATGGATGAGATACTGTAATTTTGGCAGTTCTTGGAACTATCTGATGGAAGAGGATAGCTTGACTGGGACGAGAACAAGAGAGGTGCAGCGAAAGCGGCAGCAAAGGCGACAAAAAGGCGATAGAGAGAGAGAGAGAGAGGTAGGGCGAGCAAAGGAAACCAAGCCAAAGGCTCCTTCGCAGTTTACTGAGGTGAGCCATATTTGGTCAAAAATAACTGAGTATGTACTAGTATGTACCAGGATGTATGCAGATGTCTCTCTTTGAATGTATGCAATCGATAAATATGAAAATCTAACAATGACAGAATTAAAATAACAATATTACAACAATCATTCTTACATTATTTGAAGCGCTTTATTTCTCAGGCAGAAAAAAACAATCTTTTTGTTCCTCTGGAAGTAGAGGCCCATCCTACAAGAATCAAAAACCTAATACTGAGGAATGCAATGATACCCGATTTTCTAAAGCGGAGTAATTAATAATCTTGAAATAATAATCTTGAAATAATAATATTCATTTATACTTTGTTGCAAAATGAAATTTTACTACTGTGCGGGTAGATGATAATTGTAGAAAAGTATCAGTGTCTAGAAGTAATTTCTTATGACATAATAGTCAAAAGAAAAATGGGGAAAGTGAGGTTTTACAATAAGCGTTTTACAATACTTGAGTTAAATACCAAGAACATGCAATAAGTTAGTTAGTTCGGTTCGAACAAAAAATAATTCAAAGCTTAATTTTAATAGACATTAACTAACTAATTAGTTTGTTAGAGTAGCAGGAACATGTTGAATGGAATATTGGAAGAGCAAAAACAAACAAAGGATGAATGGATTATAACGATTAAGGAGCAAATAAACCAATCCCCTTCTGAAATCCATAGGAAACAATACTAGGGACTTCACCAGTTATTAGAATGAATGGCGGTGAAGCAGAATTTAGGACCTATTAAATGTATACATATACATGTAAATTTAACAAAGACAGTAAAAACAAAAAAAGAAGCCAGTTCCAGCATGGTATAAATGTAGTTAAACAAAGTAGACTAATATTAGGTGGGTGGTGGTAAAAAACACTCTTGAGCTGAAATGAAAAACAGTAATTACTACTACATACCATGTGAAGGAATCAATATTATTCGTTTAAAAGGTTCAAAAATTGTAAATTTTAGCTGTATTTAAACTATTTTTATAATTATTGTTCTATTGTCAGACAGCAAAAATTGTGAACAATAGTCATTTCTTTATTTCCTTATTCCCTCCAGCTGCTGATCTTTCAAGAGAATCAATATGGGCACAAAATCGTTCAAAACATTAGAGACACATGTACGTATAGTGAGAGAAACAGCAATAACCGAATTTAAGAGGGACAAGCGTTAAATAACTTTAAAGTAAAAACCAGAGAGACAATAATATATCGACTGAAAATAACATTATGGGAGCACTAACTGAATTCAAGAAAAACAATTAATACTATATAACAAGAGACACAGATGCTGGGGGGAATGAACGAATTAAAATCTAAAATGAATAACAATGTGATCAACAATCCAATGTAATGCGCAACTAAATACAATATTGATAACCACGACTACCCAAATTGAATATTCTATAGAATATGGCGCAGGACAATGTAGAATACAGAAGGAGGAAGAAAGACAACGAAGCATAACGAAGTACATAGAAAGACAACCAACGACAACCAAAGTGAAGAAGGATGGTAAAAGATAAAATTGAGAAAACAGAATACTCCATCTGTATTAGAATTTGTCTATTGGCTTTCCAGCAAACACAGGCAATAATCTAACCTTATGCGTTTCTGCATCATACAGCATTGGAATAACAATCATATGCAGACCATGCACTGCACGTACTAACAGCGTGTCTTTATATTTCTCTTTCTGCGTCTGTCTTCAAATTTAGCTGTAACTTGTATGTCTTGTTAGATCTAGTGCTCTGAGTCAGATTTTGATGGCTTGCAAGCTGGAGTCGTGTAAGAGGGGAAAGGAGAACACGAAGCAAAAATCAGAAAGAGTGAAACGGCAAACTTCAAATTTCCAAAGGTGAGCAAATAGTTATTGTATTGATTAGCTGGGGGGATCCCATTTCCTTCATGAAAACGCACTCTGAGGAAGTCTTAATCTAAGACAGTGGAGCTTAAAGAGATTATATGTGATAATGTGCTTTTAAGCAGCTCTGCATACATTGCTGCATAACCTTAAATGTTAATAAGTGGAAGAATCCATGAAGGCATGCGGTGCAAAAGCCAGTCGGGCAGTCAGGAAAGCCAGTCAGGAAAGTAAGTCAGGAAAGTAAGTCAGGAAAGTAAATCAGGCAATCCACGAAGCTTTACGGCTATACGGCTATGCGGATATCGCTGCGTTTAGAAAGCCTCAGAAGCTGTGTACAGAGGGCCAAACCCAGTTCAAGATTCCACTCAAACAGACGCTAAAGAAACATCAGTCCTGGAAGCTATTCACAGAAAGCTTTGTTAATTAAAAATTAACAACTACATTCAACTAGCGTCCACTTGCATAGACTTTAAAATAGGCCGACAGTAGACTTCAAGTTTGCCCCCTGGGCTTTCGCACTTGCATCCGGCTGTGATCTCTTTATCGTTTGTATCCAACATCTGAATATTACTATCTTACTTGTTAACATTGCTAAGAAAGAGGAGTCTTCTATCCTAATGTTCAGCCAATAAAATACAAAACTCACATGCTACTATAGATCCAAGACAAAAAACGAAGAGCAAGAGATGTTATCTTGTCTTAGTCGTTCACTTTATATAACATTGAAGTATCTGTATTGGCCATCTAGATCTCCATTGTAAAAAATAGATATATACATTCATACCTACATACAAACATACATTCATACCTACATACAAACATACATACATACATACATACATACATAAATACATACATACATACATACATACAAACATACATACATACATACATACATACATACATACATACATACATACATACTTTGTTATACTAGTCTATCAATCTGCTTTATGTGTAATTCCTAAATGTGGAAATTCCAAATATGGTGGTGTGTGGTGGAAAGTGACAATTGCTGAGAACAAAAGTAAAACTTATTTTTATAAAACAATAAGTAATTTAGCATAATTTAGAAGGAAAAAAACAAAAAAATATCATATAATTGAAACAGACAATGGATGAACAGAAAATTAAAACACTCTATATAGAAATTATAATATAGAGTATCTATAGTACATTATTGAATATATTAAGTACGAGGTGAAATGACGACTAAACATATATGAATGAATGAATATACATGTTACCGAATACAAGGTAATCGTGATGGGAGATCATCAATCAAAAAGGCTCAATTTTTTACACATCAAACAAATTCAGCATTGGTGTGAAGAATATGGACATAGCTGTTCCTATTCTCTTGGTATCCTATAAATTTCAGTTTAAGTTACATCGTAGTTTTACATATATTTGTATTTCAAGTAAGATTTTCAAAGATATTTATTAATGGTGCTAAGCACAGATTCTTGAAAAGATAATCAAAAGGCACTCAACTTCTTTTAAAGTAAAATTAAACCTCTTTTCCTTCGTACATCTCATGCTCATGCGGCATTCAAATGATATTGTAGATTTCCTTTTCTGTCAGAGCAGGAAAACTGTTTATCATTAAATAGTGTTTATAACATTTATTGAAAGATACGAAACAAATATTTTTGACCAAAATAGACCCATCATAAAATTAAATAGAGGTTGAGTTCTAGCTTACATACATCGCCAACACACGGAATCCCAAATAACTAACTCGTGTGCAGCCAACTCTACCGACACTGAGTCGCAACTATAGATAAATTCTAAAGCCTTTTTTTTTATCCTAAGCCCTGTATGATATGATGATAGCTGGAGCCACTGACTAGCCATTAATGATGAGGATGAAGCAAGTGGGTAACGCATTGGGTGATCCTGCTTAACTCTTTCCTGTCTTCATTTTCCAAATTGAAGTTGAGAACTCACTTCCAATTCAATTCATCTCTCTGAGAATCATGGATCAGTTTTTCTTCGTCGAAAGGGATAAATTTGGTTGAAATCTATTGCGTTTATGCATATGCATATCTATGTATGTTTCTAAGCTTATGCCGCTTTAAAGTCGTTTTAGTCCAGATATTTTGTCCCCATCTATATAAGCCATGCATATATGCAGATGGACGCATATAATAGTGTATGCAAAAAACTTTCCAGAGATATTTTCTTTCAATTAGCTAACTAACTCTCTCTTTCTTTGTATCCCTCCCTCGCTCTCTTCCTCCTAAAAACTTCCAGCTTGAGTATTTGACACCACCAAATTGACAAGCTCTGTATGCACGGTGCAGACTCTCAAGTTATATCCAGTGAATTCCGTTCTTAAAATTGGGAAATTCTGATTATAGATGACAGGTTAATAATATATAGATAATTCTTTATGATAAAAGGATCTACGCTATCCTTAGTAATCAAAATTATCTGTTCGTGTGAAAAGAACTTTTTATTGCTGCTGGTAAGATGGCTAGATCTCCTGCTACCCTCATTGCACTTTCTACATTTAATATATGACAAAGGTATTTATTTATTCTTTTTATCCCTTTTCTTAACACAACTATTATTATTTCGATCTGCCTGAATTCAGCTTAAACTCCACAAAATTGTATTTTGTAAGAGTGATATTAAGTTTTATAATAGCGTCAACTTAATCCATTAATCCTTCCCAGTCAGGATAAAATTTCATGAAGTGTGGAAGAAAACTGGCCCTCGGTTCTGAAAAGAATAATAGGACAAACGCATGTACCTGCACTTGATAAGATTGATTAGATTCAATTCATACAAAGTCGCTCAATGCACTGAGTAATTACTGTGTCTGTCGGTGCTGCTCTCGCTGCTCAGTATAAAAAAGTGCCCTTAAGAAAGAGTCCAGAACTCAGAGTCCAAAACTCAAAGTCCAGAACACGCACGCAGAAAACGCACGCAGAACATAGAGCTCTGTCGAACTGAAGCCTGTATGTAGTCCCAAACTGTATCATCAAATAGAAAGCATGCGAAAGCATAGAAGAGCTGATTCTCAAGTTCAGATGGTAAACATGTTTGAAAGAACCACAAACATGACATATTCTTCTCTGTCCATCTTAGCCTTCCTCTACGTTTCTCTCTTACTTTGGTTCTTTCGGTCCTATATATCTCAAATGAGTTCATATATTAACACTGATCCTACAATGCTTGCTTGGTCTTTTTACACTTCTTTAAGTCTATATCAATTAAATTTTAGTGATATACCACCCATTTTCACAATTTTTTTAAAACTGTAATAAAACTGGAACAAATATCATACTGGCATACGTCATGATATATACTATTATATGATTATGTAATATCAGTTTGGTTTGGATTCAGTAAGGCCTTCAAATTAGATATTATATTATATAGGAGAAGGTGCTTGCTTAGTTACGCTACTTTCTCACTTCTTACTTATTCGTGCGTCGAGTGCGTATATTCACTTTTTTTTCTTTTGTTTTCTCACTAGAAAGAGGCATCAATGCAATGCTGTCTACTTGAAAGCAACTTACTTGATTCTGACATAAATAATTTGAAACAGCAGCTAAACCCAAAACACTATTTGAAGAAAGATGCAGATACATGTGTATTCTTTAAAAAGAAAAAAAACGTGTACTGGATAGAATGTCCATTATCTCTTCTGAGGATCAAGATTTCACTTGATGAAGACACAGACAAGAGGACTTAATGACTGCCACTAGAGGTATAATAATGCAATATTTGCATGGGTATAAAATATAAATAGCTATAATATTTCACCATTTAATTTAAATGTACAATATTGATCTCGCCAAGCATTTTGGAATTTTTGAAGGCTAGTTTTCTTTAGTTATTATTTGACTGTTGTTAGTAAAAAATTAAACTTGATTGTTTTTTTTATTTTTAGCTTCTTTAAACTGATTTTCTGTTGTACCATAAATAGAAACAAAGGAAACGCATTGAAATTTGTAGCCCGCAAAATACTAAAATTTTACTTATTGTCATGAGGCATATTAATGACATGAAACAGAGCTATTATTTATATAATTTAACAATTGGAGAGAAACAATACGCGAAAAAGTTCTACATTTGAATAATTAACTCCTTTAATTATAAGTTTTAAGTCATTAAATTTTGCTTGTTTGGGATATCGTATATAAAAATATTAAATAATAAAATCTAAAATAGTAATAGTAAAAGAGTGTTATATTAGTGAATTATCGCTTTGCTGGATTTTGTCACTTCTCATCATGCATGAGCAGCTTTCACAATTCACATAGACTGATAAATCAACTTCAAACCCCTATTTACTTCAAACTAATGTTTCTATAGTTCTTCTCTTAATACTGCTTGTCAATTTTAAAGTGATTAAATGTACCTGAGTATACATTACTGAATATCGTATCAAATAGCTATTTAGCTTGTTTTTTAGACCGCTTTTCAATGTCTGATTCCCACGTAAAGTGGTTGTGCATTTATATCAGTTAGAGTATAGCTTTCATTTTATTGTGTCCTTTGATCTCTCAACTAGAGTTGGTCCGTTACTCCACCCTTCTTATCTTGCATTCTTGGTAAGATATTTGATTTTATGGCACTATGTATCACCGTTGAACTTTAATGTCCTTACCGTTGGCGCACCGCGGATTGGATAATCGGCCGTTACAGTTGACTTTAACAACGTTGCCGTTAGCTTGAACGTTTTACGTTGACGCTTCTCTTTACAGTCATAGTCTTCACATTTAACAACGTTCACTTGTTATGCGCTAAAGGTTGAGTTAAGTTGTTGACATTGCAATTGTTGTAAACTTTTTATCGGCAGCTCAAATTATTCTCGTCTTTATTATGCAAGAGAGTAATAACATAATAGAGAAATTAACACAATTGGCCGCGGTCACCAAGAATGCATATATAGCTATAAAAACTTGGTACCCTTAATTAAGTCACCCTTCAGACTTAATATTCTTTCAATACCAGGGGATAAAGCATACCTTAATTTTTAAAATAACCTTGAAATTTTTTCAATTTTAAGTTATTTTGAGGTCTGGAAATTTTAGACAGTAATAAAATTATTTTTTTTTTTTTTTTGATGGCAGAACCAAATATTTAAACGTTAGAATTACGAATGAGGAGACTAGTCCCTGAATTGTTACTGAAAGATCTTAGATAACCATTATTCGATATTTGCAAATTAAGAAAATTTAAAGACAGGATTTTTAGCTTCTATGTAGATCACATTTGTGTGTATGTGATATCTTAGTTATATATATTTATCCCACTTTAAGCATCATTCTTATTTAATTGATGTAAGAGTATATATATAGCTATATTAACTTAATTCAAAGGTACCTCGTATTTTTAGTAAATCACTAGCAAGCTAAATGCTTTCTTTTTTGAAATTACCTTATCTTGTGTTTTAGTTTATTCTCTCGATATGTATCTTTCTTACAATTAATTAAGTGATTTGTTTTAAAAAAATGAGTGGGTTATGTTTACTGAAGTATAATTATCGATTAGTGTGCACAAAATTAATTATAATATACTGAGGAATTTTCGCCAAAAAGGACAAAGTTTTAATATCTAGTGTTTTAACTTCGGTAAAAGTATTTAAGATTTTATCTTATGTAGTGGGCCCCTTTTCTTTTCAATACTTACATCCCTGCTTTGTTCTCTTTTTTTTTTTTTGTAGATTTGTTATCTTCTAACATAGCTTGAATTTAGGTAATTGCATTTAAAACCTTCTTTTTCAAATAAAGTCTAATGGACATTCTTTTTTGCCTATTAAGGATCACATTCCAGCTAATATTATATGCAGGAAGTGCTAACGTTGAAGAGAGGGTGACAAATATGTTGTTAGTACTTAAGACATTTTGCATATTTACCGACAGAATTCCGAACTTCATTGGTTTATATTACTGAGGGTTGAATGGAAAGTAGATTAGGCAGGAATAATCAGATAATAGGATAAGTTCTAAATATCTGAATGCAAAGCCGTTCTTTCTTCATCACCTCAACTTTGTACCACGACAATCGCTCTTTTCATATGATACTAAAAGCTTTGGAAAGGATCTACTGACTCTGTTGCAGAGTGATCTACCAAGCATGCATATTTATAGTGCACAAAATACTACTTTTAGCAAAACAACAGTTATTTGGTAATAAACGAAATATAGTAACTAGGAAGAAATTTTATAATTAGTTTCATTATAGTGGCTTTGTTTAGTGAATGAGCTTAAATTACTTACACGTGACAAAGAAAGAACGATTTTAAAGGGTCATTTTAACATCAGCGGATAAACTTTTTGTAGCTACATTATATGAATGTCGATATCTACTTTCTGTTTTTTTGCTCAATAAAATTACATAATTCAATTTTAAATGGTTAGTTTCACATTAAATTAACAACTCTCAATTTTATATAAATTTTATAAATTACCTTGTTTAACCTTTTGTTCCTCCAGCTTAGTTACTATACCAATGAGAAGTACTAGCTAAATTTATTGCATGTAACTCCTCTCAAACCTAAGAATTTTCGAATGTAGTGCGCTGCAAATTTCTGCAAAAGAGAAAGGTTTATATAAATTAAAATTAAAACTGAGAATAATGATGACATTTCTTTAAAAGATTATCAAAAATGAAAAAAAATGAAAAAAATTAAGATTTAAAAGAAAATGCAAAAAAAAGATTTAAAAAAGATTTAAAAAAAAAAATATGTCTGAGTATTAATTATACTGTAAGTGTATGTATGTCTTAAAAATAAGCTATCCTTAACTTTAAAACGAAATTCTTGAATAGTATTAATTGATCCAAAGACTAAATATTACATCCAATTACATTCAAACAATGGAGATATTAAGTATGGGTCAGTTTGTTAGGGTGGTTTTGCTCAAAATATACTAACTGTATTAGATATAGAGTTACCTAGTAACTCATGAAGTATACTTGAAATTTTCGATTTCTACATTCCTTATGAAAGCTCTTGTTATTTATCTTGTTATGTCATAAAATTGCCAATGATTCTAGTGGCCCTGAGCTCCAATAAAGTTAATTTGGCCCATCAGAAATGTTTCAACGTGCTAATAAACTCCTCAACGTGCTAATAAACTCCTCAGCGTGTATACAAATGGGGGCTATGGATAGAAGAATATAGAATGATGGACTGTACTGTCTGTTTTCTCTCTCGGGTCGGTTGTCTTCCTCGCTGGCTGTAAATCGGAAAGCGGGGCTGCTGGTTGGTTTAGCCTTGTTGTCTTGCCGTGGGTGGCAGCCTCCTGTCAAAAGCAAGCATTTATACCGTAGCCAGCCACAGTGTTACAGACAGCAGCCACGAAACAAAGTGGTGGACGCACATGCAATGATGCGGACTTCTTTCGGCTATGCCCCGAAACCATTCTAAAGTTTGCAGGAATATGTCAGATTCGTCGGCAAAAACCTTACTATTTTTTGCCGTATAAACTCTTGAACAACAGTATCCACTGTATGGTCCTCACATCACCTTAGCGGCACAGTAGTACAGGAAACTGAATCGCTGTTAGATATGCGGTTGGGGCTGCTTGCTTAAGACCGTGAAGGCTGCAACGCAATGCATATTCTGGCATACACTTAAACATGATGTTAAGAGAATTCTCTTAGAAACACTTTGATATCATAGATCTAATATATAACGGTGTTCATATTATGAAATTAATAGGCAAGTTTGTCTACTATTCTTAGAAAATACGAACTGATAATCTGATAAACCGTCATGGGCTGCTCTTTTAACCAAAAAAATGTTTTAAAATTTTACTCAAACTAATAAAATGTTGACAGATTAACTCAAATATAGACTCGCTATTACACTAGTTTTTAGTCTTTTATTGTTGGTTTTTTCCTATATATTTATAATTTTATTGGCTTTTATCAGTGAAAAGAAAATCCATTGCAGCAAAGTGATCAGATTTACATATATATGTACCCTCTGAGGAGTGACTCCAGGTTTTTGGTCCAATGTTTTTAGTCGCTTTTTCTGACAGACTGCAAATAATCGAATATGATCTATAGTTATTAGGCGGAAATCAAGAGTCCATGTATCGGTACCAATTGTAACACCGAGAAATATAAAATAGCTAGCTCTCTTTCTAACAAAACGTAGGTAAAGGCAGAAAAGACAGTTGAAAATATATGTTACATTATCCCTATTCTCTATGCTATATGACTTCATATTTTTTCTTGGTCTTTTCTGTTTTTGTTTTTGGCTGCATAATTTATCAGATCCCTTGTTTTCTTTTATGGAACGTTCTGTCAACATTCTTTATATCCTTCGCGGCTGGGACTATCTTTCAACAGTGGTCCGTTATAGTTATAAGGATTCTCCTAGTGTTTTTTCTCCATGTGTCTACCAGATCTGCACGAGTCTTGTAAACCAGAACTGCTTTTCAAGCGGTATCTTTCATTTAGTTGGAATTTCAAATTAATGTAAGCATTAGATTTCAATTACAGTCTGTGGTCTTATACTTTCGGCAATGATATGGTAACCTACGCTATGTGTTGTCTTCTGTCTATGTCTATGTCTACACTGCAGGATGCAGAGTGCTTCCTGCGTCCTGCGTCCTGCGTCCTGCATCCTGCATCCCGTAAATCAGCCTTTGCCCAGCTTTATCCACTGCACTGCAGAATAAAAGAAAAGCAATCTATTCAACCCTGGCTCTCACCTTATGCTATAGCTTGATCGTGTCTTCCAATGGTCTTTACCTGAAGATGTTCAAGAGGACAAGAAGAGAAGATTCCAACGAACCAAAAATAAATTTCATCCCTCATTAATTAAAGACCTTGCAATTTTGAATTTCATCTTTTTCTCCTAAAGTTATGTACACTAGGTCCAGCAAATACAAGAAGGATGACATTTTTATAATGTATATTTTCTTGTTACCCAAAATGCCTGGTATCTATATTTTTTTCAATTCACCAATACTTCAATTATTAATAACTTTCGACGATATGACACTGTGTACCAATGGTTAGCATTATTAGGTTGACTCTCTTGAATTTTCCATGAATATTATCATGTAGCCAGCTAGCACATGTCAATTTTTAGTTTCTACTCTTGAATCATACAGCGCTATGAACAACATTCTGAAGAAAGTACAAAGAAAACCGGCGGTAGCATATCTGAAACAGTGACCTAGATCAACAGCAACTAAGAAAATGTCACAGAAAAATCCAGCCGTGCAGTTTGTTGTAGGCAAGCTATAACCGCCAAGTCATTCGCCGCCATGGAATCTGGAGAACCTGAATTAAGAGTGTTCCTGCATGCATAGGGATTTGGCAATGTGGGACGGCGAGACTGGCCGCTTCCATACAACCAACGCCGCCTTTCAGATCCACCCAAGCTGTTATCAGTCAGTCGAAACTGTAGTGTAACTTGACCAGCTGCCTGCTGGGCACTTTTGAGACTCCAGCAAGCAAATATCCAGTAGCCGGCATAAAGTCCAGAGCACACGACAACAAACGCGCTGTCAATAATGCGGGGAAACTCTGGGGTTGCTGGCAGATATCAGAAGATGTCGACTGCTTCCCAGTTAGAGGGAGGAGCGTTCATAAAGCTCCGCTCGCTCAAGCTGGTCTCTCGGTATCTCAGATCAGATCTCAGGCACCGCGGACAACGGGGAAGGAATTATCTGGTGGTGAGCAGCAGTTCCCACAACGGGGAATGTCCGTGGCATGCAATTCTGCTGTTGGGCAGCTCCCGCGCGTGGTTATATCCTCCCGAGGACACCGACTCGTTTTAATTTGCCCATCATATAAGATCGCGCTCAATACGCTCAAAGAATATGGAGAACATGTCCAACAGACAGTAATCTAAGCACAGCTCTCATCTCCATATCCGTTGATGTGATGTTGTAGATGTAGGATGACAGAGATCTCAACAGTGTTTCTTATCAGTTTTACGGCCATCCCATGACATATCACCATTTCCTAGAGATCTTTATAATATTCCTTAATACTCAATTAATATACTTTAGAACCAGTGAAATATATCTAACCCTTGCTAATATTATACTTTGCTGTAATAGCATTTCATTGATTTATTGAATCATACCACTCATTATATATATATCATCATCATCATCGTCACCATGTCTCTCAAACCGATCCGTATCGTGCTTTTAGGTGCACCAGGCTCTGGGAAAGGTACCCTTACAACACGGTTATTGAAGAATGTCGGTCAATTGAATTCACTTTCAACAGGTGATATACTTAGAAGAGAAATGCAACAGAATTCTGAAATTGGAATAACTGCAAAAAATTACATAAAAAATGGACAATTATTACCAGATCATTTAATGGCTCAATTATTAAACAATGAATTGTCTGAATTAGGATGGTTATCAAATGAATCCTCTTGGTTATTAGATGGTTTTCCAAGAACAATTGGACAAGCTGAAGAACTCGACAAGAATTTAGACCCTTTCAATTGTAATGTCAATTCAGTTGTTGAATTAGATGTTCCTCCAGAAGTTATTCTAGAAAGAATAGAAAATAGATGGGTTCATATCCCTTCTGGAAGAGTCTACAATTTACAATATAACCCACCAAAAGTACCTGGAAAAGATGATATCACAGGTGAACCGCTATCTAAAAGAGATGATGATAAACCAGAAATTTTTAAACTTAGATTAGACTCATATTTTAAAGAATTAGAACCATTAAAAGAATACTATTATAAGAAAAACATACTAAGAACTGTTTCTGGTGAAACTTCTGATATAGTTTTCCCTAAATTATTAGATTTAGTTTTACAAGAGTTTAAAAAATAATTTATTATTTAAATTACTATTATTTCTAGAATTACAATTACAAGTACAATTTATCTATTGCTTAGATTAAATTCATTTGAATTTATTTATTTATTTATTTATTTATTAGTTCATATTTCTTTATAAAATATATCATTTTCAACACTTTGTAGATACTTAAAATACAATATATTATATTTCAACTTATTTTATTATTAGTAGATAGATAACCTATTAAGAAGTAAACATGAAAACATCCATACACCATATGCCATTTGTATCAGTGATATCATATCAGAAATATGATTGAAATATCTGAAGTTGAATTTATACTTTATAATTATGATAAAGTAGGCATAGCTCATTAACTAATCATTTATTTAAAAATCGATATATTCAATTCTAATTAGAAACTGTTTCACTATTGAAATTAAATACTTTAGAGTTAATAATTTCTATTCCGTTTTGTTTTTCCAGGAATGTCTGCCATTTGGGCTGCAGTTGCGTTTGTTATTATTCTATCGCTTGTGTTATTGATTGTTCTATTTGGTGATCTTCCAGAATTTCAGTATGTATGATTATGTTCTAGTCTTACCAAGGTCCATTGAGAGATGAATTTAAAAAATTTAAATTACTAACTTTTTTGTTTTTTCTTTTTTAAAATTAAAAAAGAAATTAATTTGAATATTTTTTTTAATTATTTTTATTTTCAAAAGCGGAACTTTTTTACATAAAACAAGAACTTTTTTTGTGATACATCTTGGGAAAAATATAATACTAAACCGTCTTTCAGCAATTGATCGCATTTACTTTAATGGAAAAATAATTAAATATTTACTTAGTGATACTTTTAGATCATTTTTGAATTGGATAGTTCCTGGACTTTATGCAATTCTTATAGTTCCTTCAATTTACTTCTTTATTAAGGATTGCTATCCGATACTTCAACATTACGAGACATTCACTGATAATAAAGATTTAAATGAAGGAGGTTTGGATAATATTAATATCAAAGTGGATATGAGACTAATTGCTATTGTAATACCAACTGTGGCAATAAATGTCTACTCATTTGTGAAAGCAGTATTTACAGATCCTGGTGATGTGGGTAAACTAAATTTCTCTAAGGATTCAACACTTGAAAATATTGAAAATATTTTCCCATATGATGAAATTATCTTTTTTGATTATGATAAAAATAATGAAGTTGAATCAAGAGATCAAATACAACATCAAAGAGGATCTTGTTACACTTGCCATACCAAGAAGTTTGCAAGATCAAAACACTGCTCAGCATGTGGCAAATGTATTTTGTTAATGGACCACCATTGTATCTGGTTGAACAATTGTGTTGGCTATTACAATTATAGATACTTCATTTCTTTCTTGCTAACTTTACAAGTGATTTTTGTATATGGTGGTTACATGCTATGGAGTATCTTATCATACGCTGTAAATGATTATAAGACAGTGGCAAAACAAATTTCCTTATCTGGTTCGGCAAAGGGCAGTTTTAAAGATGCAGAGAATTATTCTCAAGTTTTATTAGACTACTTTATTAAATTGAATGAATTGATAAAAACCCGACAAGATGAACTCAACCAGGGAAATAGATCAATCTTTTCTATGTTTTCTAGTACTTTCTTTACGTTTATTAGATACTTGAAAACTACTTGGTTTGTGATGACGAATTCTTCATTTGTAAATGAAGTCTCGGGAATTCTTTTATTTTTCTGCTTATTTTTATCACCTTTGATTTTACTTTTCATAGTGGAACATTTTAGATATATTTATTTAGGTGTTTCAACTAATGAAACCCTAAAGTGGGAATATATAAAAGATTTACTTGGATTTCATGTTTTGTTCAAATTGGAACCGGTACAGAGAAAAGGCTCCCACCAGATATCAAACGACACTGATAAGAAAGCGGTATATCTTATTGCCCAAAGGACAGAAAGTGATCCTTATAGATTTGCAAGATTACGAGATATTGATGAAATCATCAAAGTTGATACTTTCATAAATAATAAATTATTAGCAGTGAAATCTTGGGAAGATTTGCATAATATTTATGACGACGGTTTCTTCAATAATTTTAAAAATAGAATCTTCCCTAAAAAACTATAATGATTTCTTCCAAATATAAGTGTATATAATTAGATTACGTCTTTTTTTTTGATTTTATCTGGATTGTTATAGTATTATGTAAAGAAATATAATAGTTTTAATAGAATATCTTCAATAGTAAATAAGTACAGATAATGAATAGAAACAAAATACAAATATATAAAAAGATGAAACAAATTTTGAAAAAGAAAAAAATGAAGGAACAAAGAAAAGAAAAAAGAAACAACAAAGGATAATATAAAAATGAGAATTCATATAAGTAGAAAAATACAAAAATTTAAAGGTTTAACGAATAAAGTAAAAATGAATTTATAAAGAAATTAAATACAAAACAAAACAAAAAAACGTTCAGTATATGACATATACCGAATTTAGAAGAGACGGCTAAGAAAAAATGTCCATGTAAAATATCAAATATCAAAATATCACTGTTTGTGACGTCTATATTTGTCAACAGACATTCTTCCGACTAAAGATTCAGCGGTTGTTAATTCTGGCAAGTCCAAACTTGTTCTGACTAAATCTTCAGTATTTAAATTAGATCTTTCGTCTCCATTGGAGAATTCTCTTCTTGCCTTTTCCAATGAACGAACTCTTGAAATATCTAATGATCTTCTATTAGCTTCCATTGATCTTCTTTGTTTTTGAATGTTGTTTCTGATACTATTGACTCTATCGTAATCGGTTAGTGGTTCATCATTAGTTGGCTTGACGCTAAATGAAGGAATTCTATTGGCTCCAGTACCATCAAAAGGTTCTGTACCATGATTGAATTCCATTTCAATTTCCTCTGTTGCCAATGTGTCTACAGAATGAGAAGATGGGAAAACAATGTTTTGTTTCTTCTTGTTATTCTTCTTCTTAAATAATCTTCGAACAAATGAACCCCTAGTACCACCAGCACCGTTAATGGAATCTCTAAATATTTGATCATCAGAGATAACCCTGCTTAATGAAGCTGCAGTACCAGTTGGTTCCAAAGTATGATCTTTCGCATAGTTTGATATTTTCCTTCTGTTTGGATCAGTTGGATCGTAATCTTCTGGATATTGGCTAAAATCACCTTTAGAAACACATTCACGAACGATATCAATATCCTTAGGGAACCATAATTTTTGAACAAAATCAAAGGAAAATCTTGGAATAACACAGAAAAGAAATCCGACGAAAAAACAGGCCCAAAAAGATGGGGTACCGTAAAGTTGGGCAGCAGCTTTATAAAATTCGTATGAATTCAAAGATGAAGTCCAAATACCAGTCCAACCAAAGACAACTAATATAGATAAGGCGACAAACAAACATGATAACCAATCCCATCTATATTGATGAAATAACACGTATAAATCACAAGAAACAATGGCAATGGTGGCAATAGTAGCACCCATAAAATATCTGTGATCTTGGTTTAAACCGTTAAGAGTGACAATACCATTTAACCAGTACATCCAATATGGGAAAAAGAATGAAATAATCGATTGATACAAACCATCAATCATGTACCAGTAGAATTTCTCCATAGTCCATTCAGTTCTTAAGATACCGGTTTTGTATAATTGTGGAACCAAAAGTGAAACATAATCTGGAACATCTTGATCAAAAATACCTAAGAAAATAACTGGTAAAGATGTAAATGCCAAACTGTAGAACATTAAGTATGTGTATTCGAATAAATAAGTTCCGTCAAAATCATCGTATATACCATACCAGAAAAGAGCAAAAGTAAAGACAACATTCTTATAGAAGAAAGATGGAATCATTTCAGCTAATCTCTTATATGACCATCTACCATGAACAAGAATTAATCTAGACAAGTATCTGAATTGACCAACCGCGTAATCAGAAGACATAGCGGCTTGTCTACCTTCTTCACCAACGATACCAACACCAACATTGGCGGCTTGGATCATAGACACATCATTTGAACCATCACCAATAGCTAATGTTATGACTTCAAGAGTATCCTTAACTAATTTAACGACAGCAGCCTTTTGAGCTGGAGACACACGACAACATAAGACAGCCTTACATTGTTTACATAATAACAAAAATTTAATTCTATTTTCTTCTCTTAATGCTAATTTTAATGCATCACCATCAATAATGACACCAAATTGACCAACTGGTAAAGAATGATCACCTTTTGCCTTAGCAAGTTCATCCATGGAACCTGTCATGTTAAAATTTTCTTCCAAGTATTTACTAATTAATGTTTGAACGATTTGAACTTTGTCATCTTGCATATTTTCATATCTCTCTGTACCAAGTACATTTGCAATATCTTCACCAGATGTTTTAATAACAAGAAGATCCATACCTGTTTCTAATAAATTACAAGAGAAACCAATATTAATAGCAGTTTCCACTTTATCACCAGTTAAAACCCAAATTTTTAAACCAGCTTTTGCTAATATAGAAATTGATTCAGGGACACCATCTTGCAATCTATCTTCAATGGCAGTACCACCTAATAATGTTAATTCACATTCTATTGAAGATGCTACTTCTTCCATTCTTTCTTCACGACGTTCTAATGAGGAAGCAGCAACATTGTGTCTTCTTTGCCAGTCTTCATATTCACCCCAGCTAAATTCTCTTTGGGCGATACATAAAGTTCTTAAACCTTCAGTAGCGTATTGTTCTAAATGAACAGCAGTCTTGTCTAACAATTCTTGATTGTTATTAGCTCCTAAACGAGAATAAATAATAGAATCAGCACCTTTACAAATTAACAAAGCAGTTGGTTCGCCACCTTGAACTTTTGGAGGAATCTTGATAATTGTAGACATTCTTTTTCTTGTTGAATTAAATTCCAATATATTTAAGATTTGATATTCTTTTTCATCACCTTGAACGTTTAAGATAACACCTTTTTTAGTTCTATTTGTGAAAGCAAAACCAACATCTCTTGCAGTAGCAACTAAAGCAGCTTCATCAGGAGATTGAGCTTTTAATTCTAAAGTACCTGGTTTCTTTTCTGATTTTTCTGTCAAGACACTATGACAGAGAGCTAAGGCTAACATGAAATGTTCAGTTGCCATTTTTTGTTTATCACCAGATTTACCTTCAAGATCGTAAGCAAATTCTTTAGAGATAAAAGTTAATTCTTCATCGATATACTCAGAAACAGCGGTACCATTGATTGCTTTCAATTTTTCAATCATTTCAACTTTATCAAGAGCAATCTCTCCTTTTTCTCTAGCAGATTCTTCTTCAACATCAACACCTTGTCTTCTTCTAATACCTGCGTACGCTTCGGTATAAGCCCTACCGTAACTGATACCATTAATTGTACATTTTTTCGTTTCCATAACATTTTGAGTTAAAGTACCAGTTTTATCCGAAAAGATATATTCAATTTGACCCAAATCATCAGATATATTCCAAGATTTTGGAGTACAAGGATAATCAAGTCTTTCATAATACATCAACACATCTGAATAAATAAAAAATGCCTGAGCTGTTTTAATAATTTCAACAGAAATGTATAAGGAAATAGGAATTAATGATTGATATAAGATAAGAGCCACAAAGAAACTGACGATACCATTTGCCACTGCAGAACCAGCTAAAGTACCATATTCGAAATAATTTCTTGAAGTATTATCACCTCTATAATATATACCGTTAACCAAACCAGAAACAAAACAGATAACAAATAATAATACGAAATTGATAACAACGGCATAATTTAAATCTTTTGCAATTCTTGATTTTTTAGTTGGAGTCTTACCAGCGTTTAACATAATTTTTGTATCATCACCAGTAAAGACAACAACACCAACAACCCATTTTGTATTTTTCAAAGTACAACCTCTTAATAATAAATTATTGATTGTAACTGGTTCATTTGCAATTTCACCTTTTCTGTCATCACCATTAACGTAATATTTCAAGTTACCTTCATAACTATACAAATTTGATTTTGGACCTTCACTCTCTAACCAAAATTTACATCTTGTTAAATCACTAACTTTTCTAACATCACTAGAAGAACATTTTAAAGCTTGTTTAACTTTCAAATTAGTTTCACCATCCAAATTTGTTGTTGCCACATAACAAGCACCATCTTCATCTGATGTTGATAAAATCAATAAATCAACAGGAATTGAATCATTATTTTGAACTTTTATAACATCACCAACATGAATATTTTTCCAATATTCTTTACTGAAATGTGGGTAAGTATCTGATGACGCAGATTGTGGTGGTAAAACAGATTTAGGACCTTTAAATGGTTTTGGTTTCATATTATATCTAGATTCTGTTGTAATTGATTTTGTTAAAGCATTTGAAGAAGAGGATGAATCACCAAATGGATTTTCTAAAGAAGATTCAGAATTATTTTTATTGTTATTGTTGTTAAGATTATCTGATAATAATTGATTTGGACCTGGTAAGTTATCAAATACTTCATCAACGTAATAACCTTCATCTTCTTCATCATCATTATAATCATCATCTATTCTAAAATTACTTCTATCATTTGCCATACTTCTTCTATGATCGAATGAATCCATTGAAGTTCTTGGACCATTATCTGTTTCTTCTAATTGATTAATTTTTGTTGATTTTGATAATAAGCCAATAATTTTAAACAATAATCTACTATTTAATTTTTTAAATTTTCTCCAAGCACTAACATTTTCACCTGTGAATTGAGGGTTATCTATACCTTTTAAGATATGTGTTATTTGATTATTAGTTTCTAAATCTGAGATTGTTCTTCTTGAATCTTCAATAGCATCTTTAATTGAAGTTAAAATAACGATAACGATTAAAGGAACTGCAGATAATGCAGGATTTGGAACACCAAAAATTTGAAAAGCACTCAGTATAATCATTGCTAAGAAAAAAATATTTGCAACATTACCGAATTGGAAATATATATTTTTCGGTAAAAATGAAAGTGGAGTATATTTAGTTGTTCTAATTTTATTTCTTGAATAAGCAGGTGGTAAATTATCTTCTGTTAATATATGACTTGGTAAAGGTAAATTATAATAAACTTCTCTTTTCTGTGAAGCATTATCTCTTTGTTCATTATTCAAATCATCATCTGGAGTATCATTTGAACTGAATATACGATGTGGCATTTTTGATAAACCTCTTCTTAAGGAGACTGTTTTATTTCTTGATAATGGATTACCATTTTTATTTCTTTGAGTACCCCATCTATGTCTTTTGAATACTGTATTATTACGTTGTGGAGCATCTGAAGAGCTATTTCCTTCGCCATTTTCATTAGAATCATCATTGAAATGAGCTGATTTTAAATTTAATGGTTCGAATTGTGAATCATCTTTTGATAAATTTGGTGTGCCCATTATACTAGCTGAATCATCAGGGTTATTAGTTACCATTTCAAAATCTTCATTTTTATCATTTAAAGAATCATCTGGGAAATGGATTTTATTTTTATTATTTTTTTTAGAAACAGTTGAAGATCTTAAGATTGAATTAAATTTACTTCTTAACCCACCTGTATTAGAATTATTGGTAGGTTCTTGGAATCCATTTTTATCATTGAAAGGGCTATCTGGTGCATTACTGTTATCTATGTCATCTTCTATATGACTTCTATCAAATGAAGTATCGATATTATTATCTTGATCTCTATAATTTGAAGACATTTTCTTATTATTTTTGCTCTACTTAAATATTTCTAAAATTGAATAAAATCAGAAAAAAATTGTAAAATGTGATCGTATATATTAAAAATACAAAGTATATGAATAGATTGAATTGAATTGAATTGAATTGAAATACTTAAAGTGAGAGAATAAATATAGATTAAATAAAATCGAATTGAATATTTAATATGTTTTAACTATGATAAATATATTGATTTTGAATTTTATATTGGATCATTGATCTTCAGATCAATAAATTGAATTGAATGGAGTTGACTGTGAATATTAATGAGAATTTTCTAATTTAAATATGTTTTCACTATTTCACCGATTCGGTTCTCTATTTGAGTAAATATAACGAATCTATCAAACCTATTCAAGCTGTGATGTGATTAAAATAAAAAAAAATGACAGTAAAATTGAAATTTTTTTGTAGTTGATCTGAATATTAAAAAAAAAAAAAAAAATTGAATGAATGAATTTAAATTTCAGCTTTTGGTTTAAGCTGAGAGATAAATAAAATTCACAAAAAATAAAACTATCCTAAGACAATTGAAAGGAGGTTAATTATTCAACAAAATAAAAGATAAAAAGATACAGTCTTTTAATAACTTCTTTTTTTCTTTTATTTTTTGTTTTATAGAGTAGATTTTTTACTAAATTCACCTAATGTTGCGTTGTGTATATTGTGTGTTGAGATTTTTAAAGGATTGATTGATAGAAAGTGGACTAGATCTATGATTTGATGGATCAATTGGATCAAGTAACAAACAAACACAGACTAGAAAGATTACAGATAGTGAACAATGTATGTACAGCTGTATAATAATAATATGACAGAATAAAAATAGAATTGAACTGGATAGATGTGGACACCAGATACCAGCAATACCTATACAAGAGTTTTTAAAAAAAACTCTATGAGAGAAGGTTGAAAAGGTTCCGTATTTGTGATTCTGCTCTTATTATTACTGGAGGCACTGAATAATTGATTATCAATCGGAGACAATGAGCAGGCATGCAGAAATTGCTAGTTGCAGAGAGCGCTGGTTTCACTTCCGCTGCCGTGATCATTTTCTCAGGCTGCCGCTGCCTCCGTGTAGCGCGCACGCCGGGACTTCCTGTCTGGCAATCCTGGCTCAAGCGATTGTAGGCTGGCGCTGTCATATGGGGAACCAGCGAGTGGGTGGCACATGGCCTGCCGGCTGCCGGAGATAGAGCTGCGAAGGGGGCAACGACGGCCAAGCCAGACCAAGTGGAGCCTTAGTCATCAATTGTCGCTGTCGTTGTACAGAAGCAGAGCTAATATGGAACACTCAGCTCAGAGGATTGTTTATTAGATTACTAAGTAACGGCTGTTAAGGGCACAGTGGAGAGGCTCGGCGGAATTAGTGGTTGGTGGAGTTTTCTGTGGGTGGCGGCAGTTTTTGCTGCCTATTTATGAAGGGAAGGGGGAAACTCCTTCAGCGTGGCCAAGGCAGAAAAAAGACTGGCGGTGGCGGGAATCGGAAATGCCGATCTGTCAATGTTTGCAGAGGCTGAAGAAATAAGGCTACAATGGAGAAGAGAGAGAGAGAGGGCTTAAACGGAGGCTGTGTTCAAGTGTTAGCAGGAGTAACGGTTGCAGTGGTGGTTGCTTGTTATTTGCGCCTGTCTCCAGGCATTAATCACATTTGGGGGTAGTCATATATAATATAGGAAAATGGTAGACGGTAGATAAAATTCTATTTGATTACTAGCTCATCAATTCATTTATTCACTACGCATTTACTTGTACCAGTTATATAAATAAACTTGAATAAAACACGTCTACTGATATGAAGTATGAGGTATGTTTCAAATTTGAACAGATCAGCAAATGAAATATAATACAGACACATGGATGGATAGATGGTTATATCATATATGTAATCGTGCCTTGATTTAATTCCTCGATTTCTCGGACCCTCGGTGTCTTGGTCCTCTAAAATTGATTTCCGCAATAATTGAAATTTTACTATACATTTATATAATTTTAATCATTATATCTTTCATAAACATTTTCATATTAATGTTCATTAAAATGAATGTATATATATATATATTCACTGTGAAGCCTGATTTACAGATCGATAAAAAGTGTCTGCGCCCATCACGGCTTCTCTTCTTTTGGCTAAGCTGTTTATAACACAATAGCTGCTGCATTAGTATGAGAAACGGCACTGACGGCACAAAGAAGCAAGTTTCTTGCTGTATCCGTCACGGAGATTAGCGGATCTTACATAACTCGCCAGCTTGTTTGCAAAACTGGAGAGCGTACACTATATATATATTTATACTTTATAGCTTATAGCCGACAGATCACTGACTGACTGACTTCTCCAGTATCGATATCTGCATTATCAGAGCTATACGTGTTACGTGTTGCCAGTCCATGTCTGAATCTTTTAAGCCTGAATCTTTCATGCCGTCTCAGTGTCAATTGTGACAGAGATGTTGTTATTGCAATTGAATCCAAAGCGGGTTATTTCCTCAAAGCGAATTTGATTGATCCACACACATCGCACGGATATTACAACCAGCCAGCTGGATTATCTGAGTGCTATAAAATCCCTCAGACACAGCCATTACAATCATCGCAACCTGTGCTTGAAAAATGCAACTGGCCTGAGATATGCCACTCGCCACCCTCAGCGGGCACCCACGACGACAGCTTGACGGCAACTTACCAGCTGAACTGAGCTTCCTTCTACCATATCGGCAACTCTCTCTCAGCATCACCGCTCGCTAATAAACATGTTAATAAATATCTCACACAATCCAATACAATTAAATACAATACAAATTACAATATAGTAGAGTTGAATATGTTAAATATAGCATGAGTTCCTTCGCTAAGCATCAAATTGGGTGGATTAATCAATCACAGACACTAGCTAAAATCTCTAATTTGGGAAAAAAATTTGATTGTTCTCAAAATAACTGAACGCTACGTGTCTACATACATATAAATTTATTTTATGATTTTATCATATATATGTATATACTAATTAATGATTGCAAATTAATGATTTTATTGTAATAGAAAGACTCAGGATTCCTAATTATGAAAGACTTTTCGTCTTTTTAATTTGCCACTATTAAAGTATGAAATATATCTATATATATATAATATGCATTGAAAGAATTGATTAAGTTGGTTGATTTAATATTTATTTTCTTTTTTACATCAACTTATGTAGAGGAATAATACTACTAATGATCTGTTAAATTCCGTCTGTGCATTTGATAACGTAACAGCTTATGTAATGCCACTTATCCTAAAATTAAACATACTAATTAATTATGTGTATTTGGTTATGTTGCGGAGTCCTTGAAAATATCTATGCAAGATAACCAATATTAAATAGCTAATAAATTAATGAAAACTACAATCACATATATTAATATGTTTTTTATATAAGTATATATGTATATCTTTAGCAATTCTTTTTGAAATATAAAAGTTTCAAAAAATTTATCTTTGGAAAAATTTCAATACAACCAGTATTATTAAAACAAGTTTCATTTATTGGATCTAAGTAACACAGACCAGTAAATCAGTACCGCATAGTTTCATATGGCATATTTTAATTCAACCAGCTCCAGTGTACTGAATTAATATATAAATCTAGAAGTCACTTTGCAATTCACTTTCTGGTAAACAATCTCCAATGTTGTCTCACTATAAAAAAGAATTAATTAAACCCTGCACCACCGGACATTCCAAAGTCCTAAGACCGACTGCCCCGCTTGGGGACACACCGACACAGCGAGTTTGCCTGCCAAATTGGGTTTGCAGCCTGTATTAATTTTGGGAACAGGGCTAGCAATGAGCAATGGAGCTAACAAATTACTAACTGCAATAACGCATAATAAAAATAGCGCCAAATCAAACTTTAAGATTTCCGCTTGCGTCTGTGTTTATTGTCTTTAGTCTTATAGTTACAACTAAAACATCTTATTAATTTATCATTCTAACTAATATGTGGTGCTAATTTATAACACACAAATACAAAATCTGTGTGTAATAAATAATTTAAAATCCCTTAAAGACTTGGTCAATAAAATAGTTGTAAAATAATTGATTAATAATGAGAGTATATGGAAAAGAATAACTACAAGCTACTCCGTTCATGACGTGGCGCATGTTTAAGATTAATATGGAATTTGCCTTGCGGCCTGAGTCGCGTTGCATTTAAACTTTGCCGTACAGAGCGCGGGGTGTTTTATCCTGGGTTTGGAGTTGCGCCCTGCTGCCCCCGTCACACACGGTTAACCCATTGTATGTACAAGCGGAACCCTGATTCCTCCCTAATCATGCAAGCAAAATAGATCTCTGAAATCTGTGCAAGATTTAGATTGTTGTAAAATATCCCTACTAACATTTTCAGTACTTGTTAAATATCTTCACTTATCCTTCTTTGCCCTTGCTTTAATTTTAATTTGACTTCTTGATTCAGTTATTGTAACAACAATTAAATATACCATACCTTTTTGAATCAGCACCAAAAAAATAGTGAAAATTAACAGAGTTGACACAGACAAACTATTCCAAAATAATATTCTGAAAGAAATAAAGTTAGCAAAGGAGATTGTTTAATAGCTTTATGAATATTCAATTCCATCATTCATTTTAGTAAAATATAAAACAGTTGTCTTGTTTTTGTTTTTTAATTCATATAAATATTTACTAATAAATATACATGATATATCTTTAAATTAATAACTCATTACTTCACTATTCACTAATATATAATCAATTGATCACAAATAAATTATAAATGACCCAAAATGCATATCAAAATGATGATACAAATACAAATAAAAATAATAAATCAAATATTGATAATACCACAACAACTGATCCAAATATTGAAAATAACGTCAATGATAGTATAAATAATTCATGTGAAGATGAATTTATAATACCTAAAAATTCATTCACTTCGTTTAGATTAAAATATTCAAATCCAAGACAAATATATATGAATTCTCTATCCGTTTCAATTGGACCAATCCCACATATTTGGATATTAGATAAAAAACAAAATTCTTTAAGAAATTTATTATTTAAATTAAAAAATTCAAATGATTTTAAATCAAGTAAAATAAGTTCACGTGATATCAGATATAAATTTAGTAAACATTTAAATAAAGATAATAATCCTTTACCACAAATTAATTTTGATCATATTAATATAGAGAAAGATAATATTATTACAAGAAAAAACTCAACAAGTAAAAATTCTACTCAAAATTTAAATGATACAATATCTAAAATTAATGAACTAAATAATGATAAAATTTTAAAAGAAAAATTAAAACCACAATCAAATAATACAAAATCAAATACTGAATTTTCAAATAAATTAGATGAAAAATTTAATAATCATAAAAATTATAATGATAATTTTTTAGATAGATCACAGAGATTCACAAAAGAATTAAACTCAAAATTGCAAGAAAATAAAGAAAAACAGTTAAACTCTGATGATAATGACCTGATTTCAAATCATAATTCAATAAATGGACCACTGATTTTACAACCTCGGAATTTAGATGTAAACCAATTAGAAATAGTTAACTCAAATATCAATGATACCCAATCTATAAAATCATCAGAAACAAAAGATTCTTTCACAACAAATCTATCAAGGGTTAGCTCTGATTCTTCAAATTTTTCAAAAAGTGACAAAATTAAAAATTATCTATCTACAAAATTATCTATAAAAAGTAAGTTTAATAAACATAAACATAAAAAATCACATATTAAGAAAGATGATAAAGAAATTTCACCAATACCGCTACCAACTTCTAAAACTATTACTCCCACTACAGACTCAAGCTTTGAAAAGAAGAAAAATAATGAAACTATATCAGATGAAAACAAACCACAGTTTAATACCTCAAAATCCCTAGACGCTAATCATTATACAGATATTAAACGCCAACCAAGATCAATCCTAAAACATGTCTTTAGTGAACCTGTTATGTCAAATGGGAAGACTCAGGTAAGAATACAAGATTATAACACTAAAAATGAAGCTCTTGATAATTTCACAACATTTTTAAACAATTTATCACGTAACGACGATTTTGATGACGATTTCAATGATGATAATAATACCGGAAACAATGAATTTGGAAACCAAAATCAGTCCGCATTAGAAGAAATTTTTAATTTAAGAAGACGCTCAACCATTACAAGTCCTATCCTAAAAAGAGATTTAACAGAATTATCAACACTGAATCCATACTTAGCAGTGACAGCTACAGAAGGCATTTCTGATTCGAATTCAAATGTGGCACTATCAGAGAGTGACACATTCTATGACGCTGAAGAATCTTTATCAGAATCAGAAGAAATCGTTGAAGCTAAAGATAAACCAGAAAATAACATTGATGGAAAAGAAATAACAATTCATAATACTAATGATCATGATTTGACTTTGCAACCAAAGAGAAAAGAATCAAAATTAAGCGTTTCTTTCGATACCACAAATTCTGCAGATAAACGAATTAGTTTAAGCAAGCAACCTACTACAACTTCTAACAGCTACCCAAGAGTAGGTTCTGTCACATTTTCAATATCGGATCCAGAGTCAGTTAGAGAATTAGACACAAATTCTAATTCTATTTCAAACGATATTTCAAACCCAAATACTTCAAATTTAAATTCAACGATTATTATCACAAATTCTAATGCAAATGGCAATAATAAATCAAAAGAGGAAAAAATAGATAACACAAAATTTAATGAAAATACATCAAAGAACTCCTCAAAACCTAAAATTCCCATACATGAAAGAATTAAAAGAGGAAAAGGAGTAAGATTGCAGAAACTTGAACCAGTTCCAGATTTATCAGATGATTGTGAAGATATATGTAGGGACAACTTTTTTGGTCACAATTTGGATTATATGAAAAATATATCCAATACTTATAGAAAATTAAAATATAAGTATTTAAACGCTGGTGTTGATTTAAATGAAGAAATTCTCCAATATCGTCAAAAGGTTAAAATCGGTAGATTGTTTAGCTCTTTTGCAGCTGGTGATATCATTCAAATGGAAAAAATGTTAGTAATGGTAACTCAAGAAGATTATTTCTCAGCTAAAAACAAGGGAATTTATAATAGAAGAATATTAGACAGATGGAAAGAATACATTGTTGTAGTCAGATCTACTGGTGATATATATAATCCTCTTGTTATCCAATTTTTCAAAAGAAGAAAAATACTGAAAAGATCCGTTCGTAATACCATAGATTTTGTTGTTGATAATACTAGTAAAGGTGTATCGGATGGTTTAAATATTTTTATAAACAGTAAACAAAAAGATTCAAAAGTTGAAGCTACTATTGAAGATGATGACAATGACGATGATGATGATAGTGATGGTGACGTATATGACAAATATTCAAATTCTAAAAAGAACAATAAGTATGGTCTGGGTAACACCACTGATAATTCTAAAAATAAATGTGAGTTTGAATTTGTTCTGAATTCAAAAACATCTATTGAATTCCATAGTATTCTAGATAAGAGTATCATAATAAGTCAACCGAAGAAAGGTGATCCAGATACTCAATTAAATTACATTCTTCTATGTCAAGTACCATCCTCGGCGGTTAGGTGGTTGAGTTTTCTAAAATCTGTATTAAGCCAATATCGAGATGTAAAGAAAAAGACCTTGCTTTTAAGTATTCCTGATTTAAAGTTAAGCTTAAGTATTAAAAATGCTGCCTCATTGTCGGGAAATAATGAGGATAATAGTAAAAATCCAGTGGATGATTCAGTATTGAGAATAAAATATACACCACATGGATATATTTTACCAAGATCTGGTACTTTTGATAATCTTGTTAATTTAGTAGCTGTCAAGATGAAAACAGTCGATGTTAAAAAGAGAAAACATGGTAATTCATATCTTGAAAAACACTTCAATAAAGCGGATGCTGAATATTTCTTAAATAAATTATCAGAAGATAAAAACAGCATTGCATTCGCAGTAAAGAATTTTGATAGATTGGAATGGATTACTGGAACAAAAGAAAAATTATTACAAAGTGTTTGGTTTCTTCTAAGTGATACCCATGACATAGAATTGAGAGCAATTGTACATAACCCTGACCATTTAGTAAGAGATCCATCTTTGAAACAACCCGAAGAAATTGAAGGTTTTTTAACCAGATTAACTAATGCAAGTGGTAAATTAACATCTCATATGGGAAGACATTATTATAAGGTATGTTATTTCCATTCGGTTGATAATTTATTGTTCTTTTCACCTTTTTATAAAGCTGTTCCTCCATTTGTTGAATCAACTACTGATATCTTATCATCTTCTGGGTTTGTTTATGATCGTAAAAAATTGCTTGATATGGTGCCTAAAAGACCACTCTTATTCAAAAATTCAAGATTCCCATTGGATGAATCTGGAACACATATTGAATGGCTGAAACCTGGTTTGACAACTGGAGAGTTTAATTATTATGAAAACGAGGCCCTAAATGAAGCCGAAAGAAAGACTAGTATGGTATTGAAGGCAAAGGGGGTCATTAATTTAAACGATATTGTTGATGTAAGACCAATTTCAATGTCTTCTATTTCCCATTTGGTTAAACTTGCATCAATAATAACATGGAATTTACCTTCATCTGAAATCAACAATCCTGAATATATGGATTCAAGCTTTGAAATTGAGATGAAGAATGGATCTGTGATGAGATTACAAGCAGGTTTCAGAAGGATAAGGGATGAATGGGTTACAAGATTGAAAGACTCTGTTATGTATTGGCAAGATAAAAAAAGAGAAGAATTACTAAGGTTAGTTAATTTACAGGAAAAAAATGCAAATTCTGTTCATATGTTAAAAAGTGACATGGAAGCTTCTGTTACAGCAGCTAAAAGCCGTATTAAGTGGGAATCTGGGAGGACAGCAACTGATCCAACGTTGTTTAATATATCGTCTTTTGCTTTAGTTAAAAGTGTTATAATGAGCGGAGAATTATATCAAAAGACAAGAAAACATAAACAGTTTAAAAAGTTCTTCTTTGTTTTAGCTCCAGGATACCTATTGATATTTAAATTGTACCAAAGAGATAAAGCAACAGGTGTAGCAGGTCCAACAACTTATTATGAATTTTATTCTTCCATTGAATTATCTGGCTGTTATATTTATTGCGATCGTTCCACTGATATGGATTCTTTTGAGTCTTCGGCCGAAAATATAAACCAAGGTATTCCTGGCGAGACCTCAATTCCTAGAGTTTACGGTGACGGATGGAGATCATCTGAAAGCTCTTTTTTCAGATACTTTACATTGTGGTTTGGTTCTAAAAAAATGATAATTAGACGTACAAGGAAAAATACACAATCAAACAGTAGTGACAATCCTAACCCTGCGAATAAAATTTTTAAGAAGAGCCGGGCCCCCCGTGATAAGTCTAGTTCAAAATCTAAAACTAAGGTTTCAAGTAATCACAATGAAAATATGGATGATGATGTCAGTAGTATTGGCGACAGCAGTGATGAAGATGATTCTGGAGATGACTCTGAGGAAGAGAGTGACGACGAGTCTGAAGAAGGGTCTGCAGAGGAAACTGAAGATGAGGAAACTGAAGAAGAGGATGATGACGAGGAAGAGGGAGATGATCGCATGGATTTTGACAATGTCAGTCGCTCGCATCATTCTTTGAAAAAGCTTAGAAAACGTCAGGAGTTAAAGGTTATAAAAAATGTTAGTAGACTCGGTGTTACTGGTAAAAGTATGTTTTTTATAGCAAGATCGAGGCAAGAGCGTGATTTATGGGTTACAAAATTATTAAATGAGATTGAAAGATTTTCAGAAATCAGTGAAGAAACTGTTAATTTGGTTTGAATCAAGATGAAGCGTATTCTAAGACTGACTAGTTTGCTACATTATAACCCAAGTGTATATTGTTATTCTGTGATATCATTATGTTACCATCTCTCTGTATATCTACCATGTTATCTTTACATTGACTTACTATATAATATAATTCAGTTTAGCTTATCCCTCATTATCTTTTAGTACAATGGGATGACATATAAAATGATTAAATATGTCCTATAAATTAAAATTAAAAGTTTTAACAGAGAAATGAAAACGAATTAAGATAAGAAAAAAAAAGTCATAGAAATAAATAGAATAAATAAACTAATGTAGAATAAATAAATATATGATATGATGTTCAAAAACAAGTTCATGATGTTATTAAAATAAAAAGAAAAAAAACTTTATGAAATTTGAATGGTAGTAGAGTGGATATTTTGCCTTCATCTATTTTCTTTTTGAAGTTATTAATATTTTCTTTTGGAGTCCCAAACGTAGACCATTTCATCCCAACCTGTAGTGACAACCCAACCAGGATCACCCCATAAACTCCAATCACATCCGATAACAAACTCTTTATGACCATGGAAGATGTTTTTACAGGCTTGTCCATGAGCAAATCTGTTATTTAAAAATCTAGCTTTATGATCTGTTTGGTCGTGCCATACTCTTGAAGTCATATCATAAGAAGCACTTAGGAGCATATCACCTGAGTGGGGACTCCAATTAATCTTTCGCACAGCAAAATCGTGACCAATAAGTTTATTAAGAGGTGTTGGGCCAACATTATGATGAGGGGATCCCAATGCAGCACTTGGAGGTGGCTGACTTAAGGACTGGATCATTCTTAAATCCCAAATTTTGATTGATTTATCGACACCAGCGGATGCAATGACTGATGATCTGTATTTGTTGAAGTCACATGTGAGTGCTTCCAGGCCACCATGAGCGATAAAATCCAATTGCAAAGGCTGAGGTGATCTTATATCCCATGCTTGAATGTGTGATGCTCTATTACAAGATATTAAAAGCGATGGGTCGTGTGGAGAGAATACTGCTTGGTATATGCAATCGTTCTGAGGATTTGGAACGTTTGGTTTATTTGAAGATAAAGGGACTGCATTGGGGTTTTGAACAGGTTCTACCCTTGTTTCTGTTTTAGTTGGAGGAGGAATCAATCTCATTAAAGGTTCATCCCTATTTGGTGACCATATACCTATTGTACCATCCCATGATGAAGTACAAAAAGTTGATTTGTCAACGAGATTCCAGTGAACGGAGAATACTTCTCTTGTATGTCCAGCATATTTCTTGATTGGAAACTGTGGTAATGTGGTATCAAAAAGACTAATTGTACCATCACCTGAACTGGTGACGACTTGATTTTCATGAGCTTCAGACCAACTCAGGTCAAATAACCCATCTTGTGTATCGAATGCAGCGTCTTGTGAGATTGACCCATCTTCGTTGATTGACAATATGAAAAGTTTACCGTTACCTACTAAACCATAGTTAGCAGAGGTAGCAACAGCTATTTTATTATCATAAAATGGAGAATATTTACAGGCATAACCATTATAACCAGTGGTCCTGAATGATAGCATACTGATGTAATGTTGACTCTAGTGTAATTATATTTATAAATATTCTGATTTCTATTTTTCTTTGTATAAGTTATTCTTGATCCTAATTCCAATGGCGTATAAAGAGGGTTGTAGCTAAATCTTAAAAGAAAGAGAGAGAAAAAATGAGGTAGTGACCGTTGATATTCTATTATATTAGGATTGTCTATGTTTGTTTATATTTAAAAATATAACCTTCAACTGTATAAGACCCATTGATCATTTGAACATTGAATAAGTTATACATGAATGCAGATTTTACATATACTGTAGAGTTCTACTCGTTTCTAAAATTGGGACTTGATCTATACTCTCGTAATATCACCGGTACCCATAGCCAAAGGAGTCTGTCGATCAACTATACAAACCCTTCCCTACCAATCAAAACGATCCCCTGTGGATCCAGTGGCCCCCAGCCAGCCTGAAGCGCTCACTGGACACAGCAAGTTGAATTTTTTCTGTATGGGGAAAGGAGATCCTCAATTTCTCGAGAGGAGTCTTTGCTTCCTTAACAGGCGCAAATTACATGATGACGACGTATCTAACGAGTCTTGAGGCACCCGAACACCACTCCGTTCTCCATTCACACTATATACAGCTAGCTGAATCTCGCACCCTGCCTAACAATGAATGAATCGCTTGATAACAACGGTTGTAAAGCCGTTCAACATGATTTTTGTTCTTTATCGCACTAAGTCTTTTTGTTGTCTTTTATATTTATTTGAGTCTTGTCTGTTTGCGAGATCTTATGTATATATGAGTATATGAGTATAGGGGTGTATGGGTATATATGTGTTTATATCTTTGTTGCAGGTTTTTTGTCAGTCATTTTATTTATCAGATGATATAGAATTTAATTAATTATCAGGGTATATAGATTCATTATTTTATTGTATATTTCTGTTGTTTGTTTTTCTCAATATGCTTGTTGACGAAGGTGGCATAGATGTACTTGATAGCGTTCTAGATGCTGTGGATTATGGTAACTGTGATATTTATTATCTTGATGCTGGTACTCTGTTCAGAAATCTTACCGATGGAAGTGTTAATTCTACTCAGTCTGTGAGTATAGAGGAACCAGTAATATACATTACAAATTGTTCAAATACAAGTGACATTTATGATTATTTTGATTTACCTTTAGTAAGAGGAACTTTATACAATGTGAGTGAAATTATTACAACCAGGGATGTTTTCGTGGAAGGAACTATATCAACAACTTTTTGTCTCTGTACTATTTGTGTTGTTGGTTGGATGCTGTTTACAGTTCAATTATTAGCTACAAATCCCAAACCAAAGACTTTAAAATTGGCGACATTGATGTTTTGTGTATCAATTACAGTGCCTCTTGTTAGACTTTCATCTTTGATGGAGGATCAATATAATGGTTGTTATCAGGATATGGAAGAAGTTCAAAATAAAGTATATGATTCTTTAGCTTATACGATTCCTCATGTTTTAAGTTCTATTACAGTATGGATGTCTTGGGGTGATATTATGAACTACATGTTTGAAACAATTATTGAGAATAAGACAATCTTTACTAGAAAACATAGAATAATATTTAATATAACTTTAGGAGCTGTAATGATTTTAAATATAGTGACTATATCTTTTGATCATTTTCATCATCCTTTAAATAAAAATAAGCCTTCATTATTACTTAATGATATTTCTAAAATATTTATATATACTGCAATGTTATTGATGGTATTTTATTATAGTTTTATTAAAAGATCATTTGCGTATCAATTAAGAACATTACCAATGGTTTTTTTAATTTATACATTTATTATTGCACCATTTGTACTATTTTTAATATGGAGAATAGCATCTAGACAACATCCATGGGCATTAGTTGGATATTTGATTTCTGAGATTCTATCTGTTAATTTATTATGGGAATGGATATATGATATTAAAAATTATGAAAAGAAGCATGAAGTTGCCACTGTTGTTGGAAGAGAGATTATAGGTGGAGATGAATCTATTAGGAATGGTATTGTTGGTAGAAATGGTGTTGGAGTTAATGGAGCTAGTGGTGAGACTGGGTATATATTTAACTGTGATATTGGATATAATATAGGTGATGATGGTGGTGGTGTCAATGGTAATCAGCATATAATAACTTTAAACAGTGATAGTGAATATCAAGACGATATATCATCTAGTGATGATGAATTTGGGGATAATACAGGAATTAATATAGGTAATGATACAAGTTATCTTTCTGATCCATATCAATATTATGGTACTCGTTATAATAATATTCATCAAGATAATCCTGATAATTCTAATATTTATGAGATGGATAGTTTAGATTCGCAACAGTATGATATTAATTTGATTAATTTAAACGTTAATAATGTACATGGATTACATCCACAAGGTTATAATGGTGGTACTCGTGATGATGGTATTATAGAAGGTACTACAGCTGATGCTAATGCTAATATTGATACAGAAGATCCGCCACCTGACTTTGTACCTCATTCCGGATTTCAAGCAGGCGATTATTGGCCAGATGAAAAGAGGCCACATCCAGAACCATAAAGATAAATATAAACATGAAAAGGAACACGCTCTTTTTTAAATTATTAATACTATTATATATATATACGATTTTAATGAAATTTTACGATGCAAA
This sequence comes from [Candida] boidinii, assembly GCA_001599335.1. Taxonomy (NCBI): domain Eukaryota; kingdom Fungi; phylum Ascomycota; class Pichiomycetes; order Pichiales; family Pichiaceae; genus Ogataea; species [Candida] boidinii. The sequence continues at coordinate 798,042 of BCGP01000003.1, read as the reverse complement.
AATAATTTATAATTATGTTAATCCATGTAGAAATTGATTATATTATATTCGTAAAAGTTGAATATGATGAGAAAGAATGAAACAGAATGGATTAATATCGAAGTTTTGAATATTAACGGACTGATTTTCCGAAAGTGGCAGTTGATTGCATGGGAATTATTATATAATAATCTATTAGAATCTTCTTGACTGTACTATTTGAGTTGGATTGGTTATATCTACTAGATACGTTTCAGACAACATAAAAGTCATACATATATTAAAAATAAAGTAATAAGATAATGTACATCAGTGCTTTAGATAATGTACATTTAGATAAATGATTAAATTAGAAATTATACATTTTATCAACGTCAATTAACCGATTTCTCAAATATTATGGTAAAGAAAGACTTATCTATATATACATTTTTTCCACTCGGTAGGCCGAATCAAAAATAAATGCCGTCCATCTTCTATCTATTTATATCTATTTATTTAACTATAATTTATACTTTATTCGAAAGAAAAAATACCGATGAATCATATATATATATATTATGAAGTAACTTAATTATTTGGTTGCCTTTTCGTCATTAATTATGCTTTTATTTATTTATGTGTCAATTATGTATTTATGCATAAATTGATACATTAGATAAAGGGTTCATGTATATGATAATATGTGATTTTTATTTTTTTTTTACTGTATAATTTTTTTGATTTCTTTTCTATTTTTTATAATTTTTTTTCTTTTATTGTATGAGGAGAAGGCCGTCGGTTTCAAATTCTAGAAATGGATTCAATATGGTTGTAAGATTACCCCACAATAAACATAAACAATAAAAATTTTGATTTAAATATAAATTTATTAAATATATGTTGCTTTCAAAAAGATGTCAAAAAGACGTCAAAAAGAAGATTAATTTACGTAATTAGATTATAATAAAGAATATATTAAAAATTAATATTCTTTAATTAAATTGTAATAATAAATTAAAATTGTGGTTGCTTTTGATAGATAATTATCATTTTAATCTACATTATATGAGTCATAAATGTTAATAGCAACCAAGAATGGTATCAATTTACAGTAAAAATTAAGGAATAGATAATTTGGGGGCACTCTTTCTGGGGGGTAAATCTATAAAATTAATTATTAAGAAAATTACTGATAAAGTAGATGCCACACACGACCACATAACACAATTTGTTTATCTATATATATTCTATTTATAATTTAATCATTTTGATATAACTTGATTAGCCAAGGAGAGTAAATTTAAAAATGTTTAATTGAATTAAAGATTAGAAATTGTGATTTAGTCTATCTATATATCTATATATCTATCTATCTATCTATCTATCTATCTAAGATACTACGGGCAAACAAGGGGTGAAATTAACCCTGTGATAGATATGTCCCCGCTGGAGTAAGTGTGGCACTCTCTGCAGCCCATACTTATGCTGCTTATGCTGCTGATGCGGGCACTGGCGCACGTAGATTTAGTCACGCTACACATTACGAGATTGTGGGGTATCCTAGGAGACGCTGCGCTGGCTAAGCGACTGCAGCATGCGTGAAAAGCGCGCCCGTTAATACGGCAGACAAGGTTAGAAGTGGCGCCTGCTTAAATCCAATGCGCCTGGCTTGAAAGCAGCGCGTGTTTGAGATTCAGCCTATAATTGCTGTAAGTGTTGTGAGTGATGTAAGAAGTGTAATCATATGACGTTAGTACTTTATTAGTGTGTTAATTTTCTGTTTTCTGTTTTAGAAATGTGTGGAATAAAAAGATTACTACATTCATATCACAATTTATCTTAATTTGTATATTTTTTAATACATCTGGGGGTTGTTGTCGTTGTCGTTATCTTTTATCAGACATGCAATCATAATCTTATATTTAGCTTTATCTTAACACGTATATTTTGCTGTTTGTTATTTAGTTATATTACTTTATATCTCTGTTAAGTTGTAGTATCTATTGATGACATTTTGTAATATCCTTGGTTTGACATTCATATAATGCAACTAATTAGTGAATACATAATAAATATATGCAAATCACATAGATAAGCTAGTTGAGATAAAAGTTAAGAGACAGCGAGCTACAGATAGAAGAGATAGAGAGAGAGATAAAAGAGATATAAGAGATTTAAGAGATAAAGAAATAGAGAAACCTGTAAAAATGACTTGAGCTAATCCTTACATAGTTAATCTTTGATGAAAATGGTTTTATATCTATATATACATATTTATACATATTTATACATATTAACAATACGGAATAAGTCTGATGGTGCACTGATACGCCGCATGAGATACTAAATTCATTAACCAATTTTTTTCCTCAAATTTCAACAATTTTATTATAATGAAATTTATCTTTATGATATCTAATTGATTTGATTGATTAACCACAAAATTAAGTAAATATACGACAGTGATTGGTATAATAATATATGAAATATGAAATATATTAATTTCATTTAATTCTATTTTAAATAAATGATTATTATTACGAAAATTAATATTTAGTTTTACTCTAATTTAAACAATACAATAAATTCTACAATTATTTTTAACCTTTCTTTTAATTAAAGCGGAATAAAACCAGCCTGAAAATTGCTAATAGCGGAAGTTAAGTACTAAATCAATGAATGGAATGATATATTGAGAAAGAAGCGATATAATATAATGACACACTAACGGTAGCCGTATATGGTAAGTATAAGTGTAATCGTATGAATATCAATCGCAAATAGTAATAACCACGAACGGTAGGAGTCGGCAATATAAGTAAGTTGAAATCACCCACGAGTGAGGCAGTGCAGTTGTGTTGTATGTTACTTTATATTCTTCTTGAGAGGCAAGAAATTGCGGTGAGCAAATATTTGATGATGTGATATATGATATATTTATTATCAGCCGACGTGGTTGTCTCGTCTGTGATGGAATTTTAAATTTGGCACGTTGGCTGCCAGGGATTCAGTTTCCTTTTGCAATTATGCCGCGAAAGGTTGGCGGATATTGATGCGAATGCGGATGGCCCATAGTGGATGCCCATAGTGGATGGCCCATAGTGGATATAGTGGATGGCGAAAGCACCTCTACGGAATGAATGGATGGAAAGTAGAATTGGCATTGCGGAAGAGTTGAAGCGAAAGATACAGAGACCGGAAAGTGCAGTCGGGCTGAATCGGTGACCGGTAAACGACGGCCGGCGAGCCATACTGGTCATACTCAACCTTCCTGACAGTCAGCAGCCACACACAGCCACCCTCTTCTCCCTGGCAGGCAGCCCCCACTCCCCCTCCCGGCAGCCCGCCAACGTTTCAGATCCTGTAAACCACGGCTGCAATAAGAAAGATATGAAAATGCCACACAAAATATGCAGAATGACTTTTAGATAGTGAATAGATAGATAGATAAATAGATAGAGATTATAACAAAGAAAGATTGAAAAGAAAAGTTATCGCTTTTATCTGTTTGTCATTTTTCATTTATCCACAGTTTATCAATTATCATCATATTGCTCATATTATATAAAATACAATTCTTCTCATTGTATTACAAGATTTTAAACTATCTTATCATATATATTTTATTGTAATGTATTAGTATCACCGCATTTTATCTATTGTATAAATTATGGATCGCTATATCCGCATTGTAATCTCTGAGAATATTTAAGAGTCTCTTAGGCTGTGGCGGCTTGGTGGTATATCTTACGGGTGGGCGGGCTGTCTACAGATGGCTGTGGCGAGAGCTCCCACGCCCCGCCCCCCTCCAACGGGTTAGCCTGTCGAGATTCCAGCGCGCGCCTCAGTGGGAATCAGTGCGCAAGTGGGGTTGCCGCCGCGTATCTTCTGTTGGCATGACCTCCTTCCATCATCCTCCCTCCTCACAGGTCACATATCACATACTCCGCTCCACATTCCACGCAGGCTGTTCTCGGCTGATACGGCACTCCAAACGGCACTCCAAGCAGTACGTGACACGCCACATGACGCGCTACTTGACAGCCACATGACACGATACATGACACGCTACATGATACCACGCGATGCGGCACGCGGAATAGACGACAAAGGGCACAGTCGGAGCACCCCACATACCGCTCTACCGGATATCTCACCGCAAGGCCAACGCACTTCTCAGCCCGTTCCAGTGCGGCAGCTGACCCCCCGCCATACGTATACCGCAACGTAATTTCCGCTTAACAAATCCGAAATAAAATAAATTGTTTCAAATAGAAAATTTTAAAATTTGGGAAATCTCTTATCAGTTTTCAAATAATAAATCCAAATAATCTTATTTCTTTTTTAGTAAATTTTATAGTAATGGAATTTTTATTATTTTTTTAATGATTTTTTTAGTGATTTTTTTATGATTTTTTTATGATTTTTTTATGATTTTTTGGAATTTAAAGTTTTCAGCTTTAAAAATTTCTAATTTGGGATGCTGATTTTGTAATTTTTATTAACTGAGTTATTGATTGAATGATTGGCAATTTGTTGTTGTTACATTGATTACTTGATTACCTGACTGTAAAATAAATAAATATAGATATTTATCTTATTTATTCAATTAACTTATCCTTTTCATTTATATCTTTATCTTTGCCTTTAATAAATTCTTTTATTTATAAATAATTTAAAGATATGAAATAATATTATTATCACTATATCTATATCTATCGCTATTGTACTATATTATAATATTCATTAAAAACTTATATAATATTAACTTGGGTTAATAAATTATCACATCACTCTACTTTCATATCATTAATATTCATCATATCATGTTTTCATCTATAAAATTGAAAAATAATGCATCAGATATGAATAATACAGTATCAACAACAACAACAACAACAACATCAAATTTATCAAAAAGGCAAAGATTAGAAAAAGAAATTTTTAATACTTCAATTCAAGATATTGAAAATTTATTTGATTTTAAAATAAAACCTGCATTTTTTAATTATTTATATAAAAATAATTTAAATAATAATTCAAATTCTGATAATTCAATTGAAGAAAATTTATTTTCTTATTCAAATTCAAATTCAAATAAAATTTGTGGTAATGATACTTTAATTACTCCAAGTACTTCATCTTCATCAAATACATCTGGTAATAATAATTTTATGATTAATGGTAATAAAAATGATTTAAATACAGTTATTATACCATCAACTTCATCACTACCATTACAACATCATAATAATAATAATTGTAGATGTAATGAATTAAATACATCTATACCTTCTACTTGTCCATATTATAATTCAAAGACATTAGATCCAATAAATGAATTAGATAATGATTTATCTGAAAAATTATTTAAATCTTTGAATAAAAAAAGATTGGCTAAATTAAAACAACAAAAATTATTACAACAAATGCAATTACAACAACAACAACAACAACAACAACAACAACAACAACAACAACAACAACAACAACAACAACAACAACAATTGAAATTACAACAACAACAACAATTGAAATTACAACAACAACAGCAGCAGCAGCAAGAACAACAACAACAGTATAAAAAGAGGAAAACTAATATCAATTACAATACGTCAAATCAAAAATTAGTAACTGATTTAAAAGAACAACAATTTAATTATCAACATAAAAATACTAAAAATAGAATTACATCACCGATATCACTACCATCTTTGACTTCGTCAACATCCTCATCATTATCACAATCTTCTTCTAATTCCTCTTGCTCTTCTTGTTCTTCATATTTAGACGATTTTGATTTATTCTACACAATAGACGATTTAGAAGATTTAAAATCGTTTAACAAAGGAATTATTTAATTCTTTAATACTTCAATACTTTCTTTGATCTGTTGATTACTGCATCAACTCATCAACTCATCATATTATATTATATCATATCATCTCATTACAGAGTTAATCTCTAAATAGCTAATCACTTATTAAGATCCCTCGTGGCTCTTTATTACTTATGAATCTTTTCTTTTCTTTTTAATCTTTTCTTTTTACTTAATTTTTACTTTACGCTTGTTTTATTTTATTTCTTTTTAATTAAATTTCTTTTTATATTCATTTACAGTTTAGTTAGTTACGTTTCCCTTCTCACGCTTGTCTCATTTCCATTCCAGCATCTAATTCTTTGCATTATCATCTAAACAGTTTTCTGCTTTCTTTCTTTCTTGTAAATATGTAAATATGTAAACATTCAAATCAGTAAATTTGATTTCCTGGCGGTTATTTATCCCTTCACTTTTATAAACGCGTTGTTTTATTTGAGTTAATCGCCGTACACTTGAAGATAACCATAACCAATAGCTTCTGATTATATAATATGTGGATGCCCATTGATATACTTATACTTATATATATATATATATATATATAAGTGTATGCACCTCGGTAATTACAGTTGCTGTTACTGATGTCACTCTTTTATTCTATATCCACAGTATCTGTATCGTATCTCTATCAGTATCCGCATCAGGTTACTATCTACCAATACCAGATTAAGAAAACGAAATTAAAAAAGCCTCGCAGATTAAAATTAATTAAATATTTGATAAATATACATTAACTATAGATATAGATAAAGGATTACCGGCATTACTATCATTGGCAAAACAAATTACCAGTTTAAGTCATACTCAAAAATTCGCAATATTAAATTGTATTAACAATAGAATATACGTTGTTTCGTTTTTCGCAATTACGTAAAATTATTTCTCATTGTACTGTTATCTATAGATATCTATCTATCTGTCTATCTCTACATATCTTTACTATCTCTACTATCTCTACTGTCTCTACATATCTCAACTATCTTTTATCTCAACTATCTTTACTATCTCTCTATTTATTTCCTTTCATGTATAAACTAATATGTCTATTAAATATATAATATTTATTTATTATTTCTTATAACATTCAATTAATTTCTTAAAAAATGTAAAACAATATTCATCTCTTAAAAATTCATCTTCATCATTATTAGGCTTTAATATAACACTAACATAATTACAAGCTAATGATTTTATAAATTCATCTTTTGATTCAGAATTAAAAAATTTATCATTATTATCATTATCATTACTATTTAATTCTTGTTCAATTTCATTTATTATTTCATTCCAATGATGTAATAAACAACCTAATAAATTTTTATTAAAAAATTCAAAATCATTTAAAATATTAATTTCATTAATATTTTTTTCATTTCCTTTTTCAATTATTTTTAATTCTTTTTCATTAAATTCATTATAGAAATTTTTAAATGCTTTATCAAAATTTAATGATTCTTTAGATTCTTCATCATTTTCATCAAATAATTCATTAAATGCTATTATAGCACTTCTTTTAATTAATGATTCTGGTAATTCTAATAAATAACGCTTAATTAATAACCCTAATAAATTAGGCTTTAAACTATCTAATATTATATTAATTTGCCTTTCAAAATTTTGATAATCATTGTAATAATATTCTCCTAATTCTTGTTCTTGCTTGTATCCCTCATATTGCTCATCTGACTCACCTTCTATTTTGCTTTCTATTTCTATTTCTTTTTCATTTTCTAATTTTTTATTAACTTCTGATTCTTTATCACTTATATTACTGTTATTTGTATTATTTAAGAAAATATTGTTAATTCTATTACGTATTTCTAAAATATCTGTTAAATCATTTTTTTTACTTAATTTATTATTCCAAATTTCAAATTTTTGATGAATATTAAAATTTTTATTAATCCTTTTAATTATTTCAACTATTATTATTGGTATCTTAGTATTATGTAATAAACATAATTTAGGTAAATCAATGCCAAATATTTGCTTTATTGATTTAAAATTTGATGGATATGCTTCATAAACATGTATTGTAGGTAAATATTTTCTTTGTCTTAAATCATTCTCATATTTGAAAAATTCAAATAATTCTTCATTATTTTCAATATTTATCTCATTATTTAATTTAATAATTGAATCATTATGTCCATAATTAATTAAAAATTCGTTAATTATTATTTTAACTTGTTTCTTAATCTCAAAATATTTAAATTCTAAAAAATTACATATCTCAAACATTGATTCCTCAAATTTACATAATTCTTCATCATATTTTAATAATGATTCAATATATTTATCATTTGATTTTTTCATTATTAAATATAATTGCTTAAATTCATAATCAATAGAATTAATATTGTTATTAGAAATACTATCAATTGAATTAGTATTACTGATTAAACTTAATGTACTCTTGTTTAAATTAGGATTGGTAAGACCAATTGTTTGATTTATTAAATCTCCACTTGAAACATTCAATTTTTTAAAAATTTTAGTTAATTCATTACCTTCATTAGAAGTTTCTTCACCATTAATATTATTATTACTGGTATCATTGACTTCATACATATTTTCATCTTCATAAATTGAATCAACTCTTGATTGGATTATATTACCAGATAAGTAATATGCTAAATCAGTCCATTGATATAGAATAGCAGAACTGTTCAAAATTCCATCAATACTATTGGGTGGTTTCACTAATTTTAAACTAATTAATTGGTTTCCAAATGATTTAATATTCTCCTCATCAAGTTCTTCTCCTTCTTCTCCTTCTTCTTTCTTTTCAATATCAAAATCACATATTAAATTTTTTTTACAATAATCATAAAAATCACATCCTTTAAATTGGAAAATTAATTTAGAATTAAAATTAAATGGTAATGATGATGTTTGCTTTAATTTTTCAGTTTTAATACTAATAATCATCTTATTAATAATATTAAAAAATTTTAATTTATTAATTGGCTTAGTTTTTAATTCTTTAAATTTAATATTAATATCTGTAGAATCAGTTTTGGAATCAATTAACTTAATTCTATTGTTTAATTTTTTAAAATTTAAATTCATCTCAAAATTACTAAAAATTTCTTTATTTAAATAATTATCCCTTTTAAATTGAATTAATTTTTCTGAATTATTAATATAAGTATTTTGATCTTTAATTAAATTTAACCTTGTTGTAATTAAATCTTTATTCAATTCTTTAAATGATTCTTCACTTTTTTCAATTGCAGAAATTAAATCATGTACATATTTTCTATATTTTATAGTTATATCATTAGATACTTCATTAGAGATATCAATCCCATGTTTAGAAATCTCCTTTGATGAATTGTATAAATTATTTAATTCATTGGTAATGGATAATGAATCTAATGAATTTAAATATTGTGGTGGTTTATTAGCATTACTAGTATTCACAGTTGCTAAACCATTTTTACCTTGAATAACAGATTCTTTATTAACTAAATTATTTAAACTGACATTGGTCAATGTGTCATTTATTAAATTAGAAGCAAATTTATTAGCTTTAGAGACAATATTTAAATATTTATCTTCAATTGATTCATTAACACCAAATAATTTTTCATTATAACTATTAGAACATGAATTATAATTTTCAACACTGTTCAATAAATAACTTAATTTATTCGTACCCAATTGTTTCATCACAATAGGAATTAAAGTTGTCTCTAAACATTCTGTAAAATCAGAACAGACAAAAAAATCTCTAAAATGAGATGATAATGCAACATTTGCCATATTTAGAAGATAAACTTATTTTGCTTTTCAACTGGTTTGTATATTAAAAAAATAATAGTAAAACTTTTACGATAAATATCTGAAAACTTTAAATTTTCAAGAGTTTTATATTGAATTTATTAGCTAACCAACTGAAGAAATATCAATCGCACCATAATTACACATCATAAGGAAGTTGGATTACACAGATCACAAACCACGCATCTGAAATCCTCACCTACATTCCACGTTATTTCTTAATTAGGTAATTGATAATGTAATCCCCTAGATAACACACATCGCGTTAATTATTGCATCCCCTTTCTATTTAAAATTACCTATAAATAGTATGGGAATCTATTTTATCTATCTGAATCGACACTTCTTTTGATTTAGAACAGTGAAATTTATATGATGAATGAACAACAGTATTCAATCAAAAATGAGCTAGCTGGTCGTGTGATATGGTGCCAAACTGTCCCTTTAACGGATTCCTCTCACAGTAACACTTAGTGGAACCTCATTGTCTTAATTGTAAAGTTCCCATTTGCTACTATTTTTAGTTGCGCCTTGGCTTGGTTAAAAAGCTCACATGTGATGTGGTGTGCGGGTTTTATACAAATGTCCTTTTTTTTTCGTGCAGAGGTCATTTACACTGGTTTTTTCCCCACGTAGGAACTTACAAAGCATGCATGCACTAAGCACGAACACATAGTGAAGTAGTCTGTCAGCAGAAATCCAATTACCTTCTTATAGTTAGAAGGTCACGGTCAGAGAATAAATGGTATAATAATCAGCGAAACGACATATAAATACTAAATCAAATGGAAAAGCAAAAGGTTATTAAAAATACATAGTTTGTTAATTATACAAAAAATTAAACGTCAATCCGTTCATAGAAATATACCTGTGGCAACATACACAAAAAAAGATAATCAAACCATATCTATAAAGAGAAAAGTGGTATATAGATTTCATCATGACAACTTTATCAAACGATAATTCTTTGATAGCTTATCCTGCAGTTTCAATTACATATTGTGTCAAGTGCAAGTGGCAATTAAGAGCATCTTGGTATTTACAAGAAATACTTCAAACTTTTTCTTCATCTCCAAATGATAAAGATGAACTATCAATAAATTCTGTGAGTTTAGCACCATCATGTGTTGCAGGAACTTTTAAAGTTTTAGTTCAAAGATCAAAAGATGAAGAGGTTAAAGTTATATGGGATAGAAAAACCGATGGTGGATTCCCAGATTCCAAAACTTTAAAGCAAAGAATAAAAAATTACCTTTATCCAGAATTAAATTTAAATCACATAGATAAACCAAGCTCTAATGGCGGTATACTAGTTGAAGATAAGCAATCAAAACCAATTACAATTTCATCATCAGCTACCTCAAACAATGCGGAAAATTTTACACAGGAGTGTATTGACTGTTGTAAAACATGGGAAGGTTAAAGAAAGCTTCTCAAAAGTTGATATTAGTATTATACAGCGGTACTAAACATTAAACCAATCAATCATAAGCCATAGAAATTCCTCCAAACTCTTGTTGTCATTTAAAAATGGTAATACGCCTCTGAATTTTTTATATCCACTAGGAATAAATTCATTAAATTCTTTCTCATCTATAAATAAAGTTTCATTTGTATCCCTAATATTATTAAAATTATAACTATTATTGTCATGTAAATAATTTAATAAATCTGTAAAGTAAGATAAAATTATAGAACTAACAAAGAATATTACCAAGATTTTAAAACTAGTTTTCAGTAATTTGAATTGTTTTTGATATTTATTTCTTTTTGCAATTTTATTTGAGAATTCAGTAAGTAAATTTGTTTGTGTATTAAGTAAAATTTTCAGATTATTGTTTGCGTCTTTTAAGTCACTATTTTTTTTACAAACATTTATCTCATTTTCAAAATTCTTGAATAATTGATCATAAAGAAAGTTAATTTTCTTGTTTATACCTAATTGAGTAGAATAATTTAAATTTGTAAAAGATGCATTTTCATTTCTCTGTAGCATCTCTTTTAACAATTGAATCTTTTGTAACAAGTAATTTTTTTTCTCTTCAAATGGGGATAAATCAATCTTATTATCTTTCTGATTTATCAAATTTTCCTGTAATATAGATGAAGTAACATTAATTGTATCATTTTCATTATAATCGTTAAAGTTATTATCTCTAATCATATTAATATTTCGATTATGCTCTTGGAATTTATAATTGATTAGTTTATCAAATTCGATATCAAATAGTTTGAAGAATAACTCTTTAAAATCGATTTTTGAAAGAGTTAAATATGAATCTGATATTATAAAATTTATCAAAAATTCTTTATTTTCATTGTTTAATATTTCAAATTTTAAATCACTTTCCATTGCTTCAATTAAAAATAATAAATCTTTAATTGAAATAACATCTGAAGTTCTGGAATTCGTTATCTTTTGCCATGCGTTATCTATCAGGACATCAGTATTGTAATAAGGCATGGTCATTTTGGGGTCCTCTTCTGTAATTCAAATCCCAGAGGCTCTATTTATAAGCACCAATTCATTCGCAAGAGTACAGTTGGGTGTATACACAAATTTAAATAAGTCACAATTGAAAGAAAGTGAAAGAAGTTGGGAAAGGGGTAATATGAAACAAATAAAATAAAGGGGAGGCAAAGAATAAAGTCCTGGATATGCAGTTGAGTGTATTTCAGAGAATGATACAAACTTTTTGTTGCAATACGAGGAAACAAGAGTTTAAGAAAAAACCCCAAATTAAAACTCTTGTAATGTTTCAAGTTTCTTGTTACAATCACCGAAGATCTACCCCGTATATATAAAAAGCCTGTACGCGATCGGTGAACGCGTTCTTGCAGGAATAAAAAGGTAAGAAAATGGCCTAATCAACAGTGTGTTTCAAATGTCCCTCAAACATATTTGGTGTATGGGTGTTTTACTACCAAACCAAGGAAACTGGTCTTGTGGAGGGGGGAATCTGCAACTACATTATTCAATTTTGTAAAGGAGTCAGTCAGTAGTTACTAGTACCAGTGGTTTATATAGTAAGGATATTTTTTCCTTTAGTTAAGAACAAAGAAAGGAAAACATTGGATTGTATATCCAATCTTATAAAGATGTCAACTTATATGAAAGAACCACCTAATAATTAATTCCTTAAATAAGCTAAGAAGGAAATCTTGTTTAAACAAGCTTAACCGAAATGGAAATGTAGCCGTTGAGGTAAAAACCTGTTTTGTTTTAAACTCAGCTCCGATAACTTAATGTTAATATATCGCTCGTAAACGTACAAAAAAGACACTAGCGTACGTGGGTTTATGGACCAAATAAACAGCAAACTTTGAAACCTCGTAAAACTCTCAACCTATTAATGAGCAAAAATACCAAAGTTCGGTATGGGGAAAGTTGATTCCGGTCCTAAATCGCGATTTACTCTCTTGAAGCACATATGAAAAATAAGTTTCACGGAAGCTAAACGGATTGCTATACAAGAAGAAAGTATGACAAAAAATGAAAAATTCACATCCGTTCATTTGTTTTTCTTCTTGCCTCTAAATTGGTCTATTCTTCTTTGGCCTTCACTTTCGTAAGAACTCTCCATCCATGTTTACAAAAATAGATTTTTTTTAACAATGCTTAGACAACAGAGACAATATTCAATATGTTGCAGGTTAGAAAAAATAACGACTAAATAATTCTCATTGTAATTATAATGATTCATTTAATTTTTGTTTTCTTCTTTTTTGCCGAAAGAGAAGAAAGATTTCTTCGCTTTTGTATTGCCATGTAACAACCTTGAACAGATCTACAATAGTGTGCAGTAAGATTTCTTTCTCCATTAATCAAAGGAAAAAAACCAGCCGTAGTATGGGTAACGGTCTGTAGACATCCTAGTATGGTAAGGGTACACAACAGCATTAGTTTCCCGCTACCTAAAAATTTCTAGTTTGTTTCCCATTATTACTCTCCATTTATTCATGTCTACAATAATATAAGACATTATTCTCCTACCTCCATCGTTGTACGAAGTTGCATTAAACAGGATCTTGTTTGAGAAGAGTGGCACTGAAATCCACTGGCAAATAAAATGAAAAGAACACCGATGCGGTTGGACTTAAGCCCTGTATGCAGTATCGCAGCTAAGATCGACCAGCTGGCTCCAGAGACAATTGATGCATATATGCGAGTCACCAGATGGTTGAAGCTCTGAGGGCAAAAACTGTGCTCTGCAATAGTCACAACCCTGCCCCATGCGAGCAGAACAACTGCACCACCATGGCCTGATGTTTGTCCCTGCTACCTGCAAAAGTACCTGTACAGAATAGCGGACGCTCCCTTGTGTATTATCTGTACTGTGAGCTGTGCATATTTTTCTTCTGCGGGATACTTTTGCAGGCATTCTGTGTGTGCTTCTTCAGGTGCCTTGGTGCCTTGGTGTTTCAGCGGCGCCGCAATTCCTCTGCAGTCTTCTTGGAAACCTTGGAAAACAGCAGTTTTGTATGGGGCCGTTTGCCGCATTAGCCTTTTCTCGTAGCATTGTACTGCGGCTGTGGCTGTGGAGCTTCTGGATGAGAAATGCGCGATGTGATAAATTATTAAGCTGTGGCAAGACTGGGAATAGGAGACGGTAGGTACCTACTCTTTAGTCAAACACAGGATTTTCACAAATTGGTTTTCACACACACTACTTCCAACTCCCTACTCTTGTCATTGGCTACCATGACCAAGTAAGCGCCCAATGGCTTTAATCTCCTAGTGGTGGGTGGTTTCTTTGAATTAAATTTACTACTATTAGATTGTGGCTCACCTAAAAAAATCCAGATTGCTGCTGGCCAATTCAAGACAAATATTCAGCTTGACAAATCAATCAGAGATGGATACCAGGAGAATCTTCCACAAAGAAACGAGAGTCTGTGGTGAGATAGTTGAACAAAAATAATATGAGAATGTCAACCGTATAAAGGTTGGCTTCTGTAGTACGATTCTCTCATAAATAAATTTTAGACTTGCTGAATATATGGGAAATAGATATACTTATTTAACACCTGAAAAAAGGAAATTGAAATGCTATTTTATTTCGGTGATTATAGAGTTCCTCTTTCACTATATACTTTTATCAATGTTTTCAAGTGATTAAATAATTCGCCTATTATGATAAATATTGTTATTCAATCTCTAATATATATAAATTCTTAATTTTTATGCGTTTAAGGTATACAGCCGAAGGTATAAAACAGAACAATTGGTGACCAGCTGTATAAACATTAACATTCTATTAACTGTAGCCTAAGTGTCTTTGCCTTTAACTTTTCTGTTAAGTATACTTATCATTTTGTCTTTGAAACTTTTTTGAAGTTGTTTAGTTACAAAGTAAACTCAACTCTGCGCTGGAAATGGAAATAAAAAAATACAAAGTCTTCTGTAGTTATACAAGGGTTTTAGTGATCTTGTTAAAACTATAATTCCTTATGGAACAAGAACTTTTTTATTCTTTCTATTTCAGTTTATCATTTTGTTGATTAAAAAAATAATAAATAGATAAAAGTCAGTTTATCAAAGTGCGATTTGTAATATATTTTGCCCTGTACTCCATGAGCAGTATAAGTTATAGGTTTTCAATACTCCACTGTATTTTCTATTTCACTTTAGCTTCTATTTCACTTTAGCTTCTATTTCACTTTGGCTTCTATTTCACTTTGGCTTCTATTTCACTTTGGCTTCTATTTCACTTTGGCTTCTATTTCACTTTGGCTTCTATTTCACTTTGGCTTCTACTTCATTTTAGTTTATATTTCACTTCTTTTTCTATTTCACATTATATTCACTATTTTAAAATAAATACATTGTTCAATCCTACTGTGAAGAAAATTCAGAAGATTTGATGCAGAAATTTCATATAACACTAACAAGTAACTCTTAAACACAAATTCAATTGTATATAAAAAAGGAAAAGAGAAAGAGAAAAAAAAAAAAGCAATACGTACATAGGGAATAATTCATGATTCTTTCTCTGATCTGCTGACAGATGAATAAAAGCCAGCTATAGCGCTTCATTATCAAAGTGCCTTCCTTACACTTGATGGATAGCGGTAAATCTCCAATATTTTCTTCAAAGATATTTAGTACATCTAAAAAGTACATATTGATTTGGAAATTTTTTTAAACAGTCAAATTATGTTACTGATATACTGTATTTATATCAAAACATTCTTGGTACCTCTTAAAGTACTTTTATCAACCCTTCGATAAATTAAAAGTATTTCTTAGCCATAAAAATGTATAACAATTACTCTGAACCAGTAAAAAAATATATATTTTCTCTTGGAGAAAACAAATATTGCCAAAAAGAAAAAACAAAAGAGAAAGACACACAAAATAAAAGAAAAAGGTTACAAACAGAAAAATATATCTAATGTATTTCTCCATTTTTCAATAAATTCAGTTGCCCAAAACAAATCTTACTAATATTTAGTCAGATTATAAAATTTAGATAAAAATTTAGCTTATAAGAAAACTACAATTGTCTTCAATTTACCACAAAAAAGCGCTTTGCCACTAACCAGCAAATAAAGATAGCACATATTCCACATGGTGATTTAATTTCCGGTTTAAACCAGCTAATGCTGGATACTCTCATATCTACCTTCACTTCCCACAAAAGTTCTCCCTAGTATCCTACATAAACTGTATTCTAAAAAATAATCGTGAATTCTTTTATTGTTGTTTTATATATCCAATAGAATAAGCCAGCCAAATTCGAAAATTTTTGAAATTCAGTTTCATCAGTTGACAAAGGCGCAAAAATTAAAAGAGGTCCGAAGCCAAACCGGTCAGCTCTACAGACCAGGTGACCCTTTCAGATAGTTGGTGATTACTCGGGAAAGTGCTTCTAAAAGCCAAGTGCGGCACACTGGTTTACATGATAATATGCGATGCATATGCATGTATATATATAGATGTATATATGCATTATATGTACAGCCACTCAAATACTGAGCAAAACATGTTTATGCGGTGATGAACACACCGCACAACTTGTCTCAGTGCATATATTCTCTGAGCGCATTCTACTAGTTACTAAACATGATTACTTATAAAGTAATAACAAAAACATTTGAGAACAATAGGTACCTTAAATTTACAATTTTTGCAAAGAGTAACAATTGTTTACATTTAATAGTTTCGTTTCAAACAATTTTATGTTTATGTCTGTTTAGTTTTGTGTCTGGTTTCATATATTTTGCGTTTCAGGTACAAATAAACGGTCCCATTATGCTGGGAATATTCCTGACCTATTCAAATGTCAGGTACATAATCTATTGATATCAGTTTCCAACAGGTGATAAAAGCAAAAACTTAGTTCGCTCTCAAACGACCTGCCTCTTCTGTTTATTGTTGATTCTACTATCAAAGCTGTAAACACAGGCTCCAGAAAGCTTCTTTTTTGTGAGGCATTTATGTGCCCATTTTTTATAGACCACTACACTTCAAACAAGCGATTACTTTCTTTAATAAAGCAAAAACAGTTAATTCATGTAAACAAGATATTTCGCATCGTTCCCAATAATAGATCCCCAGAGACATAACGGTGTTAAATGGTATGCCTTATTTCTATTACTAATGATCATATATTATCTGAGTGATGAAAGGCTCAGGAGAGAAATTTGCTGAAAAGAACCTGATATGATGTTATGGCTTTCCCAAAATAGTAAGCCTTAGATTTCAGTCGTCTACAGCATGATTAAAATTTCCCTGAAATAAAAAAGGCTTTTGATTTTATTTAACATCTCTATCTCCCACGTTGATTCTACTTTGTTTACATCATAATTTGATGGCTTCCATGTTTGTATATGAAAGTACTTGTTGCATTAAATAGCATTAACTATTAGCTCTCAATAAAACAGTGAGGGGCGTGACTCGCCAGCTGATAGTGCAAGCTTATCGATATATTGTACTTACTTTGCAAGAATCATTATTCAATTAAAGCTTGTAAACCAAACAAAAGAAAAGGTTTCAAATGCATTATACATATAGTTTGCCTTAATCTTTTTAGTTTGGATCATTTTAGTTTGGATCATTTGATTTACACAGCTTTGAGGTACAATCATTGTATCAACTCAAATTGTCATCACGAGTTACAAAAGACTTGATTTGTGCAGGAATAAGATTTTTCGATGAACCAATAGTTTATTAACTATGCATAAAAGCTTTCGTATGTGTCTCTTTGTATTTAGGCCAATTTTACTCTTTTAGAAACCTAAGCCAGCATTATTATTCCTTTAAACGAAAGAAAGGAAAAATAATGCTGGATTAACTGATTTGTGCCTGTTACTTTTCGCTTTTCCTTGAATTCAAACAAGCAAATTAAGGGGGATGCATTCACAATTCAATTTTGTTGTATTATTGACAAATGATTGTATTGTTACAACTAGGTTTGCTAATTAACTATAAGTCTTTTGTACCTGGTGAGTTTATTATGCTTTTTCCTAATCGGTGCGAGAACTGAGTATTAGCCAAAACTCTTTAGTTTATCAGATACTGCATTGTCTAACTATTGTTTCATCGTATATGAGCATTGTTTATTTCTGCTGAGAATTCCCAATTATTAATTTTCCTTGTTTATGGTAAATTTGTGATACACAAAAAAAGATCTATTACTTTAAATTCAAGAAAGTGATAAAGAAGGTCTTACATTCTAATTAAGCAGTATCAACTTCTTAGAGTATAATGGCAAGAGAGAGTAAATTTCATCATGTAGCCAAGTTTAGCAACATACTCCAAATGTTTTGCTTTTTTGCTAATCATAATAGCTACGTTCCTTCTTGCATGCTAATTGTACAGATTAAAAGATTACACTGATATTGTCTATCATCAGCTACTGTGTTGTCAGCCTATTGTCTGTCCAGAGGTTTTACAGAAATTCTATACATACTTTTTTAATGTACCTTACTTTTTTAATGTACCTTACTTTTTATTATTCATTATTGTCTATTATACAAAATTTGAAGAGACAAAAATTGTGTGAGGGTCGGAGGTTTTTGAGATAATTGTCAAAAAGATATGGGTGGATGCATCATCGTCTCTATTTGTTTTACAAAGATAACGGCTTAATTTAATGATCAAAAATATTAGATTTGGTGAGCTTCATTGGACATAGTCATAACGGGTTTGAGTAAATTTATTTGAGGCATTAAAAGCGTTTTGGAAAAATAAACCATTTCAGTACGATTCATTTTTACAGCCTATGATGAAACTTCGCATATTTTTTGATAGGAAATTTTAGAATTATGAATGGTAACATGTATATTTTATTAATAGTGGAAGTTCGCATCAGAATAGATAGCTACTTTTTTTGTATTTTTCTTCAAAAAATTTCCAGCTCTCGACTAGGCGCTGGCAGTATATATGGAATCCTGGCTGTAAAAACTAAACTTTTCGAGTTTCTTTTTATCTTTAAGTTCTTTCATAAAATTTAGATGTTAGTGTTAAATGCAGCCATAAATGTTTTACAAATCAAAGAAGCTTAATTGATTTGACTATTAGAATTTAGATGATTTGGTTCATGAGTAAATTACAAAACTTTTTCTTTTCTTTGTCTTTGATGCAATGCATTTTCATATCAAGCCATGAACATCACGCAGTATTGCAAAGCCCTTGACTCACATATCATCCTTATCGTGGTGCTGATGGCTAGTGATGATAAAGTACAGATTTACAACCATTGTTGACTGAAGTTATCTTCAAAGAACACATATATATGACAGCCGCAAATCACAGGTTCAGGAAAGTAGTTACCTACTGTAACATCATGCATCCATCTTTTATGCAATTCTTTGTGATGATAGAAATTAAAGCTAACGCCGTATATGCTTAGATTTTAGTCCCTCCCTTACTTAATTTTTTGATCTGATATCTCTGGTTAGGAAAAATTGCAGCCTGTGACGCCATCTGAAATTGAAACATTATACTTAACTTTATTTTCTAGGGCGGGTGAAACTTTTCTTTCCCGGATAATTCAGAGAGTCAAAGTTTCTGTAAGATTGATAAGACAATAAAAAAGCTTTTTTTTTAAGAAAACAAAGACAAGGTCGCCAATTATGTGACAACACACAAAATCAAAGCTTATATGTCTACATCATCACAGTGCTCTCGGCAAGTTCTGTCTGATATAATATCACCTCATCGCACCGACAACTGCAAACATTCTGGGAAGATAATAATGATATTTCTTAAGTTGGTACAATGCTACATATAGCTGTTAGACCTTGGAGACTCACAAAAGATTATGGCCTTGGGTACATTTGATTTTATTCACTACTGAGCAACAAAGGCATATCAACCCACCCATTAGCTCAGAGTCGGTTGCTCTAGTGGCGGCGATCTCTCATACCCAAGATTCTATTCTGCACATCATGATTTTTTTCTTTTTTTATTTATATTTCAAAACTACAGTGCTGCGTAACTTAACCAAATTTTAGACCCTAGTTATAAAAATAATAGTTTCGGGAAAGACTCACAAAATACTGTCTGAGTGTGACAAACACCTTTTTTTTCCTTTTTAGGAATATGGGATTAAATGGTTAAAGATTGTACAGAAGTATAATCGAGGCTGGAACCCAAATTAAAAAAATAGTATGGAACTGAGATTTGACAAAACTAAATCCATTAATATTTGATAGGTATAGAACATGCGTAGCTTACAATCCATAAAACGATCAGTGAATTAAAAAAATAAAAGAAAGCCAACAGAAATAAATGCAGGGCTACATTTGATAACTTAAACATCCTTACTTAAATATTTGCCTTACTATTAATTTGGATTATATTCTCAAATATCTTTAAACAACCTTTAAAATATATGCTTTTACAATTGGTGACATTATTTGCTTCCTAGCAAAGCACTACTCGTCTTTATTGGGAACCTGCATGGAGGTGAATATTAAAAGAGGCATCTTTTTCTGTGAATATCTTTGTCAAAGCATTTACCAACTTTATTAAGCCTCTAATAATATTATCATTCAATATATTTATTATTATTATTATTTTTATTATTATTATTCTAATGTAATAGTAGTAATAATAGATATCTGGTAATTAGTTTAGAGCAATCCTTACAATTCAGCTGTGAAAACTTTTCATTGTCTTTGTAGCATTGATGCAAAACAGTAAATGTGTACTATATGCGTTGTATGTACTCCGAGAAGATGGAAACAAGCGGCTCTGCATTTTATCTTGCTCGCGCAAAAACCAAAGAAATATGCATAGTTGGCCTTAAACAACAGCAGCTTGGAACATTTGCATAATTTTTAGGTTTCCATTGCCGCAGTATTGTTAGCGCTGGCACTTACAAATAAAGAGAGATCCATCAAACGCACTTTGGACGCACCAGCGCCACCTCTTACTCTCGTCCTCTGCTCCTATCAAGCGGAAATTGAAATGCACCGAACTGGCGTAGCGACCCAACCGCTGGAGAGGGTGTAAAATATCCAACACTTGAATAAAAAAGGCATCCGGGTGACCGTATGGTTTACAGTTTACAAAGCATATGTTCAGTCTTAACCGTTTGCTGGTGGTGAAGACATGTGTTTCATCGTGTTAATGAAACCACCTTCCTTCTAGTATAGTTTTATTATTTGTCCTTTCTTCAATGTAAAAAGTGTGGTCGTTTATTAGTCTGCTTTGGCTAGGCTGGTTTATAATTTCCATCATGATTATTGTATAAGTTTTTGCAAGCGGATCAAAACTGGGGTGGTTTGGCTAGTTGAAAGAGACAAGCAAGACGCTCAGGGAAAATAAAATAGTCTGTGTTATCAAACGGCTAAATCCCTAAAACAACCACGGTAATTGTTTTTTTCGTCCATGATCCGTCCATCCTATCATGGGCGATTGAAACACCCTGGGCTAAAGCCTGAAATTGGCATGCCTCGGTTTCATGGGGATCAGCTAGATTGTTTAACAGTATTTGCAATACGGTTCCTCGCTTTAATTTTTAAGGTAAAATAGTGCTTTTTTTTTAGACTTGCCCGTAATTTTCTCTTTTCAATTATTGTATCTTCTCATTAGTTGAATCTACTAAGCAACTATAAATATTTTGGTTAATTTGTTTATAATATAAAAACAATTTAGTGGGGGGAAGTTGACACTGACACATCTGTAGAACGTAAAACACATTTGTGTCAGTATCTTTTAAAAGTTTCGAATGTTTGGTCCCTTCTTAGAGTTTGACAATTGTGTACTATAAATACATGGACCAAAACGGAGTGAATCCTAGTAAGTTTAATAAAATTAAGAATTTTTGCATTAGGAAGACTCAAGAGCTGGTTAAATATTTTACTTATTTTTTTTTTATTACATCTTATTAATCTCCTATTCTGTCAATATAAACGGTAAAGTTATACCCTGCACTCTATTCAACTTTTTAACAACTTAAATTTTCAAGTATTGGTAGTTCTTTAAGGTGAATTTAAAAGAAATTTTACTAACTTTAATGTTCCTGAAAATTGATCTTTGGAACTTAATCAGTTATTTGATAGCAGGCGGGGATAGTCACTATAATCCAGGGTTCGATAAAACAATAAATAAGGAGAGAAATTATTTTATTATTTTATAGATAAGCATTCTGCTATTCGTATCAAACTACTTACTTACTTATTATTTGAATATTTTTTTAATATACATACTAGAGAGGTGGAGAATAATATTAAAGAACCATACTCACTCCTTTCGTGAAAACAATATTTAGCATCCAAGCGGTTATCTACATGTACTTATAAATGTAGATCTACGAACTTAAAAAATTCATATATTTGTTATCTATTTATCTATATATCTTTCTTTGATGAGAGAAACGTTCCCAGCACTTATTATTCCCTGGACAAACAAAACAAGGCTCTGATCGACAATCAAAATTAAACAGACTAATTATTCATGTAAAATTTCTTAACCTAGTTGGTACCTCAACCGAAAATGATTAAGCGCTGAAATTCTTAGTTTGTTCTGATTATACCTTAAATTCTTGTGCTGTCCTTTTCATCCACCTTATAAATGATACTATTTAGCCATAATTATTATCAATTCAAACAATTTTGCACTTCTCACTTTTGGTAACAGATAAGAATATTATCAAGTTCATAATAAGTCGTAGCGCACTTTATGAGTATGTGACTAATTTTTCGATATCAGACGCTTTGAGAGCCTGTATATGTAACATAGCAGACACATGGCTTATTGCAATGCATTTTTGTTGGCAATGAAAGCATTTTCCATTTTTTCTTTACTATATTGGCTACTTTATAAGAAAAGCTCAAGTGGTAGTTTTAATATTCACTAAGCACGGCCAGGATGGGGTAGCCCTTTTTGCCAAACCGTGCGGCGCTCGGCCTTGGGCTAATAGGCAGTTTCTGTGTCACCTCTGAGAGCCTTTTTTTTGACGTAAAACAGGCAATCTTTCGTGAGGTATTCGCTGGCTCTGGAAAAAAGCAAAATAGATAAACTTCTCAGTCAGCTTTCATTTTATATCTCGTTAAACTACTTTTACTTTGAGGATGTCATCATTATGATTTGACAAGTTAAAAAAAGTAAAAAAAAAACGACATCAAAAAGCTTATAGAAATGACAAATATCTACCTAATAAAAAGTTTGGAGTAAGCTAAAATTATGGCTGTTTTGTGCCGAAAGGAAACTATCGAAGAGAAATAAATTTTTTGTACCTTTGAGATCCCGCCATTGTTTGCCGCCCAGTACTTTAAAAGGCCGTGAGAAGAATTTTTAAACCACCGTGCAGAGTAATCTTGTTTGAGAGGTTTCCCAAAGGTAACCCGAATCTAGCTGTATAGTCTAATCATTTCTAATAAGCGCTTTGACAATCTTTTCTTTTCTATTCTCTACAATTATAATAACCATGTTTGCTGTTTTTCCGAAGAGAAAGAAAACAGGTTGGTGAATTTTAACGTCTGGACAGCGTTTTAATAAAATAGAGACAATAGATTTTTTTCGGCCTCGAAGTCGCATGTAAGATGAATGCTTCGGCAACAGTGAATGCTGAAGAAGCCGCAGAACAGGTATTTTTGAATGGATTGATGAAATTATTTTATTACTCGTTGAGACTGACTTCTCCTCAATAACCAGTATATTTAAATTTTTAATCATTAAAATACATCTCATCATAATGGGAAATACAAAAGGGAGACTGTAATGCATTTTCCTGCAGTAAAAGAATTAAGGAATAAGAAAGTATATCATTTAAAACTGCTTTCTATGTACTTTAATTTTTAAAAAGTGATTATTTTTATGTTCTTGATAAGTTCTATTGTATCGTGAAAAGTATTAGTTATAAAACAATAATAAAGGCAAATAAAAGCTGTAGTATAATCGAACAAATTTTAATTAGATACAAATTTAGATTTTTAACTTTGTTGGTAACTTACATTAAACCTATTATTCTATTTTGCTTATTTACTTTAGCCCACAAAGCTCATATTGAGTGAGCACTTAGCAAATTTTCTATATGAAATATTGAATCTTAAATCTGACAATTCTTATAAGTTAAAACTTAAGAGATTATAATAAGAGAAAAGGAGCAATTCAAATTTTAGAAATTCGGATAAAACATTTTTCTAAATACGATTGAAACTAAATTAAGTTAGTTGATTTTAGTGTACCAAATATTTATAGTAAGATAATGTGAATATAACGTTTGTTTCTTCTTGTTGTATTAGTGAATATAGAAAATATCAGCACAGTAGCGTTAATTGTTTGCATTTTTTGTCGAGTAACTATAGCTGATTTTATTAAACAAAATAAACAACAGGTGATTTTATATTATAATGGAAAGTCGAATATAAGAAATCTGATTTATTACTAAGGTACATTCGTCACTTATTGGTACAATGAAATCAGGGCAAATAGAACAATAACAAGAAATGAAATTTGGAAAATAAAAAAGACGAGGATAGAAGATCTAGAACATGACGTTTTTCGAATTCCAGGTACAGGACGCTATATTCCTTCTCTGGTAACTAACAGTAAGGTTCAATGACATTCATTTATCAGCCGGCCTGTTGGAAATAATAAGTGAACTGATTATGTTGACGATTTAGCGGTCAAACCTTACAATAAAGCAGTATCTATCATCACTGCGTTGGACTAATCCTATTGTCACGTATGCGGAGCTTTTCAGGGGAGGGTGGTTGGTTTCTTCAAGACACAGGTGTTGTCCAGGACGCAAGCTATAACAATAAGACAACAAGATACCAGAACAAAACATGCTGACTAACAGAGAAGAGACTGGAGTAAACATACAACACAGCTTTATAGTTAAATATCTACGCAGACCGCTAGGTGTAATTGTTGCTTGAGGCTTAGTGGTTAGAGTGAGTGTTAGGTGCTGGTGTAATGTTATCGATATTGGCTTTGGCAAACATCAATGTGCAGTGAGCGGCTGGTGAAGGCAATATGCAGCAGATTCTGTTGTACAGCTTACCGTAATTGTTAATGTACATGCGTTTCTTGCTGCATATTGTGCATGTATCAGCGTTGTCGGGCGTCTCGATACATATACACAGATATGTCTCCAGCAAGCGTCCTGGCGTCCTGGGACGACTGGTGGCACAACCATGTAGTCTTCTTCTCTGTTGAAGCATTGAGTGGTACCCGAGACAGACATGCTGTATGTCAAGCTGGTAAGCTGGTATGTTTGTACTGCTTATTGGTTGAGTGGGAGATTGTTTCCGGTTGGTAGGCAAGTTGAAAGACATGCTTCTCTCCCTCGCAGATGCTGTCTGAGAAACTGCGCACTACACTCGTAAATTTTCTATATAGCCTGTTATTATGTGCAGTGCTTACGGTGACATTTTGCAGAAAAATATCGGATAAGTTGAGAATAAATCAAAAGCTCAATAGCATAGCATGATGAAAAATTAAAGATAATCTAACATTTGAAAATTTGGCTGTTGTTTAATGGACTGGAACTGGGGTGATGGCAGAGCCACATAGATGATAGGGCTAGGGCTGTGATTGTTTTCGAAATATCCTTCACCCTGGTAACAAGAATCAAATAAAAAGGTGTAGTGGACCAAAACGGTTGTTGTCAGCGGCTTTATTGGTATGGCATATTGACAATAGGGTCAAGGATTATCTCTCGTATCGTATCATACCATATTACCACTGTTTATAATTAACTACCGTTACAAGGCTTTCAATTAAAAATTGGTGCATCGTTTATTTAACAATTTAGTGAAACATTAGACAATTGACTTAGATTGTGCTTGGCTCAGCAGCTGATTTCCAGCTGACTCTCAATCATATGGAGAGATCGCTTGAAAGAGAGAACCCCTCCTTACTTAAGTGAAAATAAGATTTATCGGTGGTGTCACTCAACATCATTGATGATATTTTACACTGCTGGAAATTTGTACATATATGGATCAATAGAACTAACTAGAAATTCACCGAAGTTTCTAATTCAATAGGTACTAACCCAAAGACGGCGGTACAGGATAATCCCTAAATAAAACGAGAAAACTCCCCGTTCCTGAAGGGTGACTGCTTTGGGCACTGAGAATCCTGTGCAAGTGAGGAGACCAGCGGGCGGTGACTAATTGTGGATTGACTGTATGGTATACTGAGACGAGAAACTGAAGCCCCCTTGCCTTAGAAGGGTGGATGGAGAAGAAGAGTATTTGACCGGGATCAGCATATACAGAAGAATATCTGACTGCTACTGACTTGTAGAACCCAGCTTCCCTACAATAAACACATGCCATGCTACATACTTAGGTGTGAAGCAGTACGTAGCAGCCTGCAGCTGTTTGGTCTGCGCTTGTTGTGGGAAGCATTCTTGGGGTGAGCAAAGCTGTGCACTTTGAAATGGAAGGTACCTCTGGACCTACATACAATTAATGTGGTATATGCATATCATTTTGCATGCAAGCTTTGCGTTCAGTCATGTGTACTGCAACACTTGTGCCTTAAAAGGGATTGAGCTTAGATTGTTTGCAAAGCAATATGTAGCTTTCCTGATGTCTGTGACAATCTAGTTTGCGCATTGTTGTATTTTATAAATATTTTGTTTTGTTTTGTTTTGTTTTGCTTTGCTTTGCTTTTTCAGTGGGTTGTTTGCAAAATACGCAATCTAAAGATTAAAGGAAACGGTATTAGACCGGTAATTATTTTGAGAGAGTATGTTTTATATGGAGTACCAAGAAAGACAACAAAGTTCGAGGGACGGGTAAGTTCCACTCGCTCATTAGTTCTTACAAACATATTTCTCATGGTTAAGGATAAAGAGTGGTTTTGATTAAACTGGTTTTGTTTGGTTTTAGTTAGGTTTAGTATTGAACGAAACAGCCTATCTGCTTGATATCGTCGGTTTTCCTAAAAAGATAGAATATCCAACTTTTTCGTCTCCAGCCCTATGGGAACTCCAGCACCATCCTTTTTTTTATATGCCAATCTTATTTCCCTTACTCTATGCTCTGTGCTCTGTTTCCCTGAGGCTCTGACACTGTGACAGATTAGCCATAGCGGGTAACGGGCAAATTTAAAAGAAGCTGGCACTCTACTCCACTTGCGCCCCGTCCAGCTCTCCGGGGTTTCGGTTCTTGGTGCTTAGTGCTGGGTTCGGGGTGGGGCTTCTCATGGTTTCAACAACAGGGTTCTGGTATCGTTTTATCCACACACTGCCCTTCTCTTCTCTCTCCAGTCTACCTTCTACCGTCAAGTCAACTGGATGCATGCAGATGCGCACAAATGCCGCTATATGCGGAGCCGTAAACATGTTCCTATTACGTAGATTGTTCATGTGTTTGCTTGACTTTTTTGGGTCCTTTTTCTGATTCTGCATAAACTTTAATTTCAGCTTATAAATTTAAAATTTTTGTATATTTTATGCTTTAATCTCTTTTATCTTAGTTATACTTTTTTAATTTTTATTTTTGCTACTATCTGTGATGATTATTCAGTTCATGTTATATCATGTAGTGAGCTGCATATGTATTCAGCATTGTACTTTAACTATACCTACATTATTTTGTTCTGGCTTCGATTGTCTTTCATTATTATATATGTTTGACCTTTTTATAAACTTTCTTCTTTTAAACTAAGTGGAATTTTGTCATCTTTTACCACTTTGAGTACATTTCTTTCTCTATCTTGGTTCCTTCTTTTCCTCTGATATTTTTCGTTACTGAATTCCATTTCTATTCGGTATTTACTTGCATATATACTCATTTAATTATATTTTGATATATTTATATATTAATCATTGGTGTCCCCCTTTTTTCGTTTGTTCCATTTGTATTGGTATTTTTCGTTTTCAATAATTTGACAATTTTATCTACATTTTCCGGCTTTCTTATAAATCCATAATTGCAATTCGTTTAATTTCAGTAGAACTTCTTCTTGACCTAAGCAACATTTGTTCATTGATTCGTTGATATATATTAATTCATTCATACATTCATTCATTCCAAGTAATAAATTTCAAAAGATCAAGTGAAATAAATATCCATTTCTTACTACTGCCTGTCACATATAGTTCTCATTTGAAAATCTGCAATATTGCATCTAATTTATCCATAAAGTTATATATAAGATAGATAATATCATATTGATCCATTTACTTCCCTATAAATAAAATTCCAAAAAAGGAAAAAGGTAAAAAAGAAAATATATTATGAACTATGAACTATTATTCAACTTACGTAAGTGATCCAGTTACAGTCTCAATTCCAAATAACAGTAGTAGTAGTGCTAGTAATAATAATAATAATATCAATAATACAATAATCATCCAGAATCAAACTAATTCTACAAAATCTATATCATATTCTCCTCGTTATAACACAAATTTAAATACAAATATATTTAATACATCAAATACTTCAAATAGTAATTCAAATATTGTTCCAATTTCAACAAATTCAGTATCAAGCACATCTTTAAATCACCATTATTCTCCAAATTCAACATCAAATTTGGAGACCGTACATTCCACAACTGATAGTATAAATAATTCAACATTTGTAACACCAAGAGGCTCAGTAGCGACATCATTATCGTCGGTAGCTTCAAGTTTTTCAAAGCCAAATTACTACTCTACAAATAGTACAAGAAACGCAATGAACTCATCACTTCCTTCCATGCAACAATCAACACATAACTTGGCAATGGGTACGACAGCAACGACTGGGCCGGCTTCAATGAGTCGTACTTCATCAGAACAATTACACCCGCAACAACCAATATCTCAGATTCATTCTTCACTACACTCAAGTGTACCATCATATGCTTCAGCTACTCCCCCTCCTGCTGGACCTCCTATGCACCATCAACATCATCAACAGCAACAGCAGCAGCTTCAACCACAACAATTGTATAATAGTTCTATAGGTGCATCAAATTTATCTTCAAATTATGCATCATATTCACCTTATCCAGCCAGCTCCGATATTTATCAGCCGGTTTCTTCGACAGCTCAACAACAGTCATTTAATTTACAACAGCAACAACAGTATATGGATACTGTTCCTATTGTTTCAGGAAATAATAGCGCTTACTCTTCTGGTAATATATACCAACAACCTCAACAACCACCTCTCAAAAAGCAAATCACTCAATCTCAGCCAAGTATGTATGGTAGTACGTTAAGCACCAGTGCTCCGATAGCGCCATCGGTATTACCTCCGGGCCCACCAGCATTCTTCCCACAAGATGCTTCTCTAGCTCCTTTTGGTTATGGAAATTCATCAATGATTCCACAAGTACATTACCCTCCTATGGAACCTCCACAAGGCAAACTTTTATTCCCAAATACAGCAACATCAACGACAGGTATAACATATGTTCCATCGAATCCTTCTTACGATATTTCAGAATTTACAGAAGAGGATATTTTACTGATTTTAGATGTTTTACCACTAGCTGAAATTCATAAATGGAAATATATTTCTAATAAATTATCAAAGACAAGAAGTAAAAAATTAAATTCTGAATATTGTATTAAAAAATTTCATGAAATGTATGATTTACCATTTGATCCAAATGACTCTCTTTTAAATCAAAATTGTTTTACTCAACATAGTCATCATCAAATGCCATTTGGTTATAAAAATAATAAATTTGGTAAACCTGGTAAAAATTCAGAAGGTTTAATAGGGAGTTCCATTCCTTACATTGTTTGCAAAGATGGCTGGAAAAACATTAAATAAAAACTTTTAATTCTTTTGTATTTAAAACCTTTTTTAAGGTTGATATTAATATCTTCTCTTTTGTAATTCAATATAAAAACGTAAACTTGTTCGATGATGATAATTATTTTATTCTTAATTTTTAATTTTTAACTCAACTCTACAGTAATTATTAATTCGCTGAATTTTTATCTGTTTTGTACAATTCATGAGCGGTCAGTTTATACTTTCATCTACTGTCATTTCTAATTTTTTTAACTTAGGCGTTAATAGTGGGAAAACATATTTTAAAGCATATTAGGAAAGATTAAAATTCCCCAACAAATAATTAGAAAATAGCATAACATCCCACTACGCTCAATATGAATTCATCCAATCATTTTATTTGAATTTAAGATTAAGTAACATGAGTACAATTGATGTTTTAAAACACTGAGCAATTAATTGCACCTTACACTATTTTATAAGTTTTGATATTCGATTGCAATAGAAGAAACAAAATGAGACAAAAATATTGACTACATCAAGGTATGAGTGACTCCAAGCTTTTTGGATTTCTTCTGTTCTTAATAGAACTTTTAACTTACTTTTATATGTGGTCTTCTCCCCTTTTCCAAATTTTTGGTTTTATGGTACTTCAAGGTTTATCTTATAGATCAATGCATGTCTGTTTTGATATTTGTAATCGTTGACAGATGTTCTTCTCTTTTTATTCTTTCTGTTTTATACTAATTTTTAGCCTATATCCAAACACTATTATATCAATTTACTACAAAGTATATACTAGGATTACTGACTTGAAAAAACTAAAACAATGATTTAAATAGATTCGTGAAGTGATATATTAAAGCTCTATTTGTCAATTCGGAAAAATCCGATATCTATGTGTCAAGTTTATATATCCAATTTTGTTTAAAAATCTAAACCAAATATATAAGGTTTTTCTTGTATTTGTGCTACTCAGAATTAACTCCTTTAAATCTGGGCTCCACTATACTCCTTATTCGTTTAGCTTGTGTAGTTTCATCTAGTTGGGCAAATGCGTATAGCTCACATGGTACCACAATAAATATTATTGTTGACAAATTTTAAAATTAAGTGTATGAACTAATCAAAAAAAGTTCCTAATGAACAATAGAGCTGTACTGTAATATTTTGATGAATATTAAAGTATTGTTAATTTGGCTTTGTACTGTGTAATTAATACATTTTCCTTTTTTACATTCTAATATTAGTACATATCAAAACATAAATTTAAGTTAGAATAATATGAGGGATATATTGATGTATTTTGAATTTTGAATTTTACATTTTTTTTCAAGATTTCTTTTGCAGTTGTGCCTGGTTTTTATCTGTCAGATTAACATTAAAATTTAACATTAGCTTCAATAGGATTTTCCTTTGGAGGTGATTTAGATTATTTATACTCGGAGCATTAAATTATTACATGAAAAAGTATGCATTAACTATAACTTGAGAAGTATATTGTAGTTGGCTGGTGTTATAATTCGGGCAACAACTGAAGTTAATAAAATCAATAGGGTTTCATTAAAAAAAAAATAGAAACTTAACAGCAAGTCTCGATTTATAATTTATAAATCTGATTTGAGTTTTTTCTTTATAGTTTTATAAATCTTTTGGGCGTGGATTGTTATGTTAGGTAGATCGTTTTTTACACTAATAAATTATAGCCGAATTTTTTGATTAACCCCCACTCCTTGTAATACTAATTTCTCGGGCTTTTTAATAATAGAAAATAGAAAGGGTGATCGTCATGAGGTTTCATAGTGTTCTTATACAGAGATGCTTTGAATACATGAAGAAATATTATAAAATAGATTTTTTTTGGATGACTTTAAGGAACAGGTAGGATCTCAAGGATACTTTGATAAACTTTGTGCAAAAAGTTAAAAAAGAAGGACATTGTAATGTAAATGGGGTGGGGGAATTTTACTCAGTATATTCTACATGTCAATTGACTACTCTGTGTACATGGGTTAAATTTTCATCAATAGTTAAGCTCTAAATAAGTGAATAGTTTTTATTACCTATTCTTTAAAATCAGTTATGTATTAAATTTGAAATTGTTTTGGAACTTTTTAAATAAAAATATACAATATTTCAACTATTAGTTAGAGTTAAATGAGGAAAAGAACTTATATTTATGTAAATGAATATTAAAAAAAGTTTCTTATGACTTATCTAACTTGTGCGTGGTACTGGAAAGTTTTTTCCAGGGGATTTAAGTGCTTTAAGTGATGGATTATATTCTTGTTCTTCGTACAGGGTTCTGTATCTTAATCTCCCGACAACAGAAGTAATGTTGCTTGAGATATCTACAGTAGGAGA
This sequence comes from [Candida] boidinii, assembly GCA_001599335.1. Taxonomy (NCBI): domain Eukaryota; kingdom Fungi; phylum Ascomycota; class Pichiomycetes; order Pichiales; family Pichiaceae; genus Ogataea; species [Candida] boidinii. Next base: position 765,896 of record BCGP01000003.1, on the reverse strand, counting down.
CGCAGAGAGCATAGCCCAAAGAGGCCACACTTGCCAGCACTCTACCGCGTCACAGTGCAGGATGCTGCTGCACATCCCAATCTTTCTTTCTCCCATGCTCCTGTTGGCTGTGGTGGTGGAAGCCATGTTTACTTTGACTCTCCCATACATTTAGATGGCCTGAGACAAGAAAATGCGGTTGCAAAACAGCAGTAGCAAAGGCAACAACTAGGAGACTGCTACTGCGGCTGGTGAGTTGCGGCTGGTGAGCCGCGGTGATGCTTCCTCTGGGGCAGAGTCTGTGCTCTGCAGGAGGGACAAAACAAAGCACTAAAGATCAAATCGACTCACAGCGACGCGGGTCGATTTGGGAAAATATCGACTGTTAAGCCAGTTTCGGTGATGACGTTGCTGTTTGTTATTTGTTCCATTTGCTTAATTTGAAATTGCTCGATTACATTCGGCATTATCAGTTACTTTGTTCTGGCCTCACAATTCTGGTACAACTCACCTGTACCTTCTGCCGGTTCATTTATTGTCTTATTGTCTGGAGATTGTGATTACTCCCTGTGAATGAAACAACAACAACATCATTTTGGACGGTGAATCATGGCTACACCACCCATTTTGAGTTGAATTAGCTGTAACTATGGTGTATTGCACTACATATATATATATATATATATATGAATATAGACATATATTCCGCTTATCGTATACTATTATTCAAACCATTTTTTGTTGTCGAATTTGTTTTCGTTTCATTAACTACGTGGATAATTATCACCATGTTTAGACCTGATACAACAAAAGAGGATATAGATAAGAAATTATATCAGGTAACAACGGCATATCAACTTCCTGATGTATTATCTGATAAAAATGCAATTTTCCCATCACAATGTTCTGTTGATCATTATCAAAATTCTATATTCCCATTAAATTCTGGGTTTAGTGAATCCGCATTATCTGGATCTGCTTTAACTTCTGGATCTTCTTCAAGTTTGAATTCAACAAATATTATTATAGGTCAAGGGATCCATAATAATCAAGGTATTCAGTTAAGTTCATTGTCTAAAATACCTGCATATTCTATGAACATTAAGGATGAACCAGAAACTACACCAATCACAATAGAAAAGGATATAACACATGCAACACCAGCAGCAGCTACACCATCAGCTACACCATCAGCTACACCATCAGCTACACCATCAGCTACACCATCAGCTACACCAGCCACAACTAACGATGTTACCACAACAGGAATATCTGATAAAACACCATCAACGTCTTCACTCAAGCCAGCCAGTACGGAAACAGAAGCATATCCATCTTTAAAAAATGAAGTAGATGATACCCCAATGACTGACGCAACTCCCTTGATATCAGAAACATCATCAGTTGACATCACAGATAATTCAAAGATTAAAGAAACTGGGTTAGGAGCAGGTAAAACAACACCTACTGCACATAAACCTTTATCAGCTGGAAATGATATTTCTGCTGCTACTACCACTACCGCTAGTATCACTATCAATGAAAGTGACTATATTCCTCCACCGGCTTATGCTCATAAGGGTAAAAATATATTAAATGGATTAATTATGACTGACTCTATATCTTCATTATCTGGATCGAGTGGTGTTGGTGTTTCTAATTTAAATGCACAATTAATTAGATTACCTTTATTAAATTCAAATTATGAAAATGTTGATTCCAAAAATAGAAATATCAATGGTTTACCATATTATAAAAAATCTATTATAAATAGACAAATTAAATGGTTAAACGATCATAAGACAAAATCCAATACAGGTGCTTTTTATACATCTACATTATCCAGTCAAATGAATGAAACAATTGACGATATCGAATATTTACATGGTGAAGTTATATTAAATCAATTTTTAAATAATAAACGTGTATTGAGAAATTATCAGTGGTTACTATATTATAAAGATAGAAGTGGAGGTAAAAAATTATCACAGACATTTATTCGTTCTGGAATTGGTAAATATAAAGTTAGATCATTAAAAAAATTTGAGAAGGAGATAATAAAAGCCAAAGAGAAAATGTTAAGGGATAAAATCAACCAATATAAAGAATCTATGAAAAGAAATAGAGAAGAAGTTAAGAAGAAAGAAAAAGAAAATCAGAAAAGAATAAAAGCTGAAGCAAAAGCAGCAAAAGCAAGAGCGAAAGCAGAAGCTGCAGAAAGAGCGAAAACTAATGGTTTATCATCGGCTGCAAATAAAAATGATTCATCAGATTCCGAATCAGACTCCGACTCCGACTCCGACTCCGATTCCGATTCTGAAGATGAAGATAAAGAGAAGAAGAAGAAAAAGGATAAAGATCAAGTAATTAATAAGGATAACCAAGATAAGGATAAAAACAGCACAGATGTCACAGATGGAACGAAGCCTATTGTTAAAAAATCATCTGAAACTGGTGATTCGTCGGGATCATCAGATTCCGATTCCGATTCAGAAACGGATGAAACAATGAAAAAAAAATCTAAAAGTGAAACTAAAGAAAATGTTAAGAAAGAAGAAGATTCGGATTCAGAATCAGAGTCTGAAGACGAATCTTCAGAGGAATCGTCATCAGAATCTGAAGAATCATCATCAGAATCTGACGATGAAGACGTTTACGAAGAAGAACCAACTTTAGACAAATCACATAGATTTAATACTGGTCCAAGAAGAAATACAACTAGAGAAATTATTATTGATGAAGAATATCCAATTGATAACGAATATTTAAACGAATCTGTTAAAACTATGCGTGGTATTGCTGGTATTCAACAAATGCAACAACAAGCAATAACTACTAATAATATTATTAATTCTAGAATTTTGAGAACTAAAAGAGTACCTAATGCAAATGCTTTAGGTTATTCAAATATAAGATCTAAAAAACCATCTTATGCTTTGTAATTTTGTAATTCTGTTTTATTTCTTTTTTATATAATTTTATCTTTTGTTTTATTATAATTTTGTTTTATTAACTTTTGTTTTATTAATTATCTGTTTTGTAATATAAGAATGAAAAATGTTACTCGAATATGTGTATATTAAAAAAACAAATTAAATAAAGTTAAAATAAATGAATATTTTGAATGTAATGTATATGTTTATGTATATATTATTTATATATAATCATAAGACTTTTGAGTGTTTAATATCACTTCTTAATCTATAAACCAAGCCAGCTAATAATAATAATACAATTAATATTGGGATTAAAACAATTTTAATATAATATGAAACTGATTTAATAAAAATTTCAAATTCTTCAATAGCTGAATCAGCTAAATTATTATTATTATTATTTGAAGAAGAAGAATATTTATCATTTAATTTATTTAAATTATCATTTAAGAATTCATTATTTTTAAATTGCTTATCAAACATTTGACTAAAATATAAGAATCTTTCATCGAATCTTTCAATTAATTTACTTTGTGAATTTAAAGAATCAATTAATAAATCATATTTTCTATTTAAAATTTCATTTTGTGATTTTAAATTTTCATAATTTTTTGCAAATTGAGAATGATAATTACCTAAATTTTCATTTAAATTTTTAATTGATTTTGATAAATCAAATAATTGTTTATTTGCTTGAATATTATTATTACCACCATTTAAAGTTGCTGCTGCTATTGATAAAGAATTTAAAGAATTTGAAATTTCATTTTGTAAATTATCTAATTTTAAATTTAAATCATTTATTAATTTATTATTATTTAAATTATCTTTTAATTCATTTTGTTTATCTAAGAAATTTAAAGTTGATGATTCATGATTTTCTTTATTATTGTTAGAAATTGAATCACCATTACGAGCTTTTTTCAAATCATCAAGACTTTCTTGAGCATGTAATGAGAATAAAGATTCAATTTGGTCAGAATTTAGTGATTCAACTATATAATTATAACCTTTTAATCTTAATATTTCGAATTGTTCATGTTTTGATTTATCAGTTTGACAAGTAATACCAATTTTCAAATTTTCATTATTTAATAAAGAAGATAAATCAATATCAGTTGATTCAAATAATAATTTATTATCAATTGTTAATTTCAACCATTTTTCATTAATTTTATAACCGAATTTTAAAGTTAATGGTACTTGACTATCTTGATAATTCAAAGCGTATATTCCAATTGCATCTTGATTTAAATCTATTGGTTTTGTACCATCATTTAAATAAAATTTAACAGATGAATAATCACTAGCTGTATTTGTATCAATTAATATTTGTAAACCTTTAAATATTTGTGGACCATTAAAATTTTGTAAATTATTGTTATTTGAGTTAAATTTTGAATCTAATAACCAAAATGATATACCTGCATTTGTGAATTTACCGTAATTACCTAATGATCTCATTGTTATTTCAAAACTGAAATCATTTAAAGATTTTGGTAAGATATCATTTGTTAACCACATTGATGATTTTTGTAATTGTGAATCTGAGTTAGTATCATCTTGTGATAATTTTGAGGATGGAGTTAATATAATTCTACCATTTTCTAAAATTGAGTCACCTGAGAAAGTGAAACTATTTTTCAAATCATCTAATTTAGAGACACTTATTAAATCAGGAAGAGATATTGGATCATATGGAGTTTCTTTATTGTGTCTTGAAGGTTCATTATGATGATCACCATGAGATAAAACAAGATTTGAAAATAATATTGAAAAAGTGAATATTATTGTGTTCAAAGAGTGATGACTAAATACACGCATTCTGTCTATTTTTTTTACCCTTATTCTTAACTACTATACAAGATGTGGTATATATAAGAGAGAGACGGAGAATCAATCAGTGTTAAAGAAGAAGCAATTTTGATATATCTCAGAAGAGAAATAAAAGTGAGTGGATCAATTCAATTGATACACTTTGTTTTAGTTCAAAAGTTGAATTGAGACAAGCCACTAGCGACGGGCGGTGTTTAATCGGAATATTCTAGTTCATTGAACATTTGATCCAAAGAAGCTGAACAAGGATATTTCATATTTCGTATTTCATACTTGATATTTCAGAGGAGAGTCGAGAGTGCGTGGTATCAGCCGAAGAGGGAAATTAAACAATACCAGAGGAGAGCAGGGAGATGAGGTGAGGTGAGGTGGAGACGCAGGAAACGGAAGACGCGCTAGACACGCATGGCCCACACAGGTCGAAAAATGCGGTGTCTGGGCGGTGGCAGGCGGTACCAGACTCGGGGAACCACAGCGGAAGTCTGTGAGGGTACGGCCCAAAAGGGGAAGGAAGGAAGGAGAACAAGTTCTATTTTTAGCAGACGTCATAGCTAGTAACTTAGAATAGTTAATGTAGTTAATATAATAAACTAATAATATTGCTGCAGATAGCTTAAATTAATTGATTCGCACTATCTGTTGCTATTAGGTGCACTGATGCTGAGCTGATTCACCCAGACTACTCTCCGAGTTTTTACTGTGAGGATGAATCTGCCGATGAATCATCTGAAGAGCCATCTGAGGTACCATCTTTTGAACCATCTTCTGGACCTGTTGACAAAGAAGAAGCCTGGGATCACATTGGGATAGCTGTTTTTAGAAGACACTGTTTGTTGTTCTCACTGTTAAAAATGCCCCCACGGTGAACGTCACTTAGGCAACTTCAACGTCTAATACCACTGAAGACTCCAGAATGCATCTGAGTGATACGCCAATTGGTGCACAGAAGCATAATTAATTCATCATTCTATGTTACGTAACAAACTTGACCAGTGTGGCCCACTAAAAGGTTGAGCACCGGCTGTTCTTCAGGGTGGCAAATCCACTTTTGTGGCCAAACTGGCAGCCAGAAAAGTCACCTGCTGCACGGTCTGTTAGCGCACTGGTCTCCCAGCACAGGAAAGACACAGCAAAACACAACGCTGAAAACGAGCAAAAGCAAAATAAATTCAAAATCGCTTGTTGAATTTTTGTCGTTGAGTTTTGTTTGTTGTTGAGATTTTCAAGTAGCCAGCTTGTTGGGTTGGCCAGGTTGCTGGCCGTGGCTCCTTTTCGTGGTACCCTGATCTTGCCTGCAGTTGCCCGGGTGGAATCCCCCATTACAGCCCACAGATTTTACCTCTGCAAAACCTTCCTCAATCGCCCACTCACTCACACTCTCCAGAGCTTGTCTTGTTCAGGTTCAGGTTCAGTTCAGTGCCCTTGTTCAGTGCTTCCTTGTTAGTGAGATAGATCCTTGTTAGCTAGATCCTTGTTTGCCAGTACTCTGCTCTTACTCCACCTTCCCATTTCCCTTGCTGTCAACACAATTCATCCATCAGACAGTTAGTTATCTTCTCAATCATGAATTGATGAGATGTCCTGTTTCACAATTCCCAAAATTTTATCCATCCTTGTATCCATGCTAATAGAAAAGACATCCTTCATCCATCCGCCCCCTTGTGATCTCTTAATCTTTCCTCTTACCTCCTCATCTCCACATTCTATCCTTTAGATATATTTAGTTACAATCACTCAATTAACCATATTTATATGATAATTAAAAAGTAATATATTCAATTCAATAATAACTATTACTAATACTAATAATAATTACTATAAACAAAAGAAACAAAAAAAAATTATTAAAATTTAAATTTAAATAATAATAATAATAAATTGTATATATCTTTTTTTTTTAAAAACATTTATTAAAATAAAAAATTCTTGATTTTAATCAATTTTTGTTTTTTTATTTTACTAATTTTAAAAGAAAAATTTATATTATATATATTATATATATATTAATTTTTTTTTTAAGAATTGTTTTTTACAATTTTAACCACAAGTGTCTACCGAAATTTTAAAGGGCTCAAGGGCCAATGATTTAAAGGCGAAATCGCCTCCATCTTCAAATACATATAACAATAACAACAACAACAACAGCAGCAGTAATAAATCATCTACATCAACAACTACAACTACTTCTCATTCAAGTGAATTAAACAAAGCAGTATTAGCTCAATTATCTATTTTAACAACTATATTAAACGACACAACTTGGTCAACTACTACAGATCAAATCCATTCTCTTATAAATACTTATCCAGAAGTTTATCCAAAATTCTTAAGAAGATTAATAACAACTTTAGGTGTTGAAATAAGTTTAGATTCTTCATATTCAAATTCAACAACTTCAAAATTAATAAAATTTGAATTAAATTATATTACAAATAATAAACCAAATTATTTAATTTATTTAATTTTAAGTTTAACTGAAAATAATTCTGAAATTTTAAAATTATTTAATTTAAATCAATTTTTTAATTATTTTAATTTATCAGATTATCAAAAATTAATCATTTGTTTAGCTTTTGAAAAATTTATTTATAATTCAAATAATAAAAAAAATCAACAATTAATTGATATCTATAATAATTTAACTGATTATTATTTAAAATCATTACCAGGATTCGTTGATTGGTTAGATAATTTTAAATTAACAAAACAGAAAGAAAATTATTCAGAAGAAAAAGATATCAATAATAAAGATCAAGACGACGACGAAGAAGAAGAAGAAGAAGAATTAATTTTTGCAACTTTCTTAAACTTATTCTTAAATTCAAATATCTTTTCTTTCCCTCAAAAAATTATAATTATTGGTCATATTATTAATAAATTCTCTTTAAACGAAAATAACTTACAATCTACTGATTCTACTACAGAGACAACAACAGAAACAACAAATACAAATACAAATACAAAATTTAATAAAATAGATAAAGAAATTCATAATTTTTATATATCAATTAGAACAATGAAATTTAAACAAACTTTAATAGAAATAGGTATAAATAAATTAAATCCTGATAAAATCTTATCAGATTTATTAATTATCCAAAAACAAAACAATAATTTAGATGAAGCATTTTCAATCTTATATAGTGAAATCTTATTCCCAACTTGTCAAAAATTATCTGGTCAATCGTCTGGAAATAATCAATCTTCATTAACTCCAAATTCAATATCTGATGCAACTATAATCGGTTTAAAATTATCAGAAATAAATAAAAATTTAGATTTAATTCCAAATTGGTTAAATGTTTTCAATGAAATTTTAAAATTTGAAAATGATTATAATTTAATGACAATTGCTTCTTTATCTTCATTTTTATCTTGTTTAAATGATAAAGAAATTGATTTATTTTTAAATTATTGTTGTAATAATTCAAAAAATATTCAATTTTTGAAAAAATTATTAATTTTATTAACTGATTTACAACAAACTAATTCAAATAATAATAATTCAATTAATTTATTAAATTTAAAATTAACTCCAGTTTTAGAAAATGAATCAAATACAAGATCAACTTTATTGTTCTTTAAATCAATGGCAAAATTAGAAATTAAAACTATTGCTCTAATGCAAAGTGAAAATATATCTGATAATCAAATTAATACTTTATTCGATAAAGATTATAGAACAGCTCCTGAATATATTGCATTGGCTTGTTTATATTTATTGAATGATAATAAAAATGATAATTCAGAAAATAAAAATAATTTAGATAATAAAAAAGAATATGATGTAATAATCAATATCATGCAAAATTTTATTGTTTCCTTATTAGATATTAATTCTCCTTATTTAAATTCAATTTTTAAAAAATTTGAAGAATTTAATGCAAATGAATTAGGTAAATTATTAGCTAAATATTATGAAGTTCGTAAATCAAAAGATTCAATTCAAAAAGTTTCAAATTTAATTTTTGAATTACCAAATAATGAAATTGTAATTAATTCAATTTTATCAAATGAAATACAATTTATTGATTCTTTTGAATTTGCAATTTCATTTTCACAATTTGGCTGGAAAAATTTCGAATCTTTTATTAAAAAAAATCTTGATTCAAATAATCAATTGGTTTTAAAAACAATAATTGAATTTTTAGAAATTCAATGTAATTTAGAATATGAAAATGCACAAGCTGGTAATAATAATACTGCTAATAATAATAATACTAATTCAACAAATAAATCTTCACATAAATCTTTAGATTTGAAAACAATTCATTTCTTAATGGAAATTTTATCACAAAGACAAATATCTTCTGATTTATTTGGTAGATATAAAAGTTTACAAGCTTTATGCTTACAAGCTTATCCTAGATTGATCAATTTTGGTAGAGGTCATGATGAAGCAATTTTAACAAATTCATCTACAAATTCATTCTCAAGTGAAGTTGAAAAAGAAATGAAAATGTATTATCAAAAAATGTATAACAATGAAATTGAAATTAAAGAAATAATTTCAATGTTACAAAGATTAAAATCAAGTGATTCACCACATGATCAAGATGTTTTCGCTTGTATGATTCACTCTTTATTAGATGAATATAGATTTTTCCCTGAATATCCAGTTGATGCATTAGCTACAACTTCAGTCTTATTCGGTTCCACAATTTTCTTTGAGTTAATCGATGGCGCTGCTTTATCAATTGCTTTAAGATATATTTTGGAATCAGCAAGACAACCTTCAGATTCTAAAATCTTTAAATTTGCCATTCAAGCTTTATACTCATTCTTGAAAAGATTACCTGAATGGCCAAAATATTGTACCATGTTATCAGAAATTCAATCATTACAAAATCAACCACAAATTTATGAAATGGTTAGATCAGTTGTTAATGGTACTGCTCCTCCTCCTGTAACTGCTAATTCTGCAATGGGTAAAGACAAATCATCCGCATCATCTCAACTACAAAATCAAACTTCTACTGGAAGTGCTTCAATTCCTAGTGATCCAAAAAGTTCTTCTACTGATAGTTCTAATTCTGTTGCTGAAATTGCTGTAATTCCTTCAAGATATAGATCAATTTCAATGCCAGCTAAGATTATAGATGATGTAACTCAAGAAGTTCCACCATCTGAAATTTCTGATAGAGTATTATTTATGGTTAATAATATTACTGAAGATAAATTAGATTCAAGAGTTTCTGAAATGAAAGAAATCTTATCTTCCAAATATTATAGATGGTTTTCTGATTACCTTGTTCCGCAAAGAGCTCAATTAGAACCAAATAATCAACATTTATATTCAAGTTTAATTAATAATTTAAAATCTTTATTATTAGATCAATACATTCAAAAGATTACCTTTTACCAAATTGTCAATTTGTTAAATAAATCATTTGATTCCGATGATAAAGATTCCTTATCTTCAACAGAAAGAACAAATTTGAAAAGTTTAGGTTCGTGGTTAGGTAAAATTACAATTTCACGTAATATACCAATCAAGAATAAATATTTATCAATTAAAAATTTATTAGTTGAAGGTTTTGATCATAATAAATTAGAAATTATTATACCATTTGTTTGTAAAATTATTAGTCAATCAAAAGATTCAAGAGTTTTCAAATATCCAAATCCTTGGTTATTAGGTATATTACAAGTTTTAAAAGAATTGTATGACAATGCTGATCTAAAATTGAATTTAAAATTTGAAATTGAAGTTTTATGTAATACTTTTAAAATTGAATTAAATAATATCGAATCTTCAACTTTGATTAGAAGTCATAAACCTGGTGAATATGAATTATTTGTTGATTCTCAAAAGATGATTGTTAACATGGCTAGACTTAGTCTTGATCAAGAAAGAGGCTCTGTTCAAGTTATGCCAAATAATATCCCAGCTTCCATTGCAGCAGCAGCTGCAGCAGCTGGTATCCCACCTGGTTTATTACTACAGCAACAATTACAACAACAGTTACAACAACAGCAACAACAACAACAACAGCAACAATATCAATTGCAACAAACACCATTTGGTCAACAACCACAACAACAACAATTAAGTGCCTTGCAACAATTACAACAACAAAGATTATTGGCTGCACAAGTTCAAGCCCAACAACAGGGTTCAACCAACTCACCAGCTGGTGTTAATGTTAATTTAAGACCAAACATGCAAGATCATCAACAACATTTGGCTCAACAGCAGCAACAACAACAACAACAACAACAAATTGGTAATGGTTTTGAAAATTTGAATGGTAATACTATCTTTGTTACTCATCCTAATTTAAAACGTTTATTCCAATTAGCTATGAATAAATCTGTTAAAGAAATTTTAGTTCCTGTTGTTAATCGTGCCAATTCAGTAGCTATTGTTGTCACTAAAGCATTAGTCTTGAAAGATTTTGCTCTTGAAGCTGATGAAATTAAATTGAGAAAGGCTTATATTAATACAGTCCGTTACTTAACTGAATCATTAACATTAGCATCTAGTCGTGATCTTTTACGTGAAAGTATTCAAATTAATGTTTATCAATATATTGGTTCTGGCCAACTTGATAATTCCATAATTGAGGATATCCCAAGAGCTATCAATGATAACTTAGATTTAGCTTGTTCTATTGTTCAAAAAGCTGCTATGGATAGAGCAGTCCAAGAACTTGATGAAATGATGCTTCCTTCAATTGCCTTAAGACGTCAATTCAGAGATAAACCTGAACAATTCTTAGACACTCAAAACGTTTCAAGATATGCCCTAACTTTACCACAACCATTAGCTTTGAAACAAGGCGGTGTTACAGCAAACCAATTTTCAATCTATGAACAATTCGGTAGAAATAGACCACTTGCAAGTTCTCATGTGGGTGCTAACTCTAACGATAATTCTATTCCAAATTCTCAATATGTTGGCACTCCAGGCTCAATTCCAGCCCAATTACAGCAAGGCCAGGGACAACAACAGATTATCCAAGCTGGTGATGTTCAAGCTCAGCAACAACAAGTCCAAGAACAACAGCAACTCCAAGAACTTCAATTACAACAGCAACAACAGCAGCAACAGCAACAACAACAAGCAATTACTTTAGAACAATCTTTTGCCTATCTCAGACAAGTTCTTGATGGATTATTAAAGACTGTTAACGAATATCCAAACGCTCATTTGAGAGATATTACTGTTGGTCACCCATTAAGAAACTATTTAGCTGAAACTTTACAAATTTGTTCAAGAATCAATCTCAATGACTTGTACATGAAACTTGCTCAACTAGTTATGAATACTCTATTTGGTTCAACAAACAATCAATTGCTTGTTGAGACATTGATTTTCTTATTAGATAAGATTTGTGAAATGTCACCTTCTGTTGCTAAATCCATTACCACCTGGTTAGTTACTGCAGATGATGAGCGTAAATATAACGAGAATATTATCAGTTCATTAATCTTAATTGGTATGATTCCAATTAATGAACTTGATATCTCATTAGCCAAAGTAATTAAAGAGAAAAAGGATCCTAAAGTTGTTACATTTGCATCTGATTTAATCTTACATTTAGTTATTAGTGAAACTGCCTTTGCTTTAAGATCTGATTTTATTTTAACTATTAATGCTATTAGAGATTTAAATCTCGAAGATAATGAAAGTTCTAAAAAATTGATTAAAAAATTGGAAGAAAATGAATATTCGTTAGATAAAATTCAAATCAATGGTTTAAATTCTAAATCATTGAAGGATAATATGGCTTATATCTTTGCTGAATGGGTTAAATTAAACAGATTTTCTGATGATGATAAAATTAAGACCGCTTTTGTTGTTCAATTGATGACTGGTGATATTTTAACCAAACCTGAATATTTAGTTACCTTTATTACAACATGTACTGAAATGTCTGTTTTATCATTTATCAACGATGGTTCTAACTCTGTCAAGAAATCTCCAATTGAAGCTTACACTGCTGTTGATGCATTAGCTAAATTGATCATTAAATTAATCATTATACAGGATGATACTGATGATGTTTCCAGATCTAGATACCTTCAATCAATTTTATCAATCGTATTATTAGCATTCTCACATGATCATGAAACTAATAAATCAACATTTAACGAAAGAGCATATTTTAGAATCTTCTCCACATTATTATGTGATTGGGCTGAATTGAAACAAGATGGTTTTAAATCAATAAATGCCAATGAAAAAGAAGTTCAAAAATTAAATGACTTTGATGGTAAATTTTACCAATTATTAGCTGATTTCTTTTTAACTTTACAACCAACTGCATTCCCAGGATTTGTATTTGCTTGGATTAGTCTTATTTCACATAGAATGTTCTTACCTTATATTTTAGAGTTACCAAATCAACAAGGTTGGGAAAAATATGCGTCTTTATTATCGTCATTATTAAAATTCCAAAAAGGTTATATTCACGATAAAAAAGTTTCTGAGGCTATTACTGTTGTTTATAAAGGTACATTAAAAGTGTTTTTAGCTTTATTACACGATTATCCACAATTTTTAAGTGAATATTCCAATTTATTAATTGATAATATGTCATCAACTTATGTACAATTACGTAACATGGTGAATTCTGCTGCTCCAAAGAGTATTACAATTCCAGAAGCTTTTGATATCGACTTAGATGTTGAAAAATTACCAGCACTTAAATATGTTCCAGTTATTAGAAGTGATCCTTCACAAGTGTTATTACAACACCATATTAGAAAGCCAGTTGATAACTATCTTAGAATTCCATCTAATTCGTTATTAAGACAAATTGTTGCCTCTGTCAAGTTAGCCAAACCAATTTGCGAATCTGGTATTGGTTTTAATAAAACTTGTTATGATACTGTATTAGTTAATTCTTTAATTCTTCATACAGTTAGATCTGCTATTGAAGACAGACCTAAGAATTCTCCTCTTTTCAATGCTAAATCTTTCCAAGTATCCTTAATCACAGGATTAATGCAAGAAGATTCAATTGAATTAAAATACCACGTTTTATCCGCAATTGCTAACAACTTGAGATATCCTAATGCTCATACACATTGGTTAATTTATTTAGTTTTACATTATTTCGGTTCAAAGAATACATGGAATAACGATAAGACCAAGTTACAAGTTCAAGAGATAATTTCAAGAGTTTTATTAGAAAGAATTATTTCTAATAAACCACATCCATGGGGTTTATTAGTTTGTTTAACTGAAATTTTAAAGAATGATGAGTTTAAATTCTTCGAATTACCTTTCACCAAACTAAACCCTGATATTCAAAGAGTCTTTGAAGCCTTATTACAACACATAAAAAACAATTCAATTAAGAAAATTGAATTACCTGAAAATAGTACAACCATTGATGAAGCCACTATCAACAACGGCGGCAATGCTACCGTTGCATCTGCATCTGCATAATGTCTTTTATGAATTGCCTTTCTTTCATTTTACCAATATGTTTTTTTTTTATATTTTTTAATTTTTTTCCCTCTATTCTTGACCTTTCATATATTTATTTATTTGTATATTGTTTATTATTTGTATAATTTGTTATTAGTTACAGTTTATATACTACTATTCTCATTCTCTCTCTCATATATATATATATATGTATAGTTTTTTTTCTACTGTTTTTACTATTTTTCCTGTTATCCCTGTTTTTCATGTTCTGCCTTTTTCTATTTTTTGCTTATTCTTTTGTGTTTCTATCTTTTCATAAAAATGAAATTTATTCTTATCTAACAGTATTTTTTTAAATCGTAATAGATAGGTCATCAGTGATATGACTTGTATTAATTCTGCGCAAGCTAAAATCTTCTGTATAGAGTTTTACAGAGAGTGAGCTGGCTGATGCAAATGGGGCGGTGCCGTGGGGGAAAACGGGGCTCAGCCGGCTGAGGTGAGCCTGTAATAAACGCAGAGTGAAATTAATCCACCGAGAAAATATTGATCTTGCGGGCCGTGGGGTGGTGAGGTGGTGAGGCCATTGTGTGAGCCTGCCAAGCGAGAAACCGCCAACACGCTCAGCAAAAGGTGATGCCAATCTGAACATGATCCATAAACAATAACGGGAAGAGAAAGGGAAAGGAAAGGGAGGAGAAAGAAATCACATCGGAGAACATGGACCATTCACAATTTGTAAGACGAATAGGAAACATATCTCCTGTGTTATGTACTGGGTCCGTTACGTGACCTTTTCATTGAGTCTTATTGATCAACGAAAAGAGATGGTGATGGAGAAGACACGAGTATTTCAGCTGGTATCCTGTATACATCAACATTCTGGTGAGCTATATATCATTCCGAATCAATATAAGATAAGATTATAAAAGATATAGGACATTGCATCAATATATATTCCACTCAAGTCATATATTGTATACATAATAATTTATAATGAATAAAATAACGTCTGCTCTACGTAACCGTTTTGGTCGTGGTGACGATGAAGACGAGGCCAATCCATTTAGAGAAACTGACAGTAAAGTCACAGCATCAAGAAAACCACCAAATACAGCATTTAGACAACAGAGGTTGAAAGCATGGCAGCCTATATTAGTTCCTAAAGTTGTATTACCAATGTTACTTATAATTGCAGTTATTACAGCACCATTAGGTATTGGATTTTTAATCACAGAATATAAGATTCAGTTATTAGAGATTGATTATAGTAAATGTGAAGATTTAGCAAATAATGAATTTAGTGATATTCCTTCAAAATATGTTGGCCATCATTTTAATAATAATTCAGGTTTTGAAAAACCTCAATGGAGATTTACTAATGAATCTACTGAAAATAACGGTGTTACACAATATTCAGCAAAATGTTATTTAAATTATAATATTCCAAATGATATCACAGGACCAGTTTACTTATATTACAAGTTAACCAATTTTTATCAGAATCACAGAAAATATGTTGAATCATATTCATGGCCACAATTAAGAGGTCAAGCTGTTTCATACGACGATTTAACCTCTGATTGTTCACCTATGAGATATAGAGACGGTAAAATGATCTATCCATGTGGGTTAGTTGCAAATTCCATATTCAACGATACAATTGGATCGCCTGTTAATAGAGATGATGCTGAAAAGACATACGAGTTTTCACAGAAGGGTATTGCTTGGAAATCAGATTTAAGTTTATACAAAAAGACAGAATATGAAGCTTCTCAAATTGTTCCACCTGAAAATTGGATGCAGAAATATCCAAATGGATATACAGCAGAGAATTTACCAGATTTATCAACAGATGAATTATTTATGAATTGGATGAAAACAGCTGCTTTGCCTTCATTTGTTAAACTATACGGTATTAATAAAACTGCAGCTTTTGAAAAAGGTTCATACTCTACAGAAATTGATCTCAATTACCCTGTTTCCATATTTGGTGGTACTAAATCTATGGTTATAGGTACAAGTAGTGTATTAGGTGGTAGACATCTTAGTTTAGGCATTTGTTACTTAATTGTTGCCTGTATATCAATTGCATTCATGTTGGGATTTTTAATTAAACAACTATTTACAAGAAAGCAAACAAATCATGCATTTTTATCAGAATTTAATGGAGAAGACTCTTCTGCAAGCAATGCTGTTGATAATTCTAGTTCAATAGCTCCAAACTCATCTAGATCAAATGGAAGGAACATCTTATAGAAAAATCAAAATAAACTATAAAGGAAGTTAACTATATATATATGACAACAACCTTTTCAATTTTTTTTTTTATTTTTATTTTTACTTCATGTTATCTCTTCTATATTCATGCTATTTCTACATTTCTGTTCTGTAAATCTCAATTTTATTTCTCCTTTATATTACTACTACTTCATTTTACGTTACTTTTTTATAACGTTCGGTGTTTTCTGTTTCTTTATTCTGTCCTTTTTTTCTATTATTTAAGTACTTTTTCGGTTTTTGATTTTATGAAAATTACTCTTTGTATTTGTCTATTTTATGCATATTTTCAAATCTGTAAATCAAGTAAAACTGTTGAATAAATGTTTGAATCAGCAATGGGATATGTCATATGTCAAATATCAATTAACTGTGGTATTTCAACTGGTAAATAACGCTGTGTTGGCCTAAGTGCCGGCTGAGAGTTTATCTTGCGGTGTGCTTTGTTCCGCATTTACGAGACTGGCAGCCGGGCTCCCCGTGTAGATGCCTCCACAACAGGCCTCATGCACCTCGTGGACGGAGCCACACACACACACTTACAGAGGAGCGCTATCTGGACTTTTGATCTCTCGCCTCCCAGAACCCTCTCCTCACTAACTCATCAACAAGAGATAACGGAAACGCTCAACAGAGGGAGCATCATATCATCCAATAATGATT
Source organism: [Candida] boidinii (assembly GCA_001599335.1). NCBI lineage: Eukaryota > Fungi > Ascomycota > Pichiomycetes > Pichiales > Pichiaceae > Ogataea > [Candida] boidinii. Next base: position 748,820 of record BCGP01000003.1, on the reverse strand, counting down.
CAAGTCCAGCTAGCTAACGTTTGTGAAACCTTGTAGATCATCTGGAGACGCTGGCTACGGATAGCAGAGCATTCTATCTAAGTGCCACCTCTGATTTCATTAATAACATGACACATTTAAATGTATTAGGGGGGCCAGTTAGACGTAAAAGGAGCGGATATTTAAAACTACTAACACACAAATCAAACATTACAAGAAATAACAAATCAATTTTAATAATATTACACTTAATCGCCGCCAAAAATGTCTCGTGCTAAAAGAATTGCCAAAGAATTAGAAGATGTCAAAAGGGATAAATTATCTGGAGTCACTTTAGAATTAGCTGATGATGATAATGATGACATTTCCCATCTCCTTGGTTCATTGCAAGGTCCTCCAGGAACCCCATACGAAAATGGTGTTTTCCAAGTTGATATAAAGATCCCAGATGCTTACCCTTTCAAACCTCCAATCATGAAATTCATTACACCAGTTTACCATCCAAATATTTCTTCTCAAACAGGTGCTATCTGTTTAGATATCTTGAAAAATGCTTGGACTCCAATTTTAACTTTAAAATCATCTTTAATTTCATTACAAAGTTTATTACAATGTCCTGAACCTACTGATCCACAAGATGCTCAAGTTGCTAAAGTATTTATGGATGATCCAAAAAAATTTGCCGATACCGCTGCATTATGGACCAAGATCCATGCTTATAACAACAATAGCTCAGATAATAATACAAACAATGCCAATAAATCTTCTTCTCCATCAAATAGTAACTCATATGGTTTCATAAAGACTTCAGAACCTGCAGTTCAAGATGAAGCCGCTAAATATGGTATAGAACAATCAACAGTTAAAATTTTTGAAGATATGGGATTCCCAAGGGATAAAATTATTTTAGCTTTAAGAAAATTAAATTTGAAAAAAATCAGAGTTGATGATATTAATACTCAACAATCTGTTCTTGATGAAATATTACGTTAATATTGTATTTTTATATTTATATTCATTATATATATATATATATATATACATACAGTTCTGTTTATCTATACTGATATAATAATGTAAAAAAACTTAATTTTATTTTATGTAAATTACTTGAATTTTAATGAAACTAAACTGTATTATTAATGGTATTTATTTAATTATGTAGAAAAGAATAAAAATAAAATAAAAATAAAATTGAAAATTATAAAATAAAAATGAAAAGTGGAAATAAAAATTAGAACTATTATTATAACGAAATAATAATTTTAAGGATGGAGAAACAAAAAGAAGGAGAAAACAATAATTTATATAAATGAGTAAAGCAAATGACATGACAATGGAAATAAACTAAAAATATAAAAGGTGAAAATGTTGGAAAAGTTTTTTAGGTATAATGAATATAAAAAGACATATATGAGAAAATGAATGGGTTAATTAATGAATAAATGAATTGATAAATGAATGAATGACTAAATGACTGGAAAGAATATTGTTATTTTTTAAAAGAAGTTTTCAATTTGATTAAATTGTGCAAAAGAAAAAAGTATGTATACAGGAAAAGACTAAAATGACAAAAAAAATTTAACAAATATAATGATTATGATGATGGTGATGATGATGATGCAAGTGGTTGGGTTAAAGGTGATGAAGATATATATATATACATATAATGGAACAATGAACGAACTTCATTAAATATTATAATAGTGGAAATTAATTTATTTAACAACTTTTTGGAAACCATCAGAGTCATTGACAATATGTGAGCCATTGTGTTTATCATTCTTTTTCTTCTTTTTATTGTTATTATTATTACTGTTATTATTGTTATTATTATCAGATTTATTACCATTACCGTTACCATTACCTGTTGATTTAGATTCTTTTTTACTAACTCTTGGTTCTAACCTAATTGTTGTATTTTTAACTTTAAGTGTACCAACTTTAATTGCATCAATTTGAGATTGATGTTCAGTAAAATCAACTAAAGCGATAAAAGATTCAATTTTACAACTATCAACTTTACCAAATTTTTTCTCTAAAGCTGATATTAATTCTTGTTGAGTAATTCCTCTTTCAACTCCTTTAATGTAAATTGGATAAACGGCTTCACCTTTTTTATTAATGAATGATTTTTTCAATTTTTTAGATAATAATCCTTCTTCTGTGTTGTCATCTCCATTGGCAGATTTACTTAAACCTGATGAGGATGATGCATTTGAACCATTTTTAGTATTAGTCTTAGAGTCTTTCTTTTCGGATTTTGATGTTGTTGTTGCTGAAGATGTAGGAACTGTTGTAAAGTCGACAGCTGAAGTAGCCTTATCAGTAGGAACAGTCTTATCAGCAGCAGCAGCAGCAGCACTAGGAACAGGAGCAGCTGTTGTTATTGCTGATGATGATGCATGTCCATTTGCCGAAGATGCGATTCCAGAAGATGCAGAATCAGCCAATTCTGTAGATTTTACAACTTTTTTAGCATTTGCTGACGCAGCATCGGCCCATGAGAATGGTTTTGTTGGTTTTGGGGGAATTGAAGCTGGTGTTGTGGATGGAGTTGATTGTGCAGAAGTTGGTGGTTTAGCTGGTGTTGATGGTAAATCTGGTAACTTCTTTAACTGTGCTGGTGTTGATGTTTTTTCTTCTTCTACTTCAGGTGCTGTCTCTGGAGTTGATTCTTTTGAATTTTCCTTTGGGGTGAAAACTTGATCTTCAGTTTCTTCAATTGACTTCTTATTATTGGATGTTACTGATCCATTGGATGTTGGTGCAACAGAAAGTTTTGATTCCTCCTTTGGCGCTTCTGGGGTTGTTTCAACTTTTGGTTCAATTTTATCCTTTGATTCAACTTTTTCAACTTCTTTTGATTCTTCTAATTTCCCGTCATCGTCGTCTTCTTCATCTTCCTCATCATCTATATCAGGAATAATTCTTAACATTTCGTTGATAACGTCATATCTTGAATAATTTTCACTGAATAAAATAAAAGTATGAACAAATCTTTGTGATGGGGTATCTTCGTCTAATGGATCAGGTAAGGCAAATTCACCAGTACATGATAATAAAATCGATTTTTCATCAACTTCTTCAACATCAATTGTTTGAATCATGAATTTAGCACCACGTAATTCTGATTTGTTCCAAAATTCTTTAATATTATCAATACCTTTAACATTTTCAAATTTTTTAAATGGTTTTAATGAATGATTAAGTGTTGCATTTTTAGTATACATTTGGTATAAATTTGCAGCTTGAGAATTTATTAGATTATAATAATATTCTAAGAAACCAACTGCAATTAAATTTGGATTGACTTTTTTAGATTCTAATACACTCATGATTTCTTTATTTTTTTATATTCTGTAGGTGTAGTTTTATGAAGGGTTAGTTAAATTGGTCAACTTATTATTTGTAAAAATAATTAGTGGAAATAAAAAATGGGTGGAAAAAAATGAAAAACAATAAAAAAAGAAATAATGTGGAGACACAGTTGATATTTTTAAATTTCAAATATATGTAACTATATATATATATGTATATATATATAAAGGTTGTGGATTATAAATCGTATATAGTTTGATTTTAAGTGAGTGTTATGCATATATATATATACTTATATGTATATATATAAATATATATTCTGGAATTAACAGAATTAAATCTCGTTGAGTGATAAGAAATTTACAGACAGAGGAACAGAATAATGTTTTAGTTACGATTTTGAAAGAGTTTTTAAAAATGAAAATTAATAACTTCTGTAGTGTGAATTGATTCCCTAACAGGAAAATCACGATCTAATCAAAACAGGGCCGATGCATCATCTTAGTGAGTTTGATTTCTTTGAAGTTGCTGTAATTCGCCTGACTTGTTCTGTTCCGTTCTGTTCGTAACCCACCAGTCTCAACCCACTCATCTCTCTAATTCTTGTTGCATTTTTGCTCCAGTTGCCATCTCTGTTTCGCAGTTACAGGCCTTCAACAGCTTAGTCATCCCACACCGGGACGTCCACAACCGCGCCGGAAGCTGGCAACCGGAGGGAACGCTGACTGCCTGTACCCCGCCCGTCGCCACAGCCTAAACCACGAGCCGTCCACTCAGCCGTTGAATTTCAAATTTCAGAATTTCACATTTTCAGATTCTGGAAAATTCTTTGAAATTTATTGATGGATTCTGGTGCACCGGTGTGTCCGGCATTATTTCCACAGCGGCTTAACTTATATTATTATCTAAAGGGATTAATGTATGTGGAGAGTGTTTAATGATGATGAAGGATATAATTTATATTGAAACAAAATCTGGGGGTGGGAATAAAAAGACAAAATGAAACTAAAGAAAAAAAAATAAAGTAAAAATTATCCTCTTTTCTAGTGGAAAATCATATACTACTATAAAACAAAGTAAAGTGAAATAAAATAAAATGTAGTTAAATAAAAATATAAATAAAATAAAAATAAAAAATAAACAATAAAAAATAAAAATAAAATAAAAAAATTAATAAAAATTAAAACAAAAATAAAACAGTAAGAAATGACATAAAATTCGGTTAAAAAAAAGATAATACAAGTCTAATAATAAACAAAGAGGTAAAAAAATGGGGATAAATATGTGGAAACTATTCTCTGGAATGACAATAAAAGCAAAATGATTCGATTATTGATTCTACAGCGGTCTGTTATAATACATCATTCTAGGTGACATAAGATTCTGCTGTTGGTTTGGTTGTCCTTGCTGTTGTTGTCCTTGTTGTTGCTGTTGCTGTTGTTGTTGATTTTGAGCAGCTGACACAACATTGAACAAACCGTTTAAGTTATTATCGTTATTACCATTATTATTTGCATTACCGTTTAAATTCAAATTCAAATTCATATTAGGGTTCATCAAATTTAAATTAGTATTACCATTGGTATTATAATAATTTGGAGAAGATAAAGTTGCCAATGAGTGTGCTGGTGTTCCAACATTTATAATTGGATTACCATTTTCTTCTTTACCAGATAAACCCCAAATTTCATTTTTAAAAGTTTCAAATTCTTCATCTGGAATTAATCTTTTTAATTCCCAAAAACATAAATCCGCTAAAACTGATTGTCCACCAACTTGTAATAATTGACCATTGACATTTCTTATAACACCTAATTCTTCAGCAAGGTTCTCTAAGGTCATTCTAGATTGTTGTTGCTGCTGTTGTTGTTGGGTAAGATTTTGCTTTTGTTTTAAAACTTTTGAAATATATTTAATATCATAATAATTTGGGAAATATAACGATAACCATTCACTGAATACTTCTTCTTCAACTGGCATACTACTATTTGATAATAATGAAATTAAAAATCCAAAATCATAACCTGCATGATAACTAATCCATGTAACGTTTTGTAATAGACATAATCCACTATCTGTTAAAGCTTGTGCAAATTCAAAAGGGCTTATACCTTGATCTTTTAATCTATCAAAGTTAATACCTGTTGTCACTAATAAATCAATAGATTCACCGTTAAACATTTCTTCGTTCAAATCAAATTTAAAATTGAATTGCCATGTTGATGGAACATTTTCTGGTCTTCTACTATCTTTATCTCTTAATGTAATTCCAACTTGAATTAAATTTAATAAATCAGTATTTGATCTCATTGTTTGATAATGATAATCTTTAGTAGATCTAAAAGATCCAATTGGTCTTGCCACAATTCCTGCAAATTCGGTTGAAACTGAAACGTAATCATAACGTTCTGCTAATTCTCTAATAACCATCATTTCTGCTTCTAAATTATCTTTCCAAACTTCTCTGATAATAGGTGGTTGCTGTTGTTTCTGTTGAGCTTGTAATTGAGATTGTAACTGAGCCTGTAGCTGAGCCTGTAGCTGAGCAGCTTGCTGTTGTTGCTGTTGCTGTTGCTGTTGTTGCTGAAGTTGTGTATTTGAATTTTGAGGATTATTACCATCAATATTCAATGCAGCAGCAGCGGCGACAGCCTGTGCTTGTGCCAATCTTTGAGCTTGCTGTAATTGTTGTTGTTGTTGAAATTGTTGTAATAATTGTTGAGCTTGTGTTGGTTGATTTGATGGTTGTTGACCACCTCCATTATTTTGTTGTGCTTGTTGTGATTGCTGTGCTTGTTGTTGTGGCAGTTGTGACTGTCTCAATGTTGCAGCTAGTATTTGCTGTGGAAGGTTTCTATTTTGTATTTGAGGAGATATCATCATATTGGCACCACCTTGTTGTTGTTGCTGCTGTTGACCATTATTATTATTGTTAGATTGGTTATTTCCAATTTTATTTGCATTTAAAGCTTGTAATAATTCTTGACTGTTGATATTATTTGAACCCATATTATTAGCATTGTTATTATTATTACCTCCGTTATTGTTATTGGAACCACTTCCTTGTTGTAATTGTTGCTGTTGTAAAAATTGGGACATGAATCTTAGATTATTCAACTGTTGAGTTGCTTGTTGCTGCTGTTGGTTATTTTGACCAGCTGGTTGCTGCTGCTGACCTTGTTGTTGGCCTTGTTGTTGGCCATGCTGATTCATTATTTTCTCTATTTAGATTTATTTATATTATTACACGCTATAAAGGGTTTCAGCTAATATAATTGATATTCAATTTCCATATGTAAATTATGACAATGATCAGATATTATTTATTCTTTTATGATATATTCACTCACTATTATTGATATAACATTAGTAAGGAATTTAATAAAGTAAGACTTATAGTTATCTTCCACTCATCTTGCTATTCTGCAAATTAACCCGTACTATCATTCTCAGATAGAAAGACAGCTTGATAGATATTCAACGATTGATACCCTTTCGAAACAGACTCGTTGCTCTCTTTACAACTAACTGATCCACCACCAACCCCCATGATTGTTCTTCTTCATGTTGAGACTGATGTCGTCTTCCCTGTTTCTCTCTCGACCGCTGAGAGTACCCACACTCTCGCCTGAGCCGCACATCCACGGTTTGTACCAGGTTCTCTTGGATCTGACGCCGGCAAAGAGGCCGCTGAGAAACTTTTCTTTCAGCGTGGTGAATTGCAGTACCCTGGCTAACACTCGGCTGCAACAATACGCTCTAGAGCGTTACAACATAACACCCGTACACATATTACATTTTAAGCAAAATCGATTAACTACCAATTTTACTTGAATTCTATTTAAATTCTTTCTACTGTATTCATTTTAATTGAAATCCAAAATATTGATAACTGAAATTTATAAGTAGCGCAAATAATTAAGTAATAATTATAGAGAGTATATAATACTGACATGAAAAAGATTAAATGTAAACAAGAATCAGAAAAAAATAGAAAAGAAATGACAAACAGAGTGTCAAGTAATCGAACCAGGTGATGAAAGACAGAAAAAAAAATGATATTATGTGAATGAAAACCCAATGAAATTAGAAGTGATGATGAAAACATCTTATTTATTAATAGAATATAATGTACAGTATAGTTTAATTAGATATTTAATTCTTTTGTTTTTTAGAAGGTCTTTCTTCTTCATCGACATCTTCTTTTTCTTCTTCACCAGCTTCTTCAGAAGCTTCTTCTAATAATTCTTCTTCATTTTCGTTATTGTAATCTTCTTGTTCTTCGTTTAATTTAGCAGCTTCTCTTTCAGCTCTTTGTCTCTTATAATGAGCCTTTTTATCATCACCTTCTCTAATTTCTTTATCTTCTGGTGGTGGAACAAACCATGGAATTTTACCTCTGTTAAAATCAGTGATAACTTGTTTAGCAACACCAGTTTCATCAGGTTCACCACCTTTAATTAATCTACCTTGTTTTCTAGCAATTAATTCAATAAATTCTTCAGAATTTTTCCAGCCACTTATTTCATAAGTTCTTTCTAAATGTTTTCTTTGACATTTTTCTAATAAATCTGGAATAAATTGTTCTGGATGAGAAACGTGCTCAACTCTAACAACACCTCTAAATAAAATATCTGATTCTGTATCTTTTGTAGATGGTGGCACAATACCTGGACAATCAATTAAGAAAATACGTTTCATTAATGTAATATATTGCCAGACTTTAGTTTCACCTGGGATTGGAGCAACTTGACAGACCTTCTTACGTCTTAAAGTATTAATAATACTGGATTTACCAGTATTTGGGTAACCGATAAAACCAACAGAAATTTGTTTTCTATCTTGATGTAAAACTGAAAATTGTCTTAATAATTGAATTAATGAACCTTTACCAAATGAATTAGTAATTGAAGCATGAAATGCTAATGTTGGGAAATCTTTTGATAAATGTTTAACCCATGCAGCCTATAATTATGAATAGAAAAGAAATGAAAATAAAAAAAAATATAATGTTAGTAAAAAATACAGTAAATATAAATGTAAATTTCATTAGATTTAAGAATTGATTCTTTTTTTTTTTTTGTTTTTCTTATATTCTTTCAAAAAATATTCAAATTATTAATTTTCCAGTTAATTGTTTTTGTTATTGTTATTTTGTAACAATTGTTGGATTCTTTACTACGAAAATTCCTATAAACCCAAATAAAAATTGGAGAAAATTTTCAACTCATAAGATTCCACTCACCCAAGGGAATACTTCCAAAACGGAAATATAAAGATTGTATTTATACAAATTCAGAACGAATTCAAAAATACGAGGGGATATTAATCTTCCAAAGATGTAACAGACTAACCATATTGTGTGAATATAGAAAAGAAAAAATTTTAAATAAAATTATCCTCTTCATTCAAATGAGAAAATCCTGACTTGATCATTTGGGACTTAAATATAAAGCATTTTAAATTGATAATCAATTGAAAATTTGTAAATTTGAATATTTGTTTCTGAAAAGATAATAAAAAAATCAAAATCAAAATCAAAACCAAAACCTAAAAATAAAGAATAAAATAAAAGATTTGTTAATAAAAATATACTTACTGCAACCCAAGTTGGAACTAAATCACATTTATTTAAGATATAAATTAAATGTTTATGTGGACATTCTTTTTTAATATAATTTTCAACAGTTTGACATCTTGTACCTAATGGATCTCTAGCATCTAATACATGAATAATAACATCTGAAGAATCGATAACTTTATATAATTCATTCCAAATTCTCTTTGATTGACCTTTTGAAAAGATATGTTCTTTAGCTTCAGCAGTCCATTCATCTGTATCTAAACCACCCATTAAACCTAAAGTTGATTTTAATTCTTCTTTTTCTTCATATTTTTTTTGATCAGAATTAGTAGCATCTGCTAATTCAGATAAACTTGATACTGAAACATTTGGTTTTTTTCTCTGAGATTTTGGACCAAAAGTATGTTCATAAGATTCTGTTTCTAAAAATTTTGATTGTGGAGATTCTAACTTATCCTTTTCATCTAATAAAGACATTGGTAATTTATTTCTTTTCATTAAAACAGAATAAGAATCATGTTTTTTATCACCCATAGCATCTCTGAAATGAGTTAAAGCATCTTGTGAAATAACTCTTGTATTACCAAACCATCTTTTATTTGGATCAACTCTTGCGGTTGGAACTTTTGTATCTTGTAAGAAAGCAGCTTTTATAATTTCACCTTTGGCATTACGAACAGCTTTACCTGTCTTATACATATTAAGATGCTTAACTTTTTTAGCATCTCTATAGAAATTTTCACCTTTAACTCTTAAGTTACCATCTCTGAGATCGTTCTGTCTGTGACGACGAGCTTTTTCGGTTTTACCTGTAGCCATTGTATGATATTAAAGATGTATTATTGGAAACAGATTCAATTGCTTGAGTATTTACAAAAATCAAAAGCACAATTCTTACAACAGCACGTTTAAATAGAGTATTAAGAAATAAGCCTTATACAAATGGAACAAGACAGGGAAACATAGTTGATGAGCGTATAACAAATCAGAATACATAAAAGAAAAGAGTAGCTAAACAGTACCCAACCTAATTCACTAAGAAGCTCTAGGAAAATAAAAAAAAAAAAAAATAATTTTTACTGATGCACTAACAAAAAAATTTTTTTTTCTCTCTTTCCTAAAACGTAAATCAATGCAAACTTTTTTAGTATGCAAGCATTTTTCTTTGTTCGAATTGCTGTTTTAGAGACATCCGTGCACTTTATAAATTGTTGCAGAATTTACCCGGTTTGGGAAAAAATATAAAGCGACGCGTCGCATGCTAATATTGAAACTGTTTGAGGTCGCTAAACGGGTTGTTGTTCTGGAGGCATGACTGCCCGGTAAAAATGATGGGGAGCCGTGCTAGACATGCGTGTCTCCGGGTGAACTTTAAGGAGGAAACGCGATTTGACACGCGTGGTTGGTGATATAGAGGAGGACAACAACAAAGTCTGCAACAACAACAGAACAAGGGTTTCACAAGGGCTGAAACAACGACAAAGACAACAAGACAAACCACACAAAACTTCATTTGTTGTAAGCGCCTCAAACAAGACAATGAAAGACAAGGGTACTGGATATATTTGCCTATAGCAATATTCTTCAAGTTTATATAGTAGTGACTTAAGACTGTAAAGGGGGAGAAAGTTTAGTCAACACCAACACTTCGATAACACAGCCACTAATTAACGCTTATGCTTATTCAGATCTACAACTTGGTTTCCATATAGAATCAGATGAAATTTATATTTATATAGGAACAGAATAGTATAATAGTACAATAATCTAACAAATACAATGTCCAAGGATACAAAGAGTCGGGTGCAACCTCAATTCATGTACAGTCGCCGAAACAAGCAAATACAGATATCACCTTTTAAGCTACACGCACTGAATAAGAAGACAATGTCTATACTACCGGACTCATCTCCAGAAGTGGAAAGTCCCAGATCAGTAATTACAACTAGCCATTTGAACGCAATTGCAACTGATAGACGCAATGGCCATAATCGTGTTAAGGCTTCACAGATAGATCCGCATACGTCACTTGTTGCTTCACAACCGGAATTACAACCAAACGAAAGAGCACCGGGTAAACAAGACAAAGAACTGGAACAGTTTCAAATACACAATGACTCTCAGGAGATAAATCATACGCATAGTGTCTCCATCAACAGTAGCCAAGCTAGTATTGGCCTCATTCCCACTTTAAAAACATCAACAAATTCACCCTCTTCAACAAATACAGATCCACTTAACCTTTTGAAGACGACGCCTAAGAAATCGTTAAATAGATCACCAGAGAGGAAAAATTCTATAAGTAATTCAATAAAGAAGAGAAAAAGTAAATTTGAAATTAAAAATGAATCTGATTTATTATCAATTGGTAACCAAGACCAAGATCAAGACCAAGGACAAGATCAAGACCAAATACAGAAATCAAACCCAAATTCCAGTATTAATAATTTGTCATTTAAATTAAATTCCTCTTATGATTCACAGTTATTAATGAATGAAAATACTTCATTAAATAATTCGTATGATAATAATACAACTCCAGGAACAATAATACCTTTAAAAGCGCATACAAGAGATAATAGTCCATTACATAAAGGTACACCTATAAGGAAAAGAAATTTAAAAGAAGATAATGATAAAATTAAAAAATTTACGAATAGTAATAATAAGAAGAAAAGGAGAAAAAATAATAAAAGTATTAAAATTATCAATAAATCTCAAAATATTGATTTTATAAATTCTGAAATGGCAAAGATATTATCTGATGATGAATATGGTAATAATAAAAAGCGATTGAATGGTTATGATGTCGATAATGACGATGACGATTTTAACTATGACGATTTTGAAGACAGTGTTATATCTCCGGTTGTTGTAACACCAAAGAACTATATCAGAAAACAAATCAGTGGTCAAATTTTAGATTACGAGAATACACAAGTTAAAAAGGATACTAACTCGATTCACGATACCATTGGAAACAACGAAGAAATGATGACATCCACAGTACTCCGTCACGGGAATGGAAATACAAATGGGGAAGTTGTAGATAAAGATCAGGATCAACCTATTTGGAATACTTTAAATCATACACAGGCAGTGCAAGAAAAAAAAGAAGATTATGACGACGAGTTTGAGAGCGATAGTAATGATGATAATGATAATCATCATGATCATGTCAATAATTTACAGAATCTTGATGGAAAACAACCTATTGATAATATAGTTCATAATGATAATCAAATTGTTAATGAACAGGACGATATCTTTAGAGGTAGTTCAAATAATTTCAAAGAGAGTCAAATTTTATCATCTGATGATTATAATATGAAAATGAAGAATCAAAATAACGATAATAAATCAAATGCAACAAATGATATTAAAGATCTAGAAATCAACACAATTGATAGCCAATTAACTAATTTTCAAGAACCAATTGAAAAGAAAGATCTTGTTACCGCTACAAATAACTCTGAAACAGAAGAACCAGTACCTACTGGTGATGATGAAGATATTTCATTCACAATATCTAAAGTGCAAGATTTTATTCAAATGAAGAGGAAACAATTGAAAGAAGATTTACGTGAAGATTATATTCCACATGTGAATAAAGAGCAAGAGTCAAATAAAATTGATGAAAATAAATCTATGGATCAAGTCCAAAAACAGAATTCGAATTCAGAAGTTGCTATTCAATGGAATCAAAAAGATTGGAAAAAATTACTTAATTATATAAGAGTTTTCAAGATAACAAAAAATTATAAAGTGTTAAATATTAAAAAATTGAAAAATGAATTTAAAATTTTAAATTTAAATGATTTTTATTTAAGAATGAGAATATTACAAAAAATGATATTAATTAAAAAATTGAAGAAAAGTTATCAAAAACGTGATAAATTTTATTCTATTAATAAAAAGTAAGTTTTAAAAGTTATTTACTCTTCTTTATGTATTATATTATATTATATAAATAAATGTACCATTATTATAAATGAAGTAAATATGTAAGTAAATTGAGTAAAATAATAATAATAATAATAATGATGATAATAATTTTTATACTGTATATACAATATAGGATACGAAATATGAATTAAGATATTTAATTATTACAGAAATTTAATAAATATTAAGATAATATATAAAATATGAAAACACTTTGTGAAATTAATTATATTTTTTTTGTTGTTAAATTTAATGGATATAGATATAAAAATATAAAATAAGAAAACAAAATTGTAGTAAAAATACCCAAGAAACAAAAACAATTAAGAGAATTATTTAAATAATAAGAGAAATAAGAAAATAAAGAAATGGATAAATTAAGAAATAAAAAGTAAGAATTATAGAAATATAAAAGTGAAGAAAGAAAGAAAGAAAGGAAGGGAGAGAGAGAGAGATGATTATAAGTTGGATATTAAATTAAGCTAAAATTAAATTAAAAGTAAGATAAAATAAAGGAAAAAAAATCAATCATAATAATAGTAGTATTAATAGTAAAATAAAAATAATGTTAAAAGGACACAAGACACAAATATTTTTGTTTTTTTGTTTTATATGTGAATGGTTATTAATTAATCAAATTTAATTAACTAATTGTGGTTCTGTAATATAAGGAATATTAACTCTTACTCTATGAGATAAAGGTAATTTTGGAACAACAACACATAAACAAGCAACTAAATTTATTATAAATAGAGTTAAATCATAATTTGAATAATGAGTTGAAATTAAGAATAAGGCAATTGGAACACACATAAGAAATTTTTTAACTGGTGTAAATTGATCACCATTATCAATTTGTTCCCACATTGTTAAATTATCATAAGCACCTGCATTAAAATCAAAAGGAGTACCTTTAACTTGATGAAACATAATATATGAACCTATAGCGTATGTCACATTTGTTAAAGTCCAGCCTATTTCAGTATTTGACATTGGCATTATATCATAAAAGATTTTTAACATTATTATTATAACTATATGAATAACCCAAGCACCTTTGAAATGAACCCAAGTTGCATTTATATTTGATTGAATATCTTGATCTGCTTTTGTTTCTAAATTTTCTGGTTCAACTTTTGAAATAATAGAAGATGATCTTCTACGTCTGTGATCTTTTGCTGCATTTGAAATAGTTGGAGATACTGTTAATTTTTCAGGAGATGATGGGAATGGTATTGGAGATGAAGACATTTTGAAATTATTATTTGTAATTGAAGTTAAATGTGAAATTATATGTATGTATGTATGTATCTATTTATGCGAGTAACTGAATAGCTGTGTATTAGAATTTAAGTATGTCTTTATTTTTTTTTTGTAAATTGATTGTTATTTTTCAATTGCTTAATAAAAGACTAGAACAGAAATTGAATAACTGAAGCGGTAAATTTGTTATATTTATATACAAAGATGATAAATATATGTTTGGTGATTAAGTTAATATAATAATTGTAGATAGAGTATATTGTTTTTTTGTTTCTTTTGTCTGTTTTGTAGATTTTAGAACAATGTAAATTATCTTCTTGTCTAGGAAGGCGATGAGGAAGGGGATAAGTTATATATACAGAATATATGTATTTATAGGAATATGCAACTTTTCAAATCAATTGAATACTAATCCATATATTATTTTAAAAGAATATAAACTGGAATGCAAATATTACAATTGAAAGATGGAGAGTGATAACTTCTTCAAACGATTAAACGAACAGAACGGCAAATGATGTAAAAGAAGATTTCTTCTGTTATTTGGATATTATATTATGCTATGTTAGTTTGCATCTCAGAGAGCGTGTATCTGTCTGATTCACTGACTGTATTTATTTATTATTAGAGTAATGCACTAACACTAGCAACTTCTCCAGGTGGTTACTCAGTTAGTCAGTCGGTCAGTCCGTCAGTCGGTCAGGCAGTCGCCAGTCACTACGGCTACCGCAGAGATGCCTGGGTAAGTGCCTGGGGAGTGGCCTGGGGGAGTGGCCTGGGAAGTGGCCTGCAGCGTTGGTATCCCCAGGTGCAGGGAATGTGGTGCCTTTTTCAGGGGCGTAGCGGGTGAGACGGAAGAACCCAGCACGGAAGAGGCAGAAAGAAAGCCAGCCCGTCAGGCCGTGGTTCAGCCAGGACTTGTACAGCTCATCGGCAGCCGAAAATGAGTGCCTGAAATCATCTGCATAAATATGCATATACACGCGTCATTATTTTACTAATCTAACGCAAGATCATGTATAGTAATGCATCACCGGTTGGCCTCGTGGATTATTCATTCAGGCGGGGATTCTACTGATCCATCGCACGCTGGATTTTGCTTCTTTCGGTGGGGTTTTAGGTGCCCTCTCGTGTGGCGGTGGCGCAAGGGCTCGCGGCCTTTTCCCTTAATCCTTTTGCCAACGCCAAATCCCGGAATCCTGTGGCAGGCATAGTTAACTAAGCGGGGGAATAGAAATGCCATCGGCGGAATAATCGCATCACATTACACCAAACTGTCTCATGTTATTTGTTAGTGGAGTGACAGTCTGTATGGTGAGTATTGTAATTTATTAATGTATTACTCAATGCCATGGTGTAGGTGTAGATGTAGGTGTAATTTATCCGCTTGGTCACACAGTGATACTATCAAACACTTTATTACTGTCTTAATGGGTATATAATATATTGATAATGTGACTTACGTATTCATTGATTCATAGACTCTAAGCATCTTGTGATTAGTAGTCATAATGGGATAACAAGATTCTTATAAATTTGTTCATGTTCTTCAACTTGTTCATGCTCTGTTGCTCTTCATGTTTTACTGGATTAATCTATAACAGGGTGTGACCCTATCTCAGCGGTAAACATGGTTACGTTACTATTCGAGCATTCGAGCATTCGAGCATTCGAGCAACTCTCCCACTGTCCCACTTTCCCACTGTTCCTCCTCTATTCTCCGCAATATTCTAATGGGATTGTATTAGAATTTAGAATATTACTTTATCTATTTAATACAGAAGACAATTATGTGTTCTCTTACTTTTACAGTTATGTACTACCGCTTCACAAGTATATATATTTATGTGCTGTATTGCTATTCGCACCCTTGATACTGTTCTGTCTGTGCGGCTCAATTTTCTGTTGTTTCCTGTGGCGGTGGCTTAGTCACTACTGATGAGACTCTTGGTTCTATATATAGTTATTCCATTAACACACTACTACTTGCCTCTTCTTGCCCTTAACTTTATTTGTTATCTAACTAAAAATTTTTTTTTAAACAAAGATAAGAATTAAATTCAATAAATATTGAGGAAAAAAAATTGAAAAGTTGAAAAATTAATTTTAAAAAAGAATGAAATAACTAAAAATTATCTAAATAAACATTTTTTTAAACATGAACAATAAGCTAAAACTATTTTAAGTTAATAATAATAATTAAATTGATTATACAATAATTTCTCCGTTTGCTAAAAGAAAAATTAACAAATATCATATACATATACTTTTACATTCTACATATACACCATAATGTAGACAGTAACTAAAATTTGGAAAATTTAAGATATTTTAACTTAAATTCCAGAATCAAAATAGTCAGGTGACTTATCAAAATATTACATAATATTTTAGTAATCATAGTACGTAATGCTTATATAATCCATTCTAAATGAAGGAACGTTCATCTATAACTGATTTTAATTTAATTTAGTTTGATGTATTTTATTTTTTATTGCGTTTTTATATCTAGAGAACTGAAAACTCAGTTTTAAGAATAAGTAATATTGAATAAATAAATAAGTGAATAAATAAATAGGTAAATTGTAAAGAAAAAGAATAAATAAATAAATAGATAAATAAATATGTAAAATATTATAAACTATATTAATATTATAAAAATTAATTTAATAATATAGAATAATATAGAATAATATATTAATATGTATTAACATATATGTACACTTTCTATTTTTATTCTTTATTATAATATTAATTTATTTGTATAATATTAATAAAAGGATAAATAAATAAATAAATAAGTTGGTAAGTAATAAACATAGAAATATTTAATATATTTCTATATATTAAACATTTGAAATTGGTTGGTAGAATTATTGATTTGAAAGATAATTTAATAGAATTAATTAGTTTTTTGTAAATATGAAGTATAAAACAATTAAATCATTTAAATTTTTCTCTAAATGAAAAATATGCAAAAAAGTTAAAAAAGAAAAATTATTTTTTTTCTTTTTTAAAATCATTATTATTGTTATTATTGACAAAACATTAAAAGAATATAAAATAAATGCGTTTCATTTATATTCTTTTATTATTGAATCTTTATGGTAATTTTATAAGGAATTTTGATGTTTTTTTTAAATTGGTGTAATAAATAGTTTAATTTGTAAGATGTATTGTTTTATTCAATAATGAAAATTAAGCTTCACTCTTAATTTTTTGTTGATTAATCTTTAATTGAGATAATCTATCATAATCACCAGATAAGATTCTTTCAACAACAATATCATCATCTTTAGAGAAACCTTCAAAATCAAATTGACCATCTGGTTTACCATATTTATTTAATTGTTCTAAAACAGCAGAATCACCTTTAGCTTCAGCATCTTGTTTAACTCTATATAATAATTCTCTTCTAGCCCATTCGGTAACATCCATATCATCTCTCCAGATTAAAACGATTAATAATAAAACACAAGCTGGAACAAATAAAGTATGAGCAATAGTTTCCCAACCTTCTTTTTCATCACCTTCTCTAACAATTTGCCATTTGATTTCACCAGTAGCGGTATCTTCATATGGAATTTTATCAATAATTAAAGCAGATGAAGCTTTTAATTTTTCTAAATCTTGATCATTTTTTAAATATAATTCTTCATATTCTTTTGGAAATGAAAATAAAGCTTCTGATAAACCTAATTTTCTTGAACCAGCAAAACTATTTAAATAAGCAATAGATTTTAATTCTTCATCACTTGGTACTCTTTTTGAACCATCTGCATTTTGGAAAATATATTCAAATGATGGTAATTTATCTAATAATTCACGACATTTTGTTTCTTTTTCTAATTCAAATTTTAAACTTGGTAAAGTCTTGTGAAATGATCTTATACCTAATGTCTTATTAACATTAATAGTTTGTCTTAAATTTCTTGAAATAACCCTTGAAAACATTGTTATTATTTCTTTAAGTATTATTATTTACTACTATTAATTGTATATTATGTATTTCCTTTTGTATTAATTTGTATATATGAATTTTTAAAACTCCTCTATATGCCTAAAATTCAAGCCTGATGTTGAAGTTAGCTGTCGTGGTTGTCTGCTATTACTGTAGCAATATTTTACTTAGTTGTTTCTGTTCTTGTGCATGGAGACCAGATGATGTGCTGTAATTTCCTTTCTCCAGCTATTCGGTATAAGCTGTGTCTTCCTAGTAGTAGCCGTTGATTGATAGATTGATTGGCTGATACATTTGCTGTTTCTCCATGTCTAATCGTTTAGTTTACTGTTTATACTACAGTGTGGTGTATATATTTGCTTACAATTAACTCAAGCACCATTCAAGATTTTAGGTGAAAGAGTCCCAGTCTCTCAGCTAAAGTGAGTATCCTATCTCAGTCTCTGTGAATCAAACAAACTCTTATTCTCTCCCATTACTTTTTTTAATTTTCCTCATTATAATTTATTTAAATTATTTGTGAGTCTGTGTCTTATACGTAGTGCACGGGTGGAAGAAACCTATACTTCCAAGCTACACAGAGATTCACGCGGTTATTCGTTGCACTTTCGCTTGAGCTTTTGCGGCCAACGATAATTACTTACGCGGTACTAATGACAGAAACCGCGCGCTGGCTTCTCCATAAACTAGCAAACTTAGTAATTAATTATCACTGGCTCCTCATTGGATTATCCAAGTTAGGAAATCAGTGCATCCGTGCACTTCATAAGTGCTAGTTAAAATAAAATGAGAATTCACAGGCACAGGCATAACTAGTATCATTTGTGCTGCATGGACGTTATGTTAAATATCGACTTGCAAACGACGCAATAGCCAAACATCCAGGTCGGTCTAGAATAGAAGCTTTACTTTCGGGTAAGTACGCCCTTTTCGGAATTAAATTTCCACTTATATTATTTTCGTAAAACTCAAATCTGGTGTTTTTTGGCTCACACGAAATATGTTATATGGATACAATTGTACAATTGGTTTGAATATTATTACAATATACTTATTTATAAAAGACATGATAATATAACATATATTATATATATATATATATATATATTTAATTTTAATCTATAGCTCATCTTGTATTTCTAAAGATACAAAAAGAGATGAAAAGTAATGATGAAGTAATAATGACAAAAAAAGATGTTAAAAAATGACAAGAATAACAATGATGAAATAGAAAAAAGAGAACAGAACAGAACAGATAAAAAAACAAAACAAAAAAGAGAGGCTAGAGAAATGACCAAAACAATGTCAATAAAGAATTGAAACCAAGTATATTTGTGTTTTAGCTTCAAAACAGAACACTTTCTTCTATTTTTTATTAATAATACATTTATTTTGGACTATGCGATTCCATGAATTGTTCTTCTTCTAATACATGGCTTGCCAATCTTCCTAAAGTTTCCAGCATATTAGTGTTTGGACTCAATGGATTGGTAGTTGGTGTTGTTACAGCAAATGTTGGAGTTGCTGTTGTATTTGATGCTGTTGTTGATGATATTGGTGACTTCAATTGTGATATATTTGAAGATAATGTATTATTCTTATTAGTAGTATTGATATTATTAGGTATTATAACTGTAGTATCAGGATCAGATTTGTTCTTTCTTTTCTTAGATGGATTCCCCAGTGTTGATGTTGAAGATCCTTCAGATATAATAGCTCCATAACTAGAAGCAAATTTAGATGACGTAGCAGAAGCTGACGATGGAGAAGAAGAAGTTGAGGAGATATTATTGTTATTATTATTATTATTTTCTTCGGTTAATCTTAAAATATGATCTTGTAAATCATTTATTTCCATCTTTAAGTTATTGTTTTCAACTCTTAATGATTTCAATTTTTCATGTTTTAAAGTTTTACAATAATTTAATAATTTCTTATTTTTATTATTTAAAATATTATTTTCATTTAATAAAAGATGAATATGTTTTTCTAAATTTTCTAAATTTTTTAATAATAATTGTTTTTCTATTGAATATTCTTCATCATTTGCCTTTAATTGTCTTTTAATTAAATTTTTATTTAAATTTAATCTGTATAATTCTAATTTAGATTTACTCAATGACTGTATTATAGTATCTGTTTTATCTTTATCAGTGTTTAAATCTTTTGTTATTTCAATTACTTGATCAATTTTATCTATAAATTCAACTAAATCTGGGTTAATTTCAGTAATTTCATCTTTATCGCTATCACTTTTATTATCAGCTTCATCGGAGTTTCTATTTTCATTGGTATTTATTGGTGAATTATTACTGTTGTTATTGGTATTTGGAAGATCGGTATGATTTGATTTTATTGCATTTGTAATCGTATAATAATCCGGTAAAGTTTTCTTATTTGAGTCATCATCTGTTTTTATCTTTACATTATTTGTATTTGTACTTGTATTTGCAGATGAATTTTGTTTAATTGATAACTCGGCTATTGGTTGATTGGTGTCGTTATTTGTCATACCATTATTCATATTTGATTTATTTATCGTTATTGAATTTGGTGGAGATGGGATTGAGGATTGTTCATTGCGAGTATCGTTTGGTTTACGCTGATCTTGCACGGTGTTAGAAAATGGTAATGAAGATATAGATGATGGTGAGTCCATAGAAGACTGTGATTGTGATTGTGATTGTGAAGACGATGATGATGATGATTCTTGCTGCTGCTGCTGCTGCTGCTGCTGCTGGTGGTGGTTCTGTGAATCGGTTGGTGTTATGACATCGATTTGGCGTTTCTCCTGTTCTTGATCTTGTCCATTTTCCTTGTAATTTTCCATTGGCGGTAAGGATGAGTTTTTTGAAGGTACACTATCGAATTCGTCCTTTTGTGATAAAGTACTATTGTTAGCGAATTCAATTGACATTTTATCTGAATTTGAATTCGATATTGCTGAATTGTCTTTGCGTTCAAGTGATTTTGTTGAATTTAAATTTGATTCGAAATTTGATGAAGATGTTGACGTGTTTGTAGAAGTTTGTGAATTTAAAGACTTAGTGACTTGATCACTTTTATGCTTCAGTAAAGATACAGAGTTTATCTTTGTATCTTGCGAATAGCTTTCAAACATTATAGATTTCCTTCAATACATATATAAATCTTAATATATATGTATGGAATATTGTTTAAATGATATCTATTATAATTTAAAATTATAAGTATATTTATACGAATAAAAACTCCTTTTGATTTTGCAGATTGTTAATATAGAACAGTTTCAATTGACAAACACCACTTATGATTTGAATTTTCAAATATTCTGATAAATAAGAGAAACAAGAATGAAGTAGAACTCTTTTATATTTCTTTTTAATAATTCTGTATCCAGCTACGCGAACAAATGATACAGAATAACGGAAACTTCAAGTAAATAAAGACAGAATATTTTTTAATTCAAGGAATATACGACGAACTAATTCTGTTCCTGTACCACCTGATTCAAACCCAGATCCATGTTCCATCCCCAGTGACGTTCTCTACAAGAAGGCGTAGACCATACATCATCTGGTATAATTTCATTATACTATTATTACTATATTATTATTACTGGTATTATCCTAGATTCAGACATTCCTGCATACATTACATTAGGAGTAAGATACACTTTAAGTAAATAATAAATAATGTTTAGCGTTAACTGTTTATGTGTTTCGCGTCTCATATTTATTGTTAGGTAAGCGACGCCAGCGATGATGGCGTGGCCTGTGCCAGGCTGACGGAGGCCGTTTGCGGAGCTATGTGGCAAATTAGCCCGTGCGCTGTAGCTGTCAGAGCAGGGGCGGGGGAACATCGTGGAAATGACAAGTGACCCATGCGTGCTGACGAGAAGTTTGGCGGAATAACTGCCGTTGAATGGAACCCAATGCAGCCGATGTCTCCATGCGGAGGTGAAGAATTGCGGCCTGGCTGTAGACTGTGAACCCTGCTCGTTAGAGAGAAGCACGCGACTGACGAATACTCGCAGAAATAGGATGTGCACGTGATTGTAAATATGATTTTGTCCTGACTCATTGATACTATAAATTTCATACTGTTTCTTTTAAAATACTGTTTCATTGTTTCTTGATATAAATTTTATGTATTCTATTGACAGTCTTTCGTATCTCAAATATTGGAATTTATAATTGAAGGTAATATAATATAAACGGTGAGGTATTGCCTGTCAGTTGCTGATTTATCCATACTGTATTACCGCCGTCTTGTCGTATTATTTTCAATTTTGATTCATATATCTATATATATAGTCTAATATGTACTTTACTTTATTTATAATATAATTTAATAGAGCGTCAGAACAGTTAACTAACTGATATAAATAGGTAAATGAGATCACAAGACACTAAAGAAAAAAAAAGAAGTTCACCAGGATGATTGATCTATTACTATTGATTCAATTCTCTTGAAATCGTACTTTACATTACAGCTACCGGCCTACATCTTTTACTATGACGCGCAACGCTATTCCTCGCTAGAGGATAGCCCGAATCTTCCATACACAGGCAAGCCAGCGGAAATTTCCAAAAAAAATAATGCGGAGTTCTTACCCATACTGAAGTTCCACCAAACAGTACTAAGTAGTAACTAAGCAGTAACTAAGTAGGTTCTACAGTTATTTAATCACAGAAATGAACTTGGAATAACAAAACATGGTTTTCAGATATTATCAACAACTAATTTCTACTTTCTTACAGTATCTGGAGAAATATCTACCTTGGTAATCTAAATAATCGACACACCATTGGTAAAACATACACTGAGCTAACTGCAGTAAGTATGAAGAAAATGGAAATTTATAACGAACCCGCATTTATTGTCATGCCCCGCTGTTTGAATCCTGCGTGCTGTCTTCGCGAGCGAACGAAAACTTTCCGTGCCAGCAGCCTCTCATTCCAAGCCGGGTTGCGGGACTACTAAGCCGCCTGGCAACAGGCACTTCAGCAGCAGCCACCGTTTCTCTGAATTTGTCTTACCTGATCTCGCCGTGTTTTCTTCAGCTTTCAAACCATTTATTTCAGGGTTACTGGAATCTCCGAAAGTCATTTCCACATTTACCAGAAGATTAAGATTTCACCACAATAATAGACGGCCGGTTGCAAATTAAGCAGAATAGGATGCCTATCGACAACGACAAGCATAGAGTAACTACCACCACCAGCTGCTAACCCTTCAATCTTCACTCTTCACTTGACCGTTATCAGATAATGAGAAGGAGTCCAGAACAATAAGATAGCGGGCAACTACTGCTTTAGGAAAGCGCTCAGAGCTCTAACGGGTAACGGGTAACTGGTAAAGAGCAACGGGTAAAGGATATCTGGCATCTGGCTACCTGGAAAGATTGGCGGAGAACTGCAGCTGAGTCGCGGCAAGTGCGCGCAAGCACCAACGGGCAACGATATTCCCAGGCCACCATCTGGAGCAGCAGTCCCCCGCCAGCGCGCAGGGTGGAAACCGGTCAATCTGCATAAGGCGCATATAACTCGCTGTTTATGCATCAATTCTGCATTGTCAACGGGAATCAGACACAAAGCGTACAATAGATAAACATTGCATCGGTTCTTATCAAACAAGAAGGAATATTTATTTTTTGTAAGGTTCATTACATCTTAAGCCTTATCCACTCCGTGTCTGTGTGTAGCCGTCCAGTAATTTCACGTCTCCTAAGGTATCATATCATCACAGTGGAATATTCTTTTGATTCTCCGTGGACTCAAGTGGTGGTATCCACACTGTATTTAAAGAAGATGCTGGATTTCTCCACGAATTTTAATTTATCAACGGACAGAGGATACTTAGCGATTTTGAACCCGATCCGTAATTCATACTGATTGATAATAACTTTATCACTCGAATTTCCTATTGTATTGTTAAATATCATATCTTATCCATTAAGTCCCAATTAGTATTAGTGCGCTAAATGCCACTACTATCTTTCCTTTCATTCATGTTTACCTTCTCTCCCCCCATAACCTAAGTGATATTTCATTTACTTCTTTTCCTACTCGCTCATCCACTATCACTTTCCCTTTCATCTTCATGTTCAATATTGACGGGCAATATTTCATTCTTGATATATAAAGATACTACTTCCTCCTTCAGCATAAGACTTGAAATAAACTTATCTTGTAATATTCTGTATTGTATTGTTATTATTAGCGGTATTTTATATACATATACACACGCACATATATATATATATATATATAGATTAAACAAAATGAGATCTTGTTTAAGGACACAAATTAAACAACAACAGCAGAGACTTTTAAAAAGTATTAAATCTTCTACAACTAGAAGATACTTAAATACTACAAACACAAAAAGCTCTTCACAATACTCATCAAAATTCTTAGCTTCTTCATTAGCTATTGCCGGTCTTACAGTTGCTGCTTCATTAACTGTTTTAAATACTCAAGATTCAATTAAAAATGATTCAACAATCACAATTACAACTTCAGATGAAAATTCAGCTTTCCAAAAGATAATTTCTCCACAAGAATTAAGTAAACATAACAAAGTTGAAGATTGTTGGATTGCAATTGACGGAAAAGTTTACGATGTTACATCATTCTTAGAAACTCACCCAGGCGGTGTTGCTAGAATCATTAAGTATGCAGGTACTGATGCTACAAAGGCTTTCCAAAAGCAACATAATTTGGAGTTGATTATGAGACAATTATCTCCAAATGATTACATTGGTGATATCCCTGAATTAAAACCAGTAGTTAAAACAAGAAAACCAAAACATCACCATCGTTCAAGAGTTATCGTTGTTGATGAAGAAGATGATGATGAAGAAGAAGAATTCACTGCTGAAGAATTAGAAGAATTTGCTAGACAAGAAAGAATTGCAAATAAACCACCTCTTAATGCCATTTTCAACATCAGTGATTTCGAAACCGTTGCTAAAGCTGTCTTACCATCTTCTACTTGGGGTTATTACTCAACAGGTTCTAATGATGAATTCTCATTAAGAGAAAATCACTATGCCTTTGGAAGAATCTTCTTTAGACCAAAAATCTTAGTTGATACTTCTGCTTGTACTACAAAATCTACATTCTTAGGTCAAGATGTTGATGCTCCATTTTACATTACTGCCTTTGCTGGTTCTTCAATGGCAGATCCAAATGCTGAGTTAAATTTATTGAAACCTGCTGCAAGAGAAAATATTGTTCACTTAATCCCAACTCAATGTTCCTACCCTGTCAAAGAATTTGTTAAGCACGCTGAACCAGAACAAACTAATTTCTATCAATTACATTTTTACTCTAGAAGTGAAATTGACAATTTAGCTGATACTTTCAAAAAAGTTGAATCTGAGATGCCAACTATGAAAGGTTACTTCATTAATGTCGATTTAGCTACTATTGGTAATAGAGAAAAAGATGCTAAATTTAGAGCTCTTGATCCTTCTATGCTTGAAGAATTATCTAAAATTGTTACAAACAGTCAAGATTACGCTCCAATAACCTGGGAAGATTTTAGAGAAATTAGAAAATTAACTAAATTACCAATTGTATTAAAGGGTGTTCAAAGAAAAGAAGATGTCTTAAAAGCTGCTGAAATTGGTCTTAATGGTTGTCTTTTATCCAATCATGGTGGTCGTCAATTAGATTTTTCAATGCCTCCAATTGAAGTCTTAGCGCAATCTAAAAAATTATTAAAAGAAAAAAATCTTGATAAAGGTTTTGAATTATTTATTGATGGTGGTGTTAGAAGAGGTTCGGATATTATTAAAGCCATTTGTCTTGGTGCTAGTGGTGTCGGTTTAGGTAGACCATTCTTATACGCTATGAGTGGTTACGGTGAACAAGGTGTCGAAAGAGCTATTAAAATCTTAAAGACAGAAATGTTAAGAGATATGAAATTATTAGGTGTTAACTCTATTTCTGAATTGAACGAAGATATGGTTGATATCTCATCATTACAATTTAAAGGTCTTAACAGTGATGATAGATTATATAACGTTAATTACTCTGAAATGCCAAAAGTTGCTTTCTCCTCACCTGCCAAATAATTTTTATAAATGTGAAACAATTATAGACACAATATTATTATTTGAAAAATAACCTTATATTATTATTATTATTATTATTATTATTATTATTATTACATATATGTACATTTTTATTTCTTGTTAATTTTTTCCATATCCATATTTTATTCTTTTTCATTAAAATTTTATATATATTCTACTTCTTTTTAATAAATTAAACTTTAATTAAATCAATTAATCAATACTTAAATTATTCTTGAAGGAATCTTTCAAAATATTTTTATGATCTGCAGGATTAGCAGCGGATTCATACATGGTAATTATTGGATCTTTTGTTAATTCTTTAAATTCACCTCTTAACTCTAAACTATATATTATTAAATTTTCATCATCGTCATCAGTCCAATTATTTTGAAAAAAAATTGATAAATCGGTAACATTAGAAAACAAATGTCTTGGTAAAAAATGTTCCACAAATTCATCATCATTAACAAAAACATCATCATCTGAATTGGAAGATCCTGCAAATCCTATTTCAGGATGTTCAATTTCGTATGTGTGTTTAGTACTATCTGTAGAATCAAAATCTAAATGATCATTATTTTTGTATAATTTTATTACTCTGGGACAATTATCACTATTAGAATTAGTTCTTAATATTATTGAATAAAGCTTGACAGTGACACCATTAAATGGAATTCTAATTATAAGTTGATTATCAGCATCTGATTTAAATTCAGGTTTAATTGAATATTTATCATCAAATGATTTAAATAATTTTGGTAATTCATTTTGCGGATTAGTTAAATTTAAAGCTGTTAATCTTGTAGTTGCTATTTTTGAGTTTAATGATTGTGATGGATTTGTTGGAATTGGAGGTGGAGCATGATCGTGATTATGTGAGCCACCTCCGTGTGTATGACTATGACTATGGCTATGTCCATTACCATCATCGCCGTTGCCACCAGAAGCGATATGTTCGTTATAACAGTTATTTGACATCTTCTATTTCTTGCCAAATACTAAAATTATCTTATTTAAATATATGTCGATAATTGACAAATTGATAAACTTAAGGAAAGTAATGATGTTTTAACTTATATGAAAGTAATAAGACAAAGAAAGAAACAAACCGTATCCCCTGGTTAGGGTCACTCTTTTCGTGGTTCACCGTTTAAGAGAAAGTTCCGACTTTTGTTGTTTTAATGCGACCTTTTCCTTAACCCACTTGCCCGCCTGAAATTGAATCATGCGGTCTTTCATCGCGTGCAAAAATGAAAGCGGCCCCGTAAATTGCAGTACCTCAGAAGTACACGAAGTAAGACCCTGTTGGTCTGATCTCCCAGTCTTTTTCAGAGACGTTTACATTTATAGTTACAGCACTTGTGAAATCTTCAAAGCAAAAGATAAAAATATATTAGAATTACAGAATAAATATACAAATGATACAAAGATAACAAACCGTTTGAATGTGCCAATATATGCACATAAGAGCTTTATTTCGGTATGTTTTGGTAGTGGGAATATCAGGAACCAATAATGAAATGGTGAATAATAACTTATTGCAGTTCAGATATCTGCTTTTCTAGATCTTCTATCTCCTTTTCCTCTATTAAAATAAGATCTTTTGCGTTTGCTCCATTATTTGAAGCACTTGGGTTACGTGTATCTGATAAGCCTAAATCTCTATCATTTAGGTTATTGTTGAATTTGTTTAATTTCTCTTGTTGAAGCGATATGGAAGTTTCGTAATTTTTTATTTCTCCTATAAGTTCATTGGCCTTAGTTATCAGGTTGGAAGTCTTTTCAGATATTTCTGGTGTTGTATATAACTCTGTCCCAACCATTAAACGTTCATGCAATATATTAACAGCTTGTTCCATTGTAATATCTGGATCAGTTAGAAGATCTTTTTTTTTGCTTACCAATTGCAAATATTGGTTCATGGCTATAAAGGGATCCGTTGACGCTTGATCAAAGTTCAAGAGACCTTTCTTATGTTCAGCTATATCAGCGTCACCGTTTGAGGGTTCGCTATCTAAAAGCTCCCGATCAAATTCATCTATTGATTTGTTTTTGTAAAAAATAGATTCGTCTTCATTTGCATCCCTGATAAGAAGAGTGGTCTCCGGTTCTAATAATAACGCATTTGAGAAGATTCCTGGGTTTTTAAAATGTGAATCTTTAATTGATTCTCCTGATTCGCAGAGCCTTTGTAGAGTTTGATCCAATCCCATTTTGAATTGCCAAACTTTTTCAGATTGTAATAATTTGCTGCTAATAAGTGTTCCTTGTTTTACAGCCTTCTTATACCGCTCTAAGCCACTATATCAATATAAATCGATGTGAACGGATCAATTTGAACCTCTACAGCTCATTCAAAAGCCATACAGCACAACAACAAAACAAACCAGAAAAGAGAAAACCTCGCGTCCTTTTTGAGAAGCGCTCTTTCTGTTTGGCCTCGGAAGAAGCTCACTACATAATTTACTGCTACGTCGATTACGCTTTGCCGACGCGTCGAGAAATAAATACTGGGTGAAAACGTTTATAAACTAAAAATACAGAGTTTTAATTATAGATATGACCATATTCATATACGTATGGAGTTGTTTGGAGAGTTTATGTCTAAGTGTATAAATGGGGAGGTAATCATTGGATTTAGTCTCTCCATTTGACAAATACTTCATCTGTTCTGAATCTTTGACTGCATACAGTGTCCTCTAAATTGTTGACTTGTCCCATTCTGAATGATAGTAAACCGGCATGAGCAATCATAATACCATTGTCTATACAGAATCTTTCATCAGTAGCATAAATAGAACCGTTTCTATCTTGTACCATGATAGCCATCATCTCTTGCAATCTCTCGTTACAGCCAACACCACCGACAATAAGCACTTGATTAGAGTTAACATGAGCCATTGCTCTTTCTGTAATTTCAACAAGCATAGAAAATAAACATTCTTGTAATGAAAAACATAAATCTTCAACAGTAATTCTTTCTCCATTATCTGATTTTAATAATTTATTATTTTTACCTTTGAATAAATCATTTGCTAAATTGTCAATAAATTCAAGTATACCGGACATACTTAAATCCATACCTTTAACTGTATAAGGCAATTCCACTAAATTTTTACCCTTTTTAGCTAATTGTTCAATGTTATAACCTGGTGATGGATCATTAGGAATCTTTAAAGTTCTAGCAAATCTATCAAGACAGTTACCAATAGCAATATCCAAAGTCTCACCAAAGATTCTATATCTCTGTCTTGAATACGCTATAACTTGAGTATTCCCACCACTGACGTACAATACAACTGGGTTTTCAGCACCAGTGATCTCTCTACCCATTTCAATATGACCAATACAATGGTTGACACCGACTAATGGAATTCCCCACATTTGACTGACAGTTCTAGCTGCAATGACAACACTTTGTAATGGAGCGCCCATACCTGGGCCTTGAGTAAAACAGATGGCATCTAAATCACTAGGACTAAGATTTGCCTCTTTCAGTGAATCTTTGATGAGTCTAACAACCCAGTTTCTATGATGTCTAGCGGTATCACGAGGTAAAAACCCTTCACCAGGTGGAGTAATATATGTATCTCTAATATTTGCCAATATTTCAGCCCTATTTTCAAGAGTAAGATCACCTAATGGATGTTTGATGATACCAACACCAAGCTTGTTGGCAGATCCTTCTAGCCCCAATGCCAAGTAATAATCACGATCTTTTCTCTTATAGTTATCTAAGTAAGGCATTATTGTGGTATATCAACACTTGCTATATCTATATCTGTATAAGTTGCCAGTTGTACACCAAATTGAAAAGAATATAATGCTATTCGATATAATACTGAATCAGTATTTTATAGCATGTTCTCCTCCCTCATCAGACTCTACAGTTTGTTTCTCATAATTCCAAAATTTTCCACTGTGCGCACCGCAGAGAATCTGTTCCAAATTTTCAGCCGCTCTGAATTCTCGGCGGCTGCTCGGATGCTTAGAATCTTAGACTTTGGCTCCATTCTGGAGGCTGCCAATTAAGGATTGGTCCGCTCAGTCCCCGGTGAAATAAGTATCATCACTCGGCCCGAAAGCTTCTTATAGACTGGGTTTGCTACATCTTTTTTTTAAAAAAATCTAGATAGCTTAGATTTGAATATATATATTACTATATTAGATAATTATAGACGGTTCTATAGGCATAAAATAGGCAAAGTAAAGAAAATAGGCAAAATAAATAAAGCAGGCAAATTAAATAAAGCAGGCAAATTAAAGAAAAACAGTTGAAAAAAAAGGTGAATTAATAAAAAAAAAAAATAATTAATTAATAGAAAAGCAAAAGTAAAATATCAATTAAAATTAGACTTAATATGTTTTCAGTTATTCAAACAAGTCTTCACTTTTTACAGAAAGACTTCAAAATTGAGCATTAACAAGCTTCTTTAATGAATTCTTAGAAAAAATAGAGGTTTTAGTGTCATCTCCATCATTGATATCATTAACGATTTCTCTATCACTTTCAACTTGTCCATTTTCGGAATCGGTCTCAGAATCGTTTTCAGAGTCTGATAATTCCTGTTTTTTGAAATTTGTCTGGTAGACTGTAGTGAATGGAGTATTATAAATACGAGAGTAAACGTACCAGAAAGTTAATCTAGCACCACAAAACATAAGACCAAAAACAACACCTCCAACTGGTGCAATAACAAAAGCACCAAAAGCACCCCAGTCAGTGTCAGTATAAATACCGTTCCAAACTAATAATAATCTTGCACCTTCAAGAGCAGAACCGTAATAGACAGTACCAAAGACAAATATAGCTAAAAGAGCAGCTAAAGTACCAACAATAATATCCCACTGACCTAAGAAATTAAATCTTCTAGATAAACCTAAAAACATAATAGGAATTAAAGCAGAAGATAATAAATCTGCAATAAGATAAATTTGTAAAACGTTAGCAGAGGCTTTAACTGCAACAACAATACATGGAACCATGACTAACCAAACAATTAAACGAACCCAAATCATTGGTAACTTATTACGGAAAATATCATTGGAGATTGATGTTGTTGTAGCACTCTGTAATGAATCAAAAGTACATGTTGATAAAGCGACTGAAAAGATAAGCATAATACCAATAACCCATTTATCCATTTCTGCTATCAAAATGAAAAAAGCGTTATAACCTTCGTCATCAGCAATAGTTAAATCACCTGTCCAAACGGCAAGAATACCTGGAATACCGAACAATGTACAGACAATACAACAGACAATAGCTGCAATACCTGTACCAACGAAAAGATCTCTGTCGGTTTTAGCAGCGAATGTTCTTAACCAGAAACCAGATAAGAAACAATCATTGGTAACAATAGCGACAAGTAAAATGTATAATAACATCCAACCCATTTTATTACTTCCAAGAAGAAAACCTTCAGTCGCGCGTTTGATATCCATGTCAATATGAATACTACAGCCGTATGCAATAGTACCGATAATAAGTGCGAGGATAACAAAAGCCGCTTGGAAAGAATCAGTAATAAATGAAACTTTGAATCCACCCAAAGCGGTGTAAATCGAGGTAACAACACATTCGATAACAACACAAGGGGTTGCGTCAATACCTGTCAAGGCAGTGATAGCATAATTGACAGCGGTTAGCTCTGAAACCATATACAAAAACATGGTTAACAAAGTGAATGCGGAAAGAAACAAAGCAGCAAATGGACCGTATCTTTGGTAAACCCATTCGGTTAAGACAAAACCTTCAGGACACCTCTTACGAATAATTGGACCGTAAAATGAGAATAAGAAGATTGGAATGGCACCAGTAAGTGCATAGACAAGTAAACCTTGTATACCAGCAATGTTGGCAATCTGAGTATAAGTAGTTAAAACACCACATCCCATAGCTACAATAATTAATAGTGTTAGTACACAGATCTTACGAAGATATTAAATATGATTCCGTTTCTCTTGATTCCAAAAAGAAAGAACCAAAAAAAAGACAGAAAAATATCAATGGTTTAAAAGCTTTGGTGACCATAAATAACATTTATTCAAAACTAGACAGGAATTATTACTCTCGATATATATCCTCGAAGATCAATATAGAAATCTTGAAAGTTGACATTCCATAGCTACTCTCTCTTGGAAAAATGCGAAGAGGGGTAATAAAATTTCTTGGCAACGGTCCATGATATTTCATTACTTAATCTTCATATCTTTATTCAAGAATCGATCCTATAAAGTAGCTAATATTGACAAAAACAATCAAAGAATCGATAAATCGACCAATATTGAAAATTTGGAGAATGAACATGATCTTAAATGAACATATATCAGAAATATTAATCCTTATATAGATTAAAAAACAAACAAAAGTTATGGACCCCAAATTCTTATCCTATAACAAACAACAGATCAAATTTATGTATTGTAAATAATAACATCGTTTCAATCCATCATAAGTTAATTTAAAAAGAAAGGTAAAAAAAAAATGTTAGAAGCATTTTTGGTTCAATTCAACAATATTAAATAATCCTCACGCAAGTACTAACTTGATCGAGTTAAACGGTATAATCTCAGCCTCTTTTCTTATACATTTAAAATATAGAAGAACTGAAAGAGGGCACCCGTGTATGTAATATTGTCAAAACTAAACAAGCTTGTTTAATGTTTTGGTGCTGCAATTTATTTTCAACTTGTATATATATATATATCATTCTGAATTTTTGTTGAAAATTGACCTTTTCAATGAACTTCTAGAAAAAAAAAAAAAAAAGATTTGAAAAAAAAGTTATACTAACCACTTGCAATAAAATTCAAAGCTAATGGAAGACCGGTCTTTGACTTATTTGAAGATAAAAATGAACTTTTGGAATTTTTACTCCACAACGCAAGTGCTATACCTGAAACAAGCATGGCACCATACGTCAGATAAATGATAGCGTTAGACGCTTGACTTGATAATCCCATATTTAAAAATATTTATTTAAATTTATGGAGCTTAATATAATTGGAAATTAATAATAATAATAAGAATAATAATAATAAACAAGTATAGAAGTACAATCCATCCATTAAAATATAAAGGGGGGTATGGGGCTATTTATATAGCAGTACAGAAATATGTGAAAGATGAAAGAGGAGAAGAGGAAAGAGGACTCCTTATGTTTTTTTTTGAGAAAATAAACTATCGTACAGAAGCAAAAAAAAAAACTTAACATACCTCAAAAAAATTAAAAAAAATTGGTGGAAAATCAAAAAAGGCTATTTAACAGAGTCAGAAAGTGGGATGAATAAGTGAGAAATCCAAGTAATTAACATAATTGACAATATTCATGTTGGTTGTTCCATTGTTGATCCAAACTTTAACAATTGGTTATATTGTTGATCTTTAAAACAAAGCGGCCGCTTTTCAGGCCTCGAAAGAAAGTGTGTAGTCTACTCTGCGTTACTCCACCTCAGCTTTCACGGCTCATGGCTGAGAACAGGTCGCAGACCGTTTATTCGGTCCATTTACATCCATCATTGATGACTCAGTAAGCGCAACAACGAACAAGCGTAAATCATGAACAAATAGATACATATTCAGGCAACCGGGTTCATTGTCCAAAGGTAGTTCAAATAACAGACGCTTAACCAGTATTAGACCACTACGCTTTACCTACAATATGGGAAATAGAAAAGGCATTCATAGGATCGAACGAGTTATAATTACAGTAGTATCCAAAAATGTATAGGGATATGCCATGTCAATATGGGAGATGGTCGTTTACATGGAAAATAGTCATAAAATATAGGACAAAATTTGATATTGATAATAAGAGGCAATAAAAAGTTCACAAAAAATATATATAGAAACAAACAGGAAAATAAGTTACAAAAATGAATGGTAAAAATTAATTAGTTCAAGCAAGATATTACTTAAATTACTCAGAATCTTGTGATCTGTTTTTCTTATCCTTGATACTATCGACAGTCATCAAATCTGCTTCTATTTCATTAATTTCTTGTTCATCACTTTCATTAGTATATTTACTTGACTTGTGTTGTGGTTCAACGTAATCCAATGCAGTGAAAGGAGTATTTGTAATTCTTGAGTAAATGTAGTAGTAACAAATTCTACAACCCGCAGATGATAAACCAATCAACATACCACCCCAAGGGGCAATTACAAAAGCGCCAAAAGCACCCCAATCTGAATCAGAGTATAAACCATTATTAACAAGTAGCAATTTTGCACCTTCAAGAGCTGATCCATAGTAAATTGTACCGAATATAAAGATAGCCAAAATAGCGCCTAAACCTCCAATCATGATATCCCATTGATTTAAAAAGAAAAATCTCTTTGATAAACCTAAGAATAAAACGGGGATAACAGAAGCAGAAACCAAATCTGCAATAAGATAAATTTGTAAAACATTAGCTGAAGCCTTTAGAGCTACAACAATACTTGGAACCATAACTAACCAAACTAAAAACCTAACCCAAATCATTGGTAATTTATTACGAAAAATATCATTTGAAATAGTTGTTGTCGTGGCACTTTGTAGAGAATCAAAATTACAAGTTGATAATCCAACTGCAAATACCAAAATTATTCCAATAACCCAGTTACTCATATTGGCTATTAAAATGAAAAAAGCGTTCCAACCATCTTCTGAACCTATTGTCAAGTCACCAGTCCATACGGCAAGAATCCCTGGTAATCCAACAAGAACAGATATAATACAGATAGCAACAGATGCAATACCTGTTCCAATCATTAAATCTTTATTTGTCTTTGCAGCAAATGTTCTAAGCCAAAATCCAGCTAAGAAACAATCATTAGTCACAATGGCAATAAATAATATGTAAACCAACATCCAACCTAGTTTATTACTACCTAACAGTTCACCTTCAGTTTCATGTTTCAATTGAGGGTTGATATCAATATTTAAAGCATAACCAATAACACCTATAACAAGGAAAACCATTAAAAATGCACCTTGGAATGTATCTGTGACAAATGAAACTTTAAACCCACCCAGTGCAGTATAAATTGAAGTAACAACACATTCAACAATAACACATGGGGTAGGATCTAACCCAGTCATGGCCGAAATGGCACCACCAACAGCTGTTAATTCAGAAACCATGTATAAAAACATGGTTAATATTGTGAATGCAGATAAGTATAATGCAGCAACAGTACCATATCTCTGATAAACCCATTCGGTCAACACAAAACCTTCAGGGCATCGTTTTCTAATTTGAGGACCAACTAAAGAAAACAAAAATATTGGAATAGCACCACATAGAGCATAAACTAATAAACCTTGAAGACCTGCTATATTTGCAATTTGAGTATAAGTAGTTAAAATACCACATCCCATTGCTTTAATTAATAAGGAAAATAATAATAAAAATCATAAAATGTTAGTATAAATGAATATATTTTGGAAATATTGTATTGGTTTGAATCAGAATCCCTGTCAACACAGCAGGGCCGTGCTAATAAGCTCACCAGCAGTACGATTGTATGCCATAAAGAAAGATGAGCGGGTATATCAATATTGTTCTGGGGCCATATTTATTGTCATTCAAGAAACTTCGCCAACAAAACAATATATTCTCAGCCGCCTGCATCGCATCGCATCTTGTCCCTCCACACATCATCATCTACAAATGAGCATCACGGATCAATGACATATTCAAATCAATCAATCTATTCACATAAGTGAAAAGAGTGATTTGATTGAAAATTGGACAAAAATGAATTGAGCAGCAGCCCCGCCAAGTATTCCTATAACCCAATACAATAGAAGAAAGAAAAAAAAAAGAATAATAATAAAATGACTGAAAAAACTCAGCAGATTTCTTCATTTATTTTTCTTTGAAAAAGTAAGTCACAATATTTTAAAATCCTCACGCAAGTTTCAACTTGATCGAGTTAAAACGGTTTGATCTCAGTCCTTACTTTTCACAGTTTTTCACTGTAACATTTCAATCACTGAACTTTACAGGACACCCGTTTAAAAAATATTGTTTTATGAAAAGGTATGATATTGTTTGAATTCTTTACATACTCATGCTGCATTTTGAAGATTTTGAAAATAATTAAAAGTAACATAACTGTGAATCATCAAAGTTATACTCTTTATATCTATTGCGGTTTACACCACAAAATTTGTGATTCATTTCAAGAATGGAAAATAAAAAAAGTCACTTAAAAAAAATTAAACAAAGTATACTAACCAGTTGCAATGAAATTCAAAGCCAGAGGAACACCAGTTCTGGTTCCGTTGTCCGACAGAAAAGTTGATTTATCTGATTTCCATAGGGCAACAGCTATGCCTGACACAAGCATTGCACCGTATGTCAAATAAATCAACGCATTTGAAAGTTGAGATGAAAGTGCCATCCTTTTTTTTCGCTTTTAAAATAGAATTTACTGTAAAATTTGAATAGCCAAATGTATAAGCGAATAAGAATATATTTTTTCAAAGGGAATACTCAAAAAATTTAAAGGAAACGACTCTTTTTTATACCTTTTCCCCATGCAAAACTGAAATTGATCATTTTTTATGCCCAGAAATCACACGCACTATGAAAACCTAAAACGGACAATTGAGTGTACTGAAAAGCACAAAACAAGCGGCCTTTTCTTAGTGGTTACGTAAGTGCCCAGAATCCACAACAGGAAACTTACATAATTCCAAACACCTCAAATCACTAAAATACTAAAATACGGAGAAGCGAAAAAAGCCAACCATGAGCTGAAATGGCACCGCCGCAAGACCCTTCAGCCGTCGCTCTGGCAGCACACTACCAAAACACTGTCAAAACACTACCCACTTCTCCAAGCGGCTGCTCAACTAATAACGACCCCTCTCTTCCACAAGACTTTAATTATATTCAGAGGCTCTTGCTAAACTCTAAATTGGTAATGGAGCATTGCGTTTAGCCAATGATTTGAATCGTTGGAATTAAGGAGACGTAATATCCGATATCCGGCTCTGTTTCTTCTGAAAAGTCACATACTGAGTCATATCTCTGTATCAAGTTTTTATATTCCTATACGGTTTTACAATGGAGGGTATTGCATGACGTGATCATGAAGAGCAGTTCGATCTAGTCATAGAATATACAAGGAATGCATAGACTAAAGATCTAGCCAATCCAAATTGTAAATATATCTGTTTTTCTTCTATCAGTGCAATTAATTAAAAGTTTATTTTATCTTTATATCAAAAAAATATATATTAATATTAATATTAAAAATACAATAATTGTTAAAATAGTACAAAAGTTAAAAGTTAATCTGAAAAACATACACAAAACATAATAAAAAATTAATAATAGCAAAAAAAAGGAGGAAACTAGAAATCATTAAAACTACTTATTCTTTAAAAATCATCTGAGTTTAATGAATCATCATGATTGATATTTCTTCTTCTTGTATAATTTGGAGCGTTATTATATGGGATGACATTACCAGGTTTAACAGGAGACGAAAGTTCATTGAAATCGGAAGGTGCTTCACTAGAAGCCTCATAGTAATCATTTGCTTGCGCTTGCTGTTGTTGTTGGTGGTGACTTGTATTAGTCGATCCAAATTCTGAAAATTCACTCATATTCTTCTCAGGTGATGATTGTAAGATATCTGTATCAACATGGGCTAAATTTGGAATATTGAACTCATTGGATTCTTGAATATATGAAATTCCTTGCCCACTTCTATCGCTACCACCGATTAGAGAACCTTCTTTCTGAATATTATTTCTCAAATGTTTTAATTCTTCAGTATCAGGCGTAACTTTTCTTATTTTTGCTGTAGCAGATTTGGATCCACGTCTTTTACGTTTTAAAGAAGTTTTTGAACTTGTTGAAATATCACTAATATTAATCTCGCTATCATTTTCATCTTTGATTTCTACAACCCCATTATTTGAAATATCTTGATCATTTTCATCTAGATCCAACTCAACATTAACATCTTCACCTTCTTTTTCTTGTTTGACATTAGGTTGGGTACTTGCATCTGCAATCTCATCTTTAACATCATCTTCTTTAGTCTCATTCTCATTTTCATTCTCATTTTCATCTAACTTGACCAATTCTGCTGCACCGGCAAGACATTCCTCGACATATTCTTTAAATCTAGTATATGCATTTCTAGATGGTGCATCTTTTAGAGCTTTATCAAATTCACCACCGAGCAATTTTTCACCTGATAGTAAAAAATATAATTGCTTTAATTTCTCTAAATCTCCATGTTTAGTAAATGTTAATTTAGGTAATGATATTAATATAGCTTTAACGAATTGTTTGTTAGCTGGTAAATATTCGAAATGCTCTAATACACGTAGTAAATGAATACCAACTTCAATTTGAATAGAACTTCTCATAGCGTCCTCTTCAGATCTACGAACAACTCTATATGGATCAGTCCAGTATATTAACTGTTGAATAATATTGGATGGTGTGGTTATACTATTACTTAAAGTATTGATATTATTATTGTTATTTTCAAGTGATTCTTGCATATCATTCCAACTTTGAAACAATCTAACTAATGTATCACAGACAACTCTAGAGACTCTATCTTGATGTGAAACATGAGAAAATGAATAAACAGGTATACAGAATGATAAACATTGTTTCAATTTTTCATTGTTATTAATAGATGGATTGAAATATGCTAACAGTGTACTCTCGAATAATTCATCTTCGCTTAAAATATCACTTAAAAATAATTTATATAACGATTCACCAGATGCAGCTTGTACATCTTTTTTAGAATCATCTCTAAGAGTTCTATAGTATAATTTCGCAATTGCAAGAGAATCAACACTATTAGGGGTATCACTCTCAAGGATAGAAGTACCATGAATGGATAATAAATCACAAATAACTTGAAGCGCCGTTATCTTCAATGAATCTTCACCTTTAGAAACACAAACACCATATAAAAACATACTATTTATAGCTAATTCTTTATCTAATATACAACATAATCCAAGACATATTAGTGATAATTCTCTAATTTCGGTTTCTGTTCTTCTAACAGCTGGATGGATTAATGTAGGAATTAAAGAATTAACAGAGATATTTTCCTTTATTGGTTCATTAAGTAATTGTAACATTCTTCTAGCAATAGTTAGACATTCAATCATAACATCAGGCGATAATTGTTGTAATTGTTCGCTTTCTTTCTGAAGTGATTTATTTGCTCTGTCAGCTGCAGATAAATCTCCAGAATTATCAACCTCTGAAACGGCAGAAACAAAGGTATCATCAAACTCTTCGTCTTCTTCTTCATCTGCATCTTCTTCAAATTCCGATCCAGTTTTGCCTTCGCTGTTTGATTTTTTGCCATCTCTCTTCTTCTTTGGTTTAAATTGATTCTCTAAACCATTATCTTTCAAATCTGTGATGATTTCCACAATCATTTGAGAGAAATCATTCTCATTAATAGAAATCTTTCTAATAACTTGTAATAATACTTCAATAAGGGTGTCGCTAAGCTTATCATTTGACAAAGCAGTTCTCAGCACATTTAAAATATTTCTTCTACCAAAATCATCACTGAAATCATAATCAACAGAAATCTTTAATAATTGTTCTAAAACAAAATCTAACTCTTTCGGATCTGTCAAATCAATTAATGGAACAGCATTTGCATCTTCTTCTAATCTTTTCATGTGTTCTTCAATATTTTTCATGTTTGTCTTTCTTAATTCAAAATATCTCTGTAAAATCTCTGCTAATGGAGCAGCTTCAGGGAAACTTTTTTCCAATTCTTCCATAAGATTGTTTCTATTACAATGTTCGTAGTACAATCTAAGCAAAAATGCAGCTTCTGGAGTTAAATTATTCCAAGCATCGTCATTAAATGAAATCTTAGCTGTTATATCTTTTCTATTTTCTAAAAATACCTTAACTGCAGTTTCTGAAATATCACTTTCCATAACTTTCAATCTTTCCAATAACTCCATGACATCATTATCAACATTTTGTAACCAAGTTTCACATAATAATTTAGTGGTCGCTTTCTGAACAGATTCTTCTCTATCTCTCAACCCCCAAGTAAGCAATTTAATCCTTTCATTAGAAGGAATGGTTCTGAAATCTTTGAAAGTCTTTAACACTTTGGAATATATGATTCTTCTATTTGTTGAATTTACATCCCTTGCTCTTTCTAAAATATATGGACGCGTTAATTTATTATTTTCTAATTGCAAAACAGCAGCTCTTCTCACTTCAGGACTTGGATCATTCTGAACAATAACTAACAATTTTTGAGCAGCTTCACTAATCTCTTCAGCTCCATCATCATTTTGAAAACTTGCAATACATGTAACAGCTTTGAGTCTAACTGGAGGCTCTTTATCGTAAACTCTTGTTAATAAATTGGAAAATAAAAATTTATATAAATCATCGTCAATAGATGTCATATTGTGCATCAGATGTGATAAAAGATGGCAAACACGATATCTAACATTCTTATCTTTAGCATCAAGACCCCTGGAGAGGTGACGAACAACAGTATATATGAATTTTGAAAAGACAGTTTCAATTTCTGAATCATCTTCAATCTGATCAGCTTGATTCTCACTTTCATCACTTTCAGTAGATAAAGAATTGACAAAACCAGCAATTAATTTAACAATTCTATCACCTACAACTTCTGTTCTTTTGATGGGAAGGATCTTATTGATCATCTTACAGAACGACAGATTGAACTCATCATCGAGATCTAATTTATGTGCAGTTTGTAAAAGATTTTTCAATAAGACAATTTGTTTCTTATGACCAGCCATAGACAGTTGTGCATCTTGAAAAATCTTGGCTAATGAATCGTGTATCTCTTCAGCTTGGACATTTTTATCTTTTATCTTTGATCTGGCAGTTGGTTTTGCAGCAGGTGTGGTATTTTTTTTCGTCTTTGCGACTTTCCCTTTGCCCTTAGGCTTCGTGGTATTCTTTTTAGGCGGCATTTTTGGAATGGATCTTTATATGTACCTGTATATAATAACTGATCTGAATCAACCAAAAACAATATTGATCAACTTATACTGTACAATATAATTTTATAGGTTTCTTGATTTGAATGTGATTTGGCGGCTCTGTGTCTACGTATCGCTACTGTTTCACGGTCTCTTGACAGATCAAACAGTTCTATGTGATGCTCCTCAACCATATGCACTAACGTTATCTTTGTTTTGATTTTTGTGTTTACCTCATCAATAAGAGACTAAAGTGCGTGTGTTCTTTGTTTACATTTGTCTCAGTCTTTGTCTCAGTCTTGAAAGAAGGGGCAAAACAAAAGTCTGAGTCACGTGCGTATTCCACTATTGAGAGCGGTGATACTGTGAGAAAGATATGCTCTCGTTTTGTAATGTAAAGACTTTTCCACTCGCATCCTCACTGTAAGACTTTTATGGAGTAAGTCTGAGCCAGAGACAGACAAGCGGACAAATCTTATGCTGTTTCTAGAGTTGACTATGTGTATAAAAAGATTACTTTTGACAAGTAAAATAACAAAAAAGCAGCAACTTTCTTTCTGGGTTAGCATTTAAAGCGTTATATAAACAACAATAGTACAGAATGTCTGTGGAACCAGACTTATGTCTTTATAACATGACACTCCAGCGCTCATCGTCGCTGGTGGCATCATTGATTGGAAATTTTGAAGGCAACAAGTCACAGCAAGAAGTTGTAAGAGCCACTGGGTCTACCATTGAACTTTGGAAACTCAATTCATCAACTGGTAAATTTTATAGAGTCGTTGTGCATGATGTTTTCAGTATCGTTAGAAATGTTGCAAAATTTAGAAACACCGGATCTCATCAGGACTATCTGATAATCACTTCGGACAGTGGAAATCTCACATTGGTGAAGTATGACAAAGAAAAGAAAGATTTTGTTACATTATCAAATGAACCTTACTATAAGACAGGTACCAGAAGATTATCTCCCGGTGATTATGTTGCAATTGATGGTAAGAGTAGAGCATGCATGGTAGCCTCTTTAGAGAAGACTAGATTTGTATATACTTTCAGGCGTGATGGCGATGGTCTTTTGTCTATGTCCTCTCCTATCGATGCTAGTAAGAGCAAATTGCTGACTTTTGACATTTGCGCATTAGATGTTGGTTTTGAAAACCCTTTATTTGCAGCAATTGAATGTAATTATGGTGACTATGAAAATAATAAACACAAAAAGGATATTCAAATCAAGAAAACATTATCATATTATGAACTCGATTTAGGTTTGAACCATGTTGTTAAAAAATATACCGAGATACTTGATCAGGATTCAAATTTTATGCTATCTTTACCAGGGGGTATTGATGGTCCCTCTGGATTTTTGTTGTGCTCCGAAAATTTAATTCAATATAAATATTTATCAAAAATGACGCATTGTCTTCCAATACCTAAACGTGAAGATAATAATGATGCTCTAACTTACATTGTATCTGGAGTTGTTCATAAAATGAAAAGAACTTTTTTTGTTTTGCTTCAAAGTAATTTTGGTGATTTATATAAAATTTCTTTTGATTTTGATCCTCAAGATTCAGATGAAACAAATGGTGAAGGTGGTGCTGTAAATTCTATTGAAATATCCTATTTTGATTCTATGCCAATTTGTAATTCATTGGTCATCTTTAAAAGTGGTTTCTTATATGGAGCTTGTGAGAATGGTGATCATTACATTTATCAATTCGAAAAATTAGGTGATGACCCAGATCAAATAACTTGGAAATCCAGTGAATACCCAGACGATGTTGCTGCAATTGAAGAAAAAGCTGTCTTTACTGTTAAACCGTTTGACAATATTGCGTTTATTGAAATTAGTGAAAACTTGAACCCAGTAATTGCATCCAATTTGTATAATCCGGGTACCGTGGAGGAACTTCCAACTATAAATGCTATTTGTGGCTCTGGTTCTAGGTCTTCATTTAAATCTTTAAAATCAGAATTATCATACACAGAGATTGTATCATCAGAATTACCATCACAATTAATAAATGTTTTCACCACTAAATTTAATCGTTCTGACAAATATGATAAACTTATTTTATTATCATTCTTAGAGGCAACATTGATCTTATCCGTTGGTGAAACAGTGGAAGAAGTATCGGACTCTGGGTTTTTGTCGGATGTCTCCACTATTTGTCTTCAACAAATAGGTGAATCGTCAACTGTTCAAATACATTCAAATGGTATGATTCAAGTTGTTTTTGATGAAGAAAATTCAGAAAAAAAGATAGAATGGTTCCCACCAGCAGGTATTAATATCTTAGCTGCTGCTTGTAACAATAGCCAGGTAGTTATTGCCTTGTCGAATAGAGAAATTGTTTATTTTGAAATTGATGAATTTGACAGATTGATTGAATACGAAGAAAGAAAAGAACTGTCTGCACAAATCTGTTCAATATCGGTTAGTGAAGTTCCTTCAGGAAAGCAAAGATTTCCTTATTTTATAGTTGGCTGTAGAGATTCAACAATCACAATAATTTCAACTGATCCTGAATCAACGTTGGATACTATCTCTGTTGAAACATTGAGTTCCATACCGTCATCTTTATTAATCATGGATATGAATGATAAGTACCACACAGCTTCATTGGATAAATCAGATGAAGATGACGATGACGATAACGATGCTGGTATTGCGACAGGTAAGAGCACTTATCTACATATTGGTATGGAAAGTGGAGTCTATGCAAGATTAAAATTAGATACAAGAACAGGTGAGCTTTCGGAGCCGACTAATAAATTTATTGGACCTAAAGCTTTAACACTTTCTTCAGTTAAGTTAATGGGACAGAATGTTGTAGCCATTTGCTCCACAAAAGTGTTTTTAGGATATACTGGAAGTAAATCGGGTTTATCTTTAACCCCATTGGCTCCTCCTGTGTTTGGTGGTATTTGCTCTTTTGTCAGTGAAGACTGTCCTGTAAACGGTATATTAGGTATTCATGAAAATAACTTGCATATCATGACTGTCGACCAATTGGATAATGATTTTGTTATTGATAGTGTTGGTCTGCGTTACACACCGAGAGCCATGGTTGACAATTCAGAAGATAGTGGGTTGGTCTATATATGTGAAAGTGAATTTAATATCCAGTCTCCATTCATAGAAATTGACGATAATGAAGTGGATACCAAGAACGGAGAGATTGTTACATCTGAATATGATCAAGAACTTCATGCATATTATCAGCAA
Organism: [Candida] boidinii; assembly: GCA_001599335.1. NCBI lineage: Eukaryota > Fungi > Ascomycota > Pichiomycetes > Pichiales > Pichiaceae > Ogataea > [Candida] boidinii. Next base: position 704,486 of record BCGP01000003.1, on the reverse strand, counting down.
TTTGGGTATCCATATAAATTAGGATCGGGTGGCTCGTGTCTACAAGTGATTGGTTTTAAGTCTAGAGAAATTGTGCAAACAATTGAACTACTGAATAATGAAGCTATATTTAGAATCACTAAAGTTGTATTTGAGTCAAATCCAGATCACAGTTACATCGTCGTATCTACAACTGTGAATCTGAAGATGGAGTCAAACACATCAGATGAGACATATTTAAGGGTTTATAAAATTGAAGAAGATGGATCTTTATCATTTGTTCATAAGACGAAAACGCAGTATTTATGTCTGGCAGTAGCTGAATTTCAAGGCCACTTACTTTGTGGTATGAAAGATGTATTAACCATGTATGATTTAGGTATAAAACAATTGTTGAAAAAATCAGTGACAAAAATAGATGGATTTAATGAAATAGTTGATATTAAATCTCAAGGTTTTAGATTATCTCTTTCCGATAACCGGAATAGTGTTAAGTTTGTCGTTTACAAACCACTGGAGAAACTTTTCATTCCATTTATTGATGATACTGTCCAAAGATATACAACCAGTACTGTTTTCTTAGATTACAGAACAGTTCTTGGCGGTGACAGGTTTGGTAATCTATGGGTTTTGAGATGTCCAGAGGATGAATCAACACTAGCTGATTCAGACTCACATGGAATGACGTTGATTAACAAAGAAGGTTTCTGCAATGGTTCACCATACAGATTTCAAAACGAGTGTAATTTTTACATTCAAGATATTCCAACTAGTTTCAGTAGAGGTTCATTGATTGCTGGTGGTAGTGAATCTGTTTTTTATACCGGTTTGCAAGGAACAATTGGTGTTGTTAACCCTATAACCTCCAAATCGGATTACCATTTCTTTCAAACTCTTCAGAAACTAGTTGCTCAAAATTATTACAATCTCACAGAAAGGGACAATTTAAAATACAGAAGTTATTATTCTCCTAGAAGATGCGTTATCGATGGTGATTTGGTTGAAAAATATCTCGATCTCCCATTTGATAAAAGAGATACCATTGCTGTGAAGATGGAGCTATCACCTGAACAAATTAATAAAAGAATTCTTGACATGAGATCTAGAATCGTGTATTAAATCCATTCATGTATTTGCCATATAAAAATTAGATGCTGTTCATATCTTTTGTAATACTATATAATAATTGTATACTATAATAAATTAAACTAACCTGAAAATTAAATTGGCTACTGTAAAGTCCTCCAATATGACTAAAATAGGTCATCCGTATTCGGATAGTTTGCCGCGCATATCTATGCACCGTTTGCTCTTTTAGTGAATTACTCAAGTTTTCGTATGAAAAGAGAAGTATGGCGAGGTTATTCATTGTAAGCGATAAAGGTGTTCATCATAAATTTGTGGGGATGTAATGTAATTTATGAATATCTGAAAGAAAACAAATTAAAAATTCAAGTATATAAATGAAAATGAAATTCTTTGTCTTTTTTTCTTTTGCTACAGTTTGACATTAAGTGAAAGTGTTACCAAAAATAAAGAAATATATACCTAATTGAAAAATGATAACTATAATAGGGTCCTTAAATTACGATTTTGTTACATTTACTTCACGTGTACCAGATGCAGGTGAAACTATCCAAGGAGAATCATTTGAGCAACATATTGGTGGTAAAGGTCTAAATGAAGCCATAGCCGCTTCTCGGCTGCTTGACAGATCTGACAAAAAGAATGAACAAAGTGGTGATAAGCCAGATAGAGAAGTTAGAATGTGGGGGAAAGTTGGTAATGACATGTTTGGAGATAAGATGTTAAAATTTTTACAAGATTCGAAAGTTAATGTTGAGCTTGTAGAAAAATTAGATGGTATTTCTTCTGGTTCTGCAACAATTTTAGTTGAAACTTCACAGCAAGGTGAAAATAGAATTGTTATTATACCAGGTGCGAATGGTCATTTAAAGCCTGATCATCTTGAATTTACAAAAACTTTTGAAAATTCCAAAGAAAATGATTTTGTCATTATTCAAAACGAATTCCCTGTTCCATTGGAATCAATTAATTGGATTGCCACCAATAAACCAGAGTTAAAGATAGCTTATAACCCTTCTCCATTCAAAGAGGAGTTGTTGACTGCTGAAATATTGAATAAACTCAGCTACTTGATTGTTAACGAAGGAGAGGCTATTGATTTAATCAATTCTGTTGCTAGTAAAGATGGTGGTAATGATGATTTTGCAAGTCATTTAGATCAATTGAGTAAGATAAAGGCAGAATTTTCTAAAGTTTCAATAAAATATGCAGAGAAATTAATTTCAATAATAAGAAAAATATTACCTCATCCAGAATTAATTATAACATTAGGTTCAAAAGGTTGTTTTTATACTGAAAATATTTCAAATATATTTTATCAATCTAGTTGTAAAGTAACTAATGTTATAGATACTACAGGTGCAGGAGATACATTTTTAGGTGGTGTTGTTTCCCAATTACACAATGGAAATTCAATGAAAGATTCAATAAAATTTGCAACTGTTGCATCTTCACTAGTTGTTCAAAAGAAAGGTGCTGCAGAAAGTGTTCCGCTTCATGATAAAGTTTTAGATGAAATGAAAACAGTGGAATTTAATTAGATTTTATATATTTATGTATTTATTTAACATTAATAGAAGTATTTTTCTTTGTTAGCTCTATAGTTAGAGATCATGTTTGTAGAAAAAATTAGTATATGAATAAATATTATTATTATTCTGGTATTTATACAGTGTGTGGGGAGTGGGGAGCTGAGAAAAAAAAAAGATAGAAAACGTAAAATAAAAATAGAAAAAAGACAAGATGAAAACCTCAAGAAAAGTTTTGAAATCTATCAAACACGAAAGCAATAAAACATATTAAAAATAAGAATTATTTGAATTACAATATAACAATAAAAGTTGTGTAAACAGAAATATTAAATTATTCATAAGTTTTAATAAATAAACTTTAATAAAAAAAGAGAAAAACAGAAAGAAAACAGAAAAAATAGTACAAAAGAGAAAAGGTTGTATCGAAACAAGTTTGAATCAAGACATACATGAATCCGCAAAACATGTAGTAATATATATATATACATAAATATATATATATTTTAGAATTATTTTAAAATTATTTTTTTTCTTTACATTTATCTTTGAAAATATCCATTAACGTTAACGTTTGTGATATCACTAGTGGTATTACCTCTTTGATTTAAATTAATGCTTAACATATCATTATTATTTGATCTATCTAAAATAGAAGATGATGAAGCTTGTTGAGGTTGTGGTGTTTCAATGGACATATTTGAAAGATTTGCATAAGAATTTGAATTTGAATTAGGAGTACCGCTTATTAATAACGAAGTATTTGAAAATGATGGTTGTAATTTATTTGTTGGTGGAGATGATGTTGACATTTGCATACCTGTCGTAGTAGTTACACTTGTTGTGCTGTTGTTGTTATTATTATTATTATTACTATTGGCGTTTGCATTAGCACTAACAGATCCCATATCGACTGCATTTGGTAAGTCTAATTTAAGTGAACGTAAAGGTGGTAATTGACTACTTGAAGAAATAGGGTTAGATGGTAAATTTTGCATTGATGGTATTTGATTTTGTTGTATTGTAGGATTTGATGGACCTAATTTTGGAGACACGGAAGGTGTTTGTAATGGTGTAGCATCTGGAGTTTGGTGAAGTAAATTATTTGAGGACATTGATGAGTGTAAGAAATTTGGGGTAATTGAAGAACCAAAACCTAATAAATGTAATGCATTTGAAGATTCTTTGTTATAATTTGAAGGAGATTTTGATAAACCTAATGGTTGATTTAAAGAAGGAGAATTTGGTCTTGATTTCTTGAAATGTAATGGTATTGGATAATCTGAAGGACCTAAAGTATGTAAATCTGTATTTGAGAAACTTCTAGCTAAAGAAGCAATGTTTGAGCTACTTGATGCAGTTGTAGTGATAGGAGCAGCCATTACTGGTGTTTGTGAATGTGACTGTATTTGCGTTTGTGTAGTGGATGTATTTGTGCTAGTATTAGCGTTATTAGATGTAGTTGCGATTGGTAAATCAGATCTTAAAGAAGTCATTCTTTGTAAAGATGATAATGTGTTTAAAGGTTTAAAAGTTGTTGTATTTGGAGTTGGAGTTGATGGTGTTGTTTGGTTATTTGAAGCTAATGAAGTTGTTGAGCTATTATGACTTTGATTTGTAAAATATTTATCTAATGAAGGTAAAGATTTTACGTATTGGATATCTTGTTGTACTCTTGGTTGATAAGTTTGCAATTTTGGAGATATGGATGGATTTGAAAAAGTTGGAGATGTTCTTGTTGCGAATCCTTGAGATGAGGATTGTTGCGGTTGGCGATGTTGTTGGGGATGTGGATGTGGCTGCTGTTGTGGTTGTTGTGGCTGCTGTTGCTGTTGCTGTTGTTCTTGTTGTAATTTTTCTTGTTGTTGTAACAATTCAAGTTCTTGTGATGCAGCAGATGCTAATATATTTATATCTAACATTGATTTTGATGAACCTATAGGTAAGATTGGTTTTTGAGGAGATTGTATTGAAGGGTGATTTCTTACCATACCAGCGGTATGTTTTGCTTCAACCATAACACCTTTATCAGAATCATCGGAATCATCTGTATCTTCTTGTTTTATATTTGTTGAAGAATAATTTGAGTTTGAATTTGAATTTGAGTTTGATGATTTATTAATATTTAATAAATCAGAATTATTATTATTTATATTTGAGAAACCTGTTTCAGAAGTTGGCGGTAAAGGAACAGAATCTGTCATTTCTATATCTTCATTTTTCATTTTTTCCTTTTTAATTTTCATTGATTTTAATTTAGAGTTTGTTGTGGAGTCTTTATTAGATGTTGTGGATGATGATGTTGTTGGATCAGGTTTTGTTCTTGGTCTACCTTGTTTTCTTTTTTGGGTAGGTTTCGTAGTTGTTGTAGTAGTTGAAGATGAGGATGATGGTGTTGCTGTTGCTGTTGTAGAAGATGTTTCTTTCTTTATGGTGGAAACCTTTGAAGTTTGAGTAGAGTCTATATTTGAAGAGTCATTATCTATTTGAGAAGTTGAGTTTGTAGTATTAAAATTCAAATTATTTTTTCTTCTTGCAGTTGGATTAGTATGAATTCTTGAGTGTCTTGTTAATTCATCAGATCTTGAAAATCTTTTAAAACAACCAGGGAAATTACATTGATGTGGTTTTTCACCTGTATGAGTTCTTATATGTCTTGTTTGATGTTCTAATCTATGAAATGCTTTATCACACATTGGACATTTATAAGGTCTTGGTAAATCAGATTGATTTTGATTTTTAGTTGATTTTGATTTTTTAGAAGGTGAAGTAGGGGTTGAAGAAGAAGAATCAAAATTTGTTGATATATTTTCATCATCGTTATTATTTGTATCGAGATTAGTTGAGTTTGGCTGTTGTTTAGTGTTATTATTATTATTCGGTTTTATAGATTTAAAAGATGATAACTCTGAGACTCCTGGAGGAGTAGGCAACTGATTTTGGTGATCATCATTAGAAGTTGTGGATGATGATGAAGATGAAGATGACGAAGAATATGACGATGAAGTTGTATCGTTTGTATTTGCTGTATTATCAGAAGTAGTATTGTTACTACTAGTATCGTTATTATTTATTGTTGTTGCCATTCTAAAAGTTGTCGTACTTTCTGGTGGTAATTTAGTAGTCATATTTGTGAATTAATTGATATGGGATGAGGAGAGATAAAAAGAAAGAAAAAAAACCAAATTTATATGAATAGTAATAGTAGTAATAAAAGTACAGTTAAATCTATAATAATAAAAAATAATTGAATAATTCGTTGATATTAGCGAATGATAAATGAATTTATAAGTTAATTTTATGTAAAATTAATGACATAAATGAATAAACAAATGTGAATGAAATGAAATGTTTATAGATATATGTATATGTAGGTATGTATATATATATATGTGTGCTTAATTATATCTATAATTTTCTAAAATTTCAGAGTATATATTTAAAATATGATTTAGATATGATTTAAAAGAGACTTAATCTATAGTATGTTATTTAGATCTATTTTTTTTTTAGAAGCGGTTTAGATCGATACAAAGTGAGGGAGGAGATGGTGGCGGGATAGTGAATGAAAGAAAGCGATATTATTAGATATGATAGATACACAGATACAGTGAATAGCTGGAAGGATATGATATGATAAGATAATACCAATGAGTATGAATCAAGACGATGAGAGCAATGAGAAGATGAAGGTTTAAGGTAAGGAGAGAGATAGAAAGAGGATGTAACCAAGTAACCAAGTCCAAGTAACTAACAAGCTAACTGTGCGTACGTATAAAAAATCAGTATTGGCTTAGAGTTAATAGAGTAAAGAGAGCGAAGTGCATATAACAAAACAGTAAATATGGAGAAATGAAATGGGGAAAATTAGAGTAAAAAAGAGGAAATAATGGGGAACAGACATAATAAAATGGGGATACGGAATATGGAATATGGAGATGATGAGATGCTGATAGTTAGTTAGTTAGTAGCTGCAGTTAGCATTTGGCAGTTGGCAGTTGGCAGTGTGGGGCTACAGTTAGCGCCAGCCCTGCTTTAGCTGCCTTGGCTGACTCAGCGGCTGTTGCGTGTCCAGGTGGGTTGCTGTGCTGTGGGGCTGCGCTGGAAAGCGCTGGAAAGCTGTTCTTCCGCGGTTGTCTGTGTGTAGCTAGATCTTTCTGACAGATCAGCTGGATCGGCTGTATGCGTGTGGGGTGGGGACGGCGTCAGGCCCTGCGCTGATCCAGGTTCAGCTTCAACTTCAGGTACGGGTACAGGTACGGGTACGGGTACAGGTACGGCACACGCGCAGATGCAGACCACAGGGCCCTGTGACCATATGGCCGCAGGGCTCTAGAGACTAAAGGCTGGAGTCTGGGGCAGCTGTGAGAGGCAAGAGACCCGCTGGGTTGTTCCGAGAGCGGCTAATGCGTGGGTTGCAGCTGCAATAAATTGTGGGGGAGCCTGATATGTGGTGAACTGTGGGGGGAGCACATGGGCTGGCGTGAAACAACGGGATATCATTCCCGTGGCCACACACCACAAACACAGCCAGTTCACGGTGTTCTCCCGCCCTGATGGCCTTTGCAATCGAAGACGGCTCAACCACCAGGCACAATATAGATCCACTGTAAAAGACAAAGCAATTAACCTACAGCCATTCCAGCCAGATGAGGAATTATAACAAGGAAAAATAAGAGCGAAGAAGAAATTTATGTGGAGAATAAAATGAAACGTATAAAATTTCAAATGAGGGGGTGTCATAAAAAGAAAAGATGAAAAAGAAAAAACTTAATTTTACTCTTTGAAAAAACAAAGAAAATCAGAGAAATGTAGAGTAATTTACAATACAATGAAAATATAGGAAATATATGTAGTTAGGTAATTTTTGTTATTATATATGTATATGAACAATGCAATTTTTTAGTGCCTTTGCAAATGGTGGAGAAATAAATGAAAAATGCCTGGTGGAGTTTCTACTGGATTTGAATGGCGGTTGTTTTTGATGAACCGTGAGCTATGAGCCATGAGCTATGAGCCATGAGCCATGAGCCATGAGCCATTTATTTAACTGTACGATGTACGGCGCAGAAGGCACACGGGTGTGGCATTGCATAACAGGGACAGGAAAGTGAAGTTGGTGAGGTAAGTGAGTAAAGGCCAAAGCCTGTCAGAGCACACGACCGTGCGTATTTGTGCGTCTCCCCGCGAGAGAGTGCATGGATTGATCACCGTCAATTACATAATTATTTAAATGTTCCATATTACCACGCGGAGGAATACGTAATTTTATAAATTTTACATTGTTCTCATAATTAATTAATAAAAGTGAAAAATTGAAATTGAAATTGTGCCAGTGCAAATTCAAATGCAAATGTAAATTTCGAGAATCTTAATAGCGCATAAATTTGTGTGTGTGTGGTGGGGAAGATTTATTTCTCTGTACGCTGAAAAATAGGGGAAAGGAATGGCGAAGGGATGATTTCTTGATTCGCATTTTGCTTTTTTCAGACTCCAGTACCTCTCTCTCCCTCTCTTTCTCTCTGGTTCACTCTTACTGCTTGACTGGCTGCTTGGATTCGTGGTTCATGGACACAGTAATGAATGGATGATTCACATCGTGTCTGTGCGGGATGAAATATGACAGCTTTCTTAATTCTCTAGACAAGCCAGTACAGAAAAAGAAAAGATCAGCCCGGTAGCGCCGCACTCCCAAAGCCACAGTCTGGCGTAGTCCTTATTAGAATACTAAAAGAATCTCACCCTGATTCACTTTCACCCCTCACAGAAAATTGTAAAAGAAACGATTATACAATCTATTATCTAACTAATAAGCTGTACTTATTTAAGTAAGAAACATTAAGCAACCTGTCTTATGTAATCATGGTGCACCGGTGTTTGTGGAAGTAAAATGCACACAGATTGAAACACCCGCCACCCTACTCCACGTACGCCACTGCCAGTTCAGTCTACCATCCGCTCTGCCAATGCCGCCACAGATACTCTCACCCACCCCACAGAAATCTCTTAACTATGTACATATCTAGTTATATACCCTCACAACACTTTGGAATGTTTGTAGGCTTAACTACTATAAATTTTAAATTACTTAAATTATTAAAAAAATTAATTTGATTTACAATTATAATTTATAATAATATAGTATATATATATATATATATTCTTATATAATTAAATTTAAATATGGTTTTAATAACATTAAATAATAATGAATTAAAAAATTATAATAATTTAATTAATTTCTTAAATAAATTTAATGAAATTAATTCTTCAAATGAATTAATTTTAAATAATTCAAAATTTACAATTGAAGAGTAAGTTAAATCAAATTGAATCAATTAATACATTTTATACTAACTTATATTTAATTTTATTCTAATAGTGGTATGATTTGTTATATAAAACCAAAAGGTGGTAAAACGTAAGTAAATAATATAAATTAATTAATTTTATATTTAGTAGTAATATAAATTGATATATGATATATACTAACAAGATTTAATTATAGTTGTATGTTATATGAAAATAAAGAAAATAATAAAGATTTAAAATTAAATAATATAATAATTAATTTATTTAATAATTATATTGATTTTAAATGTATTGATTTAAATAATAATAATAAATTTACATGTATTAAAAAATAAATATTATTTTTTTTAAGAATAATAATAATAATATCGACAAAATAGAAAACTCTTTTTTTTTTAATTTTTAAAAAAATAGGTAAATAATAATTACATACATATATACGTATACAATAAATAAATAAAAAAAATAATAAATTTCAATTTTTTGATAAAAATAAAAACGGTCTGCGATAGAGTAATAATAATAATAGTAGAGTAAATATAAATAAAAATATAAGAAAAAAGCAAAATTAAATAATTAAATTAAATTAAATTAAATTAATTTTGTTCTTCATGTTCAGCCCATTCAGCTTCAGCTTCTTCAGTTTCTGGAACTTCTTCTTCATCATAAACATCATCAACAGTTTGATGTAAAGATAAAGTTGGTCTAACAGCAGCAGCATCTAAAGTCCAAGAAGCTAAAGCATTTTCAGCATCAATAATAATTTGTTTTGAAGCTTCATAACCATCATAAGCTGGTCTTGTTTCACCAGGAGTAACTGGAGAATCATCTAATAATTCTAATAAAGCTTTACCATAACCAGCAATTAAAGCTAATTTTTCAGATAATTCTCTTAAAGCATCAAATTGATATAAGAAAGCAGCTTTTAATTTTTCTCTTGTAATATTTGATAATTGAGCTTCAGCAACTAAAGATTCAGCTTCAGCTCTAACTAATTCTTGTTCTAAAATTGAAATTTTTGGTGATTGTGGATCTTTATATTTTAAATGAGCAATTTCATCAGTAATTTTTTGTTTTCTATCTCTTGATGGTTGAACAGAACCTTCAATATTTCTAATTGTCTTTAATGTAATACGATATAAATCATATTTATCAATAAATTGATCTTCTAATTCACCAATTTCATAAATTAAAACACCTAATTTATCAGTAACATCAGAAACATCATCATCATTTTCTTCACCCCATAAAGATAATTGTTTAGCAACAATACGACGTTCTCTAGCAACTAATTCAATATCTCTTTCTAAATTTTTTTCAACTTTAATTAATTGAGCTAATTTTCTTGATAATTCAGGACCAAATGAACCAGCAGTATTAGCACGTAAAGATGAAGCAATTGAAGCAGAACCAAAAAATTTACCTTTAGTTGATGAAGCTGGTGGTGGTGGATTGGCAATTTGAGAAGCTGTTGGAGCTCTATTAGCTCTTAAAGAGTATGTTCTATGCATTTTGGAAAGAACAATTCTTATTAGTTAATAGTATATAATAAGCAAGAGAAAGTAATATAATCACTCAATTGAACGACAATGTTTTATATATATATATATATATATAAATACGCAATTCCATCAACTGATAAGAAAAAGAAAAAGTATTGGATAAGGGGATAAGATTGAATAAAAAATGAATGACAGGATACCAATTAAGCCCTTAATTGAATGAATTTGGAAAACGGGAAAACAATTGAAACTCAAAAGAAAAAATGGGAGTTGTAATAGCAAGTAATTATCATATGAGTATGCCAAAGGAGTAGTAGTATTATTAGTAGCTAGAGCAATTCAATTAATCATTATGGATATGTGTGTGGGTATGACGACGAAATAGATATGGAGATAATATGCTAAGATATGAGATATGGAGATAGACAGCAATTAAACTCAATTAAACTCAATTCACTAATATAGTATAATATAGTATAATATAAGTTAGTATAATATAATATAGAATAATTTAGTATAATAGAAATAACAATTCACAATAGAATTAAATAGGAAATATGATATAATAGGCAATAGAGAAGAGAGAACAGAGAAAAATTAACAGCATCAAACAATAAACCACAAAACACGGCATACATAATTCACAATGAAATTCACAATTTGTTAAATAGATTAAAGTTCAAGTGCGGTCTAACGAACAATAATCACACTCCGAATAGAGCAATTTACCAGGATTCTGAGTATTATCAAGAACCTCTCTCCTTTCTCTCTCTATTTCCAACGTCAATTGTGTGGCTGAAAAAGCGCTAGCGAGACTAACTATTGTCTCCAAAGCCAGTAATGCTCTCTGTAAAGCCACAGGCAAGCTGGTAACGGAGTGGGATATCTGGCGTGCAGTAGAAATCTGGCGTGCAGCAGAAATCTGGTACGCGTGTAAGAAGGGCAGAGCGGAGGCAGGTGGCTGGCCCAGTGTCTTGCCCAGTGTCTTACCCAGTGTCTTACCCAGTGTCTTGCCCCGTGACTGGCCCATACCACAGCTAAACACTTACGGTAGTGCACGGAGCTGTGCAGAGGTGCGCAGAGATGTGCATGGGGATACAGACGCGTGCATGCAATAGTGGGAAATTACTAGTTTCGTGTTACGTAAGTTGCCTAAGTGCATATGAAAAGGAGTGAGCCATTTAGGGATAAATAGGAAATAGGAAACAGGAAATAGGAAAATGGAAAAAATAAATAGGAAACTTGCTCTAATTGTTGCTTTGTTGTCTAGGGAATTTCCTAATTTGTTAATTGTATGAGAGATGGTTAATTAATTTAAGAAAGGCACTAAATATTGGATTAGATACTAAAAGTTACTAGATACTTAAGCTAGCGATTTAATACTACACTGGAGAGACATGGCCACTCTTTTGTTGAAGTGGAAAGGTGTAATGAAGGGTAATGAAGGGAAGATAGTTATTTTCAATTCAACCGTACACCTCAAAGATACTGAAATTCTTTTTTACTGTTCTTAATTAGGAAACTTACCTTATTGGGATCTTCTTCATAACCATTTTAATTTAATCATTAACATCAAATATGATGATATCAATTATAATTTCCAAAATTTATTATCCAAGAGTATTAAAGAAAAATATTATATATCTAAATATATATCTTTAGATCTATATATCTATATATCTATATATTGTCTAATTATTTATAAGACACCAGCAATTTTTAAAGCATTTTCTAAATCTTCAATTAAATCATTACAATTTTCAATACCAATACATAATCTAATTAAATCTTCTGGGAAATCTCTTTCCTTTCTTGTCTTTTCATCAATTGAAGCATGTGACATTTTACATGGTAATGAAATTAATGAATTAACACAACCAAATGAAACTGTAACACCAAAAATTTCACAATTTTCAACAATTTTTGAACTAATATCAACATTACCAGTTTCAAAACTTAAAACACCACCAAAACCTTTTGAATAACTTTTATGTAATTCATATTGTGAATGAGATTTTAATCCTGGATATCTAACTTTAAAATTTTTTGATTCTAACCATTCAGCAATTTTCAATGCACTTTCTTGTTGTCTTTCAACTCTTAATGCTAATGTCTTTAAACCTCTCATCATTAACCATGAATCAAATGGAGCTAAACCGGAACCAGTTGCATTAATAACATAAAAAATTTTATCTGCTAATTCTTTTTTATTAGTAGCAATAACACCAGCCATAATATCATGATGTCCATTGAGATATTTTGTACCTGATTCATAATGAATATCAACTCCTAATTCTAAAGGAGTCATTAAAATTGGTGACATCATAGTATTATCAAATACAACAATTAAATCAGGATTAATTTTATGAGCATAATCTGTAATTTCTTTCAAATCAATAACTTTAATTAATGGATTTGTTGGTGATTCTAAAAAAATCATTTTAATATCTTTTGTTATCTTTGATTTAATTAATTCAAGATTTGTAGTATCATAATGACTAACTTTTATATCTCCTTTATTATTTAAATATGTTAATAATCTATGAGTACCACCATATAAATCTTCACCTGCAAGAACTTCATCACCTGGTTTTAAAGATCTAGTTATAACATCTAATGCTGCCATACCACTATTAACAGCATATACATATTCAGCTTTCATAATTTTTTTTAAATGATTTTGTAAAGTGGTTCTAGTTGGATTACCTGATCTTGTATAATCGTATTCACCCATATCTGATAATGATGTTTGTTTAAAAGTTGCAGATTGATATAATGGTGCAATTGATGAATGATGTGAATCATCATGTTGAATTCTAGTGACTTCAGTCTCTAAACTCCAAACTTTCTTAGATTGCTCAGGTGCCATTTTTTTATTTATTAATAGTTTTTTATTGTATTTATACTAATATAGATTTTCAAATAAAGAATATGAAAGAAAATGTTATATATACATATATATATATATAGGTATAGGTAAATGAAAAATGAAATATCAAAGGTGATAGGTAAGAGTGAGTCAATTATTCAGATCCATCATAGGTGAAAAAAGTACCACTCTGTGTATTCATGACATGCGGCGATTCATCGCCAGACAAACTGTGGAGAATATGAATATAGTGTCTCCTCTTTGCCCTGCTACTACGGCCCTATAGCGGGCGATGGCTATGAGCGTATATTGAAAATTGCCCCCAAACTTCCGCTCGCTCTCCTGTTATTTGTGACTCTTTCTAATTGAATATAATGGAATATAATAGAATGGCATGAAGAATAAGATAGTGCCATTAAAGCCACAGTTAGAGCCACTGCCAGATAGATAAACCCGTGCATATAAAAAATAAAAAAATGCTGACACGTGACTGACCGATTTAAAAATACACCCGTGCATATAGCAAAGGTACATTATTTTTTAAAATCTTCAAAATCTAAAATTCTCAACCAGCTGAAAGCTCACACCTCAACCAGCTGAAAGCTCACACCTCAACCCTGATCAGTTGCCGAGAGAGAGAAAAGACCCAGAGATGAAACACCCCTGCACCATAAAACAGACAGCAAGTTAACCGACAACCAGCGAGCAGGCCAATCAGTCGCGGGTATTTGCAAATCAGCCCTCGCTGAGTCAGCACTGCCGTAAGCACAGGCCAGCTCCGGTCAGCTGGATCGCCCACCCACCACGGTGGAGCTCCACGGTAGAGTATCCAACGCCAGCGCACAGGCGCATTACAAACCTGCAGCATTCTATTAGTCCACAGTACCGGAGCCAATACCTCAAAGCTTCTCAGCTCTCACTCTCTAAAAGTTTGCACTTAGTAAATCTAAACTGGATTTAAATCTTTGGAATTCGCTGGAGCTGTTAAGGTGCTCGCTCTACAACAAGCATACAACATACAGTATACTATACAGTATACACTATCTATACCTATTCTATAATTACTGACTGATTGGAAGGTACTCAAACTGGAATCAGATTAGTTCAACCTCTCAATATTGTCTTGTTTCTGGCTTCATGAACTCTAATCATGGCCTTTTCACATTCTGTAAAGTAAACATTCTCTCCCAATTCTAATATACACATACTTGTATTCCTCACTAAGATTTCCAATAACAGATTCTTCCAATCAGACAAAGTGAATATTCTTTCCCCTGACAAACACACAGACAACAACAACAACAGTATCAATAATATTCATATCATACCATATCACATCATAAAAAGACTTACTCTTTTAAATATCAACTATCGCGTATATCTTTTATTTGATTTATTTTGTATCTATCTTTTAAATTAATAATTATAATATAATAATAATAATATTTTATAGATCATATTATCATACTAATATTAATAATAATAATCACATAAAAATTTCATAAAATGTTATCAAGACAATTATTTACACAATCATTACGTTTAAATACAATCAAAAGAATTTCTGCTATTAGATCTTCTCATATGATATCTATTCACAGAGATTCTGAAAAGGATAATCAAAATATACCTTTTGAATTCACAAAAGAAAATTTAGAAAGAGCTAAAGAAATTATAGCTAAATATCCACCACAATATAAAAAAGGTGCTGTTATGCCATTATTAGATTTAGGTCAACGTCAATTAGGTTTCACTTCAATCTCAGTTATGAATTATGTCGCTAAATATTTAGATATGCCACCAATGAGAGTTTATGAAGTTGCTACTTTCTATACCATGTATAACAGAAGACCAATGGGTAAATATAATATTCAAGTTTGTACTACTACTCCATGTCAATTATGTAACTCAGATTCAATTATGGATGCTATTAAAGCTCATTTAGGTATTAAAGTTGGTGAAACTACTCCAGATAATTTATTCACTTTACAAGAAGTTGAATGTCTTGGTGCTTGTGTTAACGCCCCAATGATTGCCATTAACGATGATTTCTATGAAGATTTAACAGCTGAAAAAGTTGTCGATGTCTTAAAATCTTTCCAAGAAGGTAAACCAATGAAATTAGGCCCTGTCTCTGGTAGAGATACTTGTGAACCATTCTCTGGTGCTAAAGTCTTAAAGAACGAAACTCCATTTAGTTCTAAAGAATTTACCAGAAGTGATTTATAAGTAAGTACTTACCATCAATAAAAACTTCATTATAATAATAATTTTTCTAAAAAAAAAACAAATAAAAAAAAAAAAATTCATCCAAAAAAGAAACACTTAAAAAACGAACAAAATTTTTGTCTTTTTTTTAAATTTATTCTTTTTTTGACCAATATATGATACTTTATGATCATTGTAAAACATAAAAAAGTCATTTCTGAATTATTATATCAATGATATTTTAATTCAATTGAATTAATATTTATATGTATATGCCATTATATTGCATATTATTTTATTTAATTCACCTATTTATTTATTTATTTATTTATTTATTTATTTATAATTACCCACCCTTATTTATTACTTCTATTTATTTATTCATTTATTATTTATTCACCCCATTTAACTATTTATCATATTTATATATTTACAACTTAGAATTAAACGTAGTAGTTATAAAATATTGATGCCATATACCATATTGCCGAAATCCATTCAACCAGCCTGTCACGCTGTACGGAAAGGGGGCATGCCAGCAGATTCACTTCTCAGCGGGCGCGTCAGCCTGTAGCACAAAGAAGAATAAAGGCAGAGATCGATGCAACGGCTGAGTATGCCGCATGCCCACATGGCCCGCTGGATTTTTTTTGCGTAAAGGCTGAAGGAAACTTTTAGTAGCCGTAAAAGGTGGATAAGGGTTCAATCAGATCTAAACATCGTCATCGTCATCATTATCATCTTTGGTTTAAATTCATTAAACTGCCTGCCACGTTATTGATTTGCTTATCAGTTATCACTTGAAAGTTGGGCTTCTTCTTGACTGAAATTAATAAAATTGATTTTTGTCCATTTTAATTCTATATAATAAACATCAAATTACATTTTGATTTTAAAAATATCCCAAATTAATTTATAGATTTACAAATTATTTAATGAATTTTTAGTTACAAGAAAGTTAAAAAATTTACAAATAAAGATTAAATGGAAATATGATAATACTTCCCAAGATTAAAAGATATATACAAAATCCATTAAGAATTTTTAAAATTAAATATTTTTTATTAATTTTTTTAATTTATTTCATTTTATATAATTTTAAACGCACTTTTACAAATTGGTATTATAAACCTGAAATTATACCTTTATACGAATCTACTTCTGATGATATTAAATATATCTTACCTGAAACAATAAAACAAATATATAAATTATTAGATAAAGAACAACATGTGAAGACAGTTGATCAAAAAGATCTTTTAACTGATAAAGAAAAAGAATCTGATGAAGAACAAAGAGGTCATCTAGAAAAGAAGAAAGATAAAAAGAAGGACAAAAAGAAAAACAGCAAAAGAGATATTAAACAACAAGATGCAGAAGATACTGAGGCGACAAATGATGACGAGATGATAGAGGATAAAGAAGACAAAGGAGATAAAGAAAACAAAGGAGATAAAGAAAACAAAGGAGATAAAGAAGACAAAGGAGATAAAGAAGACAAAGGAGACAAAGAAGACAAAGGAGACAAAGAAGACAAAGGAGACAAAGAAGTGACAGAAGACAAAGAAGTGACTGAAGAACATGAAGAACGTGATGATAAAGTTGAAATTCCAAAGGACGATGATTATGAACCAATTTATAGAAAATTACTGAAATACAGTATCCCTGGATATGCAAAAGATGAGGATATTACAGATCAACCAATGTTTAATAGAGAAATAAATTGGTCAAAATATGCTTATGTTACTTATGCTACAGAAGTAAATTATTTATGTAGTGCAATTATGAATCTTGCAAAATTGAGAACTTTATATGGATCAAAAGCTGAATTATTAGTTCTTTACGATTCTTATTTTGGTTATAAAAAGGGTAAACCTTTTTCTCAACAAACAACTCCAGAAGGTAAACTTATAGCTAATGCTATTGAAAATTATGGTATAAAATTTAAAAGTGTACCAGTTTTACATTATAAATCAGAAATTATTCAATGGAGTAGAAGTTTTACTAAATTTTGGGTTTTTGATCAATTACAATACGATAGAATTGTATATTTTGATACAGATTGTACAATCTTACAAAATATGGATGAATTATTCTTTATCCCACCAGCTGCTGTGGCATTACCAATAGTTTACCATAAATTTGAAGATTTAAATGATGATTATAAAGAAATTCAAGAATATTTAGATTTATTCAAAGGAGATGTTGCAACAGTAGAAGAAAGATACTCTTTTATTGATGATTTTAAAAATGGTAATTTAATTGGTCATGAACTTTTTTATTATAATGACAAGGATAATAACGATGAATTTTATAGAGCTCTTTATGATGGGTTACCATCAATGAAAACGGCAATGGAATCGTTAGATAAAATTAATTTGGAATTTGAATTAGGTGATTTCTTAATGGTTATTCAACCAAGTAATAAAATTTTCAAAGATTTATTAAAATTATGTGGTAAAAAAAAATCAAATGAATATGATATGGATATTTTAAATAAATATTTAAATTTGAATAAAATCAGTTCAAATAAAAATAATAAATATATAAATGAAAAAAAGAATACAGTTGAACCATTGGTTTTAATTTTACCACATAATCAATATGGTATGCTTAGTGGTGAATTTAGAATAGCAGATCCATTAAAACATGAAGTATTCTTAGCCGACCCAATGGATATACCATTAGTTGGTTTAATCCCACAAAATGAAGAAACAGGTCAATTACCATATTGGTCTTATAAAAATACTAAAAGAAGAACAAATTATGGATGGGATGCAAATTTATATAAAGAGAGAGTTTCATTAATTCATTTTTCAGATTATCCTATACCTAAACCTTGGTATGAACAATATTTAAACCAAGATACTAAACATAGAGTTGCATGTAGAGTTACAGAAGATGGTGAAATAGGTTATATAGCTGGTAATACAATTTTAGAAGATTGTGACTCTGTTAAGATTTGGAATCATTTGTATACCGATTACGCACATGAAAGAATGGAATACTGTGGATTACCTCTTGTTCCTTAGATAAATTTTAATAAATTTTAATATTATTTATATACTTTATATACTTTATATATTTATAAGCCTGTATATTAGACAAAAAGATAAACAATTAAAAAAAAGATTAGCACAGATAAAATTTTTTAGAAATTCAAACAAACTTTTTTTTTGTTTCCCCTCCCACACTTAATATCTAATTTTGCATATTAAGAGGTTCTTCACCGTTAAAAGTACGGTCAATATTATTTAAACAGAATTTTGCTGTAGTATCAAAAGTATCAACAGTACTTGAACCAATATGAGGAGTAAATGAAACATCTTCTCTTTCTATTAATTCCTCAGAAATAAATGGTTCTTTACTGAAGACATCAAGACCAACATGTAATAATTTACCTGATTTTAAACCATCGATAACGTCCTTTTCAACGATAAGAGTACCGCGTCCAACATTAACCAATCTAGAACCATGTGATGGTAATTTATCAATAATAGATTTGTTAATCATACCGTTTGTCTCTGGACCGCCTGGGACAGCTAAAATGACAATATCAGCAATTGGTGCAATAACTTCTAATGATTCTGCCATAGTTGCCTTATAACCTAATTCAGATTCCTCTAATTCAGTTAACTTGGTTCTTTTAACATAGTAAATATTCATACCAATTGAAGATAATCTTCTACCAATTTTTTTACCAATGGCACCAAAACCAACAATAACAGCATTTCTACCTGATGGTGATTGTATTATTAAATCACCAACGGCATGACCAAAAGCATATGTACTGTCTTTTTCAACATCTTTTGAGTTGTCCTTAATTTCAGCAGCAGTAGTATATTCAATTTTACCATTCGATTTCCCAAGTTTTGCATTTTCAAGATGAACTCTAGATGTAACTGTATGATTCATTTCTCTTAATTTTTTTTCAAAGATTGGATAATTACGGAATGATATTAAAGTATGGTATAAGACAGTATCAGCAACATCATCGGCACCAAAAGTTGGAGTATTGCAAAAATGTATACCTTTTGCAGTTAGTAAACCTAAATAAGATTTATCAAAACCAGCAGAACAACAAACTATCAATTTCAAACTATCTGGGAAATTATCAACAATTTCTTCGTTTAAACCGCCAATTGGTACAAATGCCATCCATGCCGCATAAATTGCATCAATAGTATTTAACTTTGTACTTGGATCTTTTAAATCTTTAACAAATTGCTCCTTTGTAGTTAAATAGTATTTTATAATATTATAATTTTGTTTGAATTTGATATACTCTGGTAAATTCTCATTTAAATCACCAATAAATAATACGGTTTTCTTCCCCGATGTCATTTTTGTAAAAAAAAATCTGTGGTTTTATAGATATGTTTTAGATTTATTTTAAACAGGGTATAATTCAAAATATTATACATATGAGTTATATTTATATATATATATATATATATTATATATATTGAGATAAGAATAATGGAAAATTGTACAATGGTAGAAATCAAACAGGACATTCACTGTAACCATAAAAGGATCTGATTCCGTTCATAAACTCCAAGCATTGTTTGACATTTTCCATGTATACTTACTATCCATTTCCCGATGCGGACATACGCCAACGAGGCATTGATCGCCTTGTCTCCCCCCGCTTCCTCATTTCTGTTAGTGGCTCTACGGCTCTACAACTCCACAGCTCCACAGCTCTAACGGCTTCTTTTACTCACAGATCAGTGATGAGTAGGTCTTTGAAAGAGATTACGTAATTGTTGAATATTTCATCTGTGGCACGTGATATTAATAAAAGAAATTCGTGCACGGGTGTATACAGCAAAAGTCCTTATACGCGATATAGCCAGAGTCAGAGTCAGCCAGCTGGAGGGGAGGGGCAGTCCAAATTTTACTCTGCCGCGTTGGGTTTGAGGCGCCCACATGCTACCGGGTCAGAAGAAGACACCACATAGCCTGTTCCTGACAACGCGTCAAGGTGCAGCAAATGGGCAGGCAGAGGCTACCAAAGTGGCAGCCAGGCAGTTCTCCAATTTTGCCAGAGTCGCCAAAACGCTGACAATGGAAAACTTGTCTGGAGTTCTCTTGTGGGCGTCAATTTCGCAATCTCTCTTGCCAAACTCGCACTTCTCAACCATCCACCTCAATTTAACTCACTCAAGTTTCCTCAGTTTCACATTTCCACTCTTTGTTCGCCCTTCAATATAAATAACTTCTCTTTTGCTATTTATTTGATTCACTGATCAGAATTAATTTCATCTTAGAAGTAAATAATCAATCAATCAATCAATCAATCAATCAATCAATCTATATTAGATTAATTAATTAATTAATTTCCTCATTTCCTCTATATTTAATATATATCATTTCTAAAAATGTCTGCTTTAGATCAATCATTAGACTCAATTATCGCTTCAGATCCAAAATTAAGAAGACAAGCTAGACCAAACAAGGTCAGACGTGGTTCTTCTAATGGTAACAAAGTTGGTAAAACTGTTGGTAAAAAACAAGTTATCAACAAGAAAAAAGTTGTCCCAAGACAAAAGCCAGCTCCAAGAGCCGCTCCAGCTCCAGCCGCTGTTGATTCTGCTGTTTACGCTAAAAAAGTTGTTGTCCAAAATTTACCAAAGGATATCAAACAAGATGCTATTAAGGTATGTCAATTTATATGGTAAAAAAGTAGTTTACAATTATGGAATTGTAAAAAGCTTTTGAAACAATTAAATTAAATCAAATCAAATTAATACCAAAAGAATATCAATCATAAGTTTTTTTCTTTTTGGTATTTTAATTCTTTTTCATCAATGAATTCATCAATTTATATTATTTTATTTTATTTTTTTTTCTTTTTCTTTTTATTGTTTTTGTTTCTATTTTGAAATCGTATACAACCATTCGTTTTATTACATCAAAAAACATTTGGTTCGTTGTGATGTGGAGTTTTTAACTCACTAAGAATGTTCTAGGGAACATTCCAAAAATCAAGTACCTCTTATAGTAAGAGTTTATTATGGGTTTTATTCAAAAAAACTTGTCGGTGCAATATAGTTCAATATAATAAATAGGTGGGATAAGTTGGTATACATATTGTGGGATATTTATACTATTTGTATATACGCTTAGCGTTAAGTATTGCTAATTGAGTGGTCTTTTAACATTAATATTGACGGGGTTATATTTATACAAACAAGAGTATTTTGGTTCGTGGTTTATATTTATTTAGTTTCATATCTTATTTTCATTTCATTTTGATTCATTTCGTATTGTTAAGTTTAGTTTTGTTTCATGTTTGTGTTTCATTCCATTTCAATCCATTTAAATCATTACTGGATTTGATTTTGAGAAACAACTAGTCCATCATATGAGTTAGTCTTTCATATGAATCGGCAGACATTTTTAGAAAAAAATAAAATAAATAACTTCAAGTTGGAGCCATTAATTTGGTGTATTCACATGTCTTTGGAAATGATAATGATGAATTAATTCTAACTTGGATTATTTGCAATGAATGTTAAAACCTATACGTGATTGTTAAGTTTAACATAGTTAATTTTAATATATGTGGATATATTATTATAACATTTATCGTATCTGAGGCGATACTCAAAAATCGTGCTTAAAACCACTTATGATAGTGAATTAGCAAACGATAAGACAAACAGACAAACAATCTAACTAACAAATAAAAAACGAATGAATTCCCGAAATTGTGTAATAGCATGCAATATCAGAAAAGTGAAATTGATACATAATAAGATGAAAAGAAATAAAACTACAGAAACATAGCGGTTAAAATGGATGTCCCACTCAACAAGTACATACATACCTTCTTCCTACTTATTCACTTCTACATTTGTGATATATTGAATTCGCCACATGTTTCAAATTTAGTTTTAATTTTTTTTCTGTTTTTTTTTAATATCGAAAAGATGAAGAATATTGATCAAAAGAAAATTTGATTTGTTTAAATATTATTCTATTCCATAGATTTACTAACAAAATTTTGTTTTATTATTATTATTTATTATTTATTATTATAGGAATTTTTCCAATCTGAAATTGGACCTGTTAAAACCGCTGTTCTTTCATACAATTCTCGTGGTCAATCTATGGGTGTTGCCACAATTATTTTTGCTAAACCAGCTTTAGCTAAAAAAGCTGTTGATAAATACAATGATTCACCAATTGACAGTTCTAATACCAAATTAAAATTAGAATTAGTTATTGATCCATCATTAAAACCATTAGCTGCTAGAATTACCCCAAATGTTGTTAGACCAGTTTCTAACGTTAAGGCTAACGTTAAGGCTAATGTTAGAGCTAGATTAGATAAATCTAAGAAACCAGCTGCTAGACCAGCTGCTAGACCAGCTAAAAAAGTTCAACAAAAGAAGACTCAACCAAGAAAGAAGAAGACTGTTGAAGAATTAGATCAAGAAATGGAAGATTACTTTTCTAAAAACCAATAAATAACATAGTTTGTTAGTTACTTGGTATTGATGATTA
This sequence comes from [Candida] boidinii, assembly GCA_001599335.1. Taxonomy (NCBI): domain Eukaryota; kingdom Fungi; phylum Ascomycota; class Pichiomycetes; order Pichiales; family Pichiaceae; genus Ogataea; species [Candida] boidinii. The sequence goes on along the minus strand of BCGP01000003.1, from coordinate 681,486 downwards.
AGTATATCTAATCTCTTGTCTTTTTTTTCTTGTTTTTGTGTTCTTTTATTGATCTTTTTTTTTCTTTTATGAATCTATTTAAATGGTTTCATTTATCTTTCTCTTCGCTTTTGGTATCAAAAAATGAATAATATGACATTGTGCATAATTTTCTTTTCATTTTTTATTAAGTTTTGTATTTTATAATAATATATTTTCTTTATATGTGTATTAAACCCATATTTTTAATCGTAAATTAAATAAGTAATTTTTAGGCAAAATTAATGTAAATTTTAAATAAAATTATAAGTAATAAAGCGTAAAGATATTGTATTAACAGGAGTAATGAATTATAAAGAAAATAAATAAATAAATAAAAGAGGGGAAAAAATTAAGAACAAAGATAAATAAATATACAGGTTATTATTGAATTTATGAATAAATTCTTTTGAGAGTGACTGATGATATGCAGTTACTAATATGAAGGATATAGTGAGAGATACAGTAATTTTTATTATTATGTATATTAATTAATCATCTTGACCACCAATTAAATTTATCACCTTTAACTCTACTCATATAAGAACTACCAGCACCTTCATACTCTGATTTACGTTTATATTTATCATTTTCGATTGGTAAACCAGTTTCTGGATCAATAGGTTTTTGTTGAGTTGGATCATAAGATGAACGTTCTTTGATATACTGTTGTTTTCTCCTAATAGTAACATTTGATTTAACTGAATAAGCAGTACCAATAGCTAAGGCTAATAAGAAGAAAGATTGTTTCCTTCAATAAATAAGTGAATGAGAGAGAGAGAGAAAAAAAGACATTATGATTGAAGTTAGTACTTGAATTATTTTAGTTCGGGATTTGAATTTTAAACTATTTGAATTTTATACATACCAGAATTTCTTTAAAGAAGGTAAATTAGTCTTATTTAAACCTGACATCTTGAATATATTTAACTTGTATAATTATAATTTCTAAATAGCAAGATTTTCATATGAATATATCTATATATCTATATATATGAATAAGATTTAATTCTTATAAACCTATAACGTGGTTCGGATCATGGTCTTTGTGAATGTTTAATTTAATTCATGAACTGATATTGTAACTATAGGAAGCTGACATAAGCGGAACAAGTATAAAAGCCGACGTAAAAGGCTTGCGTAGCGACGCGACGGAATAGTTGAAATCAAATATCAATCTGGAAATATACAAGAAAAGATTGTTGCAAACGAAAAACAGTAGTTAATACATTTTGCAGCTGTTTCCATTCTCTGTCGGCCCCAAAACAGTGCGGCAGCCTTCGAGCAGGCCGGTGAGGGGACTGCAGTGTAGTGGTGGAGCCAGAGTCCGAGACCTGGAAAAGCGGGGCAGCAGGGTCAGCAGGGCAGCAGGGAAATTAGCTGGGCATCCCGTGCCCACAGAAAGATTAGGGCTCTCTCTACTACCAATCCACCAGCAATCCACCAGCAAGGCCCATACGTTGCCCCTCCCGGGCAGCAACCTTCGGCACACGGCCTGGGAACGTCACAGATTATGTGCGAGTCCATAATAATAACCGATGATAACTGAAGCACCGATTCCCCAACAATTTTTGATACACTGTTTGTGATAAGATTGTACTTATAATCTTTTAATATGTCCGAATAATTTGGAAAAAAGGATTGAAACACTTGCGTTTGGGTTTCAAGTTCCGTCTTTTCCCCCAATCATGTAAATCCTCTGGTGTTTCTAGAAAACGAGCATAGGAAATGGCGTCTTAACGTGGTAAATTGAGCATAGGTAGCTTATAATAACGTCATCATTCTACCCTGAGCTTGCATGTCTATCTATACGCTGGCTTACCCGTCTCTCTCCCACGTACTGTCATGTTCGAAATCTTTCAATTTCAACCCCACAGAGCACATAGCACGGAGCAAGCTTCTCTATTTTGGCCAGAGATTCAGCCGCGTAAGTGGATCTCACTCTCACAGATTCTTCAGATAAAGGGTCGTCTTCCTCGTATTGAGTGACTCTATCTCTGGATCTGGGTCTTGTTCATATCTCTGGATCTGGGTCTTGTTCATACTCTAAAATCCTATAAAGTGATTGTGACAAAAGAAAGCGAACTAAAATATCATTAAGTTGCGGTGATGCCAAACATTGCAATTCTAATTAATTATTGGGAGATTGACATAGTAGAAAGCGGCCCAATGGCAGCCAAAATGGCTTATTGTATTTCAGCGCAAGCGGTGCAAATGTCCCCATTCGGTAATTTTTAACTGTGTCACTGGGTTTATCTCCAGCCGGCTCTTCTCTCCTCTGCTCATGCCGGCAACTTAAATTGAGTTTCCCCAGAATTAGACCGTTGTATTTACTTTTTTGATATCTTTCACAGTATGAATGTGATTTTTAGCCTATCTTGAATATACTTCTTCTCCACTTTTTATTTTATTTATAATGATTCACGCTGAATTTTTTGAAAATTATATTGTAATTTAACATTGGTTTACCGTTCTTGACTGTTAACTTAACAAACTGGTTTGATTGAATTCATATATCGAATTTTATTATATTTATCATATGAGATTTTTATTCTTTTTTATATATTCTTTTAAATCTGAAATCGGCGAATAGATTCAAATAATTATTTACCATTTCCATATTCATATTCATATAGATTCACTATTTTTGAAAACAATCTTCAATAAATCACGGCTCATTTAAAATTCATTGTTTTCATTTGAATCAAGTCGGAATATATAATTTTTTATCTTCTTATCTTGACACTTGCCCTATATCAAACAAGCATATATATATATATTCATATATCTACAAATAGTTATATAGATACATAGAATTAATTATATGAAAAGAAAGTTCACTATATCCATATACTAAACTATCACACAAGAAACAACTCACATCAATGTCTTCAAGAGAATACGACGATTTATCCCATGCTTTTGCAGGAGCTGGTGGTGGATTATTGTCAATGACTTTAACTTATCCATTAGTTACTTTAACAACTCATGCACAAACTATGGTTAGATTGAAAAAAAATGAAGAAGAAGAAAAAGAAAATTCAAATGAAGATGGTTCGTTATCTCCAAAATCATCAAATACAAGTAATATTTCTCAAAAGAAAATTTCACAATTTGAAATATTGAAAAAAATATTAAAAGATCAAGGTGCAAAAGGTTTATATAATGGTTTAGAAAGTGCTTTATTTGGTATTGCAGTTACAAATTTTGTTTACTATTATTTTTATGAATTAACAGGTAAAACTTTAAGTAGAAGATCAAATCCACAAACAACATCAGGTTCTAAAAAAGTTACTTTGAAAAAAGGTTTATCTGTTTGGCAAAGTATGGCTGCTGGTGCAGTTGCTGGTACAATTTCACGGGTCGCAACAAATCCAATTTGGGTTGCTAATACAAGAATGACAATCTTATCTAAAAATCAAGGTAAATTAGGCAAATTAAATACAATTGAAGCCATTATTTATATCTTAAAGAATGAAGGTTGGCAAAAATTATTTACAGGTATTGTACCTGCATTATTTTTGGTTTTAAATCCAATTATTCAATACACAATTTTTGAACAATTAAAATCATTTATTGTTAAAATTAAAAAGAGAAATGTTACACCTGTTGATGCTTTATTATTAGGTGCTTTTGGTAAATTAATTGCCACAATTATTACATATCCTTACATTACTTTACGTTCTAGAATGCACGTTAAAAGTATGACTGAAAATAATGAAGATTCTGAAAAGGAAAGAACAGATAGCGTTCAATCTTTACCTGAAGATGGATCCGATGAAGATAACTCGAAAGAAAATCCTTACGCTGAAACAATCAATAAAATTATATCTAAATTACCATCTCCAATTGTATCAATGTTTATAATAGGTTATAAAATGTATAAAGAAGAAGGTGTAAGTTCATTTTATCGTGGTTTATCTGTGAAATTATTACAAAGTATATTGAATGCTGCATTCTTATTTTATTTCAAAGAAGAATTATTAATCTTATCTGATGCAATAATAAAATCAACTAAAAGAGTTACTGGATTAGCTAATAATCCTTATAATGCAAAAGATGTTATTCATTCATTTGAAAAAGCTTTATGTATGCGTAATCCTCGTTCACGTACTACAACAGTTCCTCAAACTAATGAAGAATAAATTCAGAAAAAGCAAATTTAAATTTAAATTTTAATAAGTATCTGTTTCACTACTATTTACTTTTTTTTAGTTTTTTTGTTTTTCCCTTTTGTAATTCCCCATCAAATTCTTTGTTTTCTCTTAAATGGTCCATTATTACACTTTTTCCCATTATTTTATCTTAGTTTTTATCATTTACAATTAAATGAAAATCAAATATTATATATCATAATCTATATCATAATCTATATCATATATCTTATAAAAGATTCTTTTTTTTTTTAATGCAAGTAATGTACAAAAAACAAATTATGTACGAGAGTATGTAAATGTCTATCTATATTGACTACTCCATCTATATTAACCACTAAGGTGATGTTAATTCATTAAGTTCTTTTTTAAATATTTCATAACAGTAAAACATAACAGCACTAGCTGGAATAGTTTTAAATAATGTTACCCCTAAACCAGAATAAAAGCCTCTTATACCATTCTTTTTATAGACTTTTAAACTTATGGTTAAGAAATTTTCTCCTTTTTCTTTACCTCCTCCTTGTGTCTGCATCATATTTTTGATTGTATCAGCAGGAAATAAAGATGCATTATAACCAATACCTGCCATTGCACCAGCAAATAATAATTGTGACGCAGAATAATCAGATCCATCATATTTTTGTTTATTTTTTACAGATCCATCATCATTATCATCATTACTGGATTTTAGAGAAATTTGTTTTCTTATATTTTGTTCTCTAAATACTTCTAATGCATATTCATAACAACCAAACCAAGCTGCACTACCACCTGCTTCTCTTATACATGTTGGTATTTGACCTTTCCATAAACCTTTTAAACCTTGTTCTTTATATATGCTTTTGATCAACGGTATTAATTTCCCGCTGTTATTATTATTATTATTATTATTATTTGATGTTGTATTGGAATTTATATTTTTTTGTCTTTCAAGATTATCAACTTGTAATTTACATTTTAATAATTCAATTGGAGTAAGAATAAAACTAGTTACAACACCACTAATTGCACCACACAATAATTTTTCACTCATTTTTAATTCTGCTTGTAAATTTTCATTTTTTTTCAAATAATTTAAATAATTTTGAGCTAATCTATAACTAAAAAATAATGTACTAACTTCTAATGCAGATCCAATCATTGGAGACATTAAACCTTTATAAAAACCTTTATAAAAACCTTCATTCTTATACGTCTTTTGTAAGCAATCTAATGTACTTGAAAATAAAGATGGATCAAAATGCTGAGAATACTGTAACCTAACTTTCACTGTATCAAAAGGATACTCCACTATCTTAGCTATCGCACCTGATGCAGAACCAACAACTATTTCAATTAAAGACTCTCTTAGTATATCATTGCTATATTTATTTGATGAACCAGCACCATTAATATCTAGTTGCCTCCTATGCTCTTCCTCATTTAAAAGGCCAACTTGCTGTATACTCTCTTCTGTCATTTTAGTTACCAAGAAATATACAGTTTACTTCTTTTATATTAGTTTTAATTGTGATATATATATATATCTGAAAATATACGCCTACCATTATTTATACCAAAATATCAATATTGATAAATTGACAATTTCAGATCAGATTCTTTCTCTTCTCTATTCCTCTTTTCCATTGCCTTTTCTCATCTTAATTTGACTGCTGCTTACTTAAGCTGATGTGCTTTCCCAAAAAGGAAACTATATTTTAGACATGAAATAAGCGCGCTGGCTAATCTTAAAATAGTACGGTGCACGGAGGGAACGGCTAACGTTTAATTTTCTTTCTTTCGCTTAAAAAGAACCGACTCCCAATCTCCAAATTCGTACATCTCTGTGGGGTACAGGTGTATAAGGTAAATTTCTACCGACGCGGATAAGCGTCTACAGGCGTACGGAGATATACACTCTGTCGGTTAATTTCATACCGCAGTCACTTTGCCTCTTAAGGCTTGCCATGTTACTGGCACAGTATGAATAATGACAGTGCGCTCTAATACTATGGATTAAACTATGTGTCTCCATAAAAGAGCTGGCCATTTATATGTTGTATAGAATTCGCTGGTTGGTCAGAAACAGCTTATGTTCAAATAACCATGAACTCGTCTATTTCATATTTGTTTGTGTTTCCAATGCTAGGATAAAGAGTGAACTTATAGCTGGAAGAGAATAGAGTCAGTAGTAGAAAGAATACTGATAGTAGTAATATATTAGCACTCCGGCGTTTCTGGTCTCTCGGCTGAAGATATACGGGGCAGAATGATTTTTTGACTGAGCCCGAGTTCCTATCACGCCGTAGCCTCGCGCTGTAAATTCCGTAGGTCAGGCAGCTTTGCAGGTAATTAACTACTACTCCCTAACTAGATCTCCCTTGCAATATTGAGAAAATTTTTACCCATACAAAATTTTTCGAAATTTTGAATTTTCACTTGGAAGACAATAGGCAGGTAGTTAGTTTTCCATGTACTACACTTTATTCTCTTGAACCTCTTCATGTTCTTTGTAATTTTCCAAAATGAAATTGTTAGAAGCTATTACCGTTATTATTCCTTTTAGTATTGAAACTTTTAATATACTGTAAGGAATCTTTCCTAGCCTTTGTTACCTTCTCTACAGTTGTATTAGCTCACTTTAACCTTTTAAATATCTGGTACACCTCTTAACCTTTTTCACTAAATCCTCTTAGTATTGATTTAAAAAAAACCAAAGGATAGTCTGCTATTTATATCGGCTTAAACGTGATTATTCTAGTTATAATTAAAGTATTATAAAATAAATAAAAATGAAGTACTTAGCTGCATACTTATTATTACAACAAGGTGGTGTTGCTGCCCCATCTGCTTCTGAAATCTCCACTTTATTAGAAACTGTTGGTGTTGAAGTTGATTCTGCTAAATTAGAATTATTATTATCCTCTTTAGAAGGTAAAGATGTTAATGCTTTAATCACCGAAGGTGCTTCTAAATTAGCTTCTGTTCCATCTGGTGGTGCTGCTGCTTCCGGTTCTTCTGGTGCTGCTGCTTCTGGTTCTTCCGATGCTGCTCCAGCTGAAGAAGAAAAAGAAGAAGAAAAAGAAGAATCTGACGATGAAATGGGTTTCGGTTTATTCGATTAAATAAACAAATTGTATTTTATTAGAATTATCATTATTAATTATAAAAATTCAAAATTGTTTAGTTATATCAAATAAAAATGTATTTTTTTATCATTTTAAATTTCTTTTTTTATAAAGATTAAAATAAAAATAAAAAATTAATATATTTCTTTATTTTAATATTCAAAATAGTATTTTTTAACACATTTAAATCAACAAAAAGAATTACAATTATTATAAAATTTAAATTTATGTTCTGTCAAATTGTATTTTATGATGATGAAATTAAATTAGTAAATTTATTTAAATTTTTTTTTTATTAGGGAATGATTAATAACAGATTTAAGACAAGAAAGAATTTTATTGATACATATTTATTTTAATATACAAATAATAGAAACAAGTTAATACAAAATATAGATATAATACATAAGTTACATGGAAAAGTAAATAATACAGTTAGAAATCATCACCAATATCCTCTTCAAAATTACGTGCGATTTTCTTTTTCAAATTATCAAGAACAGTTTTATTCTCTAATTTTTCAGTTAAAGTATCAATTAATTCACCGGTTTGTAAAATTTCATTCTTTAAATCATTGTTATTATCTTTGGAATTCGATAAAAAATTAGATTTAATTAAATTTACAGATTCATCATAATCAATTTCAGAAGTACCAAATAAGTTTTTAATAATTGATTCTTTAATTTTCTTGTAGTGCTGTAATTTTTCTTGGAGATAAATAAGACGATTTTTATTCTCTATTAATGTGTTTCGTTGAGTTTCGTAAATTTGAAGATTTTCTTTATTAAATATGTCATTTTGATCTAAACTGTTCATATCCAAAGTTAGATCTCCTCTGTTGTCGTTATCATCATCAACATTATCTTCGGTAACTCGAAGTAATTGTGGTGGAGGCAGCTCATCTATATATTCTAAGATTTCGTCTTTATTAAATTTGACTAACCCATGGAAATTGACATTGGATTCAACAGATTCTTCGAAGAAACTGTCATTATTATTATTGGATGAAAAAGATGTTTCGCTAATATCTATTGGATTTAAAACTGTACCGTTTAAATTTGGTATTTCAAAACATGTCAAGATATCATTCAATTTCAATAAATTATTCAATCTTATTATATTTTTATTACTTTCATTATCGATTATTTGTAATGTGACTTGATGTATAGATTGTTTTAAATAAAATTTTCTATATGTTTTTGTTAAATTCTGGTTTATTAATTTTATTAATTTATCAACTTGTTTTGTTGTTAGTTCTACAGCCTGCTGTTTTGGATCTTTCACACTATCGCTATCACTAATATTATCGATTGAATCTTCATAATTATTCGTATCTTCAAAATCTTCACTATCAGATCCTGCTATGTTTTCATTTGTGTTAGATATATTAGACCTCTTATTGTTTCTTCTTACATTGAACGAACTGGCGCCACCACCAGTTTTAAAGCTAATTGAAGAATTATGTTCAGTTTCAGATAATTCTATTTGATTTTTGATAATATAATTGATTCTTTTATCTCTCACAACAGGTTTTTGAATCTTCTTTATCTGTTGTTCAATGAACGTCCTGAGTTCATTATACGTGATATCCTCGCTCATCAGATTTTATGGATATCTCTTTCACTGATTGACGAGTTGTTAGACTAAAAACAATCTTTCCTTGATGTCAATAATAAGGATACTAATTTTTTTTATTCATTCTTTTTTGGTCTTTTCATACGACAATGATAGTCAACTATTGCTAATCGTAAAAATAAATAAAAACCGATTGGAATTAATTCAGAGAATACAAAAGAAACAAACGCGTGTATTTGTTGTAGTAGGAAAAATAAAAATCTAAATGGAAACCGTGCACCAATGAATTCTGAATCAATCCTTACATAATCACATAACAGTATTTTACTACGCAAAACCTACAATATCTTAAGCATATAATTGTTTAATGAATATATGAATTAATAATAAATAAAAAGGGAAGTAATAAATACTGGTAACTAAATAATAGTTAAAATAAATAGATAAATAAATAAATAAATAAATAAGATTTTTGATAAATAATGACTCGTAAACTATACAAAGACGTTAAATATCAGGAATAAATAAATACAATAAATATATAATTTAATAATAAATAAATTTAATCATTTCATTTTAATTTAAATAATCAACATTTAAAGCGTAATTTGATATTTGTAAAAATTGAAATAATGTACTAGATTTATAATTAAGATTAATTATATCTTTAAAGTTGAATGAATAGATAAGGGGATATTATTTATGACATAAGTTTATAATGTATGATTGGATGAATGAATGTGGAAAAAGGGAGAACGTAAGTTGATGTGATTTTGATTTGGATATGATTTAAATTAAATTTAAGCGAATGGGTTGATTGGTTTTCTTCTTGGGGCAATAGTTTCGAAATCAACAGTGTTAAATTCACTAGCTTGGTTATATGGGAAATGTTTACCTGGAACTTCATCGATTCTAACAACATAATTATTTAAATCTCTCTTTTGTGGAGCTGCAATTAATGAAGCTAATTCAGTTTTAGCCTTTAATTCTTTTTGATATTCAGCATATAATTGTTCTGATTTTTCACCCCATTTTAAATCTTTGAATTTTGAAACAAATGATAAACCTTCATGTGATTGTTTATATGAATCATCAAATTTAGTATAACCATAAGCAGCTAATGCAACAAGGAATGGAGAAATAGTCCATTTGTTTAAAAGTGATTCAGAAGCTGAAATTGGGTATTCATCATGATGACCGTGTTCTTCTTCGTGATGGTGTTCATCATGTTTATGTTCTTCATGCTTGTGTTCAGAAGAGTAAAATCTCTTTGATGCTAATGATTGTGAAAGACCTGATTGTCTTGTGATTGAAAGTAATGATCTAATTTGTGAATTTCTAATTAAAACCATCTTGTCTGATATATTTAATTAATTTGATAATAATTATAATTATAGATAAGAAACTAGTCAATCAATATATAATGCAGTCTTCTTAAATATAAACAGATCTATTTGAGTACTGTTGTAGTTATCGTGTAAAGGATTATCCCCAAATGACACTAATGACAATAGTGTTTATCGCCAGTTGATTACAAAGCTCACTGATTGATCTAGATGTTGTTGTTTACCCGTTTACCCTCTATCTAATCACCTCTGCCTCTATGGTTCACATCATCCACTCCAGCTTGTTTGTTGTATGTACCTCCTTGTCTGTTGTGTAACTTACTCAGAGGTCTGTCTGTCTCTCTCAGTAAGAAAATAAATTATAATTTACTAGTTAAAACTGAGCGTTACCCGGAAGATATGAGCATTATTATGTATTACTTGTCGTTCATTGGACCACAGTTTTATCGTCATGTATTCTTCGCAAGTGCCGGTTGGCGGCAGGACGTTCAGGTTTGCGCGGTAAGTTTGTTGGTATCTACGGCGTATATGTTTCTATTTTACCGCCTAAAAACCCAGTGGATGCCTCACTCAGCTGAGCATTTGTTCTGAGCAAAAATCGGAAATTGGAATGAAAACAGTACACCAGACCACATTTGTTTGTTTTGATAGTTTTAAGACTGGTGTAAAGATGGAAGCAAATCCAGATCAGGGCGTATCCGGATTAGGAAATATATGTGGGAGAAGCCCTAACAGCTTGAAAGCACTCAGCCGTCTACTCCTAATAGAAGGATCTTTGTTTATAAAAGTGGTTAAATAGACATTCAGTTTACCTTACACTTTTTTTAATTTTTAGTTTTGAGATCACCAAATTAAGAAATTAAATTATGCAGGCATTCAAGAAAGTTTCAACTAAGCCATTGACTGAGTGGTTAGTCATTATCCATGATAAACCTGGAGTAGTACGTACTTCATCACAATATCAATAATATCAATTGATATTCCAAACAAAATGAAAAACATTAAAGAAATCTTACTAACATTTCAATTTGAATTCAGGATAGGAGTAAAATAAGACCAGAACATTTGAAAAAAGCTGCTATTCCTATGATTGAAGGAAGAGTTACCAATTGTGGTGCTGTTTTAAATAAATTACCTAAAGATGATAATGAAAAATTAGATTTTGCTGGTAGTTCATATAATATTTTAGCTGAATCAAAAGAAGAAATAATTGAATTTTTAAAGAAAGATCCATTTGCAATTAATGGAATTTGGGATTTTAATAATATTATTATTTATCCATATAATTGTTTTGCTAGAATTGGTAAAGATATTCCACAATAAATAGATAATAATGGTTTAAGATAGTTTACTTGATATAAATTAATATAATAATGAAATAGTTTGTTTATTCTAAGAAATTAAAAAAAAATTTAAAGTTAGAAAGTGGATATGGTATGTAAATCATAATTGCTTATTAAGCATGTTTAAATATTAGGAAGGGTTAGGAAGGGAAATAAAGAAGGAGGAAGGAAACAAAAAGAACAAGAAGGTATGAAAAAGAAAAAGGATAAGGCAAGCGAGCACGAAGAAAAAAGAAAACACAACATAAAATTTGGGAAAGTCTCGAATTAATAATCTAAAAAATAACTTAGTCTTTCCTTTTCAAAAACAAGAAAACCAAAAAAAGACATTGAATTAAATTAATAACCAACACCAATTAAGTAATCTGCTAATTGTTCAACGATTTTAGCAGCTTCACCAGGTTGAACACCAGCTGGGTAATGAGCAATTAATATAGCTTGTTTTGATTTAACACAAATAACACCTTCAGCATCATGTTTACCGTAAATTGATCTTGGATCAGCTTTAATACAGAAATTCTTTTGACCTTGAACGTGTAAACCAGAAGCATATAAATTTGATGGATCTGAGTAACCGGTAATGATTTCTTTAATTTCTTCTGGAGATAATTGATAATTGTTTGATGTTGACCATAATGAACCATCAGCACCGTAAATTGAAGCTTTATCAAGTTTACCGGTAGCGATTAAATTATCAGTGTATGCTATATAAATTTGAAAAATATATTATAAATTATATGTATCAAAAATTTTAGTGATTTATGTTAGTATTTTAATGTCTTTAACGTATCAATCGATGATATCCCCAAAATAAAAGTAAAGTAAATGATAAAAAAAGAAGACAATACATAACCAAATATCAAATTAATTTGATGATTTGGCCATATATGAGAATCAATTGATCAATTCAATTAATCGAATCATTGCAAAATAAATTAAACATACCTTGCCAGGACATTGTTAAAAGTGAAATAAATGTTTATAGATTGAATATAAGTATATATTAACTAATAATAAATCAAAAAGATCAGTATGCAATAAATAAAGAAATACGAAGAGTATAAAGAACAGATCAATTCTATATAGATAAATACTGATGAATTAATGAATTGAGGACTATGGATAATGAAGATGTGGTGATGATGGAAACAGTAATGACGATAGTGACGATGACGATGGTGATGATGATAGCAAAATGTTGAATGCTCTATAGACAGAATGGTTTTTAGTGTTTGGTGTATTGTATGCGTTGGTTTGTAGGCTGTAATTGTGGATGGCCTAAGAAAGGGAGAGAGCGAGAGAGAGAGAGATGTATAGATGGAGAGCACTCATTAGGAATGTGATAGATTATCTAGAGAGGGCTTAGGAACAGCACGGTACTGTTTATGGCCAGAGATGGCCGTCTGCGTAGCTGCTGATGAAATCAAAGGGCCAGGAGACGGGGCACGGTTCTGAATGGAATGGAGAAATAGCCAACTAACTGGTTTGCCTCTGAGATGTGCTAAGATGTGTTGATTACGTAATATTAACATTTTTTAGATGTAAACGTGCACGGGTGTACATCTTTATGGATTGATGCATGAATCATGATTCATTTCATTTTGATTCCTGAACTAAGTGAACCTAAAATTTGAAATTGAAAATTGTTCCTGTTGTTGGCTGGAGCCTGCGCCTGTTAGTTCTACTAATGCACGGATGCAATGATGCAGAGATTCAGAGATGAAATGAAACATAAATTATTAGAATTTTAAATTATAATTAATAGTGGTTTATTTATCTCTGTTAAAGTCTAGCATTAAGTTTAGGCTACCATGTTTTAGGATGCCAAACTCAAATTGTACATTCTTTTAAAAAAGATAACAGCATAGTAAATTTGACTGTTTGGTTATATTCTTATCATATTATTGTCATTGAATTTACACAATTATCACCAATAGTTTTCTTTGCTTATCAATGATCATACTCCATTCGATTAAACCAAATTAGTATGTGAAGATGATTTCAATGCTACTGATTTACATCCTCGATTGGATAGGATATTCGATTTCGATTCATGTAATTCTTTAAGCGAATGGTTCTTTAATAAGATCTTGCATGGAATTGATAACCAATAGTATCTCTTAAATCGGCTATAGTGGAACAATTTGCGCAAATATTATCTATTAATCTCTATATTTTATATATCTCTAAATATGTAATACGTATAGTAATATGTTAAAAGTGATAATAATTTCAATAGTAACAGAAGCAGTGAACTTTCTCTTTTGCGTAACTATGATCGGATTAGGTGGCTAGGGATTCCAATCTGGATCAAGCCATTCCAATTTGGGAATTCTGAGAAAACCAGCCACCTTAAACATCTCTTAAACATCTCTCTCAACATGTCTCAGCATTTCAGGAGATTTTCGCATTGCACAGCCATAGTCGCATGAGAGGTGGGACATACGCTATTGCATCACCGCGGTTTGGAGCGGTGGTGGCCACTAAAGAACGTGTTCTGTAGTATCTGCTGCCGAACTTTAATTCTATGCGAAATGGCGCGTGGCCTGTAATAAACTGCAGATGCGTGGGTGCCCAGCGTTTCTTCACCTGAGAATGGTAACCAGTATCACGGAATAAGCACCTCACGGTGTTCTTCTCGTCGTCCAGTGTTCCGTGTAACATGCAACTGATTCAAATACCGGGCCTCTGTTAAGCTAAATATTTTGGAAAATATCGCGAATTGAATAGGTGATTGTATTCTCGAGCTGTTGTTTCAAGTAGAGGTTTGACCGTTAACTGCAGCTCACGTGCTAGCAACGACATGGCCAAACCGGAGTAGGCGTCGGCTTCTACTGTAACTGTGTTCTGGATCACCACGGGGTGTTCTGTGCTACAAGTTGCCAGACTGCCACAACCACCACTCGCCGTCACCACGACTACTCGCACGCGCTAGCGTCTCACAGCCCATGGTTTAATCTGTGAGTCAAATCCACTGCTTATTCATCTAAATATCCTGATTTAGCGGACTTTGGTATTAAGCTTTAAGATTCACAAACCTTATTCTGCTTGAGTCCAAATCTGCAGATACGCGTAGCGTTTAACCAGAACCGAACAAACTTAACAACTGATTGGGGACTACATCAATAACATAAAAAAATTTACATCTGGTATACAAATAAACAACCAACATTAGAGAAAATACATAAACAAGAATTTTTTTTTAAATTAAATAATCCTTTTACAATTTTTCGTTTTCTAAATATGGAAGAATTGTTGCATGGTATGTACTATGAGACATATACAATACGTGACCAATGAATAATAGTTATAGTAAATGGACGGGTGTGGTATTTTTTGAAGTTATATCATAAACAAACAAACTGTATAAAAGGTAGATCATTTCTTTCCTGGAATGCGAAACTTCATAAGAAAATGAAAGAAAAGATTTTGGAAACAAAACGCAATTGAAAACATTGAAAAATTATGATTGGAAAACCGTTATGTGTTAAACCAACGAACATACTAGTTTGTTACTCCATCTAGTGATGTAATAGAGTAGTTAGAAATTTCACACTTTGATTTCCAATCAACGTTCACTTGTTACTGTATGACATATGATAGAATAAATATGACGTTTGTAATTTTTTCCAGAGGGGTATTCTCCAGAGGGGTATTCTCCAGAGGGGTATTTTCTCCACAGAGGGGAATTTTTCCAGAGAGGATTGAGTAACCGAAAGTCTTAATTTTTATTTTACTATATTTAAGTATAAGTACAATTCTTTAAATTTTGTCCATGTATCTACTCAGGTGTTAATAGCTAATGTGCTTTGGTTGGTTCCAGAAAATAATGCACTTTTATTAATACTCAGGAGGTTAAACGAATGAATAAATGAATGAGTACTATTCACCTGTATGATCTGCAGCTACAAAGGAAAATACTGAGAACTGTGAACTGTGAATTTCAGTATCCTGTTAATAATTGATCTGTAGCTGTATCGTACGGGATGATGGGATAGGGTCACTAATACCAAGATCGATCCCGTGTAATCATAATACAGGATTATACTGAACTAAACTCTGGAGTTCCATATTTAGGCAAAATACGATTGTAGTACTACAGTACATTAGAGTATTTTTGGTCACCACTGAAGAAAGGAGTTCTTGATCGAAAACTCTTAGTGCTGGAATGTGTAAGATACTCACCTCACTACGTGTCCGTATAGTGGAGTTTTCTGTCAAAATGGGTGGAATAGCGTTGTGTTGGAAATTGCCAAGTGTTAGCCGTCGTGGACCTACCATCCATGTTCTGCCATGTACCTTCCCCTGTCAACCAGATAAGTCCGCCTGGGCATCCGTCAGTGTATACCGCAAGATAAGGGAAGGGATGATAGACAGAAAGTCCTTACGTCATGGATCACCAGCGGACACTAAAAGTCATACAGTGATTTGAGAATTCACACAGCCGGATCATCATAGGCGATCTACGCCTGGAAAATTGATCGGCATTCGCATTACCTCTGCTATTTGAACAACTAGTAGTTGTCCCAACGCTCATAGCCCAGTCAATAGCCATAGTACGAAGGATGAATAGGGGAAACCCAGACTGCCGGCTGGACCAATACCATTATCCCCCCTTTGAATCAGAGCCAGTATTTGATGGGGTACACGTACAAATCACCGAATATCAAGATGGTTGCTGCTGCCTGTTATTTCACCCTTTACATTTGCTTGACTTTCTTGACTTTTTCAAACCCAAACAGAGCTGAAAAAGCTTTTGTTACTCATAAAATTCTACATAAAAATCATGAAGCCAATTAAATTATATACTTAACTCTAAGAGGCGTGCGTTTTTTTTTGTTTTATCTTAGTCTATTTATATATATATTTATTTTCTGACACACAAAAGTCAATTCATCAAATCCCAGTTAACTGCATGAAACTACTGATAGCTCTAGTCACAGTTCCACATACACACTGCACAAATTACCAGACCTTATATTTTGTGCTCCTTAGTCCAGTTATACTTTAACTCCTATATAAACTGAACTAAGCATAAACGTTTTTGTGGTCTTTCCACAGTAACCACACACACCCCCCCCCCCAGAAAAAAATCGGTACTCTACGGTGTGTCCCTCTACATATTTGTAAATGCGGCCAGCACATGGGTGAACTAGACACTAGAAGTAATGAAAATATTGGGAAGCATATGTATAGTGATAGTAGCAGAAATGAAAAATTGAAATGTAAACAAACAAACGTTACCTAAAATTTATTATTAGTAATATTCAATATTTATCCGGAAATTAGCTTATATTCACAATTTATATATATTTAGCGGTTGTAAAATTTTTCATAGGTGTGTCAGTTGATAAGAATAATACAAAACTGTTCTATTAATAATAATAATCTAGCGAATAAAATGATATATCAGAAGAAAAAGTAAACAAACAGATGTTCGCATAATATCTTACATCTGCGTATTGTGAAGCATTACATACATATCCAATTTTATAAACAAAGGAGCAAAGAAACAAATGAATCAACAAACAGAGAAAGTAAAAGTAGGTGCGGTATGATTGAACCAAATTACTTCATCTCAAATGTTTTTCTTTCAAACTTAGTCAAACTTAGAGAGAATAGAGAGTTACCCAGATTCACTTTAAAAAGATATACTCTTCCTTCTTTGTAGGTGTAATTGAACTAATCAAGTATTTGAATTTGGTCACACTTCTCCTTATATTCTCTTCCAAAACTAGGTTTACAGATAGCATATGAATTTAACACATCAACGTCATTTCTTCAATGGAAGGAATGATTGCAGACCTATATACATACCATTTCACCAATTACACTTAACTTGGAAAATACGGCATATTTAATCAGCCATACAATTGTTATGGTAGGTACACTAAGAATCACGGATCTCTGTCCCGCACATTCTTCAGCCGCCTGTTTAGCAAACACGTATAATTGTAATGTGCCACTGAGCTGCCTATGTTAACTGTGATAAACGCTACACAGAGTTCTGAAATTGTCAACCAGACAAATGCTGCACATGACCTCCTCACGGTTAATATCTCTCTTGTGGGAAACTACAGCACACCAAAGGGGAACTTACAGCGTATTTACACTGAACAGAGATATCCGATCCCCTCAACTTACATGCCGTGCCGTGCTATGTTATGCCAGTTCCCCGGTACCACCACCTTCATTTGCCACAACTGGGTTCAGTTGACCTTCCACACCTCTCTTTATTTGATTTCTTATTTAGACTGGCCCATGACTTCCTGACCGATATAATGCGATAATGCTGTGTCGGAGCAGAACTTTATTGGTGGGTTACACAATGAAATATTGTTTTATCAAATAGTGCAAGTGAAATCCAATATATATACCAACAGAAAAAGCCTTATCTTTGCTGAACGTTTACTATGTGAGTCACATATAAAGTTACGAGATGAAGAAGAAGAAAACTACAGAAAACTACACTTAAGAGGATGTTTCAGGTGGGCTTTGTGAGACAGACACATACCTACGTACTCACTCGCCTTGTAAAATGTTGTACAGCGGATTTTTGTATCCAGGGATTAGTGCGGTACACGCCCAAGGGTGTACCAGGGATTCACCGTAATTGTTACAGGTGCACGCCCAGGGACTAGCCAAAGTTTGACGTGCGGAGCCACTCTCCGTGGATTGATTTATTGCAGAAATCCGCGAGAGAGTGGTACGAAGCTCATTCTCCAGGGCGGGAGAATACCCTGCGATAACCAATCGCCAGCTAGACACTGGGCCACCCATATGTAGTTAATTAACAGCATTTGCGGTCTAAGCAATAAGCTAGATCCGCCAGATCAATCACCCAGGGGCTAAAGTTGATACAATCCTGATGCCGGAGGTGCGTGATGTGCACTCCAACTTAAAAGGGCAGTCTACCGTGCCTCGCATGATGCATGTAATGTTTTTTGTACATGCAATGGTTTTCTTTAACATTGTCACATACAGAGGAGGCCTGTGTTCTCTCTATAGTTTTTCCTGTCGCAATCACCCACATAACTGGGAATATACCTCTTTATAGCAGACAGTAAACAATTTTCCTTATCTATTTATAGCATTGATCCACATCAACAAGCTATATTCACATCATTCATTGTTTATATACAGGTGATTATAGTTACAGTTACATTCAATGAAGCTAGTTATGATCTGTTGTTATTTGATGTTTTGCAGCATTGTTAAGAATTATTTTTAGCTGAAAATTACGTACACCTATTAATATTGTTCTTAGTTGTCATATAATTTACCATGTATACATGTCAAACACTTTGCTATTGACTGACTCAATCCATTGTTACAAACAAACAATTTTTTTTTTATAAGCCATTTTATTTACAATATTGTTTGTTTGACTGCCTACGTAACAGCTGTACTCAAACCCACTACTGGTATCGCCTACCCCCTTCCTTTCATGCAGTAAAGTTCCCATTCACCTGGTTATTATGTTATTCTTTAACAAAACAATATTACTCAACCACTAGTTTATTACTTCATTCACATGTTTTCGTTTATGGCACCTGCCAGATTGATTATCATAGTAATTTATATAAATAATCTTCGTTTCCGCTTCGTTCCTGAATTGCCTAATATTTACTGTTTTATTTCACCTTGTTCCTCTTCTTCTTCTTCTTCTTCTTCTTTGTCTCCTCTGCTCTTCTATTCTTTTTTCATAAGTTTTATTTCAGTTATTATATTTTAGTCTTTTAAAATATTAATTACATTCACTTTCTCTGTTAATTTTGGGTATTAAATATTTGCTCATTATTGTCTGTAATTTATTCATTCGTTGTTATTTTTGCTTAGTTTATTTTCCATTCGTTTTATAAATAAATAAGAAATTTTTTTGAATCAAATTAAAAAGAATATAATAATTGGAAACAAATAGAAAGCATAGAAATTCAAAATGAAATTATCCATCTTATCTACTTTATTATTATCCATCTCATCTTTGGCCCTCTCATCTCCAGTTGATATGAAGAAGAGAACCAACAGAAGATGGGATTACAATGATGACAAACTTTACGGTGTTAACCTTGGTGGTTGGTTTGTTTTAGAACCTTATATTACACCATCTCTTTTCAACCAATTTGGTAGTAATATTCCAGTTGATGAATACCACTACTGTCAATACTTAGGTGAAGCCGAAGCCACCAAAAGATTAACACAACATTGGAGTTCATGGTATGTTGAAAACGATTTTGCTCAAATGCCACAATATGGTTTAAATATGGTCAGAATTCCAATTGGTTACTGGGCTTTCAAAAAACTCGATAGTGATCCATATGTCCAAGGTCAAGAAGCTTACTTAGATCAAGCTTTAGCATGGTGTAAGAAATACGGTTTAAAGGCTTGGATTGACTTACACGGTGCTCCAGGTTCTCAAAATGGTTTTGATAACTCTGGTCTAAGAGATACTTATGAATGGCAATCTGTTGCTGGTAACGTTCAATTAACTTTAGACGTTTTAGATTACATTTCCTCCAAATACTCAGCTGAAGACTATGTCGACACTGTTATTGGTATTGAATTAATTAATGAACCATTAGGCCCAATCTTAGATCAAACAAAATTACTCAACTTTTACAACAATGGTTACCAAACTGTTAGAAAATCTGGTGATGTTCCTGTTATTTTCCATGATGCTTTCTTCCAAACTCCAGGCTACTGGGATAATGTCTTAAACAATCAAATTGACGGCTCTGTTTGGGATACTGTCATTGACCACCACCACTATCAAGTTTTCTCAACTGGTGAATTACAAAGAGACATTAATGCTCACGTTGCTCAATCTTGTCAATGGGGTAGAGATTCCGCTAATGAATATCACTGGGCTATTAACGGTGAATGGAGTGCAGCTTTAACCGATTGTGCTACCTGGTTAAACGGTGTTGGTAGAGGTAATCGTTATGAAAATCAATATGACTCATCTGCTTACATTGGTTCTTGTTCTGACGTTCTTTCAGGTTCCATTGATGTTCCTACCTACAGAAAATACGTCGAATCTCAATTAGATGCTTTCACCCACGGTGGAAAGAACAAGGGTTGGGTTTTCTGGTGTTACAAGACTGAAAATGCCGTTGAATGGGATTTCACCAAATTAGTCACATTAAACGTTATTCCACAACCTTTGTCTGATAGATGGTATCCAAACCAATGTGGTTATTAAGTTATATAGATTAAAAAAAAGCCATAATAATCACACTTTGCTTTTTGAAAAATTAAAAAAATAACAACAAAAAAAAAAATAATAATTTAATAATCCTATTTATTCCGGTTATATAAAATTTGGGTTTTACTATGCATTCTTACAATTTAATTTGCTTCATTAATTTACTGTCTGTCTTTTTTGTTTTCTTTTTGTCTTTAAGACAATCAATCAAGATTTGATTCTCTAATTTTTTTTTTATTTTTTGTTTAATTTAATTCTGTTTGACACGTTTCCTCAGAGATTCACAAACATTGTTTTTGTACTTTTATGTTTAATTTTTGTTTTTTTAATATTTATAATTGGATTTCGCAGTTTTTATATCGTTTAATATAAAATTTTTTATTGGAAGTATTGATATATTGTAAAATTTGTATAAAATTATATAAAGTGAAAAAGAAACGTAAAAATATATTATAAACAATATTACTCAATATTAGAATTGTATCTCTTGCTAGAAGAAAGAATTTAATCAAAGACAGGAATACCCCAGTTTCTGTTGAAGAGTCTCTTTTCGCCTCTTATCTTTGATATTTCATCGATTTTACCACCAACTTCTTCATCTAAATCAATAATTTTAATGTTACTGATAATTCTAGATTCTGTGACAGATTTTGGCAATGGAACTGTTCCTCTCCAAACTGCCCATGAGACTAATAAAGTTGCTGGTGAAACATCTAATTTTTCTGATAAAGTTTTAATGATATCATCATTCATCAAATTTGAATCATGAGAACCTAATGGTGCATATGCTTCCAATTGAATATCATTTGTTTTACAGAATTCTAATAAATCAAATTGTGGTAAAAATGGATGTAACTCTACTTGGTTACATGCAGGTTTGATTTTTAAATTAGCTGAATTAAGTAATTTTTCCAAATTTGTTTTTGAAAAATTAGATACACCAACTGATCTTGTTTTTCCTGTAGGTACTAATTCTTGCATTAATTCATAAGTCTTGATGAAATCCCATTCTAAATCGTTATCGTATTCACCAGTGGATTTATTAACAACAAAAAATTGATCTTCTTCTTCTGTCTTAGCTGGGTGGAATGGAACTGGCCAATGCATTAAATATAAATCAACATAGTCTAATCCTAATCTCTTTAATGAAGCGTCTAAGGATTCTAAAGGCTTACGATGGTCAGTATTCCATAATTTTGTGGTAATGAATAATTCTTCACGTGGGACACCGGAATCTTTGATTGCCTTACCAACACTTGATTCATTTCTGTAAACATAAGCTGTATCAATATGTTTGTAACCATTTTTTAATGCAGTTAAAACAGAGTTATATGTATCTTCCTCGCTGGCTCTAAATGTACCGAATCCAACGTTTGGGATTTCATAACCGGAGTTTAACTTTAATTTTTTTGTGCAGCTGGTTGAATTGCACGTTAGTATTAATTAAATAATGACATATTCGTAAAAATTAAATAAATACGCACATTTCTGGACTCATTTCTTTAATTTATAGTTTTGTTATAATTGTTTGTAAGATAATCTACAATGATTTTGAAAAATGATTGTAAATAAGACAGAGAGAACACCAGTCATATTTATACACCCTCAATTTTATTGAGTAGGCTTTTGAAAAGAATCACAAGGTCTTAAGTAAATAAAAGACTATTGCGGTTATGAGACTATTCTCTTTTCTATTGAAAGAAAAAGACATACGAACTGAAAACCAGGCCATTCTAATCGAAGTGATGGCACAACAATGCACAATTACCGCATTAGGAAATATGCGATTACAGCTACAAAGAGATTACCAGTAAACTAGCAAACTAAGAATATTATCAATAAGGGTCGGAGAACTTGAGTCTGAGATTATAGCGACCGAGGAGATCGACGTGTCAGCCACTATTCTTCATAAAAGATGATGATGATAAGTTTTGATGACAGGACCTCTTCTTTCTTTAGATCGTCAATCTATTATATTAGAGTACCTGTTAAGGTCACTAATTCAAGTAGTGGATAGACTAAGAACAGATTTTTAACATGTTTGTTTCATTATCAAACTCACAAAACACAATGAACAAAAAAATAATCAAATAAGAAAACATCTGTGGCACGTCATTTTGTTCGCAAATTCGTGAAGTTGAATCTCTCAAAAAGTTTAGTGAAATTCTCACCCTTATATACAGCTGGACTTTTGAGTTGTTTTCAGTACAACAAACAAATCAGCAACGGCCTCACATACTTTCTGAGATGAAACATTTAGGTCTATATGACAGACGGAGTAAAACATGTGTATTTATATTATAATCGAAACTGTTTCTTCGTATCTGGTTGGCTTCTTTTAGAAAGTGGATCCCTCTTCCCTTCTGTTCTTAATTAGCGGAATTACATTCCCTCACTGGATTCTCTGAATTCGGGCTCTGCGATCTTCCCAGTACTGAGGACTGAGGACTGTGGCTCACTATTGCCAGGCAGATTGCTCAGCTCTCTGAAGAATGCCGCCATCCTGCTGCTTGGCTGGTGGTGCGCATATTAAAGTCGACAGCGGACCATTGCGCTGGTCCGAAAATTCGACTGTCGGCATTTTGTTGCACCGCAGGCTTGGGCACTTATACCGCACCATCCACGGCGGTAATTTGGAAACCGCACTCCGTCTTCAGCACGCGAACAGCGCGCGAGAGTACGACTTCTCTTATCGCCTTATCCTTGCCAGCTGTCAGGCAAGGAAGTGCCTTCCAATTCTGTACCTAGTAATAGCTGATAATCTAATAATGAAATAAAGTAGTGTCTTAATTTTTTCCTATCTGGTACAACCTGTGCTAAAGTAACCCGTGGGGGTTGTCGGCAAAACATATTTTTCCAGACTTTCACTCATGTCAATTGAAATCTAAAACCCTTCTTTCTGTTTCTCTTTTTTTCACTTAAGTTTTCTTCTAAAGGAATTGCTTCTCTCCAAGATAAATCTTGTGAACTTTTCTCTTTTTTTATTTGTTCAAGTTACAGAAGTAGCAGAGTTAGTTCTACAGGAAAGCTGATACCATTTTTCTACTTTTCACATTGTTGATTTTCAGACAATTTATATTTAGTGGTCGTTTTTTAAATAGATCAACAAGCCGTTTAACACGAATTGAAATAAATAATATTTCAAGTCATTTCAAATCGAAATACTATACAACCGTTATACCGATAAGAACAAACACTAAAATGTCATCTGATTTATTTCAAGAAATTACCCTACCAACTGGTGTCACATATAAGCAACCACTTGGTCTTTTCATCAATGGTCAATGGGTCAAAACAGAAGAAACCTTAGACACATTCAATCCTGCAACTGAAGAAAAAATTGCGTCAGTTTATGTTGCTGGTGTCAATGAAGTTGACCAAGCTGTTGTAGGCGCCAGAGCTGCATTCAAGAAATGGAAAAATGTTCCAGGTTCAGAAAAGGCAACATATGTCAACAAATTAGCTGATATCCTTGAAAAAAACACTGATTTAATTTCCGCTGTTGAAGCTCTTGATACTGGTAAACCATTTGAATCTAATTGTAAAGCTGATATTGAAGGTACTGTCGAATATTTAAGATACTGTGCTGGTTGGTCAGATAAGATCTTAGGTAAGACCATCCCAATTAGTGCTAACAAGATCGCTTTAACTAAAAGAACTGCCCTTGGTGTTTGTGGTCAAATTGTTCCATGGAATTACCCATTAAGTATGTCTGGTTGGAAAATTGCTCCAGCTTTAGCTGCCGGTAATTGTATTATCATCAAATCAGCTGAAAATACTCCATTATCATTATTATTATTTGCAACATTTGTTGAAGAAGCTGGATTTCCTGCAGGTATTGTTAATATCATCAGTGGTCATGGTGCTGTTGCAGGTAAGCGTCTTGCTGAACATCCAGACATTGATAAGATTGCATTCACAGGTTCCACTAAAGTTGGTTCTTTAATTCAACAATATGCCTCTAGTAACATGAAAGCCGTTACTTTAGAATGTGGTGGTAAATCTCCATTAATTGTCTTTGAAGATGCTGATTTGGAACAAGCCGCTAAATGGGCAGCTTTTGGTATTTTCTACAATTCTGGTCAAAATTGTACTGCTAATTCAAGAATTTACTTACAAGAATCCATTCATGACAAATTTTTAGAAATTTTCACTGAAGTTATTAAGAAAGATTATCAATTAGGTGAACCATTCGCTGCTGAAACTTCAGTTGGTCCAGTTATTAGTAAAGTTCAATACGACAGAATTAAACAATATATTGAAATTGGTAAGAGCGAAGGTGCTAAATTACTTGTAGGTGATGAACCAATTGCTTTTGAAAAAGGTTATTACATTAATCCAACTGTTTTCATTAACTGTAATCAAGATATGAAGATTATTCAAGATGAAATTTTTGGACCTGTCGTCGCTGTATCAAAATTCCAAACTGAAGAAGAAGTTATTGAAAAGGCTAATGACTCGATCTACGGTTTAGCTTCTATGCTTTTCACAAAAGATATTTCAAGAGCAAATAGAGTTGCCGATGAATTAGAAGCTGGTATGACTTATATCAATTCATCAAATGATGAAGATATTAAAGTTCCATTCGGTGGTGTTAAAATGAGTGGTATTGGTAGGGAATTAGGTGAAAATGGTATTGAGTTATACACCCAAGTTAAAGCCGTTCATATTAATATCGGTACTAAATTATAGGTACCTTTTGTAAACAAGTGTATCTTTCTTTATATATATATATATATTTGACAATTATCCAATCAAATAAATACAGTTTCTTTCCTTGCTTTTCATATCTCGTTATTATAATGTAGCCGATTTTATATTTCGCATAGTAAAATTGCAAAGATTGAACTACGAAATCTTGATAAAAATAAAAGTAAATACAAATTATATTGAATAAATAGATTAAAAAAGTATAAGTATCTAGTAAGAAGGAAAAAATTGAAAAGAAAAGTTAATATATTAATAATATATAAATAGAAGGTTATGATAAAAATAAGTAAGGTAATACCATTTCTCTATAAAGCAAAACAGAAGAAGAAGAAGAAGAAAAAAAAATTAACCGTTTATAAAACGGAAACGAATAAATTATTAAAGACAGTTACAATCTTAGAAATTATCTCTTAATTCTAAAAATTTGATATATGATTGTTTAGTCCAGATTCTACAACGTTTACCCCAGATAATCATTGGAAGAGCACCCATACAGACAACAAAATCAATAACGGCCAAAATAATATAGGTGTTTTGGTTACCCATGGCATCTAACCATGGAGAACAGCCAAAAGTGAAAGCACAACCAATGGTATTGTTAATAACAGCAACCCCAACCATACCTTCTAAAACCATATCTGGGTAAGCATCCATTAAGTATGACATAGCAATATCACCTGAACAACCCCAGCCAAAACCAATAAAACCAAGACCAACATACATTAATTGCCATGGTGCTTCTTTATCAGTACCAATACCAAACATTAACATACCAGCTGGAGAGAAAATAGCAGCTGCAAACAAGAACCATAATCTGTATTCAGCTTCTTGTTTACCACCATTTCTTTTAGCCATCCAAAGAACAAAATAGTCACTGAAGATACCAGCGTACAAACAACCAATGACAGCACCAATAACACAAGGAACATTCATTAAAGAAACACCAATATCACTATAATTCCAAGGTGGATCATAATAATCGTCATCTTCAGTTGTTAAGTAGAAAGTTAAGAAAGCATCTTGAGCACCCCAAACAAGACCAGATAAAATAACAGGAGGGAACCAGAAAACTCTTAACATACCAAATAAACGTTTAATATATTGTTTAAAACCTGTACCTTTGATGTTATCAGCAAGAGTAATTAGTTGAATCTTTTTCCAGTATGATTTTTCTTCTTCATCGGCACCAGTACCTTCAACCATTTGAGGAGAAAAAATTGGGTGAGCAGAAACACCAGTTGGAGCAGCAGCTAATTCATCATCAGAATCACGAGTAAAACCGTTTCTGTGGTGAACTTCATTTTCACCAGAAAATTCATTAGTTGAGATAACGGCATCATTTTCTTTGTTATTTGTTCTTTCTTTATCATCTTTAAGTTTTGAATCTTCATGGTTAGATGAATTTGTAGAGTCATTAGAATAAACATTAATGGCATCAATTTTACCAATATACTTTTCTCTATCAAAAGAAGTTTCATACAAAGTGAAAAGCATAACGATCAATAAACCACCAGAAATGATAACGGCACACCAACCGACCCATCTGAAAGTGGTACGGTCAACAATAAAACCAGCAATTAATGGCCCTAAGTAGGTACCAACAGATGTGGCTAAAATATAGACTGTTAAGACATGACCTAACTGATGGGAGTAGAATAAATCGGATAAGGATAATTGAACTTGAGCTTCCGCACAAGATTCAGAAATACCAACAAATAATTGAGACCAAATAGTATCAGAAGTTCTCTTAGCAGCACCAAACCAAGCAGCACCAATTAAACCTAAGAGAATACAAATCATATAATTGATCTTACGACCATATAAGAAAGAAGAAGGAGCTAAAACTAAACAAGAGTAACCAATACCAATGAATAAAACACCAGCACCAGTATTCATAGCGTCATAAGTGATACCATAAATTTCATTTAATGAATCTTGAGCGGCACCAGCATCATTTGAAGTAGCAGCAGTGAAACCGGTAATAAAAGCTAAAACAGCTAATTGCCAGTATTTGGTTAATGGAGACCAATTTAAAGGATCATTTGGTGAATCAGAAGGTTGTGGGAAAAGAATAATACCATTTTTAGTCTTTAAATGAGACTTACCTTCAGAGTGTTCTTCATCAATACGATCAGCAAAAATATTGTCAATGGTACCTGGAATGTAGGCTTCATCGTATAAACGAGCTGGAACAGGCATTTTTTTGTAGCTTGTTCTAATCTAATAATTTAATTGAAATGAAATATGGGGGGAAAAACTAATAAGATATCAAAAACCTATTTTTGAATACTTTATAGTTAAAAAAAACACTTACAAAAAAAACAGTATATGTTAAAAAAAGAACCAAAAAAAAAAGTTTATTGTTAAAACTTTTTTGTTTTCAAATTTATTTTTTTGTTAAAAAAAAGGGGAGTATAATAAAATTTCAGTTAAAATTTAATATTTAAAAATAATAAAATCTGAATGTTATTGGTAATGTCAGGAAATATTGTGATTGTTGAAATAGTCAATGATGAAAACTGTATCAATGGACATAAAAAACTTGACAGTTATAATAGTAGTAGTAATAATGTTAATGTATATGAAGGTAACTTTTGATCAACAAATATTAATTCCTTAAAGTATTAAACAAATTCTACTAATTGAATATTTATTTAATAAAGGTTAATATTTTTTTTAATAAAAAGTTATAATAAAAAATTTATCTAAAATATAGAAAATATGCAGACTTTAAATATAAAATATATTTCACAGTTAATGATGAAATCTCTTAGATTAATAAAACGGAAAGTTAAATATTACTTCTATTGCTTATTACGATAAGAGAACAAGCATTAGTCATTGTGTAAAATAATCTATTTAGAATAGATTAACTTGGACGGCGGTAAAAAAAAAGGAAAGAAAGAACAGAAAGAGATTGGGATTAGACTTTGGGATTAGATTTTGTAGAGTAATGTATGGTAGTAACCTTACAAATTTGAGTAAATGGGAGTGATTCCATGAGTTAGAAAAAAAATTGCAATTAACAATGTAAAGATAAAGAGGAGTGATTCTGTATACAATTTAGCAAGTGATATTAGACATTCATAGTGTCAAGTGAGTAAACGTTTTGGTTCTGCAAGATGGAAATGCAGGAATGGTATGAAGTTGCTTGGCGTAAAAAAAAAGAAATAAATTGATAACAGTTCTTAAAGAAACCCAAAGAATAAAAAAAAAGAAACGAGAATACATAGTTTGTGCATGTATATGCATAAAAAGAATGGAAACCAAAATAAGAAACAAGAAACTGGCAAACCGCTAGAAACTCGGAAATATTGCCGTGCTTCTGAAATGCTATTTCTTATTTTCTATTCGTCTGTTATACTGGGTATTGTTTTGTAGTGGATCGAGAGATCAAGAGAGATCAAAAGTAGAGAATGCGTGTGGCTCTGTCCCGCGGTGGCCAACCAACTATTTGCTTTGGGTTTTAGCCATATCATCTAGACGGTATTCTGGCTATATATTTCTAAATACAATGTTTCCATCTTGTTTGCAAAATTCTGCCCCTTGCTGACGACGTAAAATTTCTGAATTTCCGAAGCAGATTACTGTTGCCTAGAAAAAAAAATTTTTCTCAGCAGCAATTAAAGCTTGAATATGCCCGTTTGAGGTTTACTTTAGTGAGAAGACAGAGGCAGTGGCGGGGATAATTCTTGGTAAACTGTAAGGCCAAGCAGGAGACCGGCCAGGGCATCGTCCTCAAAGATTTTCTTCAATTTTTCAAGCCTTTGAGCTTAAGGCTGAAATCCGGTGAACCACGGACAGCCTTGAGGGGATAGTGAGGGTCGGCTAGCGCAGCACATAGCATTACATCGCATGTCTCACATCATATATGTGTATATGTGGAGAGATTAAACTTCGAATCCCTCAATGCCTTTCAGTCTTGTGCGCAAAAAAAAAGGAAAACAAACTTTCCGTTATACAAAAGAGCAAGAAAATTTCGTCTCTGGCCAGAAAGATGTGAAAAGCAATATTTTTCTGCAGGTCCGGCTGCTATTCAGCTGTAGCTGAAAGGCTGTAGTTAATAAAGGTTAATGCTGTTAACAGTTTCACCTTCTCCGGTGAAATTAAACAAAACCAAAATAGTAGATTCCTCTTTCGGTGTCTTCCGTTTAAACAAAACGGGAATATATATTAAGAGGAAGAGTAAAAGAAAAAGAAATCAAATGAAAAACAACACAACATGACATATTGTCAACGAAACTAAAGAAAAGTAAGTTCATGAAGGTGTGGTTTTCATGAAAGGCTGAAAAAAAAAGCAACCGTTGAAATACAGACGATCCAACTTGCCCCTCACAGTCTAAATTGGTATAGTTTCTTTACTTTCCCGTCAAATTCTGGAAAAAAAGTATCTCCTCGCTCAAATTCTCTTTAATTATTGTGTTTTTACCGTTCATGGTTAATAAAATACCACCCCCACTTTTATTAACAACTGTGGGTGACCCAATGTGAAGAGTGTATGGATATAATTAATAAAACCACAACTGAACAAAATTGCACAGGCGGTGTATGGATTTTAGTAGAATCTGTGTTTCCGGATGGAATCCAAACACCACGGCTTCCGTTATAGCTAGCTGTTTGAAATTGCGCGGTACAGAACAGGGATCTGGTATATTTTATGTATGCAGTAAGTGGTGTCTTATCTCTGCCTGCTTTACTGAGGGAAGCGGAGAGCGAGCGGGCATGATCGACGGTAACAAACAACCTGTAGCGTACAGAGCTAATCAGGGGTACTGCAATACTATAAAGAGAGTGTGGTACCTACCGCACCTACACTGGAAGCAAAATTTCTGAGCTATGTTCCTTAGTTATTTATATAGTTAATTGACAAAGATATGAGTTCCGCGTTGATGGTAATTTTGAAAGTTTGTTTGTATCAAAATAAATGAATGGAAACTACTAATTCTGTTCAAACTATTCTTATGTAAAATGTGCGGTGAATAAAGAATAATAGTTTGTTGTTTTAGTTTGTCTTTAGTGCTGCTTCAGTGGATAAAAGAAGCAAGAACTCATTGAAATTATAACAGCGTAAATGCAAGCTGGCAATCGTGATTCATCAAATTACTATTCTTCTCTTTGTTTTATTTGAATCAGCGGTTGTTATATCTATTGTTGGATATTAACAAGTAAACCGGTTTTCACTTTATCCTATATGTATTTGTCTAAAGAAGAAGAAGAATCAAATTAAAATTAAAATAATAAAAAAAAAAGATATAGTAGATTGATAATGTTTGAAAACATTATAATTGATAAAATACCGGAAACGTGTATGTAATTAATAAATTCAAATATTCATATTTATCAGTAATCTCAATCGATAACGTAACTTTTATTGTCTTGTAACCGCGTTGTAATGCCATTTCACCATTACACAATGTAACAGACAATAAACAAAATTCAAAATGGGATAGTATAGTTATATTAATGGATGATAAGAAACTTATGTTCCCCTCTATATTTTTAAAAAGGAAACGCACATTGTCTTTTATTGTAAAAATTAAGAAATGGGGTTAGGTTATTAGAGTTATAGTTTTTTTGGTTCTAAATAGACAGTATATGGAGTATGAAGTCATTGTATAAATTGTTAATTTATAAGCATGATTGAAATATATAGCGGTGATATTCCACAAAGACAGAAAATTCCTTATAATTTAAAAAGTTTACGTTGAAATACATATTATGAATTAGATCGCGGTAAGATAAAAATGATATAACTAAGTAATTTGTGGTTTTCTTTTTAAATCTTAAAAGTATAGCATAAGATTTTTAAAATAAACAGATAAGATTTACCATATAGAGACGCCTGATAACCAAACAGTTACAGTAATTATATAATACAAAACTGATTGTGTATATACACTCTTTGACACATTCTCTTTCTTTAGTTTTTATCAACCTCTATATTTTTTATAAGAGTCTGGTACAGTGAAGTAGCCTCTCCCAAATTAACACGGATGCTCATGGGTGAACAGAGAAAAAAATAAAGTTACCTTCGGTTCGTTTCTATTCAATGGTACAATTTGGGATAAACCACATAGAGAGTAATAGTGTAATAGTAGCCGTGTTTGGGAGGAAATTCGATGGCTCATTTGTTAATTTGTGATTATAGGTCAGATTTTGCTATGCCTGTTACATAGATAAGGAATTTAACAATGTAACCATTAACAATTGATATCATTGTTTAGATGCCGCTACAATTGCACTGATACAGAAAACAATTAAGGTTGGTGAATTCGCATTCGGCGCCAAGCTCTTCTTCTATCAGAACCTGTTGAGAAACCTTAAAGATAAGAGAGAGACTCTTTGTCTTATTTTTTCTCAATCTCAATCTCGCTCTCCATCTCAATCTGTACTTTGCCCGTTTTATCAGGTAACGAAATATATGGAATGATCCCTGTGACATCCCAGTTTTCTGCTGGTTGTCCCAGGGCATATCCCTGTACTTATCCCTACTCATCCCTGTGATCATCCCTGGATTTCTGTTTAAATATCCTGCCTCTTTCACGGGGTAGCATTCCGTGAGATTTATGCGGGTTCAACACTTGATCGTATACTACAGTAAACATTTTTCATTCAGATTATCTATCAGTTATAAAATTTGTAAAAGCTATAAAAGTCAACAAATTCATGAATATTAATGGGAAAGTAGTTATTTACCTGGATTTTACGGAATTTGGCTTTTAAAGGGATTACTTATTGACAAATATTGTTAAAAGCGCAATAAAACTGTATGGGTAAAAGCAGTTTTTATATTTATTCCTTCCTTAAGTATATTACATAATTTGTAGATCTGATCCAGCAACTCTTTGGTTTTGAAGATTATATATTAAATTTATTAGCTTGTAGGTAAACAATATAATTGTTTTTAATAAAGTTTTCCGCCGTTGAAAACATCTTTAAATTTTAACGTTGTCGGTTACATCATTCATTTGTTAAACTTCTTCCTATCGTTAACATATGGAGAATAGTAATAAATTGATTTAAATAAAATTTACCGCCTAGTTGGAATAAATATATACGACGAAGTAGCGGATTTTGAGACTTTTCGGAGTCACCTTTCCATCAACGGTGGTTGATTGTTATATACTTTACTTTTAAATTCTTAATACAAAGATGGAATGGCTTTATCACGATGTCATAATTAAAAAATTTCAACAACCGATAACATATTTAATTTATCCCCAGACTTATTTTTTTAAATCAGGTTTAACAATTAATCGCTATTCCCCATATCTACACGATAACAAGATAACCGCTGACACTTATCTATTTTGAAGAAATAAATATCATTAAAATTAAACGCTAAAAAATATGTTGCTATATAGATATATGCCATTAGCATATGATTAATGGTTTTTCACCAATGATGTTCCTTGTTTCCTTCTTTTACTTATTACGATAAAACCAAATACCTCAAACAAAGATGTTTGAACTTTCTGTAAATACAGCTGCAAAATTATATTTCTATAAGTACATACCTAGAGTATATTTAGAAAGGTATACTTCAGATATTTGAGTGATCTATGTATGTGACAATAAAGAATGTCTCTCCATTCGAGAGATACCTTTTTGTTTACAGTAAGTGCCAGTCAGAATGTCAGACAAGTTTTATAAGTATGGTATGTTTTTAAGTAATATAGTAGGCTGACAATTTTAACAAACATAATAGCGTTGTCATTGAGACTGGCTACATGTGAATGGAATATGATAAAAGTGGTTCAACAGATTTAGGTACTAAATTTGTCGTTGAAACTTCACAACCAAGTAGGACTAAATAAACTGTTTTACAAAGCTCAGAGTACAGAATACCACCAGTAAATTGGGTCTTACAGAAGATCATCAGTCGGTTATGAAACTTCCGTACAGGTTATTTTTATGAAAGCTCACCACTTTTCAACAGCGTAAGAATAATAGAGAAGCCATCGTAGAATTTAGGATCAGAAGGAATAACGGTCTGAGTGACCCAGCCGCCCTTGTTGTTCATCCGAGATAAGCAGCCATCTGATAATCAAAATGGACGGCGTTCGCACTGCCAGAGTAACCGAGAATACGTGGTAAAAAAGCTAGCTGATTGATTAACTAACGAACCAAGCTACTGAGACTAGCCAGTAAATAAATAAAGCAAAGGTTGTTCCGTGGTTCCGCGCTTGGTTAAAGTGTACCAACAGAGAGTGCGGTTCTCTTGCGCTATTTACTGCTTCCGTGCTGGTCTCTTTCCGTACGGTAGATCCTTGCTGCGTGAGGCACCTGCTGCGTGCGTATTACACTGTGCAGTTCCGCCTTGTCGGTGGTGGTTTTTCCTGGTGAAGATAAATGCGGCTAGAGACTGACCTCTGCAACCTGCTGCTCCCGAACAACTCCGCTCAGGTTTTGCCCGCTCATGCAAATTTTACTTCCGCTTCAATCTGTGGAAAGAGAACACAAAGAATATTAGATGCAAGCGTAGAAGAGTAGTATGTCTGCTTGCTGGTTTCATATTAAATACAGCGAGGGATTCATATATGTGTTGGCCACCTGTCATAAAAATCATTATACTATTTCCACAAAAATTAAAGAAAGCAAAAGCAGTCGAAAGTTTTTCTTGTGTGTTGTGACAGATGTAATTTTATTTCAAGAAATGCAGTTCACTGACAGGAAACATAAAAACGTGGATCTTAATTAACAAACGTTACGGGAAAAGTAGGAATAACAAATGAATACAAATATAGGTAATAAATAATTCAGTAGACTATTTCAGCAGTCATCAAATAAGAGAAGCAACCAACACAACCTTTCGATCATTGCAGCTGTCATCCACAAAAATACAACTAACTAACTGTAAAGACATACAGAAGCGCACAAAACACAGTCATCACACCACAAACTCTATAGACTCGCACAGGAAAAACCACGCCAAAGTTTTCAAAAAAGTCAGCGAATTCAATGTGTTCGTGCATATTTATGCATACAAATTGCATGTCATCTCCCTGATTTCTCTGCAGACAACACCGCAGTAGCATGACTACATCGGTGGCCCAGCTAACTAATATTGTTACGCCGTAGCCCCATTACGGAAAATAGTTATTTTATAGGAGGCTTTTCAACTGTCGGACATTCACTAGTACTTGGTATTAACTCTTCATTATCTTTCAAAACTCAATTCCAAAAAGTAACTATTGAACTTTTAAATCTTTAAGTATAGTTTTCCAAAAAAATTGTTCATGTTTTAAATTTATATCCATAGTTTGAAAAACGTATAAATAGCTTGAAAATTCCAGTAAGTTTAATTGAAAATAATTTTGTAATTTAGTTATTTTTATTCTTTTCTTATCATCAGTTACAATTACAAATACAACTACAACTACAACCACAATTACAAACAAGCTATTAAAGCATTACATTCCATTTAATTTAATTTTAATAAAAATATTATTCACAATGGGTAAAAAGCAACAACAAGTACAACATACAGAACCACAACATATCGATCATTTGGTGAAAGCTCCAAAGACAAGAAATTCGAAAGAAATGTCTTTTGATTCATTAGAATCATTTGAAAGTTATATAAAAGATGAATCTTGGGATAATGAATTTGATAATTTAAATATTCATTTACATTATTTACCACCATTTATATTGCATGAAATTCATGATGATGAAGAAAAAATAAAACCAACTATGAATTGTCATTCTAAAAAATTTAGAAGAAATTTAGCTCATCATTTAACAAAACATTTATTACCTGCTATAAAAGAAATGAGTGGTATTGATTATAAATTTGATAAAATCGGCGAAGAATTAGAAGTTAATACTTTAGGTACTGAAAGTCATTATAAATGGCATTTCAAAGATGAAACAAATCATGGTTTTGATGAAGGTGAATACCAAAATAGAGAACATTGGACTGTTGAATTAGATGTTGAATCAGATTCATCAGATCCATTTGTTAATGTCGATTTCAGAGCAACTCCAT
Organism: [Candida] boidinii; assembly: GCA_001599335.1. Lineage (NCBI taxonomy): Eukaryota > Fungi > Ascomycota > Pichiomycetes > Pichiales > Pichiaceae > Ogataea > [Candida] boidinii. The sequence continues at coordinate 646,034 of BCGP01000003.1, read as the reverse complement.
TAAAGATTTGAAAATTGACATATTGATTTACAATAATAACAAATTTATTGAACTAACGAATATTATGACTCCTTTAATTTTTTTTTATTTTATGTATCCGATTTAATCGCCCTTCGCTACGATGTATATAGTTCTTAATAACTAATTAATTATTATTATATTCTATTAAGAAAAAAAGTATTTCATGTAAACTGTAGAAGAAAAATTCTTATAAAAAGAAGTGAATATTGTAAGAAAACCCTTTAGGGGCAACCCATTATATAAGTGTAAAACAAATTGTATTGTGGTGCTGGTATCATGCTGTTATCCGAGAGGAACTATCCCACGGGATGTCTTCAAATTTTGCCCGCATGAGCTCTAGAGATTTGAGAGGTTTTAGGGTGATACGCCGACAGAAACTCCTAAAGCGCGCTAAAATAGGTGCAAGATAAACAATGGGTCGGCGAAGCAAACAATCAATTGGTGATGCCAACAGTTCAATAAATTCCCTTTAACTATCGAATAATGGTAAAAAGCGCACTGTTCTTGGGATGAACCAATCGCTAACCTAAGCGACTATTTTTTTGAAAGAACAGCAAGAAAAAAAAATCGAATAGCGAAAAATAAAACAACAGTATATATTTCTCTGTCAATTTGTTTAAAATCTTCATCTATTTTGAACTTCATATTATAACTATTTATTATTATATTATCAAATTAATAAAAAATTAGAAGGATACTAATTTATAAACTGATAACCAGTTCATATATAAGAAATTTTCCAAAAAATGTATAAATCAAAGCAAGAAATCAAAGAGGAAAAATTAATTAAGAATAAAATACCAATTAAAAAAGATGATGAATTAATTAAATTTGTATATGAAAATTTTAAAAATATTGAAGTTTTCAAAAATGATAATAATTATGAAAGAATGATTTCTGGAATGTTATATAATTCATTTACTGATAAAAATGTCTTGTTTAGAGATGATGCACAACAATTAGTTGAACAATATAAGTTAATTAAATATAGAGATTTTAAAGATTCCAAAGCTTATCAAGCAGCAAGAACTGAACATTTATCTAAGATATTAGGATATATTGGTAAAAATGTTGTCTTAGAGTACCCATTTACATGTGATTACGGTTGTAATATCTTCATCGATGACAATACATACATCAATTATAATTTTACAGCAGCTGATGTATCTATTGTTAAGATAGGTAAAGATTGTTTAATAGGTCCAAGTTGTATAATATGTACAGCTACACATCCAATTGATATTGATTTAAGAGCATGTGGATTAGAAAATGGCAAAAAAATTATTATTCAAGATAAAGTTTGGTTAGGTGCAAACGTTAAAGTATTACCAGGTATTACAATAGGTTATGGATCTATCATTGGAGCGGGCTCAGTGGTTAATAAAGATGTTCCACCATATTCTATAGCTGTAGGAGTGCCAGCTAAAGTTATCAAGACAATTGATAGAGAAGATCCAAATTTTGATCCTGATCTTTACTGGTCTGAAATATCTGAAAATCAAGATTTATCAAGTAATTTATAAGATAAAGTCCATATAATTTATTCCATTATTTATTAGAGTTTATTTAATTTACAAATAATATATTACATCTGCCAATATTAATAATATCGTATTTTAAACAGCCAGCCAATAGTTGTTCTTGTAATTTAGTAATATTTTAAAATTGTAATGCGCTTTAATACTGTCAGTTCGGGGCAATTACTCAGTGTTGTTATCCTTTGGCCGATAAGAATTTCTCAATTAGGAAAGGCAAGGAGCAAAGCAAGAACAATAGATAAGATAGGACGACCATCGACTCAAACAATATACGTCGATTAATACTTTACAGGTGTACTGATTATGTACGTACATTAATTATTTATTTATTATCAATATAATATTATATAACACTAAACAAAAAACGCGTAATATTAAATCGTTATTAAATAAATCGCATATATCATACAGCATAAATTAAAAATACAACATTACCACAACATATTTGAATAATATAATCTCATTTATATATATATGTATATTTAAGAAATTGCCCTTAACTTTATAATTTGTTGAAAATTCATTTCATTCAAGTATATTAATTAACGATATAACCTGAGGATGGAACATAAGAGGTCTCTATCTGAAGAATTCAAACAACCACAAAGGAGGTCGAGTGGTGGTAACGGTGGTGGAGTTGATGGATCAGCTTCACAGACAACAACAACGACAAATACAACACCATCAACAAATTCGAATAGCAATAGGAAATCATTCTATTTTTCATCGGAGAATATAATAAACAGTAATAATAATATATATCAAAATGAATTAAAAGAGTTAACTAAAATAGAGCAAGAAATAACATTAAATTTACAAAAAATTGATAAAAATTTATCAATTACAAATAAATTAATAAATGAAAAAATATTAAAAAATTTAATTAAAATAAATAAAAATTCAAATAATTTATTTAAAAATTTAAATTTTTGGAAATTATTTTTTGAAAATAGTGCCAATGTTGAAATTGTAACTAATGATATTAATGAAGAAGAAAACGCAGAAGAATTAGAAAATGGTGAAATTAATGAAAATGTTGAAATTGAAAAAAATTCAAATTTTAATGATACTACTTCACAATCTGATTTTGAATCATTACAAAGAAATTATCAATTAAATTTATCTAATTTACCTAATATGGACTCTGAAATTACAGGTGATGATAATAATAATGATAATAACAATAATAATAACAATGATACAAGTTCCATGATGAATCTTGGAGATTCATTTTGGAAGGATCCAACAAAGACAAGAAAGAATTTAACTAGTTCAACACCAAATAGAGAATTAGTTGGAATAAGAACTGAAGGAGAAGGAAAAGAAGGAGAGGCAATGATACCACCTCCGCCAGTACCCAATTTTGGAAGATCGAATTCAGATACAGGTAATCTTGATGAAGCCAATGATTCTGAAAGTTTAGTTATTCCTGCAGGATTACAATATGCTTTAAGCGATATAAATAACGATAATAAGAATGTTACCAACAATAATAATGGTAATATCAGTACGAGTAAATGGAAATTACAACAATCACCTGGAAAAAGTATCAGTCAAGGTATTCTCTTGGATAATGATAGTACAAGAAATAAGAAAAAGAGAAGAAGGTCAAGTATAGTTGGTTCATTGACACCAAAGAGAAGAGGAGGTGCAGGCTCAGGAGATACAATGACTATGGCAGCAAGGTATAATTCTTCACCAGAAGAGGAACCACCGGTATTAGAATCGGATATTTATTTTTCACCATTGAGAAAGAAGAATAATAATAATGATGAAAATGATGAAACACCATTAAGTAAAGCCGCTAGATTAAATATTGAGAAATCTGATATTCAAAGGTTCCCTAAATCACCTAAATATGGAGCTGGTGGAGTACTTTTAAGATCAAATATAGGGCATCAAGTTGCATTAAATTTTGCCAAATCTCAATTGGTTAAGTCTAATAGTAGTCTTGGACCTAGTAGTAGTAATAGTAGAAGTGATGGTGGTGGTAGTGGTAATACTAATGAAGGAAAACATATTTCTAATGAGCTTCAAGAATTAGAGAATGATGGAGGTACTTTAACTAGTATTTTTTTAAATCAACAGAATGATTCAACTACATTTGATGAAACTCCGGATTTACAAGTTGATTATATGGACTATGAAAAAGAAGATGATCATCATGATGAAGGGATAGTACAAGAGAAAGCAAAAAATGATGAAGAGAATAATACTGGTACTGGTATACTACCCGATTTTACAGAAACTGCAACTGCCACAACGAAAGCTGTTGATGCAAATAAAAAGTCGGTAGAAGGTTTGGAGACGGTTGCCGTTGAAAAAAATGTGGATAGTGAATCGGATAAAGTGAAAGAAATTCCTGTTAGTAAATCAGACGATTCAAATGTAAACGAAGATAGAGAGCCAAATCCGTTCTTAGAGTAAGTGATTATTTCATAATTGATTAAATAATAATTCTGTGTAAATTATATGTATATGTATATTTAATATTTAATATTTAATATTTCAAATGTAAAGATTGAAATAAAGAGTAAACGATTTAAACGATAAGAGAATGACGTAAAAGTAAATAACGAACTTGAATTTGAATTTGAATTTGAATTTGAATTGAATTGATTTGTTTTAGTACACTCCAATGAAATTTACTGCAAATATAATTCAACATAAGAATAGGAATGTAAACTAGCAGGTAGATAAAGACATCATTAAAAAACGGATCTTATCTATCCTAAATCATCAATATATCTATTGATTCAACAATTGAATCAAATTATGATCTGATAATTTAATGACAAATGAGTAAAAAGATAGAATGAGTGAATGTTGTTAGTCTGTATTTGGAATAAATCATAAACAATATGCAATAAGAAATAAGTAATAACTTATAAGCCAAATATGAAATATCAATTGACTTAAAACAAATAATCTCTAAGTATAATACTCAAACTGATTAAATCACTATTTTTAACAAACTAATAAAGCCGTAGTTAGCCTGTCATTGGCATAGATCACTTGATCCCTATATAACACCCGTGCACCCTAAGCAAACACCCTGAAAAACAAGCATAGTTATTGTAGTTTGTGCAAGGCGATAATAAGATAATAAATTAATAATATAATAATATTGTAGTGGTAAAGAAACCGTTGTAGTTACTGTAATCTCGTTTGCATCGTTTAGAGCAGAGGGGCAGTCGGAGCGGGCGGGGCTCAAATTATCAGCCAAAAAAAAGGGCCGTAAGCCCACGGAATGCCATGAGAAGAGGCACCTACCTGGAGATAACCTGCACGCCGTAATCCGTAATCCGTAACCCGTAATCCGCAACGAACGAGCAGCACTGCTCAGCCGTAGTAGAAGTAGCACGAAGTGAGCAGACCAAAGCAGAGCAGAGCAAACGCTAAACGAGCAGGGAGAAAGAGAGAGAAGTCTAAACGACGTTTGCGAGCAGCATAAATGCAAACAGCCAAATTAACATCAAATTATCATCAAATTATCATCAAATTATCATATCATTTCAACTACGCAGTTTCTCTCCAACAATTAAAACATTGTCATTTGCTGTTGGTTCTATTGTTAATCTGATTCTCTTTGCGTTGCCACTGATTGTTTCACTCTGAGATCGCTGATTACTGTTTACTCTGGCTGGCCGTTTGGCTTTCCGCTGTTTAGAGAGTGGTGTCTGATATTGGCTCCTACACGGGCTAAACGATCTGTGGTTCGATGTTAGGATTGTAAACAACTGATTCAAATGATGATGATACGATATCTTGAGCGCTACCAAACAATATACTTCATTGAACGCTCCATTGAATATTGAATTAAACACAACTAAAGTTAGCTGCTTGGAAACATGATACGATTAAACCGTTATTGATTACCACGCTTTAACTGATCAAACAGACAGCTTGTGGTTTAAGTTAAGTTAAGTAAGCCCTCTCTACCGCACGGCCGGCGGAGTTAAACGGCTGCCGGATACTCAAACCAAGTCTCCCTGTAGCTGGCCACGTTTAGCCATTCTCTTCCGTACCACGCACTACAGTTCGGCCATCACGGCCTTTTACGCGCCCCCTACCAACCGCAAATAAACTCAACGGATGCAAAAAATCATAATCACAACACTAAAAATTTACAAATTTAGTGGTTTGTTTTAGTTAACAATAGTACATTTTTTGTGAAATCTCTCAATTCAAACAATCTTTTTTTATAATTAATTACTACCAATTTTGATTATTTTGCCGTGTTGATGTATTTCGTATTTTGTTTTCTTTCTTAATCCTTTAATATTCAGTCTTTTATTATAAATATCTATTTATTTCCTCTATTATTATCGTATTAATATATATTCATATATATGAAATTATCTCATATTTATAGATCAATCTATCCCTTTTTGTTTTTGTATATAAAATAAAATAAAAAAATATTATATCATAGATAGATAAAATAAAATAATATTATCAAAAAATGGATATCATATTAGAAATTGCTGATAGTTTACTATTAGATAAACTTTATGCTAAAGTTTTACCAAAATCACTTGAAAAATATGTTCCTGAAACACCAGAAATTATTGAATACCTTTCAGATGTTATTAATAATGGTACTAAATTTGCAAATGATGTTTACGAAAATTCACCAAAGATTAAATATTTAGTTGAAAATATACCTAGTAGTTCTATTGTTGCTAAAGGTAATGAAATTTATGGTTTAAATTCAAAATATCATTTTCTTGAAGAAAATTCATTTACTCATCTTTCTTTATTAGAAAGATATAATCTAATTAGACAAAGTTTATCTTTATTTGTTATCTTAACAATTTTTGGTTGGTTATTATATTTTGCCGTTGCTTCTGTTTCATTTTTTTATGTTTATGATAAAGCTAATTTTAATCATCCAAGATATTTGAAAAATCAAATTAAATTAGAAATTACACAAGCTGCTTCTGCTATTCCAGTTATGGTTTTACTTACTGTTCCTTGGTTCTTATTAGAATTACACGGTTATTCTAAATTGTATTATAATATTGATGAATCAACAGGTGGTTGGTCAGCTATTTTATTTCAATTCCCAGCTTTTATTATGTTTACTGATTGTGGTATTTATTTCATTCATAGATGGTTACATTGGCCAATAGTTTATAAATTATTACATAAACCACATCATAAATGGATCGTTTGTACTCCATTTGCTTCTCATGCTTTCCATCCTGTTGATGGTTACGCTCAATCTTTACCTTATCACTGGTACCCATTTTTATTCCCATTACATAAAGTTTCATACTTATTTTTATTCACATTTGTTAATTTCTGGACTGTTATGATTCATGATGGTGAATATTTATCAAATGATCCAGTTGTTAATGGTGCTGCTTGTCATACAGTTCATCATTTATATTTCAATTATAATTATGGTCAATTTACTACTCTTTGGGATAGATTAGGTGGTTCTTATAGAAAACCAGAAGAAGAATTATTTAATAAAAAATTAAGATTAGATAAAAATAGTTGGAAAAAACAAATTGCTGAAGTTGATAAAATGATCGATGAAGTTGAAGGTAATGAAAAGACTTTTAGATTATATAAAGATGACGATAGTAAATTAAAACAAAGAAAAGTTAAAAAATAAATTTAATTTACTTCATTGTACCATATAATCATATCATTTTATATCATATCATACCGTATCATTTAATATAATATAATATCATAGTATATCGTATTATATCATATGATACTATCAATTTCACGAATCAAACTTACAATTTCTGTTCTTATCCATACCTTTTTTTTCTTATCATTTTTTTATTGTAATGAACTCTCCTTTTTATTTAACGTTTTATTTATCATTGATTTGATAATACTTTTTTATATCCTGTTTTACCTTTTTCTCCCTTTTTTAAAATTATTATTACTATTTTTTATTACATTTATTATATTTTTAAATATTTGAAAAACAAAAAAAACTAACAAAAAAATATTTAAGAATAATTTTACTCTTTTCGAAATTTGCCCATTGTACATTTATTTATGTATAATATATTGCAATAAAATATCAAAATACATCATATCATATCATAAAAATATTTATAAAAGTTTAAGTAATTATGTAAAGTAAGTAGAGTAGTTTACTTTAGTATAATATATATGTGCAATAGGGATAATCACGTGGTCGGACGATATATCGGAGTTAGTCTATGCACGTCTATTTTACTACTAATTTAGTATGTTTTTTTAGCTTCATTATATCTCATTGCATTTATATTGTTATAATTTCAATTACAATTTTTCACTTTAATTTACTTACTTATTTGAAAAGATTTATATAAGGTATTTTTTATTAAGTGTTCATTATATAATTAATATACAAGGTTGTCTTTTTTTTTTTGAAAAAATTAAAATTATAAATATAATTAATTATAAGGTATATTTAAATTTATGCGAATGAATGAATTTTTAGAATAATGCAATTGAATTAAAGTAAGAAGTGTAAATATGTAAATATGTAAATAAATAAATAAAAGATGATTCGTATGAACTTTTATTTATTCAGTTATTTTTAATTTGAGAGTAATAATATGAAAATTAAGAATGATGATATAACTATAATCCATGAATTTAAATTAAATGGTTCAAATCTATCACTTGGATCAAATTCAAAATCACTTAATATTTGATTAATTTTATTAATGTCATTATTTAAATCATTTAATTTCAAGTAATCAATTTTATTATAATTATTAAATTTATAAATTGAATTTGAAGTTATTGGATATATTTGATTATTTGTTAGTGTTGATATTGATATGGGTTTATCTGTTGTTGATTTATTTATAAAATAAGTAATATTACTATTTGATTTTAAATTAATACTATATTTTTCATTCAGTATTGTTATACTGAAAAATAATGTGAAGATTATTATTGTTATAATATATTTTAAATTATTTTGTGATTGTTTTTGACTCTTTGATGAAAGTGAAGATGACGATGAAGATGATGACAATGTACTGTTCTTTAGTATTGGTTTAGATGCCGTGTAATTTTCATTATAATTTAATTTCCTTAATTTTAAACCATTGTTATTAGAATTAATATTCAAGTTAAAATTTAACTCAGACATTTTTAAATAAATTTCAAATCTAATAATATTATATAATTTATTTAAATCTTTTAAATAATCTTTAAAATTTAAATTTAATTCAGATAATTTAAATTTATTATTATTAAATTTATTATTTCTATTTCTATAATTTTTAATTATATTAATTTTATTTGATTTTTGTGATTCGTATATTAAATTTTCGTAATCTTGATTCTTAATTTGAATTTGCATTATAATAATTTTATTGATTCACTAAATCATATATGAGTAAATGAATGTAAATTGATTTGAAATAAGAATACATGAATATTAATATACTTATATATAAAATTATATATATATGTATAGTAAAATGTATATACGAATAAAAAGATATTAATATGAATTAATTCAAAACACATATATATAAAACAATAAAACAATGAAAATCAAGCTGACTGTATTAAGATAATAACAATGACAATAAATCCTAATAATAATAATAACGGATATACCCTGTTAGCTGTTAGTCACTGAGTCCCTTTCCGCGCCCACAGTCTGCGGTGTCCAATTTCAGGGTGCAGCCTGCTATTTTGATTTACGCTGTCTGCCAGGCTATGCTTCTTTTCAGACAGGGAAGAGGTTGCTAGATTAACCGCTGGCTGGCTGGCTGAATGACTAGATGGCCGCCTGTGAGGTCGGATGCCCCCCTTCCCAAACGGGACACACTTCCGGCCACAGGGACAATATGCCGCCCGTGCCTTAACTATATTTGGGGAGGGTCCCATTATACCGCTGCTGCCGATATCCCTCTGCTGGTTTCGGATCTGGACCGTGTGCTTTGTGCTGTGTGCTGTGTGCTTTTCAGTTTCGCCCGTTTTCCCCATTTCGCCCGTTTTCCTAATGGCCTGCAGTGAACGTGCGGTGAACTGCCGTTGTTTAGATTTTTTCACATGTGCGTTGTATTGATCAAAGCCAGAATGGAGAACTGTTTCAGAGCTGGGCTTTCAGGGTAAGGCGGGGTGGGGCAGCCAGTGATAGCCATCGTCCAGAGAAGCAGACAGAGATCTGCCAATCTGCCCGTTATCCAGGAAAGCGGGGGATGTGCACAAGGGTAGAATCACGGCAGAAATCAAGGCAGAATCACGGTTGAACACAGGCAGAATAAGGCTCGTAAAATCGTATGAGCCAAGAAACCTCTAGGCTCTGGAGTATCAAATTGAAATATAGCTACTGTACTACTAATCTAATACAGTAAAATGCTGGTTTGCTGATGCACGGATTTATATCCAAGCAGTTACGTAATCTGCGTAGTACCGTATTGTCTGGGAAATGTCAAACCCCGTTCACGTGATATTCCATATAGCTTTTTTACTTTTAATGTCAAAAATTTAAACTTGCCAAATCTATTATTTAAATTTATTGTACATAAATTAAATATATAAATATAAAATAAATACGTTTTCATATATTCTTCGATTAATATTTTACAAAAAAGACGGTTTATTTGTTCAATTATAACTTATTAAATTCTTCTTGTCTTCATAAAATATTCAGTAACTCTATCTTTATCATCGTAATAATATTCTGTCATCTTTTTAGCAAGATCTTCAAATTTAGGTCTAGTCTTATCCTCAGTTCTTTCTCCTCTTAACTCTAAATCCTTATATAACCATGCTAACGCTAATGGATGTAAACTATCAGTCTTCTTAATCTTCAATACTATCTCATCTTCTTCAATATCATCTTCAGATGGTCTCTTAGCACCTCTTAACTCTTGATCATCAACTTCACCTTTAATACTATTAAAAAATTTAACTTTATCAAATGAGTAATCTTGTAATTTACAACCACCACTTAAATGCATTATTCTAGTTGGCCAACTTCCTAAACCATCAAAAATATGTGTTGCATAAACAATAGTACAATTTCTTTCTTGTGTTTCTTTCTCTAAAAAATCTAATAATCTAGATCTAACTAATACATCTAAATCAACTGTAACTTCATCAAGTAATAATAGATCCCATGGCTTTAATAATCCCATAATTAATTGAATTCTTCTTCTTTCACCATCACTAATTTGATTCATTCTCCAATTAATATCAACATCTAATAAATTAATTAATAAATCTCTTCTTTCGGGATAAATATTACCACCAATACTCTCTATTAATACAGTAACTGGTATATCCCTTTGGGTAATACCGTTATTAGCCCATTCTGTACCAAGATATGTAATAACATTATGCTGTGGTGCCTTTTTAACACCATCTGCACCAACAGGTACTGATTTATTAAATGCAAATGGATCAATACCATTTAATAATATCTTACCTGATTTAATTAATTTTTGTCCAGCTAATATTTTCAATAATGTGGATTTACCTGCACCATTAGGTCCAATCAATAATAACCTTGATTTTCTATCTAATTTAAGATTGATATTGTATAAACCAACCCTATTTGTTTGAGGGAAAGTATATGTTAAATTTTCTGTAACAATTGCATAATCTTGTTCTTCACTCATTTTTAAATAAAAAAAGAAACAGTATATAAATATAATTCAATTTACGTTTTCAATTCAAATTCTAAAATAGTATAAAGCAATTCAATTTTATATCTTTTTATAAAACCAAAGCTTTAATCAAGGAAACTAGGCATTGGAATAGAAAATGATAAACCAGATAAAAGGTAAAACGGAATTTAGAGGATTTGTTATGTGGTAATTTAAATGGTGTATAGATGGATCAATTTTCCCTTAATTTTTTTTTTCTAAGGAAGAGAAAAAAAAGGGAAATTGATTTGTAATATTGATGGTGCACAGATTCTAATTGTGTGCATATTCAGTTTATTTCTTCTTTTGGATAGATATGATAAACCAGTGAGTGAGTGAGTACGTGAAGTGGTACATCAAATAACGACAATGAAACAAACAATTGAATAAATAATTACTTTACAATGAGTATATATATTTCTATACCATAATATTGATTCAAATATTATTGGGTTTAATTGTATTTGCAAATTTCAACAACTGCTGAATTAATTGTGTACTTTACTGTATTATATTTGTTTTTTTTTGTCCCTCACTACTTTTTTAAAAATATTTATTTCATAACTTTTTCATTAAGATTTGAAATTTTACAAAAAGTTTACGGATATTGCTTATACTCAATTAATTATTAAAAGCATTTTATTGGTTATTTTGAATAAATCAGTACCCAATTTTATAATTACATAAATTACCAAAATTAACAATGGATTCCAGTGATATATTTGGAGAAAATAACGAAGATATAGAATCTATAGTGCCCGAAGAAAATGAAGACGAAGATGATGATGATTTAGAAGACGAAGAATTAGAAAGAGAAAGAGATCAACAGAGACAGCGCGAGAAGGAATTGGAGAATGCAGAAGAGAACGATATCAATGATGAAGACGATGACGGAGAAGAGGAAAATGATGACGAAGATGACGACGAGGATGATGATGATGAAGACGAAGATGACGAAGATGGTACTGTCACTGATACAAGAACAGACTCGAAAGCAACAGATGTGGAAATTAATACAAAGACTGATGATTCAACAAAAGAAATACCGAATTCTGAGACTTTTAAAGATAACGAATCAAATAAAAATACATCACAGAATGTGGATCAAGATGGAGATATTAAAATGGATTCTGTTAAGAATGGAGAAAACGATGAAAATTCAACTAAACCAGCTGCTAATGGTTCAAAGGATTTGAAAAACAACACTAAAGAACAAAAAGAAAGCGACAAACAAGAAATTATTCCAACTACAACAAGAGGAAAATTATTGTATAAAGCCAGACATTGTAATATTATAGATATCGTACCATTTGTAGCTATACCATATGCTTCACCTGTTCACTCAATAGAATTAACAAAAGGTCCTAAAATATTATTTACAGGTGGTGAAGATGGATTCATTAGAAAATTCGATTTTGTTAGTTCAATTGAAGGAAGAGCACCTTTAACTGTCGCTCAAAGACATCAATTAGTAGATAGTATTGCCAATGGTGGTATGCTATTATCATATTGGGAAAACGAACAACCAATGTATAAAGATGATATGTTTACTGAAATAATAAAACAAGAACAAAGATCAAAGATATCTAAAAAGGGTAAAGCTAATGCATCAAGTTCTGCAGCTGTTGCAGCATCTGAAGCAGTGGCTAATATTGTGACACCTGGAGCTTTGGCAAAGGCAAATACTGAAATTACATCATTCGATCCTAAGATTTCTCCTGTTTACTCTATGGCTGCTCAAAGTGAATCTCTATGGTTATTGTCAGGTTTACGTTCAGGTGGTATCACATTACAAAGTGTTAGACACAGCGAGGGTAATATTCAACATTATTTTAAAAATGGTAAAGGAGCAGATCAACATAGCGATACAGTCAGTTGTCTTAAATTAAACAGTTTTGAAGATAAATTTTTGAGTGGTTCTTGGGATATGAAAGTCTTAGAATGGGATTTAAATACAGGTAAAGTTTCTAATTCTTTTCAAGGTTCAACAGGTCAAATATCGAGTATTAATTATAGACCTATTGGTGGTACTGATTTGTATGTAGCCAATGAAGAGCGTAAGAAAAGATTGAAGGAAGAAAAGAAGAAGAAAAACGATGATGATGATGATGAAGATGAAGATTTAGATTCTTTATTTGGGGATGATGATGATGATGAAGATGAAGATGAAGATGATGAAGATAAGGATGTCGATGATGATGATGGTTTATTTGGTGGTAGTAAAGCCAATAGAATCAACAAAGACAGCTCCAAGGCTACAAACGGCGGTAATGGAAACGATGATGATAGTGATTTGTCAGAGAGTGATTTATCTGATAGCGATTTATCAGAAGGTGGATCAAGGAAAAATCAGAAAAGAAGAAGATTAGAATCAAGGGATAAATTAACCATGAATGGTATGCTAAAAATGCAAGAAGAATTACTGAGACAACAAAAGGATGTAGGCGGCAGTGGACAGTACGATGGTTTAAAGACATCAGATTATGTATTTTCAACATCAAGTATCAACGGTTCTATCAATATCTGGGATTCCAGAAGTGGTGGTTCACGTAGTATAAAGAAAAACGGTAAGCGTAGTGTCATCGATATACCATTAGCTAAGAATTCTACTCCTTGGTGTATGTCATCATGTTGGTCTAATGATGGTGACTCTATTTTTGTTGGTAGACGTAATGCTGTTGTTGAAGAATTTGATATTAAGATGTTTGATAAAGGTCCAAAGAGAACCCTTAAATTCCCATTAGCCAGTGGTCCTGTTAGTGTTGTTAAACCATTATTTAATGGTCATAATATTCTATGTGGTTCTGTTGATAATATAAGATTATACGATTTGAGATTACACAGAGAGGAGAATGATACAGAAGTCAATGGTAATAATGGTAGCGCTGGTAGTGCAGGCTCAAATAGTGCTACCAATTCTGGAGGTAGAAGGAAACAACACCAAGTTCCATTTATGATTATTCCTGGTCATAACGGTGGTACTTTAAGTGATCTATATATTGATCCAACATGTAGATTTATGGTTAGTGCTAGTGGTAGTAGAGGTTGGAATGGGAGATCAACAGATTATGTCTTTGTATATGAGATTCAAAGTGCTCAAATATAAGAGGACCTCTGTGTACTACTACTACTACTAAGTGTTAACTAACTTTATAGTTTTTTGTATAGTTTTTGTTTTATTTTACAAAATGTATTATATATTATAAATTAATAATAAAATTTAAGAAATATTTTTTTTTTTTATATTTTCGTTATTCTTCGTAATGTAATTTAAATATGAGAGAGAAGTAAATATAAAAAAAATGAATGATAAGTTTAGTGAAAAGAAAATATACTAAAAAGAAAGCAAATTTATATAATTTATATATTTATGAATAAATGAGTAAGTTAGATAAGTATGGTAAGTAATTAAGAAAAAGAAAAAAAAAAGGCATAAATGAAACATCTTGTTAGGGATATGTTGATCATAATTTAGCTTTAACTAAATTGGCTTTAGTCAATACATCGTTTAATTCATTAATTGATAAGTTTAAGTAATAACCCATAACTTCAGGTTTAATACCAAATTGGTTATCTTTAAAAGCTGTAACGTTAACATGCGTGAAGTCATTGTTAATCATATAAGCTAAACCTAAACCTTCTGGAACAACTGGAGACCAACCATAACCGTTAAAATTGTTTGAACTTAATTGTGAAGTTGATAAGAACCAGTGACTTGAGTAATTGAACATTGGATTGGTGAAAATATCGTGTAATTTTGTAGATTCAGAAGATGATGAGGAGAGTAAAGAGTACATTTGTTTTAAACCAAACAGATGTCTATCACAACCTTCACCTGCGGAGGCTTTTGAAATATAACCAACGTGTTGTTTAGCAGCATCATAGAAGCTCTTAGCCTTTTCATCGATAGATTTAGAACCATCTTCCCAAGTCTTAACAAAATTTAATGCTTCAACTGAGACTGAACGACAAGTTTCAGTACGACCACCAAAGAATCTACGAGTTGAAGCAGATTCATATGTTGGTCTTAAAGTACCTGTCATTTTAAAGTAAGCTAATTGAAGTAACATTTGAACAAAAGCATCTGGAGAAACTTTTAAATTTTTAATTTGATTTTTACCAACACCAAAATTTTGGAAAACGTGAATATCTAAAGAATTAATAGTTTTATCAAATTGAATTAATTCAGTTTCAACTGATTTTTGAATCGTTGGGTTAATATCAAATTGTAATTCTTTGAATCTTGAATCCTTTTCAGTACTATTGAAAATGATTTTATAATTACCATCAGATTCTTTAAAATCTTCTAAACTCATTTTTGAAATTTGAGAAATGACCCAGTCATTCATTCTTAAAGTTGGAGTACCATCCATTTTAGAGTGTTCACCAAGGAAACCAGAAGAACCATTAGCGGCAACAAAGATTTCAATTGGTTTATCAAACCAACGGTTAGTACCATTGCCGTGCCAACAATTTCTTGATTTATCTTTGATTGTATTTGGGAAAGTATCGTTATCTAAACATAATACGAATGATGAAGCTGAGATATCATTTAAAGAAATTTCATTGACTGGCGAGCAATCAATTAAATCTTGATATGATTTAGCCCAAACATCTCTATTTGCAGAAGTTAATATACCTAATGGTACAATTTCGGAAGAGCTTTTAGACAAAGAATCATTTTTAATATTTAATAATGAAGTATAAATTTTGAAAGGGGATAAGATATTATCATTTTCATCATGATGATATAATTTATAAAATCTATTATTGGAAATGACAATCATGAATCTATTTTCCTTTGGATTGAATTGAATATTTTTATCTCTATTAGCAATTGGAATTCTTGAATTATTAAACATCCATTTAAAACTTTCCATACAGAAAGGAGAATTTTTAATTAATTCAGGTTCTAAGGATTCATCTTCAATTTGTTTCATAAATTGTAAAATTTTGAAAGTTAAAGCAGAAGATTTAAGTAATTGATCTTTACCAATTTCATTATTTAATTCTTTATGACTGAAAAAATATGATGAAAATGGTGTAACTGAATCTCTATATTCTAAATAAGCATAATTATCCCAAAATTCAGCTAACCAATTTCTTTTACCTTTTGAAAATTCTAATAATTTTGATTGTAAAATTTTACCTTCATTTTCTCCAAAATTATCAATTATTTTACAATAATTTTTAAAATTTTCATCATTTTCACCATTGGGATAATAAGGAATAATTGATTTTTTATATAGATTTAAAGTTTGAGCTAAGTCTGGAACAGGTAGTGGTGGTAATTCATCTTGATATTTATATAAATCACCTTTTTTAGTTGATAAAGTTGTATGGAAAGATCTTTTTGAAATAGTTGTACTTTTAGTAATTGTTGACATTATTGAAGATGATAAGTTTTGTTTCGTTAATAAACTTTTCATCGTTGGTGTAATAATTCTGCTAGATGAACAATTAGTTGATGCTAATATAACAGCAGCAGATTTTGAAATTCTTAAGCTCATATTGAAGTATATATATATTTATATATATGTATATTTCTATATGGCTGGGTTAGTTGTTTAAAGTGTAAAATTAAGAGTAATAAGCGTAAGAGTAAGAGTAAGTATACCACAGACGGGGATATTTGTTGTCTGTTGAGGGATCGGAATATGGGTAAGTGAAAATAAATAGGCCGATGTGAGCAACAATGAGGTGAAGGTAAAAGAGGGTTGTGAGCATGTGATGACGCTTTTTTGCCATGTTTAGTTTATTAGAGCGGAATCGGTACGTATTTATAGGAAGTGATTATACATGTGAATTTTAGAATTTTACATTGGATCTTTGTTTAATTTGATTGTTTGACAAAGAGGTTGACAATTATCTTGGTCTACAGTGATTGCAAAGAGGGCAGGCATCATTTGTCCCATCTTGTTGTTTATTTGTGTATCCTGTTAATTGTTTTGTTCTTCAACTTTAATAGCCTGGTCGAGTGGAGACATCTTCAAAAGATAAAGATGTCACCATAGAAAGCAGCGACAGATAAAGAGACATAGGCAAAGCAGAGACTAGCGAATGGAGAAAGGCAGCGGAGTAAGTAAGACTCCAAGGAGAGTGTGATTTTGATTTCTGGCAATGTGGGGTAATCATTGTCCTGTTCTTGTTCTCTCGTTGTCCTGCATTCCCGCTTCTCTGCTGGACGGCAGGTCATCGCGCTTGGCTCCCCTGGCACTGTGAGGCAAGTGTGAGGTGAGGTGCGCTGTCGTGTGGGTTGCTTGTTCGGGTACCCGCGCGGCTGAAGAGCTGAAGAGGATTAGGGACTACTGACAGTGATGTGATCTGTTCACTGGCGGTCGGTTGCTCGGAGTAATATACCACGGCAGAGCGTGACGGGGTGGCTTCTGCTTCTTGCACAGGTAGCTCCGCTGGCGCAAGTCCCGGTCCCAAGGAACGTCAGAGAAGCGTGGCAGCTCGCTTGTTTTCCCTGAGCAACAGCCACAGTGAGTGACGGGAGTCGGTCTACGGGCTGGAAAATTAACTGGATAACAGTCATAGTTGTTTTACGGATAGCAAAATGCTCTTGCATCTGTGCACCTTCAGTAATATCGGAGGTCAGTGATCACGGCGTAGAGAGGGGCAATGTGGGGTAAAGACCGGGAGCAAGTTCTATACTTAGGAGATAGTTATAATTCCATGTATATTATTATATTAGCCTACTCTTGATCCTCTACATGTTTCTTTTCATACATTCAAATTTGATCCTGGTTTCTAGTGGGGTAAAGTATTCAACAAGACAGTTAGAATTATTTCCCTTAGTTTATAGAACACGTTTATCCATCTATGGCATTTCAGATAAGAGATGTATTGCTTTAAAGGGATGATTTAATAGGATTTAAATTCATAGTGTTTATACAATTATTTCAATTTCTACAACACACGTAATCTGTGAAGATTTATAAAATAGTTGTTCACAGTTAAATATCCGTTGTAATAAGAAAGCTTGTATTTTAATAACTGATAGCTATGAAGTATGAACTTTATGGAATCTAGCACATCCGTACACCAGACGATTTTAAGATTTCAGTTTCTCAATTACCGACATTAAATAGTAACATGATATAAATTTACTATTCATCAATTTATATTTCAAATTTATTAATTTAAATGACTATATCAACAAGACATCAAAAAATTCAATCAAATCAAAGAAAAATGTTTAAAAGATTATATTCTACAATTCAATCAGGTTCTAAATATACGAAAGATTTCAAAACATATTTAAAATTAGACAATGGTAAAATTGGTTCATTTTTCCATGATGTACCAATTAATTATAATCCTATTGATAAAACTGTCAATATGATTGTAGAAATTCCAAGATGGACAAATGGTAAATTTGAAATAAATGGTAATTTACCATGTAATCCTATAATTCAGGATACTAAAAAGGGTAAATTAAGATTTGTTAATAATATTTATCCACATCATGGTTATCCACATAATTATGGTGCTATACCTAGAACATGGGAAGATTCAACAAAAATAACTGAATTTTCAAAAGATTTAAAATTAAGTGGTGATAATGATCCATTAGATATAATTGATATTGGTTCTGAAATTTTAAAAATTGGTGATATTAAAAAAATAAAAATTCTTGGATCATTAGCACTTATTGATGATGGTGAATTAGATTGGAAAATTGTAGGTATTAATTCAACAGATAAATTATTTAATGAATTAAATAATTTAAATGATATTAATTTAAAAATGCCAAATTTATTAAATGATATTAAAAGATGGTTTAAAATTTATAAATTACCAACTGGTAAATCAGAAAATAATTTTGCATTTAATGGTGAATTTAAAGATCAAGATTTCACAATTAATATTATAAATGAATGTAATAAAGATTGGGAAAATTTAATTAATACTAAAATTCAAACTAATGATAAATTACCAATTAATTTAAATTCAACTATTGAAAATTCACCTGGTTTTACAGAGTTTACTGAATCTGATTTAGATTTAAAACCAGCTGGTAAAGATGCTGATATTCCAAAAGATGTTGATGATGTATTTTACTATAAATAATTTCACATTGATAAAATTCTTAAAAATAATTACTTAGTTACTACTTGTATATCTTGTATAGACATTCTTTCCTCATTGAATAATACTTCCTGTAAATAATATATAATTTTCCGTCGCTTCATAAATATCCGATACGTGATCAATTATAAAACATAACACTTATGAAAAATAAAAAAATTCGGTTAAATTTCATCATTTTTCATTCTAATAGAAAGAAAATCCGAAGAATTAAAGAATATTTTGAAATAATAATATAATATTAAAAGTTTATATCACCTGTTAAAACGGTCAGCCAGCCGCCTTTCGTACACAATTTTCAATCCCGCGCCGAAGTTTTAAAGGTCACACCATACTGTATAGCCTTACACAAAACTAATTCTAGTACAGGATCGATATATAAAATGGCTAGTCTGGTACATTGCCTTACGGCTCTTACAGACACACCGGAGAAACTATTAGTAAACATTTTAGTATCAGCTCATCTCATCACAAAAATCAGTGCTCATAATAATAATATATGGTTACGCAAATAATAAGTTGAAATTGATACCGGATTATCTTTATCATTCTATTTGAAATCAAATAAATATACTATTATTGTATAATAAGTAAAATTAATATTCGTTATAATGATATCTAGGATTTACATTAAATGTACCATCACCAATATGTTTTGCCAATCTCCGAACAACTCATTGTTTTATCGTACACAACTACCCACACAGTTTAACTTTCAGATCAAAATGTGATACATACTAAAATGGTATGACAATAATATTAATGAACAAAAAAGAATAAAATATAAGTGCGCTTTATATTTTATCACTGTAAAGAACAAGACAGTACTAAATCTAGTAGTTGTTAAATTTATCCGAAATATCTAAATCATAAATAAATATCAATGTCTTGTTACTAAGGACCAATATAATTGTATTGATTGATTGGTACTTATAACGTTCTAAAAATCAAATACATCAACAATACCGGAATTGATGTATACATTTGCCGATTCCTGTGGTAATAAAACTACATAATAATATTCTATATATAAATGTTATTGATAATTTCTGCTCCCTGTAATAACTGTAATTAATTATTTATCGCGTATCAATGTTGTTTTTATAAAATATCTTAAAATTAATCAATTACACGATATGGTTTAATAAAACAATATAAATACAATAAATAAATAATGGAAACATGAATTAGTAAAAAATATCATTTTTATGTTTTAATTTGAGAAATTACATTATTCACAATTAAAATAATGGAAAAACTATTGTTTTGTAAAGTCTAAAGTTTCATGAAAATCCATAATAACTGAGGAGTTGAATAAAAAACAGCAAAGTTATTCCAGTAGTGAAAATAAATAGAATTAAATAGTACATGAAAACTAATACGCCGCCGTTTGATCAATACTTTATGGTGTACATTATTAATAATATGGCTCCACTATTTATATGTACTACAGGCATGAAATATTCACAAAGCAATTGGGGAATTTAGTATTGTTTAACTCTCCATTGACGCAAGGATAGGTCACGGTAGTCACGATAATGGAACACAGTATCACCCACAGATATAAAAATTCCATCCACTACTCATTCAATTACTGGCCAATGAATAAATTAATAGAATGGTAACCTTAACTGGCCCAACACCGCCGTTAGAAAGAATTTAGTTACATCTACGATTAGGTTTACATCAGGCAAGAACAGGGTCGGGTCAGCTTTCAAGAATATTTGTGGAACAATAATAAAACACGGAACAATATATCTTGTGTCAGTGTGCGGCTTATTATGGGATAGCGCTCGTTTGCGTTTGCTTTTGTGTTTGTGTTCAGGAAAAACCTTTGCGGTGCGTGGAGTTGCTGTGGTGATATGCAGCGAGCCAGATAGATCGCTGTCACTGTTTGCCAGTCATGCCATATGGCCTAACTTTTAAACCCCAGGTCTACGCCAGCTTTACAGCTGCACCCCGCAGTGCAACCAACGGACATCTCCCGATACTGATGCACCCAACTGTCCAGCCCAATAAAATTACCCCACCCTAAAAAAAGCCGCCGCCCAAACTCCACAAACTTTCCCCAAAGTTTAGGCACTCCGCCATTAATCAACAAGCACTCCACTCACTTGCCTCCCATAGTGAAGCATAGTGAAGCATAGTGAAGCAACGAGACTCCGCACTTCACACCACATTTGCTCCGAGTTGAATAATGTACTGTTGCATCATTCAAATTGAAAGAAAGAGAATAAGCAGGCCAGGAAAAGTTCAGGTTGATCGCTCCCCTGTGGGTTTTAAGTAACGCCACAAATAGTTAACGGGAATTAGTACCTTCAGTCAAACAGCGCCAACTAGGTGTGGATATATTTATAATGTTATTCTTATTATTATTTATTTGAAACTGTATTGGTTCTTAGAATAATATTTCCTTTATATGTTTGTTAAATCCAATTTACAGATCATGGGAAAGAGTGCTTTTCTTACAAAGAGCTGTAAACTTTTTTTTTTTCAACACCAGCCAAGCTTCAGCCGCAGAGATTTTACAAAGATATCACACCAGGCAGCAAAGAGGAATTGCAATAGCTCTCGTCAACTAGAGCTATTCTCTCTGTAGCACAGGAAAGATCAGTCGCAGTCCAAAAGACGGATGGCTCCCCACAGGCTCTTTTCACACACATAACACATCCGCAGGCTGACGACCACGCAATCACCTGACAGCTGTGTTTTTCCATTCGGCTGAAAAGTGTCGCCGTGCTTCGTCAAGTTTATCCACTTCAGCCGAATGGCTGGGCAAACGTGTTTAGGGTCATCAACTTGAACAGAAAAAAACTACAGACAGTTTTCACTTTCTCTGGCAGGTCATAGTCCGATCTTTTAATGAGATCACTCATTGAAAGTGCACAAAGTCTTTGATGGTACTATTCCACAGCAAGTAAAGGAAAAATGTAGCCATTGGCAAGCACAACTACAACTACAACTACTGCCATTTATTTAATCCTACAGTTGCTTCCTCTACTGTTACTCCTGTTACCGTTTTGGCTGTTAAAATTGCTGCTCTTGCCTGTAGCTTTTTTTAGTATGCGCGTATATGTAGTCAGAAGCAACAGTTATGCACACTCTGCGTAATTGTATTATTAACTACTAAGCTATAGTAAATAATTTTAAATAATTATTATGAATAATTATGAATAATCGCTTCTTGCAACAACGAGTGATGAATGCATTAATTACTGATATTCTCTGTTATTTTTTATATTAACTCTCTTTTCTTTAACAGAGACTGTTGGTTATATTTCTTATGTGTGTATTTGCTTGCCGGACAATAATAATATACTAATTATCAATTGACAACGTCTTTTTTTCCTCTTTCCATTTCTTTTACTCTTTGTCTTTTCCATATTCGTTTGTTTGTTTAATTGATATAAATACTTTAAATAATCCGCTAGTTTACATATATCTGTTAGATATATTCTGAAATTGATATTTTAAATCTTGATATTTTTTTCTTATTTTCTTCTTTCTTGTTCTTCAGATAATTTATTTATTTCTTTATCATATTTAAAAATATATATATTAAAGATCAATTAATATTTTAATATAATGTCCGAATTACAAAAAGCTATCGACGAAATAGTCGAACAATTTAACGTCTCTGAAGAGACTTTACAAAAAGGTGTTGAACACTTTATCGAATTGGCTGATAAAGGTTTAGAATCAAATGATGATAAATATGGTTTACCAATGATTCCAACTTTTGTTACTTCAATTCCAACAGGTGAAGAAAAAGGTATATTATTAGCTGCTGATTTAGGTGGTACCAATTTCAGAGTTTGTTCTGTCGAATTATTAGGTAACCATAAATTTCATTTAATTCAAGCTAAAAATCCAATTCCAGTTGATTTAATGAATGGTACAAGTGATGAATTATTCTCATATTTAGCTTCAAAAGTTGCTCAATTTGTTGAAAGTCATCATGGTGAGAAAGTTATCGAAGATTCTTCTGATAAACTTAAATTAGGTTTCACATTCAGTTTCCCAGTTGATCAAACAGGTTTAGATAGTGGTAAATTGATTAGATGGACTAAAGGTTTCAATATCCCAGATTGTGTTGATAAAGATATTGTTGCATTATTACAATCTCATTTAGATGAACAAAAAGTTCCAGTCACAGTTGCTGCTTTAGCTAATGATACTGTTGGTACTTTATTATCAAGAGCTTACTCTGCAGGTGCTGTTGCAGGTGGTAAACAAGGTGAAACTAAAATTGGTGCAATTTTTGGTACTGGTACTAACGGTGCTTACCCAGAAAAATTAGAAAATATTAAAAAATTACCAAAAGAAGTTTACGAAGACTTAAAGGCCAAAGGTGTTAAATCAATGGTTATTAATACTGAATGGGGTTCCTTTGATAATAAATTAAAAGTTTTACCAGTTACAAAATATGATGTTGCTGTTGATGAATTAACAGCAAATAAAGGTTTTCATTTATTTGAAAAAAGAGTCAGTGGTATGTTCTTAGGTGAAATTTTAAGACATATCTTATTAGATTTCTATAACAGAGGTTTATTATTCAGAGAATATGATTCAGTTGAAAGTTTACCACATCGTTTAACAACTCCTTGGGAATTAAATTCTGAAGTTTTATCATTAATGGAAATTGATGATTCTACTGAATTAAAAGCTACTGAATTAACTTTAAAACAATCTTTAAGATTACCAACTTCTCATCAAGAAAGATTAGCTATTCAACAATTAACTAGAGCTGTCTCTAAAAGAGCTGCTTATTTATCTGCTATCCCATTAGCTGGTATCTTAGTTAAAACAGGTGCTTTTGAAGGTGGTGTTCATAAAGAAGTTGATATTGGTGTTGATGGTTCAGTTGTTGAATTTTATCCAGGTTTCAGAGCTATGATCAGAGATGCTTTAGCTTTAACCCAAATCGGTAATAAAGGTGAAAGAAGATCACATATTAATATTGCCAAAGATGGTTCTGGTGTTGGTGCTGCTTTATGTGCTTTAAGTGCTAAATGCTAAACAGTTATGAATGAAATTTTAACTAATTGATTTAACTTTCAATATTTTTTTTTCTTATCTTAAACTATCTATATATCCTATATCTTGATGACTACACTTACGATTACGACACATTTTAAAGTGTCTCAAACTCTATTTTTTTTTTTCATATCCATTTATATTCCTTTTTTTCTTTTCTTCCCATTTTTTTTTTAGCTTACTATGTTTTTTTATAGCTTAATTATTATTAAATTGTACAATTCTAATTTTTTATCACTATTTTTAATCTTTTTAGAGTAACCGCCAATTTAATTTTTGAATCTCAATAATCTTAATAAAATTTGCTTGAGTTTCATTGAAACTTCATTTGTTTAGATTTCTTAAGCACTTTTATAAAGCTTCTACTTCACCAGCATTTCTGAGCTAATTAATAATATACATTTCTAGATATATAAGAATACAATACCGATAGTCTACCAGTAGCTTTAAACGCCATATCGGCCATGTCTGAAAAATAAACCATTCATTCTAATCACGTGCACAATCCAAAACTAAGAGTGAGTTATAATAGTGCACGGGTGTAACGCGAATACCAATTTGTCACTTTATGCAAATCTGTTTGTTTACTTTTATTCAGAAACAGAGAAATCAAAATTCAGATTCAGAGTGGGTAGTGAGAAGGAGAGAGAGGAGAGGGTAGACTAGTCTATTATAGCAGAGGAGAGCAGAATGTATGTACTCTGTCATTGTTGGAGGTGTTAAGTGGTTGTGCTCTGTGTGCGCCCTGCGATAGCTATCTTTGTCTCTATCTCTGTCTGATTCGGTGGGTATTCGCCTGTTTGATTCAGATGGGATGTGGATCTTAGACTGTAGGGTGGAGATCTGATTGGATGTTTAGAGATTGATGGTATCAATACTCATCATGCAAGTGTAATGTCTGTATATCAATATACTATATATATACTTATATATATATATATATATTTCACCTATAGATCAATTATATTAGCTTCAATTTAGGAATATTAATCAGATACAACATGAGAGAAGTTATTTCCGTTAATATTGGTCAAGCAGGTACCCAAATTGCCAACTCATCTTGGGAATTATACTGTTTAGAACATAAAATTAAACCAGATGGTTACTTAGATGAATCTAAGGAAAGTGTTAAAAAGTCAGGTAAACCAGAAGGTGAATATCATACTTTTTTCAATGAAACTTCAATGGGTAAATACGTTCCAAGAACTTTATACGTCGATCTTGAACCGGGTGTCATTGATGAAATTAGAACTGGTAAATATAAAGATTTATTTCATCCAGATCAATTAATTACAGGTAAAGAAGATGCCGCAAATAATTATGCTAGAGGTCATTATACAATTGGAAGAGAATTGATCGATGAAACTATGGATAGATTGAGAAAATTAGCTGATAATTGTGATGGTTTACAAGGTTTTATATTTAATCATTCATTTGGTGGTGGTACTGGTTCTGGTTTTGGTTCATTAGTATTAGAAGAAATTAATATGGAATTTGGTAAAAAATCAAAATTAGAATTTGCTGTTTATCCAAGTCCAAAAAATGCAACATCTGTTGTTGAACCATATAATACTGTTTTAAGTACTCATTCAACTTTAAATAATTCAGATTGTACATTTTTAGTTGATAATGAAGCAATTTATGAAATTTGTAATAAAAATTTAGGTATTGTAAGACCATCATTTGAAAATTTAAATAGAGTTGTTGCACAGGTTATTTCATCAGTTACTGCATCTTTAAGATTTTCTGGTTCATTAAACGTTGATTTAAATGAATTTCAAACTAATTTAGTTCCATTCCCAAGAATTCATTTCCCATTAGTTTCATATGCTCCAATTTCATCAGTCTCTAGAGCAAACCATGAATTAAGTTCAGTTTCTACTATCACAAATGCTTGTCTTGAACAAGCAAATCAATTAGTTAAATGTGATCCTAGAAATGGTAAATACATGTCAACTTGTTTATTATATAGAGGTGATATTGTTACAAGAGATGTTACAGAAGCTATTAACGTTATAAAGAAAAAGGGTATTATGCAAATGGTTGATTGGTGTCCTACAGGTTTCAAAGTTGGTATCTCAAATCAAAGACCACAATTTGTTCCAGAATCACAAATGGCTTCTACTACAAGATCAGTTGCAATGTTATCTAATACAACAGCTATTATTGAAGCATGGCAAAATCTTGACTATAAATTTGATTTAATGTACAAGAAAAGAGCTTTTGTTCACTGGTATGTTAGTGAAGGTATGGAAGAAGGTGAATTTGCTGAAGCTAGAGAAGATTTAGCTGCTTTAGAAAAAGATTATGAAGAAGTTGCTCAAGATACTATCATTGATAACGATGAAGAAGAATTTTAATTTTTTTAAACAAATCACTAATACATATATATGTATGTATGCTCTACCCTTTTATTAATACCCATTTTTGTCAATTTTTAATTTGAAACTATTTAATTATTTAATTTTAAAACTTATTTATGTTGTTTGTTTTATGTCTTTTATTTTAATTTTATCTTTATTTTAACTTGTAAGTCATATATTAATTATATGATTTATTTCTTTTCTCTGTCTCCCCTTTATTTAGTTTTTTTTCCCCTCCTTTTATTAATTTCTCTTTTACTGTGCAAATTTTCAATTTTATCTTAATTGGAATAAAGTTTTCCTTCTTTTAAAAGAAAAACGCAAAACTATTAAATTGATATAAGCGACAAGGTGATTCTAATCTAAAGAAAAGGGCTGTGTTTAGTTGGTGCAGGGATGTATGTTTGAATAATTCAATAATTGACTCTGACTCTGACCTTTAACTTTTCACTATATATTTAAATATAGGTATATATATGATATTGTTTTAAACGGCTTTAAATCCAAGTCTTTGATCGGAGGTTTGTGAAGAGTACTCAGGTCTCACATTAACTGTAAGAGCAGAGGCGAACACAATATTTATTTATGTCCCTTTCACTTACTGTATGTTTAACTTTTGCGCAGACACTGATTAATCATTACTAATTTTGTCTACTCTTCACAGTATAAATATCATCATACCCATTAAGTATAGTTTATAGATTTTCACTATCCCTCTGCACTAGATCAATCTGTACAGTTCATTTCTGTTATATAGACCTTCTTTTACTCTCCCCTTCTTCCCCTACAGACTCTTTCAACTCCGACGGTTCAACAGCAAAGCTAAGAGAGAGTTCATCTCTGTTCAAGTCATTTCCCAGCTGCCAATCAACACGCGGCACTTACGCTGTACTCTCACCACGTGCAACCATATTTATTCCCCCAATTCACCGCGCGGCATAGCAAAAGAAATCGGCCACCCAATAGCGAGTCCCACGGTACAAAGTAAATCCAGCCAGTGCTAATTTCTCGGTAATAAATAAAATAAATAAAAAAAAAGAAAGAACAGAAGAAAACAAAAGAAAAATTTATTTTTGACTTGCATACTAAAATCATTGTTCTATTTTAATATCATTAAATGTATGTGTTGTTTTATTATGCTGTAAAAAATGACTTCTCTGATTAATTAGAGGACTGGGATTGGATTATTACCGTCTTTATGATCATCTTCACAACCTCCATCTCATCTCCATCTACACTTTCATCCTCTTTCATATACTTTGTATAAATACGGTTGGTTTCCCTATAAAGGTATTTTTTTAGAATCAGCTCTTCTTTATATGTAAATTTCCTTTCAAGTCAGGATTATTTCAACCCAATTCAACTCATATTATCTCAACTCTCTGGGAATAACAACCATTCAACAGGTTCCAATCCACATTTTCCAGCTTTCTTATATTATAAATAAATAAAAAGATGTCATCTACTACAACTACAACTGCTTCTGCCGCTGCTGGTGCCGCTGGTAAAACTATCTTAGCTTCAAAAGTTGCTAAGAAATATACAGATGAATTAAAAGAAGAAACTTCAAAATTAGATAAAAGACCAAAATTAGTTGGTTTCTTAGCTAATGATGATCCAGCTGCTAAAATGTATGCTCAATGGACTGGTAAAACTTCTGAAAGTTTAGGCTTCCAATACGAATTAATTGAATTACCAAAAGATTCTTTAGAAGAAGAAATTTATAAAGCTAATAATGATGATAACGTTAACGGTATCATTGTCTATTTCCCAGTCTTTGGTGACAGACAAGATCAATATTTACAACAATGTGTCTCTATAGATAAAGATGTTGAAGGTTTAAATTTTAAATATATTTCAAATATGTACCATAATATTAGATACTTAGATGACTCTGAATCTAAAAAATCAATCTTACCATGTACTCCATTAGCAATTGTTAAAATCTTAGAATATTTAGGTGTCTACAACAACTTATTAAATTATGGTGATAAATTATATGGTAAGACTATAACCATTGTTAATAGATCTGAAATTGTTGGTAGACCATTAGCTGCTTTATTAGCCAATGATGGTGCTACAGTTTACTCTGTTGACATAAACAACATTCAATTATACGAAAGAGGTGACGGTTTAACTTTAAAGAAACATAGAGTCGTTGACTGTACCGAAACTTTAGAACAAGTTGCTAAAAAATCAGATATTATCATTACAGGTGTCCCAACTTCAAATTATAAATTCCCAACTGAATACGTTAAAAGAGGTGCTGTTGTTATTAATTTCTCAAGTGAAAAGAACTTTAATGACGATGTTAAAAATATTGCTTCCTTATATGTTCCTTCAATTGGTAAAGTTACCATTGCAATGTTATTAAGAAATTTATTAAGATTGATGGAAAATAAAAATTCCAGAAATTAAAGTTATAAATTTATTGCTTTTTGTTTTCCAGATGTTTTATCTATAGAGTTTGTCTTTCTTTTATTTTATTTTTTTTTTTTCTGTATTTTTCACTATCCACTGTGCTTCCTCTTTTAGAAACCCATTTTTTCATCTTTACCTTTTCTATCTCCCTGGTGCCCTGTATTTCCTACAAAGGGTTACCCTTATATCTATATAAATATGTATTCTAGTCATTTCACTCACTCATTAACACTTCACTTATTTCCCTTACGTAAGCCAGTTTATACCCCACAAAATCCGTAGCATTGAATTTTAAACCGCGCAGGCAAATTGGCTGCAGCGCCCTGGAATACCGCGTGGACTTGCAACGCTCTCCCCTATGACTCATCTGGCTATCAGCCAGGCTCGGCGTATGACCACGGTGGCTCAGGGGCAATAAATAATTTGTATATGGTCATCGACTCCCATAGCGACCAAAAATATTTTCCTTTTTTTCACTACTGAAAATTAGTACCGAAAGATGGAGATGGAGTAAACGACATGTACGATTGTTTTGCCGTTGTGTTTGCTATTCTCTTAAGGCAATGTTTTTCTTCTCTTCATATATCTATGAGTGTGTATAAAAGTGTCTTATTAGCGTTGCAAAAACAGTAGTTTAATAGTATAAGAGTTCTTCAAGTATCACAGAATATCAAAATGACAAAACCAGCTATTCCTGTTATTCAAACCGTTAAGGAGATTAGATCTCTTAGAAATTCAATCTACAATGAAGGAAATAAAACAGTAGGTTTCATACCAACAATGGGTTTTTTACACGACGGTCACTTGTCGCTAGTTAAACAATCTCTTAAGGAAAATGACTATACTATAGTGTCAATATTTGTCAATCCTTCACAATTTGCTCCAACAGAGGATTTAACCTCATATCCAAGAAATTTAGAGAAAGATTTAGAATCATTAGCAACTTGTTCTTTCCAACAAGGTGATATCTCAAGAAAAGTATCTGCAGTTTTTGCACCAACAGTCGATCAAATGTACCCAAGTGGTATCCCATTAGAAGTGGAAAATCAAAAAGGTGCTTTTGTATCTGTTTTGGGAGTAAGTGAACAGTTAGAAGGTAAGTCAAGACCACAATTCTTCAGAGGTGTTGCCACTGTGGTTTCAAAATTATTTAACGTAGTACAACCAACAAAGGCTTATTTTGGTCAAAAAGATGTTCAACAGACAATAGTTATTAAGAGAATGGTTAAAGATTTACTATTTGACATAGAAATTGAAGTATTACCAACTGTAAGAGAATCAACAGGTTTAGCATTAAGTTCAAGAAATTCATACCTTTCAGAATCAGTTAAGCAAAGTTGTCAAAATATTTTTAAATCTTTAAATTTAGCAAAAGATTTATACTCAAATGAAAAAGAATTAAACTCTGAAATTTTAATTAATTCAATCAAAAATTATTTAAATAAAAATTTAATCAAACAAAATGAAAAATTCTTTGATATTGATTACATATCAATTAATGATCCAATCAATTTGAATTATATAAATGAATCAGAATCAAAATTAATCAACCCTGGATTAGGTGCTATCATTTCATTGGCTATCAAAGTCCCCAATGTTGATCCTAATACAGTCACTGATGAAAATAAGATCACTTACACTAGATTAATAGATAATGTTATATTAAATCCATTAAATTAAATGACATGAAATGACGCTATAGCTTTGCTACACTAATATATACTACATAACTTTATACAACTTGTAACTAATATTTACTTTCCTTTAATATACATAATACTATATAGATATACAAGTTTTTGTTTGTTTATTTTAAGTTAACTGTATACTCGTAGAGTGTTATGCTGTTATAATCCTCCGAGTCTCCTTCTTTTCTTGAGTAATTCAATCTTACTTAAACCACCAGTTGATGATGACGCAGTTGCTGTTGATCTTTTAATCTTCTTATCATCACTCTCAGACACAAATCTACTACTAATTTTATTACTACTCTCACCGATATTTTTAGCATCTTTGAACTGATTCTCTAATTTTTCATTTTCAATTAATTTCTGAAATTCTTGCTCTTTCAAAATTTGATTTTCTTTACTTGATAATCCTTTAACTTTTTCACTATAAAAGACCTCACCAAATTCAATTAACCATTCAGGCTCAACGCTTGTGACACAGTTCATATACTCCTTAGAAGTCAAAACTAATTCATGATACACAATGTATTTAGGTAAATCACCTAACCCAAACAGAGATGACGTTGGATGTAATTTCATACTGACACCTGTTCTCAGATTTGAATACTCTCCATATTTTTTTAATTCACCTGCATTAATTAAAAAACTAGAACATATACATTTTTTAATGATATCCCAGTCATAACCAATAGAACTCAACTTCAATTCGTTCTTCTTCATAATTATAACCAATTGATCTTTGATATCCCTTGCCCTTCTCAAAGATTTTGGGTGCAAATAATTCTTGATACACCATCTATCGTTAAATTTGGAACTCTCATATTGTTTATATATATTTAATAATGTTAAATGGTCACTTTCATTAATTAAGAATTTCTCTCTTGCTTTATCTGAATTCTCCTGCTGTTTTAAATCACTGTTAGATCTCACAAATACTGAAGGTATGGATAACATGGAAATTATAATTACAATCTCTGATGAACACCTGAAATTTGATAACGATGATAAAATTAATAATTTGGATAATTTTGGTTCAATAGGGAATAAGGACATTAACCTTCCAAGTTTTGTAAGTTTTCCAAAATTGTCCAATGCTCCTAAACACCATAGTTCATACTGTGAGGTACTAATAGACTCAATTGTTGGTTTATCAATAAACTGAAACTTGGTTATATCATCAACGTCCAATGATTTCAATAATAATATCGTGTTGTTCAAATTACTTCTTTGGATTTCAGGTATAGGTTCATTAAACATCTCTTCAATAGAAGCACCTTGAGTATACAATCTATAACAAATACCTGGTCCTGTTCTACCAGCTCTACCAGATCTCTGATTTGCTTGAGCCAGTGAAATAGGTGTGATCTGTAACGTATCCATACCAATTTTAGAATTAAAGACTTTTAATTTGCAAAGTCCAGAATCTATGACATACATGATACCATCAACAGTAAGTGAAGTCTCAGCAATGTTTGTAGATATAATACATTTTCTATTTCCTTTTACATTTTTCTTGAAAATCTTGGCTTGTAGATCTGCTGGTAAAGTTGAATATATTGGCAAAATTTCCATTGGCTCTATGTTAATATCATTATTCTTATTCTCTTTAATCAGCTCAGATAACCTTTCTTCCAATATCTCACAACAACATTCAATATCTTCTTGACCCGTCATAAATATTAAGATATCTCCTGGCTTCTTTTGATTCTGCAAATGAATTCTTAATGCCTGTTTAATAGAACTTTCAACATAATCAGTTGATGGCGTTTTATTGAAAAATATATCAACTGGGAAAGTCTTCCCAGGAATAGTGAATTGAATTGCATTACCAAAGAATCTTGAAAATTTATCAGCATTCATAGTAGCAGAAGTAATGATGAGTTTTAAATCCTTTCTAACTGCTAAAATATTCTTAAATAAACCCAATAAAATATCGGTATTAAGTGATCTTTCATGAGCTTCGTCAATAATGATACATGAATAATTATCTAATTCAGGATCATTCAAAGTTTCACGCAAAAGAATACCATCTGTCATGAACTTAATTTTAGTTTTGTTGCTTGTGCAGTCTTCAAATCTAATAGAAAATCCAACTTCTTGTCCAAGTCTTACGCTCATCTCTTCACTAACTCTTTTAGCTACACTCATTGCAGCAACTCTTCTAGGTTGGGTAACGCCAATCATACTACCATCTCTGCTTCTTCCACTCTTCAGATGATAGCCTTCTTCATAAAGATATTGTGCAATTTGTGTTGTCTTACCAGAACCTGTCTCACCAACTAAGATGACAACTTGATTTTCATTAATTTTCTTGAGTAATTCACTTCGAACAGAATAAACGGGAAGAAATTTTCTTTGTTGTTGGATAGTCAACTGTGAACTAAATTTACTATTAGATTGATCTTGGACTTCTTTAGAATCTTGCTCTAAAGTATCAATAAATTTCTTTGAATGAGAGTCTCTATCATCCCCACTATCGTTATTTTCCTTTCCTTCTTTACCATTATCCTTATTTGTTAAATTACCCAGTCTTGTACCTTCCATGTTTGCTGCTTCTTTGGAATTCTTTATCCTTTCTCTTTTCATTCTTCTATCGTTGACTAAAGTTGATCCATGCTTACTATAATTGAAAAGATCACCAGTTGGGTCTTTAACAGGACTTATGATTTCAATCTTATTCGATGATATACTCTCTGGGTCTAAGAATGGCGGTATTAGCTTGTGAACCAAAATTCTAATATTACTTCCGGTTTCAATATCATTATCATTATCACTATCATTGCCGCTGTATCTCGAACCGGAAACTCCGCTGGTCTTTAGCTTATCATCAAACCAACTAGATTCAAATTTCCTATGATCCTCATTTCTCTTGTTTCTTCTATCATTTTTGTTATCTTGTCTTCTTTTCCTTTGTATTTCTAACGCTTTCTCGTGTTCATATTCTTCATATTCATATTCATCGTAATTTTCAAATGTATGAGAGGATAGCTCGTCTTGTGTATACCATTCTCTATCTGCTTGTCGCTCTTCTTCGTCGGATTCATTTTCAGGCATATCTTCTAAGTCAGAATAATTTCCATGGTAATCTGATTCATTCTCGCTATCATATTCCATTGAATAACCTCCACGATTATCACTTTCAATATTGTTTTTCAGAGTGGATTTTTCGTTAAATGCAACATATGTATATTTATCTTCATTTGCATCTGTGAATTTAGAAGCTTCAATGTTAGATAGTTTTTCAAGCTTTGAGATACTTGGAATAGCATGATTTTTATCTGTATCAGATGTTTCGTGTTTTATTTCTGCACTAACGAATTTCTCGGATATATAACTTGGTTCTGTTCTAAAATTGTTGTTCGTAGTAGAAATATCGGATTCTTTTAACCTATCTGCAACTTCTCTTTTAATCTTTTTAAATAATATAGGTTTTTTTTTAACAATTGGGATATCTAGGTCATCTTCGCCATCATGATCGTTACTTATAGTATCTATTCCATTTATCTTCGTCTTATTTATTGATCCTTTTGAAACAATACTCTTCTGTTCATCTTCATCTTCATCTTCTGATTCAAAAGCCGGAAGATTAATTTTAATTTTCCTCTTATTATTTGACATTAAATCAATTTTCCTTGTTGCTTGACAACGTTCTATTTGGGAAAAACGCTATTTTAATAAAAACGGACATTTCTTTTATAAATCAGAGGAAAAAAACTTATTTCCTAATTTAGAAACGGTATTATAAGATAACTCACAAAGAAAAAAACAAAAATCCCTAGTAAATTCTAAAAATTACTCTCCATCGACGTGCTTTTTTCCGCCGATCGACGCATCATTTTGAGGCTAGCAAATTTTTCTTAGGGGTAAACATGCATGAGATGGCATTGTGTCCGAGCGGTTAAGGAGAAAGACTTGAAATCTTTTGGGCTTTGCCCGCGCAGGTTCGAATCCTGCCAATGTCGATTTATTTTTTGCCTATTCTTTTGCTTGTGATGTTACTTAACTGATATCTACATTATTTTTTTAAATTATAAAATGTTTGGGATATAGAATTATTCATTAAAAGTATTACATATTGTAGAAAAGAAATGGGAAAGGGAGGGGCAGCATAAAGATAATAAGATATTTTTTTAGAAAATGATGGTAGAAGAGGATTTATAAAAATAAAATTAACAAAGATAACGAGTACAAAAGATAAAATATATAAACAAAATAAAAAGTTCTCATGGGTACACATATATATATAGGTATATAATATTGTTACAAAGTGGTATAAGAGTCTAGAAGTAATAGAGAAAAAATTGCATGGGTATTAAAATGGGACATTAATACTTGAGAATTGGCTATCTTGAAAATCTTTTTTACCGGCAAAAGTTGATTCCGGAGCAGGACGTTGATCAAATAATTTAGTCTTTTTTCTTCTATTAATAATAGTATTAGAACTATAATTTTCAATAACTTTATTTTCAATAGTAATTTCTTTGACTTGATAGTTAACTTTCACCATTGGATTTTGTTCAAGGTCTTCTAAAGCCAATACCCAATTTTGTTCGAATTCTTCAGCGGAGATTCCGTCTGATCTTAGAGCGTATAATAAATCATGGAGTTCATCCATTGAAATAGTTTTGTCCCTTTTATCCTTTAATATACGTAGAGTATATCTGGCCATGGATTTAATTCTTTGCATTTTCCAAACATCTGGTACACAGTATTCTTGACCTGGTATAAGACCAAATAGACCTAACCAATTGGTTGATCTGATGTAATCGACATTACATGTGATATGAGAATAAGGCTTACAGATGGCGTGTGGTGGGCATTGAGCACAAGCTGGTTTGTGATCTTCAAGAAATTTTTCGTACATATCGACATATGGAACGATACTAGGAATATTATCTCTCAATTGGAATGATTCAACTAAGTTTAATGATTCATTGACTTCAGCGCCACAGTAACCGACATTGACTTTCAATTGTCTGTAAAAGATGGCAGTTGATATCAAAAAAATTATTAAAATTGTTGATAATGAATAAGTGAATATTTTGGACAAAGCAGATAAAATTGAAGAGACAAAGGACTCTTTATTGATGTCTTCGGATGTAATTTCTTCCTTTTCGATAATGATGAATTCTTCTTCTTCGATGATTAAAATATCTTCCTCTTCATCGTCATCGTCATTTTCTTCTTCTTCTTCTTCTTCTTCTTCTTCTTCTTCTAATTCTTCTTCTTCTTCTTTTTCTTTTTCTTCCTCTTCTGCTGTCACTGCAGCTGCTTCTGCTTCCAATTCTTGCTGTAATTCGCTGGATTTGTCTTCAGAATCATCGACTAAACCAGAAGGAGCCGGAGTTTCGACGTGTTCATGTTCTATTGGAATTTCTTTTTCTTTAGTAATTTCTTCAGCAACCGTTGTGTCGTCTGAAAAGGATAAAAGCTTCTTTGGACCTAACGGAGATTTAGCAGTTGATTGCGAAATATCAGAGAGGTTATTTTGAATAACTTTCTTGGCGGATGGTTTTGGTGAGTTATTAACTTTGACTGGAGTTTCTTGTCTTTGTGGATTTCTTGGGGGAGCAATACTGAAAGAAATCTCGTTTTCAGGTTTAATTATTTGACTAGCTTTTGATTTCGTCTTCTTAGGACTCTTGATGGAATTTGTGATAAAATCTAAACTTTCATCTTCAAATTGTAATTTTTCTTCATATTTGTCAACATTTAAAGTTTTAATTGGTGAATGTTTTAAATTATTTGGTGATGAATCTGTGGAAGTTGAAACATCTTGAATTATATCTGATGTTTTCTTCCTCAATTGTTTCTTTTTCTTTGGGGTTTTTTCATCCTGTAATTCTCTCTTTTGTGGAATGATTTTTTCTGCCTTGACAGGAGATGGAGAACTTGAATTGACTGAGGATGATTTCTGGAAGACATTGTCTGAACTAAATGGTGATTTTTCAGTATCATCATCCATATCTTTTTTTTTCTTTTTTTCTTTTTTCAAGCTTCCTTCTTCTTTTTTTTCCCTAGATGGTGACAATTCTCTAGATCTATTAATTTCATGTTCACTCTTTTCTAGATCTTCATTATCGTTTTCATGTCTAGAACGCTTTTTCTTAGAAGCTGGTGTTGAAACACGGCTTGATTTCTTTGAAGTTTTCCCGTTTGACTCAGATTTTGCGGGTGTATCCATATTGATTATTCCATGACCATTTGGTACATTTAAACGGTTGTAATCTGCTAAAAACTTAGCAGCATTTGGTGTGACGTGCTCTTTGAATAGCTCGACTAATTCAGACTTCTTTGCTGAAGATGGATAATTGATATCATGATCAAGTAATACACTTCTTAAATTTGCAACAGTCAGGGATTTTGGATCAAATCCTGGCTCTAAATACTCTTTGTTGTCCATTGTACAAATAAATTTTAACTGAATCCAGAAATTAACTTATTTTATACCTGAATAACTTTATAAGCTATTTCAAAACTATCTTTTTAAATCTGGTACACCAGAAGTACGCATTGCAATGCCTCGCCCGTGACAAAGTAATGACGTATCAAAATCTTAGCAGTTTTGTCCTATCCTACAGCCTTGGTACACTAAAGTGAGTTGACTCCATATTTGCCCTCCTGGTCTAGACTAAACAAGCACATCCTGCGGAACTGTCGATGTGAAGCTAAAACGACTATCCTTGTATGAGAGCCCGAATAGGTGTATGAAAACATGAAATCCGAAAAGCACATGCGAGCCAATCACAAAACCCAAGAGACTAAGAAAAGACTCCATAGACCTAAGAGACCTCATCTAAAGTGCTACGTATTGTTTATGTTTACATTGTTTATTTACTTTACTTCTCACTTTTTCCTAGCAGTTTGTTTACGTTTTCAGGCAGGCTCCCCAACAATCTGCCGCATCTCTGAAGCAAACCCCAAACAGAATCTCCACCGTGCTTTTTGCAGTCGCTGATTTTCAAATCTGCGTCGCTCGACTTAATTTCAATACCTTGAAAATGTATATACGCACGTGACTACTTTTTCTTTTATTTTTCTGTGGACACCTCAACCCACTTACAGTAGTGCATCACTCACAGCACTCTCTGGCTGTAGTTATCCCCTTCGCTCTCGAAATTTTTCATACTCACTAAAAATTTTTTGGCTGACTAAATTTGAAGCTGATAGATCTAGTGAAAATGAGTCTACAGACTACCATCAGTAGCAAAAGAGGTTACAGGAGTCACGTCAAAGTTGTGCTATTATTTGTAATGTACGACGCATCAAATGTGGTGACACCATGGACCCATTAACAGCAACAGGCGGACTCCATTAGGATACCATATATAAAAAAATATCTTGGGTAGGTTGGATCATCTAAAATTATCAAAGGGTTTCATTGGTTTCCTATTCTATTGTTTATTTGCTATTCAAGATGTCTGAACAACAACAGTACAATCCAAACGACTTGGCCAATGACATGAGCAATGTCAATTTAGGTGGCCAACAACAGCAACAACAACAACCAGTTGGTGATTATGCTTACAACCCAAACGCTGCCCAAAGTTTTGTTCCAAACGCTATGACCCAATCATTCGTTCCAGGTCAACAACAACAACAAGCTTACGGTCAATACAACAACCAACAATATAATAACAATTATAACAACAACAACAACAACTACAACAACAACAATAAAAACTTCAGCAGAAATAACAATTATAACAACAGAGGTAATTTTAACAACAACAACGGTGGACGTGGTGGTTATCGTAATTACAACAACAACAACAATTACAACAACAACACTAATTACAATAACAACAATAACTACAACAACAATAACAATTATAACAACAACTATAATAACAACAATTATAACAACAACAATTATAACAACAACAGAAACAACTACAACAACAACTATAATAACAATTATAATAACTACAATGCTGATAACACTGAAGGCTCTGAAGATCAGGCTGATGCTGAACCTGCTCAACCTGCTCAAATGACTTTAGAAGATTATAACAAGCAAAAACAAGCAGAATTAAACAAATTAAATGCTAAGCCAAAGAGAGTTTTGAAATTAGATTTAAAGTCAAGTACAGTTAAGGCTCCAATAAAGAAGAAGGTTGAAGAAAAGAAAGAAGAAGAAGAACCAGCTAAGGAAGATACCCCAGCTGCCGAAACAAAAGAAGCTACTCCAGTTCCTGAAGAAAAAGAAGCTACTCCAGTCGCTGAAGTTAAGAAAGAAGTTAAAGAAGCTTCCCCAGCTCCAAAAGCCGCTCCAGTTGCCAAATCTACCCCAGCTGCTGCTTCAACTTCTGTAGAAAAGACTGCCTCAGTTTTCAATGCCGACGCCCTTGTTAAAGAACAAGAAGATATTGTTGATCCTGAAGTTGTTAAGGATATGTTTGGTGGTAAAGACCACTTATCAATTATTTTCATGGGTCATGTTGATGCAGGTAAATCTACTATGGGTGGTAACATCTTATACCTTACAGGTGCCGTTGATAAGCGTACTGTTGAAAAGTATGAACGTGAAGCTAAGGACTCAGGTCGTCAAGGTTGGTATTTATCTTGGATTATGGATACTAACAAGGAAGAAAGAAGTGATGGTAAAACCATTGAAGTTGGTAAATCATATTTTGAAACTGAAAAGAGACGTTATACTATTTTAGATGCCCCAGGTCATAAATTGTATGTTTCTGAAATGATTGGTGGTGCTTCCCAAGCTGATGTTGGTATCCTTGTCATTTCTGCTCGTAAGGGTGAATATGAAGCTGGTTTCGAAAGAGGTGGTCAATCAAGAGAACACGCTATCTTAGCCAAGACCCAAGGTGTTAACAGATTAATCGTTGTCATCAACAAGATGGATGACCCAACTGTTGGTTGGTCTAAAGATCGTTATGACGAATGTATTCAAAAATTAGCATTATACTTAAAAGGTGTTGGTTATGCTAAGAATGAACTTTATTTCATGCCTGTTTCAGGTTATACTGGTGCTGGTCTTAAAGATCGTGTCAACGCTAAGGACTGTCCATGGTACACAGGTCCATCATTATTAGAATACTTAGATGTCTTACCCCTTGCTGATCGTAAAATCAATGACCCATTTATGTTACCAGTCTCTGGTAAAATGAAAGATCTTGGTACCGTTGTTGAAGGTAAGATTGAATCTGGTCACATTAAAAAAGGTACTAGTTTAATGTTAATGCCTAACAAGATGCCAGTTGAAATTTTAACCATTTATAATGAAACCGAAGCTGAAGCTGATTCTGCTTACTGTGGTGAACAAGTCAGATTAAGATTAAAGGGTGTTGAAGAAGAAGACATCTCACCAGGTTATGTTTTATCAAGTATTAACAGACCAGTTAAGACAGTTACTAGATTTGAAGCTCAAGTTGCTATTGTTGAATTAAAATCCATTTTATCTTCAGGTTTCTCTTGTGTCATGCACATCCATACCGCTATTGAAGAAGTTTCATTTGTTCAATTATTACATAAATTAGAAAAGGGTACTAACAGAAAATCAAAGAAACCACCTGCATTTGCTAAACAAGGTATGAAGATTATTGCTGTTTTAGAAACCACCGAACCAGTTTGTATGGAAACATATGAAGATTACCCACAATTAGGTAGATTCACTTTAAGAGATCAAGGTCAAACCATTGCCATTGGTAAAGTTACTAAATTATTATAAGTAATGAGTTGATAACACAAAAGTAGTTAATCAGACACTTTTTGCTATATTTTTAATTCTTAATTTAACAGTGGCTTTTTTCCCTTTACCTGTTTCTAATAGTATATTTTTCATTCCTTGTTTTCCATTAACGTTTGACTTTCATTTTTTTTTTACTCTTTCCCTGTTTTTAATTATGTTTGTATACCAATTTTATATAATTTGGCTCAGTTTAACTTAATTTTATTTATACTTATTTATATTTCATTTATATATTTCGTTACGTAAATTACTAAATTCCAGCTCAAAACAAAACAAAAGCATTAAAATGTATCTCATAATTCATTAAAAGTTCATAATTTTATACAAATTTAAAAGAAAAAGAACAGTACATAAAGGTTAATATAAGAAATAATTAATAGTCCCCATTCCAGTACTCAATAAGATCTCTACATCTATAAGTTGTTGACCAACCAGTGAATCTTTCAACTTTCTTCAATGCACCCAGAAGTATACCATGTTCACTTTTTGAAGTCATTATCTTTCCAGCAACATACAACGACTGGATTGAATTAGAGTATGCACCATAATCGGAATTGGTAATCGATATTCCAATGATTCTTTTAGCATGCCATGCAACAGATGTGCTATGAACACTGTTCAGTGAAACCGCTGGACTTGAATTTGTAGAATGTGTACTATCCGATCTTGAAGAAGCAGCAATATATTTTGAAGGGTCGTTAATTTCATTAGAAGGTGATACGGATACATTTTTGCTATCAATGCTCGATAATTGTTGTAATGTTGATAATTTAATACTTCTAGGTTTGTTTTGTAATAGTAAAATACAAGCCATATGATACATTTGATTTGAAGAGATAGCTTGAGAATTAGAGAAAAAGATTCTTGGGAACTGTGTCTTTGCATCTTTATATTCGTGAATACAGCGGAACAAACTTGGTGAATTGACAAACCATTCTTTTAAATTCAACCATATTTCTAACCACTCTTCTTTGAATTCTTCTCCTTCTTTATCTCCATAGATAAGATTGGCAACTAAACTATTTAAGTATACTGCATAATTTGCATGCATACCTTCTTCTTCAAATAATTTTTTAGCATCTTTTAAAGGTGTTCCAGGTGGTAGCCAGTTTTGAGAAGGTAATAAAGTACAAGTTTCATGGATAACAGAATAACAGATCTCCATTCTAATATAAGTCCAAAAGATAGCTCTTTTCAAAGTATTTTGAGACATACCATTAATATTATGATCTCTCAATAAGTTAACGCATCCTTCTAAATGGTTTTTCCAATGTGTTGGTCTTGAACTTGATAACTCAAAGACACATAGAATCACGCAAGCAGCAATAATACTATTATTAACTGTTTTGCATTGAACTAAATGCTTCAACGCAGATTTATATAACTTCCATGTTAAATTTTCTGGATAATTTGTTGTGGTGGTTTCCAAGTGACGAGATGATAAAGCTAAAACGGCGTATCTCAGCGTGGCGCAACTTTTCATAAGAAATGGAACAACTTGAACAAATGTCCTTTTTGGGTCAAACATATCTAGACCACCTCCAACTTCATCGACATAATTTTTCAATAAAACAAGTTCTTCTTCAGGAGACAAAACGACATTTTCAAAGTCTGAGTAATCTTCATGGAAAAAATACTTTTTGAATACTTCTCCCCTCATTTCGCTTGATTGTCCGACATTTTGTTGAAAATTCTGATCAGATTGAGTGTACATCTTGTTTCCGTTACCTAGATTTCTGTCGTTTAGTAATTCGTTACTGTAATTATTTGAGTTGTCGTTTTCCACGTTATTGGTTGACAAATTATGATTGTTGATACTACCGTTGATGTTATTTATAATATGAGATGTTCCTAAAGTTGCATCAATACTATTGTATGGACCAAAATTTTGAGTATTGTTGTTATTTGTGCGGTTGTTGTTCTGTTGACCATTTGGTATATTTTGCTGATCGGTATTAGCATTGTAACAAACAAAGTCATAAAGCGTATTTGGTAAGTCTAAGAAAAATCCATCATCACTAGGGTTTCCAGTATCTGAATTTGCGGCCCAAAAATCAGAGTAATCAACAATATTGAAATTTATTGGTTCTGCAGAAGATTGTAGAAGTGAAGCAAAATTTGGAAATGGTTCTAAGAGTGATAAACCAGGATCATTCCTCTTATATTGTTTTGATTCATTTTTTGAATTTAAAGCTTTCAAGTTATTCGTACTCTTGTCATTATTTCTATTATTCTTATCCATCATGTGCTTAGCTGTATCGTTGTTAACAATATTGCTGTTACCGCTGTTATCTTGGGGGCCTTGCAGTTTCTGAGCTGATGATGTTTGATTGTTAGATGTTGAGCCGGAGTCTCTTACTGGCAACTGTTGGTGTTGGTTTTGTTCTGGTTGTTGATTGTGATATTGCGGTGGATTTTGGTATTGGTTATTTGGTATTTGTTGTTGTGTTTGCTGTAATTCTGAGTGGTTGAAACTTTGGGCTTTGTTTAGGTTGGAGCTTGGAGTTTTAATATTTTCTAATTTTTGTTGTTGATTGTTATAGTTGAGCGGGTTGTGGTTCATATTAGAAATTGGGTTTAGTCTGTTGTTATTAAGCGTTGTCAAATTGGAGTTACTGTTATTTGCTGTTAGTTTTATAGGAGGAGGTAAAACTGGAG
The DNA here is from genome assembly GCA_001599335.1 of [Candida] boidinii. Classification (NCBI taxonomy): domain Eukaryota; kingdom Fungi; phylum Ascomycota; class Pichiomycetes; order Pichiales; family Pichiaceae; genus Ogataea; species [Candida] boidinii. The sequence goes on along the minus strand of BCGP01000003.1, from coordinate 602,870 downwards.
ATCCGTAGTTAGAGCTAAATCCGAAAAAACTAGAGAAGCTAATATCTCTTGGAATAGTGGATCCACTGGTCGACAATGTTCCAGTTGTCCCTATTGCGGTTGTGTTGTTTGTCTTGTTATTTTCATCCCCATTCTCATGGTTATTTATATCATCGTTCGGTTGTGTATTTGTTGAAGATAGAGGTTGAATAGATTGTAATCCATTATTTTCATTCACTACGCTATCATTTCTTTGGACCAATCTAGATATTGACAAATTTTTTGCATTCAATGGGTTCGGCTGTTTATAAATATGTGTATTTATAATGATGTTACTATTTGGCTCATTATTTGAAGATTTAGCAATATTGTTTCTATTTTCTTGTAAAATGGGGGATAAAGACTGTATTTGTTGCAATGAATTGGATGAATCCGGAATTGGGAGTGATATATTTTGTTGTTTTTCAGTTTCTTGATTGACTGAGTCAAATTTTATTGTGGATTTAGTCGATTTTGTGTTATTTACATGACCATGAAAAATATCATTATTTTGAGTATTGTAATTATTATGGTTAGTCTTCTTTTTTGGTGGTGTTACTGTAATAATATTAAAATTATTTGAATTTATCAATTTTGGTTTATTCTCCTTTTTAGTTTCTGTATCATTTTCAAATGAGATCCCAACAAATCCAGGCCATGTACATTCTAACTCATTCAAAGTACAGTAATTACATTTAATTGATCCTGTTTTATCTGAATTCTTGGATTCATCACATTTTCTATGTTTTTTACGACATGTAAAACAACCACTTTTCACTCTTTTAGCCTTTTTGTTGTTATTTTTATTTTGATCTGAATCAATCCCTGTGAAATTAGAAGTAGGTAATACAGAAGGTTCATTATTCACCTTAGCACTTCGGGCTCTTTTTTTATTATTTGTAGTATTAACCACTGGTTCCGTGGTATTCTTTTTCGCTGTTGATAAAACTGAAGTCATTGATGATGTTAATTTTCCTTCCTCATTTGAATTGAACAATTTACTATCATATATTGGTTTTGAAGTAGGTTTTGAAGAAGTCGGAGTTGTGGGAGCAGATGTAGAGGCGGAAGTTGAAGAAGATTGTGAATTTGAAGATTCTAAAGACGAATTTGATGAATCGTTAGATGCAGTTCTGGTTGGTATATTTCCCAGTGTACCTGGTTTATTTGAAACGGTGGACATGTTTGAATAATCCTATAAATTATATGGAATATAATTAATTTTCAAAGCAACCTTTGTTAGTCCGATAAAAGAATTTTGAATTTTCTAATTTATTTGCTCAAGATGTAAACACTTTTGTTTATTTTGCTTTAAAGTCAACTTAAAAAATAATAAGTATATCAGACAAATAACATGACTTTGGATAAGAGTAGTAATAAGGAATGGTATATCCTAGAACCATATAAAAGATAAAAGTAAGAAAGTTAAACAATAAAATTCTGAACCATCCTATGGAATAAGAAGTGAAGTGAAGTGAAGTACTACACGAGTAGAAAAATCTTTTTCCATTTTTTCCTCTTTGAATACTGCCACTTTTGATTTTCTGATACAAGGAATAGGAATTATGAACTAAAACAGGTTTTAGTTAATATTGTGGGGTTTATCTGGAAAGTAAAAGGAGCTCTATGAACATGTTGTCAGCCTTTCTGATTCATTGTTCACTTCAGATTAGTGGTGGACATTTTGCACCATGCAGAGCAGCTGGCAGTTGGAGTTGGATGTGAAGTAGAAGGGTTCATTGGGGAGCGGCGGTTCAGCAAGTGAGTGCCTGGCTGGCTCGGGGCACGCTGGCTGTCTGCCCGCAAGTTCATCTGCAGCCCAGTCCAGCGTCTCAAGTGGTGGCCGCCAGCTGGCTATCGCGTGGCCAAGTCTACTATGCACGCGTCGTCTTGGTTTATGTGTATGCAAGTTATACATAATGAGGTATTGTTCGCTAGGAGAAAGTTGTGGAGTAAAATGCGGGGACTTTCAAATCTCCCACATTCTCTTTTCCCCTTTTCATGAAAATTGCCTGACTTACTGAGTCACAGCTTGAACTTTGACTTGTATCTTACTGTCGTTATGACGCTTTTCACCAGATACTGGGAGAAGTAGTTTAATTGATGGCTGCTTTAGCTGAGGATTATGCTTGTCTTGTATACTAGGACTCTCTCCTAAATATTTGATTGTTATCAGGAAAAGGAGATGATTAATACCATTCCCATTTATTGTATTGATATATTTATATATACATATATTGTGCTTCATCGCAAAAAGGAAAGCTTGTGAATAATAATAGCATGCGACTTGTATTTGAAGGCATTAATGAAGTTCGGCCTCTTCTCGATTGTACTGTGCATAAGCTTGGTATCAGCTGCTTTGAGTTTTCCAGTCGTGGCATGTAGATTAGGAGACAGACAGGATGATCTTTATAAAGGCTTAGTTTCCAGACTTGCGGTACGTTGTATGTTTTGGTGAAAGTAGCCCACCTGGCCCTTGAAATTTGTTATGAGTTCAATGACATTTCATCTTAGTTTTCCTAGTTTTCCTAATGCGGAATATTAGCCTACATCTTCCGCCACACCGAAATCTCCTTGCTTTCTGGTTTTGCTGTTTCTTCTGTATAAGAAGAGTCCAACAATTTATTTTAGTGTTGTTGTTATCTATTGATGGAGTTGGTTTTCGGAATTTGAAAATGATACGAATCAATCAAATTTCCCAATATCGCTCAAATAGATGCTACTAACAAAAAAAATCTATATAAAATAAGAATTTTTTAAATCATTGTAGATGCTGTTAACTTTTAGCGGGACTTTAATCCTATTTATGTGTTATTACTTACTGAATTTTATAAGAAAATATAATATCACCAATTTATCCGTTTATGGATGAATACATGTTCATGATGAAAAAGACCGCCACTGATAAAAAAATCACAGCAACAACAATTTTTTAGTAACTTAAAGACAAAATTGAAATGGAATTATCACGTGATTTATTATTTTGCACCCTTACATAAGTTATGATTTCTTCTAGAGACTTCCAGAAGGTAAAGATCCCACAATTCCCGCACTGTCACTCCCCCAGACTGTCTTATTTTACCTGGACAACAGAGACTGATGCACATGGGTGATTGTTAGAGGAGGCTATACATTGATAAACTACAGGATCTGGTCTGATATACCGATGGCGTCCCACATTTTGAACAGAGGGATTTTAATAAACCAGGATGATACAGAAATTTGGAAAATCCATTGATATCCATTTGATCAATTGAATTTAGATACGATGTTAATCAATAGTTAACCATCAATCAGTGATTTAGATCTTCATTCATTCCTATAAATTTGTTTAATAGAACACTTACTCTCCATATTCTATCTAGAATAATAATCATTGAACAGGAAGTCAATTAAAACCTTTAAAACTTTCAAGAGAAAATGGAACAAATATTTCAAGATTACTTATACAACGCTTTAGCTAATAAGGCAAAGCAAGAAAAATTACAAGCTCAACAACAAGCTCAACAACAAGCTGCTGCTGCAGCTTCTGCTAAATTAAGAAAACAGTATGCTGCTCCTTCATACTATCCGTATGATTACTACCCTCAATCAGGTGCACATCCATTGAGTTTCAGTCCATTTGGACAAGGTTATCCAGGCACTGTTCCACAACAACGTCAACCAATTGTAAGACAAAGAGTCGCTCCAAGAGAAGCCTTTGACTCTCCTTATGTCATTTATCCATCCAACTATGATCCTGAACAAACACTTGGTGGTGAAAATAATGACGAAGAGGAAGGAGAAGAAGAAGAAGAAGAAGAAGAAAATCCATCAAATAATGAAGATGTACAACAAGCACTTTTGAATTATCTCAAATCAAAAGGATTAGAAGTTAGAACAGAACAACCAAAACCAAAGAATTCAAATGTTCAATACAGAACCCTTGATGATCTTTATAATCCTTATGTTTCTTCTCGTTTACCAGAGGCTAAGTATTCTGCAAGACCAACTGGCGGTTTACCATTTGGTTACGCTGGCTCTCCGTTTGGTTACCAATCTCATCCACAACATCTTTATGATGATGATAATGATGATAGATACAATGGTGCTGAAGATAACGGATACTACTACGGACAAGATGAAGATGACGATAGTAATGGTTACTATGGCCAAGAAAGTAATAGCCACAATGACTTGATCAAGAAATTGTTAAAGCAAGCTATTTCCAAACAAGAAGCATCTGCAGCATCAAAATCTGGTGAAGAAGCCACTGATGTCGCTGAAAAAGATGAAGAAGAAAAAGAAGAAAAAGAAGAAAAGACTGAAAAAGAAGAAGAAAAGGAAATTCCTGAACTTCAAGGAAAAGATATTTTAGAAGCATTATTTGGCTCCGCCCCTAAAACTTCTGATTCTGTTCCACCCCCATTATTCACAAGAAAATCTTCAGTCTCCAAAGCTCCTTTTGCCAAGAGAAGACCAACTTTTGGAACAACTCAGTCATCTTCATACACAGGTGGTCAACCTTTAAAAATACATAAGGATGAAGAATCAAGTCTTAGATCAGGAGAAGATAAGATTGATTCTTTACAAATTAGTGCACCACAAGTTAAGTCAAATTTACCATTCTCACCAGCTATTAACGTCTACGATTTCAAGGAGCAATACGTTATTGTTGTTTCATTACCTGGATGTGAATCAACAAGTTTCAATATTGATTATCACCCAATTTCAAATGAAATTGTCATTAAGGGTAGCTTATCAAATAAATATCTTGATGAAACATCTTTAAACCCAGAGATTCTTAAAGTCTCTGAACAAAGATTCGGTGCTTTTGAAAGAATGATTAAATTACCAAGTTTCCCTGAAATTAAAGAAAATGATATCAAAGCAAAATATACTAATGGTTTATTAGAAGTTAAAATTCCAAAAGATCTTGATGAAAATAAAGTTAAGAAAGCACCAAAGAAGATTATTATTGAAGATATCCCCGATGAAGAATTAGAAAGAGAATCAAAAGATTTAATTTAATTTAATTCAATTTAATTTCATTTCATTATCTGCAGTCAAGAAATAATAGCTCTTGGCAATTTGTCTTCTTTATTTATTAAGGTTGTTAATACATATACATTCATTCCTCTACCAATATATCGTATTAGTGAATTTATTTACTTATTTATTTAATTATTTTTTTAAGAGACTTATTTATTTATCTATAATTTTAATTATATTTTTTATTAGTTTTTTGTTTCATCCAACATTTTTGATTATAAAGTGAAAAATCACTATTATCTGTAGTTTAAAGCAATAAGGGTCTGTATCACATTTAATAGTGCTCCCCTTAATGCGGTGTAGTGTTGTAAAAGCCTTGGCTCGCCAATTTTTTCGGGCTCCATATCGGCTGAACAGTATGAAAGGCCCCTCTGTTTTTCTCCGTCTCGGTATCCGGCAAGCTGCCAACCGCTGTGCTGTGTTTGAAATACTTATGTGGGTTTCTTTGCGCATTGAAACAGCGAAACAAAAGAGAAAATGATAGTAATAAACAAATATTTTCTCGGAGTCCCATATCTTTTTTTTTCGCTTTCACTTTTTAATATTCTTAAATTTACTCTGAAGTTTCGCTTCTACTAACTACTTTTAATATGAAACTAGTCTTAAATATATGCTCAAATTAAAATTTCCATAGAAAATACATAATATATTGATTTTTTTGAAATAGTCCCTAAAGACTAGCGAAATTATCTGTGATAATAATGATAAATAAATATAAAAAAGTACAGATGTACGACACAAAGAATGAAAGAATGTCTAAATTAAATAATTTCTATATATAGTGAATTAATAAATAAATAAATAAATAAGTATACCAGATAATTTATTATTTATTTACAATTTATTGATAATGTTTTGTTTCTTTTTCATTTGGTTGTTTACCAAATTTTGGAATTGGTAAAGCATGAACTGTAACATAAGAGTTTTGCTCATTAGCCACACCCGCAAATGCATTATACCAAGCGATAAAAGCTGTTATTATACCAAATACACCACCTGCTGTTGTACAACCTCCTGTATGAGCTAATTTTCCGATACCTAATAATAAGAAAGTAATAGTTAAGAAGAAGAAAAGACCAAAAAATGCCACAGTAGATTTTATAGTGACAAGGCATAACATTGCAGTGAAAATAGCCCAACCGATTAAATAAAATCCAACAGCGTTTTCAAATTCAATAGGATCTTTTTCGTAAGCGTCTGCTATACCAAAGAATGGAATACTTATAGCACCAAATGACATCCAAAATCCACCGTATGAACTTAATGATAACCCACCAAAAGTATTTTCAACAGCTAATTCCCACATACCAGCTAATAATTGGATTAAACCACCATAGAACATTGCTAATCCCACCACTATATTATCATGGCTTACACCCATAGCACCAGCGTTGACCAATGATAAGACAAATGTCGTTAAAGCGAAAGCTGATAATCCTAATGGAGCAGGATTACCAAACTTATGTTTTGAAGGAGCTGCAAGACCAGGATTTAAAGTACCACCGAAAGCTTCTACCAATTCATATCTGTTAAATTTTGTTCTGCCTAACCAAACGTAGTTACCATCATCACTCGTCACAATTTTACCAACTTTATGTAAAGAGCTATAATCGTCGTCTGTGTGTGAAGGTGTATTCGCTGCTCGAAGATCATGATCGTAAAGACCCACTGGTGGTTGTTGATTACCTGAAGATGAATCAACAGAAAGTTGTTTTTCTAAATCGTATGGCATTTTGAAATTATTTTTTTGATATTTTTATTTAATGTATGTAATTAAGTTAAATTTAAATAATATGTGAATTATATTTGTAGAAGATATTTTATAAATGAAATAATAAAAAAAATTTTTTACTAATGCCAAATAAATTACAAAATTACAAACAGGGAGGATGAAGAAGTATTTATATAATTTACAGATTAATGTAAAGCATGTAAAAAAAAGTGTAAAAAAATATAGGCGGCACAGTGTTAATGTGCCACGGTAGTACGGTAATTAGTAAGTTGGAACTAGGATAGTAAACTGCCAGGTGAGGTTAGGTCAGGTACATATGGTGTGTATTGTATGATGTGTATGTACAGGAAGGAGAAAAGTGGTGTAGACGGCTGTAGCACGAAAATTAGGAGATAATCGCAGATACGTGAATGGAGGGAAACAAGGCATATAAAGAACAATTCGAAAGAGGTCTGTAAAACAGGCAGAGAAAAAGAAGACATGTATAAAACTAAATAGGTGCATAATAATGCGCAAATCCTTAGTATGACATGGTTACATATAGTTACACTGTGCACCCTCAGCTACTCGAAGGCATTGCATAGCTTGTTCAACGAACGGCGGAAACGTTTGGTTTAAGATTAGGTCAGTTACCAGGTTACTGCTGATTCGGTAAACTGGAGGCTTGCTTGCTTGCGCTCTTTTAAATCTGGTATATCAATACCCCTGGTTCTAGTTCGGTGTATTACAAATACATGTCACGTCCTATTAGTTTATATGTGACTAACGGCGACTGATTCACAACTGAACCGACGTTGCTAGTAGAAGAGAGGGGCCCAAGGTGAGTTCTTTTAAATTTACCTATGGTTTTATCTTTTTGAATAAGTGACCGAACACCGGCTGGATTGAAATAGAAAATGCTTTTCGGAATACGACTCATTTTAGTATAGGCGCTAAAGATACAATTCAAAAGTTTAAAAGATTATCGGATCCCGTAAATTTTTATCGCTTACTCTGTATATAAGTAACCGCCAACCAAGTCATATAATCTCACCAGCCTGGAAATATCGTGGTGGGTGTTGTTGTTAATTGTACCAAATAAACAATAAAAAAGTTAAGAAGTTCCTAAATTGTATTAACATTAATTTTTTATTCATTAAAATGTATTATTCTTTTTTTTTTCTTTTTATTTTTTTAATTATTTATCTTGTTTCAAATTACATATGTTTTAATTTTGTTTTAACATTTAAATTTTTTCTTATTTCTTAGCATTTATTGAAGTTTAAAATTTTGCATTATAATCTTGCTTATGATGTATTGTTTTACTGGGGTACAATCAAATGTTAAGATTTTATCTCGGTGAAGTGGGACATGGAGTCCGTTCGAGTTTTCCGGATGTGGTTATGTTGGACTCAAGAGAGGGGTAAGCGCCCTTGAGATGAATGCAGACTATAGCCATATGGGTAGGGTCTTGTGGGGCAAATACAGGCCTGTGTTGACGTGAAGTTGAGAAAAATGAGGGCCGGCTTCCAAGAAATATTGCCCGAATTTTGCTTGTCAAAAAAGGAACTGCGGGGCTGGAGGGGCGGTAACAAGACTTTACAAAGCTGTTGCCAGCCCATACAACGTTTCTTAGGGCGATTTACAATCAGATTAGTTTTAGTTCGATTCTGATTCGGTATTGCCAAGTTTATGGAGAACTACTAATGCAATTTATCTAGTTTACATAGTATTTAATAAAGGATATGAAGAGTTTGTGAGTAACCAAAAGTTGTGAAGTTTGAAAGAGAGTGAATATCATTTACAGGAAGAAGCGATGACACTTTTATTAGACCGTCTTGTGCCTGTTTCTCCACTTGAGAAGAACTTTAAACATATTAGTCGTGGTGCGCTTGAAATTACTGAGAAAGGGACCGATTCATGATATTACCATTAAATAATGTAAATTTAGATAGAATCTAATATTAGATAAATTTACCACTATAATTAAATATCTGAGTATTCTTTTGCCCAGATTTGTGTCAGATCGGCATGAAATTTCAGCCGGTCAGGCTGTAGTCCCATCCCGCAAGATCAGGTATATCTGCTGGTAGCTGATTTAAAAGATACTAGAAGTAAAAGAAACAGTAGAACACCTACGGTTTCATTCATCTGGAGGTAGTCCAGTGCTTATCATATTTGCAATTTAGGTTCATCAGCTCCGTATCTGTTCCGAAATAAAAAAGATTCTAAAGATTCAGGTAAACCTAACCCTGTCATGTCACAACCTTAGAGGGCATTCGTTATGCTATACCAGGCGACGAAAGAGCGTCTTGACCTCCTTTAAGCCACAGCTTTGTATACGCGCTGTTCTCCTCCTTCGGTAAATAGTTTATGACGCTGAATTCAGATATCCCCCTCACGGCACGGCAAGACGTCCTTAGGTTTGGCCGCCGCCGACGTCATGCCCTGCGGTTTAAAGTACGAAAAAGCTACAAGAGTGACCCGGTGGCTTCCAGGGTTTTGCCGAGCTATCGTGGTTTCTTGCGGCTGCGCATTTCTAGCTTGAGTTGGCCTCAGTTACCTGTAGACAGTGCACACGCAGGTGAATAAACCATCTCTTATAAACTTCCCCGCTTTGAAAGTATGTACATCTTTTAAATTTTATAGTTTCTCCGCAGTATGTACATTAACTAACATTATACCAACAAGTACCAATAATACAGCATTGATATTGAATCAGTTGTTGATATTGAATCAGTTGCTGATATTTTATATCATTTCATGTCATGATACATATATTGATTTGTTATATTTTGAATAAGTGTCTGGGGTATGTTTTCAGATTAAGCGCCAGACTTTTTTGGGGAAAATAGGAACATTTTGTATGTTTATATGTTTTCATCCTTTTTTGCGTATGGTTGGAATTGATAGATGGATGAAAAGCCTTTTATGACTTCGAAGCAGCTTTTCTTCTTTATTAAGCTCCTTTGAATTTAATTTATTTCATGCGTATCTCTTCAAGCACCACCAATGATTTAGTTATCATAAAAGAACAGTAACTGAAACTGGTGAAGACTAAAAATAGAACGGTAGTGTATAATACGATTTCACGTGACTATCCTGATTCCATGGCGTCTTGTAAATATACTGCATCACATGCATAGACATACATGATAGTAGTCGTAACAATCTTCTTTACATGCCAGAAAGTAGAGAAAAATAAAAAGAAAGAAAAGAAAACGAAATTCAGGCGAGATGGAGATTAAGACGCAGTATACGTCATCACAATTGTCTATTTACTTCATTTTAGTATGGTGTATGGATTCTTTTACTTATAATAAATTACATAATCCATATGATAAGCAGTTTTTTATTTTTTCCCGGTATTAACTAAGTGAGAATAAGGCTGCGGAATTAGTGGTAATGACTGACTAAGTGAGGGATTCAGTACTTACAATTCGTTATCATTACTTAATCTGTAATTATTGTATTGTTACCCTTTTACATATGGTTAATTGTCAACAAATGATAGGATGGGTTAATTAGTGAGTGAATAAATGAGGTACATGTTTATTAACTCCACGTTTGCCTGCAACCTGAGAAAGATTATATACTTTTAATGATATATATCAATATATTTTACTCAATTATAATCACAATTGAGTTAAATATTTATACTAAGCTGATTATTAATATATAGAATATAGAATATAGAATATAGAATATAGAATATAGAATATAGAATATAGAAAATAGAAAATAGAAATGATTAGAATAGTGACAAATAGAAATCAGCAAGTAAGATATGTTAATGGTTTGAAAAAATTCCCATTTCAATCAATAATAACAACAAAAAGATCATTAAGTCAATTATCTCCAAATGATATTGGGTTTTCATTTGATATTGATGGTGTATTATTAAGAGGTAAAGATTTAATTGAAGGAGCTAATGAAACAATTACAAAATTACAAGAATTACAAATACCATTTATATTATTCACCAATGGTGGTGGTGTATCTGAATCCCATAGGGTTAAATTCATAAGTGATAAATTACAATTAGTGAAACCTATTGAAACAAGTCAAATTGTTCAATCACATACACCATTTAAATCATTAACTTCAAAACATAAGAGAATCTTAGCAGTTGGTGGACCTAATGATGATGTTAGGCAAGTGGCAAAAGGTTATGGATTTGAAGAAGTTTTAAGACCAATAGATATAATTAAAGCCAATCCTGATATATGGCCATTTCATAAATATGATAAATCAGAGATTGATAAATATGCAATTGATCCAATTGAATCTAAATTAAGAGTACTTACAAGATCTGAAATCAAACAACAAAATGAATTAATTTTACAAGATCCTGAACCAATTGATTCTATTATGGTTTTCAATGATTCTAGAGATATGGGATCAGATATTCAAATAATAATTGATTTATTAACTAGTGATAGGGGTATAATTGGTACTATTAATTCTAATTTAACAAAATCAGGCAAACCATCAATACCTATTTTTTTCTCAAATAATGATTTTGTATGGGCTAATGAATTTAAATTGAATAGATTTGGACAAGGTGCATTTAAGATATTAATTGATTCATTATTTTATAAAATTACCAATCATAAATTAGAGAGTACTGTATTAGGTAAACCCGAAACAGTAAGTTACTCATATGCGCATCATTGTTTAATTGATTATAGAAATAAATTAATATCAAACAGTAATGATTTTAATATTAATAAAGATCATCTTATTGATTGTAAATTTGAACTTGGAGATGAAGTTAAAATTAATCCATTTAAAAAAGTATATATGATTGGAGATAATCCAGCTAGTGATATTATAGGTGCTAATAATTATGGATGGGAAAGTATCTTAGTTAAAACTGGTGTTTATAAAGATGGGTTTTTCCAATCTTCACAATTTATTAATAATTCAAATAGTTATGGTAAACCAACTATTGGTATATTTGATAATGTTAAAGAAGGTGTATTTAAAGTCTTAAAGGACAATAAATTTATTTAAATATATGGTATCAATATAATATAATATAATATAATATTTTATAATATAATATAATATTTTATAATATTCGAAATTTTTTTTGTATTAAATCAGGTATTTAAGCAAATAGATATAAGATAGAAAAGAAGAAAAATGAAAAAAGTAAAACATAACAGTAGGTAAAAAAGTAAAAGTAAAAAAGTAAAGGCCAAAAGAGATTTAAAGATTGAAAAGAACATATAAAATTGAAAATAAATCGTAAAACCAATAAAAGATAAGATAAAGGTAAAGATGAAGGTAAAAAGACTCGCAAACGCAAAACAGTAGATTAATAAAAAGGAAGAAAGAAAGAAAGAAAACGCAAAACCAATAAAAGATAGTAAAAAAAGAATAAAAAGGGGAATAGAAAAAGCCAACGATATAAAGAGATATTGATAAAGGATTAATGTAAATTAGATGATCATGAAGTGAATTTAAAAAATGGGTTGAGTAAGTAAGTAAGTAATGGTGTTGAAGATAAATTTAATAAGTGAGTGAGTGAATGAATGTGTGTATATATATATAACTGGATAAAATAAAATCTATTTTATTATTAATACAGTATAGTATGAGAGACAAACATGATAATAAAAGTTAGCAAATAAGCAATAACAAAAAAAAAGTGAAACCAAAGAGAATATTATTTTAATTAATGATTAAATTAATAAATCTTTTATACTTTTGAAGCTATTGTTTGTTCAGATTGTAATTTAATTGCATTTCTTTTATGTAATTGTTCTTTACAGCTTTCTAAACCTGAACAAAAATGATTTTCTAATAATCTATGTCTTGAACAAAATTTACCTTTACAATATTGGCAATCACCAACCATTCTTAATGGAGCTGAGCAACAACCTTTTAAAGAGCATTTGTTTGATTTTTTACCTGATTTTCTTCTAATTTTTGGAGTAATTGTAGTTTGAGAAGGAGAAGATGGAGTAGATGAAGAAAGTGGAGTTGAGTTTGAGTTTATTGAGTTTAAATCCAAGTCTTCAAAGACAACAGCTGATCCGTCATCTATAGAATTTGGGGTTGCTGTTGCAATATCACCAGAGTTAGATTCAGTTGTTGATACAGATGAGGAAGATTGGTGTGGTTGTATAGTTGGAGAAGAAGTATTTTGTAAATCTTGGAAATTTTTATTTTCCTTTGGGTTTGAATTTGAGATTTTTTTATTTTCGTTAATTTCTAAAGAAGGATTCATTTTTGATATTTAAATTGTGAATATATGATATTGTATGAGATGTATGAGTTATATGTATTGTATGTATTGTTTATATGTTTATCTTTATGTGAATACACTTATTTATTATGTGATTCACAAAGATATATCTTAGTAATGATTAAAGATAGTAATAATCGGGTGTAACAGAACAAAAAAAGGATGGAGGGAAGGAAAGTAGAAGTAAAGAGGAGTTAACGATTTAAATTGTATTAAAATATCTATGTATAGTATAGTATGGTATGGTATGGTATTGGTATAAGAGTGTTATCATATGAGAGATAAAGAGAGTGATGAGAAGGTAAGCAGTTAGAGGATGAAGTGATTTGTGAAGAGGTTGAAGTGTATAAAGATAAGAGAGTAGAAGGGTTGTTAGTGAATGGTTAAAGAGCAAGAAGGAGGAGATGGTACAATAATAATAATAATAAAAATAATAGTAATAGTAGTAATAGTAGTATAACCAGCAAAAATGAAGGAAGGACAAGAGAAGGAACAACTCAACTGATAAGGAATTAAGAGAGAGCAGAGGCAATATTAATAATATTGTTACTATTGTTTAGAGTATTACTCATTACGTTACATTACTCACAAGCCATAATAGTAATCCCTCGCTATTACGCTATTACGCTATTAAGTTATTACGCTATTACGCTATTACGCTATTGAGCCCAGTGTGAGATGCCAGACACCGGTTGCGGTGGAAAGATTGCGGCAGAGAGGCTACGGCCTGTGGGAACAGGGATACCGTGGAGTAGAAAACAGGAATTACTACCCGCTCGGTATAATACAATACAATGATTGCATGATTGCATGATTGAGTGATAGTAAGACAGAATAACAGAATAGCAGAATAGAATTACAGAATTACAGAATGTATTGAGAGTTAAAACATTAGAGCATTGTCAGTTTATTGTTATTCAACAGTACAATAGAAAAGAAACGAGAATGGATTATTGATTGACTCTTGAGATTGTGAGAGGGTGGCGACTATGCTGGCTGGCTGGCTGGCTGTCTGGCTGGCTTTCTTCTGCCTTCCCGCTAGCTCTCTGCTGGACTTCTCATGATATTTGGGTGTCAATCGGCACAGATGGCAATGTGGCCGATGAAGTTTGCGTGGTGGGCCGAGGTGGAGATGTCGGCCACCTTGGGGTACCTGGTAATCCCAGCTGCCCTGGCCACTCGGGGTCTATTCTTAGCTGGGTGGTTTGTATTGGGAGGCGGCGCCCTTTAAGGGAAAAGTGACAGGCGGACATCCTGATGGAAGAGAAGCATGACCATCACCGCACTTTCCATGACCGAGTATTATCTTAGCCTGATTATGCCACTGACCAGGCTACTGACCAGGCTACTGATTCTGAGCTGTGCTCCTGTGTAGGCGCAGAGCGTGAAGTGACTGATGTCTTATTCTGACATTGCTTTTTCCTGGTTTGCTGTTTCCATGTTTTGCCGCTTCCTGTTTACCCGTCTGCCTGTTTGCCACTCCCGTTAGTCTGATGAGCTGCCGCCTCTCGTCTCTGCCCTCATCTCTGCCCTCATCTCTGCCTTCCTTTCTTGCCCTCTCTGTCAGCCTACCGCTTTTATGACCTGTCATTTGAAATGGTCTGCCCTGCCATTCCGGGCCACGCATCCAAACACCCGCACCCACACTCGCCCACACACTCTCACTTTGCATTCCACATTTGGCAGTTGTGACATTTCACATGCCACAAATCGACAAGTCCAAATCTGAATCACAGCCTAATTAGTGGATGCACTGCAAGCAATTGCGTTTGCCCAGAATTCAGATCCAGCCCAACGAGTAACACTATTCCTGTCTGGTCAAATTCTCTACTAATCAGGCAGCCCAACTCACTGACAGCCATCCAGAAAGCGGCTACATAAAGGAATGCCTCCACCGTGCTTTCCCCTGTCTCCTGTCCCCTGTCCACTGTCCCCTGTCCCAGCTGCTACTCCTCTCCTCACGCCTGGCAGCCCCTCCCGGCATGCTTCCCTGCCTCCTTTCTCTTTCCTTTATCCCAACAATTTCATCAGATTAATCACTTATATTATACATATCATACTTATCATAAATATATTCTGTATTCTATATATATAATATTAAATATATATAATATTCAATATATATAATATTTTAAATATTCAAGATACTATCTGTACAACAATCCCTTATATGATATCACTCAGCTTCGATTTATATATTTTATTCTGTTTTATAAATATTAAAAATTTATTCTTATTATAAAGCCCTGTTCTTACTGTATTCTCATGCTTGCCTCTACTAATAATCTCATCGTGTGCACTATAATTAATACGGGAAATTATGCCCCCTTATCCTCCTGCCTGCTCCTTATCCTTCTTATCCTCATTCCGCTGCTTATGTAATCGGCACTCCGTTTATCGCATTTTAACTCCGCCTATAAATATTATAAATATTACTATTTTATTACAGTTTACATTCATTTGGTTGATTGACTGATTGATTTATTCATTGATTCATTTAAATTAATTTCTAATTTATTCAACAGTTTCTATATGTTAAATTTTAAATTTTAAAATTTATAATTATATACATTAAATATATTAAATACATTAAATACATTATATTATTTTGTATTTTAATATGCTTTTATGCCCATGGATTAGATCCTTCTTCACTTTGCCATGTTTTATGAACAACAGAAGATGGCATTTGTAATTTCTTAAATACTTCAGATCCTGCAAATTCAGATGTACTGTTATTTGCATTATTAGTAATACTTTTATGAACTTCTCCGTCATCATCTCTTACTCTCTCTCTATTTGATTCTTCATCATCCACTTCTCTATCATTTTCATCATTATCATAATTACCTTCTTCATCTTCAAAATATCTATCTTTAATTTCAGGTCTAGAATAATTATCATTTAATTGATCATATATTTCATCAATCATATCTATTATCTCTAATGGTAAAAATGGTTGATGTATTCTACCTTTTTTAGGATTATATTTACTTTTTATATCTGCTCCGTATTGATTTAATAATTCAATCAAATTTGGTAAAATAATTGAAAATTTTTGACCAATATTTAAAAACATTTTTTCTTTATTATCAATAAAATATAATTTATAAATTTTGTTATTATCCATATCACGTGATACCATGTTTTTTAATTCAATTTTAATTTCTTTTTTAATTTTTTCTTCTTTTATTTCATATTTATAATTTTTAATTGATTTTAATAAATGTTCTGGTGTTAATGTTATAAAATTTGAAATTGTATCATTTAATGATTGAATATCATTTATTGATGTCATAACTTGTAACCATTGTAAAAATTCAATACTTGGTAATAAATGATATTTACCAATTTTAAATAATGAATTAAAATAAAAATTTAAATAATTTGGATCATCTTTAAATTTATCATCATTTGTTAATTTTAATACATTATTGATTTTAATTTGATTTTCATTATTCGCTGTTATTCCATCTTTACTTGTTAAATTATTTGGATAATTTTCATAATCTTGATTATAATTATCTATCGAATGATATGGCTTAAAATTATTTGATCTTAACCAATCTTCAATCATTGATAAATTTAACCTTATTTGTATAGCTTTTGCTCTATTTGTATATTTTTTATTTCCTAATAATCTATTAAAAATTGAACAATTTATAAAATAAAAAACATTACTAAAAATTTCTTGTTTAATTAATTCATTAATATGATATAATTCTAAAACATATAATAATCCACCTAATATTTGAATAATCTTTAATGGTGATGGTTTCATTTGTTTTTCAATTGATGGTGGATATAACATTTCTAAAATATCATCATAATTTGATTTTTTTAAAATTTTTGAATTTTTATTTTTTTTACTAAAAATTTTCCATTTATCATTCTCATAATTTAAATTTAAATCAGGTACACTATCATAATCTAATAAACTATCTTCAATAATTAATTCAATTCTATTATCAATTGAAAAAATTAATTGATATATTAATAATTGTAAAATATCACATATATCTTTTAACAATTCAGGATATTTTTGAAAAAATTTTTCACCATCTCTTAATAAATAATAATATAAATAATTAATTGATGATATCCAATAACTAATCATAACTATATCAGATTTAATTTCTTTATCATATTGAACTAATCCACTTTTACAATTAATAACAGATCTAATACGTGTAATAAATAAATCAATAAATGTTTCCACCATTTCTTCACTCTGTAAAAATTTATGTGCATACCTAATACATTGATAAACTATTGATGATACATATATTGGTTTATTATGATATTTTGAGTATAATTTAAATATAAAATCCATTAATGGTGATATACTTTCATCATCAAATTTAATATATTGTTTTGATAAAATTTCATTAAAATCAAAATTTTCTTCATTGTTATAAAAATAACCATTATAATCATCTTCATTACCATCATCATCATCATTGATAAATTTAGATGAATTGTATAAATTTTCTCCTCCTCCTCCATTATTATTGTTACTATTATTTGACGTCATTCCACTATTCATACTATCTGATATACCCATTGCACTAACTCCAGCAACTTGTAATTTTAATTGAGCATTAAATGAATCTTCTTGTAAATTATTTGAATTATCAAGATTTGAATCTTTATAGAATAAACTATTATTACCGCTTTGATTTGGATCATCATTTTCATTAATTTTATCCTTTATTAAATTATGAGATTTATAATATTCATACATTTCACTACCAGGTATTAATAAATCAATTGCATTTTGTCTTGTACTATTTGATTTTAAATATGGATCAGCTTGTGCATTTAATAATTGAGTTACAATTTCTTTAAAATTTAAATATGTTGCCCACATTATTGGTGTCCAACCAATTAATCCATCTTTTAAATTACAATCAGCGTTAAAATTAATTAAAATTTCAACACAATCAGATTTATTAAAACAAATTGCATAAATTAATGGTGTAAAACCTTGTTTATCAACTTTATTTATTATTGATTCTTCTCCATTTGTTGATGATGAAGATACTAAATTTTTAACTACTGAATTTTCACCTTCTGATGCAGCAAGACATAATTTAACTAATACATCTGAATGATCATTTAAAAGTTTTAAAGCTTTCTTAGCTGCATTTATTTTGGCAAAAGTTAAATCATTTGATCCTATTAATGAAGCAGATGAACTTGCTCCTGTTATCACTTTCCATGGATCAAAACTCATTTCAAGATTTCACGGTTGCTATAGAACATATAAACGATGATATTTATATATGAATAGCAGAAATAATATAATTAATACAGAATATTCTTATATTAAACTGTTTCAATACTACTAAGGATAGCATTTCCCCACCTAATTCCTAGGAATTGATTACTCAGATTAAAGACAAACTATTACCGGGGCATCCTACACTATATCTCTACCACGTACTCCGTCCTTGACTGAATTCTGTATTCTTCCTTCTCAATTGAGATGTAGGAAAAAGAGAGAAGAGACTCTACACCTTCTATTTTACACAGTGTACTTGAAGTCTATGTTTACAGGTAAACAACTGAGTACACGAATCGCGGCGGTTTGCTCCATTCACAAAAGACCAAGCCACTGACAAACAAACAGCCCACGTAATCTTCTCTCTACAAGTTTGCTGTGGCCCTGGGCTTTCCTCTGTTGGGCCAAAAACATGCGGGGATGCTCAGCCGAGTCACTACGCCACCAGCCGTTGCCCCAGCCTGGAGAATCACCGTACTAAAAACAGGCCATGTGATCGGATAATCATAATCCCATCTCAGCAGGGATACGGCCACCTATTCTTAAGCCCCGCATTCTCTCATCTCTACCCCGGACTTGTTGATTGGACACCGCCTTCTCCTAAGCTTACCGCTGGCCTGAAAGATGTCTCCTGCCCGAAACAGAATTATGGCAGATATCTGGGAAGCGGGCTGTCTGGAGAACTGGCGGTCGGCAGCTGCTACCAGTAAACGACCCTTGTTCTTTCCTTGTTAGCTACTGATTTGATGATTTACACTGACTGGCTTCTTATCAGTTAGAACAAGAGCATTTCAAACAAGGGACTTTTTCAGAGATTTCAAACATTGAAGCTGTTGTATTTTGGATTGACCCCTTATTTTAAAGTGCTAGGGTGATATTTGCCACTTATATTATCCCCTTGTAAGAGTATTTGCGGTTACTATTCAACTCAATTCAATTGTGCAAACACATCTATTTCCGTGTTGATCCATCAGATTATTCATATATGATAGACCACTTGCCCTCTCTCCAGTCAGAGGATAACGGGCATCTGTCTTATTCAAAAGTTAGGTCAGTGGCTTACTTACAAGAACAGCAGCAGCAACAACAACAACAACAACAACAACAACAACAACAACAACAAAATCAACAACAGCAAAGACATTTTGATGACAGACTGCTTTCAAAATTAGCACTAATTCAAAACAAAATATCAAACTCAACTACAAATTCCATTGACTCAGAGTCAATAGCTGATGATTCAAATTATATAACTGCAAGCACAAATGTACAGGACAGTGATCTCTTGATTGAAGACAATGCAAGCACTATTAAATGGATTAAATTAAAACAACTCTCGACACAGGTATACTCAAGAGAATTTAAATTGAATTATGGTTCTATCACTTGCATGGCTGTATCTGACTCAAACATATATTTTGGAACTACAAAAGGTTACATTACAATATTCGATTATTCCCAGAATTTAGTATACGCAATAGGGAAAGACCATCCTGTGAGTATTACTCTTGGATCTATAACATGTCTTACTATATCCCTAGATTCAAAATATATTGCATGTGGTTACTCAACTGGTGATATAATCATATGGTCACTTTCAAATTTTACTCAACCTTTACATCATATAAAGCCAATATCTTTAAATGATTTGAAAAATTTATGCTTAGATCATCATAAAAAATATTCATTTTCTATAAATTTAGCAGATTTCTTAAAGAAAAAAGGTTACCATTTAAAAGGTATACCAATAAAAAATTTAACTTTTATAAATAAAAATTATAAATTATTAATAAGTAATGATAATTTAGGTATTATCATTTATCATGAAATTATAAAGACTTTATTAACTGGACATTTTAAATCAACTGTAATATTAGGTATAAATCAAGTTATTAATATTTTGAATAATAAAAAATTGATTGACTATAATGATAATTCTTCAATGTCTCAATTGTCTTCATCTACTACTACTACTACAAATTCACAATCTTCAACAGATTCAGTTTTGAATTTTTCTTTATTACCTGTAATAACAATATCAAAAATGAAAGAACTTGGTATATTGTCAATAATGACCAATAAAGTCATGATAGTCATTTCTTTATTCCCAAATACTCAAACTCATTTCAAAGTTGGTAAACCAAAAATTATAAATGATTCTCTAGAAGACACAAATTGTCTGGCGTGGTTCCCTTCTATAAGTTTGAATAAAAATAATACAAATAGTAATAATAACTCGAATTCTATAAAATCAGATATGACTTTGCCTGTATTGGCTTATTGCTGGTCAAATGTATTAACTATATTTGATGTTGATACTGAAATAATAGAAGATAACTCAGGTGAAAAATCAACAATCTTAAAATTTGAAAATAAAAGAAGATGGGTTTATCAAGAATCTTTTATAAATATTCAATGGTTAAATAATAAAGTTTTAGCTTTGTTAACAACTTCTCAAAGATTGATTTTTTTAAATAGAAATACTTTAAGAATAATTTCTTCAATTGACCTTCTTTCAAAACATATTCAAAATAAACTGATAAATTTAAATGATTTAGATATAAATAATGATAATTCTATTATTAATCAAGGAGAACCAAATCATTATTCTTTAGACTACAATAATTTTATAAGATTTTATAGAGAAAAATTATTCTTGTTTGGGAAATATGAATTTCATTTGGGTTCAATCACAAATTGGGCTGATAAATTATTGGATTTATTAAAAGCTGGTCATTACATTGAAACTTTAGAATTGTCAAGAAATTTATATGATGGTAACTGTGACCTTCTGTTATTAGGATTGCCGGAATCAAACAAAGAAAGACATGACTTGATGTTTAATCATATAATCGATTTACTAGAAGCTTCATTAAATTATATATTTAATGATAATTCAATAAATAATTTAACAGAAGTGGAAAGAAATTTAGTATATTCAAATTTTTTAAATATTTTTTTCAAAACTTGTATTACAATTAATTGTTCAATTAACTTATATGAAATATTATTTGAAAAATTTAATTTATATGAATTGAAATCTCTATATTTTGAAACACTTGAAACTTTCATTACCAATGGCGCTGTTAAAATTTTACCACCATTAGTACTTAAAGAAATGGTTAAATATTATATTGATTTAAATAATGGATTGATTTTAGAACAATTATTGTGTCTGTTAGATATTAAACAATTAGATATTGATTTAACTATTCAATTATGCAAGACAAATCATTTACAAGATACTTATGTTTATATATGGAATACTTTAATGCTTGATTATATTTCACCCATTTTTGATGCAATTAAAACAATAAAGCAAATAGTTTATAATAATAATAATAATAATAACTTAACAGATGATGAATTAAAAGTTTTAAAAAATGATTCTTATTATATTTATCCTTATATCTCATATATTTTAACAAATCGTCAATTTCCAACTGATAAATTAATTGATCCAAGTTTTGAAATTTCTTCAAAATTAAATATATATTATATCTTGTTCAATGGTAACTCAATAAGTTGGCCTAAAAATTCAGAAAAATTACATATAATGGATGAAGATTATGAATTAAATGAACCTGCATTCCCATATTTATTTCTCTTGTTGAAATACGATAGTTGTCAGATGTTTGCTTGTTTAAATGAGGCCTTTGAAGATGATTTAATGAACGATGATGAAATTAATTACTATTCTAATGGTTCTGGAAACTCGGGATCATATTCAGCTTCTGCTTCCGCTTCCGCCTCAACTTCTTCTCCTTCTTCATCTTCAGCATCTTCTTCTTGGAATACAAATGGCTACGAATTGAAAGTTAGCAGACAGTATATTATTGAAATCTTATTAGGTATATTCAACGAAAATTATGATGATTTTACTCCTAATGATAAAACCTACTTGGCTATCTTCATTGCCAGAAATTATCCAAAGTATAATCAATTTTTAAGACTATCAGATTATATTTTAGATGATATAATTGACAAATTATGTAAATATAGTGACCCAAATTTGAAAGATGATTGTGAGTTAAGTTTACAAAGTTTATTATCAATTTATAAACCAACCCATATCGACACCATGATTCCAATTTTTGAAAAAGTTGGATTTTATAACGCTTTATTAAGTATTTATAGAAGTGAAAATAAAGTTCTTGATTTATTAGAATTATGGTTAAAGACCAAACAAGATACAAAGGGAAAGAAACATGGCGCTGTCAAAGATACTGAAAATAACAGTGATAAGGACTTTTTAAGTGATTTTAAAATTGAAGAATTATTTAATTCCATACCAGAAATGATTGAAGCTTGTATATTATCAGTTGATGATTTTTATAAGATTGAATTAGAAAATTTATTTAAAGATAATTTGGAAATTTTCATAAATACAAATCCAATTGAAATTTGTAAAATTTTTAACAAATACTTACCATCTATTTCAATTGAAATTTTAAATTTACAAGATTCATTGAATAAATATTATTATATTAAAGAATTAATTGATTTAGAAAAACAATCAGCTTTATCTTTTCCATTGTCAAAAGATATTAAATTTGAATATATTAAATTATTGAATGAATATGAAAAATCAAAAATGAAAGGCTATATTCTATCATTAGACGAATCATTAATTGATTTTGAAAAACTTATTTATTTTTTGAAGCAAAATAGGTTAAGAAATATTGTATATGAAATTTATAAGAAAGATAGAAAATATGAAGAGGCATTGGGTGAAGTTATAGCAGAACTTAATTCAATCGGTGATGAATTAATAGAAAAATTAGACTCAGACGAGAATACTGCTGAAAAAGATGCAAAACTTTTGAATAATAATAACGATGATTATTATAAAGATATTGAATTAAAATTATGGGATTATTTAATTATGGGATTCGATGTTTGTGAAGAATATCAAAAATTCGAAAGATCAAATATTCATAACGGAACTTCGAAGAAAAATAAGAAAGAGTTGACAAAATCAGAATCAATGTTATTATTAATCACAGAAACCAATGTCAAATTATTCATTCGTGTGAATAGAAGGTTGATTGACAATATCAATAATGAGCCAGAGTTACTAACAGATGAAAAGGATAAAACAGAAGTTGAAGCTCAGAATGTAAATGATACTGCCGATAAACTAATTGATAATGACATTAAATTAACATTAACGCAGTCAAAGATTATTGGATTAATCAAGAGATTGGTGCAAGATTCATTTTATAACTTGATTAATTTACAAGGTAAATTAAGCCCAATTTTAAATTTTCAAGATTCACAATCGATTTTAGACTCGATTAAGAGGAAAAATGGAAATAACGATTCATTTTTAAGAATCTTTTCTGAATTCTTAAATAGATCATCATCAAAGGTAACAACATTAGGTGATGTCAGATCTATTCTTAACGAAATCTTTTTAGCTTATTCATACGAAGAAAATATTTTAGGTTTATCTTTGAAGTTACTTAATGAAGATATATATAAAGAAATTGAATTTTTAGAATCAAAAGAGTATGCTGGTTGGTCGTTAAACAATTTAGAATGTGAAATATGTGGTAAAAAAATATGGGGATCCCATATTAATAATAAAATATTTGAGTTATGGCAAGACGCTAATTTTACTGGAATCAAAAGTAATAGTGAAACAAAAGATTTTGAAATTGTTGTTTTTAGATGTAGACATGGGTATCATACAAAATGTTTACACGGTATGGGTGTTAGTAAGGATAATTTGTTATGTGTATTATGTAGATCAGATAGTTGAACTAAAAGTTCACCGATATGTATATTCTTTAATTATTAATAGAAGCATTTTTACTTTTTCTTACTTTTATTTTTATTTTTATTAAAAACCTTTATCATTAAAGCTATAAAACTGTGAAAGAGAAAATTGTATCGCAAAAATAAATAATTAAATTTTAATTACAAGAAGAAGAAAAATGAAGATGAAAACAGAAATGAAAAATTTAAAAAAAAACAAATGTCTATCAAATGATACTTGAACTAGCGCTTATATATGTTTCTGTATTTTCATGTTGGAGCAGGTATTTTTAAAATTACTTATTGGTTGGTTTCATCCATCCAGTCTAAAGTGTATTTAATTCCCTTTTCTAAGTCAACGTTTGGTTTATAGCCTAAAATTGTCTTAGCCTTGGTGATGTTGTGGTATCTGTAAGCACAAACAACTTTGACTCTGAATGGAGTTAAACCTGGCTCTTTACCAGAAAGCTTGGAAAAAAATTCAGATAAGTAACCAACTGCGATGGCGACAGGACGATTTAAGACAATATTGAAGTTATCTATATGACCATCAGCTTTCCAGACAGTACGTGCAAGAGTCCAGAAATATGAAGGAGTGTCGTTAGTAATGAAAAACTTTTCACCACCAACTTTACCTTTAGTTTCAGGATCTAATAATTTCTTTGCAGCTAAAACATGAGCATCAGCAACATTACCTGCGTAAGTCCAATCAAATAGATTATTGTTATCACCAATTTGAAATTTAGATTGACCTGCTCTTGCAACTTGTCTTAAACCTGGAACTAATTGACGATCACCAGGACCAAAAATACCAGCTGGTCTTAATGCAACAGTTAAGAAGTCATCTTCAAATGAGTTAGCCTTCAAAACCATAGCTTCAGCTGTGGCCTTTGTTACGTTATAACCATCCATTGGAACTTCTGGGATTGGCCATGATTCATCAGCGTTATGAATATCTTGACCATTGAAAATAACACCAGCAGATGAGGTGTAAACAACAACTTTGATTCCTGAATCTTTAGCACATTTTAAAAGATTTTCAGTACCGTGAACATTGACTTTTTCGTAAATTTCTTGTGGTAATCCGTGAACAGGAGAGGCGGAGTGGACAATTGCAGAAGGTGAACTTTCCTTTATAGCTTTCTTCATATCATCTTCTGAAGTGATATCACCGATATGGATCTTTATTTGTGATGGATCAAAAGTGAAGTAACTGGCAATCTTTTCAGGTAAAGGTCTGATATCGAAAACGTGAATTTCTGGTCTTGGAGATTCTTCCCAGAATTGTTGGATCAAATGGAGACCTAAAAATCCTGAACCACCAATTAATAACACTGAATCTAAAGACATAATGAAATAACTTTGATTTTTTCTTGTTTCAAATAATTTAATTACCACCTCGGAATATAAACCAATTGCTCATAAGCTTATTTATATCTATCAATCTATAGTATAAATGCATGTTGTGTATCGATAGTATATACTCTTGATCTGGAGGCTGATCCAGCAAACACAAGAACCAAAGAGCACCTTCCGTCTTATCGGATTTCACACCACTACCGTGCCATTCAGGCTGGACGTGTTTCGCTCTGCCTGATGGTGAACGTGGAGTTACGATATAAACGAGACACGGACCTCTCTTAGCAGTTTGATTATTTTGAAAACGGCGCGTCGATTGAGATTTTAGCAATTTGCGTTTAAACAAAAATTCACCGCATCTATACACCTTCTTACGTAATTGAGATTATTTGTGCAAAAGGCTTGTGGTTACTTTTGTTATTGCCGGATACAGTAATTCTCTTTATTAAGCGCTGGTTTATTCAGTCATCAAAAATCTTCGAAAAGACAATAAAATTTTTTGGATAATTAACAATGCGCATGCCATGGATGGGTTTGTTTAAAGAGTAAATGCCTTTCAAATTATTTTTCATCAATGAGTGGACAATTCTTTTGTCGTGTGTCTCTGTTGTTCAATCCATTGCTTTGTTTTGGTCTCTTTTTTTTATTTCCTTTCTTTTCATTCTTGTCACTCATTCTGACTCACACTTTCTATTTTATAGATTTGTACAGAATTCAGTTTATGTTATTTGTCTATTATAAAAATCAATATGATTCCATAAAATAGATAGATTTATATGAATTGATATATAATTCTTGGTTCTTTAATTTTATTTCTTTAATACAATTAAGCAAAATTATATTACTTGATAAAAATTTATAAAATGTCAAACGAACAACCAGCTGAAAACAAATTATGGGGTGGCAGATTTACAGGTGCTACCGATCCATTAATGGATTTATATAATGCATCTTTACCATATGATAAGAAAATGTATGAAGCTGATATTGAAGGTACTAGAGTTTACACCATGGGTTTACAAAAAATTGGTTTATTAACAGAAGAAGAATTATCTGAAATTCACCGTGGTTTAAAG
Organism: [Candida] boidinii; assembly: GCA_001599335.1. Lineage (NCBI taxonomy): Eukaryota > Fungi > Ascomycota > Pichiomycetes > Pichiales > Pichiaceae > Ogataea > [Candida] boidinii. Next base: position 576,375 of record BCGP01000003.1, on the reverse strand, counting down.
CAAATTAAAGAAGAATGGGCTAACGATAAATTCGTTGAAAAACCAGGTGATGAAGATATTCATACTGCTAATGAACGTAGATTAGGTGAAATTATTGGTCGTGGTATTGCCGGTAAGGTTCACACTGGTAGATCAAGAAATGATCAAGTTGCTACTGATATGAGAATTTACGTTACAAAAGAATTGACCAAATTATCAGTCATTTTAAAGAATTTTATTGAAAGTATACTTAAAAGAGCTGAAAATGAAATTGATTTCTTAATGCCAGGTTACACACATTTACAAAGAGCTCAGCCAATTAGATGGTCACATTGGTTAAGTATGTATGCTACTTATTTCACTGAAGATTACAAGAGATTATTACAGATCATTGAAAGAACAAATGTTTCTCCATTAGGTTGTGGTGCTTTAGCTGGTCATCCATATGGTATTGACCGTGAATTCATTGCAGATAATCTTGGTTTCAACAGCTGTATTGGTAACTCATTAGCAGCCGTCTCTGATCGTGATTTTGTTGTTGAATCTATGTTCTGGAGTTCTTTATTTATGAATCATATTTCTAGATTCAGTGAAGATTTAATTATTTACTCAACAGCTGAATTTGGTTTCATCCAATTAGCTGACGCTTATTCTACTGGTTCATCTTTAATGCCACAAAAAAAGAACCCAGATTCTTTAGAATTATTAAGAGGTAAATCTGGTCGTGTTTTCGGTTCTTTAACAGGTTTTATGATGTCATTAAAATCAATTCCATCAACTTATAACAAAGATATGCAAGAAGATAAAGAGCCATTATTTGACTGTCTTTTAACCGTTGAGCACTCAATTTTAATTGCCACTGGTGTCATCTCAACATTAAAGGTCAATGACGCTAAGATGGCTGCATCTTTAACTATGGATATGTTAGCTACTGATTTAGCTGATTATCTTGTTAGAAAAGGTGTTCCTTTCAGAGAAACTCATCATATTTCTGGTGAATGTGTTAGAAAGGCAGAAGAAGAAAAACTTTCTGGTATTGATCAATTATCATTTGAACAATTTCAAGAAATTGACTCAAGATTCTCTGAGGATGTATTTGAAACTTTCAACTTTGAACAAAGTGTTGAAAGAAGAACTGCCACTGGTGGTACCGCTAAAGTTGCAATTTTAAAACAATTAAAAAACTTACAATCTCAATTGAATTAAAATTGTTATAACTTTTATAATATTTTCGTATTTTCTCTTTTTTATTTACGTTTCCATTTTCCCTGTCTGTACCAAACTTATTTATATCCTAATAAAAATATCCTAATAAAATTCTATCTTGTATTAACAATAATATGTAGCCGAAAATATGAACATCTAGACTTAGCGGTCTGTCTAAATTCATCAGATTAGATAGATGATTCATATATTGACATGAATTTTACAGTTAGATGTTGGATATCAATACAGAGTAAGTATATCATGATGCCAGGTTCAAAATTGTTATTACACTGAAATTTAGTATGTACTATCATTGAATTCAAACGATTCGAGTTCAAGTTATTCTCAAAAAAAAGTTAAAACAAAATAAAACAGGAGGTAAATCTCCTAAAGATATAAACAAAAATTAATTTTTTATTATTATTTCAGATAAGTTTGGATGAGATATCGTCATAAATTGAGTACTCCGATTGGTGCACAGCATTTCTTGTCATCATTCAATAAAAAAAAATTATTTTTATTTATATAAAAACTACCACTGTAGTTGTTTATTCAATAAAAAAAGAAGAAAAGATTATGGGGAAAGATAAAAAGTCATTTGGATTTTAACTCTGAAAAGAATCAGTTAAATTCAATGATAGTAAAGAATAAATTTAAATGACCAAAAACTTTTGGTATAATTAAAGTGAACTTGGCATCATAATATTATGGTGATTAATATTGATTATCACGTATAGGCAATTGCAAGTGAAAAAAGTAAGAGAAGAAAGGTGTGGATAGATAGGTACCAATTTAAATAGTGTGGAAAACTGGCTTAAAAGGAAGAGATATACAGTTGAGAAATTGAATAAAAAATTTTCACCTCTTGAGATTTGGTGGAAAATCTAAAAGACCTGAATTTTCTCACCATAAAATATCAAGAGTCGTGCAAAGACAAGTGTTCCAATACCTTTATTGTTTAATCATGTGACTATTTCTTTGTTGAAGGTAATTTAGCTGCTTTTTTATATGAGATTCGCACGTGATAATGATCGGGTTTTGACCACCGAACTTGAAACAACTTTTTATATTACTATTCTATTAATCAGGAGATTTATTTTTAATTTAGTGTTCTTCCAGAAGGTAATGTAGTCATTATCAGCTATTATGAGCGTAAAGCGAGTTCCGCATTTAGAATAAAGAGTCATGAAATGTATTAACTAAAATTTATTATGTAAGAAAAAGTAAGAAAGATAAGGAAAGCTATATTTTTATGGCGGAAATATTCAATATTAATAACCATAAAATTTTTTTATAAATATTAAAGAACGAGATACAATGTAGAAAAAAACAGGAAATTTTAAAATGAGCTAAAGGGGGAGGAAAAAAGGGGATGGTTGAGTAAAAAAATTAAGTAGAAAGATTAAATATTAAATATTGAGAGTTTTCTATTTATGAGTGTCGGAGAGTAAAGAAGTTTGATCAACGACTATACCAGAGTGAGACTTCTCATTGTGATCTGAAGATGTTTCATCTTCTTCTTCTGGTTTTAGTTCGATATCATCCATATTAACAAACTGTTTTTGTTTGTTTTCTCTTAGTTGTAAGAATCTTATGGCAAAAGCAATTAAAGTGGAAGCGATAGCAGTACCAAGCATAGCCCAACAACCTTTTCTGAATTTTGGAGCAGAGTTAGCTTTATAGAAAATTAATGGCCACCAAGCGTTAACAGCATTTGAAAACATATTCATTGAAGCTAAAATAATTGCTCTTTCTTCCAAATCGTTGTAACATACAACGTTAGCCCAGGCAAAGAAAGTTGATTGACCAGCAAATGATATACCTGATATGTAGTATGCAGCATAGGCAAAATGGGTAGATACAGGTTTAGCTAATAATAAAATTGTAGCAATAATTAATGAAACAGCTATAAAAACAGCAACGTGCCAGTGATATTTAGCTCCTGTATGATCAACGTATAAACTTGTAAAGAAAGTAGCAAAGATACCGATAGCGTAACTACCTAATGGTAAATTATTTCTATCTGAAACAGAGTAACCAAAATATTTCAACCATAAACCAAATAATGAGTTACTGATATATGATTCGTTTTCACCACCAACGACCCATAATAAAGAAAACAAGTACCAGTGCCATTTACCGCAAACTCTTTTAAACACAGTCCAATTAAATTTGGTTTCAGGTTTAGGAGGCAATCTTTCTCTAGCCAATTTTTTCTCATCTTCAGAAAAAACAAAAGAAATACAATTTTCAGGAGTATCAGGGAAGAAGATTAATCCATAAGCAATAATTGGTAAAGTGATTAAAAAATCAATTAAAAATAACCATCTCCAACCAGCTAAACCATTTTTACCATCTAAATTTTTGTGAATAGAACTTTGCATGAAACCAGAGAAGATAGAACCAATTAAACCAGAACTTGTAAAGACAGCAGATCTTTTTGTTAATTCTGTTTCTTTATACCAGTTACCTAAAATGAAATGAGTTCCACTGAAAGTTGAAGATTCGAAAAGAGCTTGAAAGAATCTTAAGACACATAATTGTTTATAACTACTAACTTTGTACATACCTAAAGTTAACATTGCCCAAGAAAATGAACAAAAGGCTAACCAATATTTTGGTCTTAACTTTAATAAAGCAATATTATTTGGAATCATACCAATAGTATAACCAACAGTGAAACATGTATTGACAGTATTATATTCAAAACCAGTCATATGTAAAGCTTCTTGCATACCAGAAAGATAAGCATTTGAGTAATTGGATCTATCGATATAATTGATCCAATAATTTAAACAAACATATGATAAAACAAACCAATCAATTTTGAATAAAAGATCTCTTTCAGCTTTGGATGCAGGTGGTTTTCCCCACATAAAATCTCTAGCCTTTGTGAAAGGCAGGGCAACAACAGATAGTGTAGACATATTAATAATTAATTATATGACTATTTCTATATATATATATATATAATTGATTCTGTAAGACTTTAACTTACTCTTAGTATATAGACAATATATATTAGTATATTGAACAACTAAAAATGTTTAAATATAAATGGTTAAAATATTTACAAGAGCAAGAGATAAAAAAATTATTAATGTTAAGATACAGGAAATTGAATTGAATTTATACAGTTTAATAAACTGTTCATGTCTGTCCACTTAATTTAATGTAATCAGTGAGTATCTCTATATAAATTTTGTTTTTATCTATATAGATATCAGTGTATATATTATCTGTTATATTTGATGATAAAGGTTAAAATTTTGTATAATATATTGAATAGCCGAATCCTAATTAATATGGCCAGATTAAAAAAAATCAAAAAGCCCGAAAATAGTTATCTGCAGTATAAATTATAAAATTGTTTCTATTGTTTAAAATGATTCTGATTTTGTCTAAAGATATAACAGTTAAGATACATGTATCTATCTAATTAATATTTTGCTAAACTCGAGCAATAATCTTTTCCTTATCTTATCACAAGAATAGCGCTGTATAATCAAGCAAAAAACGGAGCTGGGATGCTTAACTTCGTTTTCCGATTCAATGTTTAGAATTTCCTATTATTTGCAACTATATGTGGCACAACAAATGGGACAACAAATGGAAAAGAGTCAAACTGGAAAATAGCAACAGAAATAGATATCTGCCGGGAGGTCATAAAATTAAGGATCAAGATTCAGAGAGATATCTTTCCATTACCAAAATTACGGAAAAGAGTAATTATGATATTATTCACCTGTTGATGTTGCAAACTACTATTATTGAAAAATATAAACATTATTACAACTATTTTTATTATCATATCATTACAATTTCAGTGAAACTTTTCCACGAGAAAAGGATCGATAACTTAATTCCGTCTCGACTAGATATGCAAATATATGTATGATTATGCATCAGAGAGTCTACTGCTTTTGACCCTTCAGAGACGCGTGAGACACTTGCCACCGTATGAATCCTCACAGAAATGGCCTGGACATGAGCCAGCCTGGCTTGTTAACTGCCTAGGTGAACGCCAGCAGCAGCATGTCTTGGCCTTTCATCGTTTAATCCGTTGCCATCTCCGTTCTCTCAGCGTCTTGGGGATTTCGCCGTTGAAAACCCAGCTTATGAAGAGTGCACCCAGACGTTCACGTCGGCGATGCGGGGGAGGGGACAAAAAAAAGCGGGCCAAGCAAGGAGTGGTCAACCGCTTGCCGTGTCATGTGACGTCCGGTGGAAAAACCAGTCTTTCAAGAGCGGCCCTGTACCGTTGCTGGGTGACACTGCTGGTCAGCGGAGACCGCTTAAAATTGACAGACCGCCTGGGATCTCTGGCATAACGGCCTTAACTAAGGCTGAAGGATATAACACTGTAACAGCCGTTTGCCACCACGAATCAGCCAATTCGGCCATAATTCCAGTGCATGGCGTCTTTCTCCGTTTTGGTAGAGAAAAGAGAAGTGCGGCTCTGATAAGGAGGAATACACCGTGAAGGGATCCGACACCCGCTCCTTAAGTATGTGATTCAGGTACCACAGATCTTATCAGCTTATCAAGAGCTCGTTCTAAGGAGAAGGACGGAGCATTTAATGTAGCTTGTGATGAGTTTGGTTTATAATAAGAACATCGGCGTCCCTTTATTATTGCAAATGCAGTGGTACGCCAATTTTTCAACGTCCAGGTGCATCTCATCAGCCCGTAAAGTGTCACAGAACCTAGTGATTCAAGAACCCAATTACCCTTGAACTTGCTTGGTGCTTGGTGCTTGGTGCTTCGCTCTGGCACCCACATCCTAGTGAAATTAACGGACATCTCATAGACTCATCTCCTAATGTTGTGCTTCTTCGCTCTAAGACCTTATCTGAAATACTTGAAAGGAATCCCATCTCCGTTGAATTTTTCTTTATCTAGCTATCAGATCTGTAAAATCTCCGTCAAGGCATATATATTGTCAGTGGCTTTCAGAGCTATTGTTACATATCCATTGCTTTGATGCAATGCCCTTTCATTTTCCTCTCCTTTTACTTGTCCTTTCCCTTCACTACCTTTCATTCACCCTTATGTTAATTATTTGAAACGCAATAGTTAACTCCTGCATTCACTTCGCGTCATACCTTTTTTTGTTGTTTATTTAAAACTGTTCAAACAACGTTACACAATATTCAATACTATGAAAAGTACTATAAATCAAATGAATATTATGGCAGCAAATTGGAAAAGACAAAAAGTCTTGCCATTTTTATGATTCCAGTTGGGAATTTAAGGGCAACAATACTTCTTTGTTAAATGTTTCACGCATATGTTATCTCGTGTCTTTGGGAATTGGTTTCCCGTTTATCTATTCGTTTAAATTCCAGTAAAAGATCTTATCTAAGTTGATACATGTGTGCAGTTAAGTAGTTTACTTATGATTCCAAAGATTTTTTGTAGGAAACCCAAATCCTAAGTATTCTTATCAGATACTCTGATAAAATCATATCTTTTTTTAACACAATCCTTACATTGTGTATCATCTTTCTTTTCTTGTTTTTTTTTTTTGCTTCTTAATAAACAAAATGATATGCCTTAACTTAAAATTAATTACTTTGATGGGCTTCAAGCTGATTAACTATAGCATATTGAAGCGAGTTTGAATTATTAATTTGATGGAAATCGAAGTGCGAAAGCAATGTGTATCCTTATCTAACTTAAAAACATGTGCGGAGATTTAATTTTACATTTTTATAGTATCCTCATACATTATTAAATCAGCTCAGTTCAATTAATTACACTTTTCGGTATTCTCCCTTATTATATGCCTCATAGTCAATTATATATATATATGAGTACCCAATATATCATGATAATATATCTCTTCTTCGCTTCATTCTCTTTATGCAATTGAATATCAATAGCATTTGAAAATACAATTCTAAATACAACAATGACCCAAACAGATTATAAAGAAATTGCCAGCGCTAAAAGAGCTGAAAGAGATACCCATTTAATTAAAGAATGGTTAATCCCAGAAGATAAATTACCAAAGGATAAAGATGTTTTACGCTTCCCTGTTGAAAGTGGTTATTTAACTGATAAAGAAATTGAAATCACAGAATTACCAGCTAATGAAATAGTTGAAAAGATTAAAGCAAAAGAATATACTTCTTTAGAAGTAACAAAAGCATTTGTTCACAGATCTCAAATTGCTCATCAACTTTGTAATTGTTTAAGTGAAATCTTTTTTGATAAAGCATTTGCTAGAGCTAAAGAATTAGATGAATATTATGAGAAAACTGGTAAAACAGTTGGTCCATTCCATGGTTTACCGATCTCATTAAAGGATAATATTAACGTCAAAGGTGAAGCTACCACAATTGGTTTTGTTGATTACTGCTTCAATCCAAAAGGTGGTATGGAAGAAAGTTCAATTGTTGCTCAAATGTGTGAAAACTTAGGTGGTGTTTTTTATGCTAAGACTAATGTTCCTGTTGCTATGATGATGCCAGAATCTAAAAATCATGTCTATGGTGCTACAACTAATCCATTTAACAGATTATTAAGTGCTGGTGGTTCATCTGGTGGTACTGCTGCTCATGCTGCTTTAAAAGGTTCTTGTATTGATATTGGTAGTGATATTGGTGGTTCCATCAGAATTCCAGCTTCCTTCAATGGTTTATATGCCTTAAGACCAACTTATGGTCGTTATCCAACTTATGGTACTAGATCAGGTTTACCAGGTTTAGAATCTGTCAGTTCTGTCAATGGTCCTTTATGTGCTAGTTTAGAATCATTAGAATTTTACTTAAAGACAATTGCAAACGCCGATCCTTCTCTTGTTGACCCAAAGACTTCTTATCAACCATGGAGAGATATTAAATTACCAGAAACATTAAATATTGCTATCTTAGCTGACGATGGATACATTAAACCAACCCCACCAATCAAGCGTGGTATTGAAACCGTCAAAGAAGCCTTAATTAAAGCTGGTCACGATGTCATTGAATGGGATCCACAAGAACATTATAGATTACAACAAATCATCAGTGAGTTCTTTGTCAGTGATGGTGGTAAACACGTCTTAGCTGTTACAGAAAAGACAGGTGAACCTTTATTCCCATACATGGAAAACTACGGTACCTCTAAAGAAATTGGTGTCAGTGCTTTATGGGATTTACACGCTGAAAGAACTGCTCTTGCCAAGAAATTTCTTGATAGATGGATGGCTACTAGTGCCGTTACTAAAAATGGTAAACCAATTGATTGTATCATTGCTCCAACTACACCATTCCCAGGTAATCCATTAGATAAGTGGGGTGACTATGTTGGTTACACTTCTGTTTTCAATGCTGTTGACTATTCTGTTGGTGTTATTCCTGTCACAAGGGCTAATAAAGAACTTGATCCAAAAGAAAAAGACTACACTCCACGTAACGCCAGTGATAAATACACATATGAAAACTATAACGCTGAAGAAAGTGATGGTGGTTCTGTTTGTGTTCAAATCGCTTGTAGAAAATCAGAAGATGAAAAAGTTATCGAACTTATGAAAGTTATTTCTAAGTTGGTTAACTATAAACCATAAGTTAACTTTGTAAGTTAATTATAACTATTTTATATATCCAGAACAAAAAAAGAAAGCAAAGACACAGAAAGAAAAAACAAGTCTACTTTTTTAATTCTTTGATTATTATTAATTTTTTTGTTTTGTTTTTTTCGTTTTGCTATTAATTTGTATATGTTTATTTATTTCATTATCTCTTTCTCAGTGGGAGAGGCTACCTTCTATCATTTACATTTCTATTGAATCCTCTTCTATATAGACTTTCTAAATTTCAATAACCTATTTTTATTTTATTAAAGGTCATCAAAAGTCAGTTTAATAATAAAAGTAAATGATTAAAATGCATCAAGGCAAAAAAAATCGAGAATAATAAAACAGAACCGCGATTTGTTTTCTTTTTGCTTTCTTCAGAAATTTTTTAAATTGTTGCTATTTTGTATATCACCTAATTATAGTTTTAAAATGATTTCACATTAATAGAGTTATAATGGATAATGAATGACGACGTATATTTTAATACATCAATAAACTGTGAGGTCACCTAAACGCTGTTTTCGAAAAATCTAAACGATGTTACAATAAAAAATCAAAAAAGTGTGAACTTTTGATGTTTGTTGTTGTTTTTATTTTAGAACAGTAATTTGATTGATGTCTTTGTTTCTTATCATTTACTCTTTTAAATGCCTTTCTCTGGTTCTTTGTTCTTTTACTTTCAACGCACAGATATAATAGAATTACAAGACTACACATATAAATAGTTTACAAAAAAGCTTAATTCAATAAGAAAATAACATTAAAAGACAGGTATATTTTGGTAAATTTTTTTAATAAATAAATAAAAACCGATAAAACTCAATAAAAGATAATAAACAGAAAAAATGCGAAAAATACAAAAAGAAATTAATTAAAAATAAATATTAAGATTTCGTAAATTATCTTACATTAATAAAGCTAAACCAGCGGCAACAGCAGCACCAAAGACTGGGACAGCAGCATTGTTGGCACCACCATTGTAAGTGGAGATGTCAGTACAAGCATTATCAGAACATGAGGTGAGTGTAGAAGTGACAGTAGAGAATGTAGATTGAGTTTCAGTAGTTGAGGTAACTGAAGCTGATTCAGAAGCGGATTCAGAAGCATCACTGTAAGCCTTCTTGACTAATTGAATTGGGAGACAAGCATCGTTTGGAGCATCACCGAAGATAAGAGCACGACTGTTCTTGGAGTAACTGTATGGGTCTTGGACATCATTACAAGCTTGAATGGTGGAGGTACCGTTAATGGATAAGACACCTTCATCATCAAAAGTTAAGTCAGCATTTGGACCAGCAACAGATTGAGCAATAAATGAACCAAGAACGTCAAAGTAGATTAAGTATTGTTCAGTGAATGGTTCAGTGATAGTACCGGCTTCAGCATCATAAGTTAATGGACCAGTGGTTGAAGCATCAGAAGAAACAAACCAGTAGTTAATACCAGCACCTTCGTGGATATTGTAAACACCTCTACCGTTTAATTCATTGTCAGATTTGACGACGAATTCAATGTCTTCAGCAATGGCAGAAGAAGCTAAAGCAGCAGCAGATAAAACGTAAGAGTACTTCATTGTAGGAAAATATGTGTATGTGATTTAATTATTTAAAATGATAATTGAGTAAAAAAAATTTTTTATTAGAATTTGGAATGAGATGAGTTATAAATACAGGGATTAGTTCTGATATATATAGGTAATTTTTTAGTTCGAATAAATTTAACCCATCGTCTAAAATAAATATTAGGGGAACTCATTAATATTAGTCAACAGATTCAATGAGCCAAAATTATTAACCTTGAATTAAGAAGTTCAGATGCCTTTGTTTTCTTTTCCAGCTACATACATTTCGGACAAAAAAGGCGAACATTGTAACATGATATTTGTATGTATATTTATGTATTTGTATGCATTATTATGCGTGAGTATGTTTTTACATGCTTGAACGGAAGAGCAGTTAACTGAAAAACCACAAAAAGAGCTGACCCCATTTGTAATGTTGCATCTTTAGGGTAATCGATGTGGTAATGCAATTGTTAGTAAAACGTATGATGTGATGTAAACAATTAGACAATATCTAATATAATTTCTTTTTCTACTGAAAAGACACAATACTATTACGAAATAGCCAATTCTCAAAATGGAAATGCATGTGTGCTAACAAATCCCAAGTGGGGAGGAGGAAAAAGGATCTCCAAAATCTATTATTAGAAAACTTTGCAATCTGCCCTGTAACGGCAGTTAACGCTGGTAACTTAGCTCGAATACTTGGAAGTACTTGTGCAAACTTGTGCAAACTTGTGCAAACTTGTGCAAACTTGTGCAAACTTGTGCAAACTTGTGCAAACTTGTGCAAACTTGGAACTTTGGGCCTGAGATTTTCCTGCCGCCGTACCAAAGGCACAGGAATGTTCTATTTAAGCTATTGTTGGAGTCACTTTGAACAAACATTCCTTTTTATGTATAAATCAATTTTTACAGTTCAGATTACTTGACAATAACTTATTATAACTTTCAAACCTTAGGAGATAAGCTATCATCAATATAACTGACCAGTTCTGAATGTGAAACCTCTGAAAAGGCTAGATATCCGATTTAAACTGGCACATACCTTTAAGTTAAGGTGGTGTCATGACAGTGAAACCAGTTTTGTGTCAGAATCGTAATCATATTCAGTGACTCAGCTAGATTTCCCTCCCTCGCTGGCTCACTGGCCCCTGTCATAAATTTCAGGAACCCGCTGCCTGAAAGGGTAAAATTACGAATGCGACATACGAAAGAGGGTTTTGAGTTTGAGTATATAAACTGGGTCCCTAAAAAGGAGGGAGAGAATTCACTCTGCAGCCTTATATGGCTTGAAAAAATCATGCGTGGCACCCATCTCCAGGGCACAACCTGGAAAAACGTGGACACAGCAATTTACAAATAACTGATACTGGAGCAGCGTTAGATGCCCTGTCCGCGCAAGTGGATTAAACTCTAACCCACAACCGGCGTGAATTTATGCTCAGGGTGTATCTATTTCCCCACAACGCCACCGCATCCCGCGCTGAGAACTGTCGCACAGCAACAAAATAGAAAGTTTAAATGGAGATGGACACGGGCCTTCATAGCTGTGAAAAAGCTACTCCTAAAATGCTGAGTCTGACCCCAATTTTCACCTTTTGGAGCATAATTAATATAAGAATATAGGTTGAAGTAATTTAAGTACTGCTGATATTAATTTTCGTCTTTCCTTTGGCAGTTGAATATTGTCAACGTGTTTAGAAACAATTGGGAAACCATCTCAACCTGTAAACTTAATTTAAAGATGTGTCCCTTTTCTGGTATTTTTTTTCTTTCTGGTTTTCTTTTTTGTTCTGTGCTTCTTATCTATGGGCCATGGTTATGGACTATACTTAGAAGTTGGAGAGAATAGATGATACCGTGGTGGTGTAAGAAAGGGGGTGGCCCAGATTCCCAGACATTGCGGCGATCCCTGTCTAAACAGCCGATTATTATTATGGGCCACCACCCACAGGCCAGCGCGTGGAAAGTTATGTTCATAGCAGGATTTATTTTTAGTAGGTTACATTCACCAAGAACCGTGTTAAGGTTAGCTTGAATCAGGGGGGAAGGAAAATTTGACATGAACCCGTTCAGTTAAAGGTTAACTTTATTATAAAGGGCAGCACACCTGCAATGATCCGAAAAGTTTTATGAGCAAATGTCAATTATCAATTCACGTTGTTGAATCATATTATTCATTTATTTATGTTTTGGTTTTTTGTTGTCTTTTTGAATGTCTAAAAATAAAACAACTTTGATCAGTCCCACTATGACCTAGCATAACTACCAGCGTTAAGGTTCATGGGCAAATTAGGTTCGGTGAGTGAAGCGGGGAGTAATTCATCATCCTGTATAATTTGAATTGACATTACGACCGATATGATAAGGGCATCCATCAACCTAGTGGTACACTTTCCAAACGGCGGCTTTATCCTGTCAACACATGGTGTTACGGTATCAATCACCCCATTACCTTGAAAGGGAATAAAAGGAAAGGAATAAGGAAATATGAAAATATGAAAGTGTGAACTCATGGCCACCACAGTAAAATAACAGGCCCCGCAGCCGGGCCACCTTACTCACTGTCCATGAACTCTAACAGAAGTCACGGTATACTTTATCGGCCCAAAGGTTCTCTGTACTGTATTTTTTAGCTCTGAGAACTCACTGAGTGGTGAGGAAGTAAATTAAACCATAACAGAAGTCACTCCTGCACAATAGCAAAACAAAAACACACTGACCATCATCGGTAGTGGCAATAAAAAAACAGAGCAAACACATTCAAACGGTATAATGATGTAATGGCAGCCCACCCAACAAGCAGATGTTCCAAAACTAACTAAAAGAAAACAAGCTGAGACAATGAACGCTGCGAAAAAGCTCCGGAGAGTATGGGGATGGCACCCGATGAATCAATCAACCCTTGCTGTCGCTACTTAATTTGTGAGCCTCACTCGCTTTTCTTGCTTTTTTTCTAAGCCGCACATCTTGCTTTTGCCAAATGTCACATATTTCCACCCTTTTTTGGTCACCAGTTGCAATATATGTGAAAAACTTTATATGCATCATGCATATACTATGCAGATATGGTGCGACCACAGTTCCATCGCTGATTCCACCTGCAGAATCTCGTATCACTTGTGGCTGGTGATGCATTTTGTTACTGCCAGAGACAATTTCAAAGGGTTAAGCAAATGACTTTTATGAAAAAAAGTACCAAATTCTGGTCACAATACTTTTTTGTGAAAAGATTCAATAAAAGGAGTGAATCACATTAGTTTCGAGTGTTTTCATGTTCACATGGTTACAACGATAAAGTCACCTCGTGAAATGCCGCTGATTTGTGTGGTGCAATTATTTGAGGAATTTACTTCAACCCCATATTTTATAGTTAGCAGCACCACTTTAGTGTTAATTAACCTTTCTTCCACTAAGATGTAAATTTACTGATGTACCTGATATGAGCGCAATTTACTGATGTGTATTTTACTGGTTTTTTTACAAAAAAAGACATGAGATATTAAGTTCAGTGCAAATATATTAGATTAAGTATAGTGGAAAATTAGTAATTAAAAATTAAAGGAATGAGTTTCTAAAAATGCTGCGTTGGTTGTAAATCGGAGTAAAAGAAAAAAATAAAATGGCAAAATTAATAAGATACAATAAAAATTAAATAATTAAAAAGTAATAATAGTGAATAAAAAAGGCGGATAAAAATAATAATAATTAGTATTGAGTACAATGGTTGATTTGTTTTTTTTGTTTTTTTGTTTTTTTGTTTTTTTATTAATTGTAGTTTTGGTTTTTTGTTGGTCATGATTCTGACCTTGTTTTTAACGATTTTGTTCGAATTGATCGAATGGTTTTTTAATAAACAATACAAAGTATGGAGAAAACTCAGACAGCTCTGTGAAAAGGAAAATGACGTTCTATGCTAAAAAATATAAATAAGTATAGTTATAATAATAATGATTGTGGTGTTCTTTTATAATCTAAAAAACTCCTTAGATTAATAAAGCAGCAGCAGCTAAAGCAGCAGCACCAAAGACTGATGGTGTCATGGCATTAGCGGCACCAGCAAAGGAAGAAATTTCTGGTTCGGTAGAAGTGTGACAAGCATTGTCAGAACAAGAAGTAATGGTGTGGGTTTCAGTAGAGAAAGTGGTTTCAGTTTCAAAAGAAGTTGTGTTTTGGAATGGAGGAACGATAGTAGTAAATGATGAAGAAGAGTGAGAAGTGGTTGATGGAGCAGCAGATGATGATTCTGAAGCATCACTGTAAGCCTTCTTGACTAATTCAATTGGGAGACAAGCATCGTTTGGAGCATCACCATAGATGATAGCACGACTGCTTGTAGAGTACATGTATGGATCATTAACATTGTTACAGGCGTATAATTTGGATGTACCGTTGATGGATAAGACACCTTCGTCGTCAAAGGTTAATTTAGCATTTGGACCGAGAACAGATTGAGCAACAAATGAACCAACAAGATCAAAGTAAGGATTGAAATTTTCAGAGAGGTCTTCAGTGATTGTACCAGCTTCGGCATCGTAAACTAATGGACCAGTTGTAGAAGAAGATGTAGAAGCAAACCAGTAGTTAATACCAGCACCTTCATGTGTGTTGTAAATACCGTTACCGTTCAATTCATTGTCGGATTTGATGTAGAAAGCAATATCTTCAGCAATTGCAGAAGAGGCTAAAGCAGCAGCAGATAAAACAGTGGAGTACTTCATTTTTAAAATATTTATGTGTTTGATGTTTTGGAAAATCTTTTATTTTTTTTAATTAGTCTATTCAGTATTGAATATTGAAATTAGATTGATATTGATAGAGAATGAATATTAAATAAATACTATT
Organism: [Candida] boidinii; assembly: GCA_001599335.1. Lineage (NCBI taxonomy): Eukaryota > Fungi > Ascomycota > Pichiomycetes > Pichiales > Pichiaceae > Ogataea > [Candida] boidinii. Next base: position 561,217 of record BCGP01000003.1, on the reverse strand, counting down.
CAAATTACTGATTGAAAGAGGAGGATACCACCTGTATTTATACTCCAATTTCTGAAACTAAAACTTTTAGTTTAAGATTAAATTTTAGGATAAACATATCATGTAATTATTCTGTGTGACGTAGGTTCAAGACTTCGAAAACAGTGTTATTTGGTGCTGTACCTTACAGGTTGTTTGTTTCACTGTCCTGTTTTTCTGTTTTTTTCTTTTTTTGCTTTTTTTAGCTACATATTTCTTGTCTTTTCTTTTTTTGGAGGCTCTATGATTACGTAGGTCAGTAATATGCTAAACTACCTTTGAGTCAAACGTCATTCTTTGATAATGTATTATTCGGAATGCGCTTACAAGAAACTCAAATTTTTTTACTTCTTTTTTTAGTATCATATGATAAAAGGGACATTGCAAAAATTATCCGAAAATATTAATGACTCGAAAAAAATTAGCATATTATCAATATGTGATTCAACAATTTATCCAATTAATTACCATTTAGGAAAAAGATCGTGATTTTTAAATGGAAACAAAAATGTAACAATGCAAAAGGGGTTATAAAGGATCTATGCAACATATTTTCACTCAAAATTGTTGATAAATTTAGAAACAAAAAAAAACTAAAGGGAAAAAAAATAGGTCATCGATTCTTCTAACAACGTTGGTATAACGGGTGGGCAAAAAAAAATTAGACCGAGAAATCTGCAGGAGAAATCTGAGTACTCGAGAAAAACAATTCCCGGCCAAGATTTTTTAGATATCATCACCCGTTTTATTTTCTCATCCTCGAACATTTTTTTTTTTTCATCAAAATTGTAAAATTACGTCATTGAGTTTCATTTTCATAAACTTTTTTCACATTTAAGGAAATCGGACAGTGAATCCACAGTGTTAACTGTTTATTGTTTACTGTTTGCATATCTTTCATGTCATTTGTCGTATTAGTAATTTTCTTTATCTTGTATTTATTAGTCAATCGTCAGTGAGGTCAAAAATGATGAATCTGTCGCAGTAATCCAGCAAACTGTAGAATAACTTATAGTTCAGATTAGCCAGCCTCTTTCATTCAGCTAAGTTAAAATATAAAAATATATACAGGTATAAGTTTAATTTAAAGCCTCTGAAAATTTTGGCTTTATGACATGAAGAATGCCGTACGGTTCTGGTTAATGACGTCAGTAAAATGATACAGATATGCAGTTAAGTTTGATCCTTTTATTTTAAGAAAACATACAAAACTGACAATAGAAGATGACAAAACAAAATTATACATCACGTGCATATCCTTTTTACAATAACTGGTATGATTTCTTATACATCATGTGATTGTCTCATTTCTGCATAATTGTGAAAATTTGTTAAACCGCCTCTAACTAACAGGAGCGGTGCAGGCTTTTTTTTCACCTTTTCTGCCGCCTGGACTTCCTGTTTCTTGGCTGGTACTTTATCGTGAAAAGGCTGTCAGTTGTCTGCATTCCTATTTTGAACTCGCAACGGGGCCAAAATTTTGAACGGCATTTTTTGAGATAGCGGATGCGATTGAATTTCCTCTTAGGGCTTATCTTTCACTAATTTTCGGTTTTGAATAACCGGATGGAAACGATAAATTTCTGAAACTAGAATAAAACTTTATTAAGAGTAAAAGAAAGAGATCGATGGTTTCAGGAGTCAGACATCACCATGTAAACAGTAAGTCATATCAATAAAAATTTAATAAGATTAATAATTATTCAGGGATAAATTTAATTTTTTTGAGATTTATATTAATTTAGTTCTTTTTATAGTATAGATATCAATCTGAATAGGTAAGGACTGATCTGAGTAAACAAAGAAAAAAAATGGTTAAAGGATATATATGTGTCATAGTCTGTGATACACCAATAGAACCATTTTGTCAAGAGTATGGTGATTTTGGTGATCAAGGTATTGAATTATTAAAAAATGGTGGTATATTAACTAACGATGTTAATGGAATTGAATTTAAGAAATATAATGTTATTGAAAATCAGGAATTACCAGATTTAGAAATTTTAAAAAATGAAATTTTAAATAATAAAAATGATAATAGTGATAGTAAATGTTTAGGTATTTATATTACTGGTTCAAGATCAGATTCATATAAATTTAAAGAATTTGATTGGATTAATAAGTTAATTGAATTTACAAAAATCTTAATACATGATGAAATTTACAATTCTATTCCTATTGTTGCTGTTTGTTTTGGACATCAAATTGTTAGTATCGCTTTGGGTTTAAATACAAAACCAAATGAATTAGGTTGGGAATTAGGTTTGACTAATATTGAAATTAATAAAGATTCTAAAAAATTTAATCAATTTTTAAGTTCATTAAAGGATTCAAAATTTAACAATAATCATCCAACTTTTACTATTATGGAATGTCATCAAGATATAGCAATTGATGAAAATTCAATTATATCTTCTTCAACATCAGAATCAAATGTTGAAAGTATTGGATCAACAGAAATATGTAAATTTCAAGGTTTTTTCAAACCTAAGAATTTAAAGAATACAGGTTCAGGTTTACTTTCATTTCAAGGACATCCTGAATTTACTACTAAATATGGACAAAATTTAGCTAATCAAAGACATGAAAATCAAAAAATATCAGATGAATTTTATGAAAATGTATGTGATCGTAATTCTAAATTAGAGAATGATGGTAATGAATTAGGAAAATTATTTGTTAATTTTATTCTTAATTAAAGAATTTTCTAAAATAAGAAAAGAAATAAAAGGTAAAATAACAAAATATAGATAAAAGCCATAAAAAGATATAAATAAAAACCATAAAAAATAAGAAAAAAAAACATTGCATTATTCAATAGAATGAATAAACTTTATAGAATTTATAATTTTAATTTATTTATAAATTATAACTAATAAAATATTCCTTAAATAATTATTAGAATTTTTTTTTACTATTTTTACTATTTTACGAAAAAGTAATCAAATATTTTTATATTCTTATTTGTGTATTTAAATCGATATAGAAAATACACATGTGGGAAATAATAGAGATAGATGTACTAGTATTAAATTTAAATGAAACAAGAAACCTAAATATACATATAGGCATAAAGTTTAAACCTGGAAAAGAAAAAAAAACAGTTCTCAAAAAGAGATGAAAAGAAAACGAAAAAAAAGAACAAAAAAGAAAATTAGAAAATTTAAAAAGAAAGAACAAATATTTTGACAAAAAGATTATGAGAAAAACAAAAAAAGAAAAGACTTGAAAAATAGTTTAACGAATGAACATAAAGATTGATTAAAACAGATATAAGAAAAATAAGGAATGTTTTTTTTTTTGATTTTTTTGATTTTTTTTTCAAATTTTATTTATATTAATAATTTTTTTGTGAATACGAAAAAGCTAGCTAATTGTAGACAAATCACAATAATTATGAAAAGTTTAATTTAAAATAGAATATTTCAATTTAAAGACTATAGGAATTTAGAACTTAATTGTAACCTTGATTATTATTATAACCCATGTAGTAATTATTTTGATCATTTGGGTTCATGTTATATTGAGGAGGTAAACCATATGGACCACCACCTTGTTGAGGTGGGAAACCTTGTGGATGTGCTGGAACTGGAGCACCTTTTTGAGCAACGTGATGTTCTGGAACTTGTTGTTGTTGCTGTTGTTGTTGAGCTTGTTGTTGTTGCTGCTGTTGTTGTTCTTCTGCTTGACTTGATTCTTCTTCATTTGCTGCTTCTTCTGGAGCATTAAGACAAGCTTGAATTAAATTCTTACCTTCTGGTTTAGTGACAAGAGGTTGTAATTTTGGAGTTGTAAAAGTATAAACTAAACCAGTTTCAGAGACAACTAATAATAACACCTGGGTACCTGTTAAAACTGATAATTCATAAGCTTTCTTCATGATACCAGCTTTTCTCTTTGAGAATGTAATATGTCTTCTTGATTTTTCTTGAATAAAACGAATTTCAATTTTACGTCTTTCTCTAGCACCAGATTTACCTCCACTTGGTTTAGATTCATCATCATCTTCATCATCAACTTCATCACCATTGGATTGGCTAATATTTAAACCTTCGTTACTGTTATGAGCAGCTTCGGTTTCGTTTTTAATTTGAGATTGTAATTCAGACATCTAAGGAAATATATGATATGTATATGTTAGTATTATCGTTAAAATAATATTATAAGAGTCTGAAATAGAATACAACAAGAATTCAGTATTAATATAATTTTCTTATATGTAAATTTCTATGAACTTGAAAAAAACAAAAAAATAAGATGAACCTTTAGCTCTATTTATATGTTATATTATTTTAAAATTGTGGTATTTTTTCTTTCTTTTTGCGGGGGGCGTAATTTGTAATTTTCTTAGGTATCTTAACAATCTAAACTCTTTGTTTCTGAATATTATACATACATTTAAATTAAATTATTATTCAGTATTAATATATACCTTTTTTTATTGTGAATTAAGATGTTTATTTATTACGAAAATAAAAGATATAAAAAGGAAGGTAAAAATTCAAAACAAAGGAATTAATACTTTTATTTAGGTATTATCTTTTTGTTTTTAATTTACAATTATGAGTGTCGAGCGCTAACCCCTTATTCTCTAACGAAATACAGTCAATCAATCCTTGAACCAGCATTTCTTTCCCTATGCCAGAGGTTTGTTCAATTCCAATGGTTTAATTGAAAAAAACAAGATGGTATACAGTACCTTGATCCAAAGTTCCCTATTAGGAAGTTGAAGAATAATGGGAAACACTAAAAGGGGAATTAGATGGATATACAGTAGTTTATAAGATAATTTTCTGAGACTGAAAAAGGAAACTTGTGGGTGAATAGAACAATAAAATTTGCGTTGTGTTTGTTGAGAAGTGCCATTCACCAGGTTAAACTGTGAGGGCAACCAGAGGCTGTGGCCACCGTGCTGGCCAGAGCGCAGGCTGCTTGGTCTGGCTTTCTTACCGCGGGGATGGCGAGCCACAGCGGTGGCAGTTTTGCTGGCTGAGTTTGATGGCGCAGTGTCGCAGCCTAAGGTTTCACATTCGGCTGAGCTGTTAGCTGCTGAGCCGTTAGCTGCTGTTCTTTCCTTGATTAATAAAGAAATAACGGTGATACAGAACTACTAGATTACTGTTATTTCTCTAAATTTTCTTCAATTTCTTATGAGTTTCTGTCAATGGCACTTGCGCAGAAAATAGGTAACTGTGTCAATGGAACATGTGTGCGTTAAAACGAATCATATTCCAATCGGTGGCAGTCAATGGGTGACACAATGACAGTGGATGAGTGAGTGGGCTGCGTATTCTCTGAGACTTTCTGCTCTTCTTTCCTCTAGAGACTAACTATATCATTATTAAATGGAAAGAATTGTGATATGATAAATACAAGGAAAGGGTTTCAAATTGACCCTTTTTAAATATCAAAGTATAAGATGACTCGATAAACTTTGAGACATCAAATGAGATGAGAGAACAAAAATAATATATCTATCTATTTCTATGTAGTATTTAATTATATAATTATTTATTTATTTATTTATACATACAAAATTAACTATGTATGTATGAATATGTATGAAGTTATATATGAGGTAATTTTCGGACACACTTACCATAAACACTCCCTTGGGCCTTGGAAATAAGAGGTTGCTTTTCGACGAACTTTTGCCTTTTTGGACCACCGGCTGGTTGGCTGTCTTTGTCTTGTCCTCAATGTAGCATCTGGCTGGGATGCTGTCTGGGGTGAGAAGACGGGGTGCTTTTCTGCTGTGGAGTGTTCCCTGCTGTCGTCTCCTGTCCACAGCCTGCCAGCAGGCTGTTGGGACACTTTTCGGGCTTGTTATTTTAAGCGCTGGTGAAGACAGCAACACCCGCAAGTGGTAAATCGTAAACAAACCTGTAAATATGTGGAATAGTCATAACACTGATGACAATTTCAATTTGATGCTGACACTTCGTGATAATGGCAGTGCGGAAGTTAAAAAAACCTTCACACCTCAATCCTTCTACCTTTTCTCTTTTCATCACCTTTGCACCGTACTTTAAATCAACTCTACTTCCGTGCACCGTCTTAATATTTACGTCATTGTTGTTCTTTATCAGGTTGTTTCTTCAAGTTAAGTAGTCTTACAGTTAGTCAATTTCTTCTGTGCATTCCAGATTTCTCTTGAGATTCGGCGTATATTATTATATTTGCATAGGCTTTTATTGTTATGCCCATGGTTGTCTTGGCTCGGCTTACCCTGACTGCTGCATCAATGGCGGCGCTGCCCAGAAATCACTCAGCTGCTCATCCCAGCTGCTCATTCACCTGGCCTTTACGCTGGCCTTTAGCTGCAGCTTCTCTCTTCCGCCCTCTTCTCTATTCGGCGGCTTCACATTGGCTTGGCTGGGGTAACCTTTGTGCCAGGAGATGGCTGCTTCCACCAGCGCCCATACCAGGCAACTTCAGGCCAGCCCATTACCATGAGTGTCTCGTCCAGTGTCCTATACCGGGCAGGATGACCACCAGCCACCCACCGCTACAGCTACAGCTACAGGAACAGGAAATCGATGGACTGTTTACACTCAAACTCACAATACTCATTCTCCCACTTGTGCGAAATTAAAACTCAAAGTAATCACTCAAAGCTCTAATTAACTATACAATCACCAATATCCGTAGATTACCATTTTCACGGGTGCCTCGGAAATCTACTCAAGTTAACAAAGAGTGCAGCATTTAACAAGAAGTTTTTGTACTGTATCATAGAGTAAAATATTCTAGTGCTTTATATATCTCTATATCAATTTACAATAAATATTTACAATTAAAAAGAAGAAAAACACATAATTTGTAACTAAACCGTATAATTAACTAACATATATATCCCTAAAATATATGTATAAAATAAAAATGTTATAGTGGTGGTAGTTTTAAAAAAAAAAAAAAATCTCGAAAAGTCCCTAAAAAATAAAAAGAAAACAAAAGTATGTAAAAAAAAAAAGAATTTTGGAATTTTAAAATATAAAATAAAAAAAATTAAATTAAATTAAATTAAATTAAGTTATTTTAATTTTAATTCAGAATTATTTTTTTAATTTTTAAAAATTTGAATTGATTGATCAATTTTGATATTATCCCCTTGATTTATTAATTTTGTAAATTTAAGAAAAAATGACAAAAAATTTAAATTAATAATTTAAAATTATAAATTCCAAATAATTAAAAATTAAAAATTTAAGAAAAAATCATTTTAACTTGCTTTTTTTGTATTGTAAAATTAATAATTATGATTATGATTAAATCCGTTTTATTGCATTATGAAAGAAAATATAAATAAAAAAATAAAAGACAAATATAAATTTGTAAGTCAGTTATTTAATTAATTTACTTCTTTCTGTTGTGAAGGTATTTGACGGTCATTAAACCGGCAATGATACAACCTATAATAATAGAAAAAAACAAAGCAAAGCAAAGAAAAGAGAATAAATATGTTAGTATTTATGACTTTAAACTGTATTAAAACTGAATTAATTTGAATTAATTTGAATTAAAATTAAATTGAAGTGAATTATAACATACCAATAACAAACAATAAGCAGAAAACTAAGATAACACCAGCTGGAAACATTTTTGAAGTAAATCCAAAATCTAATCAACAAGAGGAGAAAATATGAAGAAAAAAAGCAAAATGTTAGTAATTTTAATATATTATTTATGAATAAAAATGGGATAATAAACTATTAAATATCAATTTGAAGAAAGGAAGGAAAGAGTAAAGTTAAGAGAGGAGGAAAGAGATTACATTAGAGTGTGGGAGAAAACTAACTGAAAGCAATTATTCATCAATTTTCGAAATTGTAGATAAACAACCAATTTTGCATTGATAGTGAAGTGAAAGTGATAATAACAATAATAAAAATAATAATAATAATAAAAATAATAACAAACAGTATAGAACAATGATGGAATAATTCGGTGAGAAAGAGCCAGTTATGGAGTAAGTGAGCGAGTAAGTGAGTGAGCGCATTGAGCAACCGGAATGAACTTATGCTCAAATTGTAAATTAGACAGCCATTTTTGAAATCGCGCTGAGAGAACGGCGGGATTTCTGGGATTCTAGCCGATGGCTGGAGCAACCCACTCAAGTGGCCTGTGCAGCGACTTCGAAACAGGTGAGAATTGACTGGCGGGAGAAATATGCTGGGAACTGGTTGGTTGGAGCTTCTAGGAACTGGTGGAAGCTGGTGGGAAGTTGCGGAACTGCGTAATTGTCTCAACTGGAACAACTTTTACTCGCTCGTTGCTGATGCTGCTTTATTATCACAAATGCCATTGTGCAGTCACTATTACTGGATTGTTAGTTGATTGGAGCTCCTGTACGTCACTGTGGTTGTTTGCTTGTCTGAGGGATTGTCGCTGGGATTGTTGCCGGGATTGTTGCTGGCTAGTGATTGTGAGCGCGGTAACAATATGAAACTCTGGCTACACACAATGCTGCACTCGCTTCGAATAGCACCTGTGGAAGCACCAAGAGCATCGACACGGGAGCGGGCACGTCGCGGTAACTGGCAGGAGCACGAGCACAACCAGGAGCACGAGCACAACCGGGAGCGCGAGCACAGGCTCTCTGACAGGCACTAACACGGGCGCGGTACGAGCACACATTTTAAACAGCATAATACACCGCAGGCCGTCTTGGAGTCCACTCTAACACACTAACACACTGGACCAACTGCTATGCTCTCAACAGACATCCGGTTGAAACGCCCCCCTGCAGGCCGCGTTGGGACCTCCTGCTATTTCCTGCCCTATCTGCTCCGCTATCTACTCCGCTATCAAGACACTTCAACTCCGCTAGAGAATCCCCATCGGGGTAGTGGATGGTGGACTGCTCAAAAAATATGCGCGGGATATAAAAACGCAGAAGCAGCCACAACAGGACAAACGACATATATCCACCAAACTAACTCTCCCAACCCTATTCTAATTCCTCCAGACACCCCGCAGCTCTGCCTGTCGTGGTAACACTCGAGTTCTTCAGGCCAAGCTGTCTGCCCTTATCTAATCTTCTGCCCTCCCCTGCTCTTGCCTACCCTCACCTGTTCTCACACGCCATCCATCTCCTGTTGCTAAATATCTCTTCCTGCCCTGACATTGATGGATACTGCATACCGTTTGCTGCTCTTTCCAGTCTCTCTCTGTATTGGTAAACAACTTACTCAAAAAAGGGAAAACTGTCCGCTTTCGGAAACAAACCAGTAAATTTAAGAAAAATTACCCATCAACTAATGCGTACTAATCCAAATAGAGAGATACTACTTCACAGACAGAACAAAACCATATATATCATGCTATCGGGTAAATATTAGCAGATACATACAATTAATTGCACACTAGCTTAGCTTTAAAAGCCAAGTCAAAGTCATCTCTCTACCTCTGTCACTATCAGTATATATCTCTCTAGCTTGTTCTTCTTTCATTAACTAATGAACATTCACTCATGATGGATAAAACATTACTATGTAAACAAAACCAGTTAAAATTGCCCGACAAAATCTAACACAGTTGACTAACCGTATCGGTGTAATATGATAATTGTATCTCTTTATATTTAATATCCCATTAATTTATAAAAATTAAAATACTTACTTATTCTTTATTATTCTGTTACCAATAATATCAAATATAATATAATTTGATAGAGAGAAAGAAAGTAACAAAAAAAACCTCTTTTTTATTGTTTCTACAAGGGTTCTTTTTTTACATTTATATACTGATTAAAAATTAAAAGATTATTGGGAATTTCAAACGATATATATTGTATAATTTTAAAATATAGAATATAAAACATATATAGAATATAAAACACACATCCGTATCTTCCATTTTCTAATTTGTAAGTGTTGTTTACCTTTACTTGATTTGAACCTAGTGTAAGAATCTGTGAATTTCTTTTCTAGAATTGATATTTATTAATATATAGTAATTTAATTTATGTCATACTCATAATCACATAAATTTCTTAATCTTTAAAATGAACGGTTCACTATTACTTTATGACCGTCACTCAGTCCGTTTCAGTCTTAACCGTACCTATGTCAGCAGGTTACCGAAACAAACAAGAGATTCAAAAATTTCCTTCTAACTGGCTCTCACTCACATTATTTAAACTCTATCACAAAATTTTGACTCCAGATTACATGCCGCATATTTTCATTTTTCTCTAAATATTCTCATTGTTCTCATTTGGTAATTAGTCTGAAACTTTAAATGTATGCGAAATGTGATTTCGTAAACAAAAACGCTCAATTTTTCTTTTCATTTCATGTCTTTTCTATTTGAAAAAAGCACTCTTGCTAATATTTTACTTTAATATATTAACTTGGAAACAATAGGTTTCACTATAGAACAAACAATAAGCTCAGTTTCGACCTTTAAAAGCAATCAATCATATTTGACTGGACATATTGGAATTTTTATCCTTCTTTTTCGCAGTAGTAAATTTAGGAAAGTAGAATGTATATACTGTTAAACTTCTTTAATTAATTTTTGTCAAAGAGTTCTGAAGTATCTTACTACAATTGCAGTAAGCACACACTTCAAATAACATTTCCTTAAAACAGAAAAACGATATTAAACACCGGCAACTATGGAATTGGGTATGGTTCAGTATTTACCGCTTTCCGCCAGTTCCAGCTTGGCATCTCTCCCACAGGCGTTTTTTACTGCTGTACAAGAAAGACGTTAGGAGCTCGCGGCGTGTACAGGGTTCGGCGCACAAGAGAATGTTAGCGTGTGCCGATTTGCTATACAGAGACCCATCACCGAGAAGACTGCGCGCTTTTGGGCGTTGGCCGTTGGTAACATCCAAGAACAGCTGAATAAACTGTCTTAAACATCCGATTTGGCGATACACTCACATAATAGCGAGCGTTTCAGTAAATTTTTCCCAGCTAATCTCTGCTAGTTTCGCCATGGGCGAATTTTGTGATGCGTACAAAATCTCTGGTTTGGTTTGGTTTGGTATCTTCCCTCATCAGATTCAGGATTGCGAGGATAAGCATGTTCTGCATGAAAAGGATTGGGAATGGACGGGATAATCTGGCAAAATAAGAGACTTATGATGTAATGAATATGTACATGATAATATTATTATTATTTTTCTTTTTTTTTCTTTATGTGACTCCTTTTAATATGTTTAGTTTACCATATTCTCTGCCATGTCTAAATACGAAATTTTGAGTTCAATTATTTAAAAAATTATTATTCTAAAAATTGCTCATTTTCGTTTGCATTTACAGTTCATGCGGTGACGGGTTACAAACCGTTGAAAGATAAAATTAAAAAATAAAATAGCTATCTTATAAATTGATAGAGAGGACTCACTCATTCATTACAGACTGGATAAGGCTAATTAAATTGAAAAATTTAGAAAAAAAAAGAGAAAAAAATGAAAGAATAACAATGTAGTTTGCGGGATATTTTGAAAAACTTGAGAATTTATGTCCGAGATAACTTACCTTTAAATAACCAAAATTGGATGTTGAATAATGAATTACTCCAAAAACTTAATCAGCAAAACATAATGCGTGGAAAATCAAAAATTTTAAACAATTAAAACCGTATAATAACAAAGCTCATTTTTCAACAAATATTATCAATACTTTCTATAGTTTAGCTAATTTTCTAATATTACAATAGTCCGAAAAAACTCAAATTTTTAATAGATACTAAAAAAATTATAACATAAATCATCCATTTGTGGCATTTAACGGTTGATTACAAATGAGATAACTCCCTGAGTTCCGCTCTTCGGTTCTAGGATTCCATAAATCCTGTAAATTCCGTACTCCCCTTTCCGTGTGTGTGTGTGTGTATTAGTTTATCTCCCTTTTTCTCTGTGCTTTTTTTTGTTTAATGAAATTAATAAACTCTGACGTGCGTGGATTTACAAGAAACACCACAGCCATATGGCTAAAATAAACGGAGCCGTATCTCCATCAAAGGTGTAACTGCCGTTCAGGTTGACCCCTCCTCCCTCCCCCCGATGACCTGCATGCGTCCTGCGTGTGACTAAATAGGTACTGGCTCCAATGATATTGATTACAAAGTTCTTATATTTGAAAAACATACTTTATTTGTGTATAATGAAAATTTTCAAATAAATTTTTTAAATCCAGTATATTAATCATAAAATCAAATAAAAATAAAAAGTTCAATTATCTATCCTCCTTGGTAAAAATTAAACCAGAAGGTGTCTAACCATCAAGTCACAAGACTACCTAGATAAAATAAACAGGAAAGAGATGTACCGCCGCCATGTGTTCAATTTAGTAAAATTATAATGATAATATATTGTTTCTCGTTTTGGATTACTGCAAATAAAAAAAATACTGTGATCCGATTCCCGATTGGCTTATTGTATTTGTTATATCTTGAAAGATAATTGAGTGAATCAAGAATTTGAACTCATTCATCAATTACGTCATTATGAAATAAAATACGAAAAATTAATTCCTATTTCTTATTTATAAATTTGTTCGTATTTATTATTTTATATTAATTTCATAATTGGGTTTAATCAACTCATAAGTAAATAAAGCATCCCAATTGAGAAATCATGTTTCCTAAATAATTTATCAATGTAATTTCCTGCCTATTAATAAAAATAAACATAATTCAGAGTATAAAAAACCATCAAAATAGAATTTTAATAACAATAATTGGTATATGATATTTAATACCTTCAGCGATTATCACCTATAACTAGTAAATAGAGTCCATATCTTTATATTATAATTTTGTAAACTGTTTTGTGAACATTGAAAATGAATAAATGCTTCTATTGTTATCCTTAGTTGTTTCCTTTACGACAATTTTTGTCTAATGAAACTTATATTCTTTATTATATTGGAGCTCATATTCGTCTTAGATGGACATACAATTATTTTCACAAAATTTCATCTATATTTTAAATATTTTAAATTATACACAGTTGGTTTTCATTATTCTTGTAAAAATTATAATGATCATATCATGTTATTGTTTTCTAACACCACTAAAAACAACATTCGCACTTCTAAGTCTAATATTCTTAAGAATACACTTTAAAAATTTCTATATTATCATTTATCGATACTTTTGTGCTTAGATTACCTTAGGGAATGACTTTAATTTGAATTTCAAAAGGTCTCCAAATATCCAAATAACATTTGGAATGTTGCCCTGATGACACATAAATTAGATAATCTATCTTATTTATGCGGTGTATGGATGTTTTACCTTTAAAGAATCTGGGGGGTACTTAGAAGTACATTCCTACACCATGGCTACGATATCTGCCTAACACGTCAAGTTGAGTGAGTGTCTAAACAACCTGAATACTCTCAGAATAACCTACACTAACCGCATGTTGATATGATACGATACAACGCCAGATCAATAAATCCTTCGATCTTTCAAAAGTAGTAATAGAGCTGATGAGTTGATTGTTTTAATTGCTGTTATCAGAAAACAATTGATCCATCTGTTATGACCGGTTTAGATCAATTGCCTGCTAATAATGTTCCATAAAGTATCAATTAAATTGAACTAGAACTGACGCGAATATACTATTGTTATTGCGGAATCTTTCATTATAATATATTTAATTAATCAATACAATTTAGAATTTGAAGTTTATTTTATTGTTTTTTTTTTTGAATATATTTTCTTTAACAATTCTAAAGAAATAAGAAAGTGATCAATAATAAAAAAAAAAAATAAATAAAAAGAAAATATAATGTCTGAAGAATTCACACCTGGTACTGTGGTGCTAACAAAACTGAAAGGCTTCCCAGCATGGCCATCAATGGTCATGTCATTTGAATTACTTCCTGAGAAAATACAAAAGATGCAAACAAAAGCTGTAAAGACATTAAAATCAAATAAAAAATATTCAACGAAAAGTGACAAAGATTTTGTTTGTGTTAGATTTTTTGGTGATGATGATTACTTATGGACTTGTACATCTGAAATGTCTGTATTGACAAAGTCTGCTATTGATGATTATCTTAAGAAAAAAGGTACACCAGCTTCTAAGAGTCGATCAAAAAAGAGTTCTATAACTACAGCATATTTATTATCATCTCAAGTTAAATCCTTAGAAGATTTTGCCGATTTTGGTAGTTATGGTCCAACTTTTGAAGAAATGGAATTTAGAAATAGAAATTCAAATAGTAGTAATGGAGAAATTGAAATTTTAGAAATAGATGACGATTCAGATAATAACGCAGACATAGAGGATGCTGAAGAAATTACTGTATCTACTAAAAGAAAAGCACCTGCAAGGAAAAGTACAAAAACCACTAAAACCACAAAAGAGACAAAAGAGACAAAAACACCAAAAACCACAAAAACCACAAAAGCAACAAAAGCAACAAAGGCAACAAGCAAAACCACGAAGGGTTCTACCACTACTAAAACAACCACAAAAAGAAAAGCTGATACTGCGGCCACAAAATCCACTTCCAAAAAAGCAAAAGTAGCAACTAAAACAGGCAGCAAAGTATCCAAAAAGGACAGCAAGACTGAATCCAAGAAGGCCAGTAAAGCATCTACTAAAACTGCTACTGAAAAGGATATAGAGGTGATTGTCTTAGATAGTGACTGGGGTCTAGATGAAGACGAAAATGGTGAAGATGCATCTGTTGGAAACGCGAACAACGTAGCAGAAATCATGGAAAGTATTGAGACAAATGCTAAGTTATTTAAAGAAATTAGAGAAATCTTTCAAACGAATCTTTTACCAAAAAAGTTGGAAATTTCAGAAAACTCAGAAAATCCAGAAAACCCAGAAAAGTCAAGTGAACAAAATCCAGGGACCAAAACTGATGATAGCGAAAAGGAGAAAGAAAAGGACAAAGAAACCACTAGTACTGTCCCATATGAAAATATGGACACCAAATCTATTCAAAAAGTAGAGAAGCTTGCTTCTAAATTAAACCATTTGCTTGAAGTTCAATTATCAATACTGAAAGCCAGTAATTTACACAAAGTGTTGTACGATATTTTGAAAGATCCAGAGCTCAAAGATGATCCAAAGTTCCGCAAATATAGAAAGGAAATCGGCAATTTTATTGAAAAGTGGTGTGGGTTTACCGTTGAAGTTGATGAACACTGGTCCAAGAACTATACCGAACCTTCTGACAAGTTAGAAGTTGAAACCAATGGTAAAACAACCGAAGCTGTGAAAGCTTAATATACTGATATACTGTGTAGCCTATTTGTAACCTATTTAATTTAAAATTTTTAAAATCATTATTACTTCAACTGAAACTAAATTTTGTAAAAAAGTGAAAATATTAGACAATTTCAAGGGATTGGAGAAGTCTATGTTGCATGTAGGGATAGGGATATTTAAAAAAACTATGGCAGTGTACCTAGCACGCCAATAAACGGTATTTTCCCTAAGGGGTTACGCACTCCATAGAGGTCCACAGTAGACATGCGCGATATTTATCACTTATTCTTAGACAATGATTCGGCAAACTTATCAGTCACCCTCGTGCTGTAACTTCTGTAACTCCATTTTTCCGTTTGTTGTTATTGCACCTTATCAGAAAA
Source organism: [Candida] boidinii (assembly GCA_001599335.1). NCBI lineage: Eukaryota > Fungi > Ascomycota > Pichiomycetes > Pichiales > Pichiaceae > Ogataea > [Candida] boidinii. The sequence continues at coordinate 545,623 of BCGP01000003.1, read as the reverse complement.
AAAAGATACCATTCATGTTAACTATAAAAGAAATGAATATATATAAATTCAAATATCCACAATATAAATCACATTATTTTTTCTAAACTTATAGTTAAGCGTGAAAGTCTTCAGTTAAATATTCCCAACATATGAGTACCCCAGATATGGAGGATCCAGAAAGGCTATCATTAATCGAGAGAGCAATTAGTATAAAATCAAATGTGTCAAGAAAGACAGTGATTGTTGACCCTTCATCTGAGATTGCCGGTGTTGTTGCGAATGAAATTGCAGCTGAGAATTTTGAAAATGAATTAGATGAAGATCCTGCATTTTTAGAGTACGAATATGGAGCAACTGGTTCAAGAACGGGAAATTCAATCAACCAAGATATAAGTGAAACAAATTCTACAATAACCACAGATGATGAAGGAGATGGATACATGGTACCAAAATCTGAATTAATACCCATATTGGTTGCCTTATTTTCATTAGTTTTTCTATCTGCTTTGGATGCAACTATTTTATCCACGTTGATGACAGTTATTGCATCTGAACTGAATGCTATTCAATCTATAACATGGATTGCAACATCATATTTACTTACTTGTTCAGTATTTCAACCATTATTTGGAAAGATTTCGGATATTTTTGGAAGAAAGCCAATTCTTATTATCTGTATTGTATTGTTTAGTATTGGTTGCTTTTTCTGTGCCGTATCTACAACAGTGACAACTTTTGTATTTGCAAGAGGTCTTACAGGTCTTGCTGGTGGATTAAATACGGTCGGAACAATCATTTTGTCAGATTTGGTTTCTTTAAGAAAAAGAGGATTACTTCAAGGGTATGCAAACTGTTTCTATGCTTTCGGTTCTGCAGTTGGTGGGTCATTAGGTGGTTGGATTGCTCATCAATATGGATGGCGTATGGCATTTTGGGTTCAAATACCAATTTGTCTTATTTGTTTATTCCTTGTTCTTAAATTTATGCATTTACCACCAATTTCTCAACACGAGGGTAAAACCTTTAAAGAGAAGCTTGCTAGAGTTGATTTTTTGGGAAGTCTTCTATTAGTTTTATCATTAGTATCATTTATGCTTGCAACCTCATTTGCAGGAAAACGTTTTGCATTTTACAGTAAAGAGTTTGTACTTTTAATTCTAGTCTCTGGTTTACTTTTAGGTTTATTTGCTTATGTTGAATTAAAAATTGCAAAAGAACCGATTATTCCGGTTAAATTATTAGCAGATCGTTCAGTTTTAGGTGCCTCTTTAAGTAATTGGTTTGGATGTATGTTTGCTTTCTCCTTAGTTTATTACTATCCAATTTATCTTTCAACTGTCTTAAGATTAAATTCAGCACAGATTGGTACACGTATGATTCCTACAATTGTTACATCTTCAATGGCATCTGTTGCTGCTGGTCTCTATATGAAAAGTACCGGTAGATATTATACATTTACAAATTTATATATTTTAATAGGTCTTTTTGGTATATTGATTTTAATTGCCAGAACTTTCCCATTTGGGTTAACAACATCTCCAACTACTATAGAACAATACTTTATGTTGGTACTTTCTAATAGTTCATTTGGAGCAATGATAACAGTGACTCTGCTTGCATTAATCGCTGCTGTTCCAGTAGCGCAACAGGCATCCACAACATCAATTCAATACGCCTTCAGGTCAACTGGTTCGACTATGGGTGTCACTATAGCTTCCACAATTTTCACAACAATTCTGAAGAGTAGATTGGCAACCATGGTCCCTGCTGCTGCGCCTAAGGGTACTTCTTTAGAAGAAATAGCAAAGATAATCTCTAAGGCCACCGAAAATGCAGAGTATATATTTGATGGTGCTCCAAAATGGGCCTACGACGCTTTGAGAGAATGTTATGCTATAGGTTGTTGGTATACATATATATTTGCCGCTGCTGCGTCTTTTCTTTGTCTTTGTTCAACTTTGATGATAAAAGAGTATAAACTTCACACATCGGTCAATCGTAAATAAATTTAGATCTATATTAAGATTCAATAATTTTTTTTCCATTCATTTCATCATTTCAAATTTTCAAATTTTCGAATTATCTACTTTATAAGCAATTTTCAGAAACGTTAGCACTTATTAAGGATAATAATATATTTATTTCATATACATTCTAAACGAATTGTAAATTAGGCTGTAAGTAAATCTGTGTAAGCATAAAGTAACATTGTAGGAATATTCAAATAAAATGTATGGGGTAAAGATGTACATCTTTAAAATACCTATTGTTCTCATGCCAGTAAACCGAGAATTTCACCCACTGTTACGCTAATTTATATTTCATAGAATGCAAAGATGAGTGAGAGGAGAAAAAAAAAACCCATAGAATAATAACGTACCGAGAAAATTCGCTACCATAAATGCTAACATGAAGGCATAGGATAATTCTTGGTTTTGATAATATTCAAGATCTGGAGAGAAGATATAAATGAATTTAATTGATATATACGTATTTTCTCTAACATATGTTCCATTTTATTGTAATTTTCTTTTCTTTTCTATTTTAGACAAGTGAAGAATTTTTTCAATATTTAATTCATCAAAATGTCTTCAAATGCGTCCGAAACAGGAGCAGGCAAAGCAGGAGCTACTCCAGCCACTCCAGCTACTCCAGCTGCTGCTACCAAACCTGTGAAGAAAGAATACAGAAACCCAGCATTAGAAGCCCTTGGTATTAAAAGACTTAGATTACCATCAAGAAATTGGATGATCTTCTGGGCTCTTGTTGGTACTTTAGGTGGTGGTGTTGCATATGATAAATATAGACAACATGAAATTAGAAAGAAGTGGATGGCTAAGACTGAAATCTTTAGTGAAAGTAAAATGGATGTAAGAGAAAGACCAAGAAAGATAAGAGTTTATGTTGTTCCACCTCCATCTGATTATTTACAAGAAGGTTTAAAATATTTCAGAAAATTTATTAAACCAATTTTAAATTCTAGTGCTATTGATTTTGAAATTTATACAGAAGAAAGACAAGGAGATATAAGGTATCATGTTGCTGAAGAAATTAGAAAATTAAGAAGAGCTAAATTAGGAATTGATGAAGAATCAAAAGAACCAGAAACTAAACAAGAAACTAAACAAATGGGAATTTCAACAAGTCCATTAAGTACATTTAAACCAACAGAAAAACTTGATGAAGATGGTCACCCATATAAAGCTGTAGCTGATTTATATAACCCAGGAACACTTTTAGGTGTTAATTTCAGACAAGGTGAACGTCCTAAAGTGATAAGTGAGGATTCTGAAGTTCTTGATCAAAGAGATGCAGGTGGTATTATATGTGTTGGTAGAGGTGCATTTAAAGAATATATGAATGGATTACACGAAGGTTTATTAGGACCATTAACTGCTCCACCACAGCCTTCAAAGCCAGCTTCGATTGAAGAAGTTGAGACCACTGATGGAGCTGAACCAATTGCAACCACAGATAACAATACCGAGGCCACCACCTCTACCTCTACATCTACATCCACATCTACTGCACCAACTAGTATAATAAAAGATGCTGCAGAAGGAAAAGAAATCGAAGAACATGTTCAAAAGAAAGAAAGAACTGATGATGATGATGAGGAAGAAAAATTAGCTCCTGTTCCAAGACCATATATTTTACCAAATGAATTTTCAGAAGCAAATTTAGCACCAGAATTGGATTTATCAAGAGAATTTAGAGATGAAAATGGTGTACCATATTTTTTCCTTCAACCAATAATGGTTACTAGAAATTATAACCTTTTAGGATTTTTGAATTCTTTTGAAAGAATAAGAAGATTTTATACCAAGAGATACCAAGCTGAAGATTATAGTGAAAAGACATATGCGGTATTATTAAAAAGATATAGACAAATGGTAATGGATGATATTAATATGTGTATCGAAGAGGAGAATGATTGGCCTGCAAAATGGATTAAAACAGGTAAAGAAAAGCAAAGTGAATGGTGTAGAGACTTTGTTGGGGATGAAAAAGTTATTCAATTATTATCAGTTTATGATGATGAGCTTTTGAGCGAATCCGAAAAGGATATAAGTAAAGTTGAAACAACATTTTGGAAATAAAAATTTGAGATTTAGATTTTAATGTATAATAAGTTACATTCTATTTTATTTTATTTTATTTTATTTTAATTTAATTTAATTTCTTTATGAGTACCCTTTTTTTGTATATAGATAATCCTATTAATATATAACATATAACATATAATTATATTTATATTACTTTGAATAATCATTGATAGTGATAAACGCCAAAAGTTATAATAAGGAGCAGATCAAGTAAGACTTAGAAAGTGTCATGAACTCCATACACCAGAGGAATACCTAGGTCCTAGTAATGTATTCCAATTCTAATTCAGTATACTTCTTTTTAAGATGAATATTTGAAATTTTGTTTATGATTATATTTGATATTATAATAAAAATTGTGTAATGAAGAATTATGAGTGGGAAACTGTTAGTATTTACAATACATGAATCATAATTATCAAAATATTTTTAATTTTAAATTGGACTTCTCTGTAATCATATGAAGTAATATAAACCCCGACAATTATGATTATAGTATACAATATAAAATAAACGAGGACTTATTACTAATATAATTAAATTAAGTCATTTGATCTTATTATTAAGCAGACACTTATTTAATCCAGAGTCCGATTTTACCTTATACGGCGGAAGTCGACTCCATGATATAAAATGAGGTCAAATAAGGATAGATTGTTATGTTTGTGATCATCACTTTCTTTGGTAATTTAGAGATATATTGTTCAAAAGAACAATAAGCGAAGTAATTTAATTGTATTACACGACTGAACAACAATCTAATAAATTTTAAAAAAGCTTATTTTTTCTTAAAAGCTCTTTAGCCTTAGTTGCTTATAGTAATAAGGGGGCAATTAACAGTCAATATTTGTATCTTTGAAAGTCAGTAGAGGAAATAGCCTCCATACAAGTAGTACAAATCGGAACAACAAGATATGAATATAGCGCTGAAAGATATCAATAGACAAATGTAAAAGAATAATAGCCCAAAACTGTGGTTAATGAAAACAAAAATACTGAAAATTGAAAAATTGAAAAATAGTTAGTGCAAGTCAAGAAGGGAAGTGCCTCACATGCTAATATTAATTGTAGTGTAAATTTCACCCATAGTATTTAAATTACTGTTACTATCTAAAAGATCAGAATAAAATTATGACCGTTATCTTCTCTTTTTTATTGTTCAGCGTCATTAAAAATAATTAAGCTTTTTTAGCCTTTTTGATAGTTTCTTTTAAATTTATTTTAATTTTTTTTAAATTTAACTATGCAAAGCTTGATTTTCGGTGGCATTTTAAGAATTTGTGCATGATAATTTAACGGATGGAGAAATACTTAGTGGGCCAGGCCGCGGCCTCTTCGTCAGGGTTCAGAAGATCGCGCGGCAGGAGCTGGAAATCGGGCCAGGACTTGCGCCACCTGCAGTGTCAGAAGCACGGGGGAAAATACTGGGAGGCAAAGCACGGGGGGGAAGGGCGAAGGCAAAGGGGCGCGGACTCAGCGACCGGAGCAGCGACAGCCAGAGCGACAGCCACAGTGCATGTGGCCAGCAGAGCTGGCTGGAGGTCCAAATCCCGCCCATGAGCAATATTACTAATCACCAGGTTGCGGGCCACAGAAGCCGGACGGAGCGGGAGCGCTGCGCAGTAGAGGTGGACAATGAGCTCATGGTATTGTTAAATTCAATAGAGCGCTGTTTGCGCTTGTTTTAGCTTTGACTCCTTCCTGCATCTTTTCAATGGGGGAGACAATGGCAAACAAGGGAGAAAGGGAGAGAAAGAAAGAGAGAGAAATAAAGAGAAGAAATAAAGAGAAATAAAGAGAAGAAATAAAGAGAAATAATGTGTGAGAGAGACACACATTTGAAGAAGCATTAGAAAGAGATGATGGTTCTTTTCCTTGAGAGTCAGATCTTATTAATTAACTACCTTTTGATTCAGAAAATTGCTCTTAATTTGTTCAAAATAAGTCTAGTTATATTTATATTATCACAGTATCCCATAAAACTTTTTCATAACTTGTTTAACTTGTTTAAAACATCGTTACCAAATTCCCAGTGCAATCTTTGCTTTCTATTTCTATTTTTTTTCTACCAGAAACAAGAAATAACAAGGTGTGGGTTTAATTGTCAAAGACGATAGACAGTTTAATATTACTATTTCTTCACATCACATATTTATTTTATGTGGACTGATCCTTATACTATATTCATTTGAACAAACTGCAATTTATTTTTATTACTGAAGTAAGACTAAATCTTGATTCGATATTTAACGTGAACAAGATCCAAGTCAACAAATACACAACATTTCACTGATATTGATCATATTAATATACATATACATATACATATATATATTTAAATATCTTGAAGAAATACATATCATTAGCATACAACACTTTCAATATATCTGATAAAGATACGCCAATAATGCAAATAACTACTCTTTCGGTGTCGGGAATGACATGTTCTTCCTGTGTCAACTCCGTCACAAAAGCTCTAGAAAAAAATCAAGGTGTGATATCGTCTGAAGTATCATTAATGACAGAAACCGCAGTAGTGAAACATGATCCCACCAAGATTACTGCATCCCAAATATCAGAAATTATAGAAGATAGTGGGTTTGATGCCGTTGTACTTAAAGAAACTGAACAACAACAGAATGATTCTAATCTCACTAACAATATAAAATCTTTTTCTTCTTCTTCAGACGAGCAACTTCAAACCACAACTGTTTCTGTGAGTGGAATGACATGTGGTGCTTGCGTTAATACAGTAACCAGTGCAATCAATGCTTTAGATGGTGTCACCTCCACCGAAGTCTCATTGATGACAGAAACTGCCGTTGTTAAACACAATCCAATGAAATCAACTACATCAAATATCTTAGAAGCGATAGAAGACTGTGGATTTGAATCTTCCCTGATAAAAGAAGATATCTCAAACAACAATACAGAATCTCACAATAATAATAATACACAAATAACTACTCTATCAATCACCGGAATGACATGCAGTTCATGTGTCAACTCAATCACCAATTCCATTAATTCATTACAAGGTGTAGAATCAGTTAATATTTCTCTTATGTCTCAAGTTGGTACTATAAAACATGACCCATCATTATCGTCATCATCACAACTTAAAGAAGCAATTGAAGACTGTGGGTTTGATGCAAATATACTTGAAGAAACCGAAATTTCAAATGAAAATTCAACAAATAAAGATGCAACAGAAAAAGTTCAATTGAAAATTTTTGGTATGACATGCTCAAATTGTACAAATAGCATCGAAAATTCACTTAGATCTCTAGAAGGAATCATAAGTTGTGATGTTGCATTATCAACAGAAATGGCTAAAGTGACATATAACCCTGATATAATAGGTATTAGACAAATCATATCTGAAATTGAAGATTGTGGATTTGATGCTATATTGGACAATCCTTTAGATACAGCAACACAGTTACAATTAATATCAAAAGATAAAGAAATTAAATATTGGAGAAGTATTTTCGCAAAATCTCTTTTCTTTGGTATTCCTGCATTCATCTTAGGTCATATCATTCCAATACTAAGAATGTCAACTCATTTAAAATTAAAACCAATAAGAATAATACATGGTTTATATTTAGAAACTTTCATTCAATTTTGTATAGCTACATATTTTCAAACTATCTTAGCTAGAAGATTTTACGTTCATTCTTATAAAGCATTGAAACATGGAACTGGTACTATGGATTTGTTAATCTGTACATCAACAACTATAGTTTATATTTATTCAATCATTTCCATGTTATGTGCTCTAATTAGTTCAAGAGATTATATGCCAAAAGTCTTATTTGATACATCAGTAATGCTCTTTATTTTTGTTTCATTGGGTAAATGGGTAGAGAGCCGTGCTAAGGGTAGTACATCAACTGCTTTAACAAGATTATTATCACTAACTCCAAGTTCTTGCGTAATTATTGAAGAAGGTATGGACGCTTTCAAAGATAAATCTTCAATTAATCCAACAAACTTCACAACAAAGACTATCAGTATAGATTTACTACAAAAGAAAGATGTTGTCTTAGTTTTACCCGGTTCAAGAGTCCCAACTGATGGTATTTGTATATTCGGATCATCCGAGGTTGACGAATCTTTATTGACTGGTGAATCGCTCCCAGTTTTCAAATCAGAAGGTTCAAGGTTAATCGGTGGCTCTGTTAATACATCTGGTGCTTTATATTTACTTGTTGATACTCTAGGTGAAAGTACTCAATTACAACAAATCGTGAAATTAGTTAAAGATGCTCAAATTGTAAAAGCTCCAATCCAAACTTACGCTGATGAAATTGGTTCAAAATTTATTCAATCTATTTTGGCCTTAGCTTTAATGACTTTTATCTCTTGGTGTATTTATTTACTCATTGTTTCAGATGATGATATTGCAGATTTTTTCAAAGATCCTTCAGATGGTAAAATCTTATATTCAGTCGCTTTGCAAATAGCAATTTCTGTCATTGTTGTAGCGTGCCCATGTGCTCTAGGTTTAGCAGCCCCAACCGCAGTTATGGTCGGTACAGGTGTTGCTGCTGAAAATGGTATTTTAATCAAAGGTGGTGACGTCCTAGAAGTTGCAGATCAAATTAACTGTGTCATCTTTGATAAGACAGGTACTATCACAACAGGTAAAATGACTTTAATTAACAATGAATTCATTGAAGATTCTGATGTATCTGAAATAGATCTTTGGAAATACTTAGCTGCTGTAGAGAGTACCAGTGAGCATCCAATTGGTAAAGCTATATTTAAAAATTCTATGAAAAAATTAGAAATTTTAGAATCAAAATCTTCTATATCTGATTTATCTATTAAATATTCAAAAATTATTCCAGGTTCTGGTATAATTACTGAAATCTCAACTCCAGATGGTAAAATTAAAACAGTCAAAGTTGGTAATGCATCAATTGTTCAAAATTCAAATATTACAAATGATGAAGATTTCACTGAATACTTACTTTTACAACAATCTAAAATTTCAAGTGTTGGTCACATAGTTATCGAAAACAAATATCACGGGTTTATCGAATTATCTGATACAATTAAACCAGACGCTAGAAAAACAATCAATGACTTACAATCAGCAGGTTTCACTGTTGGTATGGTTAGTGGAGATAATAAAGAAGCTGCAAGAGAAATCTCGAAATTGGTTAATATTTCTCTAAGTAACTGTTGTTACGGTACCAAACCTGATCAAAAATTACATTTTATCAAGAGTTTACAAGATGATTTAGCTTTAAAAGTTGCATTCGTTGGTGATGGTATTAACGATGCACCTGCATTAGTTCAAGCAGATTTGGGTATTGCCATTGCAACAGGTACTGATATTGCCATTGATGCCGCTGATTTTGTTTTATTGTCTGGTTCAAGTGAACATATTGAAAATGATCATGAATATTACGAAACTCATTCAACGACATCTTTATCAAATATTATTTCTGCTTTATCAATTGCATCCAAGACTTTACACTGTATTAAAACTAATTTCCTTTTTGCCATTGCATATAATTTTGTAATGCTCCCAATTGCAATGGGTATTTTAATTATCCCATGTGATTTTACTATTAATCCAATGATTGCTAGTGCAAGTATGGCATGCTCTTCTATCAGTGTTGTTTTCAACTCTCTTAGATTGAAAAGATGGTCTCTCTCCGAAATTTCGAATCAAGCCATTGATTATGACATTGAAAATACTGTTAATGGTGATGATATCTCTGAATTTAGTATCACTAATTTCCAAAAGAATACTAGACAGATAAAAATTTCAACTTCATTTGGTGATAGAATTAGAAGAGCATTTTCTTCAAAATCATCAAATAAATCTTCATCTTACGAATTATTAGAAAATTAACTCATCAATAAATCAACTAACTAATCAACCAATCATGCTGTATTCATATTCTTAAAATTTAATTGCATTTCTTTTCCAAATTTTAGTTTTAAATTAACTCATAACTTGTCTTTTTTTGTATATTTTTCATAAATTCCTAGACCGAAAATTGAAGAATGCCATAAAACTAATACACTTATATATATTGGTTTTTTTATGGCACTTTCCATTTTATTATTATAATCGTTTTATTTATTCAATCATTTTACCTTTCATCCCTAATTTATTCCGCTTTATATATTCATATGTTTATACACACAAACTTATTTTCAAAATACTTTATGTATATTTTTATCTCATCTTTTTCATCTCCATCTTTATCTTTATGAATTACGAAAATTAATGCTCCTTTGTACAAAGATTTCATTAAAATAAAATTTAATACTTATTTTTAAAACCAGTAAATTCATTTTAAAAAAATGTAAATGTAAAAGTAAAAGCAAAAAATTAGAAACATTAAAAAATAAAATTATAATGCGAATTCTGTGGATCGAACACAGGACCTCCAGATTTCAATTTACCGAAGTCGACTTCAGTCTGGCGCTCTCCCATCTGAGCTAAATCCGCTTGTTGAAAATCAAATTTGGCAAATGACAACAGCCACCAGGAAAATACAACACCCGTACACCGAGATTACGTAATAAATTGGTAAGAAAACCAGTACACCACATTAAAATATGCGCAAATAGGCAGAAATGCATTGAGAGCTATTGAAAATATGTATGATTATGCAGAGAGTTTAGTCTATTTTAGGAAATTTTATTTTATTAAAATAGTATACATATGTTTGGATTCTTTTTTTTTTGAAAAAAAATAGAAGTTAAAAATGGATATATTACAAATTATTTAGAGGGAAATGTAAGAGATTTAAAGAAGAAATAAATGGGAGAAAAAGAATTGATCATTTCTTTTTTGATTTCTTTAACATGCTCAATACATCTTTTCCCTTTTGTACTTCTAATTTTCTTTTACCATCTCTTTTTTCAATCTTAGCACCTTGAATTTTTCTTTCTGGTTCCCCTAGTTTTTGCAAAGCAATTGATTTTTCAATATATTCTTTATCATCTTTTTCTTTACCTACAAGCCATTCCAAAAGTTTAATATCTTCACCGAAAGCTTTATCGTCTTTACCAGCTGGAACTTCTAAAATGAGAGGAATGTCTTTAAATCTTTCATCATTAGCTAAAAGTCTAAAACATTCCAATCCTATGAAGCCCCACCCTAAACGTTCATGTAAATCACGGTTTGCACCTAAGGGAGCCTTCGAATCATTCACATGTAATGAAGATAAATATTTCAATCCAATTATTTCATCAAAATCATCCCAGAATTTATTCCATTTTTCTTCGTCAGTTAAATCATAACCAGCAGCAAAAGTATGACATGTATCAACACAAATACCAACTCTTTCTTTATTTTCAACCATGGAGATAACTTCTGCAATTTCTTCTAACTTACCACCAACGAGGTTACCATGTCCAGCCATGTTTTCAATGACAATCTTGACAAATGAAGTAGCCTCAATCGCTTTATTAATATTATCTGCTAATCTTTTCAGTGCCTCTTTGTGATCTGATCCTAATGAAGAGCCGGGGTGGAAATTATATAAACCTATATCTAATTTTTCACATCTAGTAAGATCATCAATGAAAGTTTCTAAAGAACCTTTATTTTTAACTGGATCTGGATTGGCTAAATTAATGAAATATGAACCATGTGGTAAGATATCTGTACGTGTATTGAAATTGTATTTTTCACATAAACTTTTGAATAAATCTGCATCTTCGTCAGAGAACATTGGGGATACAAATCTTCTTGGAGATTTAACGAAAAGTGCAAAACTGTTTGCACCAACATTCATAGCATTTGTAACTGCATTGTATATACCTCCACTCATACCAACATGAGCACCAAATTTATGGCTAAATTTGGTCTCTTTTGTAAATGCAAAATCTGTCTTTAATCTGAATAAATTAACAGTTTATAATTTTGTTAGTAATGAGACTTTTTTAAGCCGTGATAGAATTATTACAAAACTTACTTTACAGGCTTAACCATCTTATGTTTTATTATTTGTCTTATAAAATATTCTAAACAATTAAAGAAACAAGAGGGATCAAGACGATGAAGTAAGAATTATATCACTTTTAATATAAGTCAATGTAATGATAAGTGACATCCAAGAGCATCGGATATTAAATTTGCCCTCTGGAGGAAATTTAGAGCAATGAAAAATCGTAATGTTAAGTTCACGCACTTACGCGCGACTTCCAAAATAGTACATTTTGGAGCAACGTGAATCAAGAAAACTTGAAACTTGGTGTACTAGTGTAATAAAATATCACTGGAAACTAAAGGTGGAGGTGGGTTTTTTTTTTAAAAAAGAATCTTTTGACAAGTTAATTTTTGTATGTTCCTTTTGATATTGAGCTAGTCCAATTTTAAAATTGTAATGGTATTAGTTTAAAGAACTCAAAAGAAGTACAAAGGAAACTCATTATCATCATAATTCTTTTTTAATACAGCTATGAAATATTATGATATCACTGGATTGGTGAGAGGCAGAAAATGCTTGGCTGGAGAATCCAGCCTCAACAAGATGTGGGGTCTTATACCAACTCTTCAGGGCGGTACAACTGATAACAACCTAAGAAAATTTGCTGAAACCAAACCAACCAGAAAAACATCGTTAAGGATATCGCTTAATTTAGGATATAATCCTACGATCATGGGTAAAAAAATGAAAAATACCGATGTCAGTATCAAGTGGAACAACGTCCTACTGTTCCATAACACTGATAATCACTTTATTCAAAGCCGATACTTATTACCACATGACAATTGCACCTTGAAGGGTCAATTCTTGTAATTTTATATAATATAATATGATTTTTGGATAAGATTTTAGACAAATCAGTTGCTTTTTATTGTCTTTCTTATAAATCGAGTTCTACAACAACGCAACTGCAGAATTTAGGAAATTATAATTTGATGCTCATTAGAGCTTTTGTCTTTTACATTGAAATTTTTATGATTAATTAGTTGCCAAATTGTCAAAGTCATATTTGCAAACTATTTTTTCTTTTCACTCAAATGTCTAAAAATACAGCTAGCTTTTGTAACATTCGGTAAGATCACAAACGGTAGAAATAATGCAAGATAATATTTTTTTACTAATGAAGTGCCTTTGCAGTTGAGAGTATTGTTTTCATAGAAGGTTAACAAAAAATTCATGCAACGGGCCGAAGACATATATAAACTGAAAAAACTGGGATGCAGGGAAAAAATACTCGACAGTAGAAGTACTAATGAAACTAATAATATCTTATTCTAATCTTTATCTATAGACTGGACTGTAGTCTATTTTTTCCTAATATTAGCCCCTTATGGTTTAATGAAGTTTCAAGGAAATGTAAGATTGGATAATGGAGGTGTATATAACTTGTTTTCTCCCTAATGATAGATGCACAACGATAAGCTTTTACATGTCAACAGTTTCATTACGGGTTCCTGTAGAGATAAAACCTTTTTGTTTCTTAAAATATCACGATTAAAGTAACAAAGAAATTATAATTTAACATGGTAAGGACCAGTTCATGCAATTGAGTATCAATTGAATAATTTGAGCTGAGATTGTCGATCATCTTAACTAAATAAACATTTGTATACACGTCTGTATATTACGGAAATTATATTTCAAGTGTTAGAAAATCATGGGGAAATAGAAATCTGCTAGAATAAAAAAGTGGAGGAGTCTTTATCTGTTTATCTGTATATATCTCTTTATCTGAGTTTACCAAATTCAGTAAGTGAATCAGTTATCTGCAGCGGTATGTCTAAGAATAATGCACCTGTTGCAAAATCCTTGAGGCATTAACTACACACTTTACTGTGAGCAGCGAAAGCGGAGCGGAGCGGGATCATCGCCTACGTAGAGGGTGACAGGCTCTCTTGGTAGCGACTGCATTTCCTATTTTGGAACATCCCACAGTGACGGCACAGTTTCCCTTAAACAAGCAAGTATTCTGGCACAGATCCCCAGAGTCACAAGTCTCTGTGATGGGGATCGGTCCAAGTTAATAGGAGAAGGACATGGAGGAAGATTACAATATCTTACAATAAACTGTAAAGAATAGGAGAATCTGAATAGCAAGAGATATTTTGACTCCATATATACAAAGGCCAATTAAATATTACTTTGTTGTCAGCGCTTGTGCCTTAGTTTAGGCTCATCGCGCACCGCTAGTCCAGCAAGTATTCATCTCACTTATTGATTGATTTCTAATTTAGTATTATTAGACAGTATGAAGTCAATATAAGAATATGTGTTATATTGGGAAAGAGAAAGCGCTTGATACTTGCAAACATCTTGTAATATCACGTTAAGTGTGAGGGAGTTGCTGCGGTAGTCTACTCTACCACCTGGTGATTAAAGCATTATTGAGCCAACCCAAATCCCGAACACAAAAACTGAACTGAACAATTCACAATTCATGTCATGAACTGAACAAAATCAGGTTATGTTTATGTTACGATTTCTGACAATTGTCCTTTTTTTCCACAAATAGAAAATGTTTTCTTATAAGTTTGCGGCAATTTGTTCCTGGAAACCATATCATTAATTCAAAAGTTATCCTATCTTAATGGGTGATTAATTAAATTTAATAAAATTGTAGCAGTTTTTGAAATTTGACGTTAGTGTTTATCTTCAATAACTTTTATTGCCAGTGAACCCAAAAGAGGAATAACAACGGTCAATAAATTTGATCCGACGGAAACCACTCTCGAATTTTGAGATTTTGTTATATTCAGAGAAAATTAGTATTTTGCGCTTTCCATTTTTCTTATCTGGCTATATATTAAGGGCAGTGGGTTGCTTAGTAACAGCTTGTACCAGAAATAATGTGATTGAATCATCTCATGTTATTTATGAAACAAAAAATAATATACTCTTCGGCAGAGTACAAGTTTCTTATTTTTGTCTGGGCTGGTTTATAGAGGGGAAAAGATATTATCTAAGCTGTTTAATTATCTCAGAGGAGTTGTTTAATCTGCGAATAAAGCGATTCGATAAGATTAATCTCGGAAATGATAAGGAATTCAAATGAAGAAATCAATTTTACAAAGAATTAAAAGTTTAATTTCATAAATAGTTATTTTTCTTAACAGGAGTTTTCCCCTCTCAGATCTATCGATAAGGGGATCAAACCAATTTTTGCTTAACATGAGTCTCTAAAACTTTCTGTGAGTGGGGTGAAGAGAGAAAAGGAACATTCACACACACACAGTCTCCCTGAAGTGATAAATAAATATACCAGTCAGCTCCGTCTTAAAACGGCATCAACAATTTGATAAAATCTTAGTTCCAAATTTGGAATCACACTAGTTAGAACTACTTTTATCTATGCACAATGTGCATAATTACGCATGATATGTATTATATATTTGATAGTGAAACAATTATGATTAAAGAGTTAACTCATATCATGTACCTGTAATTCATATGATATGATTGATGTGATGTGATGTGAATTGACTGATTACGTTAGATAAAATGTAATAAAATTTAATATAGTATGCAAATAAATTAGCGCTATTCTAAAATTTGGAAGAAATCTTTTAACATTACCTCATACAAAGAAATTGTTGGAAAATATTCAACTTATCTTTCTTTCTCTTTGAATTTACTTATCTTATATTATGTTAATTACTTTCTGTTTTAGGCTAAGAAATTATTTGATTATTTTCAAGTCAAGTCAGTATATAGTCCTATTTTAATCTAATCTAATCCTGATTTACAGACACTCTCGTGTGCCGATTTAGACCCCTCTCATATATGTCAGGAGTTTTACTTTATCTCCACCTTCATGATCATATCAAAACGTAGGGGGATCTAAATTAGACCCTTTTTCATCTCTCGAAACTAATAACTTTCCAAGATATATCCCATGCTATCATTTAGATAATTTCTAGGGGAATTAAGCTAGCAAGATTATTTTTTTAGTCTTCTAATGAATCTAATCTTTCCAAAGGAACATCTAGAATGGTTATCACATACTGACATTCAACAAACACACAAATTAACTTAAATCTATCTCTTATATACGGAGATACCAGGAAATCTGTACCCGATATGTACCATACCCATTAAATGATAACAATAACTATATATAAACTGAATCTTGAATCACATTATTCAATTTAAGAAAGTAAATTTGTTTATATTTTGTGAATATACGGTAAAACATTCAATCAAACGGTTAAATATTCTTTTATTTATTCTTTTCTTGAATCTCATTATGCAAGTGGTAACCTGATTTAGTTTAAGTTCCTTGATACAAGTCACATAATCAAAGAAAATAAGAACAATCAATAATGATAAATTTATTCAATTCAAATCTTAATTCAGTTTTAGGAACTTAAAAGAACAAAAAAGCCAGTGTATATTATCTGTGAGATATGATAATATGATATTTTGTAAGTTTATTATTTCATTTCCTCTAAATGTACTTTATCTAAAACAAGAGTGGAAAATATGAAAATAATGGCATTTAAGTTATGAATTAAATGTTATATCTAAATTCAGTATCATAAATAGCCACAGCAATATGAAGATAGATAAAAAGAACTCTGAAATAAATGGAATGAAACGGTTAACTAACATACGTAATCTTATTTAAATGAAATCTCTTAAAAGAAGTTAAAAAAAAGATGCTGCTTTCATTTAATTTTCAGTTCTGAATGAATAGATAAGAAATTAACTAAGATTTATTAGGCTTTTAATAAGATTAAAATTTATACACTAAAATCTAAACCTAATTTTTTATATTTTTAAATTATAAAAGCCTAGAAAGACTAACGAGCTAATAATCTTTTAAAAAAATACCAGACTACTCATTCTAATATTCTGTAGATGATATGAAAGAATCTACCAATATCAATTTTTCACTACAGACACTAAACTAAATAAAACATTAATATTAATGAACAATAATTTATTCATTTAGTCATTCAGATTACACGGAGTTTTTCAAAAAAGTCGTGATATATTATTGTAGATGCCTTTCCGAAAGAATAAACTTTTTTCTTTTCGCTATATTCTGAAAATAAATCGTTTGACAACAGACATCACATCCAGCCGCCAGCTGAAAATTCTCCAGAAGGACGTGGAGTGGACCAGCTTTTTACTGAGACTACAGAACAGATAACCAGCACAACAATCAAGCGGCACGCATCTGGATGCAGGAATACGCATAAACGTAAGAAAGGTGACTCGACTCGGTTTCATCCCGTGGGCTGGCGACTGGCTGGAGAAAAAAACCCGAAAGCAGCAGGGAGACGGAGGGAGGGGGGAGCAGGCAGCCAGCAACTCAGCCCGACAGAAACAGAAACAGGGACAGGGTCGCGATCTCTGTTGACAGCATCTCCAGCCGATGCCTCGTGAACCACTTCTGTGATTATCCACTGCACTACCTCCAACCTGCATTGTCTCGGTTGAAGACATACAAAGACTTTTGCTGCTTTTCCTGCTTTTCCTGCTTTTGCCGTCTCAAGTCTTCTGAGGTTGCTGGATGCACTCTCTTCTTATCAGTCCTGGTGCATACTTGTCTATTGTTCGTGCTTTATCTGTCCATTTTTTCCATTTTGTCAATTTTTCCCTGACTCGTCTTTTAATAAATCTGGTGTGTTTTTCAGAATAGTGCCACAAGATGCATTGCTCCCACCTTAAACAGAAAGTGCATCATTTTTGATTGTCTTTGATTGTCTACTATTGTCTGAGATTGCTCTGTCTTTAAGGCAACAAATGCACAAATGCACCAAAGATGACTATTTATGCTGCTGATTCCTTAAAATTTTCCTTTATCTAAGTCGGATAAAAACATACTTCTGAAATGAAGATGATTTCAGGATGATCATATTGACATATGTATTCTACTCATAATACATGCTGGATTTTGCTTACTTTGCCTATGCCTTTTTTCATTTTTTTTTTGTATTTTTTTCAATCTCTCGTAAATGCCTGGGTACACATATTTCGGGTTCTGATATTTCCCATTTTCAACCGCTATATCTCTCTAAAGTGTATTATTACCTATATTATATACAGTTAAGATGGATGTCACACACTCATAGTTACTTACTAGCTACATTGTCCGTTTGTTAAAAAAGAAAAGAAACATTAATAGTATTATCATATAAAAAAATAAATAATAGAAGGGAAATGTAATTAAAGTTATTTTTACTATTTTTTTTTTCACTCTAGTGTATTGAGTGCCTCTTTAAGCTAAACTAAAATTTCTTATCTGAAAGTTTTATTTATATCTAAGATTTAGTAACTGTTACTTACTTATACTTTCTTTCTCTCTTGTTAATTAACATTTGTTTTAACTGATAACTTCCACCCGTTTCATAAACTTTTTCTTCTTTTAGTATTACTTTTCTCTTATCTTTTTCTCAAAGAAAGAAAAAATATCTATTGTAGTTATGGTTATTGTAAAAAATATTTTGATTTGATATAAAATCTGATATAATTCCACCAATTACTCTTCTTCGATTTTTTTGATTTATTCTGTTTTTAGTATTATTTCTTATTTTGTCAACTGCTTAAGGATCTTGATTTATCATACCATATATATTCTACTGTTTAATATCTATTTGCAAGCATATAGATATACACTGAATATATTTAGTTGCACATATTATAAGATAATCATATTTTATTAATAAAAAAGCATAGACATATATCATACATACACACATACATATATTCAAACAAATATAAAGCAAAATGTCTACAAAAAAATCAGAAGAAGTTGAAGTTGTCTCAGAATCATTTGGTGAAGTTGAATCAAGTAGCAACACAGATGATAGCCCAAAAGGTGAAGAAACTTTTTTACAAAAATTAGAGAGATGGTTCAAATGGTTAGAAGTGGAAAGAGGTGAAAATTTAACTACTAAAGAATTATTCTTATATAATGAAGATTTAAGACCTGTTGAAGAAAAGAGAAGAACTTGGTCATGGTTTAATTTTGTCTTCTTTTGGATTGCCGATTCTTTCAATATTAATACTTTCCAAATTGCAGCCACTGGTGTCTCTAATGGTTTAAGTTGGTGGGTTGTTTGGATCTCAGTCTGGATTGGTTACGGTTTTGTTGGTATCTTTGTCACTTTAGCTTCAAGAGTTGGTACTTATTATCATATTTCTTTCCCAGTTTCATGTAGATCTTCCTTCGGTATATTTGGTGCTTTATGGCCTATTATTAATAGAGTCGTCATGGCTTGTGTCTGGTATGGTGTTCAAAGTGATATTGCTGCTCAAACTGTTAATTTAATGTTGAGATCAATTTTCGGTAACGATTTAGATACTAGAATTCCAAATAAATTATCAGGCAATATTACTAGTTTTGGTATGCTTTGTTTCTTTATCTTTTGGTTCTTATCATTACCAGCTATTTATATGAAACCTCATAAAGTTCGTCATTTATTTACTATTAAAGCTTACGTCTGTCCAGCTTGTGGTATTGCTTTCTTAGTTTGGACTATTGTTAAAGCAGGTGGTATTGGTCCAGTTGTTCATCAAAAATCAAGTTTAACTGGTTCTGAATTTGGTTGGGAATTTGTTAACTCTGTTATGAATTGTTTAGCAAATTTTGCTACTTTAATCGTTAACGCTCCAGATTTCTCAAGAATGGCAAAGACTAAAAATTCTGCTATTTGGTCTCAATTAATTACTATCCCGTTATCTTTCTCTGTTACTTGTTTAATCGGTGTTCTTATCTCATCTGCTTCAACTGTTATGTATGGTGAAACTTACTGGAATCCATTAGACGTCTTATCCAGATTCTTAGATGGTTATTCAAGAGGTGATAGAGCTGGTGTTTTCTTAATTGCATTTGGTTTTGCTATTGCGCAATTAGGTACCAATATTTCTGCTAATTCTATCTCTGCCGGTACAGATATGACTGCTTTACTTCCAAAATACTTAAACATTAGAAGAGGTGGTTTCATTTGTGCTTGTATTGGTTATGCTATCTGTCCATGGAATTTAATGTCTTCAAGTTCTATGTTTACCACTTATCTTTCTGCTTATTCTGTTTTCTTATCTTCAATCGCTGGTGTTGTATTTTCAGATTATTTCTTAGTTAAAAGAGGTTTCTTATATTTACCAGATTTATACTCTGGTGAAAGATCAGGTGCTTATGCATACTCCAATATTTATTGTAATTACAGAGCTTATGCAGCATATATCTGTGGTATTGCTCCAAATATTACAGGTTTCGTCGGTGCCACAAAGACTCATGTTGTTCCATTAGCCGCTAGTAGAGTTTATCAATTAAGTTATTTTGTTGGTTTCTTATCTGCTGCTTTAGTTTACTTTTTATTGTGTTGGTTATTCCCAATTAAAAATGGTATTCCTGAAGAAATTGAAAATGTTTTCCAAAAAGGTTGGTATGAACAATACAAGAATGTTGAAAATTTTGATGAAGTTATGCATGGTTTAGTTGAATATAACGATAGTAATGATGAAATTGAAACTGAAAGTATTGATTCATCATCTGAAAAGAAAAAGAAGTTTTTCTTCATTTAAATAAAAAAAAATAAAAAAAATAGATAAATGAAAGAATGATTTTTTAAAATTAAAATTAAAAAAAAAAAAAAAAAAGACAATTTTTTTTTTAGTTTCTTCTTCTTCTTTTTGTTTTTGTTCTACTTTTATTGTTTATAATGTTCTTTTTTTCGATTTGTTTCTTAATTTTCTTAATTATCTTTAGTTCTCTGACGCATATAACGTTTTTCATAATTTCATTTTTTGAATTATTGCTTTTTTCTGTTCTTGTTTTGTTTTGTTTTGTCTTATAATTTTCTAATTTTTATCCTTTAATATTGATTTTTCTTATTTTTTTGTTGAATTATTCGTCTTACATGTAAAATTATTAAATTAAACAAATAACTAACTAACCAATACTACTATGAAAAGATTGAATTTACAAATATTTGAAAAGAAAAATGATGATGATGCATTAGAAATTAATTTGTTAATATGAGTCAAATAAAATATACAGAGTAAATAAGAGAAAAGAGAGAGCAAAAAATAAAAGTAAAAAAAAATTAATTGTAATTAGGGTATAGAAGCATTTAAGAATTATCTGTTTTACCAAATAATATTCTATCTAAATTAGATAAAATTTTACCTGATTTAAAAAATTTCAAACCTTTTGAGTTGTTATTATTTAAATCAGAATCAGTTGATGAAAGTGATAAATTTTCTTTCTCTTCTTCTTCTTTTAATAATGATAATTCATGTTTTTCAATTTCATCTAAACCAGTAGTAATATCAGCATTAATAGAAGAAACAAATTTTGTCTTTTTCCAAAATTTCCAAATTAAGAATAAAGCAATATCTATAAATATCATAATATATGAAAATAAAAAAGAAGTAATACTCCAATTACCAGGTAAAAAAACTGTATAACCTTGTAACCAAGTCATTGTAAAAGTTAAAATCAAAGCAAAATAAGATAAATAAGGTTGCCATATTGATTTAAAAGGTAATAAACTTCTATCATTATTTTTTTGAACCATAAAAGCCTTACGGAAACATAAATATGTTACTAATATAATATTATAATCCATAATTTGAGCAGCTGTTATTAAATTAATGATCCACATTAATACTGTATAACTATTATTACTTAATTGTAATAATGATAATAAACTCCAAGTTAATGATGCCAATACTGCAAAAATTGGTATACCTTTATTAGTACAATAACTGAAAATTTTTGGAGCTTTACCTTCTAAAGCCAAACCATATAAAGCTCTTGATGAACAGAAAACATATGAATTACCTGCAGAGAAGGCTGAAAATAAGAGTAAACCATTTACTAAATTAGGTAAGAAGCTTATATCTAAATTATTCATTGCAATAATATATGGAGAAGAAGCTGCACCTGCAGCAGATTCGGATATAGCTTTTAATAATTGTGGATCAGTACCAGAACAGCATATACCAACACATAAAGCACCACCAACAAAGAATACAGTTAATCTTGCAGCAGTTTGTTTGTAAGCCGTTGGTAATACTTTTCTTGGATTACGAGTTTCTCCAGCCACTTGTGAAACGTATTCAGGACCAGCGATCATGTAACTAAACAAAATGACACATTGAAGTAATCCTTGAAATCTACCTAGTGCTCCAGTATGGAAAAATTCAAGCATAGGTGGGTTCCAATTAGTGAATCCATATGCATGATGATGAGGGTTACCACCAACCATTGTTATAAAAGTGAAAAAGAATAAACCAATAGCCAATAGAACTTTCAACATTGAGAGCCAAAATTCCAATTCACCAAAGACTCTTACAGCGCATAAATTAATTAAGAAATAAACGACAATTTGAATAGCTAAAGGAATAGCAGCAGAATAATCTTTAGTCCAATAATTAATTAAAGTGTTGAATAAAGTAATTTCAAATGGAATTAAAGAAGATTCTAAGACCCAAAAATTCCAACATGCCATGAATCCAAAAGCCGGATCTACACATCTTGATGCCATTCTTAAAAATGGGGAAGATATAGGTAAATAACAAACCATTTCAGCGCAAGACGCTGTGATACATAAGACTGGGATACACCAGAATATACAACCTAATAATAAACTTAATGGACCACCATATGTGAGACCTAGACCTATATTAACGAAAAGAGAAACACCAACAGTACCACCTATACCGATCAATTGAACGTGTCTATTTTCTAAAGATCTATGAGTGTGACCTGTATCATCATTTTGTGTTGGTTGAATACTGAGATCATGAGTAGAAGATGAAATTTTATCTGAATCTAAAGTTTTCATGATAGTATCATCATTATCCTTTTGTAAATAAATTTTATTTGAGATAGTTGAAGTATTTTGGATAACTAAATCATTTGGTTTTAATTCCTGTGGAGGATATGGAACCAAATAGTCTTGTAATTGATCTATTATAAAACCCATAATGAAGTGTAATATAAGAATTGGATTGAAAGTGAAAATAAGAAACGAGAGTAGGTATGTAAATTAATTCAAAGCAATGGTTTTAATATATGGAAGTGACTAAAACTAAAATTATTATTCAATAGAAGCAATGAATGTGAATAATGGGAATATCAATTATTCAATCAACCAGAATGAATGGAGTTAATATGATTATATATTTATTTATCAGATAGTGTAAATGAGAGTGATAGGTCTCTTGTTTAAAGGAACAACATATTTTAAAAAGCAGGGACTAAGTAACCACTGGAATACTGAAATAATGAAATAATGAAACAATGAAATAATGAAATGATGAAATGATGAAACTTTGAAGTAAAAAATTTGGAATAAAGATATGGGGATAAGATATTGGGGAAAGTATGGGAACAGGAACAAGAAAGCAGTCAATCAAACAAATGAGATGCCTTTTCAAAACAAATTTTTCGAAGAGTATTATTTCTATATCTATCTGTCTGAATACATGCTTCTATATTTAATTTACGTTCAAGATAAGAAATGAACAAATAAAAAACCTGTTGTTCTTGCCAAAATTGCTGACAGGATAAAGAACAAAGTCATGCTATTTCTAAATTTGCAGGCATTTACTCTGCAGGTGAAAAAAGAAGCTGATGCAAAAATATGTCAATGGAGTGGAGTCAAAAGATCTGACATAGAGGTGCAGCTGAAGCGGGAAAGAAGAGGAAAAAATGGGTTTGGATATTTTGTGGGAGTTGTATTAAGCAACGGGTACCTATGGAAATGTATGTATGTCCTGAATGCACCACCGTACAGCCGGACTCAATTAGTGTGCGATTAGTGTGCAGCTAGTGTGCGACTGGTGTGCCAGTTGGGGGACTAGGTCGGCCGGCTGCCAAGGGAAGCAAGTCGCTGCGGGCCCGCATTGGAGTGTGGGGCAAGTGTGGGGCTTTCCGGGATCTTGGCCTCTGTTTTCCGTCTGGCCGTATTGCCGCCTTGCCGGGGCGCTGGTTTCTTCTTGTCCTGACCCCAGACCGGCATGTGACGCAGGGAAGCGGTCCAAATCCAAATACAATGCCGACGATCTGGTTCAGCCGTCCGGTGGACTTGAGATGCAGCCTTTTGATAATCCGGCCGGGCGGCTGAATTGAGATTGCGTGTGAGTGCGGATACCGCTTCTGCCATGCTTCTGCCATGCTTTCGTTCAGCGATGCACTTGCCTCGCACGGCGGGAGACAAACGGCGAGAGCGCACAATTCACATAAACAACGCACAGAGGATGCGATTTACTTGCCTGCTGTCAGAGTTAGTATGGGGTACATGCTATTTTCTATTTACTATATACGGGCTGCATATGGGAGATTAAAATGAGCGGTGGCAGGCGAGAAGACGGGAGACGGGAGACGGGAGACGGGAGACGGGAGACGGGAGACGGGAGACGGGAGACGGAAGACTCTTGCTTGCTTGGCGGGGTTGGCGTCCAGTCTAGCCATCAGCGGCTAATTATAGTATCACGCTCTGTGAAACAACACTTCTTCTCCTTTTTTTCTGTTATAATTGTGTGAATGTATGTCATTTACTCTATATTATCTAGCCAATATAATCTGAGTTTGCGATATAAAGTCAGATGTTAAATCACATGCTGGAAAACACGGTGGAAACTCTGTTTCAGTCAGGTTAGTGCTGTGCTGTGTTGGGATTTGGAATTCTTCTCTTCTGGCGATAAATTAGTTTGCGTATATGCCTTATCTTTTATATCTCCTAAACTATTTCAACCACCAGTTGAAACAATTATCTCCATTATTAATGGGTTTACTAGATAAAATATAAATATAATAATAAACACTAGTAAAAAATATAATTAATATATATATATAGATATATAAATTAAATATTATAATTGAGATTCAAGAATTTCAATAATTTTATCAAGAGGTGTTGATGATTCAATACCATTATTAACTATACCATTAATTGTAACTGTTGGAGTAACATGAATACCAACAGTTCTATGATATCTTGTAAAATATTTAAAATCAGTACCAATTTCAGAACCTGCATTACTAATAACACCATTATTTTCTTTAGTTGTTTCAATTTTTAATAATTCATTTAATTTTTCTTTATCTCCACCAATTTCTTTAATAGCTATTTCAATTAATTCATTAACAATTTCATTTCTGCTTTTATTAATAACTTCACTATCATAAAAATTTGATTGATTTTCAAATAAAATTTTTGAATATTTCCAAAATTTTTCTGGAGTTGATTTAGCAACAGCTAATGATACTTCATGCATTAAACATGATGTTGAATGCCATGGTTGTGCAACATTCATGAAAATAATATCAAATTTTTCATTTAATCCCTTTTTTTCAAGTTCTGGAATTATTTCTTTATATAATCTATTAAATAATTTACCACTATATGGACAATCATAATCTAAATAAATTTGAATATAATTTTTAATTGCTTCACCACCTGCAAGGAAAGTTGAGCTTCTGTAAATATGTGATTTGTGAAATCTTGGCGCTAAATTAGACATGATTTATAGTAATTGTCAATTGATTAAATGTATTGAATTGAATTGAATTGAATTGAATTGAACACAAGAACGACAAAAGGGATTGGTCATACATATATATATATATACAGGTGTAGAACATCGGCAAGACTGAACTGTCTAATCTTCTTCTCGGCCTCTCGTCTCCTCGTCTTGTTCTTGTTCTGGTTCCGTAATCACAAAGTCCGATGAGCAATTGATATTTCTGCTAGTGGGGAACACGGAGTTTGAGAACCATGAGAGCCAGCGGGACAGCAGCTGTGATGCCACACTTTAGCCTACTCTCTTTCCCTGGGTGCTTAGAAATCATTCACCATGATTGGCAATAGATATCTATTGCTTTCAGCACCTTTCAGGATCTTCTGTTGATCGCTATGTGCTTGCAAATCAGTCCAATAGACAGTCTGCTCTTCTTCTTGCCCCTCCACCTGGTGAAACCCCGCCACGGACCACATTCGCTTCTTGCGGAGTCTTTGTGCACAAGACAGCCAATCAGCCAGCCAATCAGCCAGCCAATCAGCCAGCCAATTAGCCAGCCAATTAGCCAGCCTATCAGCACATCATCCAGCGCTTTATTTTAGCCACCGCGCTGCCTCAACCTTCACCAGATCCTACCATCAATTACGTAAGCCGTTACATAAACACAGAAGATGGAAAAGGACACTTAGATTTCCATTTCCAGTACTTGGTCTTGATCCCAACGTCCGATACACCAAATTTACCGTTTATGATCTTTCACAAAGAGGACCCTGTCTTTTAGCATAACGATATCAATTGATCTCGTGATCAAACCATCTTTTTAAGTATATTTTTTAATTGATTGTATTAGTGTCTCTTAAAACAATTCCTTTTTTTCTTTGTCTCATTTAAATAAACGAAATAGAATACAAGAGTCAACTAATATAAGTATATCTATGTCATATACTTGAAGAAAAAATAATGGTACATTTTTTAAAGCCGACTGTGACTTTCTTGTTTTTAAACATTTTACTGGCAAATTTGATTCCTCAAGTATTATCATTTACAATTAATAAAGATGACAAAAAGATTAAATTTAAGAAATTTACTTATGAATCAATTTATTCAGATGATGATTTAAATCAATCTGTATTCACTGAAAGACATTTAAATATTTTAAAAAATGAAACAAAAAATCTATTTGAATTTGCATGGGATAAATATATGGAATTTGGTTATCCATTTGATGAAGTTAAACCAATTGTTTGTTTACCAAATAAAAAAGATATGAAAGATGTATTTAATAGTGATAAAAATGATGTATTGGGTAATTTTACAGCAACTCTTTTTGATTCATTAGATACTTTTATAATTATGAATGATTTTGAAAATTTTATTAAATATTCAAATTTAATAAATGAAAATTATAAAAATTTTAAAATTGATTCAAATATTCAAGTATTTGAAACAAATATTAGAATATTAGGTTCATTATTAACTTGTCATTTATTTGCAATTGATGATAGAACTAAATTTAATTTACCTAATTATAATGGATTTTATTTAAAATTAGCTTATGATTTAGGTAAAAGATTGATTTTAGCTTATAATACAGATTCAGGCATACCATTTCCAAAGACAAATTTAATGAGAGGTCCATTTTATTTACCAAATAATAAACAATCTGAAACATGTTCTGCTGGTGTAACAACGTTAATAATTGAATTTACTTTATTATCAAGATTAACAAATGATCCGATTTTTGAAAAATTAACTAAATTTTCATTTCTTAAAATTTGGGATTCAAGATCAAATATTGATTTAATTCCAATGACAATTAATCCATTAACTAATGTTTTCAATGATAGAATAACAGGTATTGGTGCATCAATTGATTCATTTTATGAATATGCTTTAAAATATTCAATATTATTTAATGATGAATTATTTAATAATATTTGGTTTAAATCAATTAAATCATTATTAATTTTTAGTGAAGAAAATATGATTTTTCAAAATCTTTATTTTTTCAATGGATTAATAACAACAGATTGGATTGATTCATTAAGTGCATTTTTCCCAGGTTTATTAAATTTAAATGGTAATTTATCAATAAGTTATAAAAGTTATAAATTTTTTTTAAAAATTTGGAATTATTATGGTTCAATACCAGAAAGATTAAATATTAGAATTAATAAATATATTTTAAATTATTTTGAAAATGAAACTTATAAATTTAATTCAATTGCAAAAGGTATGTCAAAAGATGAAACAAATGAATTTTTATTAGAAAATTCAGTTAATTTACATTGGTACCCTTTAAGACCTGAATTTATTGAATCAACATATTATTTATATAGATCAACAAAGGATCCAATTTTTTTAAAAATTGGTCAATCAATATTAATACAATTAAGAAAAGAATTTTTATCACCTTGTGGTTTTTCAGGTATTGATAATATAAAATATAATTTGAAAAAGGATAGAATGGAAAGTTTTGTATTAAGTGAAACTTTAAAATATTTATATTTATTATTTGATGAACATAATTTTACACATAAATTTAATAGTAATTTAATTTTTTCAACTGAAGGTCATCCATTTTGGTTTGATAAATATTTATTAAATAAAAATTTAAAATTTCAAATAATTAATAATACCGATGACAATGAAGAAATTGATAATCATTATAAGAAATTATCAATTAGTGATGATGATAATGAATATCAAAAGATTAAATTTTTCACTTCAAATACATTTAGTAATAAATACAATCATTTTCACCAGTATAGTAAAGATCCTTCTTCTGGATCATTAAGAGGCAAAATCAAGAATTTTTTCAATTTTAAAGATGATAGTGGAAAACCAAACATTTTAAATGATGTTGAAGGTGATAATAGTGGTGACAGTGATAATGATGATGAAAATATCAGAAACATGAATATCAGTTACGGAAATTATAACGATGATATATCTTTGAATACAATTTATAAAAATTTCTATGAAAATAAAATAGATGAATTTAAAATTGAAATTTATTCAGAGTCCGAAAATAAATTATATGATTTTAAAAATAAATTTATAATAAGGTATAATAAAAATTTAGAATTTTTATTCAATAGATTTAATATTGATTTTCCTAAAGGTTTAGAAACCAATCAATTGATTTTACTTCATAAAAAATTTGAAGTATTTTATTATAATGAATTAAAAAGACAGAAAGAATATTTACAGATTACTAATAGTGATAAAGATGATGAAAAAAGTCAACAATTAAGTCGATTCAACGGTGAGGAACAAGTAAGGTCATTAATGATCGATGATTTAAGGGTTGCTGTTGTTGATTCTGATTATTTGAATATCAATAGATGTGAAGTTAAAATTGATTTAGTAGATACTCAATTTTTCAATAACAATGGGTTTCAAACAATAAAAGAAGATGATAATAATAATTCACTATTTTCAGATATTTTAATGAAAGATCATGATTTTTATAGTTATGATTATATGTATAGTTTAAGTCTTAATAGACCACCTCATTATAAGAATGAAACTGAATTTGAATTAAGTGATAAATTTTACGAAAGGTTTATTAATAATAATTATCAAAGTTATTCTAAAAGAGAAGCTTCAAGTGTTCAAATTGAAGGATTTTTAGATATTAATTTAGGTGATCTTTTAAATGAGATGAATGGAGAAAGTGAGGAAACGAATAATGATGGAGATAATGTATCTATTTCTTCTAATAACGAAGAAGAACATGAATATTCTTCTGAGATGATAAAAATTTCTGAAGATATTAAGAAATTGGATGATAATTTTAAATTAGTTATAAGAGATCAATTTTGTTTAACTAATGAAATAGAGTTACCTAAGGATCAAAGTAATTATATTAATATTTTCAGAAATGTTAATACAACTTCTCAAGATAAGTTGTTAATTAAAAACAACGATTTATTTATTGAAGAATTGAGAAATTTAAGAATTAAATTAGAGAGAGTTATTGATGGTGATATTGATATTTATGGTAATATTATAACTCAAGATTATATAGATTCTAAATGGACTAATGAAACTATAATTGAATGGGAAAAAGAGAATTTAGATGAAAATGGGGAAGTTAAGTCTATGATGTTCAATGAAGATAAGAGTAAAAAAAGGAATAAGAATTCAAAGGAAGCTGTTGAAGATAATTCAATTAGAAGAGGGTTATTAAGAATTATTAAGATTAATGGTAAAAGAATAAATTATGGATTTGATTCAAATAAATTTTCAAAAAAAAGGGCTAATAGTGGTACTAGTTTCCAAATTGAAAATATTATTAAAGATGAATATAATTTAAAAGAATTAAGTAAAATATGGTTAGATCCAAATAGTGAAGTTGTTAGAAAAGGAGCTAAATTAGCTGGATTAATAAATGAAAAAGGTTATTTAATTCTTAATGGTGAACCTGTTGAAAATTTTAAATTATTAGAATTTTAATTTACTTTTATTTATATAAATGTGTATATTAATCGATAAAACTCTTATCTTATTTCAGAATTTATTATAAATTTCTATGATTCAATAAATACTTTTAAAATAACGGTAATAATTACAATAATAATTACAATAATAATTACAATAATATTGCTTTTCTTTTATCCCTTTTTTAGTTTCCTAAGTGTGTAAAACCCAATATAATTTAAACGGGAATTTCATCAATTTAAAATGATTGAAATGATGAACAATGAGATAAATATGCAAAAAGAAATTTTTAAATATTATTTAGATTTAACAGTTTTGTTTTTGAATATGTACGACTTGCTTTGTTTACAGAAAGATAAAAGATGGGAATATTCCAAGAAAGTCAGTAGGATTAAAAAGAGAATTGACGAATAAACAATATGAACGTGATAATAATATTGAACATTGAATATTGAAAATTAAAAGAGCTAATTGAATTCAAGACCAATTGAATGGAACCAACGGTTTGCCTGATTGAATTAAACAACAATCGCCGGTAATCGATGGAATTTACAGATACAGGATTCTATTCCTAGTAAGGGAATATAGAGATGCAGCAGAAGCAGAAGCAGAAACCAGTAGAATTATTAGAATTATTGAACCCTGCCACTGCACGGTTTACAGCAGCTGAGGTCATCATCACCGTGCCTCCACCCAATGCCCAATGCGATGAGATGAGCACCACCCGAGAGTGTGGCCAGAGGGAAATCGCATCAGATCCAGATGAGCAGTTTATTGGCTGTTTCAGCAAGGATAAGGGCGGTGATCGAGAAACTGCTGGGTTCGCCGTCTTATGATTTTCCGATTTGCCGATTGTCTAATAATAAGGTAGTTAGTAAATCTGTTAATCTGTTAATCTGGAAAGCTGGAATTCTGCTATAACTAGCGCTGGCCAGATCTTCGCTTCGGTGACAGTAAGGGAGCTAAGCGAAGGCTCTTCGCTGCTCTGATTGGCCATTCTTTCGCAGCGTCCCAGCAAACGGCGAACGCCATAACGGGCCAGTCTACAGCCGAACAATCGAGAAATCGAGAGAGAGCGAGATCCAGTGCAGGAGAGGGTCGTGCAGTCATACCAGGCGAAGCTAGACGGAGCAGGGATCCCAGGCCACCGCGGGCAGGGATATTCCTCAAAGCAGCCTGGGTAGCCTAGGCATCCTGGGCAGCCCGGTTGTTTCCAAATCGCGCATATTCACTACAAATCACCACAATGAATTTATAATTTCTTTTTATAAAAAAATTTCTAACAGTTCTAGCAATTTTAATAATACGAAAAAAAGCTTCCAGGTTGGGCGCCAAATCGAGAAGCAGCCGCTGGTAAGAGCTGTTGGCAGTATCCTACGGCGAGGGATACTCCTTACCCTTGCCGCGGGCTGTCCGACAGTCTGGCGCTCTTCTCCTGGCTCATTAAAATACAAGATTCTAATTAATTAAATACCTCAAGGGCTCAAATTTACCAAACTACCATACCTAAACACTCGCCATGCCGAAGAGCACCGTGGACGAGTGGACTAGAAACATGCAGAGGTAAATGCTGGTTTACCTCCAGGGGACACCCAGGAGACGCCCAGGAGTCATCCAACAGACCCCATGAAGATATACGCCGTGTAAGCAGCCCATGTACATTCTGCTCATGTCACGCCGTGTCACCAAATCAGGGCCCAGGACCCCAGCCCCGTAGTGGAAAACATTGCCGCACACACTATCCACGCCGGCTGGGGCTTCTTATGGGATACAGACCCACGGCCGCGTATCAGCAGCGTGCAAAAGGTAAGCAATCCCACAATAGCAGTAGCAGCAAGAACAGCGACAATAACAATAGCAGCAGCAGCGGTCTGTTTGAAAGATGATGTGACTCCTTTGTGGCAGGAGATGAACGTACAAAGAACCAGAATACGGAGGGAAGAGGAAGAGGAAGAGGAAGAGGAAGAGGAAGAGGAAGACGAGTACAATGACGAAATGACCAGAGAACAAATAACAATGTCGATGACATGAAATAGCAAAAGAGCAGCGGCCGAACTGTGCCATAAACAGGCAAAGACAGAACCGACTGGAGCGTGCCAGCCAGCCGGCCCGGCGTGGAGAAGGGAAGCAAGGAAGGCAGCCAGTGTTTCGGCATTACATAATACGAAACACTGGCTCATGGAATAAACTTATATTACTTGTATTACTTATATTACTTATTACTTATTGCTTATTACTAAATTTACTGCTACTGCTACGGTTACTAATGCTACCGCTGCCAACGCTGTTTCTGCTTCTACTGTCGCTGGTACCGCCATTTCGTTTATCCTACTGAACTGAACCTGAAGTGGTAGTGAGTGCTCTTTCTTTTAGCTTCCTTCCAATTATCCCTTTCTTACTCCCTTTCCTATCGTACCCTTCTATCAACTACCGATTGATTGTTCCTACAATCAGTCTAATACACCCAAAGATCAGCTCCCTATACCCCTGCTTGCTTGTTTACCATTGATAGAGTGATATCATCACTCTATCAATTCAATTCACATATCACATATCCACGTCAGAATAGAATTTGTTTCCTTTTAATACTCAATTCAATCATACACACTTTTCCCATTATTACATCACAGATATCTTGCAACTATTTTGAAATCAAGGTCATTATATTATAAACATATATCGACCTATCATCAATTAAGGATCCTTAAATAAAAGTTCCCATTCATCCTGCATATATATATAGAAAAGGAGACTGAATAATAACAATCTCTCTGACATTTATTGATACATAGACAATTTTATCATCTTAGAATCATTTATCATAATTGTCTTCATCATCATAATACTCTCAATTGGAAAATAAATTAGAACACTCTATCATTATCAATCGATAATTATTTTCTTTTCTTTTCTTTTCTCCTTCTCCTCCTTTAATACCCATATGTCGGAATTATCTTATATATCTTCAATTAACCACAAAGAAATATATATACATAATTAATCAACTACATATACTATATTAATTATAAATCAACACAAATAATCACTCTTTTTTTCATATCTTAATATCCATTTGCTTTTTCTTTTCACCACTATTACTTGATCTTATATCAACAGTACAAAAGAAGAATATAGTAATATAATTGATAGATCATATTAATATC
This sequence comes from [Candida] boidinii, assembly GCA_001599335.1. Taxonomy (NCBI): domain Eukaryota; kingdom Fungi; phylum Ascomycota; class Pichiomycetes; order Pichiales; family Pichiaceae; genus Ogataea; species [Candida] boidinii. The sequence goes on along the minus strand of BCGP01000003.1, from coordinate 512,479 downwards.
ATATTAATAGACACATTACTTTTCTGACCTCATATTTTTTTTTGTTTTACTTTTTTTATTCAAAATTTTTACTTTAATCAGTTCATTATTTTATAATATAATGTCTGATTTTGCTAAATCTTTTTTCGGATTCAATAGTACTAAAGCAAAGACACAAGAAATTAACCAACAAGAAAATCATTCATCAGTTAACTCAAACTCTAATATAACTTCAACTACAACTGCAACTGCAAATACAAACATAAATTCGGATAATAATCAAGAAACTGCAAAATCTTCAAATAACAATAACAATATGCCCATCAATTTATACAACTCCATACCTGATGAATCACAGGAACAACATCAACATCAACAACCACAAAATCGCGTTGCAAATGAACCACCACAATCAACAGAACAGCAAGCACCGCTATACGATTCATACTTGAGTAAAATGAATGAACCTCAATTCACATCAAATACCACCAATAATGATTCAATAACTTCTCCAAAATTAAGTACTTTCCCTTCTGAAATTGTACCACATACTGCATTAGCTACAACAGCATTGAGTAATAATTCATTTGCAATTGGTATCACAACTAAGAATGAATCAGCATTAACAAGAACGAAAAGTCAATTTGATAACATAAATTTAAATAATCCTTCAATATTAACTGCTCAATTCAATTCCTCTAAGACTGGTGATATAAATCAAAATCAACCTTCTGCTAATAAACTTGATCAACCATCTAATAATAATATCTCATCCTCAAATAATATGCACCAAAAACAAGATTTAGCAGAAAATAATACCCTTCAATCACAACAACAACAGCAACAACAGCAACATCAGCAACAACAACAGCAGCAACAACAACAATTGCATGAACAAGTTCAACGTCAAAATCAACAAATGCACTTACAACAACAACAGCAACAGCAACAATACCAACAGCAGCAACAACAACAACAACAATACCAACAACAGCAGCAACAACAACATCAGCAACAACAACAACAACAGCAACAACATCAAAATCAATCACACAATGTTCCACAAAATAATGTAAATAATATAAGAATAACAAACCAACAACAGATGCAACCTATCCTACACAGCCAAAAACAAATGCCATCGTCAGTTCATAATACAAGTGCTTACAGTTATAATACTTTCAAATCTTTCCCACAACCTTCTAATTCTGATCTAGGAGATCCTTCAATACCAAGAGGTAAATTAAGAGTTACCATCATTGGTGCTTCAGGATTAAACGTGAAATCTCAAAATTCACAACCTTACGTAGTTGTTTCCTTTGAAAGTTCAGAATCAGTTACTAACGCCCCAGAAAGTTTTGGTAAAGAACATAATCCAAAGGCTAAAAAAATCATTAAACAAACATCTTCTCATTTAAGTCTTAACTCTGAAATGAATCAAAATTCTAAAAATTTAAATATGACAAATGATGCCCCAAATACTGGTGCTTCTTCATCACTTTCAGGTAATCCAATATGGCACCATACAACTACATTTGACGTTGTTGGTAATAGATCAGATTTAGATATTTCTGTTTATGATGCATTACATGAATCATTTTTAGGTCATGTTAGACTTATACCAGAAACTAAGACTCAATTGATTAAAGAAAAATGGTTAAAATTAGAACCAAGAATTCCTGGAGAAATCGTTACTGGTAATATTAAAGTTAAATTAGAATATTCCAGTATCGGTAAAAAACATTATGGTCCTTCTGATTTTGAAGTTTTAAGATTATTAGGTAAAGGTACTTTTGGTCAAGTTTTCCAAGTTAAAAAGACAGATACTAAAAAAGTTTATGCAATGAAAGTTTTATCTAAAAAAGTTATTGTTAGAAAAAAGGAAATTGCTCATACTATTGGTGAAAGAGATATTTTAGTTAGAACATCATCTTCATCAACACCATTTATAGTTGGTTTAAAATTTTCTTTCCAAACTCCCCAAGATTTATATTTAGTAACAGATTTTATGTCTGGTGGTGAATTATTTTGGCATTTACAAAAAGAAGGTAGATTCTCTGAAGCTAGAGCAAAATTTTATATTGCTGAATTAGTTTTAGCTTTAGAGCATTTACATGATAATAATATCGTTTATAGAGATTTAAAACCAGAAAATATCTTATTAGATGCAAATGGACATATTGCTTTATGTGATTTTGGTTTATCAAAGGCAAATCTTACATCAAATGGTACAACTAATACATTTTGTGGTACAACAGAATATTTAGCTCCAGAAGTGTTATTAGATGAAACTGGATATACAAAGATGGTTGATTTTTGGTCGTTAGGTGTTTTAATTTTTGAAATGTGTTGTGGTTGGTCTCCATTTTATGCAGATAATACTCAACAAATGTATAAAAATATTGCATTTGGTAAAGTTAGATTTCCAAAAGAAGTTTTATCTCCAGAAGGTCGTTCGTTTGTTAAAGGTTTATTAAATAGAAATCCAAAACATAGATTAGGTGCAATTAATGATGCAAAAGAATTAAGAGCTCATCCTTTTTTCAATGATATTAATTGGAATTTATTAAGAGAAAGAAAAATCCCACCACCTTTTGTTCCTCATATTGCAAATGAATTAGATACTTCTAATTTTGATCCTGAATTTACAAATACTTCAACATCTGTAATTAATAAACAATTAATGTTAGGTACAACTCCTTTATCACAAGCAATTCAAGAAAATTTTAAAGGTTTTACTTATGTTGATGATTCTATGATTTTTGATCATTTTAATAATACTTCTGTTAGTAATAAAAGAGGTTCTTTCAAACCTGCTCCAGGTTCTTTCATTCCAGGTAATCCTAATTTACCACCTGATGAAGAAGTTATTGATGAAATTGAAGAAATTGAAGAAGAAGATGTTTCTGAAGAAAAACAAAATGATGATGCTATGGATGTTGATGATGAATTTGTTAATGGTCAATTTGATTTATAAAAATAAAATTTTGAAATTTATTATTTTATTTTTTATGATTCCATTAATATATACTTTATTAATTCATTATTTCATTTATTCATTTAATTTTTCTTTATTTTTCTTATATTTTGTCTCGCTAAACTCTATTTGTATTTGTTGGATTTTTTATAAATTTTTTTTTCTTATTATTATTAAACTTTATATTTTATTTTTTAATTTGTTATTTCGTTATTTACATTGATCTCAATTTTTTACTATTTTTTGTGATGAGAAAAGATGATGATATAATGTAATTTTCTGTTTTGACAGAGAGTTAAATTTTACTATTATTTGAGTTTTTGTTTAACTTTGATTTTATTTGCTACAATTGTTTTTTTTCCAATTTTTTTTTTCTCTCTGGTTTTATTTTAGCTTACATTTTTTTTTAAATTTTATGTTTAATCACTTTTTTCTTTTTTCCTATTTTTTTTTTTTTATCTTTTCTTATATCAGTTTATCATTGTTATATTTTTCTTTTTTTCATTTTAATCTTTCTAATTCTTCATATAATTTTTAATACGTTTTGTTTATTTTTCTTAGTTTAATTTCTTTTTAAATTTTGTTTACCTTAATATAATATAATATACTATAAAAAAAATTAAAAATTAAAAGAAGATTTACATATTATATTATGTAATTAAATATTTGTTTATTTCAATTTATCCCAGGACAATTTCAAATAAAGGACAAATTAATTAAGATACGTGTCAATTAACTATGTATATAGTGATAAGAGCAAAAAAACCCAATTTGTTTGTTATTAAGATAAATAATCTTATTTAAAATCAAATGTTTTTTGCCATTTATGAGTATAATTAAATTGCTAAGTCAAGAAAAACAAAAAACAAAACGTAGATCAGGTACTAATCAATTGTTTTTGTATGATCTGATTGGACCCAATTAACAGAATTATTATTATTATGATATAAAAGAGGCAAATCTTATTACTAAAAGACAAGGGGAAACGAAAAGCTTAGCTGGCTTTGGAATGAAAGAAACGAGTAGATATTAGTACTTAGGGTTTAAGCATAATTTAGGTGGCGACCGGCCAATCATCGACAATATCAAATACCGAACTGAACTGGCAAAGTTATTTGAAAGAAGACCAAGTAAACAAAGGAGGCTACAAAAGAGGGTGAAAAAAATTATCAGATTGTGAATAATGGCAGGGGTTCCAGATTTTTTTTTCTTTGTTTATTTGTTTTCATTGATATTAGTGAGATTCTCTTTTAGAATAAATCTAGAATCTTTTTGTACAGTACATTCATTAAAGTGTAGATAATTAGCGAAAAAGGTAAACATAAACATCAAGGGGATTAAATTAAGATTAATAGTTTATAATTAGGTTGTTGTATATGTGTAGTTACATATGTATTAGTTAATTAGTTAACTGATTAATTAGTCAGTTTGGTGTATGTGTATTTATCAAAGGTTGACATGATAATTTACACAATAATGTATTTATTAGTCCAAGACCCAATTTCAGTACAATTTTAAAAATTAAATGAGGATATCTGAAAACAAACTGAGTAATGAATATCACAACAATTACCATTACAATTATAACATTGATCAAAAGAAAATGACAGTAAAATTTTATTTTGATGAAAATTATTCAACCGTGATTTTAGGTTTCAGCTGAAACAATCTTGTTGTCCAAGTAACTCAACTGAAATTGACTTAAAGAATAACAGCAAGTTAAAAAATAAGGAAATGAAGCAAAGAAATAAAATGAAGCAAAGAAATGAAATGAAGCAATTAAAGGAGATGAAAATAACAACAACAACAATAAAATACAAAAAGAAAAAAAAACCAGCCAATACACAAAGCTTAACCTATGAAATAAATATAATTCAATACAATACATACATATAAACACGTATATTTGATTTCCACTTATAGGCAAATTGAAAACATTTAATGATATAACAATGATAATATGATATAATGATATAATGAATATAAAGATAATGGACAAATATGATGACGACGATGATATAATATGTATTGGCTGAATTCAATTGAAATAAAATATAGTTTGATGTATTATTTGGTTTTAAAAAATAATTATAACGTCATGGGCATGTGTACCTGAGTTAATCCATTGTAATCTTTGTTATTTGATACATTAGGATATTAGGTTTAAAATATCTTAAACAAAGGTTAATAAAAGATCAACTTAAAAATTAGCTTAGATTTTATATAGATTAATAAACAATTACTTAATAAATTAATGTAATATAAACATCTGAAACATTTGAGGAAGCCTCAATTAGAAATATTACTCACTAAGTGGAATAAATGGACAAATTTTACGAGGTTGATTGAAAAGAGGGTAATGAGATAATTATTATATGTATAATTTCGTTTTTTCTTATTTCTGGCTGCATGATTTTAGCAATAGGAAGAGGCAGGAACGTAAACATTGTTCAAAGAAATAATAGAACATCGGCTTACATGAGCTGACACACATTCAAATTTGAGAGTATTTGGATAATAAGCAAAAAAAAAAGGATACTGTAATAAAGTGAACAATAGATGTAAAGCAATGTAAAGTAAAGCAAAGTAAGATAAGATAAAGTAATTGAATAAGTATTAATTAAAAAAGAAAAAGAATAATAAAATATATATCTTGGACAGCATCAGCAGATTCCCATTTAAAAAAACTCAAGCAAGTCAGTGACTAAGCCAGCAAGCAAGTAAGCAAGCAAGCAAGCAAGCAAGTAAGCAAATATTCCGTAGGTACACACAGCAATACATTCACAAAGTGAGCCAATACATCTGCGGAGCGTGCTTACTTGTGGTTAGCAACGCCTGCTGTGCTTGTTAAAGGACATCAGAATACACAATTGCATAATGGAATTAAATCTACAGACAATAACTTGAAGCAGTGCCAAACAACAAAGAAGAGCCACTCTCAAACACAATGGTGAGCACAATTTCAGTTTGCTGTACTAGAAGCAAGACAAGTGTGGAAAAGAGCAGAAAGAACACCAAACAAAAAGATACAGACAGATAGAGACACAAGACAAGAGCAGAAACTGGGTTTGGTTCCTGGCGGAGCTGCACTGGGGAGAGCAACAGACAACGGTGGTGCACGTCGCGGCTCATAGAAAAAATACAGTAAAAGGGGTATGCATATGAAACATTGTTGAGTGCCGAAAAGTGCAGGATGTGCGGGAGAAGTGGTTTGCACCGCTGCCTGCTTCCGCATTTACCCTTTGCGTAATATGCTGCAATACAGCGGCACGATGGTAGCGTGGGTCCCACGGGCGTGGTGGCAGTGGCAGTGGCAGTGGCATAGCTGCCGCATTCTTGCGAGCAGCCCTCTACCAACACATCTACAAATGAACATGCTGCACAGGGGTGACATGACAACCAATCATGACACAGGATGTTTCTTTGTCATTCTATAAAGAAACAAATAGCGCTGTATCATGTCAAGTTGTTGGGCCATTTACAGGGGGTAAGTAAATATGTATATGCTGTGAATCATATTGGATAGATGAAAATTATCTGAAGGTTTCGGAAAGGCACAGATTTCAGGAGCTTTCTTCCATAGAAATTTAAAGTACATATTCAGAAAGCCTCCAAATCACATCCAAATTGGGTTGCTGGTCACCATAATTTCCTTATTTTGATTTATCTGGCAATTTGAATTTAGCGACAATACAGCGGACCAGGACATACTGTTAGAATCAGTTGCTTATCGGTACTAAATATTGCACATGCTTTATTGTATATTCAGAACTACTCGTCAAGCGATGTGCGTTCGGAGGAAGTAAAATTCACATATAACTTACAGATTACTGCGTGAATGCGTGAAATTTTAATCTTTTTCTCTTTGTATTACTTATCCATATATTTTCAATTGTCTTTAGTCATAGATTTAATCATTCACTTTCTTTCTTTTGGTTTCAAATGGAGAATTCTTGTAAGGTAATAATAAATCAATATATTAAGATAAAGTTTTAAATCAAGGTACACAAAATGATTGGAAGTTGGTATATGTATATATAAGCATTTATATTTATGTAATAATTTATCTAAATTAAACTGAGGCCAGTACGGAAATGTAGTCCTCGTTTCAAAATACATAATACGTGACATGAACAATCAATAAATTCTTAAAATCTACACTAAAATAATAGTAAAAATTTTTTATTTAACTGTGAAAACGTATCTCTTATAAAGTAAGATGTACCCTTGAGGAAATAACGAAACACTACTGATGAACTGAGTTATATATATGACAAAAAAGTGGGAACTTTATTATATACTGATATATATACATTTTTTAATCTACAATATAGGATATAGCTCAAAAGGCAATATATAAAATTTAAATTCAAGTTAACTTAACTTAACTTAATGGTATTTCAAATTTGTAGCAAATTCCAATTTATAGCTAAAGTATAATACTATAATACAATAATACAATATCAACATGCAAAGTATCTAAAGAATAAATGATTTTTCTTAATACCTATTACTCGAATTGTGATAAAACTAACAAGATGAGGGGACAAATCTTATTTAATTATATAATTACTGATATATATACAAATATATTATCAACCGAAGTCGAGATAAATTAAAATTGAAATATTGAACAAGATACATTTGATAAGTAGTTAATATATATATCTTACTATTCTCAAATAAATAAATATGGAATTTAATAGCTGAATCCTATGTAAAAATTTAGAATTCATCCATTTCTTTACTTAATTTTACTCTATTTGATTGGATTTAATTCAATTTAAATTTAAATTTAGGACTTTTGCTAATCACTTGTTCTTTTGTATCTAACCGCACTCAGATATTAGAGCCGCAGAGGCTTTCCAGTTCTTGTTTGTAATTGTAATTATATTTGTCCCTCATTTCCTCAATTCATCAAATTTTTAAATTTCTCAATATAAATTTATTTCATAATTTCTCAGTTTCTGCGTTAGTTAAAAGTGTGTGAGAGAGGAGGTGCAATACAGTTATTAATATTCTGCAAAGGAAAAGTGAAACAAAGTAATATTTTGCAATTACAGAATTTGCTGTTATGAATTAACTGAGAAATGATATACGTTAAAGGATAGGATAAACCGTAAGGAGGTATTCACTGTCTACGTCCATCCATCCCTGTCCCTGTCCCTGTCCTGTCATGTCATGTCCTTTCCATATGTACTGTACCTGTTCCTTACCCCTGTAATTGAAGAAAAGACAAAATCGTATATCAATTTCATTTCCTTAGCGACTATAGCTGGTGGACTAATTTGTTCTTAAAATGTCTGCATACTGAATAACGTAAAGTTTCTTTTGCATCAAGCAATAAAATTATACTATATATCTACATAAGAATATAACACTTTAACATTGATAGAGATATAGAGTGTCATTGACTAATAACAGAAATTTGAGTACTTTTTCTCAGTCAAAATTTGGGAAATATCAGGTCGTTAGTCTTTTAGAGGAGACTTGACAAACATTGATAATTGACACTGATCAATGAATAAAGGACACAGAATGCAATTAAATCGATGGGAGGAAAGGCAGCAATGTAATCTTTTTCTTAGTTATTTATACATATATACAGATATTATTTATTTTTTTATTTGAATATTTAAATATTTGATATATGCATGAAATTGCTGTAAACGGATAAGTGATTTTCCCTAAAATTTCACAGCCCAGCAGGATTTGTTAAAAGACAAGTGTAAATCATATGAACTTACTTTTGTGTCCTATATACATGGTGTGTTCTCCTTTAGGTCTGGTGGTGATATATTAAGTCCAAAATTTACATACACAAATACTGAAATATTTTGCTAATAGAGTTAATAAAAAAGATTTGCTTTTAATTTATTTATATTTACTTTATTTAGCTTTTGTAATTCTAATATATTAGAAGGTGGGCAAAAAAAAAGTGAAAATGCGATAAACAAAGTATAAATATATCCAAATTAGTGGATAGTTGAGACCCATTTGGATATAATAAAAATAAATTGCTATTTATGTTAAAATATTACTTATTGATAATATTTACAACCTATTTTTGCGATCCGCTGAACCCAATGTAGAAATATATCGTAGTATCGATAAATTTTTTAAAATGCAGTCAACTTTGAATATTTTTTAACTAATTTGCAATTATGCATCATGTAAGAGTCTAATGGGTGATATCTATCCATATAGGAAAATCTGCTAACTAATTCAAGCAAGTTCCTTTAAAATTCCATACAGGAGTAAACGGAGATCCTATATTTTCAATATCCTAAATCTGATATAAATTATGACAGGGACACGCCGAACAGAGGGACGGACAGACAGAAATCTGGTAGTCACCGAGGAAGAGTTTCTGCAGGACTAAAAAAAATTTTTTGCGGGGAGGAAGTGCTTGAGTACAGCCGGTAATCGATATTCCATACTTGGCCTTTCTCCTATTTCATCCAACGGCCGAGAGATCTCGACACAATTGAAGATTCCCCGATTGCTCTGGTTGCCGCCCGTTGCTTGTGCGTCATGCTCCTTGAACTCCTTGGGACTCCTTAGGGATCCTTTACGGTGGTTACAGGGTGAAAAAGTCAGGTGAAACTGGCTGACCCTTTCGTTCCTACATGTCCATTTCTATGTAAAACAGGAAACTAAAAGACCTCAACTTAAACAAAATGAGAAGATATCTGTGGCAAAAAGAAAACAAACAAAGTTTCATTCTTACATTATATAGATAAGTATTCCATGTTGGAAATTTTTTTATGTAACCGTTCTATCTATTATTATCTCTGTCTCTCACAATGCCGTTGTTTTATTGCCCTCCGCATTGTGCATTGTGATTTACCTCAAGCATCGGACAGGAAATATTGAACAAACTTCTGCCTCAAGAGCCAAGCGCTAACATATAACTGCATCAGTTCAAATGTTTGCACCAACCAACTTTGCCAGCCAATTATATCTAGCATACACATACATATACGCGTTAACAGCTACTTGCAATACCTAGTGGGAACCCAAATGAATTAGCTTCAAATGAAAGAAAGATATACAAAGATCCATTTTTCTACACTAGTGGTATTAGCTCAAAAACAAAAAAATAGTTTTGTTTACACAGCCTTGAGGATTCTATTGTCTTGATACAAACTTGTGCTAATACAAGATGAACCTAAAAAATGTAGGCCTTTAATCAAGCCAGATAGTTCACACACTGTACCTTTTGGTTGGCCATTGTCAGCCGCAGAGACTTGCCGACTCAGTCTGGCCAAGCTTTCTCTACCTAGAAAGAAGATGACTTTCTGCGCCCGTCTTTGCCCCAGCGAGTCTGACTGCCTCACGATAACTGTAGACAGATGTGGCTGAGTTGACAACCGAAACAGCTTGTACCAGGCTGTGGGCACAACCATAGCATCGTGGCGCAAGAGTCTCATGTGCAGCTGCATCTTTTCGCAGAGTGCCGCATGTCTGTGTGCCATGAAGCAAATACAACTTGAAGCAGCAATCGATAAAATGGATTGTTGAGATACTCATTCCACATACGCGGCGCCCTCTGTCAAGAAAGGCCACACTTGGAAATCCGCCTGCAAATCCACCTGGAAGTTAGCATGCCATCAGCAAGCCGTCGCCAGCTAAATACACACGCATATGACATTATATTACGCGACAGACTGTATAGAAAAAAACTTATAAGCTTAAATAATAACAGCCGAAAAAACTGTTTCGATGTAATTGTTAAATCCTGTAGAGTTGCATGAGCGGATCATTAATACCTCTACAAAACCAAGTATTGAATTAAAATGATACTATAAAATTATCAAAGATATTAAATTAACATGGCAAAGCAATATTGAAAATAATAAAGGATAACCGTTACTCAGTCTTCAACTTACTTAGTTATTAGTTACATCATTCATTCATATATACCTTATACATAGAAATTATATGTAATTTACTGTAGTTCGAGATCATAATGATGTTTCAGTTTTAACTTCTATGGCTCCTTTAGAAAGAATCATGTTTATGAAATGTCAATAATCAGAAAGGACAGCTGGTGATATGATTAATTCATAGATGTATTGATTCATTGATTTACATCGTGTTTTTGTTTTAGTACTTAATTAACCAAAAATGGACAATGAGTCCTTCAGATTTGTGTACCTTTGTCCCTCTTTCTGGCAAATTATAAATCGATTTAAACTAAAATTCAAAAAGATAACAATCAAATTTCATTTGATGAACCAAATTGAAATTAGAATAAATTTCAGCTTCTTTTGGAATTTCATTTCTTATTGTAATATATATCTACATTGATTATAATTTACTTATAACTTAGCCCCTTTCATTAATCCTTTCAAATTAAAGGATAAATTTTAAAATTACTTTCATATTGGAGATCCAGTAGAAAACTTACAAACCTCCGATATAATTTTTGTATTTTGACTAATGTTAATTAAATTTTTCAGTTTTTTTTTATCCTTTTGCATAATTCATACCAGTACTAATTATAATTTATAATTATAATCTAAGTACAAATTTGGAAACTTCGGGAACCCTTTCAATATATAAACCAAATAAATTTAATTTTGCCGTACAACTTGGCAATTATAAATTTTATAAATCATACAATTTTTTTTATAAATGATGAAAGAGACAGCGAAGTAACCAGTAATTAATAATATTAATAATCTTTAAAATAAATTAATACAAATAATTAAGCTGTTTATTTAACTTTACTTGTTGCATTGATTGTAAAACTTGACAATTATCATCATCAAAGACATCAGTCAGCAAGGCAAATTATGAGTTAAATAAACGCCTTTTGTATACTAATAAAACATAGGTAAAAATTTTGTTCTATACATAAATGTATACATAAATAGAATATAGTAAAATTAGTAAGCGCCGCGAAAATGCAAATTATGGTTACAACATTTTGTTTCAATTTTTTTTTACCTTTTCAGTTTACCAGTGCTGCAAACGAACTTTAACTTGAAGTATAGAATATCCATTCATTTTCAATTATATCTTGATCAAAATATTTTTGTGCAAAAGTTGACGTTAAGAGAGTAACTTCATGATCGCCACCACTCCAGCACCATCTCCAACCCACTCCAAGCGCACTTCACCAGCCAGTTGTGGAACTCTTCCACATCCTCCAGCTTCCAACTTCCTGAAAACATCTCAAACATCTTGCTGTCCGTTTAGCCTACAGAAAGGTGCATATTCTCATACTGACCACAGACCAAAGTGCATTTACAGTGCGTCTGTTATACATATTATATGCATATTGACTGCATTTATGTGCGATTATCTGCATTTTACTGCACTCACATTCCTATATCCCTCTATTCTTTTTCTCAATACATTCATACTGTTTAATAGCTGCTCGCAACTCTTAATTAATTACTTGTTAACTGAATAAGAAAAACTAAAAATAATTAAATAATTAAAATAATTAAAATAATCAAAATAAATAATTAAAATAATAACTAAAAAAATAAAAAAATTAGGAATAATAAAAAAATTAGGAATAATTAGCACAATAGTCTGTAATAATAATCAATAAATAATAATAATAATAATAATAATAATAATAATAATAATAATAATAAAATAATGATAATAATTAATAAAAATAATAAAATAATAAAAATAATAGAAAAATAACAGTAACGATAAAACAAACTAACTTCATTTATCTATCACACATCTGGCTTCACTTGTACTTTACTTGTGATATTCTTCGTAATATTGTTACTCTTCATCATTTTACATTATACCTTTTATTTTAATCATTCTATCTTTTAGACATTCTTACGTAGACAACAAATATAAACTCATTCAGAATTAAATATATATATATCCTATACTTATTCCTTTACATCACTCAGGTATATAGTTCTTTTACTCTACTTTCATTTAGTAATTTCATACATCCATTCATATATTCATATATTTATATATCTTCTCATTCATATATACAATCACTACTAAACAAACACATATTTTATCTTTCATTTCATTTATTGATATTTATTTCAACTTTATATTATTACTTCAATTTTGTTTCTTTTTTTGTTTTGAAAATTGAATTGATTTAAATAAATAAATAAATAAATTTAGCATAAAATTACAACAATTCAACTTTAGTCACTCTTTTCACACTGTTTGTTTGTGTTTTGTCATTTATATTGTATCCCCTCAAACCAATCTTCTCCTTCTTCTCTTCCTCCTACTCCCTTTCTCCCTCTCCACACTTGAATACTTGAAATTTTCCATATTATCATCAGCCATCTTGTCAAACTCCGCATTTCCCAATTCAAACACAGACATTATATTACTCTAAAGTATTTGTTTTGATACTTTTATAATTTATATTTAGTATCTTTTTCCTTATCTTTTTTTCTTTCTACTATCTTTCGCCTTCCTTATTTCAGGAATAAGATGAACAAGAATACAACAGGAAATATAAATAAAAAGAATAATAAAAATACTACTTCCAAAATTTCAAATTCAATAAAAAATTCAATTAAATCTGAGATAGTATCATCATCACCATCTCCACCAGGAACAGCACCATTACAACTATCATCTGCATCCGCAACCACATCAACATTGATGGAAACTTCAAAAATGACTTCAAATCCAGCTGTGAATACAGGTTCTTCAGGATCTACTGATTTTGTTAAAAAATTATTTCAAATGTTAGAAAGTGATGAATATTCAAGTATTGTCACTTGGTCTAAATCAGGTGATAGTTTTATAATTATAGATACTACTGAATTCACGAAAGAAATTTTACCAAGACATTTTAAACATAGTAATTTTGCATCATTTGTTAGACAATTGAATAAATATGATTTTCATAAAGTTAAAATATCAACTGAAGAACGTCATAGATTACCTAATGGTGAAAATGTTTGGGAATTTAAACATCCTGATTTTAAAAAAAATGATAGAAAATCTTTAGATAATATCAAAAGAAAAGTTCCAATTTCAAAAAGAATTTCAAATGAAGAATTACAAAATAATCAATCTGCTGCTGCAGCTGCTGCAGCTGCTAATTTCTTAAATATTAATAATCTTTCAAATTTCGCTACTCAACCACAATTACATAAAGTTGATGAACAAGTTGCTAAATTAACAAATAAATTGAATAGACAAAATGATGAAATGTTGAAATTGAAAAAAGAATTAGAAATAATGAATAATAGATACTCTACAGTTATAGGCTCACTTATCACTACAAAATCAATCAATGAATCATTTTCAAGATCTATACAATTATTAGCAACTTCAATAATGAACGCTGGTATTGAGGTTCCCCAATTAGATTTACCATTTGTTAAAAATGACAATCTTTTAGCTAATATAGAAGGTATTAATTCAAATTTACCATTACAACAATCACAACAAAATCAATTATCGTCTCAAAACGTACCGCAACATTCAACTCTTGATATGATTAACGCTGCTGCTGCAGTTGCTGGCGTACAAAGATCAAACACTACCCCAAATTTACAATCCCCAATACAAATGCTAGAACAACAAGCTCAACAACAGCAACAGCAACAACAACAGCAACAACAAATACAAGCATCAAAGGAAAATAGCCCTGCAATCAACATTGATACCAGTTTTGGTTCTAATGCAGCAGCAACTAGTGGAGCTATTGCAAATACTTCTATTACAGCAGCATCTCAATTAGCAAGAATTAAGGCAAGACCACCAGCTTCTGCTATGCATGTATTGTTAGTTGAAGATGATGAAGTTTGTATTCAACTATGTTCTAGATTTCTCATGAAGTATGGTTGTACCGTTGAAGTAGTCACCGATGGTGTTGCCGCTATTAAAGCCGTTGAAAGAGTCAAATTTGATCTTGTATTAATGGATATTGTTATGCCTAACTTAGATGGTGCTTCTGCTACTTCTGTTATTAGATCATTTGATAACAATACACCAATTATTGCCATGACTGGTAATTACCAACGTCAAGATTTAGTCACTTATTTGACTCATGGTATGACTGATATCTTAGCAAAACCATTTACAAAAGATGATCTTTATATGATTCTTGAGAAACATCAAATGGATAAGAAATTGATTGGTTATAACAACGAAAATAAATCTAGTGTTTCTCCAAATACTAGACAGTCTGCTCAAACAACTTTACAAGATCTTCAACAACAGGCCCAACAACAATCACAGAGGAAATCATCTCAAGGTAGCCCTATAATCACTGGGAAATCGAGAAATCCATCATACTCTTCACCTGCTAATGCTCAACCTCCACAACAGTCCCCAATACTGTCGCAACAAAATATGTCTCAGCAACAGCAACAACAGCAACAGCCGCAACAGCCGCAACAACAGCAACAGCAACAGCCTTTAAATCCCCAACAACAAAACCCACAACAACAGCAACATACTATTAAACAGGAATTTGCTGGTTCTCATAACTTGCCAGTAGGCTTGGGTGTTTCGATGACTCACCCGGGTGGTGCGATGCTTGTTGCTCAACAACAGCAGCAACAGCAGCAACAACAGCAAACTCCTCTTCAAGTTCAAGTTCCAGTTGGTATGAATATTCCACAACAACAACAGCCGCCGCAGGACATGCAAGGTTTTGAACAAGATCCTAAAAGACAAAGACTTGCTTAAATCCTTGGTTCAATCTTTTCTTATTCATTATTGGTTGTGTCTCTATTTTCTATAAATTTCTTTTAACTATTTATCATATATATATATAAACTATTCCTAGTTTTTGCCTCATTTTTGTTTTTTTTTAATTTTAATTTTATCTGTTTTCTCACCTCTCTGTTTTTTCCCCTATCCTTGCTTTCATGTGTACTTATATCTTGTCTTTATTTTGTCTCATTTTTTATTTTTGTAACTCTTATTTTTTAACTTTTATTTTATTATACTTTATTTTATTTTATTCTATTATCATGTACTATCAAATATATATTTTTACTTGCTATTTTTATTTACCTTATTCTATTCTATAATTCTTAAAGTTTCTTGTAAATCTTGTCTATTTGGTATTTCTATATCGTAAATATATATATATATTTGTTCGTACATTTCTTTTCCTTGTTATATACGTTCAAAGTTATAAATTTATGGAATTCAGTTAATTTACAATTAAGAAGAATGATTATTCGTTAAATTTCATGTATTGTTTATAAAAATTGTATATATATGTATATAGTTAAATAACCTTAAAAAATGAAGACCAATGTTTAGAAAAATAAGAGAGTATATAAAAAGACAATTGGAGAAATAAAAAAAAAGAAAAATGAATAAATAAATAAATAAATAAGTAGCCTGAAAAGAAAAAAATTGCATCAATTCACAAAAATATGAATTGTCAAAGTTGAAGAAAAATAAATGAGCAAAAAAAAGGAGGTGGATGTTTAATTTAATATGATATTATCATCATCAAATCTAACACTTTTACGTTTACCTCTATTGAAATTTGTAGGAACAGGTAATTCCAGCTCAAGTTCACCATCTTCATCTTCTTCATCAATAACAGCATCTAAGAATACACCACTATTAGAAATTGAACCAACAATAGAACCATTGTTATTATTATTAAGGTTGTTAGTTGCATCTATATACAAGTTATCTAACATTTCAGATATTTGTTTTCTACTATATTTTAATATACCTTCACCGAATGATCCACCACTTGAGGTAAAAGATGGTTTCCTTGTATGTTGTGCTGGTATTGGTAATACTGATGATGTTGACTGTTGTTGTTTGGTTTCTTGATTTTCATTAGAGATGTTAAAATTTGATAATGAGTATGAGTTCATATCAGGACTTGACAATATATTACTATTATTATTGTTATTATTTGCCATAGTGACTTGGTTCAAACTCGAAACAGAATTTTTTCTTTGTTTATTTGTAGATATAGAAGGTAATGATAAAGATATATTTTCTTTATCAGATAATGGTTGTTGTAGAATTAAGGATTGTTTATCTTGAGAGTTTGCTGAATTTGTAGAAGTCATACTGGTAATACTAACTCTTCTTGTTCTTGGATGTGAATGAAGAGTTAAATTTTGTGGAGAAGTAGAAGGTTTAGGTTGCATTGATGACATCATTAAAGATTTATTATTAAAAATAGATACTGAATTATTAATGTTATTAGTGTTTGTATTATCTGATTCTAATTCACTTTGACGAGTGCATAAGGGACAATCACACCAAAAATTGAATTTTTTCAATATTTCTAATCTACGTTCATTAACATCTAAAGGTGGATTTTCTAAATAATTAATAGTTAAGGTTTCATTTTTATCGATTGATTTCAATAATTTTAATTGAATACCTTGAGCAGTTGAATTCCATTCACTTAAATGTTTAATTTCTTTTGATTTTTTATTGTTTTGTTTTTTACCATTATTTTTAGAAACATTATTGGTAGTAGTATTACCATTAGATTTATTAGAATTTGAAAATACTTGTTCATAATTTTTATTTGTTACCAAATTTTTAGGTTGTTGAGATTGATGATTGTTGTTGTTTTTATTCTTTTTATTATCATCGTCATTGGTATCTTCAGTACTTTTAATTTGTGGTAATAATTGAGGAAGTATAGAAGTTTGTCTTGAGAAAATAGCTGAATTTAAAAGATTATTAATCGATAAGAAGTAATAGCTATTATCTGAAACTGAAGAATCATTTATTTCTTTATCTTCTTCAATAAAATCAATAGAACAATTTGGTTCACAACTATGTTTTAAATGAGATGCAAATAAAAATATAGAACCATTGAAATTATTTAATTTAAATTTGATTAAAATTCTTAAAAATTGTAAATAGCTTAATTCAAATGGACAATTTGGTAAACAATCACATATTAATTCGTATGATTTCAAATAAATTTCTTCATTTAATTCAGTTGAGCCATCATCTTCAATTGAAATTTTATCATTTTCTTCATCACTTATATCGTTTTTATTATTATTATTATTTATGATTTTATTTGTTCTATTCATATTATTTAATGTTTTCAAATAATTTATTAGATGATTTTCTTTATCTATTATATCATCGATTTTAATTGATTTTAAGCTATTAAATGAATTAAACAAATCTATATCATAATTAAACCAAAGAATTAAAATGAAAACAGAGAAAATTGATGATAAGTTATTTAAAATAATAAATTTTTTTAAGATTAACCAATTATTATATTTTAAATTAATTTTTTGTTTATTTGTATTCAAGATTGAATTTATAAAAGATTTATTAGTTGGTTGATGATTTAATAAAGTATGGAAAATATCCATTTGTTTACATTCAATTGAACACCATTTTAAGTTACAAATGTCACAGTCTAAACCATTCATGTATCTTGCAGCCACTTCTTCTGAGTATTCAGAGTTGTTATTGTTGTTGTTGTTACTGTTACTTTGTGAAGATTTCTGAGATTCTGGGTTTGCCAATCTACCTTTATCTAATTTCAAGACATCACTACAATTTGAACAACATCTTCCTAATTCTATTAATTTGAGGAATTCAAAGGATGGAATTTCGATAAAAGGAGTTTCATTGAATAAAATAGTAGGCGGTGGTGGTGATTGTGGTAATTTTGATATACTTGTTGAATTTGGTAATAATAATTTTTTTTTTGATTTTGGTTGAATTATAATCAAATTTTCATCAATTGGATCTTTAATTAAATTTAAATTGAATTTTTTATTTATTAATTTATTTAATTCATTTATATTATCAATTGATTGATATTTTGTGAAAAGATGATTAAATTTTTTATAATCATTATGAATTTTATTTAATTCTAATAAATTATTTGAAGAATTATTTATTGATATGAATTGATTTGAAGATGATGTTGATTGTGATTGTGATGGGGATAAGGAATGTGAAGAAGAAGGAGATTGGGACGGAGACGGTGATGGTAGTGTTGGAGATTCGGTATCATTTTCATTGGTAGGTGTTGGGGTAGTATGAGTAGAATTTGAACTGGAGTTAGAATTTGAAATTGAAGAATTTGATTTCTTATTCGACGGTATTCCCATATTGTGGAGATGATATGATATGATATAATATGTATTTATAGATTTACAGGGTGGTCAGTAAAGTGAATTCTATGAATTTCAGAAATATAGTGTGGGGGTGAGGGTATTTATCGGCGATTGTGGTTGGTGGTATTTGTAAGTGGGTGGAGATCTGATCTGATCTGATGTAGATGTATGGTAAAGAGGTGACAATGGCAAACTGTTTTTTAAACCAGTGGTAGGTGTTATTTGAAGAAGAAAGTCAAGATCTAGAAGAAGAAGGAGAAGGGGAGAGGAAAGACGGACTAGACGGGAAGAACGAAGGCAAAAGGAACTAGACAAGACTCAAAGAGCCCAACAAGAGAGGACAAGACAAGAGACAAGACAAGGAACAGGACAAGAGATAACAAAACACTCGTGACTAACTGTGACTATCCGTAATTATTATTAAAGAACAAAGGAAACAAGAAAAGACATTGTTCAGATTTGGAACTTGCGTTTTAGTCGCACGCTTATTTAAATTTCGTGGCTTCCGTTTCTTTCGTGGCTTTCGTGGCTTTCGTACCGTGGCTGTCGGCTGGCTGTCGGCTGTCTGTCGGCTGTCTGTCGGCTGTATCTCTGGATGCGTCTCTGGCAACTGGTCCGTATCGTCTCTTCCCTCCTGGCAATCACCCCGCGGACATTTTTTTTCCCCACTGTCTTGCCACGTTTTCATCCATTCCAGCCGCCGCACGCACGGCCCGCAAATCAGCCTAACCGTTTCCGGGAAGCCATTCATCAACAGGCTTCTTTAGACTCATCTAACAACACATCTAAAATATGAAAAAATTCTCCGCCATCTATAAATGATTTATATGAACTAAATGAAATTATATAAATAAAAAAGTGTTTGTCAAATTCATTCTATTCAACAAAGATACCGATATCAAATACCCTATTCCTTATATATTCATATTCATATTCATATTCAGTAAATGTTTAAAATGTCAACTTCATCAACGGGTAAATTACTGAAAAATGAAATAAGAAATAAATTAAGTGAAAATTTATCAAAATTAACAAATGAATCAATAATTAATCAAAGTAATAAAATATTAAATAATTTAAAAAATTTAAATGAGTTTAATAAAAATAATAAAATATCAATTTATATGAATATGGATGGTTCAGAAGTTAAAACTTTAGAAATTATAAAATATTTATTCAATAAAAATTCAACTACAACTACATCTCCTTCATCTGTATATTTACCACATATTATAAATTTAAATAAATTAAATGATTTTAAAAGGTTTGAAAAACAAAAATCTTGTTTACATATGTTAAAAGTTGAATCAATTGATGAAGTTTTAAATTTAAAACCAAAGGGTAAATATAAATTATTAGAACCAGATTTTAAATATGATTCTAATAATAATATTATAAATGATGCATTAATTACAAATAATAATAATAATAATAATAATTCAGAATTAAGTTTAGGTTTAGACTTAATTTTATTACCTGGTGTTGCATTCACCAAAAATTGTTATAGATTAGGTCATGGTGTTGGATTTTACGATGATTATATTAAAAGGCATACTGAAATAACAGGTAAAAGACCAATTTTAATTGGTATATCTTTAAACGAACAAATAATAGATGATGATATACTGACTTTAGAAGAACATGATGAAAGATTAGATTTTGTCGTTTCTCCAGATGCTATTTACAAAAGAAAATAGTGAAATAGATAATAACGTATATGTATATATATATATATATATATTACTAGATATATATTAATTTATGTATGTTGAAAATATAAGTAAACCGAAATAAAAAAAATAAAAGCCACATAAAGAAGATCATAATAAGAAATTTACAAGAATTGAGAAGAGAATTTAACTAAAAAACAAATGTTTTTAGTTATGACGACTCCAAAACCAAGGTCTTCTTCTTTCAGAAGTAATAACAGTTGTTGAATTCTCTTGCTTTGAATCAATATTATTTGTAGAATTTTCATTTTCAAAAGTGAAAATAGCACTTGATTTAACTAATTTCTTACCACATTGAGTTTCAACAGAACCAACTAATAATTGTTCATTTTTAATTAAATCTTTTTCATTAGCTTTACATTTAAATACTAAGAATCTATTTGCCATTGATGGAAATAAATAATTAATTGTTAAATTTTTAGTATGAATTTTATTTTTATCAAAATTATTATTATCTAATGAACAAGATTTTTTAAAAATTTCATCAATTGTTAAACCTAATATACCACCATGAACTAAAAATGGATAACCTGTTAATTTTTTACCTAAATGAACAATAGTTATTGTTTCTTTTGTAATTGGATTATGGAAAATCATTGGTGGTATAAATATACCACCTGGAGTATTTAAAGTATTATGTAAATCAGCAGGTCTTGAATTATTAATATCATTTGATAAAGATAATTCATTTGAAATATTACCATTATTCATTGAAAATTCATTAATTTTATCAAATGAATCCCAAGATCTTAAAATAATATAATTTGGATCATTTTTTAAAGATTTAACAATTTTTAAATTATTTAAATCATTTTCTAATTTTATTTTATAATCCATTAATTCAATTTCATTTTTTGGTAATTTATCACTTGAAAAATGATCAACCCATTCATGTGTTGATCTTTTATATGATATAAAACAACCAATAATTAAGAAAAAAATGAAAAATTTGAAAAATCTACCCCTTCTTCTTCTATAACCCCATGGACCACCACGACCCCATGGACCACCACGACCCCATGGACCGCCTGGACCCCATGGACCACCTGGACCCCATGGGCCACCACTAGAAGCATAATATTCACCTCTACCATCATTTGGTGGAATAGTACCTGTACCAGCTTCACTAGCCGAATTGGATGCAGAAGATGATGATGTACTTTGACCGTTATTGTTAACGTTATTATTATTATTATTAACAGTTGAATAATGATTTGGATTGTTCAAATGATGATTATAATAATAATCACGTTTTCTACCATTTTTACAAAACCAACGTTGAGTTATTGTTGTAGTAGATAATAAACGAACACCAATTGAAGGTTTTAAAACCAGTGGTACCAAATTTCTCTTTAAAGTTAAATTTGTATATGATAAAAGCATTTTATGATATGATATGATATGATATGATATGATATGATATGCTTAAATTATATGATTAAATAATCAACATAAATGATTTAATAATTTAATAATTTAATAATTTAATAATTTAATAATTTAATAATTTAATAAAATGAAAGTTATTTAATAGGATATTTATATTAAACTTAAAATAAGGATATATGAATTAAAAATAAAATAGAATCATGTATTTTATTTAATTTTATTTAATTTTAATTTATTAAAATATGAATTGATATAATATGAATAAAGTAAATGATTTCAGTGGCAATTTCTTAACATTTTAAAAGCTATCAAAGCAAGTACAATAACAATTCGGATCTTTCCACTATCAATTAGGAAATTGTTATTCAATTAAGAATTAATAATAGAGGATATATTTTATCCCCAGCTTTTACAGTGAATTCAATCTCATTTGATTTCCACAAAATAATGACTTTGCTTAGTCTAGGCTCATTACATGTGATTTACAGGAAAGCGAGACACGGGCAGACGGCACGATGGCACGAGGGCAGGCATACTTCGCAGCCAAATATACAGTCTGGTGTATACGAGAACCCCGTGCTCCCCGCCCGCAGCTGCTAGCTGCCAGCTGCTAGCTACCAGGGAGCAACCAACAGCCAGACGGGTAAGATAAAACCGAAGAAAATGAAAACCTAAAGCCGAAAATCACCCAATTGGTAAATTCAAATTGAAAGAGGCATTTTATCATTTTTGCCTTCCAGAGATACACATTCTATTTCAATGTTTAATATTAAAATTAATTCTGATATACTCTTTAATAGCTTATCAAATGATATTTTGTGGGATATCTACACACTATCCAACTCCGAGTTTAAAGGAAATAAATTAATTTTTTTAGACCTGGAGTACGAACTGGAGTAATTAAAATGATATCAATTTATTTATTTATTTATTTATTTATTTATTTATTTATTTATTTATTTATTTATTTATTTATTTATTTATTTATTTATTTATTTATTTATGATTCATTGCCATTTAAAGGATTTAATTGTCTTTTCTCTGTGTGTGTGTGTTTTTGGTGTTTAATAGATAGAGTGTTTATCAAATAATGAAAGTTCAGATATTATATGTTAACGTGAACAGATGCACTCCGTGAATAAGTTTGGCACGTGAGCCATCCATCATTCTTAACTCTCACAGCTTCACAGTATAAGATTGGGCTGCGGCTTTCTCCAGTGCTATCTATGTTCGGCTCTGTTCACGGCTCTAACCACGGCCCGCAGACAGGGCAGCCACGGGCTCTTGCAAGCACCCGTCACACAGGCTCCCACAGGCATTTTCGCTCTCCTTCACAGCCGCTGATACAAAAGGGATTTACCTCAGAGTACCTAATACGTCATACCTCGGGCATGCCGACTATCACTGCGCAGCTCAAAGGCTTAGTTCCCCATACGCATATTCATTCTGCCGCCGCTCTGTCTGTATGCTCAGCCGGTGCTTTGTTATATTCTCAGCCGGTTCCCTGTCTGTCCTGTCTGTCTTGCAATCCCCAATACCGCAGAGCACAGCCCATTGGCATTCATCCACGCTCATTCACACTCATTCACACAGGCATTTGCCACTTCTAAGCTTAAATCTGACTCCTGTGAATAAGATAAGGGACGGGGAGGGAACCATTTCAAATAACAGCGCTGTAAAAGAAATACGATAACTTATTCACAGTCATATTTATTTACCTTCTCATTTGCAATTGCCATCACTCTATAAACTCAATTGATGAACTGTGAAAAACTGATAGTGAAACTTGATTGATTGATCTATAGAGATGGGATATATATCAGAGAATGATTTGAGTATGGCTATAACTATGAGTATGAGTATGAGTATGAGTATGATTTGCGGTATGCAGGATATGCGGTATTCGGTATGCGGTATGCAGTATGCGGTATGTTACCGCAGCCTGCCTTTTCTGAAAAGGCAGTGGAGTATGCATATGAGCCGTCATAGGTATGCTGTACTGTACGGTATGCGGTGCGATATGTGGCGATTGATCCGATAAGTGAGGTGAAGTGAGTGGCGCCTGCTGGCACTCCCCTTCAGGCAACCGGCCAGATCTGCCCCATAAAGCCATTGTAAGCCACTATACGGCCCACTCTCCACGGCCCGACAGCGACCTCAGAGGCTTTCTCTGGAAGATTAGGTCATTACTCGATTGGGTAATTCGTAAACAGCGCCATGGCCATTCACAGCAAATCAACTACAAACTTACAATACTCTAACTAGAATAACTACTTCCCTCTGTTACTGTTACTGCTATCTATAGAATCACAGGGCTTAATTAACCTCAACTGACATACTTGAATCACTGTAGACCTCTCCCTCACACAGGTTTCCTTCCGGTAAACAACTTTCTCTATCTCTTTCTGAATGGCCCTGTCTCTGTGATGTCACTGGAGTTGGAGCTGGTTGTGCCGTTTGTTTCTTCCAATACATCCTACCTTATTGATTCTCTTGGTTCCACTTTACTACTACTGTTTTCAACAATTTTCTCTGCCTCCTCTGGAATTTTCACTATCCGTTACCTCATATTGAAGTCATTCGTATTATCAGCCACTAAACACCTTCTTTCAGGTACACTCCCATTATCCTGTTTTTAATCATATCATACCATCTGATTTGATACCCTATTAAAAAAATCATACACATATATATATATCAATTTCTATATCTGCAATCAAATAGAGTTTACTTATCGCTAATTCACACTCATTTACAAAGATATATATAGATATAAAAATATTACACTTTTAAAATATTTCTAAATTTAGTTACATATAATTTTTTGAATCATTTAATTACAACTGATTGATATAAAATGAGTAATATTAATAATAATAATATTTCTTCAGAATATTTCATAGGTGCAAAGGGTAAAGGTCCAAGTTATAATTTATTAGATGAAGATCAACAACAATTAATTACAACTAATCCAACAAATAGATTTAAAATTGTTATTGTCGGAGATTCAGGTTGTGGTAAAACTTCTTTATTATCAAGTTATATAAGAGGTTCTTTTCCTGATGTTTATGAACCAACAATTTTCGAAAATCATAGAGCTTATTTACAAAAAAAAAATTCTGATAATTCAAATTTAACTTCAAAAAATATTAATAATTCTGATTTAGTTTGTTTAGATCTTTGGGATACTGCAGGTCAAGAAGATTATGAAAGATTAAGAAGATTAAGTTATGAAGATTCAAATCTTGTTATTATTGCATACTCTGTTGGGGCTAGAGAAAGTTTATTAAATATTCCTGAAGTTTGGGCTCCTGAAGTGTTAAGTTATTGCCCCGATGTTCCAATAATATTAGTTGGTTTAAAAGCTGATTTACCAATAAAGGCAAATGAACCAGGTGATTCTTTAGAAGTTGCTAAAAGAATTGGTGCTGTTGCTCATATAGAAGTATCAGCTAAAGAAATGTATCATGTCAATACTGTATTTGATACTTGTATTAATATTATATTAAATAAAGAAAGAATGAATAAAAGATCATCAACTTTAGAAAATCATCAAACACATAGAAGATTCCCAAGTGCAACTTTGAAAAGAAATTCAATGAAAAATAATAATAATAATAATACAATAATAGATGATGATTATGATATCTCAAATATTAATAAAAATAATGATGATTATCAAGGTAATGATAATTATAATTATCAACATAAAGAAAAAAGTAGATGTTGTGTTATTGTTTAGTCTTTTATTAAAAAAAAAAAATTTCATTAAATTTTATTAATTTCTTGTATTATTATATTACTCTCTATTATTTATCATTTAGATATATATGCAGTTATTCTTATCAGTCTTTCACATATGCTCCATACTTACTATATTTGCTGAGTTGAATGTTAATCCTATATATCATCACCCATTTCATCAATATTTATACCGTGTTTCAAAAAAGTTGTTTTTTTTCACCTTTATTTTACTTACAATACACAAACGAAGTTTTATTTATTTATTTATTCATATATTCATATATTCATATATTCATTTATTTTAAATCAATTTTATAAAATAAATTTTAATATTATATTATATATATTATATAATTTCTCGTTCTTTTCATTTTTTTTCATATATTCTATTCTATTTTATTCAACTTCATTTTTATTTACTTATATTTACATTCACTTAATTATTTATTTTTTTCTTTCTTTTTCTTCTTCTTCTCTTCTTCTCCTCCTCCTCTTTGTTTACTTTCATTTCATGCTTTCTAATTCAAATTTCAAATTGCTCTATATCTATTCACCTAGTAATTCACTGCTAATACTCATGTAGAAATAGTAATTTTTACTCTATATATAGTAATAAACTGAATTTGTCTAACATCCGTGCACATCTCGACACATAATATCTGCACAGCCTTGAAATAGATTTAAATACAAGCTTATAAAATATTCAGCCTGTTAAAATATTTGCAAATGTAAAAAACTGAGAATGAGAATAAATTTATTAAGGGAAAAAAAAAAATTAAAAAAAAATTAAAAAATTATTATTATAGTTTTCATCGATCGTGATTAACTTGATTTTATAGCTTTGATTTCTGATTCCATTATACTATACGATAAGAAATATAAAGACTATATTCATTAAGATACTGTCATTTTTTAATTTTTTTAATTTTGGTACACTTAGAGTTAAACTAAATATACAGTCATTTATATTTGAGAATTTGAAAAATTTTGAAAAAAATATATATATAATTTTTAAATAATATATTATTTATTATAAGTATTTATTTGTCTTAATTTGTTAATGACTATTTTTTCAAAATTATTTAATAATAAATTAATTTTCAAATCAGTAGTTTCATCAATATCACCACCACAATCTCTAATTTCATCTTATTCTTCTTTAAATAATTTTAGATTTTTCGCATCTTCTTCAACTTCCACTTCTTTAACTCATCATTTCAATAAAGATAAGTATTTAAAAAAAATGGTTGAACAAGTCTCTGCTGATACACAACCAGTTGCAAAAGATGTTGCTAACACAGCTGCTGTTGATACTGCTGTTGATACTGCAGCTGCTATCACTGCTACTGCTACTGCTACTGCTACTGATGCTTTGAAATCAGAAACAACTTCATCTGTTAAAAGAGGTAACAATAACAACAATGGAAATGGTGGTAATAAAAAACCAAAAATTAAAAAGAGAAAAGTATCAAAAGTTAAGGTTGAATTAACATCACCAATGGGTATATTATTAAATAAAGAAATACCAGAAATAATTTCAAATTTTAAATTAACTAAAGAATTAATTAAGAATCCATTAAGTCTTATTTTAAATGATAATGAATTTTTTAATAAATATAATAGAATTGTAAATAATGTTAATATTTTAAAATTCACATCAAATGGTGAAGGATTAGCATTAATCGATCATCCTGATTTAGAAATTAGTGAAAAGGGGGGTAAACAAATTGTTATTATTCCATTTGCATTTCCTGGTGATATTGTTAAAATTAAAATTTATTCAACTAAAGAAACTCATTGTGAAGCTGATTTACTTGAAATCATTAAAGAATCAGATTTAAGAAAATTAAAACCAATAAAAGGTCAAGGAGAAAAAGGAGAAGCAGAAGGAGATATTTCAAATTATCATGGTGTTAATATACGATGTAAATATTATGGACGTTGTTCAGGATGTCAATTACAACCATTAGATTATGAGTATCAATTAGAATTGAAAAGAGAAACAATTAAAAATGCTTATAAATTTTTTGCAATTAATTTAAATTTAAATAATAAAATACCAGAAATTGGTGAAACAATTTCATCACCATTACAATTTGAATATAGAAGTAAATTAACACCACATTATAATATATCTAGAAAATCAGATCAAAGACCAAATATTGGGTTTTCAAGTAGAGGTAGACCGAATTTTAGATCTGATATTGTTCCAATTAGAGATTATCCAGGTGAAGTTATGGATATTGAAGATTGTATTATGGGTACACCGATTGTTAGAGAGGGTTTTACAAGAGAAAGAAATAATCTTATTAAAAATTTTGAAGAAAATGATGGTAAATTAAAGCATAGAAGTGCAACAATATTATTACGTGAAGATACATTAATTGAAAATCAAGGATTAGAAAATGAAAAAATTAATAAAAATTGTTGTAGTGAACATAATTCAATTGTTAGTGAATATGTTAATGGATTAAGATTTAAATTTATAGCAAATGAATTTTTTCAAAATAATAATAGTATATTACCAAAAGTTATTGATTACGTTTCACAAAAATTATCATTTACTAATGATAACAATAATAATAATGGTAATGAAGAATTAGATAATTATTTAGTTGATGCATATTGTGGATGTGGATTATTTAGTATATCATTATCAAAATATGTTAAACAATCATTAGGAGTTGAAGTATCAGCATTAAGTGTTGAATTTGCAAAAGAGAATGTAATTATTAATAATATTAAAAATTGTGATTTTATTCATGGTAAAGCAGAAGAATTATTTAAATCAATTGAATTTCCAAAGGATAAAACAAGTTGTATATTAGATCCACCAAGGAAAGGTTGTGATGAAATTTTTTTAAATCAATTAAGTGATTTTAATCCATTGATTATTATTTATATATCATGTAATGTTCATTCACAAGCTAGAGATATTGAATTTTTTTTAAATAATACTAAGAATGGTAAAAATTATGAAATTGAAAGTATTAGAGGATTTGATTTTTTCCCACAAACACATCACGTTGAAAGTATTGCAGTTTTGAAAAGAGTTAGTAATTAATATAATATATATAAAAGAATTTTTTTATTTATAGTTTAATATATCCTGTCTAATTAACATTCTCGTGTAATTTGTAAATATCAGATATTCGAAGCATTTGAAATGGTTGATCCATATTTACCTTGTCTTGTCTTGTCTTGTCTTGTCTTGCCTTGTCTTGCCATCGTCTTGCCTTGCCTTGCCACTGTCAGACTCCTTTAATGCCTCATACTGAAGAAGACAAGACAAAAAACAGAAAACAAGAAAAGGAAAGCCCCATACTAACCGAGACATAACAAACCCCCATACTAATCTCCCATACTAATTTCCCATACAAAATTCTTGCTCCCATGCAAAAGCGTAGTACATACTAAAACACATACATACTAAACCCATACTTAAGCCATAGTAAACTACGCACAGTGGCTCGCCCACTTCTCACTGATACTCACAATTTTATACTGAAAACTGGTTGTATTTACTTCACATACTAAATAAACAGTAATAGCACTACTCTTTACTCCCTACTATTGTACTACCTACTATATACCATTCTTTACTCCTTATTACTACTACTATTATTACTATTACTACTACTACTATTACTATATTTCTTATCTAATTTTCTCATTTACTATGTATACTTCTATACATACATTCTTTATTATGTTCTACACTCAGCCTAAGATTAATGTAAGGTAAGATTACTCAGACGTTGTCCCTACATTTAACCTTTTATTTATAACGGTTAAACAATACTTACATTAACAGTAAAGCAATGTCTTTTGTTTGTCATTATACATAATATATCTATTGTACATACATAATTAAAAAACGCCAAATTTGTACTACCACTATATATATCTATCTATATCTACATCTCGCATCTTTATACAATATATACATATAACACTAACTATATACGCTATACTGTATATACTCTATACTGTATATACTCTATACCGTACACTATATACTATACCCTCATACAAACACGAAAATTAAAATTAATATGTAAATGAAAACAAAAACAAACTTGATAGTGTACATTTGAAAATTTCCTTTTTTGAACTTTATACATCAACATAATCTGTACTGTACATATTATACCATATACTATCACCCATATACTTCATCTTCTACACGAAATGCTAAAATTTTTACTAGTTGATAATAATTTTCGCTAAAGCTAAATTTATTCCCGCTATTATTAAAATAGAGGTAAGTAAAGAAAGGAGTTAAAAATATAATAAATAAAAAAAAATAAAGGTACCAAAATAAAAACTAAAATTATAATAAGTAAATAAAAAACTAAGAGTCACAAAACATGATAATAAAAGAGATATATTAATTAAATTAAGTTAAGATAAAACAAAATAAGTTAAATTAAAATAAATTAATTTTTTCTTTTTCTTTTTTTTCCATTTTTGGAGATCGATAAAAACTATAATAATACTAAGCAACTAATATACAATTTAAAAAATAATACTTCAATAATTATTTAACAAAAGATAAATATTGAATTTTTTAAACGAATTAAAAACATCTAAGATTGGTTCTTAAGATATTCAGCTTTTTCCATTTCATATCTCTTTTTATCAGCTTCAGCTTTAGCTTCATATGGAGCTTTTCCAGTTTCATCTAAGGCCTTCCATCTTTCACCTAAAAGTTTACCAATTTGACCGAAAGCGATACCTGGATTTTCAGCTCTAACGATATCTCTTTGTTCGTTAGCAAAGAACATATAAGC
The DNA here is from genome assembly GCA_001599335.1 of [Candida] boidinii. Lineage (NCBI taxonomy): Eukaryota > Fungi > Ascomycota > Pichiomycetes > Pichiales > Pichiaceae > Ogataea > [Candida] boidinii. The sequence goes on along the minus strand of BCGP01000003.1, from coordinate 481,803 downwards.
TGATAAGGATCTCTTTGGAGCGTTTGGGTCTAATCAATTAACAAAAAAAAATGACAAATAACATTAAAAAGTCAAAGAAAAATGGTTAGTAAATAAAGAACACGAGAAAATGACCGGTAATAATAATAATAAAATTACTGGATATCAATTGAGTATAAATAAAAGCACATACCCTTCTTCTTTCTGTGGGTCTTTGTTCTACCAGACATTGTAGTTAATAATTAATGATAATGAATAATCAATAGATATAGAAAGAGAAAAAAGGGGAAAAAAGAGTAAGAACAAGATTCAAAGATTTTTTTATAAAAGGCGAATAGTACTAGGATATATATATACACAATTATTACTAAGAAATTAACAGTGGGGCAGAATTGCAGTCAGTGTTAAGAGATAGATAGAGACAAACAGAGAGAGTTTGTGTGTGTGTGTGTGTGTGTGTGGGAATAGTAGTGATAGAGTAACTAAGAGAGTAGTGAGTTGGTAAGAGAATGGGTACAGTATATATAAATTTTAGTATGAGGAGATAGTACAGTATGGCATATTTGAAAACAGTGGTAATTTACTAAGAGAGTGAGTGTTTATTATTGTTATTATTATTATTTATTGTTGTTGTTGTTATTTTGTTGTTAATTAATCTATTAATTTATTTATTTAATTAATTTATTAATTTATTTATCAATTAATTAATTTAATAATTTATTGGTATTGTTGTTTTTGTTAATTTTGTTGTTGTTGTTGTTATTATTAATATTAATATTAATTAATATTTATTTATTGGTATTATTTGTTTATAGTATTACTATTAGCGGTATAATAATATTAGAGAATAATAGGTATGATACTAAATAGGAATAGGTAGTGAGTAGAGTTTCTGTATGGGGAGTTAGTTAGTGTCTGTGGCAGTGAGCGGCGTGTTTTGCTTTGCTTCGCTCTGCTTTGCTGTGTTGCCTGGCCTGTGGATTGGTGACCGTACGTCTTGAGCCCGCGAATGAGCGAGCGTGCGCATGGCTGTGCCAAACTCTAACCCCTGATCTCCCGTGTCTCGCGTCATTCAGAGAGAAGTGGCAGGCCGGAGAGCAACAGCCGGACAGAGAGAGAGACAGAGAGACAGAGAAACACGCGGCCATACTACAAACACCATATTAAGCTACATACTGCATGTACGCAAAGCAAAGCAAACAATGCACGTTTGAATGGTGCTGGAAAGCTTATTAGTATGGTGGAAACATGGCATTATGGCAAAACGGCTCTATGATATAATGGACAGGCTGTTGCTGCTGCCTGTGAGAGAATCAGCCGCAGTCTGAACCCGCCCGCTGGTTATTCTACGGTGCCATGTTATGTTGTTCCTACACTGAAGTCTATCTATCAAACAAATTGATATACATATACATAACAGGTACGTTAGTGGTGAGTAAATATCGTATGTATCCATATTTAGTATGTATGAGTTAATATTACTATTGTTATGACACACATTTTTCTTATTGTTGTTATTTCTAATCTCTCCTCATAAAATAGATAGTGTTTATTTACAATTAAGTTAATAAGTTAACTCTACTTAACTTATGTTATTTGAGTTGATAATTTCTTTAATTACTATTTCATGTCATTTGTTTACTGTTTACCTATATACTCAATAATCTATTGAATAATCATCCAATTGAGTAGCATTGAAGGATATACATAGTTGTATCGTTGTCTTGAATAAGAATGTGCGGGGTGCTACTATACACTGTACTATACACTGTATACACTGTATACACTGTACGATGTTTCACTGTGTTTATCGCGCATACACTTAATTGAGCCTTACTTCCAGTCATCACAGCCAAGATTGGTTACTGTGTGATATCCCCACTACTAGCCAGTGTTCTAGCTACTATGACCGACACATAGTAAAGTACAACTACCGGGTTAAGTATTAGGTAAAAAATCAGGGCGCCTGCTGTATCGTACAGTATCGTACAGTATCATACATCTCAGAGATACACACATACAGTTTCTGCGTTAGTGATAAACACATGCTTAACTTAAATATATTATCATAATATATTTATTTATCTTTATATATTTATATATATAAATATTCAAGATATTATTGAGATACTTGATTTCAGTTATAATCTCATTGATATAACCAATTGATCGAATATAATATTAACTACTTTTATAGATCAATTAAAAATGTTATTGATAAATTAATAGTAAAATCATATATTAGTTTAATCCATATATATGAATAAAAAGTTATTAGTATGGCGTAAGTTAATTAATCATTTGTAAAAATTTATAGTATGTATGAATATGTACGTATATGCATATATCCGCATACACATAGATTATACATCTTTCCCTGTATAGCATAATTTCATAAAGTGAAACATATATAATAATATAATAATATAATAATATAATAATATAATAATATAATAGTATAATAATATAAACTCTATACTATACTAAATAAAAGACAGAGCCCACAATTAATATTAGCTTAATATAGTCGTATACATAATAACTCCCTATACCGCACATACTTCATACTCTTCACACGGAGAAACGCGAAAGTCTGGCCTGGCTTGTGCTGCCCCGATAGTTGCTTACTCCCACTTACTCACTTACTCTCCTTAGTCTAAGAATTGCACCCTCACCCGTAGAAAGCATACCGTATACTTATTATGGAAATATATAGTGTCTCCTTTAGTACACTGGACGCACTGTATTTCCTCTCTATTTCCTCTCTGTTTCTCACTCTCCACTCTCTTTATCTCACATCTGTTATAGTATGGTATCTCTTATCCGCCTGGTTGCTTCTAATTCTACTACTATCATTTCCATTACTCAAAGGGAAGATTTTCTCTTATTCATTCACATTCACATTAAATATATTTTATTATTAATGGAATCTTAAATCATCATATCAAATCATCATATCAAATCATGTCATATAATATCACAAAAACCATGTATCTCTATTAGTGACACTAACAATATTTGTTAGGTTAATGAAACAATAGTTAAAATACAGTAAATCAACCGCCGCATCTCTCCTTTGCGGCTGCGGCTCTATCGCTTTCTGCTGTATTATTAGCTAACTAACGTTAAACTAACCTATTAACTTACTAACTGTCTAGCTAACCGGCAAACTCTCAGGCTGGTTGATTTACTTAATGCCCGCCTATTGTTACTGTTACTGTGATACTACAATTACCATAGAGAACAAACAGTATGTATACTATATAATACATACAGTATCTAATTTATATTCATTCATAGCATAGTTAAAAAAATTATAATTTCAACTATCAATTTTTATAGAGTAAATTCAATTCCCACTTTTTTTTGCTTTAAATTTTATTAAATGAATCGATAATTTTAAATTCAATTATATTTCATAGTATATTGAATAATTTAATAATTTACTAATATAATTTGTACAGTATTTACTATATGTATTAGATGTATGTATGTATGTACAAATTATATTTATTTATGTATGTGTATATGTATATATGTACTTTGAATCATTTGAAAAATCTGAGAAAACTCCGACAATAACGTATATTAATATGAGTAGTAGGACTAGTAAGTAGTAGTACTAGTAAGTAGTAGTACTATTTAATAAATAGTATGAGAATAAGTACAATAGATACAATAAATAATTGATGTACTACTATTACTACACATACTTAATTACCACTAACCTCCCACTATATACATTTCAACATAATTTTTTCTCACTGATTCCACTGTATAATAACTTGTCGTTGCCTTATTGTTATTGTAACTTATTATTCAAGTGTCTTTCTTCTGTATCTTTTCCGCGAATTCACATGGCCTGGGCCATCCCCATTCCACGCAGCTAGAGTCCACTTCACCCTCTGGAAAACAGCCCGACAGCCCTGTGCACTTGCCTGGCGCACATGCACCTTGCACCAACCTTATTTACCGCCGTGGTACATTCTCTCGTAGTATCTTCCCGTGCTCTAATTTACACACCGCCGCGCAGTCACCAGTCTACCCCTCCATACAATACATCGGTGGAATGAATGTAAGACACACATAATGTCTCAGTTAGCTCTTGGTTACTCACTGCTCTTCCCACCCCACTACCATTATTACTTCTAAGTCTTGTCTTAGATGTGAATTGTAGTCCCACAGAATTACTAGCCACATCTTCAGCACTGTGGCTATAATAGAAATGATATGTATTACGTCACTTCCTCTGTACACCATTTTGTTTTCCTAATTATGTAATCATTTACTAACTTTCTTTATTTACTTTAATTTCTAAAAAAAGAATTAATTAATTTATTATTTTAATTATTTTAATTATTTTAATTATTTTAATTATTTTAATTATTTTAATCTTATCTTTAAATGGTTAATTATTAAATCAAAATTTAAGGGTCCTTACTCATTTTATTAATAATATACTATTACTTTTCGTCTGATTACTAAATAATTTTTAATAAATGAATAAATATTAAAAAATATATAAAAATATATAATATAATATAATATAATATAATATATATAATAATTTAAATATCATATATATCTAATTATTTATATTATATCAATAAAATAAACTTATGTGATAATCAATAAAAAAAATATAATTTGTAGGTAGGTAGGTAAAAAGAGAGAAATATTTATAAACTTAAACAAAAAAAAAAATAATTAAAATTAATAAATTAAAAATTGAAAATAAAGTAATGTAATATAATATAATATAATATAATAAAAAAAAATGAAGAATTTTTCGTAAAAGAAATTAAATTTCAAAAAAAAAATAAAATGAAAAACCAAAGAAACCAAAATAAATATTAAATTATTTTCTTTTGAAATATTTCTTAAAAATATTATTGTTAAATCTCTTATCTTTTTGTATATTTATATATATATAATTACTCTAATATATATCATTTATTCCTGCATTAATAAAATAATATAAATTAAAATAATATAAACATCGTATTCAATAAATAATTATATTAATTTTCTTGTTTTAAATTTGAAAGTTTATTTATAACAACAATTCTATAATAAATTTTCAGAAATGATAATAAAAAAATAATAAATTTCAAAATAAATTTTAAAACCTGCATATATATTTATTAATTCTCTTTTTATATTATTAATTCATTTGAAATTTTGAAGAAAACTTAGTGTACATCATTGAATTTTGAAACCAGAATTTGAAGAAGAAGAAGAAAATAAAATCAAAAATGACATAAATTAAAAAAAAAATCAAAATGAAGATTATATGGAAAATTAATAAATAAAAATAAAATTTGATTTGAACTTTATATTTTTTCATTATTTCAACAATTGAAAATTATTATAAAATTGTAAAATGTTAATGATGTAGTTGTTTGTGTTAATACAATAATAATTGAAATAAACTTGAAGTAAAATAATAATAATAAAAAAGATGAATTTGAAAATTAAACAACAATTCAAAAATGCATATTGAAAAAGAAAAGAAAAATAAAAAAAAAGACAAAAGATGAAATAATGAAATAATGAAATGATTCAATTCCTTTTTCATCTTATCTTATCTTTTATTATTTTCTTTTCTATTTGAAAAAAATTCTGTTTTTGCCTATAGTAATAAAAATAAAAATCTTCCTTTTTTTAATAATAATAAATTGAATAAAAACAAAACAGTCATTTGAATTGTTTGAGTTGAAAATAATAATAAAAAAATTTTGTTTTGAAAGCTTTAAATGCATTTATAATAATATAATTATAAATTTATGTCAATTTTGTTTGAATTTTAATATTCATAATTTTTTATTTATTTATTTTCATTTTCATTTTTATCATTCTAATTATGTACTCTAAACCCATTGAATACAAGAAAAAATAAATGAATGAAAAAAATAAATAAAAATAAAAATAAATAAATGGAATTTTTAAATATTAAAAATTAATTAAAACCAATAGAATTTACTATTATCATCAAATAGTAAGCTGAATAAATGTGAAAATAAAATAAAAAATTAAAAAAAAATTAAAAGTAGGGGAAAAAACTTCGTATCATGAAATAAAAATCATCTAATTGTTGAAAATAAAATAAAAAAAATAAAAATACTCATATATATTTCTTTCATTTTATTAACTTATTTAAAACCAACCTCTAGAATTTTGAGTATAATCAGGATAGTTTTGATAAGATTGGAATTGATTTTGGTAGTATGGGTAATTAGCACCATTGGTACCATTGGTTGAACCAACACCACCAACGTTAACATTTGATGAACCAGCAGTAGCTGAAGTATTAGCACCGTTAGCAGTTGAAGCTTGAGTAGCGGAAGCAACAGTAGCAGCATTGGTGGAAGCACCAGATGAAACACCATTAGCAGTTGGGATTTGGGTTTGAGAACCTGAAAATCCACCCTGTTGTGGTAATTGGTATTGTTGGTATTGTTGGTATTGTTGATATTGTTGTTGCATTAACATAGCTGGGTTCATAACTTGTTGTTGCATAACTGGAGTTTGACCTTGTTGTTGAGGTGGTTGTTGTTGGTGGCCTTGAGCTTGACCTTGTTGTTGTTGTGAAGCAGCAGCAGATTGTTGTTGTTGTTGTTGCTGTTGTTGCTGTTGCTGTTGTTGCTGTTGTTGATTAGATTCATCTTCAGCGGTGGTAGCACCTTGTTGTTGAGCAGAAGCTGGTTGTTGCTGACCTTGTTGACCTTGTTGACCTTGTTGTAATTGACTTTGGTATTGGTTGTACATCTTTGATTGTTGACCAAAAGAGTTTGTAGCATTAGCACCTGCAAATGCATTTTGTTGTGGTTGTTGTGGTTGTTGGAAATTCATGAAATATTGTTGAGAACCTGGAGTTGGTTGTGAATAATATGGAACATAATAATTGTAGTATGGATAGAATGAAGCTGGAACACTCATGATTGGGTTAACGTTATTCATACCTGGATTTTGAGCTCCGGCAGCACCTGCAGCACCTGCAGAAGCACCAGCTGGTAAAACAGAGTTAGTAGCCGGAGAACCACCAACAGCAGCATTAGCACTTAAATCATTAGCAGATGAACCTGGTAATGAATTTTGTAATGATGATTGTTGTTGAGCATTTTGAACTTGGTTTTGACCTTGTTGACCTGGTTGGCCTTGTTGACCTGGTTGTTGTTGCTGTTGTTGTTGTTGTAATAATTGTTGGTATTGTTGTTGATCGTAAGGACCGTTTTGGTTGTTGTTTCTTAAATAGTTAGTTAAGTCATTAGATTGATAACCGTTAAGATAGTTAGAACCTTCAAATGATTTTTGATTTTGGTTGTTGTAGTTACTATAATTGTTGTAATTGTTATAGTTGTTGTAGTTTCTGTAATTACGGTTATTGTTATAGTGGCTGTTGTTGTTATTGTGGTTGTTGTGGTGGTGATGTTGTTGTTGTTGTGGTTGTTGTTGTGGTTGTTGTTGTGGTTGCTGTTGTTGCTGTTGAACTTGTTGTTGAACTTGTTGTTGTTGAACTTGTTGTTGTTGAACTTGAGCTGGAGCAGTGTTTTGAGCACTTGGAGCAGATGCAGAAACTGGAGAAGCTTCAGTGGCAACGACTTGAGTAGTGGTAGTAGCTGGTGTGGCAGCATTTGGAGCAGATTCTTCAGATTTATCACCTAATGACATAGAACCAAAGGAGATACCAACAGAGCTAAGTTGGGAAGCGGTTGATGAAGGTAAGACAACTGGAGCATTTTGTTGTAATTTTCTAGTAACTTTAGCAGCTGGAGCTTCTTCTTCTTTAACTGGTTCTTCAACGGCAGCAGCAACCGGTTCTTCAGTGGCATCGGCAACGACTGGTTCTTCTTTGACTGGTTCTTCGGCGGCAACGGCTGGTTCTTCTTTAACTTCTTCTTCAGCGGCAACGACTGGTTCTTCTTTAACTTCTTCTTCAGATTTTGTTGGAACAGGAGCTTCAGCAGGTTTTGGAGCAACTTTTTTGGTAACTTTTGGAGGTGGAGCAGCAATAGCGGCCCAACTTAATTTTTGTGGAGCAGCAGCAGGAGTTTTAGCAGGTATTTGTTCTTTCTTTTCATCTGATTTAGCTAATTCTTCTTTAACTTTTTGAATTTGTTGTTGTTTAATTAATTCTTCAGATTCTTGTGATTTTTCTTCTTTTAATTCTTCTGATTCTTCTTCTTTGGTTTCTGATTCTTCTTGTCTTGTTTCTTCTTGTTGTTTATGTTGTGGTTTTGGTTGTGGTTTTTGAGCTAATGCAGATGCCCATGATGAACCTTGAGTAGGTAATGAATTTTTATTGGATGTGGTGGTTGATGCAGGAGAAGTTGATGATGTTATATTTGATTTAGATTCAGAAGCTGTTGATGCAGGTACAGATTCAGAAGTGGTAGTAGTAGTGGTAGTATGTTTCTTTGTTGGTTTTGATGTTGAAGGAGTTATATTTTTACTATTCTGAGTGTATCTTTCTCTTCTACCATTTGTATTATTATGATTATTATATGATGAATGTGAAGATTGAGAATTTGAAGAATTATGTGAAATAGAATTTGAATTATTATCTAATTGTAATGATGACGATTTTTCTTTTTTAGATTTTTCATCTTTTTTATTACTAACTTGATCCCATTTATGTAATTTACCAATTAAAATTGATTCAGAAATTTCAGATATATCAGCAATTTGAATTTCTTCTAATGAAATAAAATCTTGGTAAGACCAATCTGGGAACAATTCTAATAATGTATTAATTTTATCTTTTGTTTCTTGATCTACTGATGAATTTGAAGAAGAATTATTATTAAATCTTTTTGAATTATTTCTGTATTTTGGAATTGGACCTCTCGATCTGTATGTATTTGTATTTGTATCCTGTTCTGTCATTGTATATTTTATATTGTGATATGATGTGATATGATGTGATTATATATTATGTGATAATGATGGTATATATTTATTTGTATTTTAAAACAATAATAATAATAATTTTGTCAATTCACAGTTGTTATTTTTTTTATTTATAATAATATTAAAAAATTTAATTAATTGATTTATATAATATTGATAATTACTTTTTTTTTTGTTTCAATAAATTTTTCTTAAAATATATAAAGATATTTTAAATATTTGATTAATTTATTAATTTATTAATTTATTATTTAATAAAATTTAAATTGAATTTTTTAAAATGTTTAAATGAAATATAATATATATATGTATTATATAGATATATGTATTGATGTTGAGAAATTTTTAATTTAAGATTTCAAGTATATTTTTTTATGAAATATAATATTAATTATGAAAAATTAAAAGTAATTGATTGAATCAAAATTGGTTTAATTGATGTATGAGGGATATGTATAATTTTTTGGATTAATGATGTGATGAAAAGTGACAGATTGTAGCGATTTACGACGAATTAAAGATTAGAAGAATATTGACAGGATGTTGTAGGATTACAAGTAAATTAGATAGGTTAGATTGATTGATTGATAGATGGATAGATGGATAGGTATACAGAATGAAAGTACGATTGATTGGTTTCAGTTAGTTGGAAATGGGAAGTTGAAAAGATCGAACAGTATAGGAAAGTAGTAGTAAGACCAATAGTGGCAATAGGTAAGACAATAGTCAATTACTGAAGGGTAATGTGATGATTATAGGATGAAAGCAGTAAGGTATTTTCCGTGATGAGAGAGAGTAAATGGCAATAGGTAGTTAGGTAGATAGATAGTTAGGTATGTAGTATTGGTTGAAATGGTGATAGTATAGTAGTTTGTTCAATTAATTCATTGCTCGAAATTGAAGGAGAAAAAAAATGGTGGTGAAATTCACCAAAGAAAATCAATGAACTTGAACGAAAAACTTCCACCAAGTTTTTTTTTTTCTCTGATTTCTCCAATTTTTAATAATAATTTATTAATTTAAATTTTTATGGTAATTTTTAAAATTTCAGTGAAATAAGTCTAATAAGTCTGATTACGTACTTTATTATATACGCCAGTGAGCGTGTGAGCGGGTGGCTATGGGTGGATGAGGCTGATGGCTGGGCGGCCACGCGATGAGACGAGGAGAGGAGAGGAGAGGAGAGGGCGGAGGGCGGCCAAGCAACCAAGGGCAGTTGCGTGGGCTGAGGAGCGGGAGGATCAGGTAACGAACTGGTAATGGGTGAGGTGATGGCAGGCTGGCTGGCTGGCTGGCCTGCTGCTTGGTTACCGGCCAGGCAGCAAGCAGCAATCAAAGCGTACGGGGCAGACAATTGGCCTGGAAAAGTCTACAATGGTGGCGGCGGTTGGGTGAAAGAAGGCTATACACAGTTGATTTTGCCACTGAAAATCCCTGGATGTTACGTAAGCTGTGTGGACAATGGCTAGCAGGGAATCGCCAGCAGGGAATACGCTGTGTCAAGTTGCCACGCACGGCAGACACCAGCAGCGGCTGGACACTTGTTGAGTATCCCACCACTTGGAGTAAAACTTGCACCAGGCTCAACTCAGCTCACCTGACTTCAGACACATTTGAGTTAGTTAGTTAGTTGATGTTGATTAAACTATTGGTATGATAGAACAGTTGGTGAACAGTTTGTTGTTTAACAGTTACATTTGTGATTTGTTTCCTTTTTTTCTTTTCATTGTCATTATTGTAATGAAATACAGTAATTGTTTATTTAAAAACTTATTGATCTATTTATATATGATTCAATATTCGGATTATAATTTATTCTATGTGGTGAATTTAACCACTTATCTAATCATTACGTAATCCTTGTGTGATGTGGTGTTTCCTACGATTGACTACCTTCGGCTGTTTGTTAGTTAGAAGGTTACATTACTTTTTTTAATACTCAGCATAATCTGATATTGATATAAGTATAATGATCTACTTATTTCATATCACATATCCCATTTATATATAATAATTTAAAGCAACTTCTATATAGTCACAAAGTACAAACTGGATAAGTAACTGACGATTTGAATGTCCATTTTATAGGTGTATAGATGTATTGAACTATTGACACACTAGGGATGTTCATCAGCCGTCTGGCCACCAAAACGCACCACCAAAACGCGCCGCCGTTATAACGTGCGACCAGAGAAGAAACTCCGCTCACTGCACACTCCACACAAACCCGCGCACAATCAAATCCATCCATCCGCACCGCCGCTCGTCATCGCTAAGTAAACCTTCAGAGATTACTCTAAAGGCAGCAGCAGCCCCCACGAAAGTCTGCCAATTCACCAATTTACAGCAAAAGCAAAACTGCTAATCAATCACATTACAGAAAATCGCAAATCGCGCTCAGTGAGAGATCACACATGGAACACCATCACACATAATTCAACTAAATTCAATGAAAAGTAAAGTAAAGTGCAGCCAATTCATAAACCTGTAAATTGTAATAAATACTCAATTGCTGCTCAATTCAACTCAGTTCAACTCAATTGCTGCTCAATTCATCTCAATTGCTGCTCAATTACAAAAATATGCTAATTTTTAATAAATTAAATTAAATTATAACTACAATTTTACATTTAGTGTATAAATAATTGGATTCATAAGTATTAAAATTTAAACGATAGATGGAAAAAAGATATAAAAGTAAATAAAATTAAAATAAAATTAAAATAAAATAAAATTAAATAAAATTAAATTTTAATTAAATTTATAATTGACCTTTAGTATGGAAGATAGTTAAAGCTTCAGTAATTCTCTTAGACATTGTCTTTTCACCTTCTCTAACCCAAACTCTTGGATCAAAATATTTCTTATTTGGTTTATCTTCACCTTCTGGATTACCAACCATTGATGAAACATAATCTTTTTTATTTAACATATAATCTCTAATACCAGTTAAATAAGCATATTGACAATCAGTATCTAAATTAACTTTAACAACACCATTTGAAATACCAGTATCAAATTCTTCTTGAGTTGAACCAGAACCACCGTGAAAGACTAAAAATAATGGGAATTTTTTATCACTACCAATTTTTTCAGCAGCATATTTTTGATGATCACCTAAAATTTCTGGTCTTAAAACAACATTACCTGGTTTATAAACACCATGAACATTACCAAAAGCAGCAGCAATTGAGAAATTTGGTGAAATTTTAGATAAAGCTTCATAAACAGCAAAAACTGTATGTGGTTGAGTATATAATGATTCTTTTTCAACATGTTCGTTATTAACACCATCTTCTTCACCACCAGTGATACCAATTTCCATTTCAAGCCATTGGTTCATTTTAGCCATTCTTGTAAAATATTTAGCACATGTAGCAATATTTTCATCATCATTTTCTTCAGATAAATCTAACATATGAGAAGAAAATAATGGTTCACCATGAGTCTTAAAATAAGCTTCATCAGCTTCAAGCATACCATCAAACCATGGTAATAATTTCTTAGCACAGTGATCGGTATGTAAAACAACTGGAATACCATAAGTTGGAGCAATTGCTCTAATATAAGCAGCAGCAGAAACTGCACCAGCAATTGATGCTTCTTGATTAGTGTTTTTAACACCTTTACCAGCAAAATAAGCAGCACCACCTTGAGAAGTTTGTAAAATAATTGGAGAACCATTGTCTCTAGCGGCTTCTAAAGCAGCAACAACAGTTGATGAAGAAGTAACATTGATAGCTGGAATGGCAAAACCTTTTTCTTGAGCATATTCAAATAATTTTCTGACATCATCACCAACTATGACACCTGTTTTTCTTGATAAAAAGTCTAAAGTCATTTTGTAATTAATTGTATGTATTGTATTGAATTGAATTGAATTGAGTAATATCTAATAAATAAAATCTAAAAGATAAATATAATATAATATAATATAATAATATATATATATATAATAATAATAATAAATAAATAAATAAAAAAAAGTGAATGAATAAACGGTATTTAAAATAAAAGAGATAAATTAGACTATTTATAATAATTTCAAAAAAGTAAAATTAAAAGCTATAGATAGATTTATTGATTAATAGATAGATTAACTAGTGCAGGTGTTAATATTACAACCAACAGCAATTTACACTTTGTTTCTTCTGGAAACAGTCTATTTAAAATAATTAAAATAAATAATTAAAATAATATAATAAATATAATAATGATGCTATTCTTATTATTTTAATTGGTAATTGTTAATTTTGTGTGTGTGAAAATAATAAATTAAATTAAATTAAATAATTAAATAATTAAATAATTAAATAAATTAAATAAATTAAATAAAATTGAAATGAAACAAAATGTTGGCAGCTTGGTTTCTGCGCAATCACGCAGCCGCCCATCTTTGCCAGGCTGGACCACTCAGGCTCCGGCTGTAAAATGACTGGCCCCTCATCTTCCTTGCTCCTCTCTCCTCCTTATCTCCCTCCTCCTTATCCTTCTCCTCTTCCCCTTCCTCTTCCCCTTCCCCGTCTCCTTCTTGTGAACTGGAAGCCGCAGCCAGCGCACTTTCCTCCGTGCCCTCCAGCCACGCCATATGGGCAGGCATTGCCCGCGGACAGTGATCTGGCTCCTCACGGACAATGGTCGCTCCTGAGGAGAGACAATGCCTGACGACAACCATGACTCCACTCCGTCACCTGGAGACCGCACTCAGCCGGGCGAGTCCTCACCCACAGCAGCCGGTCCCCCTCTTGGCCATACCCCCGCAGAGACTGGCTGCTGTGGGGATTCACTGCTCACTGTTCCCATAAAGTTACCTTCAGAAAGGTTCCGCAGCCATACAGAGTCTATTCGCGGCATATCCTTCTCGCCTGGGAGTCCCTGGAGAGAAAGGCATTCCCGGGGTGCTCACCTGCCATCACAAGCCCAGTCTCTTTTCCACATAAGATCCCCGTGCACCGTCAACCAGCAGCGGTGTAGCAGCGGTAGGCTACGGACTCAGTCTACTCTACTCTACTCTGCTCTCCACTAGTCCAGCTCTCAGTCTTTCTTTTTACCCACTGTCCGCTGTGTGACTTTGTGTGTGAAAGTTTAAGCAACGCTGCTATCTTAACACAATATGACAATTGTTAAACTGCATAAATCTCACTTGATTCTATTAATCAACTTCATTCTGGTTCAATTTCTATTATTTTTCAAATATTTCAATAGTCACCCTTTTTATTTAATAGTTCGGACAATTTAGATGCGTTCTTCCTACCTTGCAAAGGATTAAATAATTCTTATTCTTGATTCAATTGATATACCCAAATACTTAAGTTGTTAGTTATTAATTTATCAGCTGTCATTTCTATTACTAGTATCGCTTGTGTGGATTAATTCAAAAATCTCCGTTGAATTGAATTGAATTGAATCAAACGACTTAAATCGAAAGGTTTTAATGTAAATGAATTATAGTGTACGGTATTGTATTGTATTTTATTGTCGGCTTTCTTTCAAAATTGAACATTTGTTCATTTTCACTAATTTTAATACAAACAAACGTGTGTGTATATAGTGTTTTCTTGAATTTTTCAATATAACATTGACCTACATAATTATGCAACTTTGTCGTTTGATATTTAAGTACTTTATTCCACACAAACCCATTATTTAACAATCAGTACCTTAATATTATAGTACAATCATATAATTTCTGATATTCAATAATATATATCAACTAATTGTATACTACTAGTACGTACTACATAATTTTACATCATCGTTATTTACTTTAACTATCTTAAAGGTTAATCCGGAAAATCTCCTTAATTTAAATTTACCATTACGTAACTTTAACTTTACTGATTTACTAAATATTTAAAATTGTATTTAAAATCTTGTTACTTTATTTATTTCTATATATTATCATTATTATATTTTATATAATTTTTTTATTAAATTTCAAAAAACAAACTGAAATATGAATACTTGATCCGGTAAATCATCAAATTTATCAACTGGCTCATTTGACGACCAAGGAATTATAATTAATTGTATTGAAATTTTCTTCCTGGAATATCATACCACAAATCACATAAAAGATATTTGATTCAATCATATTTCATTATTCCAGGTTACGCAAGCGAACACATTTCAATCATTACGTTAGTCAATTAAGCCATCAACTCCGAAGTTCCTTTTGTGGGCAGCTTTTTTTGTCTATATAAATATATAAAGTTCCATCTCTACAACCGGCGGTAATCTGTGAATTATGCACAGCCTGGCACTGTACTTCGCGTAGGACATTCTTTTTCAGACAGACAGACCGAAAAGAATGGAGAGAATCAAGCAGCCGGCCACCTCGGCTGCTCGGTATTTCTAGCAATTGGCTGATCTGTCTGCCACGCACCCAGATATTCATATTCATATTCACATTCATATCACTCTGATCACTTATTCCGGGAATTTTTCAACCGATCCAATTCTCGCCAGATTGCAATGGATTCCAAAAGATTTCAATAAATTTCGTCTCTTTCTGATCTTCCTCTCTCTTATTCAATTTAAATTTGTTCATATTTCTTAAAAATTATTAGAATTGATATATGTATTGTATTTGAAAATTTAAATTCTGAAAGATAATAACACTATTAATTGCGGCGGTTAACTAAACTTGAATATTACCGCGTATAGGTACTTCAAAAACTCAATTCAACATTCAGAAAAAATCCCGACCCGGGGTGAAATTGTTCAACCTCCATGATCAATAATTCACTTAGTCTTTTCAAATTAACATACATATAGATACCTACACACCCCGGGTATCTTCCTTTCTTTCAGTTTCGGTTCCTTGAGATGAGATGAGATGATATCACTTACTAGTTAATTCACTAATTTGAATATTTCATCATGTAAAATAAATTGACGAAATAGCCTATCTGCTTCTTGAACATAATATTCAAAAACAAATTAAAGAATTTACTTCTTATAAGATAGTATGAGGTAATGAATAATAACACTTCAATTCAGGTAATTTTACTCCATTGATTAAAATTTAAATATTCTTCTCTCTAATAGATTAATTGATGAGTTAGATTCGATGTATAATGAGACTATCTTATGATATGCATCTTCAAGTTTCAATCATTCATGTCTTGTACCGTATAGATCTTACTGATATAGTTAGTTGTATCATATATTACTGATATACCTCCGACTATTAGTATCCAAAAATTGATCAAAAACTCAATTCAATCAATAATTTTCTTTTATTTTCCTTTTATTTGAGCATTTTATTAAAGAAAAATACAATGAATAAGAGTCTGATTCCTTGCGTTTAATTCTTGAAATCCAAATTTTATCTTTATTTTCATTTTTAAAAGATTCATATTATTAATTTACATATAAAGAAAAAAACACTGTGAATTATAAGTAATTTTTGGTAAATCTAATCAAGTTAAACATCAGATTCTGAATTAGTTAAACCCTATTACTCCAGTTATCACTTCTTGATCAAGTGTCTTCTCTTCCTTCACTGCCTTCTTTATTTCCGCTTGTATACAAGGCCCATACTAGGTCAGAGATCCACCCACCAGCGTTCGGCGCGCAGGACTTCGCACCTTCCTCTGTGCACATTTGTCCAGCAGAGAGATTCTCCACACGCCAGGAGAAAGCGGAGCAGGCAATCTGTGTCACGTGATCCATTTGCCTTTTCTTTTTCACTGCACCCGGAGATTGGTGGTCCATCTCTGAGTTGAACTAAGCTGCAGAATGCAAGCAGTCTGTCTGGCTTCACTTCCGTACCTGAAACAGGTGAGCCCAAACGGAGAGGTTCTCCCACAGAGAAGTGTCTCCGGAATAAATATTCAGACGGTGAGTCAGACAGATACAGTTGCCATGCATGCCTCTCTGTTAACTCCACAAAGTCCCACTACCACCATCACTCCGCAGGTAATTTCACCTAAAAGGTTCAAATTGTCTTATCCGGATATTATTTTATTACAATATCACAAATTTGCATCATTCAGAATGGAATTCCACAAGAATTGAGTTAAAATAATATATAATTAGTATTTTGTTGAAAAAAAGCACTTACAAAAATTATACATATATATATATATATAAAAAGATTTAAAAATTCCATAATTTTTCCATAAACCTCAACGGATTAATTTAATTTCTATAGAATTATATCTCATATTATCATTTAAAATTAACATCATAAATAATGACAACTGAAGTACCACCAGTATATTACAACAACGATACACACTCTTTTGGTTTTTTAACTGCTAGATCACGTTGGCCAAAAATTATAATTACTGCAATTGAAGATGTTAAACTTGAAATTTCAAATAATTCTTCTTCTAATTCTTCTTCTAATTCTTCTAAATCAATTCAAGGTTCTAAAATTGTAAGTGCATTAGAAAATTTGGAAAAATCATTGTTAAATAATGAAATTATCAAACCTTTTAATAAACATAATATTCCATGTCTTGATTCATACGATGAAACTCTTTTAAAATTTAGTAAAGAAAATGATGGTAAACCAATTGATTGGCTTACAGGACCTTGGTTATTTATTGAATGTTACTTATATCGTTACATAGATGCAGAAATTAAAAGTCAATCAGAATGGTTAAATTTTGATATCTTTGAAAGATTGAAAAGAGAAACTTTCCAATCTTCTTCATTAGGTATTTATGAATTAGCAATTCGTTATAAACAATTAAATGAAGAAATCAATTCAAAAGATGCTTCAAATATTGATAATGATACTTTAAAATTATTATTTGAAGAATTTATTGATATATCACTTTGGGGTAACGCTACAGATCTATCTCTTTTAGCAAATGCTTGTTTAGAAGATATAAAATCAGTTCAAGGTAAAGAAGCTAGATTGAAAAGTGCTAAAAATATCTTGTGTAATGATTTACCTGAAGCTTGGAATCATTTACTTAGTATTGAAGATATTAAGAAAAGAAGAGTTGATTTTGTTTTAGATAATGCTGGTTTTGAATTTTATACTGATTTAATCTTATCTCTTTTCTTACTTGATTCAAATCTTGTCAATGAAGTTGTATTTCATTGTAAAACTAGACCATGGATGGTCAGTGATACAATGGTTAAAGATTATCAATTATTTATTGAATATATGACTGATAAATCTTTTTTCAAAGAACATCATGAAGAATTAAATTTTGTTGTTGAAAAAATAGAAGAATATCGTAAACTAAATAAATTTAAACTAGTTGATTCTGAATTTTGGACTTGTGATTTAGATTATTGGAATATCAATAAAAATGAAACTAAATATGGTGGTGCTGAATTATACAATTATTTCCAAGATTCCTCATTGGTTATCGTTAAAGGTGATTTGAATTATAGAAAACTTACAGGTGATAGACATTGGCCTCGTGATACTCCATTTAAAAGTGCAATTGATGGTTTAAGTTCATCTAATATCAATATCTTGGCTTTGAGAACTTGTAAAGCTGATGTTTGTGCTGGTTTGCCAAAGGGTAAAGATGAAGAATTAATTGAGTACTGGAAAAGCCTTGGTAATGAAATTGGTGAATTATGGTGTTCTTCTGGTAAATGGGCAGTTATTAGTTTTTCAAACGGTAAAAATTAAATTGATTTTAATATATAACTTTTTACAGATTTTAAAAAAAAATTTATATATATATAAATTAATAAATTAAATTTCATTAAATATTTTATAAATAATATACACAATAATAATACATACATACTAAACCTGTAATTCATAAATTACAAGATTCTAAACGTTTCTCCACTTCACGGTAACTGATTAATAATTAGTCAGTTATTTATTTGGAGAATCAGGTTTTGTCTTGACATTACTTAAACTTTGGAAGTTTGGTTGGGAAGGTACTGGCATAAACGGAACAAAAGGTACGGGAGGCATTTGGGATATTTGAGGCATCTGAGGCATCTGAGACATTTGAGGCATTTGAGGCATTTGAGGTATCATTTGAGGCATTTGAGGTATCATCTGAGATTGAATTGGTAAACTTTGTGGTTGAATATCTGGACGAAATGGTAATACTGGATTTGGTTTTAATTTTTTACTACCATCACTTTCAGATTGTATATTTTGATTATTATTCCCATTCTGATTATTGTTATTATTTATTTCTCCTTCAATTTTTCTCTTTGATTCCATTCTTTTATCATCTTCTTCTTTTTTAAATTTGTTTAATTTTTCATTCATCTCTTCATCGGATTGTAAAGAATCTAATAAAATATCTTCTGTTCCACAGTTAGGACATTTAAAATCACTATCCAATAATGCATCTTCAATAGATGATCTTGAATACATTTTATTACAACATGGAGTTCTAACTGGATCTTTCAATAATTTCTTAGTAATTGGATCAAGCATATTGACATCTTTAACATCATATTCAGGCTCTATTTCTGTCTGCTTACTAATCTGTTGATATTTTTCCCACGCTTTATTATCAGCAACAGCAACAACATATTCACCACTTTCATTAACCATATATGTATCTATACCAGAATCACCATTAGCTGATTTAACTTCATCTGGATTTTTAATAGTCTTCAAATGTGATTTTGGAATACCTGTTGTACGTTTAATTCTTTTAGTTTCCCAATTTGGATCGTTATTTGTCGGACAATTTTTAATAAAATGATCTCTAGCACCACATCTATAACATATATAACCTGCTGGTGGTACTTCAATCTCACCTGGTTTGACAAATTGTTTAGCGTTATCAATTCTTGTAGCTGTAGCCATAACTGCTTGCTGTTCATTCCACTGATCATCTTGTTGACTGAACATTGCTTTGATCATATCTTCTTCATCGGCACCACCATTAGCACCATTAGCTGCTGCCGTGGAGGCAGCACTACCAGCAACTCCTAAACCAAATGGTAATCCCGTACCTGAAACTTGAGGAGCACCTCCCCCTATTGGTCCCATTGATTTCTGCACTCTTGGCTTACCAGCTATGTATCTAGAGGCATTTCCTTTACCATGTTTATCGGCAGGTGCTCTTCTTGCTACAACTGTTGAAGAACGAGCAATGACTTCAGTATCATCGGTGTATTCAATTGACTGATCATCACTGTGATAAAGAAGTAAATTGAAATCAGTTGATGAGGTCAGTCTATTTGCTTGGATAATTTCTCTTTTCAGTTCGAAGACTGTGATACCTGTACCATCAAAAAGAATACGACTCAGCTCTTTCTGTGATCTGAATCTATAAAAAATAGTTGATGACATTCTTATGAAAAATTAAACGTTTTGATTTTCTTAACGATTGTTGAAGTTAAGATTTAAGTATAAATTGGATTGAATTATTGGATATCAAAGTCTCTTTTATCTTTCAATGTTGGAATATTATGGTAAGCTCTTTCCCTCTTGACTCAGCACCACATGTTTCTGTTCCTGAATTTCATGATCCCGTCTGTAAGTCTTGCCTCTTACTGTAGCTCTCCACTCCATCTTCCGCTTCTGTGCTCTCTCTCTCGTAATAAAATAATTGGTTTTTTGAACGTGCACGGGTGCGCTCCAACGCCAGACAGAATACCGCGAAACTCTGTCACTCTCACCGTCATTTTCCACTGTCACATTGACTGTCAACTGACATGACATAACTGGGATAACAGGAGGGACCTTATGGAGTGCCATTGCTACCAGAGATGAACTGGAAATGGCGTTTCTCCGACAAGAGATCTGTTCGTTTGATGATTGATATCAATTCTTCAATTGAACCTTAAGATCTAATTCACCGACACTACTGTATACGGAATCGCCGTATAAAAGGTAGAAAAAGTTGATAAATAGATATTAGTATACTAAATCCTTTCTATTAATTAAAGGCAAATTATCATCAATTATACAGATTTTAATTTAAAAGAAAAATATATTCCAAAAATGAACGGTCCATCATATTATGAATTTTACAGAAGAGGTACTATCGGTACATCATTAGCCGATGCATTAGATGCATTAATTGTCGATCAAAGAATACAACCACAATTAGCTATGAAAGTATTAGCCAATTTTGATAGAGTTACTTCAGATAATCTTAAAGATATGGTTAAATCAAAGCTTACTTTTAAAGGACATTTACATACTTATAGATTTTGTGATGATGTTTGGACTTTTGTTATTAAAGATGTTAATGTTAAACTTGACGATAATTCAAATGTACCAGTTGATAAATTTAAAATCGTTGCTTGTAATTCAAAGAAACCTGGTGAAGCTGCTAAATAAATAGATTATTGGCTGCTAAAACTATATTTCTATTTTCTTTGGTTTATCTTCTTCTTTGTTTCCTTTATTTTATCGTTATTGTTTTCATTGGGTTTTGTTGTTATTGTTATTGTATTTCTATTACTCCCAAGTCATTATCATCTTTTTTCAAAATTTGTATTATTTTTATTTCCATTCATCATTCGCTTAATTTCTATATTTTTTTTTCTTTCATTCTTATTTGTCCTGTTTTCTCGTATACTGTTATCATAAATTGAATACTATGGTTATAATTATGTTATATTTACTTTACGTAGTGTAGTGTAGTGTATTATCACATGATTGGTATAGTAAAATGGTAAAAAGGACTTTTAATATTGACAAAAATTTTATACAAAATGGAATAAACTAAACAAACATAATAATTAAAAAAAAATTAGTATATGATTTAAAAGAAAGAAAAAGACAAAACACAATATAAAGAAAGAAAATATCTTGAGAATTATTATGGAAAAAAGAAAGAGATTATATATTAGAATCATATTTATTCTTCATCTTCATCAAAATCTGAGTCGTCATCTTCTATGTATTCTTCGTCGTGATCTAAATCATCGAGTTCTTCATCATCAGCACCTACAATTTCAGATCCTTTATTTGAACCTAGAGTTTCACCTGCATTATCAACAGTGACTGTTATTTTTTCAACTTCCATAACAGTTCTTGTCTTAGTTTCATAAGCAGTTGCTATTTTGGTGCTATGTTTAACTTTAACTTTAGTCTTTGTCTTAACAACGGATTTTGTTTTTGTAGAGGTTTCGAATGATGTTTCAACTGATGTTTCAGTTGCTGTTGTTGTAGATGTTTCAAAGACTGTTTCTGTGGATGTGGCTAAGGCAATTTCAAGTTCTGTAGATGTTTCCACTGCTACAGACGTTTCAACTGCAATTGATGTTTCCACAGCTGTTGATGTTTCAATTGCAGTTGATGTTTCAACAGCGGTAAATGTTTCAATTGCAGTGAATGTTTCAATTGCAGTAGATGTTTCAACTTGAGTCAAAGTTTCATAAACTGTTTCAACAATAGAGTTATCAATTTTTGGTATATTTTCATCATTTAATGATTCATCAATTTCATTTTTTTTTTCAATTTCAATATCTTCTACCTGTTCTTGTTCTTGTTGTTCTTTATTCAAATCAGTTTGTTCTAATTCTATGTTATTTGTTGAATCTGTATTTAATTCTGTATTTATATCTATAGAGGATGATGGGGATGAAAGAGGGGTTTCGATATTATCTGTGTTAGTAATTATTTCATCTGGGTTAAGTGGTGATTCTTGTGAATCTAAAGAACTCACTGTATTAGAATTATCTTCTGCTATTTGTTCAATGTCGCCTTCGACTTCTTCTTTTTCTTCAACTTCGACTTCTTCTTCGACATCTTTTTCGACGTCTTCTTCTTCGATTTCGCCTTCAGCTTCATCAATTTGTTCTTCTTCTTCATTGGTTTCTATGTCTTCGACTTCTTCAGTCTCTTCTTCTTCTTCATCTGGTGAGGTTTCTAATGTTTCAACTGTTTCGTCTGTTTCAACTGTTTCGTTAGTTTCATTTAAAATTTCTTCATCAATTGGTTTTTCAATTGGTTTTTCAATTGGTGTTTCAATTGGTGTATCAATACCAGTAGATTCAGATGGTTCGATCTCAACAGCAGTTTCTTTTGATTCGGTAACAATTTCGGACAAAGATAATAAATCATCGGATATTATTGATTCTAATGAAGAAGAAAAAGCATCTATATCACTACTTGCGGTGGTAACTATATCATCATTTAAAGACAATGAAATTAAATCTTCTGGTAAATAAGTTGTCTCTGAAGGTGGGCCTTTTAAGAAAGTTTCACTTTCACCTATTGGTTGTATTGTAAAATATGAGCTTGAATCCTGTTTTGGTTTTTTAGCCATATCTATTAATTTATCTATATAACCATTATTATAACAATATTGAATACCTATACCTAAAATTGCTATAAGGATAATTGATATTAAAGTTTGGAATACTGACATAACCATTGATTTTGAAGTTGCTAAATTTGGAGGAATTACCAATACACTAATTGAATTTGCAGCAGATACACTAGCTAAGAATTTACCATTTGGAGAGAAAACAATTTTAGTAATTGCAAAACCGTGAACTTTTGAAATTGTTTTAATTAATGAAAAATCTTTTAATCTAAAGATTGAAATCGAACAATCACTTCCAGAAATTGCTAATAATCCATCTTTTGCATAAATTGCCATTGATGTTAAACCTTTCATATTACGACAAACTGTGGCACCTTTAACTGTTGAAGATTTAGCAATTGAAAATTCGCTTAATATTATACCACCTGAACCATTTTTAGGAACACTTGCAAAAATGACATTGTTATTATCTAAAAATTCAATTTTACTCAATGAAAATTCTTTGAAATCATCTTTACGGAAAACTGGTCTACCAGTTATTGTTGAGATTGCTTCAAATACAGTTGATGTAATATAACAAAGCATTTTGCCATCTGGAGATATACAAATATCTTTAACATCACCACCAGTTACAATTTTAAATTTTTCAGATAAATCATTTGTATCCACAACGTATAAAGAAGAAGGATCATCGGACATTGCAATGACACCATAAGAACCATCTGGAGATACATAAGTTAATTTTTGATAAATTGAGCTATCTTTATTTGGAGAAATTTGAGCTGAAGCAACATGTTTCAAATGTTGATTAACATATTTATATTTTCTTAAATGAGCATTTGTACCTTTTTTAATCATTGATGAATTCTGATTAACACCTAATAATATAACATTATTATTTGCATCCATACTCATTGCACAATCTTCATCTTCAGCCAATTGAGATTCTCTAAATTTTTTAATTGGTTTTTTAGGTTTATCAGGATTGATTATTAAAGCAGTCATTCTATTTGGAATACCATTTTTACCTTCACCACCACCACCTGCAACTACTAAAGTACTATCTTCGACGAATTTAGCACCGTATATCGGGTAACCAACATCATATGAGTAACCTGATAATTTAACCATTGCTTTTTTTTATTTATTTATTTATTTAGTTTATATATACAGTTTTTAACTTTGGATTAATTGTGATATTTTCAAGTTTAATGATAAGGAAGATGATATTTCAGTATATGTATTTGTATATAAATATATATATATATCGATCGATGTATGGGAATATCTATTGATGAATTGATGAATTGGGATTATTGATCTTGTGAATTATTTTGTTGTGTAAGTTGACGGATCAAACAGAGATTGGGATGACTGAGTCACTGATACACTGATACACTGGTAGATAGATCTGGTGTTTACCTGTTCAGTGGGTTCCTATCTGTTCATCCAGAGAGCAAAGCAAAAGGGATAGCAAAGCAAAGAGAGTAACAGTAACGCAACAGTAACAGTAACAAGCAGATCAGCCATCTTGATCTCGAGCTGGCGGTGGGTGGAGTGGATGACTTGATGTTTTGGTACCCAACGAGCGTGGCACCTCCTGATCCGGCTGATGTACAAGTGGGCCGCCTGCTACTTACACGCAGCGCCACCGTCCACGCCACCATCCACGCCACCGTCCACGCCACCATCCACGCCACCACCCACGCCACCGTCCAAAAACACCACGCCATGTTGCGCCACCGCGTTGATGCTTGCGTGGCATTTCTCCTCACCCTCCTTCTCAGTCCCAGGCCGGACCAATTGCATTCCAGGTCCCACCGCGCACTCCCAATAGCATCCACGGCCAAACACTTGCCCTGCGGCCTACAATCAGCCAGCACCCGCCCCGCCCACCAGAGCGGAAATAGGCGCAGAGCAGATTCAGAAGAAGAACCAGAAGAAGCGAGGATCCAAAACGGAAAGGAATCCAGATAAGGCTTCAACGGTTCTGACTCTTAACTCTGGAAGGAAGTAGCTTAGCGGCTTTGTGGATATCCGTCTCTTCTGCTCTTCTACTCTTGCTTTCCATTTAATTCTTGATCTTCCTCTTCCTCGTGACGTATCTCTAAGCTCCGTTGAATCTTCATATAAACAGTTGGTATTAGTCATCTTGTAAAAAAAATATATTGGTATATATTGGTATGTATATACATATACATATAGATATAAATTTAGATATAAACATCATCTTATCCGTTGAAATTACCGCCACTCGCTTATCTTCATATATACATACCTACCACTCTTATCCCACATATTAAAATTTATTATAACATGGTGATAAAAGAAGCTAATAATTTACTGGCTATATCATCACATGTTGTTCATGGTCATGTGGGGAATACAGCTATGGAATTCCCATTACAATTGAAAAATTGGAATGTTGATTCTTTAAATACAACTTTTTTCTCAAATCATCCTGGTTATGGAACTTTTAAAGGTTTAAAATATACTTCTTCTCAATTATCTGATATTTATAAAGGTTTAGATAAATTAGGTTGTAATTATAATGCTATTGTGGTTGGTTATGTTGCAAGCAAAGAAAATTTAGAGATAATATATGAAAACACATTAGATTATTTTAATAAGTATGTGGATACTTATGAAAATGATTCTCCTCGTGATCCATTATGGATTTTAGATCCTGTATTAGGAGATAATGGTAAATTATATGTTAATGAAAATATAATACCAATATATAAAAAAATATTAAATTCAGAATATTTAACAATAGTAACTCCAAATCAATTTGAAATGGAATTATTAACTGATATGAAAATTGAAAATATAAATGATTTGACTAATTCAATTAAAAAATTTCATTCATTATATAAAGTTGAAAATTTAATTATAACTTCTGTAATTTTAAAAGATTTAAATTCAAATGAAATGATATGTATTGGTTCAAATAAATATTCATTAAATTGGTTTTATTTTAAATTCCCAATTATTGATGCTATTTTCTCAGGTAGTGGTGATTTATTCTTAGCTTTATTAACTGATTCTTATTATAAAAAAATTCATAGTTCAAAAAATGATAATAATAATAATAATAATAATAATAATAAACAAAATTATCTTATAGATGCATTATCTGAAACAATTTCATTAGTTTATAAAGTTTTAAAATTAACTTATGATATCGAAACTTCAAATTTAAATGGAGAAAATGCAAATAAAAAGATTAATGGTAAATTATATTTACCACATTTAAGAATTGTTGAATCAAAAAATATTTTCTTAGAATCAAATTCAAAATTGAATCAAGAACCAATAATAGTATCACTTTAATTCTTTCTTTCTTTCTTTCTTTCATTCATTCATTCATTCATTATAGATATTCCATTACATTCACTTAATTATTAGATTTATAGATATATTAATATTACACACGTTCTATAAATATTATAGAATATTATAGAGTTTATTTTTTAAATACATATAATACAGAAATTATTTATTAGTAGTTTATTTTTATCCTTCTTATATTGGAGTTCCAGTATCTGTAGTATCAGCAGAATCAACGAATAATTTATCTTGATTATCATTATCTTCTGAAATTTTTAAATTATCATTTTTATCTTGTGAATCTTGTTTAATTTTATTAAAATTATCATTTAATGCATCTTCATCTATAGATTCAAATGATGCAACTTCTGAATCATAATTTTCAGATACAAATAAACTACCACTCGAAATTTCATCATTTGATTTTCCTTCTTGCTGTTGTTGTACATGAGTCTCTGATACTTCCATTTCAGTTACTTCCACTATATCATCATCATCATCATCATCATCATCATCTTTACTATCTTTACCAGCAATTTTTTCTTTATTTTTCAAAATACTAGCCTTTGCTTTTGCAATTAAATCTTGATACTCAGATTTATATTTATTATTCCATTTTTTCCTTTCTTTTAAATTTTTCTTTTTACGTTCAACAGATGGGTCTCCATTAGTAGTAATACTACTACCGTTATTATTATTGTTATTATTACTTGTAGTACTAGTATTATTTTCAATCTTACTTAAACTTTCCCATTTTCTTAATCTTCCTAATAATGTTGTATCAGATACAGGTGAAACTGAATCTAAATTTGAATTATAAAGATTAACAAATTCAGTATACCTCATTTCTAATATTGATCTATTACCATTTGTTTGTATTCCTAAATTAGATAAAGTTTCTTTTAATCTTGTTAATGATATCGATGGGAAATCAAGTTTTGGTAATCTTTTCTTATTTGCAAATTTTTGTGATTGTATTTGATAAATTCTTGTATCTTTTTCTTTATGAATCTGTCTATGAGTTGTTGATTGGTTATCAGATGGATCAGTTTCTGATCTTTTAATACTTGATTTATCGTGATTTTCTGATCTTGGTATTGGTGAAGATCTTGGTATTGGTGAAGATTTTGATACTTGTGAATTACTGTTCCCAACATTCATTAAACATTTATCTATATGATTTGTCTGTAATTCATCAACAGTCATAAATTCTGAACAAACGGGGCATTCAACTAATTCCATAGGTCTATTTATGGTATTATTAGATGAATTTAAAGTACTAGAATTATTATTATTATTATTATTATTATTATTATTATTATTATTATTATTAATATCTCCTTTAATTTTTTTCTTTTTCATCGATTCATAAATAAATGGTTTTTTATTATCATCATTTTTCCTTTTTTTATTATTATTATTAATTAAAGAATCAAGCAATTTACCCTTTTTATTTGATTTATTTTTAAAATAAATTGAACTATCATCATCTGAAGAATCATTTCGTATCGTTATTACATTTTCTTCATTATTATGATGATCAACCTGATGATCATGATCATGATCATCAGGTTGATCAATATCATTCTGTAATAATTTTAAAAGATCTGACCTATTTTTATTAAACCATATAACAATTTCATCTAATAATAAAACTTTTCTTAATCCACTTTCAAATTGTTTTTCATTACATAATGGACATTTACTATTTGTATTTAAATATTTTCTAATACATGAAGAACAAAAACAATGATCACAATTTGTTATCACTGGAGCTCTCATAAATTCTTTACATATGTGGCATCGTATCATTGAATCAAAATTTTGAAAATTTGGGAATTTTGTATTTATCCAATCTGTTGGATCAGTAACTGATTCTAAATTTCGTGATAATACATTCATTCTATTTTTATTTGAATTATTAAATTGAAATTATTCTCTATTTTAATCGTGAAGTTTTGCTCTCTTTAACTAAGTACCGTGGAAATATAATATTCTTATACTCAGGTGAATCCAATCCCGTATTTCCGTTGGAAAGCAACTCTTTTTGAAACATTCATGTTGAGTGAATGGAATATTAGATCAACCAGAGACTTCCCATTTGGCGTTAGTAATATCAGTATCACCGGGAGCACATACAGGAACGCCAACACTCACGGACATTCCATTCGTATTACGCACTGGACTGAACTGAACTGAACTGAACTGAACTGGAAGTGGCAAAAGAGCTCACGCGTCTGGCAGAATCCAGAGACGGATTAAGGCAAAGAGCAAAGAGCAAGGATCCAGCATTGGGAGCAACCTTGCTGGAGTCGCCTGCTGGACTGGCTCCACTGGGCCGCGGCTAGTCCGTCGGCGGCTCGGCGGCCAGATGGAAAACTCCGTTTCTCTCACGTGCGCTGCTTAGTCAGCTGCAAAACATTTCAGATGTTGCTCTGGCCCTTGTCTAATCGGCTCTCCTCTTTCTAACAAAATAGAACTTTGCTCAGCACTGGCTCCTTTAAGTCTCTGAATAGTCATTAGTGGCTATGCTCTGTGGCAGTTCCAGATTTGTGTTTGTCAATAACTCAAAGATAATGTAAGCAATATGATTCAATTTACAATAAATATGTGAAATTTTAACATTTTAATATTTTAAGTACTCTTTTTAGGTAATCCTCTAAATTTTAATATTTATACAAATCTATTTACATATTATACATAATTATACAGAAACATCAAAAATACCTAAAATCACTCCATTGTGGCCCATTTAGGATATGCTGTTTCAAATTCCCAAGATTCATCTTTGGCTTGATACTTCAATGAATGTAACCACATCACCATTGATTCAGGATCAGGATCTTTATACAACTGTTTATAGCACTCATCACAGAAGTTACTACTGTTTGACTCACTAGAATCTACAAACTTAGATTCAACTAATTGTTTAGATTTCTTATAGATTTTCTGAAATTCTTCATAACTTATCTTACCATTTTGATTCCCCATAGGTCCAGAGAGTACCCCACCTGGACCATACCTATCATCGTTACAAATAGGGTAACCCAAATTACGAAGGTGTATTCTAATCTGATGCGTTCTACCTGTTCTAGGTTCACAAATAACAACACTTTGATTCAAAGTTGGAGAATATGATAATCTTTTGAATTTTGTCTTTGCAAATTTAGGTGGTGATACACCACCTTTATTATATTTCTTCTGTGGATCTATAACAACTATTGAATCATTACAAAGTTGAACTTTTGTAGGGAACTCACCTTGAACTCTAGCAATATATGTTTTTTTAACTAATTTACCTTCAATAAGAGTTTGAAAATCATGAAATGATTTAAGACTCTTGGCAATAATAACAATACCAGAAGTTGATTTATCAATTCTATGACATAAATATAATTTATCTGTTTTCAATTGTATTTTTAATATCTCTAAAATTGTATTATAAACATAACCTATAGTTGGATGAATTGGTATCCCCGGTGGTTTATTAATAACAATTATCTTTGAATCTTCATATATAATAGGAATTGTACCATCTGGATTTAACCAATTTATATCATGAAGTACTGGTATTTCATGTCTATGTATAGTATTACCCATTATATCATTTTCTTTAAGCAATTCTGTATATAATGATTCACCAGTTAATTTATAAAGATCTGTTGATTTAACTACTTGTTTCCAATTATTTTTGGAAAATTGGTTCTGTGAAATTTCATTTGTTAATTTCCTAGTAATACTCATATCTCCTGTATCTATACATTTTTTAACATAATCCATATTTCTTGCAGTAAATTCATTTTTCAAAATATCTGTAACAGTTCTTCCTGCCCAATTAGTTTTAATTTTAGTTTGAACATATTGATTATACGGTTTGACAAATCTTAAACCGTTCTTGAAATAATATTCTGGATTCAAAGACATCTCCAAATATTATCTAACTTGTATTTATGTATTTATATATTTTAAATATAAAATATTTCAATTTAAAATAAAATTAGTTTGATATATTAATATATATATATATATAAATTAAAGTGAAAAATTAATTGAATAGACTAATCAGTTATAAAATAGTGTACGGATGTAAGGTTTCCATTTTTGAAAAAGTTCCGATCCATCCATCCTACTGATTAACCAATTGTCCGTCTTTTTTAAAAAGAATTAATTAATTTTACATATTTTTAAATTTTTAATTACTCTTTTTTCTTTTTTTTAAATTAATATTAAGATCAAAAGAGTGATTTGATATAGAAGTGTACTGAAACAAAAAAACATAGAAAGAAAACAAAGAAATTATATACAAATTATGGGGCAACCAAATGACTTTAATGAGAAAAAAAAGTCTTGAAAGTAATGTAAAGTAATATAAAAAATTAATCTTATTTACCAAACTTGTTCAACTGTGGCATTACCATTTTCTTTATAAGCCATTAAAATATTTATTAATTTAATTGTTTTAGTGTGATCAAAAGTAATTAAGCCAACAAAATTTATACTTCCTTCATCAAAAGTAGAATTTTCATTTGGAATTACTGGAATTCTACCTGTGAGTACAATATTATAATCTCTAACATTATGAGCAGTTGATTGATCAAATAAACCAAATTCTGATTCTTTAATATTACCATCTATTGGACCTAAAGGTTCTAAATAATTATTTAAATTTTCAGGAACAATAACTTCTCTAGTACACCATTCAAAAGTTGGAGGCCAATTACGAGCATCAATTTGTAATCCTTGCATAACATAATTTTTATATTCAATCATAACATCAAATTTATCACATTTACCTAATAATAAAGGTAAACCAAAAGTTTTAATAATTTTGTTATTCATTGATAATCTTTCTAATAATATATCTTCTGTCTTTGATTGTAATTTATCAACATCTATTTTTTCAATACCTTTAGCTTTATCCAATGGGAAAGTCTTTGTGAACCATAATGGTAAGAAAACAGGTTTATCGTTATATGTATTGAATGCTATATAACCACCAATTAATAAAAGAAATGGAACAGTAATTGAAAGTATCTTGTAAAACATTGATATTCTAGCAGGTTGAATTTCACCTCTTGCAATAGCAGCTTCAATTGATTGTAAAATTAATGGATCTTGAGGATTAATACCATTTTTATTTGTATTATCTGTACTACTACTATTATTATTATTATTTGTATTTGTATTTGATTGTGTATTTGATGAATTTTGTGGTCTATGTGATAAAGATAAATTTGATTTTAAATTATTTGAATTTCCAGATTCATTTTGTGAATTTAATTGATGAGTTGAATTGAAAAATCTTTTAAAATTTTTTGTATTATTATTGTTAAAGTTAACGTTATTTGATACTATTGAATTTCGAAGAATTGATAAAGTTGAAAATTTTAAAGAGTTTTTTGATTTAAAAATTGATAATATTAGTCCATTATTATTAATATTAATTGAATTTCTAAGTAAATTTGATTTAATCATATTTCAAATCAAATTTGTTAAATTATGAAATAGTTTTAAAAGGATTTAATGATTAATATATTAGAAAATTAGGCAAAAAAAAATTACGTGTATTATAATTGTGAATTTAATATACTTGATATGAAAGTAATATGAGAGGAGATTAGGTAAATATTGAAAATTTTAGGAATTAAGGGTTTCGTGAATAGAGACATAGGACAGAGTAATTGTCTTGTGGATTATCACCAAATGGGGAATGAACTGACAATTGAGTAGGTGACAAGTGAGTACTAGTTAGAATAAGAATTAGAATATGAAGCGATGAGCAAATAGATTGGTGTTTGATGATGATAGATGATGAAGCATGAATGAATCATATGTGAACTAGGAAATAGATAAGAGATATACAGAATGACCCCATAGAGATCACATAGTGAGCTTGGCTTCCCCATCTTGATCTCTTTCTCTAAGTCTTTCTCTGTTTCTGTCTCTGTCTCTAAGTCTTTCTTTCTCTTTCTGAGACTGTGCCTGATCGGCGAGAGTGGCTGGAGAGCGTCTGCTGGGGCTGCAAGCTGGAGAATGGGCCGGCGTATGGATTGGATGATGGGCTGGATGATAGAGGAGCAGCTGTGCACCAAGGCGCAGTGTGCAGTTTTGCGTGGGAAGATGAGCTGCGCGCGACGCAACTTGTACTCCCGGCATCGGTTGACTGGTGCGGCTGGAGCGTCTGCCTGTGCGGGACTTTCCAGTTGGGCCTGGTGCTGCGGTGGGTAAGCGAGAAAGCAGAGCGGTGGGATGGGGGATCTAGGAGAAGGACTGCCCAAGTACCTGGGAACCGGGGATCCACAGCAGTCATTTGACGGATCAGCCAAAATTCCGGAACCGGGGGTGGCTCCACTGGCCGACAAGCAGCAGCGGAGGCAAGAGCGGAGGCAGCAGTGGAGGCAGCAGGAGACGGAGACGGAGACAGAGCGATCAGCAGATGCCGCGAAGGAGATCTGGATATGGAGACTCAAGTCAGATTTTGGCAGGCGCAGGAATAGCGAGAGGGCAATACCGAATTACAGCGACAATGAAGGGTCAGAGTCAGAGTCAGATTAGCCGAATTGGTAAACAAGGAACAGGTAACAGGGATCTTGGAACAGGGAACAGAGATTACTATTTGATTGATTCGTTTGATTTCACTCTTCAACTTCTTCAAAGGATAGATTCTTCAAAAATCCCACTTATCTAATACTCTATTCTCTCTCTCTGACGAACAGAAGATATACCAATAAGTTGGTATCACCGAATAACACCATAAATATCGAGATCATATGAGATCGATTCGATTTACAACAATTTAAAAGTCTCTAATAACACAAAATTTGATTGTTTAAATTGATCTTCTATTATATTCTCAAAGTCATTCACTTATTTCCCCTAATTCATTCATATTTCAGAATATATATATACATATACATATATACATATATAACGAAAATTCTTTAGATATTCTCTTTTTTTTTGTTTTGTCTTGCATTTTACTCATTGTTTTCCATTCTAATACATTTGATAGAAGGAGAATAAATACAATGAATCATATTGAATAAGAATAATATTAAGAATAAGAAAAAAGTAAAAAATTACACAAATATTCATTTTACAGCCAATATTTAAAGAACTAACTTGATATGAAACAATCAGAAATGAAGATTAAAAAATCAAAAATATCTGATTTATTATCTGCTAGTCCAACAACTCCTCCTCATTCACAATTATCAGATACTCAATTAACTAATAATAAAAATAATACAGAAATTGTTCGAATTGATACTACATCTACAGATCAGAATGATTCACAGTATCAACAACAACCAAATTCAAATAGACTTGGAATAGATATGTCCATCGATGACTCAAATAATTCAAATGATATAATAAACTCCTCAACTACTTCTAAAAACATTAATGATCCAAAGACAAATCAACCGTCTTATAGAAAAGTTAACTTCAAAGTAATGAATCAAACTTCTTATGCAAATACAAGACAGAGATACTCTAAATATATTCAAACGGAAGATAAATCATTTCAACAAGATTCTACAAATCAAACTAACAACACAAATGCACCTGCAAATACAATTACAAATACTTCTCTTTCATTAACAGCCTCTCCAATAATGATGCCTACAAATAATATTTCTCAAACACCATACGATCTGAGTTTAAATAATGACGATCCAAATATTAGCAACAACTCATTGTTTATGAAAAATAAGAAAAGAGTTTACACTAGGGCTAGTAAAGCTTGTACTGCATGTAGAAGACAAAAGACAAGATGCTTTTCAACTCCACATAGAATAGGTTGTTCAAGATGTTCTTCTTTAGGTAAACTCTGTTCTTTTGAAGAAGAAGCAATAGGAACAAGAGGAGCTAATCAAATCCCAATGAACCAAATTTATGGTGCTGGACCACTAGATTCATTTGTTGTAGATTACGGTCTTGATTCAAATACATTACAAAGACAACAGCAACCGCTCCCACCACCAGCACCACCAACAACAGGAGCTTCTCATCATCCTCAACAGCAAGCAATCCCATCATCCAGTGATCAACATACTATTACATCTCGTCCTTTGGAAAATAAAGATGATAGCTCTAATAGTAGATCAAATAGTCAAGTTGGCACGAGCATTTTCCCCAATGGAATCATTGGTATACCTGGAGGTGCAGGTATACCATCACAGATATCACAGAATAATAGCAACAGTGATACAAACTCTTCAAAAGGTTTAATAGACAATAATAACACTGCTGCTAATAGAAATAGAAGAAATAACTCTAATCCATATCAAGGATTCCATGTGTCGAATTATGGTAACCCACAACAAGGTACTCCTTATGAATCTTTCAGTGCATTTGGTCCTTTAAATGAAGGTGTATTAAATAGACCTTTAAGAATGGCTGGAGGTATGCATTTGAACTATGCTATTGATAATAAATTATCCTCTCTACAAACAAATGTAGATCAAGTCTTATCAATGTTGAAAAATCAACAACAACAATTGGCAAAACAGCAATCACAAATTCAGTTTCAGCAAAAACAAATTTTTGAACAGCAACAACAGCAACAGCAACAACAAAAAGAACAACAACAAAAACAAAAACAGATACTTAAACATACAACTTTTCTTGATAAAAGACATTCAAGAGAAAAGGAAAAGGAAAAAGAAAAAGAAAAAGAAAAAGAGAAAGAAAAGGAAAATGATTCTAAAAATAAACAAGATTCTATTAATACTCCAGTATTTGGAACATTAATTCCATTACAAGAACAAGCAGCAATGATTACATCTGGTTTACATAATGCAATTGATTCTGAAAATGAAGATAATAACAATCTTTCTAAGGAAACAACTCCAACTTTAAGATCAATTTTACCTATGGGTAATACATTAATTTTAAATAAAAATAATAAAGAAAAAGATAATAATACTAATAATCAATCGGATAGTGGACCAAATAATAATAAGAATAATGCTAATGATACTATTCATTCATTAAGAATGAAACTTCAAAAATATAAACAATATTCTTATAATGATCCATTAGGTAGATTAGATAATGATAGTTCCACTGCATTTGAACCAATTTCCACACCTGCATTTTTAAGTTCACCTTATTTTTCGTTATCACAAATTGCTAGTAAACAAGGTATGCCAATGATGATGCAACGTTCTATTTTACCAAATTTTGATGGATTAAACGTTCCTAATAAGGATAAAGATGGTAATACAATATTAAACGATAAAGAATTTGATAAGATTATTATACCTAAACATCCTGTTCAAACTGATATTATTGCTATGGGATTATTAACTTATGATCAAGCAATTAATTTATTACAACATTTTAGGGATAGATACGGTAGATGGGTTTCATTCCCAGATTCATATTCAACATCTAAATTAATGATAAGAATAAGGTATAAATGTCCACTATTTTTAACTGTTGCATGTACATTGGCATTAAAATTTAGTGATCCATTTTTAAAAGATAATATTTATAAATTATTAATTAAAGTTATAAAACATGATTTAGATTCATCTTTATTAGATTTCCCATATTGTAATTTTTATGGACGTGGTGGTGGATTAGAATTTTTACAATCATTAATTATTTTAAGTATTTATGGATTATGCCTTTCACAAGATGATTTACAAATTGACAGTTGGTATTTATCTGGTGTTGCTATACAATTATTTACAACTCTTGATTCAATGGGTGTATTACGTATTGATGGGTATGAAAATATAAATAATAATAGTGATTTGTATATTACTGGTGAATCAAGCATTTCACATGCAGGTGAAATAAAGTCAACAACGACAGCAACAACAATGAATAATACCAATACAAAATTGAAATCAAAGACTAAGAAACATAAAAAAGATGTTACTAATGAATTCAATCAATTAACAATATATAGATTATGGAATCATTTATGTTTAGTTCATATGATTTATTGTATCTTGACAGGTAGATCATGTATTAACGATGAATTAAGGTTGAATTTAGCGAGAAAGACATTAGAATTATCAAGTTCTACTAATTTTGATGGAAGAATGAATGCTGAATTATCTTTACATTTAATAACGTATACATTCTTACAGACTAATAATAATAAGTATAACGGTAATAGTCAACACAATCGCAATAATCATCATGGTAATGATAATGATTCTGATTCGTACTATGAATCTGATTCCGAATCTGAATCCGAATGCGAATCTGATTCAGATGATTCAGATGATTCTAACTTTTCAAATGATGAACGTAAAAGGAAAATGAAAGACATGGGTTCTTCTAATAAAAGAGGACATATTTTCAATACCAGAGACTCCAAGCAAATTATGGGATCTATAAATACCACTATTAAAAGTTATAAATTAAATTCAATTAAACAATCTAGAGAATCTAATAATAAAAAAGAGCAAGAGAGTTTATTAATCGTTAGAGAAGAGTTAAGATATTGGTTAGAACAATGGGGATATTTATTTGATCAACCAGCAAATGAATTTGTATCAATGGGATATCATTTTTCATATTTATTAATTTTATATCATTGGAATTTTAAAAAATTAATATATAAAAGACCAAAATATTCAAAATATTCAATTATTGAATCACCAATTAATGATAAAATTGATTTAATTTCAAAAATTTTTAAAAATTCAGATTCATTATCATTAAGATCAATTATTTATCATTCTCAAAAAGTTTTAGATTCTGTTTCATCTGTTGAAGATGATTCATATTTTGCATTTTTAAGTGATCAAATTCATTTGTCTTTATTAACTGCTTCTTTATTTTTGATTAAAGTATGTGCCGTTTTAGTTAAGAAACAGAATAAACTGATTCATGGAACTGGTACTTATAGAGATTATGTAGAAGGAGATGAAGAAGATGAAGAGGGTGATGAAGATGAAGATGAAGAGGAAGAGGATGAAGAAGAGGAAGAAGAAGCGGCTACTGTTGGTGATGATGAAGGAGAGGAGTATGATCAAGAAGAAGATGAGATCAACGATAAGGTAGGCAATACAAATGATGGTGGTAATATTGATTCAGGTAAACTCAAGAGATCAAGAAAAGGCGATGGTGGTTATAGCACTACTAAGAAACTCAAGAAGAACAATACGGAGATCAAAAATATCAGTAATATGAAAAATAAATCGAAGAAGAACAAGAATAAGAAGAGATTTAATTATTCAAGAAAATCAATTAAAGGTAATAATAATGGAGTTGATAGTAATGGTCATACTAATAATAATAATAGTAATAAAGATCATAATTTAGATTTAATTGAGATAAGCGATAGTGAATTGAACAGAAATTTAATCAGATGTTTTAATTTATCTAGAAGGTTCAAAATTATAACTACAAATGATGAAGATTGTGTTAGTAAATTTGCCAATGCTATTGATGAATGTATGAATAAATTTTTCCCTGAATTTATGAAAGACTACGGTGAAGATGAAGTTGAAGATGTAGAAGAATTAGAACAATAGAAATATGTATACTATTTTGTAAGAATAATATGTATGTATTTATTAATTTATTTATTTATTTACATGTTATTTACAAGATT
The DNA here is from genome assembly GCA_001599335.1 of [Candida] boidinii. Taxonomy (NCBI): domain Eukaryota; kingdom Fungi; phylum Ascomycota; class Pichiomycetes; order Pichiales; family Pichiaceae; genus Ogataea; species [Candida] boidinii. Next base: position 443,823 of record BCGP01000003.1, on the reverse strand, counting down.
TACTGTAGAATAATAAAGTATAATAAAATAATATGATGAAAATTGAAATAAATAAAAGTTTATATAAAATTTTTTAGGAATAAATAATTTAAATTTAAAATGAATCTAAATAAATTATTAATTCAATTTAAAATATAAAAGACTAATATAAATAAAATGAAGTGAAAAAAAGTATTTAATAAATTATTACTATAATTTTTCAAGAAATAAATAAATTAATTCATTAATATGAATAAATATTGTATTAATTGATTTTAATTGAATTGATTGAATTGATTGAAATGATTGATTGAATTGATGAATTTAAAATAAAATTATATAAAAGAATTCATTAGTTCTTGGTAGCTTTAATACCGAAACCAGCTCTGAAAGCAAAGAATAAAGAAGCTGATAAAGAAACGGTTAAACCAACAAAGTATGGAACTAAGTAGTATTTAGATTTTGGGTGAGCATACCAAATTGGTTTTTTAGTAGTTTGGTAAAATTTTTGTAATTTGAGAACGTTATTAGCTGGCATTTTTAAATCTAAATTTGAAAATTAAGAATAAGAAAAGATAATTAATACAAAATTAGATGGATAATGTTAGTATATATGAATTCATATAAGTATTATTAAAAATCAGAGATTATATATATATGTATATTGTATATACGTATTTCATTTGGTGAATCAATCAGTATAATTTATATTGATATAAAATTTTCAAATAACATTTGATATAAGTCTATTTAATGTGGTTTATTCATATGAATTTAACAAATTTAAAATTTTTATTTTTTTAATTTTTTTCCGTATTTTATATCTTATAATAATTATAGTTCAAAATTTTCATATTGTATATGGTATATATGTATGTATCTCTAATATTTAAGTAATATTCAAATGAGTTATAATTTTTAAGTGAACATACAATTTTATAATAAATTTATTAATTGATAAACAAGAAAATTTTATAAAAAATTAATGAAGTATAGATATATTTTAAAATACGTTTATTTAATTGAATGTTTATAAATAGTGATTGAATTGGATGGATGGACGTGGTGATGGAGATGGAGATGGAGATGGACGTGGTAGTGGAGATGATTAAGTCATCGCAGTTAGGGTGATAGTCAATAGGGTGTTATCAGACAGACGATCAGATGGATAGATAGCCAGGTAGTCAGTAGAGATGTGATATGATATGATATGATACCATATGATACAAAGTGAAGTGAAGTGAAGTGATATGATATGAGATGTTAACTGATTGAGTGATTGAGAGGTGAAGGTTGAATGAGTTAGTTAGTCAGTTAGTTAGTTAGTTAGTCAGTTAGTTAGTTAATTAGTTAGTTAATTAGTTGGTAGTTGACTTCTTGTTGGTTGTCTGGCTGTTTGTGTCTGGAGCGAGGTTAGCTGATTCGATTCAGTGGCTGGAGAAACGGGAGCAAGAATTTTCAGCGCGGGAGGGCCGTGCGGACATGCGGGCGGGCAGGCGGGCAGACGGGATACGGCGAGAGTAAGAGCAGCTAATAGACGTCCGGGAAAAGACAATGGCCGTCCCAGAAATTGGCTGACGTGACTTGGGAATCGACTGGAGATGGTTGACTGGGAGAGCAGTCTGTCGATTGAGGTTCAACGCTATGACTGGATCATTGATAGTTCTGGTGGTCTTGTAGAGTGATGATGGTGTATTTGTTTATCTGTTGATCTGTTGATCTGATAATATATCTATATATGTATTAGATTATCGTGTGTTTTAAATGATTCAAGGGTATTCTTATTCTACAGACAGACAGACAGACAGTGTGAAACTCTGGCGGACGGACTGCATGGTGGTTGTAATAATCACGGTGGACTTACGGCCTGGAAAGTAACTGCACCGCGTGAATCAGTGTGGTTCCACTTTTGGACTCACACAATATCTACTGTGTTACATAAGCACGCCAGCGAGACAGCCAATCAGCGACCGTTTAACTAACACTCTTCTCTCTTTTATCAGGTGAAGTTTTTTTGCCTGGCAGCTTGAAAAAAAGTTTCTAATTGTTAAATGCGATTACGTAAATAGTGGTGCACAGATGTATTAATCAATATTACACCCGTGCACATAATTATTAAAATATCAATTTTTGTGATAGCCACGTGACTGTACCGGTTTCAGGAACCGGTTATGCACTCTTTCGCTCTTCTGGGAGTAAGCCGAGAATCGGGAAAGCCTGCAACAACGGCCCCACACACAGCCAGACCGCGGCCCAATGAAACCGCGAAGATTTCACATTACGCACGGTAACATGGCAGAATGGCTATAAATCAGCCATGCATTAGGTAATCACACCTCCAACACTTACATAACCATACGTCATTTTAATATAATTTTTTTTAATTTTTTTCTCTTAATTACTTTCTTATCGCTTAACTTGCGTTAGTCATCAATTTGGATATTATATTGATCTATCTATGTATATAGCTATATATATCATATATATAACTAACTAACTATATATAAATACGTTGCTTCTCCTGTCCACATTTATTATTAAATATATGATTTATATATTAAATAATATTAAAAATTTATTTAAATAGATAAAGACAAAAATGTTTAAAAATTCTTTTAAATTTATACAATTAAGCAATAAATTAAATAATTCACTAAATTTTAAAAGATTTATATCTTTGAAAACTTTATCAACACCAAATGAAAATGCATTAAAATTTGTTGCTAAAGATTTTAAATTTTTACCAAAGGATATTACAGATTTAAATCATGGTGATGCTATTGAAATTGATGATTTACCAGATGCAACTTATAAATCTCCATTAGCTATATCTTTATTTAAAATCAATGGTGTTAGATCATTATTAATTGGTTCTGATTTTATTACAATAAATAAAGTTGATGATTCTTTATCTAATAATAATGAATTAAGATGGCCACATTTAGCTCCAAAGATAATTGATTGTATTACAAATTTTATTGAAAATAAACAAGATTTATTAATTGAAGAAAATGAAAAATTAAATGAACTTAATGATACCAATAATAATAATAATAAATCAAGTGAATTAAAATTTGATAATATTAATTTAATATTAACTAAAGAATATTTATTAGATTTACAAAAAAAATTAGATGAACCACAAGATAATGATGATGATATAACATATGAAATTAAAGAATTAATAAATACAAGAATAAGACCAGCATTACAAGATGATGGTGGTGATATTCATTTTAGAAAATTTGATGCTAATTCAGGTATTGTTTATATTAAATTAAAAGGTGCTTGTAAAAGTTGTAGTTTAAGTGAAGATACTTTAAAAAATGGTATTGAAAGTATGTTAAAACATTATATAGATGAAGTTGAAGAAGTTAAAGCTGTTTTAGATCCTGAAGAAGAAATTGCATTACAAGAATTTGAAAAATTAGAAGAAAGATTAAAATTACAGAGAAAATAAAAGTAAAAGTAAATTTATGTTTTTTCATTCAATTCATTTCTTCATTCCATTCATTGATATAATTAATTTGGGTTAATTATTGTAATTTATTTAAAATATTCATATACCATTTCACTACTGCATTTATACTATATACTATTCATATATAATTTTTTATTTAATAAATTAATCTTCTTTCTATAATATTAAATTGTACTTATATATATATATTTAGGGTTAATCATCAATTTCATCAATTTCATCAATTTCACCTATTTTTAAAGCATAATCACTAAACCTTTTGGCTAATTTAAAATCTAAATCAGTTAATCCATTAACATCATGAGTATTTAATTCTAATTTAACTTTATTATAAGTATTTATTATTGTTGGATGATGAGCAATTAAATGTGATCTCATTGAAATTTTAGTTAAAAATGCCCAAGTATCTTCAAATGTTTTAAATTTAAAATTTCTATATAATTTTAAATTTGTTGAATCATTTATATCTATATCTATATTTGAATTTATATCATTGATATTTGTAATATTCCAATTAAATTTATTGTTTTTATTATATTTTGGTAAAACTGATAATTTTAATAGTATTTCTGATTTGGTTAATTTAACCAATGATTTAGATGATGACATTCTTTTTTTTGATATTGAGAATTATAAAGAGTAAAATGATTTTACAATTTATAAGATTTAAATGAGGATACTCAATCACATTTATATATATTTAAATACGGAATCCGATAGATAGATAAATTGGAATTGATATGTTAGGTCCTATGTGAATAGTAGACCCAGTAGAAGTTTAAAACCAATAAGAGTACATCAAGTCACGTGAGTATTTCAGAACCATGAACACAGAGATATTTCAATAGACGATCGTCTTTTACTGTGAGATATAGTGATAGTAATATTGTGAATAGATAAATAGATAAATAGATCTGTGGATAGGTGAATAGATAGATAGATGAATAGATTAGATAGCATGTGCCATTCTCGGTCTGCCCGTCTGTCCACCTGTATGATCAGGCTAGACGGACGGTTCTGCAGGCGAGTCTCCACTCCAGCGTGCAATGATCCTGGGGATCCATGTGATCCAGGCAGAGCACAGCACGGCACATGACAGTACAGCCAGTCCAGATTAGAATGTAGTAGACAGACACGGTTACCTTTCTGGCTTAGCATGGTATGGGTATGGTCTTCTAAATCCAGTTTATTTCAATTCAATTCAATTCAATTCAATTCAAGTAAGTTTAATTCAATTCAATTACACTAAATATATAACTGTAAATAATCAATTATCTTTGCAGTCTATCAAGAGTATCATAAAAAAGAACATTTGAAACACTTTTCACACTCCGCTTCAATTCAATTTTGATTTCCTGATTCACAGATTTGAAATTTAAATCAATCTCTTGTCATTTGTATTATCATTATTAATATTATCGTTTCTTTTTCCAATTTCCAATTTCCACTTTCATTCCTTGTTTCCCTTGTTTCCCTTGTTTCCCTTGTCTGAACCCCTTACAACAGTTCATTTTGTCACATAATTAACAATTAAAACAGGGGGCTATCGATGCTGAATAATCAGTTTCACTTCAATTTCACTTCAAAATAAAAATTTTAATATATATATATATATATAAACAATGACATCTGCTATATATATCTTAGATGAAAATTTAAATTTATTAATATCAAGACAGTATAAACATGATTTGGATTCAAGAGTTATAATATCAAATTTTAGAAAGGCTTTAAGGCTTAATTCAAATTCTTCAACAAAAATTTTATCTCCTTCAATCGTAAATTGTCCATTCATAAATTATCAAGGAATAAATTATATTTATTATTTTTTTGATGAAATTATAATCCTAGCAGTATCATTTGAAGATATAAATACAATGTGTCTTATGTCTTTCTTATCTAAATTTTGTTACTTATTAAAAGAATATTTTATAACTTTCCAAGCTTTTGAATTCAATTCAAATCCAAATCCAAAGAAAAGAAATAATAATATCAATATTAATAATAACTCGAATAATAACAATAATAGAATTAAAAATGAAGCAACAGGTTCAGATTCAAGAATTTCATCAATTAATAAAGATAATCAAGATAATTATACTATAAATTCAGATATTATAAAAGATAATTATATCTTGATTTATGAATTATTCGATGAAGTCTTTGATTACGGTATACCACAAATAACAGATTTTAACATTTTAAAAGAATATATTAAATTAAAACATCATTATTTCCATAAACATAAAAATAAAAAATCATTAACAAACAATGATAATGATAAATCAAATAACAATAACGATGAAGATAGTAGTGATTTTGATAGTGATTATTATTATAGTGATAATGATGAATTCGATTATGATTCAGATTCAGAAAATGATACTAAAAAATTTAGTAATAGTAATAATAATAAAGATGGTTCAAATTCAAGTGAATCAAATGATTTTTATGATGGATTAAATGGTACTTCTACTAAGAAAAAGAAAAAATGGCCTTTCCTTTCATCTTCATCATCTTCTTCAAATGGAACTAAACATTCAAATCAACAACAAGTAGATACAACAACAAACGAATTAATCAATTCTAGTGTATCGAGAACAACAACAAATAAAATCTCATGGAGACCGAAAGGTATATTCTATAATAAAAATGAAATTTTCTTAAATTTTATTGAAACTGTTCATTTCGAATATAATTTACAAGATCATAAAATTATGGTTAATTCAATTAATGGTGATGTAGATTGCAGAAGTTTCTTATCAGGTATGCCTGAATTAAAATTAGGCTTAAATGAAACTCTGATTTCAAATGATTTTGTTGATGATGATTCAAAGAACAATACAGAATCAAATAGTAATAACACTAATAATAATAATAAATCAAAATTAATCTTTGATAGTATAAATTTTAATCAATGTGTTGAATTAACTAAAATTGCAACAAATAATTCAATAACTTTTATACCTCCTGATGGATCTTTTAAATTATTTTCATATCAAATTATAACTAAAAGTACAAAACATTTAAAACCATTAATATTAGTTGATCCAATTTATAAAATTTTTAAATCAACAAAATTTAGTAAAAGTGGTTTAAAAAGAACTAAATATAAATTACAAATCTCAACTTCAATTCAAACTTTTTTCAAAAAAAGATTTAATTTAAATGATGTTTATATTATTATACCATTAATAATTAATCAGTCTTCTGTATTAAATAGTTTAAAAGATGAAAATGGTAATCCATTCCCAAAACATCTTCAAGCTGCAAATTTACCATCATATGCAAAATTATTAATTGATTTTAATATAGCTCCTAAATTTAAAACAAAATTAGGTTCAGTTTCATTAAATCTTGAAACTTCATCTATAATTTGGAAAATTCCATCATTAGAAGGTAATATTGGTGAAGTTTCATATAGTTCATTATTTTCAAATAAAAAACATGGAAATACGCCTTCGTCATCATCATCATCATCATCACCATCAACAACAGCAAATACACAAAATTATTATTCAATGATTTGTGAATTTGAATTAATGTCAGAAGATCAATTTTTAAAGACTTCAAATTATAATCAATATTGGGGTAAACAAGATAAAAATGATTTATATTATTTAGATTTAAAAGAAGAATTTTCTAAAATTCATGGTGATGATGAAAAGACATCTGATGGATTAGCTTTAGTTAAACCATTGGGTAATTCAATTAAATTAAAGAAAAAATTATTATATTTAAAATATGATAATTTTATAAGAATTAATTTTCAATTAAATTCAACTAGTTATTCAGGATTAAAAGTTGAATTTTTAACCATAAATGAACCACAATTAAAATTTCAAAGTATGCCTTGGATTAGATATTTAGTTAAATGTGGTAGTGGTATTGGAAGTGGTAATAGTATTGGTAATACACAAGAACGTAAAAAGACACATATTAGAGGTGGTAACGATGGTGAATATTTATTTAGATTAGGTCCTGATTCATTTAAGAATGAATTGACTATCGATGATTTTGAACCCATTGAATTTGATAATGAAATTCATAGAAAAGTTTCAACATCTTCATCAAAGACAAAAAAAGATGTTAAAACTGAAAAAATTGATCATGAAGAAGAATCTTTGGAAAAAGTTATTAAAGATCATTCTAGAGATACTAAAGTTCATTCTTCAAAGATTAAAGATTTTGAAGAATATATAGTGGAAGAGAATATACCAAAGATGGATGTGGATGAAGAAAAAGTACATGAAGATGAAGAAAAATTACACCAAGATGAAGAACAAAGAGTACAAGATTCAGGTGAAGAGACCGAAGAAGACGATGATACAGTAATACATCATGATCCAGAAGAAGTTGCAATTACAGAGGAAACAAATACAAATACAGAAACTGAAGTATTGCCAATAGAAGAATTACAAATAGAGGACAAAGATGAACATGAACCTATAACTGCTGTTTCTAATGATATAAATTACGACGACGACGATGATGAATTTAAAGCAATAGGAGAAGAAGATATAAAATGGGAAGTTTCTTAATATCTTTCAATAAAATAAACAATATTAATATATCACACATAAAATAAATCTGTGTATCTTATATGTAAAAGAAAATTAGGCATACTATATATATATATATAGCATTTTAATAGATTTTTATTTTTTTCAAAAATAGAGTAAATTCAATTAATTCATTTTAAATTAACTTCTAATCAGACTGACATGCAAATCGAATTTTTTTCAACGATCATCTTAAATTAATCCCGAGAAAAAAAGGTTATGAATCATCACTTAGAAATAAATAAATTAAAATTAAATTAAATTAAATTAAATTAAATTAAAATGAAGTAACGTATATTTTTTTTCAAAGTATCGGAAAATTAGATAAATAATCCATTACTTATCTAATTTTCTAACCGCCCATAAAAAAAAAATAATAATAACAAGAAATAAGCAAAAATAGAAAAAAGTTCAAGTAATTAAAATTTAACGTAAAATTTCAGTTTAGCACGGCCTGTCACAGCCGAGTTATCATCAAATATCCAACTTAACATGAAGGATAACAGTTGACCGTCGTGAGTGTGCAAATTCATCATATACGTTAACGATTAACTCAAACTAAATTCAAAAAAAAGAGATAAAGTATAGTAATACTAGACGACAATAACGACGATTTATTGTTGTCTTTTATTCTAGTTTTCTTGATTTCAGCTAATAAAAACTCAAATTGAAAATTCAATTTTTTTTAAAAAAAATAAAGTATTGATTAGATGAAATCAAGTATACTATAATTAAAAGTAATTAAATGAATGTGGATATAATTAAATTAAAACATCAGACACGAAATCTTTCTTCAATAAAGTTCAGACATATGCTTGTCTTCTAAATTTCTTAATATCATCTTCTGTAATAAATTAAATTAAATCAAATAAAATCAAATCAAAAAATAAAAATAAACTTAAAAAAAATAGAAAATATAATTCTTCAAAATACATTTTCATTAAATTTCAAGAAAATGATAATTTCCAACTAGAAATTAATTAAAAAAGGAAAAAAACAAGATAGTTAAAAACATAATTAATTATCAATATCAACTATTTCTTTTATCTATTTTTGTATTTTGTATTTTGTAATTTGTAATAATAATATCAATATTATTATTATTGTTAATTTTATACCATTTAAAAATGTAAAGTGAGTCATCAGAATTGCATGAATGGTATTATAAAAAGGTTGTCATCATCGTGAAGCACGAAATCTGACTCGTCATCTAGGTAATCATCAATTGACAATCTAATACAACAAATAAATAGATATAACTAATAACTAATAACAAAATAAGTAAAAAAATAATAAAAATAGATAAAAATTATATTGAAATTTTTTTAATTAAATATACTAATCCAATTTTTTTTTCTTCTTTTAAATAAAAAAAATCATTTCTTTAATTTTAATACCCTCTTTCCTCAAAATAAAATAAAATAAAATAAAATTAATTTCTTAGATTTCAATCTTTTTATCACTTTTATTTCAATTAAAATCAGTAATAGTGGGTTTCTGAGGCCCACCGTGAAAGCGTTGTCACTCTCATGTACGTAATCGGTGCCCAGTGCTATAATTCCTCATATGAAATTAAAATTTTTATAAAATGATAAAAAGATTGAAATAAAAGATATTTCATTTTTTAATTGTCAATAATAATAATAATAGTAATATATTGTAAATACTAAAACTTTAATATTTACCTATTAATCTTTTTTTTTCTTTTTCTTTGAATGAAAAATTCATAAATAATTGGAACAAATTTTTATAAGATAAAACAGAAAATTTGAAAACAATTATCATGAATTAACAAAATAAAATGGTGAATGAAAATAAAATGCAAAAAAAAAGTTTTTATAAAAAAATTATCATTTTTTTTAAAAAAGTATTAAATTTATTTGAAAAAGATCAGAGGTATTCAAAAACTTATCAACACTATTGTTCTGACAGTAATTCCAGCTTTTGTTTTTTTAAAATCATCATAAAAAATAAATCAAAATTCCAATACTTTTAAACGATAAAGAAATATAAACTTTCTATGCATAGAAAAAGGGACAAGATAAAACAGAAAAAGGAAAAAAAAAAAAAAAAAAAAATTAATAGATATTAACAAAAGTATGAATGAATGTAAATATCAAAGTTTTCAACTTGAAACAATGTACATGAATCAACTTCGTATATATATAGCAAAAGAGAATTAAATTTTCTTTTAATTTCAAACAATCATCTAATCAATCTTTAAAATTAAACAAAAACCAAATTCTCAATCTTTTTATAAAAGTCAGTGAACGAATTGAAGTCACTCTATCGTCATAAACTCTAGTTTGAAAATTTTACGGTTTGGATCATCATCTAATTTAAAAAGATTGAGAATAGAGTGATTGTTTGTAGTTAGAATTAACTAAACAATAAAAATATTTGAAATTAGCAATTGCCACAATATATATATATAAAGTTGATTCATATCATTGTCACATGTCAAGTATTGAAAATAAACATCATATCAAAGATGAATGAACCGATCAATATCACAACAGCAGTCTGGTAGTTTCACCATACACACTCCTGTACATATGACAAAATTGATACCAACTGCTGTGTAATATTGTCAAATGATACGGTATCATATCAGAGTCGGATAAGACACACTTTTCATACAAACAGAAATAGAGTAATGAAAAAACAGGGAATACAGAAATAGCGGAAGATGAGTTTCTTTTATAGTTGTAATTATTGTTTGAAAATTGTCTTTCTTAAGAAAAATTTTCTCAGTCTGCTTACGTAATGCATAATTAGCGAGAGACGGGTAACAGTGTAAACCTCGCGCCGTGCAGAATCGCGAGCAGCAAGAATTACGGTTTTCTTCGTGGTTTAGGCCGCGGTTTTCGCCGGTGGGAAGGTGGCCAGTTTTGGCGGCGTGAGTATTTAAGTGTGGGCTGGCCAGTACTATACTGAGCGGTGTAAGTGACGGCGTATCTGCAAATACAGGCCGTGGATCAGACAGAAGAGCCCGCCAGAGAAGTGAAACCAGAGAGACGTGAACAAGGGAAGCAAGCTCAAACGGTAAACAAAGGAAACAAGGAAACAAGGAAACAAGGAAACAAGGAGACAAGAAGGAGAACTTGAACAAGGGCAAAAGAACTAAGAGTTGATCTATGGAGGAGTCTGTTATGCTTTGATCTAACAGGGATGCTATTTTTGATTGGTATTCTGAGTGATGGAATTGTTGAAAGTATAGAAAAGTACATTAAATCTAGTCGGTTGAAACATCATTCAATTGAATTACTTGACGAGTCTGCAAATATTTAAAAAGGATATATAAATAATTGATCAAGGATGACCGTCGGTTTTGATAACAGTCAGGCACCATATATTTACACAGACAATTCTGTGTCCCTTGATAGATCTGTTCCATCCATAACTGTTCAACTGCCTTCAGATGATCTCAACGGTATAATTAGAAGAGCTCCTTTAAAAGGTGCGGATAGAGATTTAATTATTCCAGGTTATGATGTTTATAAAGATAATACATATATCAATGACGATGAATTCATTAATGACAATAATGATATTGGGAATGAAAGTTATTTAAATGTTAATGATTTTAATACCAATTCTCAAAATCCATTAGTTCAATTCAATTCAAAACTTACTAAATTTGGTGGAATATTAAAATTGAATTCTGCATCTACAATTATTGATAAAATTTCTTATCGTATCTTAAATGATAACAAAACAATTATATTAACTCCATTAATAATGTCAAATAGACTTGGTTTAAATTTTAGATCAGTTAATTTGATATTACCAAATAATATTAAAAATAAATGTATTAGAATAATTAAAAATGAAAAAAATAAAAATGATTCAAATGATTATTTTTTAATTGATTTATTAACAGATTTAGATATTTTCATTTCAATAAAATTCAAATTAAGTTGGTTTTTAGAAAATCATGATGGTGATTTCAATTCTTTAAATTTTTATAATTGGTGTAATTATTCTGTTCCTTATTCTTTTAGTACAAGACCACCATTATATCTTTATTCAATTGATGAATTAAATTGTCTTTTAGTATTAAAAGATGGTGGAATACTTAAATTAGAAAGAAAAGAAACTTTAAATAGTGAAATTCAAGTTATACCATTTAGTGATTCATCTTATATTGAATCATTTAGATCAAAATTATTTTCAAGTGTTTTAAATAGATTAGGTAATGGTAATAATAATACAGATGATAATGATAATAATAATAATAATGAAAATGAAATTCCAAATTATATAATTGAAGATAAAGATGATAAAAATTCAAATAAAATTTCAACAAGAGCAATAATTAGTATTTCATATTTAAAAGAATTTAAAATTTTAATTACATTATCAATTGATAAAAAATTAAAATTTTGGTCATTAAATTATAAGAAAATAATTCAAGAAATTGATCTAAATAATTATTTACCACAAGAACTTTGGAAAACTATAATATCAAAACCAATTACATTTGAATTAATGAATTTAATTAAAAATGAAATTAATAATGAATATTATTTAAGTTTATTATTACCAATTGGTGAAATTTATTTAAAATTTTTTAAAATTGATATATCAATTTTAAGTAATAATAATAATAATAATGAAGACAATGAAGAAGAAAATTCAATTAATATTAATTTATTTGAAATTAATGACTTAAATAAAAATTTTCAAATATGTATACCAAATGATAAACAATGGTTATTTCATTCATATAAGATTAAATTTGATAAAATTCAACAAAAATTTAAAATTTGGGTAATGTGGTTTTATAATACAAGTAAATTTTTACAAAATTATATAATTGATTTAAATACAAATCAATTTAAATTATTTAAAATTATTAATAATGATGAAATTAATTTTTATAATTTACAAAATAATATAATTGAATTTTTAAGAATTAATAATAATAAAGATAAAATTAATGAATTTTTCATTAATTTAATATTTAATGGATTTAATTATAATGAATTAATAATTACAACAGTTATTAAATCATTTAATTTAATTGAAAATGATATTGGAAAGAGTCTTATTAAAAAAGATCATCATAAAGGAGAAAAAGAAGAAGATGATAAGAATTCAATTAAAGATCAAATATTAAAATTAATTTATAAGAATTTAGATAATAATAATGAAATTAATTATATTAATGGATTAAAAGATCATTGGATTAAATTTCAAAATTCATGTGAAGATTTACGTAAACAATGTCAAGATCCAATTAATTTAATGATAAATGATAATGATGAAGAATTTATAATAATTATTAAAAATTATGAATATTCAATAATTAAAAATGTATCAATATATGAAATTATTAATTATAATAATGAAATTAAAATAACAAATGAAATAATTAATGAAATCAATTATTTAAATAATAATAATAATGAAAAGCAAATAAATGAAATTAATAATTTAAATTTATTAATTAAATTAATTAAAAATTTTAAGAAAATTTTTTCAAATAATGAAATTTTTAAAATTGAAAATTTAATTAATGAAAATTTATATGATAATAATTTAAATAATATTGAAAATTCAAATAAATTAATGAATTTATTATATGATGAAATTATTAGTGGTAAATTAAATAATTTAATTACAGAACAATTAATTAATGAATTAAATAATATACCTGATATTATGAATACAATTGATAATTTAATATCAATTAGTTATAATAAAGAAGAATTTTTTTTCAATAATTTAGAATTTGAAAAAAATTTTGGTAATTTAAATAATAATATTTTATTAATATTAATTAAAAATGAAATATTAATTGAAATTAATATTATAATTGGATTAATTTTAATTATTATAACAGTTGATAGAAATGAATTAATGAATAAATTATTTTTAAAATTAATTAATAAAATTAAATATTATAATTTAAATTTAAAATTATTTGAAATTGGATTTAAAGATAATTTATTAAATGATTCATTAATTATTGAAAAAAATAATTGTTTTAATATTGAAAATTGTTTATTTAATAAAATAATTAAATTAATATTATTTAAAGATAATAAAATTGGAATTAAAATTAATCAAAAAAATATAAATAATTTAATTTATTATTTAATTGAATTTTCAACAAATGAATTTTTCATAATTTCAATATTATCAAATTTAATATCAATTAATCAAGAATCAATAATAATTAATAAAAAATTTAATTTAATTATTAATCCTAATGATAATAATAATAATATTGATAAAGATACAAAATCAATTTTTCAATTAATTAATGGAATAATATTAATGAAATTAGGTAAAGTTGAAGAATCATTTAAAATATTTGTTGATAATTCAAATAATATAATTGAATTTTTTAAAGATTCATATGATGATGGTGAAAAAAAGGATACAAATACAATTATTAAAAGAAACAAATTATTAATATCATTAATACCAATAAATAATATAATAAATAAATTTAATGATGTTAATTTAATTGAATATTATATGAATTTAAGTTTAATTTTTGAAAAATTAAATTTTAATTTAATATCATTAAAATTTCAAATTGAATCGATGAAAATTTTTAATCAATTTAAACAAGGATTAATTAATATAAATTCAATTGAAACAAATGAAATTGATAAAATTGAAATTAATCAACAAATTAATTGTTTTAAATTATCAATTAAAGTTGAAAATTTTGAATTATCATATAATACTATATTAAATATTAATATTAATAATAATAATAAATCAAATGAATTAATACAATTTAATTGTATTAAAATTTTTATTAACAAATTATTTGAAAAAAATTTAATTAAAGATTTAATAATTAATTATAAATTTAAAAATTTAATTGATAAAATTGATTTAATATTAATTGAAATAATAAGAAAAGAAGAAAAATTAAATTTTATAAATAGTTTAAAATTTTATAAGATTTTATATTCATGGAGATTTAAAAATGGATTAATTAAAGAATCATGTGAAATATTATATGAATTTAATTTAAAATTAATTAAATCACAAGAAGAAAATTCAAATAATAAGAAATTAATTAAATTGACCAATAATAATAATATTGGAGGAAGTATTATTGATGATGAAGTATCTGGATTAAAAGATAAGCAATTAATATTAGTTGAAAATTATTTAATTATTATCAATTTATTATCAACTATAAAAGATGAAGAAGATAGGTATTTAATAATTAATAATAAAATTATTAATAATGAAGGAGGAGAAGAAGGAGGAGGAGAAGAAGAAGAAGTAGGAGATAGTATTATTTGGATTAATAAAATAAAAGAAGAGTATCAAAGTGTTTTAAACGATATGAGAATTATACTTGAACTTAACAATTAATATACTTAAAATATTTATATACTTTATAATTTAATAATAAAAGATAAGACAAAATTTAAATGCCGATCCGATGAGGCTTTTTCCATATTTTTAATTAGAGGCATGCATTTGACGTGTGCGGCTTATAGTTAAATGGAATCATTTTTTTTTTTAATAAACTCTATGAAACATTAGTAAAACATAGTAAAACATAGTAAAACATAGTAAAACATAGTAAAATATAGTGAAACATAGTAAAATATAGTGAAAAAGAGGGTTTTTAATTGAATTTCTTGGCTTGCTAATGATTTCAGTTACCTGAATTGAGACGTGGCGTGCGTGTAAGTGCATAGAGAGACATACGAGTACATGGCACAATAATTTCTATGCATGATCAGCGCATGAATGTGCATATAACGTTTTCCGAGGATCCCGCCAAAGCCGTAAATAAAGGGAGCCGGCCTGCCATGCCTTCCAACGGAGCAGCCGGCCGAAGCATCGCGTGCAAGTGCAAAAAAGCACGGCGAAGAAGCACGGCTTGCAGGCAAAGTGGCCAGCACAATGGCGCGCATAATTAAAATAATGAATAATATGCGATGAGATTTATTTACGCTTAACGGAACTTCGGATTCATTTTTTTCATTTCAATTATTTCAGTTATTGAATTTTATTGAATTTTATTGAATTTTATTGAATTATTATTTTATTGAATTTCTTTTTGAATCATTTATTGATTATCAATTTGACATTATTAAGATAAACTTATATTTATATATATATTTGTATATTCTCATATTTTCCATTATTCATATTTCCATTTCCATTTTAATTTAATTTTCATTTAATTTTTATTCTTTCCCATAATATTCAGAGTTTAATATGAGTCAAATAATTTTCAAAGATACAAAGATATGGTTTTTATCATATATTTTAGTACATGGTATAGGTTCATTTATAATTTCAGGTGGTGCAGAATTTGGTATTGCTTATTCAATGTATGCCAAATCACCATTTAAAGTAACTCTTTGGGGCTTCCCAAATACTTTTTCTGGTGATTGTGCACTTACCATTTTCATTCAAACTTGTGCTACTTGGTTAATTGAAGAAATATTAGTTGGTTGGGATATAAGATCTGATAAAATCAATCCAACTCATATATGGTTTAACAATAATTACTATAACAATAATAACAAATTTATTAATTATATTATTAATTGGTATTTTGAAACTGGTATAACCACTTTATCTAAATCAACTGAAATTGAATTAATGAATTATAAAAATTTTAAAGATTATTATTATTATAAGAATGACGATAGTGATAATGATGATGAGAAATTTGGTTTTATTAATTATTTTAAAAATTTGGTATCTTATAATCAATTGCAATTTGAAATAATTAAGTATAATAATAATTATCCATATTTAAATTTTGTTAAAAAAGATGAAAAGGAAGATGCCAAAGAAGAAAATTTAAATATTATTAATTTAAATGAATTACCATTTCCTTCATATTATCCACAATTTTATTCAAATATTGAAACAACTTATTTTGGTATACCTTTTATAAGAGTTAAAAAACCAAGATTATTAATATTAAAAATTTTATTATGGTTAACAAATAAGATTTGTAGAGGTTTAATACTTGCTGGTATACTTTTCATTTTCATTTGGCCAATTACAATGGGTATTATGGCTAGTATTGGTACACGTGAACCAGGTAATTCTGTTGAATATACCTTCCATCATTTTAGAACACCACAAGTGGCAAAATTATTATACGGTGGTATAATTGGATTATTATTGACTCCTATTATATCAGGTATTATATTAACTAGACATAATTGGATGATGAAAGAGATTACTGAATTGAAAAATGAAGAAGTGAATTCATTAAAAGATGAAAAGGAATTGGATTCAGATGATAATACAGCTGTTGAAGATAACATTGATAAAGATCAGCAAGAAGATCAACAAGAAGATCAAGATCAAGGTATTGATGGCAATATCCCATTAGAATCACAACTAACTGCATGATTTAACGAATATATAGACTATTTACATACATACATTAATTAATTACAACCTAATATACTTCATCTTTATATATATTTTCATAAAAAATAATAAATAGTAAATTATAAATTAACCGAATTTGATTTGTCTGTATTTATAAAAATTCGGATGAGATTTATTCGGACAATGATGAGAATCTGTGTGTGATTTTTTTTCTTACTGTGAGAATCGTGCGTTTTACTCTTATTATACGATAATCATGTCATTTTATTATTATTTAGATTGCTTTCGTATATATATATATGTATATATCCATCATTGTATTCTTAAATAACCAGTAAATTGTATATTAGAATATTGTTAAGTAAAATCATTAGGCAAAATGACAACTAAATCACTTATTAAATCATCATTATTAAAGAATCAAAAAATTGGAGTTATAGGTGCTGGTATATCAGGGTTAGCATTTACATATTATTTATCAAAATTAAGACCAGATTTGAAAATAGTTGTTATTGATGAATTAGATAGAACAGGTGGATATATTTATTCCAAGCCTAAAGCCAATGTTATTAATTTTTTTGAGAAAGGACCAAGAACATTACGTGGATTATCAAATGGATCTTTATTAATTTTAGATTTATTAATTAATTTAAATCAACAGGATAAAATTTTAGGATTACATAATTCAAATATATCAAATAAAAAATATATTTTATCACAAAATGAATCTAATCATAATGGTTCAATTGGAACATTAATTCAATTACCTGATAATTTAAATACTTTATTTAAATTTTTAATTGATCCAATTGGTAGAAATTTACCAATTGGATTAATAAATGAATTTTTCCAACCTGTTAAAAAAGATTTATCAAAGGAAGAAACAGTTGAAGAATTTTTTGATAGAAGGTTTAATCATGATATTTCAATAAATTTAGTATCACCTTTAATTCATGGAATTTATGCAGGTGATATTTCAAAATTATCAATAAATTCAATTTTCCCTAAATTAATTAAATATGAAATTGAAGATAAATCTATAATAAGATCAATTTTTAAAAGTTTTAGAAAAAATAATGATCAAAAAAATAATAAAATGGATAATTATGAAATTAAAGATGAAATATTACTTAAATATAAATCAATTTTTAAAAATTCAAAATTAAATTTTAAAAAATCAAAAATTTTATTAAAAAATTTCCCAATGATTTCATTAAAAAATGGTTTACAAACATTACCAAATTCAATTTATAATGAATTAATTAATAATTCAAATATTGAATTTAAATTAAATACAAAAATTTCAAAATTAAATAATATTAATGAAAATGAAATTGAAATTATAACTAAAGATAATGATAATAATGAAGAATCAATAATAGTTAATCATTTAAGAAGTACAATAAATTCAAATAAATTATCAAATTTATTAAGTGGTGGTAATAATAATGATTATGAAAATTTAAGTAAATATTTAAATCAATTAAATTATACATCAATTATATTAAGTAATGTATTTATAAATAAAGATGTATTATCCATACATGGATTTGGAGTATTAGTTCCAAAAAATTTAATTAAAAAATTAAATTTATTAGGAATTATATTTGATTCAGAAGTTGAAAAAAATGTTAAACCAATTTTTAAAATTAAAGAAATTTCAAATGAATTAATATATGAAGAAGATGAAGAAAGTGAAATATTACCACAATATGAAGGTTTAATTGATATAAATGAAATAAATAAATTAAATAAATTATCAATTAAAATTGAAGATCAAAAGATAATGAAGGATAAAGATTATACAAAATTAACTTTTATGTTTGGAGGATCATATTTATTTAATGATCCAAATTTTATTAAACCTTCTAATTCTAAATTAAAACAAATGATAATGAATTTATTGGAGAATGAATTAAATATTAATTTAAATTCATTATCATTATCAACATCAACATCATCTGATGATAAAAATAAAAAAACTGATATAATTATTGAAAATAGTGAAGTTTTAAATTGTATACCACAATATGAGATTGGATATAATAAATTAAAAGAAAATGTTTGGGAAGAAGTTAATAAAAATAATTTAAATATTTCATTTGGTGGTATGTCATTTGCAGATGGAGTTGGAGTACCAGATTGTGTTTATAATGCTTTAAAAGATGCAATTAAACTAAGTGGTAAGTAGATATATATATATATAAATATACATAGACAGAAATGGGATGTGCACGTGATTATACATAATTGCAAAGTCACGTGAGAGTACTGATTTAACGAATTGAAATTTCAAAATAAAAGATAAATTAGATAAATTATAGTAACTAAGTAATTAAGTAAATAAGTAAATAATAAATAAACTTTGCATCTGGTATTTTCCCAATGCGGCAATGTGTCAACAGACAGCTAAGAGCAGCTTGTGATGAGCTGGTGCGGTGGCCGGAGTGGCCTGAGTGGCCATGGATCGCCGGGGTGACAGGGGTGGGCTGACGGGGTGGCGTGCGCTTGTGGGATGGGGTGTCGGCTGGCGTGGCGTGGTGGCGTGGCGTGGCGTGGCGTGGCGTGGCGTGGCGTGGCGTGGCGTGGCGTGGAGTGGAGTGGATATTCAGCTGCTGGCCGATGTTTTGCTTCTGGTCGATATTTTTCTGCTTGGCTCGAATCTTGGCTCGCTGGCTGGAAGTTGCCCGATACGGAAACTGCAAAACAAGGATCGTAACTGGAGAGACGGGCGGTCCATCCGGCTGGCCGTGCAGGTGTCTGTCCGCCAGGCTGCGAGTACCGCGGGTGGGCTGTCTGGCTGTCTGGCTGTCTGGCTGTCTGGTGACTGGCGAACAATGGAGCGAGGCAATGGAATGAGGTAATGGTGCAGATCCACGGCAGGCAGGCAGGCAGGCAGGCAGGCTGCAGAGCACCTGGACGGCTTGCTACCCCGCCAGTCCGTTGACTCTCCCGCAGCAGAATCCACGAGCACCACGAAAAAGCGAACTTTATCTTCGAGACACAATTTGCATAACTATAATTAGTATAGAATGTATAATTAATATAAGATATAAAATAGTACATAATAATTAACTGAAGTGAGTTAACTATGTTTGTATCAATGAATTAATTTGACTTTGGATCTGAGTTAATTACAACCATTTTATTGTTTCTTTTTATCACTTTATTACTTTATTACTTTATTACTTTATTTACTGTTTACTCTTTCTTTGATCCCCCTTCAGTTGAATATAAGTATCTTTGCTGAACCCTTCTTTTTATTACTTACCTCCTTCGTTTATTCTATTTATAAAATTCATTTGAATCATTTGAATCAATTGAATCATCTTTTAACAGTTTATTCAATATATTTATATTCATATCAAATATATCATATATCATATATCAAATATCAAATATCAAATATATATATAGTATATGCAAAGATGTCATTCTTAAATAAACTGAAATTGATTTCAAATCATGGTCATGAATTACATAATCATTTGATTTCAATTGTTAAATCAAATAGATCAATACCAATACCATTACGTAGAAATCCAAATATTTTAATTTTATCAATTTTAATTTTATTTATAATCTTTTGGTTATTCATTTATTCAATTATAATAGGTTCTTCCCCAAATTCAAGTAGTTCAATTTTTGGTCTTTCAAGTAATAAAAAAGCTTATGGTAATAAAAAACCAATGGATTCTTCAAATCTTGTTGGAAATAATCAAATAACTGGTCAAAATAGATATGATTTCCATAGATTACAATCTTCACCAATAACTGAAAATTTAGTAAATACTTTACATTCAAATAAATTAAATAAAAATCATTATATTAAATCTTTATTAGGTTTTTCATCTTCATTAGCTCATAAAAATTTACATATTGATAATATTAATTCAGCAACTTCAATTTCAAAAGTTTTCTGTTCTGGTGTAGAAATTGAAGATGATTTAATTAATGGTAATGCTAATTTAAATTATATTTTACAACATTATGATCCAAGAACTGATAAAAAAATTGAAGAAATTGTTAAAATTTCTGATAATGATTCAATTAAATCAAATAAAAAATCAATTTGGTTAGAATTAAATCAATTTCATATTGTTATTTCTTTATTAGATATTACAAATAAAATTTTTGAAGATATAGGTAATGATAAAAATAGAGAAGTTCATTATAAAAGTACTTTAATTGATTTCGATTTATACGATTTAAATTGGAATCCTGTAACAAATACAACAAAAATTAATATACCAACTTATAAAGATCCAAAAAATTTTATTAATTTAGAATTCCCATTTGAATTAAATAATAAAAAATTAAATAATTATATGGTTAAAGAATTAAAACCAATTAAAATAATTAATCAATTTGGTAATGAAGAACCTTATATTATTTTTCAAGCTTATAATCCAACAAAAGATCCAAATGATTTTAAATTTTTTTCATATAATATCTTTTATGATAAATTAATTGAATTAACAGGTTTAAATAATAAATTACAAAATTATTGGTTACAATTTACTGATGATTCAAATGATAATGAATTAAATTCAATATTTTTAATGAATTTTTTCAGTGTTTTCAAATGTAATTTAATTTCAGGTAAATGTAATAAAATTAATAATTTAGATTCAACTTCAATAAAACAATCATTTCAAACTATTGATGATTTAAAATTTATTAATGATTTAAATAAAAATTTCATTGGTGGATCATCATTAATTCCAATTTTACCAATATTATCAAATAATGAAATTAATAAATATATTGATATAAATAATTTTAAACAATTTTGGATTGGTTTTATAAATATTAAAAATGAAAAATGTTCACAATTACAACATGAATTATGTGATAATTCAAATGCTGAATTAACTGAATATTCAAGACCACATTTAATATTATTAATTAAAGATTCTAAAAATGATTTTAAAATTGGTTTTATTTCAGATGAAATTGAATTTAATAATGAATTATTAAGATTAGATGGTAAAAAACAAGAAATTTGTAATAATGATTTAAATTATAATTCAATTTCAATAAATAATATTGAATATTGGGATTTATTATATATGACTAGACCAGAAGATAATGAAAATAAGCAGATAAATTTTCAAGATTTAATGATTGTTGATGTAAATGTTAATAAATATAGTAATTATAGAGTTACAATTGATGGAATTATGAATTATATTTTAAAAAATGCATCATTTAGTAAAAAACATGAATTAAATAATGATGAATTAATATCTTCAATTGAATTATTAAAATGTCTTAATGATTATATCATTAATGAAAAATCAAATGATGAAAATTGTTTTGCCCTATAAATTATACTCTATATACTATATATACTCTATATACTATATACTCTATATACTATATACTCTATATACACTCTATTATTATTACTCTGATTATGTAACCAGTGACGTAATACAAGATTCCGTGCATCCGTACACTTTTAACAGACAAAAAAAATCAAATATCACGATAATCCCAACATTTTTTACTCCTCAGTTAATTTACTTTAAAAGTCATTTATTAAATGTAATAGTCTATATCCATATATTATATACTATATTATATATGGATAATATGGATAATATGGATAATATGGATAATATGGATAATATGGATAATATGGATATGCAGTGACTGTTATAAAAATCACATTCACTTGTTCAATCATCATTCGCCATATTCCATAATATACTATATACTATACTATATACTATACTATAATATAATATATGCTATAATGGTTCATGTGATAATTTATCTGTTGCACGTAATTCCTCTAATCCGTACACCGCATTCTTTCATTTCTGTCATAGTTAGTTAACTTAATATAATTTAATAAGTGCAATCATTATTTTTTCATATGCAAATTAAAATTTATTTTTAACTATGTGTCTTACGTAATATCCATTGTTTTATCTTTATTGTATTATATTATTATATTATATTATTATTAGATTATTATTAGATTATTATAGCACGCATTTTTTTATTTATTATTGTTACTAATTTGTTTCTTTATCTTCATCTTCATCTTCATCTTCAAATTGACATTGTCATTGATGTTCTTCTTTATTTGACAGAATTATTTGACTTATATTGATTGATATTCGCTTGGTTATTGTACTGCTATATCCTATTGTAATCAATATTTAAATCATTTCTCATATATATATACTTGTATCTTTACTTCATCAACCATATACCATACACAAATTCTCATATTCATATACTCATTATTATGATACTTAATTGCTGAATTTAAATATTATAAAATATAACAGATACTCATAAATACCACTAATACCCACTAATACCATTAATATTAATACTAATACCACAAATATGTTAAATAACGATACAACAGCAACGGAAATACCCACTACTGATATTCCTATACCGGTAAAGAAAAAAAGAGGAAGAAAACCAGGATCTACTAAATTAGCTATATCAAAATCAGCAACCACTGTATCAACGGTATCAAAGACTGCAAAACCAAAAACTATAAGAACTTCAAAACCAAAATTTGCAAATACAACAAATAGTAAAAAAATTATAAAATCATCTACTATTACAAATAAAATTGATTTAATTTCAAATTCAAATTCAGATTCAAATGATAGAGATATAGATACAGTTATGGCTGCTAAAATGTTAGATCAATTAAGAAATGGTAATTCCAATAATAACAATACCAACAATTCAACAACTTTATTGGATAAATTTGCTTCTCATCCAATTATTTCAAATTCAATTAATTATATCTTTGAAAAAACTTTATCTACTTCAGCTAATTATTTACATGAAGATTCCTCAAATTCAACAATAAAAGAAAATGATTCAATTGATCCTTTGTCAAAATCATCGCCTAATAATATTACCTCCATTACCAAAAAGAAAAATGAATTGAATTTTCAAAACTTAAATTCAAATACAATCATAAACTCTTCATCATCATCATCACCTTCAATACTACCATTACCACCATTAAACAATACTTCTTCAAAGATAATTGAACCATCAACTTTTTCATCATCAATATCTTCATCTTCACTTTCATTATCAACCCCTTCTTCATCTTCTTCACCATCATCTAATCAGATCGATATACGATCTTCTTCTCCAATACAGCCACAATCACAGACACAATTACCACCATTACGTAACGTTTTATCAAATTTACCTTTAAATAAAGATACTAATAATATTATAAATAATGATAACTTCACAACAGCAACAAATAATAATTCTCGTTCAAATTCAATTTCTCCAACATTACCTAATATTGAAATAAAGAAAAGACCAATTGAAGATGCAATTAATTATCCTTCAAGAAATAAATTAATTAAATTAAATAATCAAGATAATAATGAACAACAACAGAATTCATTTGATCAAATACAATTACAACAACAATTAACAACAAAATTAAATTATTTATCTTATTTGAAAAAACCAAATAATAATAGTAATCTTTTAAGACATCAAGCTAATCTCTCATCTTATGCTTCAACTCAAAGAACATTACAAGATTTAAAAGATTTAAATATGATTAATTTTAGTATTGAAAGTCGTAAAAAATTAACAATGTTAATTAATTTTTTAAAATTAGGTAATAGACAATTAAGTGATAGAATTGAAAATTTAATTCATTCTGTTGAAAATGAAAGAAATAAAAATTTAAAAATTGTTAAAAATTCAGATAGTTCAGATAGTGATAAAGATGAATCTAATAATAATTCTCCTTCATCTTCATCTTCATATTCTTCATTATTAAATAAATTTAAAGAAAATGAATCTTCAGCAAATTCATCTTCATCAACTCAAGAATTAAAAGATGATATTATTATAACAGTTAAAAAAATAGTTAATGTTGTCTCTAAAGTTTCTGCTAATTCACTTCCCGAACCAGCAAGATCAAGAGTTCGTGAAGCATTATTGAAATTACCAAGTAATTGGGCATTTGCAATAAAAGAATCAAATGATATAGTATCTCATAACGTTTCTAGAACTAAAAATTCAGAAAATGGAAATGATGATACAATAGATTCAGATTCAGATTTAGATTCAGATGATGATGATGATGATAATTCAGATAATTCATCTGATTCCGAAGATTCTGATTCTGATGATAATTCAGATAATGATAAATTCGAAGATTCAAAAGAATATTTATCTTGTCCTCCTTCTCCAAAACAAAAAAGAACTCCAAATCCAAATAATAATCAATTCACAGATACTGTTTCACCATTAACTACGGCCGCTACAACTACAACCACGAATTTTATAACTACATCAAATTCATCTAATAATAATCCATACCCATCAACGCCACTTTCAATAAATAATTCTAAACAATTAAACAATAATAACACTACTACTACTACTAATAATAATATAAGAAAAAGAAAATCTATATCTGAACAATTATTATCAAATCTTATTAAATATTCTTCAATGTCAAAGAAAAGAAGAGAAGAAAAAAGGAAAAAAAAATTAGAATTATCTAGAATTGATACTATTGTAGTTCAATCAAATTCAAATTCAACTAGTAATTCAAATTCAATTAATAATTCTGGTTCTGGAATAATAAAGAAAAAACATAAAAAGAGAAATTGGTTAAGACATTCAATTAAAAAACAACTATTATATGATCCAAATGGTAAAATTTTAATTGTGGCTCAAGAATCATTAGATATGATCAATAAAGTTATAAAATTTTGTAATGATTCATTAGATAAAGCTGAAACTTGGAATTTGAATAAACAAAATCAACAGACTCATCAATTAGTCAATAAATTAGAAACTATTAATAAATATTTAATTCCTAATGAAACAAATGGAAATACGAATACAACTAATTCTCCAAATGTCACTTCCCCATCCTCTAATTTAAATCCAACAACAACAACAACAACAACTACAAATACTACTATTCCTAATAATAATAACCCATCGACTAATTCACAAACATTAAAAAAAGACTTCAATACAGATAAAACAGTAATTGAAAAATAGACCACAATCTTGACTCAGTCATTCAATAATTTGAATCATGCTATTATTGCATTTTTAATAACTTTTTTTGTACTATACTTATACTTATACTTAAACTCATCTCTAATTTTTTTTTTTATTTAATTAATTATATATTTTCTGTTCTTTTACATTCAACTACTGGTTTTCTTCTTTAATATCCTTTTAATTTAATTCTATTCTGGTTATTCATTGAGTAATTCAAATATTCAGTAATTCCATATTTAGTAATTCCATAATTTAATTCTTTTTAAGAATCACAGTATACCCTGATGACGTAATCACAGCCAGCCGGGAATATTTACGCCACGCCACGGCCAGCCATGCCCAATTTCTTTGCGGCCAGGATCCCTGCTTCCAGCCGCTCTCAGCCGCCGCCGCAGCCGCTACACTTCACGCAAGCCCACAAACCTCTTGCAAGAAATAAAATAAAATAAATAAAATAAATCATTCTTACTCTTCTTATCTTATCAACTGCTTCTCATCTTTCTCTTCTTTTCTCATCTGGTAAAACGCTATCTGTATCTGCCTTTCTATCTGTAACCTTTTCTATTCTGACCCTTAAACTTTCTGTACAATCAGCTTAACTTCCATCTTATCCCATCTCACAGCTCATATTTTCAATCTATTAATGACTTATTTAAATATTATTGAATAGCATTTTTTAAAACATTCCTTTTACTCTCCTTGAGTTCCAATATTAAAAAAAAATAATTATTACTATAATTTTATAAAATGGATTACCTTAAAAAGGCAATATGGGGTCCAGATCCTAAGGAACAAATGAGAAAATGTCAATCTTTACTACGTAAGAATAAAAGACAATTAGAAAGAAATATAAATGAATTAAATCCAGTTGAAAAAAAGACAACTTCATTAATTAAACAAAGTGTTAAAAAAGGTGATTTAAAAACAGCAAAATTATATGCTAGAGAATTACGTAATATTCAAAAACAAAAGACAAGGTTAAATATATCTAGAGCTACAGTTGATTCAATAGGTATGAAATTAAATGAACAACAACAAATGATTAAAATAACAGGTTCTTTACAAAAATCAACTGAAATTATGAAACAGGTTAATCAATTAGTTAAATTACCTGAAATTAATAATTCAATACAAGAATTATCTAAAGAATTAATGAAATCTGGTATAATCGAAGAAATGACTGATGATATGTTAGAAGATGTAGGTTACGATGAATTAGAAAACGATGAAGATGAACAAGAAGCTATAGATGATATAATAAAACAAATAGTTGGTGATAAACAAGAAGTGGAACAAGAATCACAAATGGTAAATCCAAGTATTAATACTCCACAGCAAGTTGTTCCAAATGAAGATACTGAAATTTCAAATACTTTTGAAAGACATGCAATAGCTGTTGGTGTTAACGATGGTGAAGATGATGATGGTGATCATGATAGTATTATTTCAAATATGCGTGAAAGATTAAAGGCATTACAAGAACCAAGTTGATCACCTATGATTTTTTATTGTTTTGTTTTGTATTTTATTTTATTAATATTTTAGATTGGTAATTTAATACACCCTAATTTATATAATAGAGCGTTAAGGGTTATTATATTTACTATTTATTCATACCATTTCATATTAATACCACATATTAGTTTTTCTCTTGTCATAATTTCTTTCTTGCACTTCTTTTTGTTTAGGTTTTTCATTTTCAATCTTCCATTTCCATTTCCATTTCCATTTTTTTACTTTTCTACTTTTTCACTCTTAATATTTAATATTTAAGTTTTAATATATTTATAATAATATTATTTCAATTATATATTTTATTTATTTATTTATTTATTTAAAATAAGAAAATGCAAAAATTAATAATAGCTAATGCTGCTAATATAGAAATAGATTCGTTAAATTTAGCAATATTTTGAACTTTATTTCCTGAATTTGAAAATAAATCATTTGAATCATCATTGTCAACTACTTCATGATAATTTAAATCAAAATCATCTTTGTTATCAGAATACCTACCTAAATCATTTCCTGGGATTGTCTTTGGAACTCTCTGTCCTACATTACTTTGCGGTTTATAAGAAGAAGATGAAGAAAGATTCCAGTCATTTGAAGTTTGAGTTGAATTATTAGCATTGAGATCACTTATAGTGTAATCAGTTGATGTGATTGTAGAGGTGACTGTAGATGTATATTCTGGAACTGCTACAAAAGAATCTGTCTCAAAGATAGTATGGGAATCAGATGCATTTGTTACGGCATAACTTTGTAAAATTTCTTCTCCAACAATATTAGTTAATGATTCGGTAGTTATGGTTTCGAAAGAAGATGCCCAAATTAAACTTGCTTCTGATGCAGTTGTTGATTCAGGGAAATTATAACGTCTTTTAGAAGCTTCTGAAAGTTTTGATTTCAATGAATGAAATTTAGATAATGGCATAGTTATTGTTCTAGTAATGACATAAATTGTATGATTTTCCCATTTATTATAATCACTTTTAATAGAATACCCAATATCAAAACTTGAATAAACACCATTATCGTAAACTCTAGATGTCAAATTTAATGGAAATGAGGGAATTGAATTAGTCACAGACTCATATAAAACCATAGAAGTGGTCTCATTAACAATAAATGAAGAATTGGAAAACAACGTTTCTGCAGGTTCAAATGTAGGAACCGGAGTAGTTGTAATCTCAGGAGTTGGTGAAGAAGGAACAATTTCTGTTAGTGAAATTGAACTAGCTGCTTCTTCAGGAAGTCTCTTGATGTAAACTGTAGAAACTGTAGTGTATACAATAACAGTTGTCGTGACAACATTCTCGGAAGTTGTAATTGTTGTTTCGGACATTTCATGTTCTTTAAATGATGTCTCTGCTAATGATAATGATAATTCAGTTTCACTAGAATTTTGTTGAGTAGTAGAATTAGTAGTTGAATTATTCGGTAAGGTATCGTTACTTGCAATACCAATAAATAAGAAATGATCTGTATCAAACAATTTTTCTTCTTCTTCTTCATCGTCACAGTCTTTAAATTTACTTTTAATTTTTTCCAAGATACCTGACATCTCAACAGTTGCTAAACTTTGAATTTCTTCTAAAAGACAAGGATCTAATTTTTGCCTATCAATTTCAAATTTTTCTTCTTTTTCTTGTTTTACTTGAACTTGTTCATCACCTCTTTTATCCACAGATGATTTTTTTACACCGATTAAAATAAATTTTTTAGCTGCAAATGGGAACTTATCATTAATTGAACTCTCATTATCTTCTTTTTCATCATCACAATCTTCGTCTTCTTGTGCTACTGGGTTCATATCTTTTTCAATACGATACTTGATTTTTTTAATCTTTGTAACTGGAGTTGGTGTAGCAACAGCTTCATCTTCTTCATCTTCATCATCACATCCTTCTTCTTCAACAGAATTTTCATCATCATCACTACCATAATCAAAAGAGTATTCATATTCATATTCTCCACCATCACACTCATTTTCTTCAATTTGAGTGAATATTTTTTTCCAATCTTTTGGAAAACCCATAGCTACAATATCAACTGGTTTTTCTGAAACTTCAAAATCTTTAATCGAAGTATCAAAAAGTGAAACAAAATTATTTTGTTCACCCTTTTTATCATTAAATGATGTAAATAATTTAACATTATTATAATTTAATTTAGGATTTACTATAGCATACCCATCTTTATAAGTAATAAAGTCAGATCTGTTGAAAAATGATAAAACGATAGGTAAGCCTTCAGGTGTTTCCCAACCTTCATATTTTAATTCATTCTCTTCAGATTCTTTATCGTTATTACTCAAGATATTGAAAGCTGAACTTGAACTATTATCTGCAAAGTTGAATTTTTCTTTCACGATAGATTTAATATGTTCTTTTAAAACAGCATCTAATATTTGATTTATTGAATTTGTAATATTCATCATATTTTTAAAATCAACAGATTGATTAACAATATTTAAATGAGATTGAATGGGAATTCTAGTAGGTGGTCTTGGTGGTGGTAAGACAAATTCATTTTTAGATTCATTGAAATTAACATTTTTGACATTTTTAAAATTTTTAACATTTTTAACACTTTTAACATTTTTAACATTTTTTAATGTTGTGGCTTTTAAAATTGATGCTTGAACAACAAATTGAGATAAGATTAGTAATTGTAAAAAAATCAACGTGATGTTGAAATTTAAAAAATTAACTTTCATTTTGGCGTTTGATTATTTGTATTTCTTAACAAATATACCAATTAAGAAACTAATAAAAATTTTAATTTTTCTTTTATAAATTAAATAAATTTTACTGATTATACTAATGCAATGGTATTAAAAAGCTATAAATAAAAATACAAATCATCATTAATCTTATTATAATTTTTAAGTATATACAAACATAAAATAAGTTTACCGCCATTAGAATAAACAAATTAATTGAAGAATAATAAGAATAAAAGATCAAAATGAAAAGGAAAATAAAAAACAAAACAAAACAAAACATTAGTAAGTTTAGTATCATAATACCATTGCCATAATCAATTCGATTTTAAAAAATAAACAAATCAAAATATTGAATAACATTTCGATAATTCATAATATTCATATTTATTCAATTGAAAATATAAAATTTAAAAGAATTATTTAACCGCCGTTATAAAAATTAAAAGAAAAATAATATTAAAAACATGCCAAATATTTCTTTTCTTTTTTTTCTTTTTATCTATAATTTTCAAAATTTTAAAAAAATTCGTCTTCATTTATATTTCTTTTCTTTTTATTTTTCCGTGAAAAGTTTTTCTTTAACTTTTTTACTTATTTCAAAATAAGGTTGACTTAGTTTACTTTCAGGATCAGAAATAGTTATTGGTAAACCTTTATCTGATTGTAAACAGATTTCTTTATTCAATGGAACTGAACCTAATATTTCAAGATTTCTATTTTTAGCTTCCTCAATGACACCATTTTCGCCAAATATATGTTCTTCATGATTACAATTAGGACAAACAAAATAACTCATATTTTCCACCAAGCCTAATATTGGAATTTTAACCTTTTCAAACATTGTTATTCCCTTTTGAGCATCTATTAATGCAACATCTTGGCTTGTAGATACAATGACTGCACCATCAATAACACATTGCTGACTTAAAGTCAGTTGAACGTCACCTGTCCCTGGAGGCATATCAATAACCAGTACATCTAATGGACCTTGCCAGTCAACTTCAAATAATAACTGCTGCATTGCTTTCATTACCATTAGACCCCTCCATACTATGGCACTTGATTCCTTTGGAATCAAATAACCCATTGACATTGTTTGAATACCATAGTTAACCAATGGTAAAAGATGTTGTTTATCATGAGACAGTCTTGGAGAACCACTTAAATTCATTAGTTTAGGTACCGATGGTCCAAAAATATCAGCATCTAATATACCAACCGATAAACCTTGATCTCTTAATCCAACGGCAACATTAACTGCCACTGTTGATTTACCAACACCACCTTTACCAGATGAAACTAATAAAATTTTTCTTACATTTGGAATACGCTGTTTAACAGGTAAACCCTTTGACATTCTTGGAATGAATTGTCTAGTTTTATCATCTCTCGGAAGACCCTATAAATGGAAAAGAATGGAAACAAAGAATGAAATTAAAAAAATCACGTTAGTAAATCAGTTGAATATGAAATCATAATAAGAAAACATATAATAGATATTGTGACATACCAATGGGTTTTCATGTAAAGTGACGTTATTCAGAGCACTGAATCTTCTGTATGAATTATGAACAATATTTGCATGGTAACTCTGTGTTGTCAGTAGCAAAGCATGAGAAGGCCTCACTTTAGCAGCAGCAACAGATCTTCGCAATAAAGAAGTCATAGCTTATTAAAAATATACGCAAATATAGGTTTGAATAGAAGAGTCAAAGACAAATCAGTTGAAAGAGCAAGTCTGATTTGGCAAATTCTGAAATACCGACTCCAGCGGAGATTGAAATTGAAGAAGCTGTGGAGATTTTGAGCATCGGCCACTGCCATATCTGAGACAGTGCCACTAATTTCTCACGGCCAGGCTGGGCCGTGTGGTATATCAAAATGCGGGCTGCATCTGCGGCTAATCTTCCATCACATTTGGCTGCTTCCGTGTCAGTGAGTCCCTGCTGCTGCGGGCCGGGAAGGGAAGAGCAAATAGAATCACGCCAAAGAAGGAAAAGAAACACAAGAAACACAATCAAACTGACACAACAGAGAATTTGTTTGATTTGTCGTTTGATTTACGCCTGTTGAATTGAAACCAAAGATGAATGATTGTTGCTCAGAAAATAATTAGGAAATAGCTATGTACTATATCCGTGTATTAGAATAACACAAAAAAAAGACAATCATTGGAGAGTGCGATCCACGTAGAACCAATATTGCAGATATAAACAAAGCATCATATTTATAATTGAAATGATTGCGTGTCAAACCACAAGGGTTTTAAGACAGAAATCCAGATCTGTATGCGGATCACATTTTAGAGCATGTTTTAATACTACGGATATACCATTGTTTAAAATTGAAAGAAGGCTCTTATCATCAATAACAAACAATCCTTCAACTTCAAATATATCACAGCAAGTATCAAAGGGAACTAGTATAAAAGATCATATTGAACTGTGTTATCAGAAATTCAAAAATGTTTCATCAATTGGTAAAAAATTACAGGCTTTAGAGAATATCGTTCCTGAATCAAATTCCAATGACTTAGTGTCCAATAAGGACAAATCAAATTTCGTTCCATCAACTATTAGAATTGGTATTATAAGCTCACCTAATGTCTCTAGAGGTAATATGATAGATGCAATTATCAATGATCCTTTAGAATCTGATCAATCTGGGTTCCAATTACTTAAAGCAAATAGAGTGAAAAGTAATAGATCTAATATAATAAAATATTTAACCACACCTGTATTTCAACCTGTTGGTGCGGATACCGATGTTTATTGGCTACCTTCACCAATATTGAACAAAGACACAAGGGTTATTCAACACAAAGATGTTGGTATTAATTCACAAGATACTCAATCATTTGGATTGAACAAAGAATTTTTCAATGATATTGAATTTATTGAAATTTATGATAAAAATTCGAAAATTAAATCAAGTGATAAGGACAATGATAATTCACAGAATAAGAGTCAAGATGTTGAAGAAATAACAATGAATCCATTGTTTCAAAAAGATAAAATTTTAAAAGATTGTCATTTATATATTTTTGTTAAATCAAGTATTGGTGAGAAATTACCTATTGAATATCAAGATTGGCCAGTATTAGAAATAGTTGATCATGAATTAGATTTAGCATTTGATTCAGAGCAAACACCAATGGTGATAGATTTTACAAAAGTTAACAAAGCAAATGAATTAATGAATCAGTCAACATCGAATTCAAGTGAATATTTAAATTTATTAAAGAAATCTAATATTTTCAAATTTTTATATTTAATAAATAAAGAAACTAGTGGATATAGACCATCAATTGCATTAATGAGATCTGTTATAAGAGATATTTATAAACAAATAGAAACTGAAAATGTTGAAAACAAAAGGGCAGTTAATAATAATGATATTAATGATACAGATTATAATATTAGTTTAACAGAATTATCATCTAGTGAAAGATTACAACAATTAGAATCAAAGGGTAAAGAATTAAATGAACAAATAAATAAATGGGCCCAAAGTTCACATTATGAATTACAATCTAGGATAATGCCATTTTTCGATAAAGTATTTATATCTAAATATGGTAAATTACATGAATTATTTTTAAAATTAGATGATTTAGATCTTATAATGTCATCAAATATTTTTGCACCTGAAGGAATTAAATCAAATAAAAATTCAATTTTAAATACATTTTTAAAATTTTCTAATAAAAATGATAAAATTGATAAAAATTTTAAATCAATCAATGAAGATTTATACTATGGATCATTACGTGATTCAATTGCACAATTGAATTATCTTGAAGGTAAAATTGATACAGCAACTGAAAATTTAACATTAACTAAAATTAATAATAATAGCAATCAAGAAATTGAATTAATTGATTTAGAATCACCGATGAAAAAAGTTGAAGAAAAGACTATAAATATTAAATTACCTGAATTATCTGAGAATATTCAAAATTCAATGTTTAATAATTTTTTGAAAATAAGTTTACCTACTTTTATGGTTAGTAGTTCATTTTTCATATTAGGATATATGGAATTAAATACATCAATTGCATTTTTAATTTTCAGTATTGTTTTAGCATTGAATAATATTAGTAAAGAATCAATTAAACAAATATATGATTTTAGAACATGGTATTTGAATCAAGTTAGGATATCAATTGATGAAAGTAAGAGTTTATTAAAGGATAAAGTTAATTCAAAATTAGATTTAACTAAAATTATAATAAATGATGATTTTAAAGTTATTGATGAATTAGCAAAAGATTTGAAAAATCTTGAAAAAATTGAAAATAATTTAGAAAAATAAGTTATTTATTTAATTATTTAATTATTTATTTGTATTTGTTGTATTATTATTTTAAAAGTTCTTCCATTTCATTTCATTTATATAGTATTTTATTTTAAATTTTCAGAACCTGCATTTACATAAGTATATAACAATGTATATAAGAGTTACTTATACTGATTAATTGAATAAATAGTAGAAAGAGAAAGAGAGAAAGCAGAATGGAACCATCAGTAACAGCAGTGACAGAAACAGTTCCCATAGTAAAAGTGCATTGCTTCTTTGGGACAGCGTAGGCTTAAAAGAGTAATAAATGAGGAGAAACAGAGGATCACGTAATCAGGGAGCAGTGAACAGGAGGAGCGGACAGGGAAACCTGCGGCGTAGAAAGGCGGCCCAGAAACATAGTGCACACGCCAGGAGTACCGGCTTATTGGCTTATCGCCGCCCTCATCGCGTCACCGATCCCCGTGGAGATTCTCATTCTGCGACTCTGTGATAACCCCGATTCGTCTGTTGCATTGTTCTCTTTCTTTGTATTAGTATCGGTGTAGTATTATATTATTGCAGAGTGATAGCGTCACGATAGCATCTCCTTGTTTGTCTTCTGGCTTCTTGATGGCTTCACTCTCTTCTACTGCTATCCCTGTATCCTTCTGATTCACTTCTTTGGTTTATGGGATTGCTCCTGATAGGATATACGCTGAAAGCAGTGCTTACTCTGTGATATATATGCTCTGGTAGCTGTTCTCTGTTCTATGTTCTTATCTTGATTTCTTGTCCCTGAACGCAATACACCGCATCACCCCTACTTCAAATTGCCCTCGATACTTATCGTCTCACCGCCACCGTTTCCACAGACCACATTTCACAAGATTATTTCATTTTATAAAGGGATATAGGTATAAAACTTTTATCAGTCACATATAACATTGATTAAAAGTTTTATTAAAATAGTATTGAACGGTATACATATCTCCAATCGGCAACTGCTGTATAATTTACCCCAGCCTCATTTCTCATTCCTCACCCCCCGTGTTACAGTTTATCCATTGACTCCAATTGTTACAGAATCTGACAGGTCACAATCAATTTTTGACAAATATTGAAATAATATATTTATTATATATTTATTATATGAAGTTTATAAAAAAAATTTGAGAAAGAGAAAGTGAAAGAAACAAGTCAACTGATATTCAACAAACTACTCACCGATAAGGTCAACTCATAGATAAAGATGAGCAGAAATAATGGGAGGAATAGACCCCTTTCCATGATTTCATCGGTAAGCGCTAATAATAACCCAAATCATCAGAATAGACACAGTATAGGAGGCATTGTTCCATCTTCAACAACAACTTCAACTGCAACAACTACAGCAACAACAAGAGGTACCACCACATCAGATCAAATTACTCCTACATCACAGTATAACAATATGATAAGAAAAAATTCAATGAATCAAACTAATAACATAATCACTACAAATAACAGTCAGAACGAAAATCAAGATAACACAGGTTATAATTCTCAAATCATGAATACAACATTACCTCAAACTTTATCAATATTTAATTCATTAACAGGTGAAAAGATATCAACTAATTCAAATAATTTTAATAATTTAGAATCTTTGAAAAGATTTATTTCTTCTTCTTTTAGTATAGATATAAATAATCTATTCTTATTAACTCCATTTGGAATAAAATTAAAATTTTCAATGGTAATAAGAGATGAAATTCAAGAAATTTATGTATTTGATAGAAAATATTTTAATGTTAATAACGCTTTCAGTTCTCCAAATGATACCGCAAAAGATCCAGTAACATCAGATATTAACAATAATAAAAACAACAATGCCAATCAAGTTGACCCCGAGTTAATGACAGAATTGAATAGAAGATACCTGATGAATATGATAAAACCAATGGAATCACCAATAATGATAGATGGAATGGAATTGTTTGTTTCACAGTTGACTAGTTTAGTTCAAAATTATAGATCTGGTAATATAATGAGTATAGATTCACAAGACGTGGATTTAAATATGCTAAGATCTTTATTAAATTCGTTGAAAAGAAATCCAGCTTGGGCATCGGCTATCTTATCAGATTTGAAAAAATCAGTATATGGTGAAATACATTACTTGATGAACCAATATAACGGTTCCTCAAATATGAACGCTTCTGTAGGAAGTTTATTTATGGGAATAAATAATAATAATATACCTGCTGATGATTTAGAAAGTTCAGTAAGCAGGGAAATCGAAATTATTTTAACTTCTTTAAACGTTATGATACATTATGTCGATTTAGTATTTGATAATTTGAAAAATAGTTTTGATAATTCAATTGAATTATTAGTTTCGTTAGATGAAAATTCATTAACTAATAAATGGAATGAAGAATATAAAAAAATTAATAAAATAAGATTTGAATATAAAGATTCAAAGACAAAAGAATTTAAATCAATTAAATTATCTGATTTAATTGATAAATTCGAATTAGAATCAAATTCAACAAATGCAATTGATTTGAAAAAAGAAATAAATGAAAAATTAGTTGAATTAAAATCAAAAATAGAAATTGATATAATTTCACAAAAAAATAATTTAAGTAAAGAATTTGAAATATATAGAGAAAAATATTTATTCCCAATTATAAATAATAATGAAAATTTAACAAATAATTCGTCTCCTCAGCCAGATTCCAATAATAATAATAACAACAGAAGAAAAAATTCAAATCCACAGGCTTCAGATAAACAAACAATTTACGACAAATGTTTATCAATTTTAAAAGAATTAGAAAAATATGTTAAAAAATTAATTAAAAGTTGTAAAAATTTACCTAATTTTGATGATTTGATGATTCCAATTGATAATAATTCAACAAGATTATCAAATTCATCAATTGATAAAATTGAATCTTTGTTAAATTATTATAATTCTCATAAAAATTCATTGGTTCCAAAAATAACTGAATTATCAAATGAATTATATAAAATTCAAATATCAAAAGTCAATTCAAGATTAGAATTACAAAAAAATATGATTTCAAATACTTTGATTTTAATTACAAAAATTCAGTATAATATAATTCAATGTAATTCTGTTGTTAAATCAGATATTTTAAAAGATTTACAAAAATTACAAGATTATGAAATTCATTTATCAATTGTTTATGATTTACCACTTATATTTGGTATTTGGATAATTGCAAATATAAATAATATTAAATGGAGAATGAGTCTTAAAAAATTAATTTTAAGAACAAATGAAATTTTTGAAATGTTAAGATTTGTTGAAATTGATTCTAGAGAAAAATGGATATCAAATTTTATTAAAACTTCATCAACTACAAAACCAATTTCAATTTTATTTCAAGAAGCAATGGCTAAAAATAATAATACAATAACAAAAATAAATAAAAATGATTTCCCAGATAATTCAGATTCAATTTCAAATACTTTATCTGTTTTAAGATTAACTCCTGAATCTCAAAAAAGATTTGTTCATTCAAATTTAGCTCCAACTGATATAAATTTTTACTCAGATGATGATTTGTTCCCATTAATTGAAAATAATAAAATCAATAATAATAACCGTAATAATTCAATAAATTCTTATTATAACACAAGATCAAGAATTTCAAGATCTCCTGAACCACTTATTAATGAGTTGAACAGCGGTGGTACAAATAATTACAACAACAATAATGATAACACAAACAACAATAACAACAATAGTCATCAAAACCATGGATATGATTATGAGAAAGTTCTTG
Source organism: [Candida] boidinii (assembly GCA_001599335.1). Lineage (NCBI taxonomy): Eukaryota > Fungi > Ascomycota > Pichiomycetes > Pichiales > Pichiaceae > Ogataea > [Candida] boidinii. The sequence continues at coordinate 405,099 of BCGP01000003.1, read as the reverse complement.
TTAATCCATTAAATAAATTCTTACAGAATTTAAATGCTTTTACAAACACGAAATATGATAATGCAAGTAACGCCAGAAGAAATAGAGAAAATTCACCAAATCCAAGATCATATGGGAGCAATATGGCTGGAACAACACCAACGGATATTTCACCAAATACAAATAATTTATATTTTAACAACGCCACCGATAAGAGAAATTCAAGTACAACAACAACAGCAGCAACAGCAGCAGCTGCAAACGAACTTAAGAATCTTTCTTCATTCTGGAAAGATGTCTTTGATTCAGTTACTGTTCATGATGTTAAAAACTATATAAATTTACTACAAGAAGCTGAAATTGATTCACATGTGATAAAACAGTTAAGATCATACTTAAGGGGATTCAACGATATTAATACAGCTTCCAACAGTACTGGATTAGAAAACGATAGTTTTGATCAATCAATAAGACATAACGAAAATGGTGAGATGGTTATCACTGGTGGGAATATAAGTGGTTTTGGTACATTTGATTCGCAAGATCCCCCATTCGTTAAATTATTCCGACAATTTTTGAAAAGTTATGAAATTGATGGGATTGTCATATCAGTTAAAAGAAAAGAAGATGACGATAAGAATAAAAGAGGTGGATCTATTTCCGCAGGTGCAGATGGAAATTCTACAAAAAAATATGATAATGATATTAGAAATGAATTGATTAAAGGTTATGAAAAGAGGATTAAAAAATTGGAAAATTTGCTACATAGATATACAGCACAACAACTGAATGAACAATGGTCAAGAGTCCAACCAATCACTAGAACAGCGTTGGGAAACACAACGGATAACAATAACGCTACTCAAGATCTTAACAATAATTTAAGAAGAGATAGCAGTAACGAGTATACTGGAGAAGGTATTAATTCTGCTAACAATAACGCTAACAGCACTAATGGTTTACCAAATACGATTTTATTTGCCAATACTCAATTTGGTACAGATAAAAAATTTGTTGATTTACCAAGAAACCATCTAACAGAAAAAATAGATGATTTAGAAGAAGAGAATAATAATTTGAAGAAAGAAATTGAAAGATTGAAACAAGATATGACCAAGAATGAAAACTATGATTTCAGAGTGTCCATCGAAAATGAAAATAAATCATTAAAGAAAGAAATTGAAGAACTAAAAAAATCAAGTAATGATTTAAAATCTAAAATGAATTCTTACGAATCAACTATTTCAGATAAGGATAACGAAATTGAAAACTTAAAGAAAACAATTGATGAACTAAAGGGCAAGAATTCTGAAATCCAAGATTCTAATAATAACTATCAAAATCTATATAGAGAAGCGAACAAGATGAAGAGTGATTTATTAGCTAATATGGGTGAAAAAGAAGTTGAATTTTCAAAGGAATCTGAGTTAAATCAAAAAGAGATAAATGAATTAAAACTTCGTATTGAAGAATTAAAAGAAGATGAACAATATTTAATCAATTTCAATAAAATTATAAGCAATAAATTAATCACCGAAGATAAATTATTATTTGAGTTAAATCAAATTTTTGAATCTTTATACAGTAAACTATACCAAATGAGCCACCAAATATTTTCTAATATGACTCGCTGTTGTCTTATGCTAGAATCTATTGGATTACTTTTGATCAGAGAAACACCTTCAATTGGAAATAAACCAGGTACTTTGACTATTAAGAGAGTCAAGGGTTTAAGAAACAAAAAACGTGCTGTGAAACAACTAACCACTGTAGCGGCAGCTGCAGCAGCTGCAAACGCTTCTGCAGGCCAAATTGATGGTCAAACAGGTCAGTCCGGAAATGATACTACTTTTGATGATGAAATGACAATTCCAATAGACAATGCATTAATGGAAGTTGTCTCTTCTGATGTTGTTGCAGAGGCTGAGCAATATTTACATTGGATTAATACAAATGTTGAAGCTAGACATTCTATATCTTCAGATTTAGGAATCTCTGAAACTACTCATAACAAGTCAGGTAAAAGAGCAAGTATTTCAACTGACTATGGTAATTCAAGCTCTCTTGATTCACAAGAACAGCAGAATGGCAATAAACTTATGAATGCATTGGCTATAACGGCAGCTGCTTCCAATTCGTCTACAGGTAACAACTTGAGTCACATAATAAAAAGTACAGAAAACTTAGTTGGATCTGGTGAGGATTTAACCGCCAATGAAAAAGCTGCAAGACTGATAATTGATAAGTACAATGAATTTAATATTGAAAATGGCTACATTGATTTTATCAAATTCACAAATATCGATAATACTTTAGTTGTGGAAAAAGTTTTCAGAAGATTCAATGATGTTGAGCAATTGGCAAGAAAATTACAGAAGGATAAAACGTTTTTGAAATCTGAAGTTAAGACTTTATCTCAACAGCTTGGACATAGTATAAACATTAAAAATTTTAAAGTAGGTGACTTAGTACTTTTCTTACCAATTCTAAATGGTTCTTCATCACTCACTAATAAGAACAACAATTATAAGAATAATTCAAATAAGAATGACGTAGATGCCGATAATAATGAAAGTAGTAACAACAATACAAGTGATAACAACGGTAACAGCTCTACTAATATGGTTTCAAGTTTTGAAACTACGAACTCTACTTCTTTGATTTTATCCAACAAAGATAAAAAACCAATTCAAGATGAAGTTTGGGCAGTTTTCAATGTTGGATCACCATATTACTATTTATCAAATGAAGAATTTACTGGCAACTCTGAAAGCAATGTGCTCGAAAAGAACCCACTGTATATTGATCTATACAATAGAGATTGGGTGCTAGGTACAATAGAATCTATTGAATCAAATAAAGTGACAGAAGAAGATTCCAAAGATTCTACAAAGAACCCATATCAATTACCAGTGAATACAACTTGGTACTCTGTCAAGGCAAAAGAAGAAGGATTCGGAAGAACAAACTAAGCGCTAAACTAAAAGTTAACTATAATTATTATTTATAAATATTATTTAAAATTCTATAAAATTCTATAAATATTAATCTTTAAATATATTTAATAAATATTTTTAATCGTTTTCAAACGTAAATGACAAAGAAGATAAAACGACAATGCAGTTGACCGCTTTAAATGAAATATCACGTGACATAATATACAGTAAATCTATTGCGTCCAAATTGGGACTCGCTATAGTAAAGGATCAAATTCTCACGAATTTTAACGCGTACAGGCAAAAATAACTCCTAGACACGATTACTGATTGAGTCTCACTGTTTCTGTAATTTTCACATTTTAATTATATCTGGTGATATAAAAATGTCCCAAAATATATTGTATATTTGTAAGTATATATTCAATTGGATAAATCTAAACAGGATAATACTGAACAAAAACTAAAAACTCAAACATGTCATTGTGGGCAGATAAGCATAGACCAAAGAATCTTAAAGATTTGGATTATCATGATGATGTCTCAGATAGACTGCGGGCATTAGCTTCATCAAAAGATTTCCCACATTTATTAATATATGGACCATCTGGTGCTGGTAAGAAAACCAGAGTCTTATCAACTTTGAAAGAATTATACGGTGCTGGTGTTGAAAGATTAAAAGTCGATGTCAAGACTTTCACTACACCATCAAACCGTAAGTTAGAGTTCAATATCGTTTCTTCACCATACCATTTAGAAATTACTCCAAGTGATATGGGTAACAATGACCGTGTTGTCATTCAAGATTTATTAAAAGAAGTTGGTCAAGTTGAAAGTATTGATTTTACAAGTATTGTGAATACCAGTAGCGACAACAAAACTAATGGTACTGATGGATCAGACGTGAAAAGAAGAAATAATAAGTTTAAGACCGTTATAATAAATGAAGCTGAAATGTTAAGTCGAGATGCTCAAGCAGCATTAAGAAGAACAATGGAAAAATACAGTGCTACCTTAAGACTTATACTGATTTGTAACTCCACCAGTAGTATTATTGATCCAATTAAGTCACGTACTTTACTTGTACGTGTTTCATCACCATCTATTCAAGAAATGACAAAGGTTTTTAACAAGGTTATAGAAAGAGAAACTACTGAAGTTAAAAGAAGCTTTCCTTCTTTCGATTCCGAAAGAGAGGAAATATTTCATAAAATCTCAGAAGTTACAAATGGTAATTTAAGAATGGGTTTATTAATGCTTGAAGCAATGTACATGAATTACGAAGTGGTTACAACAGGAACTCCAATTATAGTACCAGACTGGGAGGGTGTCATTAAAAATCTTGCTAAAAGTGTTGTCTCTGATAGAACCGTTGCAAATTTAAACAGTACCAGAACAATTCTATACGAATTGATTGCACACTCCATTCCATCAAAGTTAATATTAAAGACATTATGTTGGGAGTTATGGGGATTGATTGAAAAACCTGCATATAAAGTGAAAAATGTTAATAAGATAAGATTTTCAATTGTCGACGCAGCTGCTGTCTATGATGAAAGATTAAGTATTGGTAATAAAGATATTTTCCATCTTGAAGGTTTTATAACAAAGATTATGGTTGTATTAGAGAAAGACATTTAGCTAATCGCTCTTTGAATTTTTTTAAATCTGTATCATTTTACTTTTATTTCTCTTTTAATATGTATTTTTTTGTATAAAACATTTATCTCAAGTAAAATTAATATAGATACTTTTTGAGTCACAATTACGGCAAATACGGCGTTAGATAATATATATGAGTTATGTATTATGTATATATACAAGTTGGCATCTTCGTTGTAATCAATCTATACAAGTGAAGTTGCTTTAAATAAATAAGTAATTAAACAACAAAAAAGAAAATGAAAGGAAAAAATACACGAAAGACCATGAAGAAATAAAAATAGCAATAAGAAAAATGAAGAAATTTGAAAAAGATTAAATAATAATATATGCAAAGGTAGTTAATGTGAAATATCTAACTGTATTTAACGACTTTTACGGCCAGTAAAATCTTTATAATCTGGTTGTTTAGATTTGACAAATGCTTCATATTTCTTAGTTGGGTTCTTTTCTAAAGTTTCTAAAATATTAGTTGGGGCTTCAACTTCTTTGACAGCTTTCAAACCAAGTCTTGGAGGAACGCTTCTATCAACAAATTCATAAACACCTGGAAGTTTTTCACAGGCTCTTCTTAAGACATCCTTGGCACTCTTTTCGTGTAAAGTTGGACCATCAATTTCAAAAATAACCTTACCAGTTGGGACTCTAGCCATCCAGTATTCAAAGTCACCTTTACCCTTACCCATACGAGTGGCATTACCTTTAATACAAACTGCAATATTAGTACATATTCTTCTCCATAATTTAGCACCTAAGGCTTTGACTTCTCTGACAAGAACATTATCAGCAGCTCTAAGTTGAGCGGCACTGATTCTTTCACCTTCACTCTTTAATCTGACACCGTATTTACCAAAGTTCAAAGTGGAACCTTTACTTGAACCACCTGTTCTAACTGATAATCTACCTTTTTGTTTTTTCTTTTGAACTTTGTATCTTGGAGCTAATTCATGACCAAATCTTTTTCCAACTCTGGATAAAATACCAAATGAAGGAGTAGATTCTATTATTGGACGTAAAGTTGATCTAGCAGCACCATTAGCAATGGATGCTGTGATACCAATGGTATTAGTAAATGAACGTAACATTTCTCCCTATATGGATTTATAAAGATAGAGACACTATAGTATATTTACAGGTGTATAAACAAGCACCTGATACTTTTATATTCGATATATGTTTTTATATTTACATGTTTGTATTGCATATACCTTCTTCGAAGCTTCTGATTCAACAAACCAACCAATCGGCCAACCAACCTCACTCCATACAAGTTTCTCACACTCAATTTTTCAGACAGACGAAACTGGAAGGTGAAGCGTTCAAAAAAGCTGAGAAGTGGATTTTTCTCAGTGAGCGTCGGTAATTGCGTCGATAAAAGTCGATTTTCTTTAAATTTAGTGGCACAAATTAAAAAATGGCAGAATATATATATTAGAGAGTCTATCACAGTCGATAGACTTGATTCTGATAAAATAGAGCGTCGGTTTTATGAGATGACCAACATACGATAATACGCCAGCGCTCTGGAAAATTCACGGTTAGATCTGGATTCACATATGATTCATTTCAACATGATTGTGAATTCACATGATCACAATTAACTTCAGAATTGAAACAATTAAAAAAACTAGGCTACTGATACCAATTCACAGATGCTACTTATTTACAATCTTGACTGACTTTTTTGATTTTCAGGTTCACAAAATGCAAGTCTTAAACAGACAATCAATCAGGTTGCTGACGAAAGTCGCGCCATCTATTTCCATATGTCAACAGCCCATTGGAGCTCCAGTTTTCAGAAGAAACTACTCTGATGCAAAGGCCGACGAAATTGATGTCCATGGTAAAAAATTCAAGACAGATGAATGGTCCAATGCCACTCCAAGAATTATAGAACTTGTTGGAAGAAATCTTCATAAAGATCCAAATCATCCAATTGGTATTTTAAGAAATCTTATTGAAAGTAGATTCAAAGGTTTAGGTTACACTTTTTACAGCGATTTTGATCCTGTTGTTTCCGTCTATGAAAATTTTGATATCTTAGGCTTCCCAGAAGATCACCCAGGTAGATCTAAATCTGATACATACTACTTAGACAAAAAGACTTTATTAAGAACCCATACTTCAGCTCATGAACATGAATGTTTTGTAAACTGTCCAACTCCAGGTTATTTTATTTCAGGTGACGTTTACCGTAGAGATGAAATTGATAGAACACATTACCCAGCTTTCCATCAAATGGAAGGTGCTAGAGTTTGGAATAGAACAGATTTTGAAAATGAGGAAAAATTCTTACAAAAGATTCAAGATGATATTAATCAAATTCCAAAGACTGAAATTATTGTTGAGGATACAACACCACCATTTGATGCCAAAACAAATCCAAAACAAGATTATATGTCTGATAAAGAAGTTGAATTAGTTTCTCAACATTTGAAAAGAACACTTGAAGTTTTAGTAAATGAAGTTTTCAATGAAGCCAAAAAATCTGCTAAGCTTGCAGGCAGTACTGAAGAATACCTTAATGAACCATTAAGAGTCAGATGGGTTGAAGCATACTTCCCATGGACAGCACCAAGTTGGGAAATTGAAGTTTGGTGGAAAGGTGAATGGTTAGAATGTTGTGGTTGTGGTGTTGTTAGAGAACAAGTTTTAACGAACTCTGGAATTAAGGATACCATTGGCTGGGCTTTTGGTATTGGTCTAGACAGAATTGCCATGTTATTATTTGGTATCCCAGATATCAGATTATTTTGGACTTTTGATGAAAGATTTAGATCTCAATTCAAACAAGGTGTTATTTCTACATTTAAACCATACTCTAAATATCCTGGTTCTACAAGAGATGTTTCATTCTGGTTACCAAAATTAGATGAATCTGAAACAACTGTTCCAAAACTTCACGAAAATGATCTTATGGAAATTGTCAGAGAAACTGCTGGTGATTTAACTGAAAGTGTTAAACTTATTGATGAATTTGTTCACCCTAAGACTGGTAAGAAGAGTCAATGTTATAGAATCAATTATCAATCTATGGATAGAAACGTTACCAATGAAGAAATTAACGACTTCAACGAAACTGTCAGAAATATTTTAGTTGACAAATACCAAGTCACATTACGTTGATTACTTTATTTTGAATCTCTTGAAAAATTTCTTAAAATGAGCCATCTTGTACATATTACTGATTGATATCTATTCACAGAAAAGAATCTTTTCTGACTTGAAATGGTTCCATTATTTATTTACATATTTATTTATTCGATTATTTATACATCTATTTACGTTAATAGACTTCCTTTAGATATTTTACTTGTAAACTAGTGTTAAAATTAATGACAAAGACAAATTACATACATATATAAAATATTAAACTATATAAATCCACTTTTATACAATTTCTTTCATATAGTAACTTGTACGTCTTCTTCTTCTCATTGAATTTTTGAGTTTATCGATTTCATTTTGAGAATAAATTTTACTATATGGTCTTTGTGATTTTTTATTTGTTAATCTTGGTGGCTTGAGAACTTTAAAACTTTTATTTCTCTTGTATGATAAATTCTGTGCTCTGGGATTTTTATCTTCTTGAAATCTTGCTCCATCATGGAGTCTATCTTCACCAAGTCTTTTTTTAATTTTCTCAGATTTTTTAACCTGATCTAAAATTTTGTTACTGGCAAATTCTTCAACCACTGAAACTTCTTGTGAATGAGATGTCTCATTATCTCCATCCTTATTGTAAGATTTGAATGGAACAAAAGAATCCACTGGTTTATAACAATCACCATCTTTTTTATATCTCTTTACAGTTTGATTTCTTGAAACATCTGAAAGGAAAAAGAAGAAAGGAATAATTTAAGTGAACAAAAATATATATAAAGTTAGTAAATTAATTATTTTATTGAATCAAAAATCTCAAAAAGGGATTATTCTTACCACAATCATTTTTTTTATTTTCATCTAAGAATCCAAGTACTGGATCATGAACTGCATTTTGGGTCTTTCTGAAACCAGATTGATAATTTTGATGGTTCAGTCTGTTAGAACAATCTCTCAAACTTTTCTCCAATTTTTCAACTTGGGGAATATGTTTTAAAGAATTATAATTGAATTCAAAAAATTTACTTGGTTCAATATTTTTCAAGTTTCTTTGATGATTTTTATTAATTTTTGTATTAGTATATGTGTATTCAAGTGGCTTTACTGGTCTTGACACTGTGAGAGATAAAGAAGCCACTGAAAGATTATCAAATCCATCTATTTCAACTCTGAAGCTATTTTTATTTTTGAAAAAATCATTTTCATTTAATACAGGTTGGTTTCTGTAATATTGATGTGGTAAATATGCTCTATTTTCGTTATGATGATCATATATATTTGGGTATGGATTATAATCAATGCGAGGCTTACTATTGACACTGAATCTTGATTGTGGTCTTACTTCTTTATTTTCTAATTGATATAAATCATTTAATAACTGATCATAAACTTTATCATCAACAAAAATTTCTTTACTGAGATGCTGAGAGTTGATAGCTGCATCGAATGCATTTAAATTCCAATCTAATGCGTCAGGTTCTACGAAATTATGAATTGAATTTTCTGGTAGAGTATCTAATTTATTTTGATTACCATTTTCTTGATTATCTTCATTTATGTTATTTTGTAAATCTTCAGTTTCGAATTTTGTTATATTTTTATCATTTGAATTTTTAATATTTTCATGTGCTGTTGTTCTTTCTTGTAATACTACATCCAACAGTCCTTTATTTAAACCTTCTAAAAGTAATTTGTCTTCACCTGTCTTTGACTCTAAAGCTGTTGTTACAGGGTTTATATCTGCATCTAAAGATTTATTGTCTTCAACTGATTTAATGCTTTCTGAGTCTTGATCTATATAAGTTTGTGTAAAATGACCAGAGAATTCATTAAAATAATCAAACATATCTCCTCCTTCTCCTCCTATTTCAATTTGATTTGACGTTTCAATTTCATTCAAGAGCGCTGTTTCTAAATCTGGATTAATTTCAGACTGATGGAAAGCGTTTAATTCTTGTGTTTCAGTCAAATTATTCATGTCATCATTATTGTGCATCAATTCTAATTCTTTTTGTAATTGTTGTAAACGAATTTCTTTTTGGATTTGAGTTGCTTTATCTCTTTTCTTATCAAAATAAGTAGTCATAAGGTTTTGAACAGTAATCACTGGTTTATCATGACAGTTACCTAACAAAGTGGCAAATGGAGTGAATGAAGCTGATTGTATATCGAGTTCTATAGGATCAAAAGAAGACAAGAATTCATCTTGTTCTTTATTTTTTGAGCTGAATTTATCACGGTTTTTCAAATCAGAATTAGGTTCAGTTTCAAAACCTAATAAATTTTTAAACCATTTTGAAACTTTATGTCTTGTCTTTAAATTATCCGATTGATTACTTTTATTAATAATAATATTATCACTATCTATATTTTCATATTTACCAATTTTAGAATTTTTTAATTTTGAATTTAAATATTTGATTGATTCACTATAGTATTTTTCTTTAATATCATTAAGTCGTAATGAATTTACGATTTTCCTCATTGAGGCTTTATTATAGTTATGTTGACTGAACATTTTTTGAAATTTTTATTGTGTATTTCAAATCAACATTCACAGCAAATAATAGGTGATAGCAGTTAAAATGAGTAATTAGGGGGATTTCAGAATGGTTATTCAGGTATCTTTTTGTATCTGTTTTCTTTTAACACGAATTAATATGATTTAGGAGTACACAATACAACGCCTGTTTACAGAAATTAAAACAAAAAATTGCCCTCTCTCTTGCCTAGTCAAATCTTGAAAGGCAAATAACTGATAATTTGAACCATTGATACTAGACTGACTTAACCAGTGCGTAAACGCCAACCAATCAACTCTGGAGGCAGAATAAATTTTAGCGCTAGAAGAAAATTTTAATTTTAAATAAAATCACGCAATTAGAGAAATATAGGGATAGATTAAATGTTAGCCAAATCTAAATCTTTTCTTTTTACGATATGGGCGATATTAAATTTTGAAATATTTTTATTATGAAAATGAATCGTTTCTTTTTTTTATCTTTTCCACAAAGCTGTAGTAAGAAAGATGGAATTCATTGATTATCATATTGTTGTATGGGATTTTAACACTCTCTTATTTTATAGGACATGGTCATATGTGTTAATTCTTTGAAGTCAATTTTGGCACAGTATCAACTAAAGATAAGTCAAGTCAATACTCATTAAACCCAGTGGACCAATGAAAGACAAAATCCAGAGTTAGGGCCAGATGTTGGAGTGAACAAGTCTTGTGATATTTCCCAATGCGGCAGTGGAAATCGCTTTTGCGTGGGATCGACGGCCTGGAAGATTCAGTACACCGTCTCGGGGTTCGACCAGCGCGGGACTGGGCAGCAAAGAATACCGTCTTGGCCTTCTTTCCGTCCGTCTTCCCAGACGGCAGAGAGAGGGAGAAGATCCGGATCAGGACAGAACGGGTGAGATGCCGTCATGCAAAATAGTGCGCCAACCACATTTCTCGCTAAAGTTCGCGCGGCTATATGCAGGAAGCTCGCAAAATTGCCGCTGGAGATTGCTCCTGATAGCAGGAAAGTGCCAGAGATCCTGCCGGGTCATCCAGCAGCCCGATTCTATGCTGCCTGCTATCGAGCTTGTCGCGCAGAGTCAAATGGACTAAAAGGGTTAATAATTACGGGGAATCACTGGTTCAAATCTAGGAACATACCTTCTGGTAAGTTGGTTAAGTATCTATCTAGTAGTTAGTTGACATTCTCTGGGAGTGGTGGAAATTGTCAGCACTCATTCATATATATATATATATGTATGTATATTTATTGATACTTTGGTGTCTATTGAACTCTGTGTAAATATTTGAATAACAGAGGGTAACACAACTTACAAATATCTAGTGGAAATGAAAGATAGGGAAAATACTGTTGCCATATTATATGGATCAGAAACTGGAAATTCACAAGAGTATGCTGAAACTCTTTGTAGAAAATTTAGATATTTGAGATTTAAACCAATATTATCAAGTTTAGATGATTTTGATTTGAAAAAATTATTAGATATTAAAATTTTAATTATTATTTGTTCTACAACAGGTCAAGGTGAATTAACTAGAAATAGTAAAAAATTTTGGAAATTTATGCTTAAAAAAAAATTACCAAATAATTTTTTAGATCATTTAAATTTTACAACTTTTGGTTTAGGTGATTCTTCATATCCTAAATTTAATTATGCAATTAGAAAAATTCATAAAAGATTGTTACAATTAGGAGCAAAAGAATTCTGTGATAGATCTGAAGGTGATGAGCAATCACCTGAAGGTCCTGATGCATTTTATTCTGCTTGGGAAGAAGTAGTACTATCTTCTATAAAGACAAAGATTCCTTTCCCACCTGGGTTATCAGAGATAAATGAAGATGAATTATTACCGCCAACAGTTGAGTTTAAGATCCATTCGACTGAAGCAAAGAAAGATCAATTGGCAAATCAAATTGAAATTGCTATAGATAGAAATTTAACAGATAAACAATTCAATAAAGATCAACAACAGATCAGCAACAATAAAAAGAAGAGTGAAAATTCAGAAAGATACCATATTGTTGAAGTGATAGAAAACAAAAGAATAACAGCAGATGATCATTTTCAAGATGTAAGAACTTTAACATTAAAAGATAAAGAAAATTCAATGCATTATAAACCAGGAGATACTATTTCACTATACCCATTTAATGAAAAAGATGATGTTGAATTATTAATTAAGATACTTAACTGGGAGAATATATGCGATTACCCAATTGAGATTATTAGTGGATTGAACAGTATTGAAGGTGGATTAGTCAATAATCTAACAATAAGAACACTTTTAACTCATCATTTAGATATAATGTCTATTCCAAGACGTAGTTTCTTTGAATTAATATGGCATTTTGCAAGTAATGAATTAGAAATTGAAAAATTAAAAGAATTCTCAACAATTGAAGAAAGTGAAGCTTTATATGATTATGCAAATAGACCTAGAAGATCAATATTAGAAGTTTTACAAGAATTTTCAAGTTTGAAATTACCAATTGAATATCTTTTCGATTTATTCCCAATTATAAAACCTAGATTGTTTTCAATATCATCATATGGTTTAAATTATAAATCTCAAGTTGAATTGACTATTGCTATTGTTGAATATAAGACTATGATTAGAAGAATAAGGAAAGGTGTTTGTACCAGGTGGTTAAAAGATGAAGTGAAAGTGAATGATAAGATTTTGATTTCAATTAATAATAATACAATAGAGTTGGACAATAATACTCTTCACGACTCATCATTAACAACAAATACAGTTGATGAACCATTAATCATGATTTCACCAGGTACAGGTATAGCACCTATGAAATGTGCAATTGAGTATCACATCAATAATAATATAGATAGAGAAATGGTTTTATTCTGTGGTAATAGATATAAAGATAAAGATTTTCTCTATGGTGATTTATTAACAAAATATTCAGAATTGAGTAAATTGAAAATATTACCATCATTTTCAAGATCAGATGATATAAAGACAAAAGGTTATGTTCAAGATAAGTTATACAAAGAGAAAAATTTAGTGAATGATTTAATATTTAATAAAAAATCATTTATTTATTTGTGTGGTTCATCAGGTAAAATGCCAACTCAAGTTAGAATTACTATTGAAACTATATTAGAAGAATGTAATGAATCATTAAATGAAACAAAGGCTGAAGAATATTTACTTGAATTAGAGAATAAAAATTACTATATTCAAGAAACTTGGTAATTCAAGTCCCCTTATTTAATTTCATTTCATTTAATTTATTTGTATATTTATAGAATAATTAATAAAAGAAACAAAAATGCATATTGTATACATAAAAATTAGACTTTAATAAGACAATAAAAAAAAGATTTATAATGAAAAAAAGTAATAAAAAAATCGTAGTCCATTAACTAGTAATGTCAATAAAAATATATATATCTAAATATAAATATAAAAAAAAGTAACAGTGTCGTAATCTTGACTATCCATTTAGTGAAAGTCTATTCACATATAAGGAAAAGTTTCATTAAAGTAAGGAGAAAAAAAAACATTGAAAAAAGCAGAAATAAGCATTTATTTCAGTGAAGGAGCAAAAATAAGTAGTGAAAAAATAAAAACAATGCTTATAAATTACTCTTAATACCAACTGAAAGATTAGCTTCTTTTCTCTTATTTGATAAAGCAGCAATAATAGCAGCACCAACACCAGAACCATCTTCAGCGGCAACGATTTTAATTGGGAATTCACCATTAGCACATTCTGCATCAGACCAATTATAAATTTCTTTTAATGCTTGATGAGCTCTATCACTGAAAAATGGGTATTTTAAGAAAACAGAACCATCAGCAGCGATATGACAATCAGTGTAACCCATTTTTTTACAAGCAGCAGCAATACCACAAACAGAGAGTCTAGCTGCTCTTGTACCGATAGATTGAGCTAAAAGTTTTGATAATTTACATTCTTGTAGAGTTGGATCAATTTCTAATTTGGTATTAAATAAATTGAATGTTTCTAAAAGGTCATCAGTTAAATCAGCTTCCATAATAGATAAAAATGATGCATCTAAGATGTATGGAGTCTTTAAATGGGCAATTGTTACAGAATCTTCTGGATATTCTTTAAAGATTAAACCTTTTGTGTATAAATCGACAAATATTAATCTTAATAATTCACCTAAGTAATAACCACTTGTCATTTTTTCAAAAGTTTGTTGACCTGGTCTTGGAGATTGTTCATCGATGAGAACATCAAATTTAGTTCTTGGTAAAACTGTATGAGCATTATCAAATGAACCATATTCACAATTGATTAACATTGGAGTATCTGGTTTAACATCATCATATAATTTATTTTCTAATTTAGGAATGTTTTGAATACGATCGTAATAAGCACCGTTAACACCTGTACCAAAGATACATCCCATTTCAGTTTTCGCATCTGTATATCTTGAAGCAACTAAAGTACCAGAAGTATCATTGATTAAGGCGTCAATTCTAATTGGTAATTTTCTATCGTTAATTTTTTCCATTAATAATGGAACAACATCATGACCTTCAACGTTATCAATATCAAAACCTTTTGTCCATCTTTGTAAAACACCCATATCAATTCTATCTTGAGTAGCAGGATAAGAAAATGTGAAACCTAATGGATAAACTTTACCTTCTGGAATACCATTTGGATTTTCTTGAATTAAAAATTCTTCTAAACATTGAGCAATGAAATCAAATAATTCATTTCTATCATGTGTAGTTCTCATTGGAACTGGGATTTGAAATTTGGATTGAGTTGTTTCAAATTTATGATTACCTAAAAGATGAACAACAACAATTCTTAAATTAGTACCACCTAAATCAATAGCTAAGAAATCACCAGTTTCTTGACCTGTTGGATATTCCAAAACCCAAGCAGTGTTCATTGGAATACCAGTTGGATCAGTACCATCTCTTAAACCTCTTTCAAGTTCACTGATGAAATATTTAATTGAAGCATTCAATTTTTCAACAGGAACATCGAATTGTGATTGATAATCTTGAACTTCTTTAAGTAATGTTGGATCAAAATCAGAAGTATCTATTTTAGTTTCTTTAAGTTCTACCATATTTGCTATATTTTTATTTTAAATTTTAAATCTATTTTCAATAAATATAATATCATATAACTTTAAATCTTAAACTATAAATAAAGTATATATAATAATTTGAATTATTTAAATTGAGTAAATATTTTTAAGTGCTAAATATAAAATATATCAAGTATGATTAATTAATTCGGAAATGAAATTTAGAAAGAAATGCAAACAAATTTATAGTAAAGCAAAACAACCAAAAAAAAAAAAAAAACACAGGACAGAACAAATGATATCAAATGTGGGAGGTTTACAAATAAAAGAGTGAAAAAGTGAAAGGAAGAGAAATCATATCACATCATATGGTTTTTGATTTTTGAAAACAAAGTCATCATCACCAAAATGGAGACAGACATATTCAAGTAGACACGGATTAATTTAATGCATGAAAAGAACAATAGCCAGTTGAAAATTGTGTGTGTGCATTTTATCGTTCTGTTCGTCTGGTGCTGCTTCTTAAACGAGGAAAGTGACTCTCAAGCGTCCATCTTTCGTCGGTTGTGGTGTGCGCTGCGTGCGGGGACGCCAACTAGCCGACGGGGTAGCAATCTGGTTAGAAGTACGCGCTGGGCCACAAGCGGCCATGACTCCCCTGACCAATGTCAAGAGCTAGCCGCGTGGTCCGGAGCCGTAGTTTAACAGCCGCGGCGGCATCGCTGAATTCTCGCCCGTTCTAAAATCTGCGCTGCTGGAATTTCAGACTGGGAACTCGAATTTGGAAATCTTAAATTGCTGGGGTTGCTTTGTTTCGAGGTGGAGTTCCGCTGGCCTGCAGCATCCCGCATTGTTCTCCCAACGGCCACGCAACTCCGCACATTTGCTGGCGCTGCTGGCGTCCCCTGCTGTCTTGGCGGGAATCCGGCGTGGTGCCTGGAGGGTGGCTGCCTGCCGGACTGGCAAACAGGGTGAACAGGTGCCACTACAGCTAGAGCAGCAACAACGGCATTAGCCAAGTGAGACTCTACTGCCGTGGGCGGGTTTTGCGTGGGCTGTCTTTCCGCTAGTAGCCAAACCGTCTCCAGAAGTGATTTTTAAAAGGCACGCCACAATCCCACCCGACACGTCACGCCGGCGGGTGCCACCAGCTGACAACGAGCTCGTTGCGCGGCAACACTGCCAGGATCTGGCCCCACAAAACAGAGAAACAAAGCAGCAGAAAGTGACCCCAGCTTATAAGTGAATGCCTTGTTACGGGGGTGACGCGCTTGAAATGCGGGTTTCTGCCACCACGGATTACTCCTTACTAAATAAAGGAACAACTGTATGAGTCTGTCTCTCTGTCTCTCTGTCTGGAAAAATAACTCCAGAATAATTGTTCCACTTCTTTCCCGCACCCATTGTCATCTTCTTATTTTCCCTTTTTTTCATATTCTAAATCTAATTTGAAAATTACTAAGCGCAATTTTACTTTCTTGGTCATTCAGTTTATCCGATAAATTTTTTTTGAGATTCTTTCCATAAATGGTTATGGGTAGGGTACGGTACAATATATTATTTGTAAATCTGAAATATTATTAGCCCATTATTCAATATACTCTATTCCTCCATTTTATTTCTCCACATAACTTTATTTCCTTAATGCCTTTGTAATTATATCTAGATTCTAGGATTGACTAAAAAGATTCGTATAGGACAAATTAGTATAATGTTCTATTGAACAACAACCCACATTGATATTATTTGTCTATACACTCCTTTAAATGTCGTGTCACACATTCCCCACCCCCCTCCGCAAATTATAGTAAATACCCATCCCCAATAAACAACGCCACTTTCATAAATAAGCAATATTATTTATGGGAAAACTTTATATCAATCCTATTATATCATAAATAACATAATTGATTTTATTAGTACTTACTTACCATGTACTGGGGTATTCTGTGTCTCCGAAACTTAAAACAATAGGAATAATAATACAAATAATAATACGTATAAATCTCATCAAAAATAATATCATATTTCTTCCCAAGAAATCATCAATGGATATTTCATTAATTATTCCGAAATGATTTTAAAATAATCTCATTTTAAAATTTACCAATATTTTTAAATTAAATTAAGTATATTTATATTTACTCACTCGGTAAATTACCCTCACTATGACTTTTATATATATGATGATTCATAAATTACACTTTGAAATTTCTACAATTAATTAAGAAATAAAATTAAATTACAATAAATATCTATATATATTAAATCCATGAAGCCATACAAAAAAACAAAAAGTTTTTAATTTTTTTTTTCAATTAAGCTAATCACTTAATTTAAGTAACCACCATTCTCACATAATTTATAAAATAAACCTTCTTTATTCTTTAATAAAACAGATGGTGAATCAAATTCTTCGATCTTACCTTTATCTAATACTAAGATTCTATCACTATTCATAACAGTATCAATTCTATGCGCAATGGTAATAATTGTCTTATCCTTAAAACTAGTTCTAATAGTCTCTTGAATAAATTTATCAGTTTGGAAATCAACTGCAGCCGTAGCTTCGTCTAAAACTAATATCTTAGATGGTTTCAATAAGACTCTAGCAAGACACAATAATTGTCTTTGTCCAACAGATAAATTGGCACCACTTTCGGCAATTATCACATCTAAACCTGCTTTCTTGATTTCCATATCACTCATATTTGATGCATAGTTCTCATTTGCCGAATTTAATAATGGCGTGGTCTCTGATTCCGTTTCATTACGAGTTTGCTCAGCGGCTTCTGGCTCATTATTACCATCTTCTTCTTTCACTTTGATCATACTAATAATATGATCCTTCAAATGTGCCATCTCTAAGGCTTTCCATAATTCATCATCGGTATACTCATTCAAAGGATCCAAATTCTGTCTAACGGTACCACCAATAGCTTGAGAATCTTGTGGAATAATACTTAGATTGTGTCTGAGATCAAACAATGATATCTTAGATGTATCAACTCCATCAATCGATATATTACCACCCGTAGCTTCAATGATTCTGAAAAGAGCTAAAGTTAATGTACTCTTACCAGCACCTGTTCTACCAACAACACCAATCTTCTCCTTTGGTTTAATCTCAAGATTAATACCATTAAGAACGGGATCTAAATTCTCTCTATATTTAGTACTGTAATTCTCAAATTTTATATCACCATTATTTGGCCAACCAATAGTTTTCACCGGTACTGACTCCTTTGAAGCTTCATAATTTTCTGGTTTCAAATCACAGTACTCGAATATACGCTCACAACAGACAACATTACTCTCAACTTCAACAGATCTCTTGACAATAAAACTTAAAGATCCTGTGATTCTTAACGCATAACTCATGACTAAACCAACTAAACCTGCACTTAATGGACTAGCACTCTTGGAACTGGATAACGCTAATGAAGATGTAGCAAATATAATAACTGAACCAATAACTTGCAATCTAGTAGATAACCATCTATTGACACTCTTCATATTATACAGTGGTACTTGTGAAGTATCTATATTAATCGAATTTTGATGTAAAAATCTATTGTTTTGTCCATACGCTCTAACAGTTTCTGAACCGTTTAATGATTCTTGAATATGTGCAAAAATTGGACTCTTGGAAATAGATACAAGTCTTTTCAAATCTCTTGATGAAACAATATAATATCTCTGATATACTATATATATAATAGATAAAAATAACATAATGACAAAAAATAATGGAACATTATATCCAATAATCATAAATGTGAAAAATGTCTTAACAACTGCATTGAATACAGCAACAAAGACTCTTGGTAATGTTGAATCGATTTTACTCATATCTTGTGAAAATCTATTCAAAATTCTACCCATCGGAGTAGTCTCAAAAAATGACATTGGTGATCTTATAACTGCATATGCTAATTTATTATGTAAAATTCTAGCACCCCTGATAGAACACCAAGACCACATAACAATAGCCCTGACCAATGTAGCAACACCTGATCCAATACCAAATAAAGCGTAAACACCAACGTACATTAAGACATTCTTATTAGATCCATTCTTAGAATTACTTTCAGACCAGTGCTTCAACCAATAATTACCTGAAACTGAAAGACCAACAGTAAGAAAAACCATCAAAGTTACAACCATTATACCAGTTGAACTACAAGCTTTGGCATAATTCAAATAAACTGACCATTTAACACTACCTTTTTCTTTCTTTTCAATACTTTTAGCTGTCTTTCTTTCTACTGTTTCACCATTGTTAACAGAATTGTTCGATTGATATTTATCAACAACTAACGCATTCTTCTTCAAAGACGCAAGACTTGCTCTTCTTAATGTATTATTACTTTGAATTTTTGTCAATTCATTGGATAAACCTGTACGTACAAAAGACCTTAAAACAGCTTCAGTATCATCAGCTGTTCCATCGAATGGTTTGATACCATCAAATTCACCTTCTTTTAATTCGTTGTTTTCATCAAATGATATTGATGAAGATGAAGATGAAGCTATAGAGCTTGCTTCATCACTTTTATATTCTTCTGTAACAATTTCATCATTGTTTAATTGAGCAGCAGAAGTTGAAGATGATGTTTGTGCAATATCTTCATCCTTACCAAATTCCTTAATGAGTTTATATAATGAACCTTTTTGATTAATAACCTGTTTGTAATTACCTCTCTCCGATATAGTTTTATTTTCCAACAAAGTAATTTGCTTTGCTTCTCTTAAGACATTGACTGAATTAGTGGCTAAAATTCTTGTTTTTGTAGCAAGTAAACCACGATCACTTAAAACCATATCTACCAATTTTTGTCCAACATGCGTATCAACTGCACTCAAGACATCATCCAAAAGATATATATCACTTCTTGCATAAACCGCTCTGGCTAAGGATAATCTAGCCTTTTGACCACCTGATAAGGATATACCCTTTTCACCAACTTGTGTATCATCACCATCTGGTAATTTTTCAATATCTGGCAATAAGTCACAAGCTTCAATAGTTTTCTGATAAAACTCAGGATCAAATTTAGCACCAAATAAAATATTTTCTTTAAAAGTAGCATTCAAGATCCATGGGACTTGAGAACAGTACGAAACAGAACCACAGATAGTCACCACTGGTGAACCTTTTTTCCAATCAGCGCTAATAGTATATAACTCACCCAAAATACTTTGTAAAAATGTAGATTTACCAGCACCGACTCTTCCAACAATACAAGACAATTCACCCTTTTTAGCTTTGAAATCTATATTTTTTAAAGCAATTGAAGAATTTTCAACCTCATTGAAATTGTTATAAATTTTATTATCTTTTGGAGATGACCATAAAAATGTACTGTTGGTAATAGAAACAGAAACATCTCCCTTTTTTGAGACTCTTGGTAATCTTTGAACGGTAGTATCAACAATCTCATCTGCTAACAAAAATGAAACTAATCTATTTAATGCAACACCACTTTCAATCATAGCGGTCATAAGGGCAGGAATGGCAAAAATTGGATCAGATAATAAATCAAATAATGATAACGCAGGAAAGACAATTTCTGGAGTTAATGGTGTATCTGAAGTAAATGCAAATATAGCAAAAGTTGAACACGAAACAAAAAAAGGGACACATGTCCATGCAAAATTAACAATTGCAGATAAAACTCCAATCTTGTATAAATTCTTTAATTCTTGGTCATTTCTTAATTCAGATAATCTCTCCAACATTGGTTTCTCCCAAGCATAAACTTTAATACTTTTAATATTGGATAAAATTTCGGCCACCATCTGTGTTCTGGCATCTTTTAATTTCATCTGCTTTTTGTGATTCTTTCTCAATGATTTAACTAAAACTGTATTTATTGGCATCATAATACACATTGTAACTATACCAGCCCATGTGGCATTACCTAATAATGAATATAGAGAATAGAGACAAAGTATTAATCTTGTTGGTGCCGAAAATAAGGTCTGTACGTATTGGACTGTATCTTCAATTCTAACAACATCAACAGCCATATGATTTATAATATCACCTGTAGTACGTTCAAGCTTTGCTTCTGGTGACAGCTTCATAGCTTTGGTATATACTAAAGACATCAAACTTGCCTTCACACCCAATCCTGCTTGAACTGTTTTGATAACGTATTGATTATAAAAAGCTGCTTCGCATAAAGTAATCAAAAACATACAGATAGAAATACCAAAACCAATAACAATAGGAGGATCATCGTCTCTTGCAAAATATTTAATCAATAATCTTAATAATTGAGGTTGTAAAAATGAAATAATACTATCACCCATATCAAAAACTAAAGATGATGCAACCAAAAAACCAAAAGTTTTACCAATGGCAAGCATCAAAGAAGGTTCATATTTCTTGACGCTAGTTTGAGATTTTTTCAATTCATGATCCCAGTGTTTGGCCAATATTGGTGCACTATGCTCAGTTAAAACTATTTCTGGAGGAGCAGGTAAATCATGCATTTCTAATCCATTGTTCCTATAACCAGTATCTATAAGTTTATTCATCCATGAAAATGTCAATCTGGAAAGAATATTTGGTGGATTGATATCCAAGTCCTTCTCGTGATAATATTCTTCTAACTCTTCAGCTGGTTCATAACAATACCATTCTAAGTAGTATATAATACAAGCATTGAGAAAAAGTATTGTCATTAAACCAATTTCAAATGATTGATCGTCAATCTTTGATCTGATAGGTTTGAAATCAATACTAAACCATTCTTGGGTTAAAAGTATTGCTAAAAGTATAATGTGGAATGGCCAGTACAATAAAAGAACATCAGACGGTATTGGCCTCTTGACGGTTTCTATCATATGTAATAGTGCCATTAGGCATGTTGATAAAATCGTTAAACTGTAAGAAATAAATTGAATGTCATATATCTGAACCGCTTCGAAGACTGGAAAAAGTAAAGAGACAAGCATTGCTGTATGTATAAAAATTAGAAATAATTTGACATTTGAAGATGCATTGATATATGCAAAAGCTGAACCATGAGATTTGATCTTAAAAGTGAAAAAATATAACTGGCACAAACCAAATATTCCAAAAATTGTTGCACAAGCAGCAAATAATAATGATATGAAACATGGACTTAAGGAGTTCCCGTATGGAGTAGCAAGAGGCTCCCATGGGTTTGTACAATTATATTGAGGAGCTGTTATAATAGCATGCTTCTTGTGCTTTTTTAATATTGAAACCAGGTCATCCATATTTGGTATATTTAAGTATATAAAACTATGTGACAAAAGAGAAAAGAGAACTGTATAGCGACTCAGAATGCTTCCGATTAGAATTCAAGTCTGTTGAATAAATGATGTCTTTTGCTCTTTCCGCCAGAAATATTTTTCTAGCAAAAAGATACTTCCCGTTTTAAATAATTTCATAACATCAATTATATTGAGTTATTCTTTTGTAACTGTTACCAATGTATTAGATATACGTGATTTACAAAGCTTTGAGTCAAAGAAACCACTTGAAAAAATTCCGCTTGCTAGCAAAACTGCCCCATAAGTGGTGTGTGAAAATGCTTCACGGGCAAAATGGTCACATGCACGTATCCTCAGCTCTCAATCGTTCCAGCGCCACATCAAGAAAGAATCCCAGGCGCCCGGAGGTCAGGCAGATTACCCAAAGCTACGGGGAGGCATTGAATAGGAAAAGAAAGGCCGTGTTTGGAAATGCGCAGACGGGGTTTCAGCTCAAAATAGTAAAGCCTAAAACAGACAATGACCGAGAAGCAAACAATCTGGAGATTGGAAAATCTTCATTGAAGCCTACGTTTAGTGGAGAAACAACTTTAGAACTTCTGTTCAGATACCATAGAATACGTGAAACTAAAGGTATTGAAATTACAAATGCTACCGTATTTTTGTGGTCCATCCAATACAACCTTCAAGAAATACCAACAGCCAAGAAAAAAAACAGAGGATCCTTGTAAATTAGCAGGAGCCTTTTTAAGGATGGTATATTCTGTTGCAAAACAAGGCTACACTAATAAACTTTGTTAATATCCCCCAATTTAAAAATATAAATGATTTATTAGTAAAATTTTATTAATTAGCTATATATTAATAGAGAACTGAGAAAATCTTCAAAAGAGAGGGTAAAGAAAAGTGATGCAAACAAATGTTGCCAGTAACAAACTTGGGAAAAATTGTGACTCAAATACAGCGTTACTTCTGTTTCTGTATATATGTTCATGAAATGTATCATTCCAGTATTTTTGATGTGTCTTTTCAGAATTATTGACTCTGGTTTCGTACTCATCATTTGAAAATCCACTTTCATTATCTGAGTCATCTTCGGTATTGAGGTCATCATCAAAATCATCATCAAAAAAATCAGAATCTTCTCCAATCAAATCATTTTCATTGTTTTCATAATCTTTCTCATAATATCCATCATCTTCGTCTGAAAATGAATATTCATTATCGGATAAAAATATTTGGTCAAAAACGTTTTCGTCTATTTCTCCATCTACTGTACTATTTTTATTTTGATTTAAGAATTCCGAAACTTTGTTGATTCTGGTTATTGCATTTTCCAGTTTTTCTAGTACCTTCAAAGGGCTTGACTCAGAAATTTCAACATATTCATTGTCATCAGTGTCGCTACCCATATCTGCAAAAGATTTGACTATATAATCTGACTTTTCAAATATATCTAGCTTATTATCTACAACTTGACTTTCAAGAAAGCTCTTGATACCACTTATAAATAATTCCAATTTTTTCACTGAAGCTTTAGAGGTTTCACGAGTTGTGCAGCTAAGTTCGTTGGATAATTCTTTTGCAAATCTTAAAAAATCAGATTCCGTTGAGTTTGCGAAAAAATTAAGAATTTCATCTTTACCTCTATTTATAGTTGATTCTATAAAATCATAAGGTACATCAGTATTTGACCACCACATTTGTTTTCTGTTATCAAGTGATTCTTTAATAGTTGGTTGGCTTTGGTCCGGAAAATCTTGATTTTTATCTGCACTTGTTTCCATTTCTTTACTCAAATGATGTTTGCTTTTTGAGTGTAACTTAGCTCCAGATTGCCTAGAAGTTCTAGCTTTCGCTTTTTGCTTCTGTGGTTTATCATTTTCATTTTCAGGAGTTTTATTTGCTTGGTTTAAGTCTTCAACCAAATTACCACTAGCTTTGTCATTTTTAGAAATCAAATCATCAAGTTTGAAATCGTCAAAATCGTCAACTTCAATGCAACCAGATGTATCGTCATTAGTACCTGTTGTTTCTTCAAACAAGTGTTCACTAGTTGGCACTTCTTCTTGAACTTGACTTTCTTTTCTACTAGGTTGAGCACCCAAATGTTCGCAGTCTGAAATATCAAAATTAATGAGATTCCACATATATGCCATACTTGCTTCATCTGTGTTTGCTAATGCAGCTTCAATGACGTTATTATCATTTTTAATGTCTTCTTTATCAATTGAATAATCTTTTTTTTCTAGTTGCCTTAAGATTTTACCCTCATATCTTTTTTCAGTTTCCTCTGATTGATCAACAAGATGTAAATTATTAGCATTTAAATTATACGCTTTTCCAGAAAGAATAATTTGTTGTTTATTTTTTTCTCTTTGGCGGTACTCTTTACTAGAATCAAAACCAAAAGCATTTACTGAGACCAAAATTGTAAGAAAGTAAGTCAACCAAATCATTTTAAATTTTAAATTTTATAAGTTTATTATTAGACCCTTCAAGTACTTTAATTTAATTATACCAATGTAAACACTTTTAATATTGGAAACCCTTTTTTTATTTTGCCAGAAAAAAAATAGTCAAAGTATTTAGCGCCAGTGCGGAATCAAAAAAAGACGATAACAGAAACAGTTTCTACAATAATAAAAAAATGAAAAAAGAAACGAGAGAATGAGCGAAAAAACAATTCAGTAAAACATTCCAAAATGTCTTAATTTTTCTATATCTACTATATTCACCTGTAATACTACATTTATTCTGAATATACCAGCCTGTCAGTTAATTAATTGTCTTGATAAATAAGGAAGGTGCTATAAGTTCTACTTTTTACATAAATTTATTATTGAATTTATATTTTGATATTATTGTATAGTATATATAGTATATATGATATATGTATAAAAGAACAAGTGAAAAAAGGGGAAAAATATTAAGTTGATAATTTCACAGCTACCATAGAAACAAAGAGTAAACTGCCTTAAGCGAAAAAAAATTAAAGCATGGAACAAATAAGACAAAAAAGAAAGAAGATAAATCCAGATGGTCTTTAACCTATCTCATAAGCTTAACTGTATGCACACAAAAATAAATAATAAGATACAGAAAAACAAAATAAATTTTGAAATAAAATAAATTAGAACCAAAACAAGAGAATTCAGCATAAAAAATAATACATCAATCTAGCATGAAGAAAATACAAAAAAAAGATAAAAATTAAGAAAATTAAGAACATTAAAAAAATAAAAATAAAATATTAAGAATCAAACAAAAGATTTAGTTATACTGGAACATTCTTTGCTGATTTAGCTTCTGACTCAATGAGACTTATTTCTTCTGATGGTTCACCATCGAATATTTGACCATCATATGGAATAAGGTTCCAGTTAATACATTCTTCATCATCAAATGTGTTGAAGTAATCAATAGCATCTCTTTCACCTACTTTGAAGTTGTTCTTGAATACAAGACAGATGGCATAGTATAAAACAGCAGTAACAACAAATTGGAAAATGAATGAACCTTGGAAGAAATGAAGGATACCATCATTAATTGGGATATTTGGGTTAGCAGCATTGATTAAACCAGGTAAACCAGGAGCACAACCACAAAGGAAGGCAGCCATTGGCTTCCAGTTAAAACCGGCAGTGTACCAGTAGATTGATTTTGAAGAATTAATGTAACAGTCAGATAATTTTAAGACTCTCTTTCTTAATATAAGGTATTCAATCATGTAAATGGCGACTAATGGTGTAATAAAGACAGAGAAAGAAGACATAACAGTGATGAATGTTGAACTTGAATTATAAAATAACCATGGTTGTGTTGGCCATGCTAAAATTAGAACAATCATAGCACCTCTTCTAATGTTGATGTAACGTGGGAAGGTAGCAGCCAAATCCATACCACCAGAGATACCGTTACCAACACAGTTAATGGATAATTGAGAGAAGACTAAACCTAAACCACAGAAGAAAGCACCAGCTCTTGCCTTTGCTGAATAGTTTTGTTGTAACCAGAACATACAAATATCATTTGGCATCCAGAATTCTTCACCATATTTCTCTAACATAGCACTACAACAGATGATACCGAATAATGGAACAATGAAACCAGTAACGTTAGTACCAACGATAGTACCGATATATGAGTGACGTGGTTTTGTGTTAAATCTGGAATAATCGGATTGATTCGAGATACCAGCAACTAAAGAAGAGTACCAAGAATTAATACCATACATCCAAGCCCAACCTTTTTCACTAGATGATAAAGTAACAGCAACATTCATTAAAGTACCGTAGTGATTGTTGTTATCTTTAACAGCCCAGATAGTGATACCCATACCAACGAAAAAGATGGCTGTGGAACCAATAGCTAAGAAGTAATCGTAAAATTCAGGTGGAATCATTAAGAAAGGAATAGTAATAACTAAGTAAATAACGAAACCACATAATTCTTGGGATGTCATATTAACACTTTCTGGGAAAGTGTTTTCCATATTTAAGTATGCTCTACTCCAAGAACATAAGACGACGTTAACACATAATCCACCCAACCAAGCTTGAGATGCAAACCAAACGACGGAAAGTAGGACTCTGATTAAGATACCGAAGATGGAACCTCTGATACCGAAAACAACTCTTTGAAAGACAGAATAACCAATATGGTATTCAGAACCATACATACTATTTAAAATAGCAGCAATAGAAATAAGTAAATTGGCAACAACGACAATACCCATAGTTTGGGAACCGTTTAAACCAATGGATAACAAAGAAGAACCGGCAGACCAGGTAACTGCACAAAGAGAGTTAATACCCCAGTAAGAGATATAACCAAAATACTTCCATCTTCTTCTGTTGACAGATATAGGAACGATATCCTTATTTTGCATAGCATTTGATTCGTCTAAGACGATGATATTATTAAGTGATTGTAAAAATCCCATTGTGAAAGTATTCTTTTGAAATTTTTTTTCTTATTTATATATTCTTTTCTTTTTCTTTTTCTTTTCTTGATTAGTCAATCAAGTACTGTAAAGATTAATAAGAGATTGGAAAATTTATTCAATTTTATTAATCTTAGGTATTTAGAGTATATTCCTAATTTTTGTATATTTGATTTCAAATTATATTTCAATCCTCCTATTTTTGAATTAATCGAGAGGGTGAAAAAAATATCAACTAAATATAACCAAGAATCAGTCGGATATGATAAAAATGTAAAGCAGATAAAGTATAAATAAGAACGAATAGCTAAATGTGAAAAATTAGCAGTGTAATTAAGCACAGTAATAATAAGTAAAAACTGTCCTCTTTATATAGAAAACCAAATAAAACTATTCCAATCTGAAAAAGTGAGTTTAGTGAATAAGTTTTGACTTCCACAAATATCAAGATAACTCAGTGCATTCAAACAAGAGACAGGATTAAAAGGGATATATAAAGAAACCGAATATAATCTTTAACTTATTGAATCCAATAATAACAAAAAGTGAAAATGTTCTTTATAATTATGGTTCTAAGTTTAATTATCTATCCGCTCAAAATTGTATAGAGTACATAGTACATCTGTCGGAAACACAGTTGATTTCTTAGTATTTTTTTAGATTCTTTTTACTCAATAGATAATACAAGTCTAAGGGCGGCGGCGCACTTAGTTAGTTTAGTTAGGCCTGCCACATGTACCAGATACAGTAAATAGATAGTGGCGGTTGATTAAAACCCTTTCTTGGGGAGCACACACCCATGTGAAGAGATAAAAGGAAGAGAAACAAATGATGCTTAAGCAGAAGTTGGATTCTTTCAGATGCGAATACTTATTACAGAGTATCTGCGGTTATATATTTTACTATTGTTAGTCACACAGAAAATTTGTCTCTTCCTTAAACTATCGTAATAAGGGTATGCTCTGATAAGCCATTTACAATCAAGAGTAAAGTAATTTATTGAAATACTGCATATCTACAATACCTGATCTGCATTTTTCTACTTTTGCTGTGAGCGCTGCACTCTGTATGCACTTCAACTCTCTTTGCAGAAAGCGTGAAACTCTATTTCCACTCACAGGGCTGGCGCATTCTGCCGCCCGCTGCTGGGCAACACACGCAGAGTACAGTTTTCTTCCCCCTTCCCCCGCACCTGATGCTGTTCTGGCCCAACTACCCCAAACCCCGCCAGACTTCAGGTTCGTATCGCTGGCCGTCTGTGAAGCATCTGTTTCACCTACCGCGCGGAATCTGCACTCTCAGCTTTGTCGCGGTTGCCATCCGCATTGGTAAACTCAGGCGAGTTCAACCGCAAATAGGAAAGTGAAATATGCCACCCAGTCTTCAGCGGAAATCTAGTTCCATCGCCAAAGCGTCTAAAGACGATGCGTGGCTTTGGTTCAAGCCGTACCCGCAGCAACTGTTACCGTACAACAGCCCGGTATTTATTACTGTAATCATGATTCATGGCTAGTCAGACCCGTCATTGTCAGTTAATCCGCTGTATAAAAATATATATATCCGGAAACTACTTGACCGCAAGAGTCCCATCAGCCACATCTCTGCTCTTAAGAAGAGTCGTAAGGTGTGAGGTGAGGCCACCTTATGGGATTATGATGCTTATTATAAAAATACCAAGAACAGTAACTATGTTAACGTAGAAAACTTGCTTACTGAAATGAATAACTTTAAATTTTGTAATATATACACAGACAGACATGCTTCTTTATAACTTCTGCCTTTTGTAACAACTAAGGCAGAGCCAATTTATCAGCGCAATTTATCAGCGCAATTTATCAGTGCATTTCACTTATGATACCACCAGGGATAACAAAAAAGTTAAAAGTTGCAAAAAACAGCTTAACCTAACTTTATAATCCAAAAAATTTAGTATTTTTTTCACGTTTCTTAGGATAGTATGTTAAATGGTGAGGTTGAAATATTTATTATTACCACGTTGAAAAGGACCATCATTACTAAAGGGGGAAGCTGATACAGGGGGTCCAGCTGTAGAAATAAAAAAGTATATCCCTCACTGCCAACGAATGTAGCATATTTCTGTTTCAAAATCTGTATATGCATTATGCAATACCAAAATATAAAAGCAAAGCATTCCACAAATCTTGCAAAATGATTCTTTCTGTTTGGGCACTAGATTACTTTACCTTACAGAAGATATCTCTAGCAAGGGCCCCATTTGGTAATTAGATGTACGAAATGTACAGGATGGATGTACAGTTAAAGAAATACAGATTTACTCGCCACAGAAAACCTGTCAATTACGTAATATATGATAGATGGGAGAACATTATTGCAAACCGATCATTTTAGAAAACCGGATATATCTCAATTAGTCAACTCTAGCACTGAAGTATTTCAGATGTGAAATGAGTCTTATCAAAAGAAAAACAAACAACTCAGTCTGAGAGCAATATCTTCTCAAAGAAATGGTAAAAAATTAACAGAAACCATTTACCAGCGGAATTATACCTATATAAGGTCACACCAATGGAATTACTAAATATTTCTGTGAATAGATTATCTGAGTTTGATGATGACAAGAATTATGCGCATGAATCACTCAAATAGCAAATCTTGATGAATCTTATCTTTAGAAAATGTTGCATTTTTTATCTTTATTCTGAATCTTATATTATTACCTTTTAGACAAGAGTTAACTGCCCGAAATACATGTAAAATTAGAACTAAATATTGGACTCACTAACGTTCCTGAAAGCCTTTTTCTTTTGAAAGGCTGATCAAATATCACTTATCCGCAAAGAGTTAAAATTCCAAACGAATAATTATAATTATCCATTGATGATAATCATAACATATTTCTTGTTCTTTAGTTAATACACGTAAGTAATGACAATCAAACGGTTTCCAAGAAATAAATTATCTAATGTCTCATCTCCCGTGGAGATTAGTTCCAAGAAAAGCTATTATTGACAATTACTAAATTCTTGCTTTGAAAATAATTGATGCAAAATAGACACTAATTCATTTAGGAATTATTTCCCATTTAGGAAATGACGAGGAAAATTGTTTTTTTTTTTCAAATTCTTTACTTCCGATGTTGCATTTCTGATCTTTTGATACCATTCCAAATAAATCCTTATCTGACTCTGGTTTGTCCAGCACAAGACAGCTCATTATTAGTCAATTGATCGTCGTTTACTGAAAAAAAAACTGACAAAAAAAAAAACAATCCGTGAAAAAAGGCCCTAGTTTTTTAACTGATATTAGTTCTAGAGGGAAATATGAAATACAGATTCCATCTCATTTGGGTCGTTATAAGATGACATTGTCATATTGAGATGTTCTTCACACCCACATATATACATTGTAATCAATTCTTCAAAAATTGTAATTTCAGATTGTTTTATCAGTTGCGAGAAAAACAGAAAAATAGAAAAATAGAAAAACAAGAAAAAACAAAAATATAAGATAATAAAATTCGCAATTATTTCCTTAAGAGGAATAACCAATGACTCAAAACAAGTCTTTGTTAAAAATATTGATGGAAATCATTTATCAGAAAGAGTTTCCGTACAAAATTAAAGAAGTGGCTTATACATTACTTTGTCATTTTGTTTTTTTATTGTTTTTTATGTAAGTGAAACGGAAAAAATTTAAAATAATAAACAGTATTATTAAATGCTTTTTATTACTATTATTATTTAATTATATATATTGTTCATTTAAAAGTTCATTTCATTGCGTATTCTTCGATAACTGAAATAGGTTTCTTGTGAACACCAATAGGTTTATACTCTAAATTATCTAAACCAAAGGCCTTAGGACCACCAATTTTCATCGCCTTTTCAGAAGCAATCCATTTTTTATCAGGCGATAATGCTAAAACGAAAACAATTAAACCATATCTATATTCCGGGGTTCCAATTGCCTCTCCTGTATCGGCATCATTGACTGTAATTAAATCAGGAACAGAGCACACTACTTCACCTAAATCATCGTCGCTTATATTAGACAATTCTTTATCTTTTATTTTGTTCAAGTCATAAACGCTAGCTAAAATATTTTCATTCTTGAATGGGATTTTCATAATCTTTGATTTATCTTGTAAGTCTTCAATAATAACTTCACCGTAAACATGACCTTTGAATAATTTTCTCTTAACTCCTATAATTTTACCTTCAAAGATTAATTTACCACATTCCGGACCACCAAATGATTCAATGATATTTTCAGGTAATTTGTCAATTTCAATATTTTGCCTAGTTATATTAACAGCTCTACCAATTCTCCAAGCTAAGGAAAGAGAATTATGAATTGACCATTTATCCATGTCTTTACCCTTTATTGGGGCATTGACCACACCTACAGTACAACCAATTTCAGCTAATGATGCTCTAAGCATTTTTTCAACATAAAAATCATTTTGAGTAATAGCATAAATACTAGTAGTTAATCCATTACTCATTACAGTTGGTGAATAAACTGGTTTATCTGAAACCACAACCGGAATTGTCTGATGATGAGTTGGGTAAGCTCTACCCATTAAGTCAGCATCAACACATGGAATATCCAATTTACAACCAGTGATGAGACCAGTAAACCCGTTACCACCACCAATTTCCAATGGGAAACACATTTCTGGAACTTTGTTAAGATATTTACTTAAATAGTTGTAAGCCTCAATCAACTCATTACTCTGTAATTGTTCACTAGTAACAGTTGGTGAGCCTGCAAAACCAACTGAAATGATATCACCCTCATCACCTTCTTCAATGTAATTAAATATATTTTTTAAATCAACAACTTTAATTTCTTTACCTTGTTTAAGTAAATTTTTTGCTTGTAAATATTGTGGATAAGGTGTACCACCACCACCACAACCTAATATATAAGTGCCAATTCTAATAAAGTCTAAATCAACATCACTAAGAATCCATTCATTTTTAGAATTAATTTTTGGTTTATAATCTGAATATTTGACTTCTGTTTCAGATTTGATTAAGTCATTCTCTTCTTTGAAATCTGAATCTTTGATGATTTCATTATGAACAATTAACTTTTCTGAATTATTTGCTACTAAACTAAATGCATCTGAAGAATATTTCTTATTATTGAAAACTGTCTTAATTTGTTTATAATCAACATCACCAATCACCTTAACAGCAAATTGGTAAGTGTCATTAACATATGGAATTGGATCACAAACAACGTCGACAATTTCTATTGTTGCTTCCAATGCACCTTTCTCTTTAGCTGATTCACGTGCCAATTTCTTTAAATTATCTATAACTAATTCTTTGTCTTGGGAACTTGCACCTGGTTGAAGTTTCTTAATAGTATGACTCTCAGCAGAAATCTTACCAATTGCAGCACCAATAGCATTGGCAACAAAATAATAAGGTGGGTGCAATACTTCTGATGCGCCTTCTAAAGATTTAGGGACAATGAAAGCACCACCACCTACTAAAATAACTGGTAGAGGGTCAGCAGAAGTCTTCATCAAATCGATCACTTTTTCCAACATAATTTTTGCAGTACTAATATAGTTATCAGTGATTTTTTTACTAAATATGTCTTTAACGTTGGATGGAGTACCAATATTGTACATATCAGTGAATTCATCATCATTGAAAGCTTGAGCAATTGTCAGATCAGTGGCAGTTGGTATATCACCTCCAAAAACAAAAGCCTTTTTAATAATTTCAGAACCAACAGAATCAGGACCAACACTCAATTCACTTGTTTCTTTATTGATTCTAATTCTAGAACCACCACCAAGACCAATACTCTTAACATGAGGCATAGAAAAATTCATTCTAACACCACCAACAGTTGAAAAAGAAGACGATTGTCTAGGAAATCCAGTTGGTAATAAACAACCAATATCAGAAGTTGTACCTCCAACGTCAATGACAATTGATGTCTTTCCTTGAACAGAGTCACTATTTGAACATAAGAATGAGGCACCTCTCATTGAATTTGTAGCACCCGAAGAGAATGTTTTAATAGGGGTATTCAC
The DNA here is from genome assembly GCA_001599335.1 of [Candida] boidinii. Classification (NCBI taxonomy): domain Eukaryota; kingdom Fungi; phylum Ascomycota; class Pichiomycetes; order Pichiales; family Pichiaceae; genus Ogataea; species [Candida] boidinii. The sequence continues at coordinate 371,615 of BCGP01000003.1, read as the reverse complement.
AGCATCTTCAATTGATAAGACTGTACCATCATTTTGAGTCAATAGCAATGGACATTCATCTAATCCGGTTACTTTCATTGCATTCTGAAAAGATGTTAGAATCTTTTTTGCAAATTTAATAATACCTGCATTTAAAATAGTTGCATTTTCTCTTTCTAAAAATCCAATACCAGCAATATGATGAGATAAAACAATATTAGCATTTGGTAAATATTTTTTAATTAAGTTTCCTGCTAATATTTCTTGATCTGAAATCATTGGTGCAAATAAACCAACAACAGCAATAGAAGAAATACCAAGTTTCTCAATTTTTGCACAATGTTCTTTTATTTCATCCTCTAAGACAGGATTTATTTCATCACCATTAACATAGTAACCACCACTTAAGAATCCTGTATAACCATTTAAAATATTTTTCAATCCTGTTGGGAAATCGGAGAATGGTTCAGTTGAATGAGAGTAGACACTACATAGTCTTAAAACAGCAATTTTTTCTAATCTTGCTTTATCTTGTTCAATAACAGCGTTAATGAAATGAGTAGTACCAATTGTAATTGCAGATACATTTTTCTTTGATAACTCCGAATCCTTTGGTAAATCAGAGAAAAGCTTTTCAATTGCATTTTCAATACCATCTGCAACATCGGATGTAGTAATTGATTTATTCCAAGAAATCACACCTCTTGTTTCGTTGTCATTAAATTTTGATGGATTGAGTAAGACTGAGTCGGTGTTAGTTCCACCCACATCAATACCAATCAATAGACTTTCTTCGTTAGACATTTTTGTGGCTGTTTAGACAGTTTATAATAAGCCAATCAAATACTCCAATGATTAATACATGAGTCCAATATAGTTTGAAATATCAATTATTTATTGGTATATTTATCTAGTTATATGGTGATGACTTTGCTGAATCATTGAAATCACTAAATGTTTTACCCCTTTCCGTAAACCAATGTTTGTTGTATCATCTCCTAGTGCCAGCCGGACGATCACTTATTTAAATCCCGCTCTATCGCAATAATTTACGTCACTCTAGTAACCAGTCAAATTTGGAATATTAACGGAAACTACAAACGTTTTTGGAATCTGTGTAGTGTACGCCTGATCAAGTCTAGTAGTATATTCCATCTCTCTACCACCACAACCTGCTCCGCATTAACAACTCCGTGAATAGGTCCTACTGATAAGATTGTTTTTAATTTAAAACAACAAAATTTGGAGTCAGTAGACCGGTTGAAAATATTCTTTGAGTAAGTACCTCATTCTGTCATAGTAAGAGTACGTACTTACATTACTTACATGTTAGCATATATCATCAAAGTAAAGCCATTCCGGTAAAGAAATTGCTGAGGTCTATTTTTATGGTTACGCCGCAAATTTCCGGTTGGTCATAATTTGGAGCCAACCTTTTTTTCCAATTTTGCCAGCCTGAAAATCACATTGTCGGACAGCGAGATGATGATAAGGGAGTCACTTCAGGAGAAAGCCACAAAAGTCCGCGCCTACAACAAAGATCGGCTGGGATCAATCTGCCATAAGACGGTAGCGAGAGCTGAAGAGCCCGAAGAAGATCAGCCAGTGGCAGTAATGGAAATACGGGCCAAAAAAAAAAAAAAAAAAAGATAAAAGAAACATCTGCGGATATAAGAAACTGACATAGCAATAATGTCAATTTAAACTCACTGAAACATGGAGACAATGGTGCTACAAGATTCCAAGCATGTATATCTTGAATCAGGGCATCATTTAATGTGCTCAATGTGCTTTTATACAGTGTATTTACGACAACTCAATAAGATAACATTCATTGGTGCTTATCGTTTGGTGACAAATTGGCAAGAATAGGTGGTGGGTGGTGGACCGTGGTATAGATAGTAGAAGAATGTTCATAATATTTTGACCCAGATATAAAAATAGTAACAATTAACAAGTACTTTGATCTAAACAAAAAGTGTCAGCCTTTGGTGATAGAAAATTTTAATCTGAAAGTCATAGTATATTAATTAGTTTTAATGTAATGTTCATTAAAGATTTTTATAAGATATAATTAATATACAATGACTACTAAGGTGTATATGTAAAATGAGTTAAAAGGCATACACATGGCGCTTAAATTGTCTTTTTTTCTCAATCAGCCAATCAAATGGAAGAGAAGTCTATTAACTTTTCTTTAAATGACCATTTATTAAGACTGTACAGTATTCGTTCTTTAGAGTATTTAAGTTATATCTATATTTATTATTATTATTATTTTACACAGATTTTAAAGTTTTATTCGCAGCACATAGTTTGACTTGCAAATTCGATTAAGATTTAGACTAACTTGATTGAGATACTTTTCTCAATGGATGTTAATAGCATTTAGTAGAAAAAAAAATTATATTTACTTTTATTAATACTTAAAGAATGTAACATTAGAAACTAAATTTCTTGCATAAACTATCTGCATTTTCTCCTGGTTATACGAGTATCAATAAAAATTATGCTTATTTTATGAAATGGTTTTGTATATTTTGAATAAACAAAAAACAAAAAAAAACCTAAGATTTATTGAATCATTTCCTAGCCGAAGAAACCTATATATATATATATATATATGGATAATTGAAATATCTTGAAGTGTTGGGTAGAATTTTATAATTAGCAGTAATAAAGTTAATAATGTCTTTGGAACATTCTTAATTAATGGATTAATAGTTTTTAAATTAGGTTTATTTATTTATTAATTAATTGATCCATGAAAATTATGAGATACAATTATTTAATTTATCTTTGCAATGATATATGTTAATTTTCAAATTATAATAGTAAGCCTGCCAAGTAATAAAAAAGTAATCTTTCTGCAGTGAATGAGATAAATCTGATAAGAATTAGATTTAATTCGTTTACGGTTAAGAGGGAAGATTTACAGCGTTCAGTAAATATACTGTAAATATATCTATATTTATTCGATTTAAGATAGCGAAATATACTAGGTACAGATCAATTTATTTGTTTATTTTGTACAGGTACGAAATGTAAGTAATACACACAATTTAAGTGAATTGCAAATATTTCAACCAAATTTCGACAATTACAAATTTTAATAAAAGACAATATAATTTCGTTAAATGCAAGATTGTTGAGTTATTAAGGCTGAAATTGAAATTGTCAATTTTGCTCGAGAAGCAGGAAACAGGAAGCAAGAAACGCATAGGGAGGTCTGCCCCGAATTTATTTTCAAGAATAAAAGGATAGGCATTTATCTTTTACATCTCCACACTGACTTCAAGTATGTTAAAGTTATTCAGTAAAAGAGACTTACAGCCAAAAAAAGAAAAAACTGTAACAGTGTAATGCCGTAGTATAGCCATAGCTTAATTTGCTAACAGACCAATGGGAATTTGATTTTATGGAGGAAATTTTAAAGTATAGACAAAAGCATAGATGAGCATGCATTATTATAACTACTACACTACTGTACTGTGCCGTGTTACCCCAGTAGCTACAAAAAAGTACAATAGGCAGACTTCTCAATTTTATCTTTCGTCATTTTGTTATTTTTCATCAATATTAATATATATGCACCATGGGTTACAGATAATCAAGTAAAGTTTCACTTCTTATGTTTTCATAGTTTTGAATTTTTTCTAATTTTTTCTCATAGTATCTTTAGGTAAAAAGTTATGTTGGTGTTAATGTTAGTGCTGATGCTTTATATAATAGCAGACAGTCTCCTCCTGTTGATATGTAACTAAAGCATTTTAGTTTATTGTTTACATGTTTAAAAGGCAATTTAAAATTTTAATTAAGAAGTTTTTAATGATTTTTGTATATCTCCACTAAATATTCAGCGATAAGTGCAAAAATAAAAAAGGAGAAAAAAAAAGTATCTCCTGTCATATATATATCATTTCAACTAAAAATTTTCAAAAGTGGCTTTTAATATCTATAGTAGTATCCAACATTTGATATGTAAAAAAGAAAGAAAAAAGTTCACCAACTGGTATTTGTATTTGTGAATCATATATATTGGGTATATCTATAAAAGTAAAATTGAGTGGCATGGGGATGCAGAATTTGTAAATTACCTTAATGTAACCATGGAACGAAATAGCGAACAAATGAACAGGCTCAACTATAACTCCAACTACCACTGCAACTAACACTATATAAGAAGGTATATCGTATATCATATATATCATATATCATATCCCGGCAATACCTAGTAATCGATGAAGCCTTTATCTGAGTAATAGTTTCACAGCTAAGATATTCTTACTGATAAATAAACTCACGAACAAAACAGCGGAGTTAAAATTTTCCACGGCGTGCGTCTTTTTGTGGATTGTAATGTAATGGTTACAATAATGCCCATAATCTAAGCTTTATATAATAACTATAGAGCTGGTTTCTGTTTCTTTGATTCCCTCTTGCTCTGCTCTGTAGGGCAACTGGGTGGCCGGACAGAGCCTGGGATGCTGGTCTGATGAGCTGCTGGGCTGGTGATGACTCCTGTTCTCACGGACTGCTGAGACATTGTCCCATCAGGGTGAAATATTCCACCATTGTCATACTGCGAGGCCGTGCAGTAGACAATTAGGGTTCTACAGCCTTTGTTGTGCGGAAGCGTCATGGAGCGTCAATGTGCGCCCGGTTGCGTCTCGCAGCATTCAGCCGCCACTGGCGAGCGGTAATCGCACGACTGATTATTTGCACACCCCACGTCATCTGGAGATAAAGATAGCCAGGCTGATATCGAAAGATAGCCAGCAGCAACAGTAGTGAGTAATAAGCCTTAGACTTTGACTTTGGCTTTGACGGCCCGCGATTTCCATTGTCGGCGATGAGCTCAACAATGCCAAAGGACAATATTCTTCCATTATATACTATTGGTTTGGGTATCCCTGCTATCATCGGCTATCAGAGATGCCTATTTGCAAAACTACCCGTTGAGTCATTGGACCATAGTTAGTAGTTAGCCAGTCTCTGGAACAGAGCAGGAGACAATGATTGTGATCGCATGGCTAAAACTGTGGATGGCTCTTAAGAATGCCAGTGCTACTGCCACAGGCTGACACATCCTCATATCAGGTCAAATTTTAAAAAGAAAAGCTATCAGCTTCAGCCGGGATCTCAGCCGGTCTTTGCGTGTCGCTGTTGTCTGCGTAATCTGCGTAGTCTGCGTAGTCTGCGTGATGCCTGCTTCCCGCTTAAACTGTGGAAAATCGCACATGCTTCAAGCTGCTCCATGCGGGGCAACCCGCTCAGCTCAGCTCCCTGGGCCATCATCCGCCAGGCTCATACCGCCATCTCTCTTGGGCTTCACATGCTCTCTAGTCTCCGGCTGTGCTTCGGTGTCTTTCTCTCTGTATGTCTCTCACTCTCGCGCGCTTCTTAAATCCTCCCGTTCTTGTTGTTCCTCTTTTCTTTTTACTCTACTCCAAGATTTATCTCCCTTCTAGACCCAAGAACAAAGATGAACGAATGAATACATGATGGTGAACTAAAATGACAAACATGATTGTTGCTCTTCTGGTCCGTTAGTCTCCATTTTTAGCAGTAGTTCTCTTTTGTATTACTTGATTAATCAAACTATTTTCAATATCTTCACTCGTTATATCATTAACATCTATCTCCTTTTTTTGTTTTAACGGATAAACAATAAATATTCCTCGTTTTACTTTACTTTAGTTTAAATAAATAACTTTTTTTTTCCTGCACTTATTGAAAAGACAGATATCCAAGAAAAAACAAAAAAACAAAAAAACAAAAAGCATTCGTCTATCATTTACAGTTTATCGGAAGATACTATAAACACTTACCTACCTACCCTCATTTAACAGGGTCTTTGAATTATTTACCTCTTGTTAGTTGTATTAACACCAGGGTTATATAATTAAAAACATTTTCACATCATCAACTAAACTGATATCAGATTGCTCATTCATTATTAATAATATCAATATCAAATTATTCCCAATAATATTCCCTTATTTATAAACCACCTCAATATTTCATACTTCACAGCCAATAATAATCATAACATAAATATTTACCTCACTCTCGTGAATAATGAGCGCAACAAAAACAGCATCTCTTACATCAACACCAACTTTATCAGTTTCACGAAATAATACAAATAGTCAAACATCAGATATTAATAACAATACTAATACTAATATTAATACCAGTAATAACAATATGGTAACAACAAATGTAAAGAGAAAAAAGTCACAGTATTCAAGAAAAGGTTGTTTACAATGTAAAAAAATTCATACAAAATGTGATGAAGTAAGACCAGCTTGTAATAAATGTGTTAAAAGAGGTAAACAATGTACTTATAAAACAGATTTTGTATTTCAACAATTAGATGACTCAAATAATACACTGATGAATTCAAATGGTCCTTTCCCTATAATAACTCCAGAGACAAAGATGTCAATGTCACAGATGTCAAATATTAATTCACAAGTATCAAATGGTTCAAATATGGGTCAAATATCATTCTTTAGTGAACAACCTCATATAAAAGTGAGGTCTAAAAAGCAAAAATTAAATAAAAATGATATCAAAGAAAGTTTCATAAATAAAAAAATCAATCCAGATATAGATTCAAAGACATATACTAACCCAATTGACATGGCTAAACAACAACAGAATAATAACGTCTTACCTTTGACACTTCGATCACCACAAGCTTATCAATCTATACCTCCACCTTATACAATCCCTTCATCTACACTTCAGAAACCAGTGTTATTCCAACCGGGTCAAAACGGCGCATCAAAAATTCTACAATCATTCCCACCACAAAATATTATACCATCAAATAAACAACAACCTCCACTCCCAATTTCTATATCTGGGTTTAAAACACAGTTATCACCACATATACCTTCTGCAATAAATAGTAATAATATAGGGAATGGCATATATCCATCAAATGGTACTAATATTCCAGCAAATTTTAGTTCCATAGATTCACCTAATTCAAATCCAAATAGCCTAAACAGTATAAGTAATAATGGACCAATAATTGCAGTCGATAATAAACACTACAATATCCCACTTAATCATAAATCTCCAGGTGTACTACCAGAAGGTCTGATTAGTAACTTCCCAAGCCCAGCAAATACAATCCATAGTACTCATAGCAATACACCTTCAGGAAGAAGCCCCCATGAAACCACAAACGTCACATCAAGTTCATCACATAACACAGCCAACAATTTGAGTATGTCTCCTACAAATAATAATACTCCAAATAACTTGATTAAGCAATCTTATTATCAGATAAATTCTAATACAGCTGCTTCACCAAACTATAACGCTACTGCATTTTCACCAGAACACGTTAATGATAACTATTCAGAACACTCACATCACAGTAACCACTCACATCACAGTATCCATTCACATCATAGTAACCACTCACATCACAGTAACATCTCACATCATAATAACGTCTCACATCATAGCAACATCTCACATAGTGATGCTTCACTTAATAAAAACAACAACAATAATAATAATAATGGAAGCTCATTACAAGAAAGTATGCCGATGGTTTTAAATAATAGTATCGGTAATACAGATAATAGTAACAGTGCAAATAGTTTGATGAAACTAAATGGTGTATCGACTAATCCAATAAGTCCATCAGTTAACCCCTTCATGAACGATCCAAGAGAAGGTCCTTCGATTTTAAATATCAATGATTTGGTTTATATCTTACCTTCAGATATAGATTTTTTTAATTTATTAACTTTGGATAACGGTGATGACAAAAATAACAATAATCCAAACCCAGATTCAATTAATATCAATCTCTTTGATATATTATGGGGTAATGCTAATATTGTTGAATTATTAAACATCTTAGAAGAAAACGATCCAATTAAGAAAATGACAAGTTCAAATGAAGATATTAACGATGATTTAATGTTAACCGACGATCCAAGAATTGTTGATTTCATGCTAACATTAATTAATTTAAGTCACTGTGCTTGTAATTTTACGTTATACACTGATGAAAAATTTGAAAATATTCTAAAAGATTTATTACTTCTTAATAAAGATCATAGTATGATAGAAAATGTGTTAATGTATGATGGTTCATTATTGCTTAGAGATATGTATCATAAAACACATCTAGAACCAATTGGAAAACTATGGGACAGGTACGTTAGAATGCCATCCTTGAAGCGTTGTTTAGATAAGTTAAGAGAAAGAATTAATTCTTCAGATAGCTTCTCGGAACATGTTGCAATGTCATTTGTTGTTGTTGTGTTGTTTTCTGCTAATAGTGCTATTAGAAGTAGCGATTGGAGAACTCATTTAAAAGGTAGTTGTCAATTATTAACTAAGACAGCTTCTTTATTACCAAAGGGTAAATTGACAGAAAAGGAACAAATTTCATTAAATTTATTTCAAGTTGTTATCGATTTTTTCTGTCATGCAGAGATATTGGCACAGATCACTTCTGATAACGGTGGTTCTTTAATTAGTCCATGTGATCCAGATAAACTGTTTGAAGTTTCACCTTTTTCAGAAAATACAATAATGGAAGGTACATTTGATTTAATAAGAGGTTATTCCATATCTTTAGTTCCTGTCTTGAATAAAATTTACAATTATTTGAAAATTCTGAAAACTTCTAAAAATGTGAATTTAAGTGGGTCTAATATGATTAAATTTTATCTTAAAAATGAGAATCCTGAAATTTTTCAAGAAATGAAAGAATTTGGTATTTCTACTTCTAATCATGCAATTTCATTGTTTGCATCAAACATGAAAGAAGTTTCTGCTTTGAAGCAAGTCAGTGATTTAAGATTGAAATTTACAATGGTTAATTGTACAAAACTTTATCATTTAACCATTGAGATATACTTAAAAGTATTTTTCATTAGAGTTCCTATAAATACAACTCAAGGAGTTGAAGAAATTGAACAACATTTAGAGAGAATGTTAGAAACAATATATGCTATGCCGTATAATACTTCAGCTGCAATTGCTTGTCATTGGGGTATTTATATGGGTGCTGTGATTGCATCTATTATTCACTCTGATAGCTTGTACGAACATTTTGTAGATAGTTTAACTAAATTAGTGGATAATGGTTTATATGTGGCTGGTAATTCAAGAGAAAAATTGAATCATATTGCAGCTATGATTAAATCCAAAAACTATGATATGATTGTAAATGATTCTCAAGATTTTATTGTTTTTTAAGTCAGAGTCATAATGTATATATTTATGTATGTTTTAAGGCTCTTAACTGTACTTACATATTAGTTTTGCTTTTAATTTTAATGAATTGGGAAAGCAAAAATATGTCTGTTCTTCTTGTGGGTTTTTTATAATATGTCTTATTTGCCAATTCATTTGTCATTGTATAATTTCTGTTTTATTCTGTTCTATCATTTCACTTTTAATTCTGGTATTAATTGTTTTGCGTTTATATCATTCTATTTTTACTTTTTGTTTTTATAGTATTTTCTTGGTTAGAGAATTTACTAAGAAATGTACTATTAGTTAATTAATTATTATTTACAATGTATGATATTGTTTTATTCTATTTTTTTTTATTATTCAAATGTAACAATATATTTCGGTATATATAATCTACGTAAATATTAATGCTTACTTGGAAGTAATTTTGTCTTATCCCAATATATTTTTTTAGAATCTTTAAAAATATCATTTATATCTTTTAAGTAATCAAAGAATTCCCATTCTCTTCCTTCCCATTCACTTTCAACAACTCTTCCATCAGGGAACTGCTCTTTCTTAATATTTTCAGAACATTCTTCAACGTTTTTCCAGACTCTTAATAAATTACCACCCATTAATCCTCTAATTTGTTCGTCGGTGGCTCCTCTTTCCATACATTTATATATAACATCTGGATACTTAGATGTATCTTCTAATCCGACTGGTGTGACTTCCATACCATCATAATCACCTCCAAATCCAACGTATTCCCATCCAATTAATTCTGCAATATAAAAGATATGATTTATTAAATCGTCAATTGTTGCGTATTCTGGATCGTCTTTGCTGGAAGTTAAAAATGCACCATAGAAGCAAATTTGAATAACACCATTGTTTTCTTTAAGTCTTAGTAATACATCATCTCTAACATTTCTTTCATGATGTGTTAACTCCCAAGCACAAGAATGGGAAAATATGACAGGTGCTTCTGTAACATCAAGGACATCATTCATTGTCTTATAGGATGTATGCGATAAATCAACCATTATTCCTAATCTATTCATTTCTTTAATACAATCAACACCTAATTTTGATAAACCGTTGTCTGGTAATCCAGCAGCTATTGTACTAGCAGCTGTTGAAAATGGATTATCACAATTATGATTTAAAGTTGCATATCTGATACCTAAATCATAAAACATTCTAAGAACTGATAATGAGCCGTCAATTTGATGTAAACCTTCAATTGCTAATGGCATGGCAATTAATCCATTTTTATAAGCTTCTAATGCACCATCTGAGGATGTAACAAATTTCAAATGTTCTGGATAATCTTTACAAATTCTTTTCGTTAAATCGAATATTTCCAATGTATCTCTTAATACACTTGTTTTAGTATTAAAATCTTTGTATAATGGATCGGGATATTTACATTCAACAAACCCAGATGAAAATTGAACACCAACTCTTCCTTTACGTAATTTAGGAATTGATGTATGTGATAATATCTTATCGCTGTTGAAATCAAATCCAAATTTATAAATTTGATTGTGAAGAATGGCTCTTATTAACCATGCAAAATCATTGTGTGTGTCAACTATTGGGGTATCAACTAGCAAAGAATTTAAACGATCTTCGTACTCTTTGGTATATGACGAAGTTACAGACATTTTAAATTGAACTTTATGTAACTCTGGTTGGCCTGGTAATATGTTTATCCTTATTAAATCAAAGACATTTAAAATTATCAAAAGGATAATTTAAATAAATATTAGTTTTATATGTATTTAAAGAAAAGAATCTAATCTAGTTGATTCGATAATCAGCCTGACTAAGCAAGGTGAAGAAGTAATTGATATTTCCGTATTTTAAGTGTGATTTATTCCGATTACCAAAACAGTTTGATTTCTTAGAGAAGAATATTTCCGTCACAGTAAGAAAATTTGCCGTTTGCATAAAGAGCCGAGGGCTCAGATATTTCCGGTGGAGATTTTTCTCTGGCACGCACTTTCCTTACTTGGAAGATTTTCTGTATTCCAACAATCAAACAAGAATACCGCTCTTTTTACAATAATAAAAAATGCAATCTATTGTTAGTTTAAATGCTATCTTTTCAGATAGTAGGAGCTAAGAGAAAGATATTGTTTTAACCGATCGAACCAACGTTTTCAAGCAGGAATAAAATACAGAAACAAAAGTCTGATGTCATACTACAAGAGTAAAAAAGATAAATTTCCAAGATTATACTGTAACACCAAGTAAACCAAAGATATTAAGTTATGACCTTCCTCCACTATGATTTACAAATATAAATACAAAGAGCTAAAGTGGATTTGCTGATATTGGCGCTAATATAATTTATACTGTATCGGGAATTTCCTTCGTTGTATCACCTTTAAAGAAATTCTCAATCAAGGAATTATTCCTTCACTTATATGAGAAAGAAAATATAACAAGAGATTCCAATTATTGTAGAAGCTTTGCTTTACATTGTTACAAGGGGGTAGGTACTGGGACCATATTATGAATACAATACGTCTGAAGTGTTCTTGCTTTGTTTTTAACTGTATATTCTGCGCAATTCTTCTTTTAGCAGAGCAGATACACTTAGGAGATAAAAAGATGGTGAATTCAAAAAGGAATCGGATCTTATACGTTTCTTGATTTTGAAGAGGAACGTGTCGATCAGAACTGTGGTGTTGTCAACATTAATACAAAGTTGCAAGCTACAATATGATGAAGAAAAACAAATATCTTCCAAAATTAGAGATAATTACGTCCAAAACTAACGGAATATCAGAGGGACATCAATCAACTCTGTATACTTTAATAATTATTTTGAAGCATTCTCAAATAAGAATATACCAAGAAACAGCAACAGCAAAGAACAATAAACACTTACAAATAAAATTTTCAACGGCACCATATTCTTTTAACAAAATCCTTCCTTATTTACAGATTTGACTTGTGGGCTGTGTTAGAACTTAGATATATATTAATATACATAATCTTGAAATCGACTGCCATGTGTTTGACTGGCATTAGGAAATGGCCCACCAAAGCACGAACTGCCAATGCACGGACTGCTCCCAGCAGAAAGAAAACGGCGGTGTCAGTGTCGCTGTGGTCTCTGGCGCCATGCGTTTGCCGTACCGGGCTGTCGTATGACCATGATGAGACGGTGGGAGACTGAGAGTCTATCTCAACAGTTTCCCAATCAGGAAGAAGAGCGGAATTTTGAAAAACTGCAGCGTCTCCCAAGTAGCGGGCGCCCTGCAGAAACTATCTCAGCAACTCACTCTCTGGGCTACCCTTGCCACGCCAGAAGCGTCCCTTGGGCTGTGAGAACGTTAACCCCTCTCAACCAAGCGCTTTTGCTACTACTGTTTGAAGATATGGCTTTGCTGTTATACGGTGATACAAACTACCAAGTCACAATCTAGTGCCGCTTCTTCTCGTTATTGATTTAAACTTTTATAACAAAACACTTAACTCGGTTTAATTACTCTAGGCAATCAGCTCTGAGCTCTATGTTTATGCTTGTGTCAAAAAAATTGTGGTCTCTTTAAATTTTCACAAAGACTCTTGTCGACTGTAGTAGTATTTAATTTGATACAACCAATTCTAAAAAAGATCTTAATATTCGTCCCTAGATGGAGATTATGCGATCATTTTCAGTCCCCTAATGTATTGGAATACCGCTGATGTCTCTACAATATTAAAACAGGGATTCTTCATGAGCAAGAGAGTGACGGATTCACACAATTATTGGGGCTGTTGGCTGTGCTTTCTGTCTTCTTGTGATTCGGTGGTGCAGTTTAGCGGCATGAAACCAAACAGCCATTTTCACAAAAGATATGAAAGCGCGTGCAGGAAATTTCTTTTCTCCAGCGGGATGACTCTCCTCTACAGGCAATGAGTGGGATAGAGTGTGGGAGAGGAATCAGGTTACGGATTGGTATTTTTATCGTTTATGCATTGTGGAATTTTACTTCTCCATCGCCTGTTTACTAAACGCACGAGTGCAGGAGAGTAAATTACCGGAATCTTTCCCTTTTCCGTCAGTGGTCGTGAGTGATGCTTTGCGCTTTCATTGTTCGCCATTTAAAAACATGTACTGAGTAGTCTTACCTCTTTTCTTGACATTGTTCCCATCCCATATCTGAAAGGCTTCAATTTCTGGTCGGTCTCTTCATATCTTGTTTTCTTTCCTTGTCACTCCTATTCTTCATCTGGTACTTTGTTATGAATACCGTTTTTTGGTATCTGGCCTCCAAGATTCAGGTACATGGTGGCTGCTATCTTAAAAATACATATATACTAACTAATGTCCTACTTGCACCTCTTAGACAGAGAAATAAGAAATAAAATACAAGAGCTCTGTGTATACATATATACATATATATACCTATAAGAAGTTCGCTCGCTATATTTCAGTTGTGTATATATCATCCAGTTTGTATATATAGCTTGTTAACACTGTTCTCTATATAAATATACCAAATGTCTGACAAGAGAAACTTATTAATTGGTGTCGACGTTGGTGGAACCAACTCAGATTTAGTCGTCATTGATCCAACCAAGTTAAATGAAACAAATAGAGGTGTTTTAGCATGGCATAAATCTGTCACTACTCCAGATGTTTCTGATGGTATAGAACATGCGATTAAAATTGTCTTAGAAAACCCAGATAACGATATTAAAAAGGAAGAAATCGTATCAGTTACCGTTGGTACAACTCATTTTATTAACGCAGTTATTGAAAGAGATTCAAATAGATTAGAAAAAGTTGCAGTCTTAAGACTCTCTGGTCCATATGGTAGAAGTTCACCACCATTTGGTGATTTCCCAAGTGACTTAGCCGAAATTTTGAATGGTTATACTGCAACTTTAGACGGTGGTTCTAACGTTGACGGTAATGCAATCAGACCACTGAATCCTACTGAAATTAAAGAACATTGTGCTAAGATTAAAGAATTAGGAATTAGAGCCGTTGCAATTGTTGCAACTTTTGCCAGTATGAATAAATCACATGAAATCGAAGTTGCCAAGATAATACAAGAAGAAATTCCAGGTTGTGATGTTGTTTTATCCCATACTATTTCTGGTATTGGTTTTGTTGAAAGAGAAAATGCCACTATCTTAAATGCTGCTATTAAAAAATTCGGTAAAAAAATTATTTCCTCTTTTATTCATGCTACTAAAAATATTGGTTTGAATTGTACTGTCTTATTATCTCAAAACGATGGTACTGTTCTCTCAACAAAAGATGCTTTAGAAACACCAATTAGAACTTTCTCATCAGGTGCTACAAATTCAATGAGAGGTGCCGCTATCTTATGTACAGCTGATCCAGACGTTAAAGGTAAAAACGTTATGGTTTGTGACGTTGGTGGTACAACTACCGATGTTGGTCAATTATTAGCTTCCGGTTTCCCAAGACAATCTGCCACTCACTCTTACGTTGGTGGTGTTAGAATGAATTTTTCCATGCCTCACGTTGAAAGTATTGGTCTTGGTGGTGGTTCCATTGTTAGAGATATCGAAGGCGAACTCACTGTCGGTCCAGATTCTACTGGTGCTGATATCGTCAGAAGAGCTATTTTATTCGGTGGTGAAACTATCACTACATCAGATGTCACTGTTGGTGGTCAAATCGACTCCTTTGGTGCCGAATCTATTGATGCCGCTGTCAGAATGGGAGATCTTGATAATGTTAAAGGTAAATTCAGTGATGAATTTAAAGCCAAATATACAAAAGTTGTCACTAAAAAATTAGAAAAGATTATTGATCGTATGAAAACTTCTCCAGAACCTATCCCAGTCATCTTCGTTGGTGGTGGTTCATTTATTGCTCCAGATACTTTAGAAGGTGCTTCAAAAGTCATTAAACCTCCATTTTTCCAAGTTGCCAATGCCATTGGTGCTGCTTTAGGTAAAATTTCATCTGAAGTTGCAGAAGTTAAAACAACACAAGGTACTGAAGATGCTAAGGCTGCAATTATTGCTGAATTAAAGGAAAGAGCAATCAAAGTTGCCATTGAAAAAGGTGCTTTACCTTCATCTATTGAAGTTGCCAGTATCATCTCAGATGCTGTTCCATACGTTGATAATGTTTATTCTTTTGCTGTCAAGGTTATTGGCGATGTTGATTACGAAAGAACTTTAGATACCACTGATGAGTCATTAACTATAAGTAACGGTTACGCAAACGGTTACCAAAAGGAAGAAGTCTTTAAGAGTGCTAAAGTTTCAAGAAAAGAAACTGAAGTTGTCGATTATGTCAATTACAGACCAAAAGTTATTAACCATGAATGGTTCTTATCAGAAATTGATATCGAATGTATCAGTATCGGTGCTTACATTTTAGGTTGTGGTGGTGGTGGTGATCCATCATCTCAAACTATCGAATTAAAGAGAATTGCTAGAGAAGGTGGCGAACTTAAAGTTATCACTTTAGATGAATTCGAACGTCAAACTAACGGTAAAGGTAGAGCCATTAACGTTGGTTATGCCGGTTCTCCAACTATCTCTGGTGAACGTCTTCATGCAGATGAAATTATGGAAGGTGTCGCATTAATTGAAAAATGGGAAGGTCAAAAGACTGAAGGTATTTTCATTTTCGAAATTGGTGGTGGTAATGGTCTTTCTGGTCTTTTATGTGCTTATGAAAAAGGTTTACCAAACATTGATCTCGATCTTATGGGAAGAGCTTATCCAACACAATGGCAAAGTTTACCATCAGTTTACAACGATCTTAAGGGTTACCCTTACCTTGCTGTTTCAGATGGTAACGGTATGCAAATCATGATCCTCCATGCCAATGATGATATGCACTTGGAAAACATTTTAAGAGATACTATGTATCATCAAGGTGTTCAATGTTCTTGTATCGAACCATCAATGGATGTTACACAAATGAGAAGAGAAACTGTTTCAAATCCAATGTCTTTAGCTTGGAGAATTGGTCGTGAAGTTTTAATTGCCCGTAATACAAGTGACATTGATAACTTACCAAACAGAATTATTGGTGCTTGTGGTGGTCCAAAGGCTGCTAAATGTTTATTTAAAGGTAAGATTGTCCGTGTTGAAAAGAAATTACAAAGAGGTTATGGTTATGGTGTTGTCGAATTAGAAAGCGCTGATGAAAGCAGTAAAGAAAAGATAAGAATTCCATTCAAGAATGAAAATATTGTTGTCTATAAAGTTGACAAAGATGGTGAAGAAACTCCATTATGTTCCGTTCCTGATTTAATCACTCTTGTTGATATGGATGGTGGTGCTGTTGGTACCCAAGACTATAGATATGGTTTATTAGTCTTTGTCATGGTTTTCTCTCCATCAGACAAATGGACAACTCCAAAGGGTATCGAAATTGGTGGTCCAAAAGGTTTCGGTGAAGTCTTTGAAGACCTCGAATATGTTCCATCCGGTGAATACGTTCCACCTGTTCCAGTTTCTGAAGAATTTAACCAATAATTATAATCTTTCATGTATTTCTAAATTTATTTGTTAATAATATTTTTTCTTTTTTTCTCTTTTTCTCTTTTTCTTTCATTCGCTTTGATTTCTACATATATCATTATTATTTATGTGATATGAATTTCATTGTTTTTCATTTTATCTTCGTTCTTATTTTCTTATTTTTCTTGCCCGTTCTTTGCTTTTCTTATGAATAATGCATGTACCTAATTGATCCCCTCATCGTTTTCAATAGACTTTTATAAATAACATTGTTTTTCTTTTTACCAAAAATTTCTCTTTAATTAGTATTTTTAACGTTTAAAGATCTCGATAAACTTATTCCGAAAATGTAGATACAAATATGACATTGTGTCATTTGACTTTCTTTTCTTCTTTTAAGAAAAAGAGATATATTCAATATAAGTTTATCAAATATTTACTGTTACTAATTTACAAAAATAAAAAATTTAAAATAGATCTCTATATATATTGATTTATTTAATAATACAGTACAGTAAAAAAAATACCCAAAGCCAGGTGAAGATCACACATTTTCCAAAACCACCCATAGTTTAAATAATAATTTTAATAATATATACAAAATGAAAAGCAGACTCTCTAAAACAGAACAAAACAAATAAACGAATAACAAATAAGAAAAAAACAAGATATATCTAAAATAAAGTCATGTATCTTTTAAGCAAACCACCCAAATAATAATGTATAATCCTCGTAACTTTTTTTTTTGGAGAGGAGAAAAGTAACACATGAAAAAAGCAAAAACATTTAATGTAATAAAACAGAAAAAATCAACAAAGTGAAATGACCTCGTAGAAGTAATTAAGATTTTGATGTAATTAACAGTCAAAAACTTCAATTGTGACAGCATTCTTGTCTGTGGCGGTTAAGACACACCAAGCAGCACCGTCACTGACACTGTCACTACCAGAAACCTTGTTTAAACCTTGAGTTGATGGGTTGATTTCACAAGGGTTACCGTTACATTTTGATTCATCGTTACAGTACATTTTGATACCGAAAGATGGTTTTTCATTCTTGTATGGAGAAGTGTTTTCAAAATAAACAGGATTCCAACCAATTTTAACATAAGTGTTATCTTGATCGTCCATGTTAGCACCAATGACGTATGGAGACCAGTTACCCATTGGAGTACTGTTATCCTTTGAACCCCAGACACAACCTTCTTCAGCGGAAACACCTGGTGGGTTAACATAAAAGTGAGAAGCGGTTTGAGCCCAATATTTAGTACCTGGAACAGCAATCTTTTCAGTGTTGGAGGCATCAACAACGGTTGGGATAAGCATCTCTTCGTTACCTGGTAAAACAGTTTGACAAATAGCAACATCTTTTGCGGCGTTATTGAAAACACTAGCAGTACCTTTACCATCGTAACATAATGGTTTGTCTTGAAACCCCTTGGAAAGAGTACCGTCATCGTTACAGTGTAAACCACCATATTGAGAACCTGGGTAGGAGTAAGATGTAACACTTGGGTCCCACTGGGCCATTAATTGACCAGGAGCACAAGCATATGGACACCACATACCTGGAGTACATGCGGTATCGGCATGTAAAGCCCAACCAGCATTTTTACCTTTTGGAGTAACTGCAACAATACTGTCATCGGATGGGAAAGAACATGTTTGTGATCTCTTAACGTGTTCATGATGTTTGTGGAAAGCTGGAGCAGTATCAGTTGAAGCAATTAAGCCGGCTAAAATAGCTAATGAAGAAGCGAAAGATAATTGCATTGTTAGAAAAATTTATGAATTGTAAGTGTAAAAGAATGACTTGGGTTAAAATTTATTAGTTAAAGCAAAGAAGCAACAAATTGAAGGAATGTATAAAGTTAGAAGTAATGCTCTTTAAGTATTGGAATGAAAGTATAAGTTTTTTTTTTAATTGTACTTCATATTATCGATTATAAATCAAAAGATATATAAAAATTGGGAACAAGCATTTATTTATATATCGATATATCGATATCATCGATTTAAGGCAAATTTAATTAATGCATGCATATTAACCGTTTTTTTTTCTTTTTTTGCCTTTAGTTTTTGTTACACTTTGTTCAACAGTGAAATTAGTAGTAAAGCACTAAATGCATAGTTTGCTATTGTCGGAGCACCATAAAAGTTTACCAAGAAAGAAAAAGAAACAAGCAGATCAAGAAATACACTATATGATGCAGCAAAAGGGGAAACCGAACTCAATATCGCTCTCAATAAAATATCCGCTTGTGGTAACTTGATCTAGACTTTTATAATATCAATCAGGAACTTTACTTCTGCATATTGTACTGTTATGGGTCATTGACTCCCAAAAGAATGAGATGAAAATTTTTTATTATATTCCGGCGCTATACACCGTTGAAATTATTCAGGATGTCTGCATGTATATGCATATATTCTATTATGTTATGCATATTATTTAAGCAACCTGTTTCCATAAATGGAATCCTACCTTAAATGAAAAAACAGTCGTGAGGGTAAACTACTGCCCAAGGGCATCCGGTATTACATAATTCTATACTATACTCTACCTCACATATATAATAATTTATGTAACTAGAGAAAAATTTTATCCCAAAACAGTCTGAAGCTTTAACTGTCTTGTGCTCCAATATTCTAACGGCGCTTAAAGAAAAGAAATTACTATTGCTATATAGTGAATTGCAGAGGTTAGTTTTATATATATAATGGTGGAATTTAAATTCACTTCAAAGTGCAACTCCAAAGTTTAAAGAGGAGTATCTGCTTTCTCTTTTGAGCTGCATTTTAAAAGAGTGATGAGTTTTTCTTCAAAGACTTGATGTTGGAAATTTTCCTATGTAATTTTAAGTATCTGTAAATTGTTTAAGTTGCATATTAGAGAAATCAATAAACAGAAACTTCAAAAAAAAAGGAATCACAATAGCAATGTTCATATTTTTTAGCAAGTGACTATGTGTTATTAGTTTAGTATACAGGAAATCCCAAATTAAGATTCTTTGAAATGAGCTCTAGAACATTGCTTTAAAGTTGGGCATGCTAAAAAGAGATTATAGGTTTTGTAGTGTAAGACTATTGCAGAGATATGCGTTCTTTGAAAGAAACATGAATGCGTTGATCCTGCTTGTATCTTTAAAAGGTGATTTTAAAAGCTGGAAGCACAGAACTGTAACAGTAATATTTTTTACGGCTAATAATATCTTACATTAGTATACATTATATTGTGGTAATCTATGGTATTCTCTATTTAAAGTAACAGATAGTGTCGTACAGGTTTCGATGGCAAAACAATGGACTAAATGAAAAAATACCATATTATTACTTTCAAGAACACTATACCAGTCAAATACTCTATTGTGAAGCTTTGAAAAAAAAGAATTTCTTTCTTGATTGTCTTTCTCGAATTTTTTTTACTCGCACATTGCAGACACTCCACATAAAATATAATAAACATACTTTGTAGTTTCCAACGGCTGCTATTCATCAACAACTTTTACACTAATAGTCTATTCATACGGCTGCATAAAGATACAGCTGGCATAAAAATCTTTCGCTCACTGAGAAGGTGAGCCCTCACTGATTTTTGTATGCTTACATAAGCAATATTTTTCAGGCCAGGACAAGACACATTTATCCCATCCACGTATCTTTACGTAGCGGTATACATTATTCACCCAAACTCACAGCTCCACAACATTCTCCCTTCTTCATATTCATTCTAAACCAATTCTATGTATTTCATGCTAAATGAGAGGTGGTAGCTGACAGTGCATTAAATGCAGATCTTAAAAGGAAAACCAACTCAAAGCAACAAAAAAATTACATACTGACGGGAAGATTCTTATTTGCTCAATACAAATATGAGGCTGTCTATATAGATGAGCCGGTCTTCAAATTAGGTGGACATCTTAACCAGCAATTCTCTGCTGGTGATGGATTGACCTGCGGCCAGAATGAGTTCAGATGCCGCAGCACAGGCAGACTGAGTATTACAATAACTAGACCGCAGGATGAGATGGTCTAGACCCTGCTCCTCTGCACAGCCTCCAATGTTGCAAGCTCTGAGTGTCTCAGTTGTATTGCTTTATGTCATCCACGATTTTTCATTCTTCTCTCTATGGTGTATGTTAAACTAGTATATTCTTTTTTCACTTGCCTATACTTTGTTCTGAGTCCCAGCCAGTGACTTCACCGCCATTTGATTCTAGCATCCATATAATGAACTTTAATAAGAATCAGAGTTAGAAAAGCTTGCGAATTTGCTTAGTTATTTTGCACAAGTTATATTTTTAACTTGCGAAAAGATGTTCCTGTACTTCAGAATTTGTTAGCGGATTGTCCACCCGCCAACCTGTGGCAAGTGTTACTCGCCTTTAACTGAAAAGTACATTCAAATAAGATTTTATCACTACAAATTCAGTTCAATTTAAAATTAAGACTGTATGTAAGTTTGTAGGATTATAAGTATTGCGTGCTAAATTTTAAAATCTATCATGACCAAGTGTACGGATTTTTTGTTGTTAGTAAACTACAGAATAGGTAAATCAGATGTTGCTAAACTATAATGATCTAGGTTCTTGCATCTACATTTTCATATTTAACCTCGTCAAGCTATTTGTAAGTATGTATATAATCAGCATGAAGTTTGCTGTAACTGTCCAGTTTAAAATTGAAATGAGGTTAATCCTTAGGTCTGTATGGTATGCAAATAGTTCGCATCATACTTAGAGGTACTAGATTCCGCAAAATTTCTAAAAGTATTCTTCATCCATACACTCACCTGAACAATAGCGTTATATAAAAGTACATATATTTTTAAACTTTTGTTAATTTCTTTTCCTTTTTTTTCATTTAAGTGATCTATATATTAAACGAATAGACATAGGTAAGGCTTTTACAGCTAATTTATTCTCGGAAACAAAATTAGTCCCAAAAGATACGATTTGAAATATACTAAATTCAAAATATTATACACTAGTCATGTCTGAACTACATATAACAGAACATTGAACCCTCAAATCATAATACATATAAATCCCACCTACTTTAAAAGATCACGCATAAATCTACCTAGTCTATTTAACATTAATAGCTATAAAGAAAACTCCAAAATAATTTATGTAAAGAATTATAGTAGCTCGTTTGCCTAACATGAAAAGTAATGTAAAATATCATCATATGGGGAGGGGGGGGGGGGGGGTGGTGCGTTCTTTCATCAAAATGTGAAAATTTTAATAAAAATAATATAACTCTTGTCATTTTTTCTTATTCAGATTTAGGTAAATTATATTAAATTACTAAGAGAAGCGTTGGTGAGAAATTAAATTTTATCATTATCAATTGAAAAAAATAATCTTGAAATGTTAAAAAAGGAAAATGATATTTTGAATTATTCACTGGTATTGTTGTCACTTTCAATTCAATTCTTAGAAATTCATTTATTAAAAAATATGAAGTTTGATATATGATGGCAATTCCTGTGATTCTGCTATTAAAATTGACGCAGAATTCAAATTCATCGCATTAATCTTTCAATTAGACAAAGAGATTTAAAATATAGAAAACTCTGATACAATCCGTGTCTGTTCTTCGGTGGTCTTTTGTGTTTTTGGATACTTTAGGCATCTTCGCACTGTCTGCAACATTCAAAACTGTATCCTAAGATCTTTCTGTAGTATCCATTTTTCACATTCCAGGTGTCATACTAAAAGCAGTCTTCTAAAGGCGAGTCTAACATCCTTCTTGATGTTTAATTTTGAGTGTTAGATTCTTGAATTTTTGACGTTGACTATAATCTTAAATGGTTTCTGTTTATTGTCATATAAATCTCCATATATTAAAGAATCGCTTACAATGTATTATATATGGACTCATTCTGACTTTGTAGAACTCAAAAATATTCTGGGATTGTTGTTATGATTATGTGACTATTCTACAATTACAGCAGCCAAACAAATGAAGTCAGTAACGACAACAAAAGATTTTTGAGTTTATATATATAAATATATATATGTATATATCTGTGTATATATTAAAAATGAGATGGTTCATGGACATTTAGGATCCAATCAACGATATCTTTCTCAAGTTATCAACAGAGACTGAGATAAACTGTTAGTATCGCTTTATTGTTATCAAAAGTGAGATTCAGCTTCAAAATTTCCAGAATTTTCTCATCACCTACCTAATACCATACACTTTTTGAAATCTGTAGATTCAGTAATTGGTCACATTTTTACTATGTTTGTTAAAACAATTGATATTAGTATTGTATTGGCGTATAAACAAAAGTTTCTTTTACTGTTAGCACCATTTTTTGGAAAACTTTATATTTATTGCTGGCATCACTTTTCAATAATTAAGTATTAAATTATATATATTTACATATAAACAAATAAATAAGGCAAAAATATAATTAACACAGTTTCCCCGTATTTGTCATCTCTCCCATTGTAAAAATTAGTTCCACAATTTATGGTAAGCAAAAAAATAAACTTCGTTTTTTCTACTTCCGGCACCGGCAAATGTTAATTTTCTTTTCTGCAACATAAATATTTATTATTGTTATTTAAAATTAATATACTCACAAATTACAATCCTCTGTGATAATACATTCCAATCCAATATACTAAAAGTTGCTACCGTATCATAAAAAGTATTCAGCGTTATACTAAATTATGAAAGTTTTTGTTTCTTTTTCTGGTTCTCGTTTAACCCATAGTCTTGATTATATTCTTCAGGTTCCTGTATAGTTGTTTCTTTTTCAAATTGGATTGGGCCTTGACTCTGCTTACTCACCGGTTTCTCTTTATTTGGTTTCAAGGACTCATATCTATTTTCGCTTGTGAATTTTCCGATTTGCGATTCTGCAAAATCATCTTCGTCATATCCTCTATTCGCACTTCCGTGACTATATAAATCATTCATTGCATCGTGTGTGTTAAATAGAGGTTTATCATATACTTGATCTTCGCCGTTAAGTGTGTTCGCACCAGCAGCTTGGAGGAATAATCTAGAATCGTATTGTGTTTCTGATTTTTCCTTTGATGTTCTATCTGATACTCTTAAAGCAACTCTTTCAGTAATATCTCTTTCACTAGACAAAATTTTAGCTTTTGTAACACTTCCAACTGAAGCCATACGTAATTCTTTTTCTGCTTTTTTCCTTCTTTCATTTCTTAAAATTTCTCTTCTTTCAGCAGCGCTTTTCTCAAATTTTTCAATATTCCTCCTACGTTCTGGATTTAAATCACCTTCATTCTTATTAAAAACACTTTCTTTACTAGCATTAGTTTTATTCACTTTGTCGTCATCTTCTTTCTCATCCTCATCATCATCCTCATCGTCCCATCTACTTTTTCTTCCTCTTCCGAGTCTTTTCTGTCTAGCAGCTTTAGCTATCTCTCTTAATCTATTTTCTTTTTCTATTGCTTTCTGTTGCAGTAACTTCTTTTGCATCTTAGCCCTAAGTTTAATCTCTTCTCTTGCTTGTTTGTCTGCTACTTCAAGGGCTTCGCTTAAATTTGAAAAGTTATCATTAACATATTTTTCTTCAGAGTCATTTGATATACTGGCCATTCTTTTATCAATGGAAATTGCAAAACCATTTGTATTTTTCCAATTTGAAACAACAGGTGGGATATACCATTTTTTTTGATCTTCAGCGGATAATTTTTTGGCTTGCTCGTGTAAAACTGGTTCTGGTGCATCAGAGGGACCTTGTGGGACTTTTTTAATCTTAAAGCTTGGTGGTAACATCGGATCCACTTGTTTATCCACAATTTTTATTATACGACTTTTATCATCATCATTAGATAATGCAGAACTAGATTTATATCTGATATATGTGGCATCTTTTTTCTTTTCTCCTGTATCAACAATTGTAGGTTTCTCTCCTCTAAGCTTAGACTCTATAATTTTATCAATAGCTTCTTTCGTCCTCTTAGCTGTATCATTAGCTGTCTCCTCCATTTTTGTATATTTATCTCTTTTTAAATTAATAAGTTTACTGTTAAAATTAGATAAAGTTATGCTAAAGGAATCAGTTAACAAGTTGCGGAAGTTGCCTTTATAATCCATAAGAACTACAAGACATCAAGCACTTTTTTCTGTCTTCGTTAGATAACTAGCTCTCTTGGTTCTTACTTTAATTTCTTTTTGTCACTAATCTCAAAAAACAAAAAAATCCACATGATTATGTAATAGCTTACATAAATGCGCGTACGCTATTATTTCTTTCTTTACCAAAAGCACCGAGCGAGCGCTTATCTATTGCGATAAGATTATTGTTTATTTACATGACTACATATAGCGAATCTGTTACATTATGATAAAAATAATGCAAACTGAATCTGTAAATGAATATTTTGCTTGAAATCTCTGTCTATTTTGGCGTACATAGAGTTTTTTTAGTATAAAAACAAAGAATAAATAAGTGTTTCCTGGGATTATACCAGAAAGTTTTGGGATTTTTGTCTAAAAGTGAACTGTTTTCTATCCAGATACAGCTTCTTTTTCAGAATGGGACGTATTAGTCTTCGGAATTTGGTATTCAGATTCTATAATTTTTGCTAATTCACTATCCTCTTCAGAAAGGTCTTCCAAGAATCTGAAAATCTCACCTCTTGAATAATATTTAGCCTTCAGATCATCATAAGATTCAGAACCTTTGTATATGTTTGAATATCTTTCTATAACATTCTTATCAATTAAAACAAAAGAAATACCACTTCCAGGACAATCATAATTAGCAGCTAATAATATTTTTTCCATTATTGTTCTGAGACCTCTAGCACCGGTACCACTGGTCAATGAATGTTTTGCAATTTCTTTAATGGCCTCACTTGTTATGGCTAATCTCACACCAGTTTGATTAAAGAAATATTCATATTGTTTAATTATTGAATTTTTAGGTTCAGTTAAAATAGATTCCAAATCTTTTGTAGTGAGTGATGAAAGTGTAGCAATAACAGGGATTCTACCAATTATTTCAGGAATCATACCAAAAGTTGATAAATCTTGCGGGGTAATCATTTCAAGTGCCGAAACTTTAGCGCCGTTCTCTAACACTACATATTCTAATTGTTTAGAATCTGGTTCTGAAGTAATTCCTTTATTTGAATTTTCCTCTTCTTGTTCTTCGAATCCAATTTTACTTTTTGAGATTCTCCTTGCAATAAGTTTATCTAAGCCGACAAAAGCACCCATACAAATAAAGAGAATATTAGTTGTATCAATTGTATAAGTTTCACCTGCTCCCTTTGCAGGAGTAAGGTTTCGAGGAGCACTACTTGCGTTATTTGGTCCATTTGCGTGTTTTTTAGCCTGAACAGTAAGGTTTGTACCTTCAATCAATTTCAATAAACCTTGCTGAACACCTTCACCAGATATATCCTTAGTTCCTGTGTATATTGCAGGTTTTGCGAGTTTATCAATTTCATCGAAAACAACAATTCCTCTTTGACATACATCAACATCATAGTTTGATTTTATGAAAAGCTTTTCTATACAACTCTCTATATCTTCACCAACGTAACCTGATTGTGTCAAAGATGTACAGTCTTGAATAACAATAGGAACATTTAGTGTATGAGCTAATGTTCTAGCAATTAATGTCTTACCTGAACCACTTGGTCCAACTAACATTATATTTGATTTTTCTAATTCGGGAATTTCGTAATTACTATCATCTAATGAAATTGAAGAAGTCTCGTGTACTACATTAGGAGTGCTTCCTAATTTCCTTGTCATAGTTTCCTTTCTCTTCTCTTCATGCTGTTCTTGTATCTTACGCGTTATACCGTCATTCATTCTAACGTAATGATTATAAACAGCAACAGACATAATTTTTTTACATCTATCTTGACCCACTATGAATTTGTCTAAATATTTTTTAAGTTCTTTTGGAGTTGGTAACTCTGTTAGATTTTTCTCTAATTTTTCTATGGCAAATAAATGAGCGTCTTTCTCGGAGTCTCTTACAGGAGTGATATCTGATTTTAAATCTGATTCCGTCT
Source organism: [Candida] boidinii (assembly GCA_001599335.1). NCBI lineage: Eukaryota > Fungi > Ascomycota > Pichiomycetes > Pichiales > Pichiaceae > Ogataea > [Candida] boidinii. The sequence continues at coordinate 344,923 of BCGP01000003.1, read as the reverse complement.
TGGATTTCTCTGTTACCAATGGTTTACTTGTGAATCCATGTTTCTTAGAAAAATTCCCAGGTTCTCCCAAGGTTGAGGTAATATCAGATATGACTCTAGTTGGAAGTAAATTAGCAAATGTGTGATCATTTATTTGAATTAGTTCATTGATGCTTTGTGTATTCTTTTTGTCTATTTTAGTTAAATCTAATTTCAATTCTCCCTCTCTGGAGTAATATGATCTAATTGTATTTAACATAAATTTATTACGTGATCCCGTAAATCGCCATCTTGCTGTGAAAGGGGTCGATATGGTATACACCACCGTTAGAGATCTCATCTTGTATGTATGAAAATAAATAACGACACAAGATTTTACACAGAATTACTACTATTATTTATGTTCTATAACAACAAATTTTTTTTATATATAAATTTTTAACAAAAATATAATATTTCCAGCTCAAAGACATGCTTGCTTGCACACCCATGTGAATCTCTCTCCTCCTCTGTAGTCACCTCCGGCTTGCATAGCCCAACAATAGATAACTCCTAATCAAATTAACTCACACGCTTCCTCCCGTCATCTACCGCTGAGGCCCAAGCCAGAGAGAGATACAGACAGTTTCCCAGTTTATATCCGATAAGAGGCTATCTAAGATCTGTGCGAGCGACGCAAAACAAGCGCGTCTGCACTTTTAAAATCGACCTTGCTTTTCAATTGGTTTCCTGCATCCGTACACAGGCTGCAAAACTCCTTGCAAGTCTAAGTATCTCTGTGGGGCGGCTGCCCAGAAACCCCGCCAGCGGCCTGTGCCCCATTCTGAGAAGTATCCGCTGGACCAGATCCTCTAAAGGCTCTAATAGCATCCCCCTCATAACGCGATTACAGGATAACAGGATAATTTGACAGACAGATAAGGCAACAGGAAGATTGTATGAAAATTAAAGAATTGAAAAAAAGATGCAGCCACCGGAATCATTTAATTAAATTACTTGTCATTCTCTTCTCGGTTAGCTTTTTCTTTGTCTGCAAAAATTAATAATGGGAATAGATAAGCTCTTCAACAAAATACATATAAGCAAAAAAAAAAAAACAAAAAAAAAAAATACACAAGATTTAAATCGATGCACGCCAATCAATTCCTTATCTCAGTAACTTCAAAATGCGATTATCAGCAGCCGCTATGTAGTAAATCAATAGAAAGCAAATCAATCTTTTCTCAAGAGAGTAAAATATTAGCATTACCAATTATAATTTACAAGTTACATTTTTTCTTTTTAAATGAATATGAATGTTATTAGAATGACACAAATTATATTGCAAGAAAGTTAAATGAATAATACGGAAGTAAAAAAGTGAAAGTAAAAGAAAGAGCCGAAAATAGTAAATAAAAAAATTATTGTATAAAATAAAAAAGAAAACTGAATCAAAAAGAAAAAAACAAAAATCGAATGAATTTCATAATATTAAATAGTACTACTATTTATATTTATTATAGTATATTAATTTTACTTGACGAAATCAATAAAATGTTCGTTTAAGCATCTACTTTAATAGCAGATTTCTTTTCATAACCTAAAGATGAAGAAGAACCTTCACCATCTTCAGCAATAATTTCTTCTTCAACAAATTGATCTGGGGTATCGACATCATCGGCTTCTTGTGGAATAACTAAGTTTAAGATAACACCAATGAAACCAGTAACGGCGAAACCGGTCTCCATAACTAAGACAATGGCATTAAAGAAACCAGCTAAAGCATGGTTGTCACCACTGTAAGTGAAGACGTAATCAAACCAAGTTGGAACTAAAATGGAACCAAAACCTGGTAAAAGAGAACAAGTTAAAACAAATCTATCTCTTCTTGTGAATGGAGTAGAAGCAATAATCTTTAAACCAGAAACAGCGACAGATGTGAAAAGGAAACTTGTCATACCACCTAAAACAGCTTTTGGAATAGCAACTAAAGCAGCAGCGAATTTAGAGAAAATACCCATGACAAGTAAGAAGAAACAACACCAGTAACCAACAGTTCTAGAAGCACATTTAGTAATGGAAATAACACCATTATTTTGAGCAAAAGTAGAGACTGGGGTTAAAGTACATAAACCAGCTAAGATACCGTTTAAACCATCAGCTAAAATACCACCTTGAATTCTTGAATCGTATAATGGACCTTCAATTTCTAATCTGGAAACATCAGAAGTAGCGGTAATATCACCAGTAGCTTCCATCATTAAAATTATATAAACAGCAAGCATAGGTAAGACGGCTGGACCGTAAACACTTAATTTGAAAGTTTTAACCCAAACGAAAGTAGCAGCAGGAGCAACATCAATACCACTGTGGTCAAAGTAGTTACAAGCAGCAGCAACAATACAACCAACAAGTAAACCACAAATAACGGCACAAGATTTCATAATTGGAGAACCCCATTTTTCACAAATAATAACGGTAACATAAACTAAGAAACCTAAACCAATGAATTCAGCAGAACCCCATCTTAATGGATGTGGAGCATTTGCAGAAGGACACATAGCACCTTCAGTCATACAACCAGAACCACCAGCCCAATCTTCAAAACCAGTTTCAATCAAATGAACACCAATTAAAAGAACGACTGGACCTGTGACTAAAGGTGGCAAGACCCTCTGTAAGATTTTAGATGGCATGAATGAAAGAAAAACTTCTAAGAGACCACAGACACAAGCAGTACCTAAAATACTACCGTAACCATGTGGACAAGCTAAGTGAGTAACACCATCATCTGCAATTGGGCAAACACCAGTTTTGTACATTAATGGAATGGCTTTAGTGACAATTGTAATAGTAGCAAAAGAAGTACCAACGACAGATAATAAACCAGTACCGATATAGTATGGAGTGAATGGAATGTGGAATCTGGTAATTTGAATAGAAGATAAGATACCAGACATAATAAGAGAAGCGGAGACTAAATATTGTGTAGTTTCAACATCAAAAGAAGCGGTAGAAGAAATAATTAAAGGTGGGGTAATGACACCAGCCAACATAGATAATGAATGTTGTAAACCAAGGATAAAACCTAAACATAACGGCATATCAGCATCAATACCAAAGAAAGGTTGTGGTTTTGGTTCTTTAGCAACGAATGGGATAGATGGAGTGAATAAGTAAGCGTAATCGTAATCACCTAATAAACCATCTTTAGTGGTCCATTTTTTAAACCATCTGACACTAGTGTCTTTAACTTTTGAGCCAACGGAACCGGTTTTAGCACCAATGTCAAGGTTGTAACCTTTACTTTCGGTTTCGTTAATTTCAGACATTATGTAAAATATATCTTTTTACCTATTGATGAAAGAAAACAAATGAATTAATTGAATGTAAAGAAAATTTTATAACAGAACACAAAACACATGCAATTGGTAGCCTTTAGTTTTTCTGTCTCTCCTTTAAATAAAATAAAATTGAATGTTAATTTGAATTTTCAATTGAAGATTAATATCAATGAAGATAATAAATAAGTGATAACAAAGATAAGATATAAGTATATATATAGAATAAATATATATTAAGAAAAAAAAATATGAAGGCACAAGACTTGAAAAAAGAGGAATATTGTCAACTTAAATACCAGTTTGAATCTGAAAGGGTCAATTTGCAAATGATATATAAGATTTAGAGGAAATAAAAGTATTAGATTAGAATAATTTGGAGAGGATACAACCACAAGACAGGGAAAAAAAGCATAATCAGATATGAATTCTGCATATACCTATAGAGTGATAGATATGTATTTCAAGATAAAGAATAAATTAATAATTAGTAAAATCACCAACTCAAGAAAGTGATACAGACATATAATACAATAGAGCCAATATATTGTAGATAAAGACTTGCATAAGAGCCTATACAGCGATACAAAGGTGAAAAAGCATGAAAATTAGTACTGAAAAGGATCAGGAAAGCCAAAAACAAAAAAAAATTAATAAAATTAATAAGGCATGAGAAAAAAAAAAAAAAAAAAAAAAAAACTGATAGAGAGAAAATACAATGGAAACTTTAAAACTTTTTGTAGTTGCATGTACTCAAAAATTGATAATCTCATTGTTTTATGTAGGAAGATTTTGTTATCGTCAGTTGAGGGAAGGCATATTTATGTATATGTAATGTATGTGGATTTCTTTTTACCTTTAATCTTTCCTCTTTTCACTTTCCCTTCTCCTGAATTTTTCACCCTGACCGATCCGGCAGGCAAAAAATTGGAGCTGTCTGTAGCTACACAAGACCGCATAGTTGCCCCGCGTCTCCTGTCTGTTCTGGCATATAAGTCATTGAATCCTAAATGCCAGTGGGACATGTACAGAAAACACCGGCGCATAGAGTGTACGTGACTGTCTGGACTTATGGATGCACCAGTAAAATGCACATTTCAGAGGTTTTCAGTTAGCTTCTTTCATAAAAATATGCACTAAAAACATATATTTGCATAGTACTACATATGCATTTGTATAATTACATACTTTTGCGTGGTCCTGCAGTATGATAATTTTCTTAGTTTTTTTACCTGTCCACATACATACAGGGGCGATTCTCGTCACTCTGTTAGATGTTGCTAAGAGTTTTCATGCTACAAAGCTCCGGATGTGCCCACAGTCATAGTATATTAGTAGGTAGTTCAGATATATCAACAACCAAATGCTTTTTTTCTACTCTGTGCAAGATCTTTCACATCTACGCATATCAGATCCGAAAGCCAGAGTCGTGCGTGGGTTGGCCATACCACCCCATGGTCACTTATATTATCTTTAGCATGAGCAGAAAGTAATAAACTGATACTGTAACAACAACTTGGCGGAGAATTATAGCCAGCATAAATCTGTCTGTTCCTATTTGTGGTGAAATTATCCTTTGTAAATCATAGTCACCGACTCAATTGCAATCGGTGGAGAAGTATTTGTGGGGTTAGTGGTTCATTTCAGGGGAACAACAGGTGGAAATATCATGGTTGAAGATAAAAGAAAATTAATGACGACTGCGATATTGAATTCAAATAGTTTATTTTCCACCATTTTTTGATTCCAAGAGCTAGATCACAGTATTTAACAAACTAGATCAAAGTTATACGTAATTTGGCAGTTTAGATCGTTAATAACGTTATACAGGATATGAGAATATTGGTCATTTAGATTTCTTCAAAAAATTCTTTTGCCTCACTGTGAACAGACCACACTTATTGTCTAGGTCTTCTATCAGTTAGTAGCAATCTATCCGGACTTTTTATCAGCTACATCGGCTTATAACTTAGACGATTCAATCAGAAGAACGGGTACAACCCAAATCTTGCTCTTTACTTATTTTATAAGACACAGTAATAATTGTTCAATCAACAGACATACCAGAACCCTTAGTGATTGGTTTCGTCTCTGGTAGATTTCCGTGTCTTTGAAAATCAATTCCTCCAGGTGCTGCTTTTATGCCGTACTACCAGTGACCTCATCCTTGTTAAAGGTCTTAGCCTTGGTGATCCCAGCTTTTGGTAGCTGGTGCGTTTAAAAGGAAAAAAACCAAGGAGGAAGGTCTTTCAATGCAAAACGATAAAGAAACAATAAATTTGTATGCATTCACGCGTTAAATTTAGTTGTTTATTCTTCACTGCGAGGACATCTCCGTGGAATTTTTTAACCAGAGAGAGAGAAGAATAGGCCTTGAAATAAATCAGTCAATCAGTCAATCAGTAAAATAATCAAACATTGATTGGAAAGTTATTGAATTGTCGGCTAATCCTATTACTCACCTACTGACTTTCCTTTGTTGGTTTGATTCACTGATTTATTAACCATATCGAGAGTGCCTGAACTAGATATAGTCATATTATCCAATTATCATAACCTATCTTATTGTATTCTTTTTTTTCTATTGGATACTTAGAAATTTCTGCCAAGGCTATAATAAGACTATTATAGATTTCATTTTATTAATCTATCTCTTTTCTACAAGTCACAAAGTCTTACCTATTAAATACCAAAATACTAATTCTAAGTATTAATTTCTGTGTATATACATTATGTAATTTTAGAAAATAAATTAAAAGTTCCACATCAACACATATAGTTCAGAAAAAAGGAATTCTTTACACAAAAACAAACTATAAGTTACAAGCGATCATGAAGAGTAAAATTGAAATTAAAATAATTAAAAGAAAATAGAAATGCCATGAATTCTTAACAATAAATATACTAGTGTATTAATTATCTTTTTTTTATTATTAGGCAAGTTTATAGAAACGGCAAAAAACGTAACCATTTTTTTATTATTACATAATTTGTGTGATTTAAATGATGATGTATATTTTTGTTTAATAATATTTATTATAGAAAAAACAATGACAAAAAAGCGAAATTAAATTAATTAACTGTAACTAAAAAAATAACTGACTGGTAAAGAGAAAACAATACCCCTATTTAATATATTACTGGGTCCAATTGTTCAACCATCATACATTTAGAGTTTGAGTCCACTAAAATGTGAACCGATGGAATATACCGTAAAAACACATAGTAAAAATTCTCAGATGCCAACTGACTGTGAGATATCCGCAGACAATTTAAGAAAGAATTAACGAGAGCTGAATAATAAAGTGATATTTTCGCTGGACATTCTTGACAAAAAAAAGAAAAAAAAAGAAAAAAAGAAAAGAAAAAAAAAAGCCTAAAGCTGAGAAAAATTCAAATTGTATGTAAATCTCTGATTTCAGGATATCAATTTATTTTTTATTTTTACATAATGAATACATACTGCACATAATCCCAAAGAGGAAAGAAGTTTTACTGAGCGATAGAGGAAAAAAGAACAGAAAATCTGAACGGTCGGAGGATGAGAAGGAGGGAGCAGCAAGATGAAGAGTCAAATATCTAAATTTTTTAAAATCAAAGACTAAAAGGTCTTCAAATTGAACTGGATTTTGCATTTTGAACAATTGATATTGAATTGACAAGTCAATTCTTCCGAGATTTCTTGAGAAAAGAAAAAGAGAATTGGCATTGGCATTGGTGTTGATTAATTATACTTTTGAAATGGCAATTTTGAGAAAACTGCCAGTAGCAAAAATATTAAAGAATAAGATGAAGAACAAAATTTAATAATATTATTACTTATACATTAAAACCATCTTATCTAAGAGGATAAGATATCATGGAACCTTCTAATTGTAGAGAAATTTACAAAAGTAGTGTATCTAATGATAAAGAAGAGTACTAAATCTCAAATTAATTCAACAAATCGATTTAAAGTGCTTAAATGTGTGAAAAGTAGCGATAAGATAAAAAGGAATAAAAGAAAGATGTTGATAAACAACTATTTCAAATTAGTATGTCCACAGTACTTAGATGAGCAAAGACTAATTTATTAAGTGTACCATTGGATGGAGTTAAGCGTGGCTTAAAATAAAAGAACAAACTGATAACGCATACGATAAACAAAAACAAAAAAATTAAGAAGCAGCACATAAAAAGAAAATGATAAAAAAAAAGTAAATACATCTGGAACAGAGTTTAGTATTTAAAAAGATTATAAAATTTTCTAGGAAAGCAGTTTTCCTTTTTAATTGTTGTCTGTAAAATATTCCATTAAACATATTTATTCTGCAATGAACGTCAAGATAAGGGAGTTTGGCAAGATTATAAGAGATCAGCGCAGAGTTATGTAGGTTTCCAATATATTTCGGAACTCTAACTTACCCATCCATTTCCTCGATATACCCCCATATATAAATTTACATGGAATTTAGGTAAGTGGACTGGGTAGAAGTAAAGAAATAATAAATATCGTAGATTAATAAATATTGGTCATCGCCATTAGTACGTAATGGAATTGTCCTTGAAACTGCAACGGCAGTGCAGTTTCATTATCCTTCGGTGCACTAAACCCAAGGTATCCTTGAAGCTTTACTACAGAACCAAAAAAATCCATATAATTTCATTTATTTATGCCCCACGGCGTGAGTAAATCTATGCATGAATAAGAAAAGTAAAGAAACATTTAAGTTTAAAACATTATCTATAGAAAAAATAAAGAATGGTGATAGGGAAGCTTCTATTATTTTTAAAAGCTTTTAATGCGTATGATGAAATTTTTTATGTGGTTATTGCAAACTACCGCAGGAAAAGATATGTTCCGATATGTTACTAATAGGTGAAGGTTGAAAAAGAAATGAAACTGAAGAAATGAAATCGTGGAAATTAAATTGGCAAGATTGGCAAAAATAGGATTTGCGAAAATCAAACTAAATTCAGTTATTTTGAATTCATTCTGTTTTTGACATGCCTTATATTTTTTGACCAAAGAAATTGATTCTAATAATTATCATATTATAATGAGCAAATTATTTGAATAAAAAAATTATATTAATATTAGTGTAAAATATACCAAAAAGTAAAAGTCTTTAAGGAGATATTTGAAGTAACAGTATACTAGTTGAAGTAGTAGTGTAGTTAGTAGTTAAAGCACCACCAACACTAATAATAATAACAGCGTAACAACATTGGAGGTGCCAAATAAATGAGAAATAACAGGATAGGGGTTTCACGCATTAGTAATAAGCCGCTCAAAGTTTCTCTTATAAATATGGATTTTTCTGAGCCGCACGATATTTTAGATCAACAGTAAGTTATTTTTTGTTGGTGGGTGATATTCTGCAAAACTCACATTACATTGGCCGCTTTTTGTTAATGGAAGAGTACAAATCTGTAAGCAAGCGGAACCTTACCCAATAGGCCAGATATAGGAAAGTACTAAGGAAGATCCAGCACGCAATACGAAGGATAAGGACTCTTCATCGCATATCTCTTCTCCCTCATCAAGATGATCTATCTCTATTTCAACAGTTCTTTTTTCCCATGTTGTGCAGGACAAACTGGCGATTCACACGACTGGCATAGCTTTCTGCAGAGAGAGCTATCAATAATCAGATGGAAATCCACTTATATAGGTATGTTCAAGCATAATCTCATACGGAAATAGGTAATATACCGCTGGTACTGTTATTTCTTGGTACTTTCCCAGAGTTTTGAATAGTATTTTTAAATAATATGCCGTTCAAGATACCAGCTTAACTTTTTTATATTATCGGTACGCTACAGTTAGTAAAAACTTGGGACATACTATTGTTTGAGGTTAGCAGTAGGGTTTATGGCATATGTAAGAGTGCGTTTATTTTATTGTCCGTGCGTTATCACTAGTTAAATGAGTACAATGTAAAACGTAAGAAATGAGAAACCTTCGGAAAAGACCGAGTGGTTTGTCTGTTGAGAAGTCAGATTAAATAAACAGTAGGAAATCGTATTACAGCGCTTAACGACATTTTTTTACTACTTTAAAAAAAAGAAACAGATACTAATGGTTTTTGTGTATTAATTAGTATTAATCATTCCGTAAAATTAAGATTCCACGATGAAATTCAAAGCAGAGATTTAAGCGCTGGCCAATACGAAATGCATGACAATTAAAGACTTTGTTTATTATGAACTAAAAATGTTTCTAGAATATAAATTAAGTGACTTCGAAATGTACAGTGAAATTGGAATTGACAGGTCAATTTGATTTTTCAAGTTTTCAAACTTTTATCGTTATTATTATTACTATAAAGTTTATTCTATTGAGTTTTTATCAGTTCTAAGACAAGGGATAACAGGACTTAAAATCTGGTGATATTAATAATTAAAATTTCTATAATACAATAAATTAATAATTCCCCATTCCCCGTAATTTTAAATCAGATAAAGACTCGTTTAAATTAAAAGGCTTTGAATTGTTTAACTGTTATTTTCTTGCAGAAAACGGCGCTTAATTCGGAGCGCAAACCTGTTTTGATTCTTTCATTTTTTTTTAACATGAGCTCGAAATGAGTGAAAACAACAGATCAAAAATAGGCAATAACTGTTATCTGATACACTATCGGCTTTCTAAGTTTATTGTCTATAACTGAGACAAAAATGTTTATTGTTACACATTTCTTAACAATATTTATACTATATATTTTTATTATAGTAGATGTAGTCGGATTGTGTTCATTTTGTATTTGTGACAACGCTACATCTTTGTCTTAAATGTCAATTTTCATCAGTTCAAAGTAAGAAGAACTCATTCTGTTAAGAAGTGCACTATAACCGCTGCTAGACTTCAAAACAAATCAGTTATCTATTGAATTGTCCTTTGCCATGCTAATTCCGTCTCTGCTTAATCGAGGACAGTGATAGCCGCCGTCGGCGCATATAAATTACGTATTACTCTATAGCCCAGAGTAGGAATATGTGCCTTAAATTAGGGAAAAAAAACAATTTCTTCTACTTATCGAAATCTATCCATATTACAGACCGAGTAAAACGTTTATAATTTCAAATTCCTGTAATTTTTCATTCTTCATGCCGATTTCGCTTTGAAGTAGATTTTCTTGAAGTAGATGAGGTATGTAGCGTGAACTACTCCCATTGGTTGGTGAATGTTCACTTCCAGCTCTACACTCTCTTCAAAACAGCCGCTGTGCCGTATAAGAAGGGACGAACAGTTTACAACCAGGCGAAATCCGAATGCCACCAATATGTACAGAAGAATTAATGGCGCATTGTATGCAAGAGTCTGTATCTGCAGGCTGAAGTTTAAAAAGTGAGAAGAGTAGGAGCTTAGCTGCGGCTGGCAGAAAGAGTTGCAGCAGGAAGGTGAGTTCTAGCAAATTTACCGTGGCGCCTAGCTGGCTGGTAGGCCAGGATCATCATGGCTAACGAGACGATGTTTAAGGATGGAGAGCAGGTGCCGTCCGCTCTGACTAAGGACTAAGCATTTCGCTTGGAAAGTGGCGAGAACTCGGCGCATACTAACAGTAGAATTCCGCGGAGAACTAGACTTTGGAACAAAGATAACGACAACCAGGCAGCAGGCTAGGCAATATCCCGAACAGTCTCCACCGCCAATTGCTGTAAAAGCTAGCTTTGGCATCGCTGGCTTGATTAAGAAACATTCGCGCCCACTTTTCAATTTTCTGTCAAGCAAAAGACATGAGAAAAAAAGAGAGCCGCTTGCTTACTCAATCATTCTGCTGTCAAAGTTAATCAGAGAGATTCTCCGGCATCCCACAGAGTCATGAGAATAAAAAGTATAATCACACCTAACAAAAAGGGACTTCAGGATGTCTTAAAGCAGCATACACTCTGATTACGTAACATATGATTTTACAACATGGAATTTTGTTGGAACAAAGAGTTAGTTAACTTCGGTCTGAAAGGAGTAACTTGCGTGAATATTATAATTAATTTTTATAAAAGAGGTATAAATTGATTTTTTTTATTCATATTAATTAGGAAGTCTTATTTACAATTAAACTTTTAAGAAAAAATTTCAAATTAACAAACATTAAATAGGATAATTTATTCTAATTCCACCTTCTATCAAATTAAGTCTAAATTTTGAACAATCAGTAATTTCTAATCACTTGATCAAAGATTTCAAAAATTTTTGATTTAGATCTACTTAAAATAGGTGGGGATCATTATTGGATGTTAAATATCACATTTCAGCCACACGAGCAAAAAAAATTTAAGAATTAGCGTTACGTTACTATTCACCCCACATTTGTACATATAATAAAATCGCCCCTCGTCTTTGCAAACAATCTTCATAAAGTTGGCGTGGCAGCTAAGCAGTTTAATGATATCATATATATTGAAAAATTAGTAAAAGAGGAATTTACTGGTAAAAGTAAATCACGTTATCAAATGTATTCATCAATGTCATCATCTTGAATCTACAACCAGTTTCAATGACTTGTAAACGTTACATCTGTAAATATGTCGATGCCGAACAAACGACCCAAAATTTCAGATCTATCATTTGTGAATGTAATGCCGATAGATTTGAGAAATAAATCACTGTGGTATATTGTTTTTCAAACTTCTATTTTAAGTATCATTATTAACAATAAGTTTAAGGTCTATGCTGTAAGGGAAATTGTTTTCAATTATCCACTGGAATAAAAAATTTTTCAAACTTCACTCCACTTCACTCTATTCTACTCCACATCTACTTTAGGATTTTAAAGATAAGCAGGTCACAAAAGATGCACAATAGATATCATGTTTTTGACAATCAAATAAAATGACATCTTGTGATCAACTTCCTAATTATATTAACCTAAAACTTTACTTAAAACACCGAATTCGAAGTCATGTAAAAAAAAAATTACAGTGTATTGTTCAGTACTGAAACTTCCTTGTACCGGTAGTTAATTTCAAAAAAGAAAAAAAAGAAAAGGTATTATTTGTAGGTAGATCATATAAAGACATAGAGACGGACATGATATAGAATCCCAAGCATACATAAAAGGCCGGCTACTCGTCAGCTACGTTAAAGCCACTGGCTGCAAGTCTGCCCTGCACGAAAGTCACGATCTGTAAGTGGACGTGGACGCACAGGATGCACGGTGGCGCACACTACCCACGCTTCCTCCGGCTATCGCTGGCGTTTGCCCAGCTGTGTTTCTGCAACTGCATCTCCCACATGTCCTGTCTTATCCGGACACGCTGCCCATGTATTTGGTTACATGCTGTACCGAAGCGGCCCACCGCACCGCCGATCAGCCCACAAGCAATCGCATTCCCTTCCTACCAACCAACAGGAAATCACCTCGGTGTCGTTTCTCTGATATCAGTCTGTCCTACCAGCATCTCTGCCGGACAAAATCTAGACAAACAGAGGCCTTGGAATAGAGTGTAATTTAGTTTAGATTGGTCCGAATAGTTTACTGAAATAACCAAAAGGCCTAGCCAACCAGACAGTCTATCTTATCTTAGTCTGAAAAATGTAAGTGATTGATGCTAACAGTGTAAGAGATTTTATCTAATAAAAATAATTTAATTTTGCTGAACTGGAAAGCAGTGTTTCGAAAATCTTTTCAAATCATTTAAGCATTTTCACCCTATTCATCCCGTTTTATAGCACAGCAATTAAATTGTAGTTCTTACAATGCTTGTGAACTCTTGGAACTAAATCAGTAATCAATTATTTATTAATTTACCTTTAATATATATTGAGTGAGGTGCATTTCATCTATTTTGTTTTTGCCTTCTATTCTATTATCATTTTTTTATCAATATCTAGTTTTAACTATTTTATTATAATTAATAAAAATACTTTTTGATTTCAATAATTTGCAACTTATGAACCTAGAAATGAAATAATTGGGCATTGGTGTATTCATATATATTTAAGGTATTATATTGATCGATATTATATCATTTAAACATATAGAAGTCACAACAGATAAACATTTTACACAAAATTAATTAATACCATCATATCATGAAATTGCACAGCAGCAGCATAAGCAGCAACAGTAGTGAAAATAAGGAAAAAGATAAGAATTACACTGTTATAATTAATATACTGTAAAATTTACTATGGAGAGATAAGAAATTTGATATGGTTAATATTTCCTAATTTAAAAACCTTATCTGATTTCTCACAACCCTAAAAATAATGCAACCAGGGATAAAAAATTTACAGCCGCGATCACTATTATTAACAATTACATATCAACCTTACTATCTGTCCTGCTTCCTTCTTATTTATACTCTATACACAATGACACAATGACAAAATTGTAAATACCTAATTTCTACATATTTCTATATAATCATAGAATAATGAATCCCATTCACCACTTGCATCAACCTCCATTATAGAAGGCATAATGTTACTTTTTTACTTATTCATATTCAGGGTTGAAGCTTCTGAAGTACACTAATTGTAAGATTTGAATGAAACCATTTGAATATAGTATGCAGAATTTAATGCTAGACAGATTATTAAAAATTCACTTACATGGTGAAAATTATGACAGGATATTTTCAAGAACCCTTCATTTATTAAGCAAACATCTAACTATTTATTAAATGTTGGAAAAAACACGTGATAGGAGAATGAAATAGAAATATTGAAAATAAAAAGTAAAATAAAAGAAAATCTCCCGCCAAATAAAAATCTATAAAAAACATATATCAATTAATTTTTAATTATAATTTACATAATCATTAGCCCTTAATCTTTAATCTCTATATTTGAAATTTGTTTTTCTTCTTCACAAATTTCGGTTTTCTACCGTTATTTCTAGATGATCTATTGTTCTCTTCTTCATTTGAATCATCATCTGCCTCTCCTTCTTTCTTTTTAATTTTAAGACCACTCTTATTCTTCTTCACAGTGGCAAAAATTGGTTCAATTATACCTTTATTATCAACACTTCCAAGAGCATCACCTTTCTTCCATCCCAATTTTTCCAATAATTTATGACCAATGTTTTCTTTACCAATTTCAGGAGCTTCAGCACCAACAACTTGACCTTCAATAACATGAGCCTTATTAATACCATTCTTTCTTCTGGATTTATTTTCACTTGCAACTTCTTCCGGAGCTCTCTTGACGTCTTTTCTATGAAATACTGGTCGCTGTTTCATCATACGAGAAACCGCATTATAATCTGGAATCTTCCTATAAGTCTTTTTATTTTTAACAGCAACAACATATTTAACGCTTGGATTACCTAATTTTCTTGCTAACATATTGTAACATTGACAAAGTTTAGAGAGAATCTTATTACCATGTGGGTCTAAAGGTGGGAATCTTAATGCATTTCTGTTTGTATCTTGTAAAAATTCATCAAATTCATCCTTCATTTCCCAAATATGTATAACAAATGGATATTTCTCTAATAAATCATTACCAATTAATTTTGCTGCTTCAGCTTTAGCATTTTTTTCTGATTTTTTCTTCTTTTTATTACTAGTTCTATATAAATATTGATTGAGTAAATTCTGTTTTAATTCTATATCTTGAATGTGATCTAAATCTAATTTGGCCTTTGACCCTTTGCCCTTTTTATGCAATGTCTTCGTGCCAATTTCAAGTGGGTCGTCCATCATTGATTTATTACTTTTCTTAAACTGAAGGAGTTCATTCAAACCATCATCATCATTTTCATAATCATATGGATAATCATCTTGGATATCACCATCTTTTGTTCGTATGTATTGATCTTCATCTTCATCTGCTTCCTCTTCATCATCATCGTCATACACAAATTCTAAGCCGTCAGATGATGGATCATCCTCAGGCTCAAGATTCAAATGAGAAGTAGCATGTTTGAAAAAAGCAGTTATTCTGTGATGAGGTAACCCATTATCTATCAAATTTTCTGTAAGCTCTTCTATATCTATCCAATGAGGATCATCACCTCCATAAATAAGGTCAGATTTAACATAATATTGAATGTCAGATCCTCCACTCAACCGTACGTTTGAAATATTCACTCTTGAAATATCAAATGCTTCATAATCTTCAGGTAAAAATCCAAATTCTGGATCTTTATCACTATCTTCGTCATCATCATCTTCATCATCTTCATCATCTTCATCATCATCGTCTTCTTCATCTCCTTCTTCGTCATCATCATCACCTTCTCCATCATCATCTTCTTCTTCAATTTCATCAACTTCAAGCTCATCACTAAAATCACTAGCGTCTTCATCTGAACCCAAATCATCTCCAAAATTCTTGATGTTTTCATCATCTGAATTATCTTCATCTTTTAAAGTTCTGCGCATGATATTGGTAATATAATTTCTTATTGGCGCCACATCATCTGTATCAGATTCATTTGTCACATATTCCAAATCATTCTCATTTTCATCGGATGAGCTTTCTTGTATATTATCAATATAATCACGAATATCGTCATCTTCATCACTATCACTCAGATCATTTTCGTTATCTGAAAATTGCATGTTTTTTATACCATCGTCAAAACTTTTCAATAAATTGTTAAATCCTTTGCTCTTTGGCTTGTTGCTGATACGTGGTAACTTAATTTCTGAGTCGCCATTCTTAGATGTTTCAACTGTAAATTCAATTGGACCGACTGTTAAAGTCTTAGCATCAATTTCATCAGTTTCCATATCATTTGGATCTCCTCCTTCATTATACTGTGTCACGGTGATTGATCCATCAGCCTCAGCTTTATCATCAGCTTTATCAGCTGTATTATTAACTTCAGTTTCTATTCCAACATTTTCAGATACTATAAATGGTTGCTCTGATTCATCATTTTCATTGTCAAGGGAGGTCTCTATTTGACTATTTGAAATGATAACATTGTTATGAGAAAGTTTCATATCTGATAATTTTTTTAGTAAATCACCAGAAGGATCATAAACTTCAGATGCCTTAACAAACTCAATTGGCCTATTTCTTAACTTCTTCCTTAATGTCTCTTGTTTGTGATCATTTGTGAAATCAAGTTCATCCATAAAACCATACTTTCTTCTTCCAGCTGATTTGGCAGCTGATTTCATTGATTTGTCGATATGAATGTCAGGTAAGTAGATATCAGATTCCAGATCATCAAGTTCCACAAACCTTCTATTCGTAATATGAGGTCCTCCAAATTCTTCTCTATCCATACCTCCTCTACCTCCTCTTCCTCTACCTCCTCTTCCTCTACCCCTTCCTCGTCCTCTTCCTCTTCCAATATAGCCTCTAGGACCTCCTTTGCCTCTATGTTTCCTAGGCATTTTATAATAAATATCTTGTAATTGCAGGTGAATGACTCCTGAAAACTAATAGCTAACGTTTCCAAAAATAAACAAGAGTTTTAACTGTCTGTTGTTTTATAATCGCCTTAATCCCTTACAATGACTCCTCTTCATATTCCATATTTAGTCCGACCATGTTTACTTACTCATTTGACAATAGCAAATGAAGCAGCGAGCAGTGGCGCTCCCTCATCGCCACACATGTACTTTGTATGTGTGAGTGTCAGCTGCAGGCTGCAGGGTCACGGGCTCATCCCAACCGCGTTTTCAATCGACCTTGGTCCAAGCGCCCATCGGCCCAGAAGCAAATTTAGCGGCCTGGTGGTTTCAGAGGGGGCAATCAGGAGGTTCTGAGACTAGGCTGAGACCGGGGTAATCTGATGTACAATAGTACTGAGCTCTCATTCTAGGAGGGAGAGGAACAGCAAACGCCTATTGTTTGGTGTTGTCTAGGATAAGGCTAATGTGGTATCTGATAAGAGGGAGACAGGCACGCATATCTGTAATGGCTAAAAAGCTCTCACTTTGAATATTGGGGCTTCACAACCAGCAATGGATATTTTTATTCAACAAACTGATACCTTGTTGATCTGTATTTATCAATGTTAACATAAAATTATTTTAGAGTTTAAAGCAATCAAACGATATCCTTAGAAAGTGCTTCAAGGAGATTATACAAATCACTTAAAACTTACCACTTACCATTTACCACTTACCATTTACCACTTACCATTTATCTTGCCCCTTTATCAAATTCACCATTAGAGACAGTTACTATATAATTTTCCTATAAAATTTTGAGACATATTACTTAATTTCAAGGTATAGAAGAAGGAACGATACTAGAATCAGATAATATGCTGATGAAAAGCAGTTTCCACAGGGCGTTCCAAAACATATGGGACAGGAATTTAGAGAATAAAGATATAGATGCAGATATAATTGTGCTTGGAATAAAATATACACTAGAAAAAGAAACAGCAGAAATCAATAATACAGATAAACTCGTGGCGAGTCAACACTCTGAATTGGAACCAAATCAGCATGAAAATAACAACGGAGATATAACTGAACCTCATACCACAGAAACACCAACTCAGTTGTCGGATAAGCCAGAACCAAAAACGTCTAATAGTGATAATGTGTTAGACAATGAAGATAAGACAGCCAATAAAGTACTTGATACAAAGTCTGATGATCAATTGGAGAACAAGTCTGATATATCTTTGGATGCAAGTACAAACATCGGAGAGTCTACAACTTCTGAAACACAGTTTTCCTTTTTCAATATTGATGATAAGTTTAATGATATTAAAAACCTGATAAATGATAGTGCAACCGCATTTTCAACTTGGCAAAATAGATATTTGCACGATAAATCTACTCCTAGCATTGAGTGTTTACCTCCACATTCTAACTCATCAACAGAATCCTCTTTCTTATTGGACTCAACACATCTCTCAACATGGCCAGAAGGGTTTTTAAAAGATTTAGAGACTCGAATTTGGTTGACATATAGAACAGATTTTCCATTAATAGAAAAAGAAAAAGATAGCCCTTCTGGAATCTCATTCAGCTCTATATTCAGAGGAGGTGTTAATTTTAATTCCAACGGGTTCTCGTCTGATTGTGGATGGGGTTGCATGATAAGAACAAGTCAGTCACTTGTCGCTAACGCTCTTCTTGATTTGCACATTGGAAGAGACTGGAGATATATTGCAAATGATACAGATAATATTAATTATAATAAACATGTCAACATTGTCTCATGGTTTGAGGATAGTCCTTCTGCTCCATTTTCAATACATAACTTTGTTGATCAAGGTAACAAGAAATCAAATAAGAAACCGGGGCAGTGGTTTGGCCCATCTGCAGCTTCCAAGAGTATTGAAGCTATTTGCAAGAATTTTCCTGAAGCTGGTCTTAAAGTATATATATCTGCTTCAAATGGTGATATATATGACGATGAGTTATTAACATTAGCATATGAAGATAACAAAGATATTTTTTCTCCAATATTAATTTTGGCTGGTATAAGACTTGGTGTTAAGAATGTGAACTCATTGTACTGGAATTCCTTGAAGTGCTCTCTTTCTCTTCCACAATCAGTAGGAATTGCGGGTGGAAGGCCTGCGTCATCTCATTATTTTTTTGGATACCAAGAAGACAGTCTATTTTACCTTGACCCCCATGTTGCACAGAAAGCGCTAATCCCACCTGTGAGTGCAGGTCAAGAAGTCATCGAAGAAACAATAAATAAAGATACCCCATCCAGTCAATTTATAAAGATTGAAACACCTCAAATTGATATAACATCTGTTCATACTAAGAGAATCAGAATGTTGCCTTTAGTAGAAATGGACCCATCGATGCTTGTTGGTATATTGGTGAAGTCCAAAGAGGATTATGATCAATTGAAAACCAAATTTGAAAGTGCAGAAGGCTATCAGATCCTGTATTTCCATAAGAATAAACCCCATATGATTCAAAATAGAACAAGTATATCTCATGAGCTTTGTGGTGACGATGACGATGATGATTTTGTAGATATCGGTTTTGATGACCAAGATGAAGCTATAATTCAAGATAATTCAAGCCAGAAATTTGACATGATTGACATGGATACAGAAAACTCCATCATACATGATACAGGTGTTCCATTAAAAAAGGAAGAAAACAATACTGATAGTTTTGACAGCATGAATGAAGACAAAAGTTTTGTAAATGTTCCCAAAGCTAAAGAAAGAGCAGTCTCACAGCCTGTTATAATAACTCACGAGGAAGCGCAAGACCTTATTAACGATCGGACGCTATCTGCCACTCCTGAAACTTTTGAAACCATAGATAAAACTGCGGTTTCAAAATCACAGGAGACTAGTAACAAAAAGCTAGAGGATGAACCCATTCTGTTGGATGAAAACGGAGATATAGTATAACCATGTTTTTTTTCCCACTCTTTACGGCATATTTCTATATTTTTATTTTCTTGTTTCCCGTTTGTAAGCCAAACAAATTCGCTAATTCTTATATATATATATATGTAATTATATATATTAAAACTAATAATCTATATCATGTATTAAACTTTTTGATAATTTTTAAATGACTCGAACTTTCTTTTCCTACAAAAAAGAATAAAAGAACCTTTATAAATGGGAGACTCTTTAAGATATATTTCTTGAATATATGATCACGTGATGTCTGCTTTTTTGTTGATTTTTCTTCTCGGCTTATCTAACCCTAGCTAGTGAGCCAGTTATACATTTCCGGCCTCTCTGCCTGTGTACTTTTTCGTGAGGTGTATTTTATTTGTTAAGTTGTACCTCAGATCATCATCTGTTGTAGGTCGGAAGATTCTATTCCAATTACTGTCTTTCTAGATACTATCAATTGCCATCTTCGCTATTTAAATTCATCTCAAACAATTTTTATAGAAACCTCAAAATTAATTAATATTTTCTTGGAATACACATTGATTCAGACGTCAGCATGAATCAATATTCTTTCACTGCTCCGGGCAGGTTAAAAGTATTGATTGTTCCAGCAAACGATATTTCAAACAAGCAGTTTAAAATCTACTCAAAATTTTTAAAGGCAGTCAATGAAATAAGACTGGTTGATCTTAAGCCAGCTCAAGGTATATTTAATCCTCAAGCATATCCACATGGTCGTGTTGTTTATAACTTCCAATCATTCACAGACAGAAATGAATCTATCCTTCTTCATGATTTTGAGCCATTTAGAAAGACATTTGGTGTGATTGGAGTTCTTCAATGGACTGATGATTTAACAGAAGATCAAATTAAGAAATATCTGAAGGGATTAAAAAAGGAATACCCTAGAATGTTGTTGTCCTACTTGTTTATATTTGATGTTAAAAAGACGGCTAATATCCATAAAATTCCAAATGTTGCATTTATAAATTCTGAAAAAGATATAGAACCTTCGATTTGCGATTTTACAACTTCCCTTTTAGAAAGTTTATCAACTTATGTCTCTTCATATCAGCATGTTACTCTAAGATCTCCTGGTTCCCTTGGAGGTGGGATTGTAAGATCGCAAACAATTGAGAAACAAAAAAGAAAAATATCGGGAAGCTTTGATTTAACAAATCCAATAAGTCAAGAGAAAGTAAAAATTCATAGATTGAAAGGTAGAAAAGCAAAACTTCAGGCGAATTTTTATCTCCTATCGGGAAATTTAAAGGAATCATTGAATAGTTTTTGTGAAGCTATACATAATCTAAAACACTGTAACGACTTCCTTTGGTTAGGATCTGCACTGGAGGGACTGGCCGTTACTATTATCATTCTATCATTTTTAGAGATACCCTTTGGATTACCACCAGCTGTATTAACATTAATTGAGAACTCAAAGGATGCTAATTTTTCACCCTTTTCATCTGCATCTCCAACAGCGTCTCCACGTGCTTCTATAAATTCTTTAGGTTTGAATCAAAATCAGCAGCCTGTTCAAGTTCAAAAATATCCTCTCAGTAGTATACCTAGAATGATTTCACAAATAATGGAAAAAGTTATATTTTACTACAAAATGTCAATGTCTCAAGTTGAAGATTTTGTGCCGCCAATTGTTTTCAGTGAGTGCAATTTAAGATATATATGTTTATTAAGCTCCATAAACATTGAAGGAGATTTTAATTATTCCTTGTTATCTAATGTTGTGAAAAATACACCACTCTCTAGAAAAGAAATTGTAGAAGATTATGATTATGATAATTCTGCAATATTGAATTCTTTGAAAGACATTTTTGACCCAAATTTTAAACAACAAACAATTTTGGAACGTATTGCCATATATAACTGTTTAGTATCAATATTTTCTTCATTGAAGCTTTTCAGAAAAAGAGCATTTGTTTTGAAGGAACTATTAGACTTATTAATAACATCTGAGTTTGTATCCTTAAAGGGAAGTTCATATAGAGATATTTCACAACTGGATCAAACACTTGATATACTTTGTGAATCATACGGTTTACTATCTGGAGTACCAACACAAGGTACTTTACAACTGCAGCTTCTTGAAGCAGCCTATACTTTTTATAAAGAAACTGAAAATTACAAGAAAGTTATACAATACGGTTCAATATTCCTCAAATCGTTTTCCTCGAGCATCTCACCTCCGGAGCAATTAATCATTTACAAAGATATAAAGGCAGCAAATGCAACGTCAGAGTACGACTGTCAATATTGGAACGACGAACTACTTAAAAGTTTAGAATTGACAAGCCATGATGAATCAAAGAAAGTCGTTGAAGATGTTTTATGTGATGTCAATTTGACTTTAAAAAATCCTTTTGCATTTGAACTTGAAATTACAGATATGGAAATTTCATGCGCAGGCAGCTTTCCCTTAAAGACAATTTTTAATCCAAAATCACTTTCAAAAAATGACATGCACGAGGTTTCTGATAGGATTGCTATCATACTCCCACCAAATTCGTTAACTCAAGTGTCATTATACGTATTACCCTCTTCCAGTGGATTAATAGAAATTGATGGTATTAAGGCCACAGTTGCTGGATGTTCGAATCAGATTTATAGACTATATGAATATAATAATAAGGTTGAAACAATAACCGAGAAAATAAAAGAATCAGGATTTGTTACCGAATCTAATTCCCACGAAACGGAGGAAAAGAGGATCGTTAAAAAAGTTTCATACGATGTTTTATATAAGCAACCACGACTTTCACTTGTTGATGTGAAGTTACAGAACCAATGGTTTATGCTTCTTGAAGGAGAACATAATAAATTTCAAGTTGTATTAGAAAACGCATCCGACGTTGAAATCAACAATCTTATATCATCATGTCTTGATAGTACCATAGAACCGCTTAATGCGGCACTAAACACCAAAAAAAACTTTGTTCCGAATGAGGTATATGAAATTGAATACTATCTTATCAAAAGGCCTCCTTTCAAGATCTTAAATAAAAACTTGGACAGAATTCCTGGAAATAGCAGACTTACGTTGGAGATTGAGACTCTAGGTAAAAGAGGTATGAAACAAGCAACTTTATTATTAGAATATTCCAATCAAAGAGTGAAGGAACAGATAGATTATTCACGATCAATATCTATTCCTGTCAATATTACTGTGTATCCTTCAATTGAATTAATGGGATGTGATGTCATTCCACTGTCATCTAATTCAAATATAGATCTAGAGAACCATGGGGAAGATCAGCAGTGTTGGAAATTCTTGAAGTCTGTTACTAAAGATGGTAAATACTCCATTACAGATTTTTGCTTATTGTCTCTAGATCTAATGAATTCTTGGGTGGATCCGATTAGTATCAGGGTACAATGTCTATTAGACGGTTCTACTGATCCTGATTTTCAAGAATCTTTAACTTTGGAGGAGGAAGTCCCTGAAGATACATTCAAAGAGAATTTTACTATAGTTAACGGTAAGACAACCAGGCTGCTCATTCCTGTAAAAAGAATGAATCTATCACCAGAGCATCTTGCACGCCGTATTCCAAGTTTAAGAAATAAGCAATTTATTATTGATTCAAAGACTCCAGAGGAAGAGCAAAACTTCATAAAACATGCATTTTGGTATAGAAATGAGCTTCTCAACAGATTAAAGGCTTGTTGGAAATTAACACCGATTGATAAATCGAGGGTAAGGGAAGGTGTCGTCGACTTTAGGGGTATAATATTTTCCTCAAGAAAGCTAGAATCACTTGCTATGGAGAAGATTGGGGTCAAGACATCAGTAATAGATAGTGAAGGTAAAACTATTGACACGAGTAGAGCGGAGTTGGGTAAATTTTACAGTGTGTGTGTTACGATTAGCAACAGAAGCAGTGAACCAATATTTGGTATGCTTCGTCATATCCCTATTTCTCTATCAGCAAATCCATCCATTGACAAAAAAATACTCTACAATGGTGTACTACAACAAAGTATTGAAGAGTACATTGAAAGTGGCAAAGCAAAGTCTTTTTCCATCGGTATTGTCTTTTTGAAAAAGGATGAATATGAATGGGGTATCGTGTTTGACGAATTGAAAGGTGTCAAATCTGGTAAAGCTTCACTGGTCCGCCAACATATACAAAAGGACAGGGTATGCTTCAAAGTTTACTAAATAGATTCAAAGAATATCATTATATAGACTTAATTAGACAAACTTATATATTAAGATTTTGACATTATTGTAGACAAACTTATATATTAAGATTTTGACATTATTGTAACACCACACTTTGTAGATAATATGATATATCATCGATATGAAAAATCAATTATCGTGGGGAAGTTAGTATGATGGTGCACGGGTGATATTTTGTCAGTAGTTACACGCGGAAACCTTCCAAGGCTCTCTCTACATACATTCATTTGCGAGACTCACTCCAGATATAGGAATTCTGAATAAAATATATAAGAGAGTTTGAGTTAGTTAGATCTAGAAGGAGTGAATAAATATCAATTATTCATTTAAAAAAAAGATTCATATTTTTTTGTATTCTGATAACAGAAGGCAATTTCTGTGTACGAATAAATAAGGGTAATTTGCCCACATTATAGTTACTTAAAAAAACAAAAGAAACGATGTCAGGAACAATTACAAGAATTATAAATAGGGATTCATTTGGAGAAGAGGATAGATTCCTTGCAGTAAATCCAAATGGTAAAGTTGTCAATGTTTATCAAGCTGCAGATGATTATGATGATGATAATGAAGGTATGGTCAAACTGTACGAAAGAGGAGGGTTTGAAGAGATACAGTGTTGTGATTTTTCTCCAATGAAGCCAGGTGTCGTGGGTGTAGGAGATACTCAAGGTAACGTACACATTTTTGATACAACAGTTGCATATGAACCAGGAAATGATGATACATTAAGACTTAATACAAAAGATCCGAGAGCATGTTATTCATTATCATTCAATGATATTGGGTATGCTCTTGCGGCCTTTGATAAGAGTAGACAGGATCTCAGTGTTAAAGTTTACGATATTCATTCAAATTCGAGACATAAGCCAATTGTTGAATATATTCCAAATGAAGTTATAGTTTCTGCAAAATTTATATCTGAAAAATCAGAACCATTTGTATTCCTTGCAGGAAGTCATAAAAAGCTTTTAAGAGAGTTTGATACTCGTGTTAGCAAACATACTTTCCAACTAGGTACCAAGTGTACTTACAACATCAATACAGATTATGATAATCCATTTATTTTCAGTTCTAGTAATGAAGAAGGAAGTTTAACATTTTGGGATAGAAGAAAATTAACCCAAGCTCAAAGTGTGAATTCTTCTGGTGTTATCAATGAATCACCAGTTTTACTTTTACCAAACTTTTTAAATAATTACAGAAATGAGAATAATGGAAATGCTCCATGTAAAATATCTTCTGTTATTAAAGGAGAAATAGCTGCTTTATATATTAATTATCAACAAGAAGATTCCGTTTCCATTCAAAGATGCCAAATAACGTCAATACCGTCATTGAAGAGTGAAATCAACCAATACGAAACTTTAATGAATAGAAACAAAGCGGAGAACCCAAGTTTCCAAAACAAAGTTTCCGGTCCATCTGATTATTTATTTGTTTCCAAATCTATGAATCATGCTACTAAATACGAAAGTACGATTGCGTTTGACTATTGTAGGAATATGAATATTCCATTTGGTACCGATTTTGTTTGTATGAGAAAATCTGGTAGTGTTTATAGAATGCCAGCAATTGAGAGTCAAACAGATATAGTATTCAATTCATATAATGACATTACATTCTGTGGTCCACTTGGAGCATACTATAGAAGAACAGATAACATTTTTGATGATTTTAACAATTTAAATATAAATTTTAATGAAGATATAAATGACAATAATAAAGGTATTAACAGTGATATCAATAAGAAAATTCCAAATGATGCTATCGGCAATCAAGTACTACGGAAACAAAATAGCGGACTGGACTTCAAAGAAAGTACTGCGAGAAGATCAAGTCATCACCAATTGGAGATGCATTCTGTTCATGAGAATTTTATCAGAGAAGATGATTTAAACAAAAGAGACGAAAAAGATTCAAATTCGGATACATCTGATACCAGTTCTATAGATTCATGTTTTGGTGACAGTTTCTTGGAAAATGATATATGTGTAACTATTAGGAGAAGAGCTTTATTAGGTTATAGTACAAATGCCAATTTGAATATGAAGATTTCCAAGACATCTTCGACTTTCCAAACAAGTTTACAATTAACAAATACTTGGAAATGGTTATCTATAACTCATGATCTAGTGGCAGCTGGTAAGATGACAGCAGACGGATTTGATTTTGGATACTTGGGTGTTGCTGGTATTTGGAATTTGGATAAACAAGTTTTAGATGCAAATAGATATTCTGGAAAGAATGGGTATATGCCCACAGAACTAATTGCTGCTGCTAAAAAGATAAGCGAAAGAAGATCCGCTGAGATCAAACGATTAGCCACACCTGCTATTGGACATGGTATTCATAGTAAAAAAGAGACTCAGAGGAAATTATGTATGTATTTTATTGGATGGGATTTTGGTACAGAAGCATTAGAGTTGAAATATAAAAAACTTATTGATGATAATCAAATTGAGAGAGCTGTTGGTTGGGCTGTTTTCCATGGGGATATAGACAGGGCCATTAATATTTTAGGTGACTCTAAACAAGAAAGGTTTAAGATTATGTCTACTGCTGTTGCTGGTTATAAAGCATATGAAGCTAATAATGCAAAGAACAACAATGGATACCTTTCTGATGATGAAGATGAAAAAAATAATCCGTGGAAAGAGCATTGTCGTAGTCTTGCTAGTTTTTTGGAAAATCCATATTTAAGATTTTTATTTGCTTTTATTGCTGATAGAAATTGGTCAGAGATATTTGATGAGCCTTCAATACCATTACGTGAAAAAATTGGTGTTGCATTAAGATTTTTACCAGATGATAAGCTTGATAATTATTTTGAACATATAGCATCTGAGGTTATTAAACAAGGTGAAATTGAAGGTTTGATTTTAACAGGGCTGACCAAAGGTGGTATAGATTTATTACAATCATATGTTGATAAGAAAAGTGATATTCAATCTGCGTGTTTGATCTCTGCGTTTGCTTGTCCTAAATATTTCAACGATCCTAGAGTTGAAGAATGGACTGAATGTTATAGGAGTTTGTTGAACAGTTGGAATCTTTTCGGAATTAGAGCAAAATTTGATGTTTCTAGAACTAAATTATCTAAAGGCATTAGTGGAGTAATTAAAACAAAGCCATTACCTAGACAAGTCTATTTACAATGTACTAAATGTCATAAAAACATATCAAGAATCGAAGAAAAGATGAGAAATAAATTTTCTAAACCTAAGAGCTCATGTCCACATTGTGGATTCCCATTACCTAGATGTTCTATTTGTTTACTTACTTTAGGTGATCCGGTACCTAAAGAAGATATCAAATTTTCAGAATTTAATAATTCTGATAGAGGAAATGATTATTTTGAAACTCAATTCAAAGAATGGTTTAGTTTTTGTTTAACCTGTAACCATGGTATGCATGCTGGTCATGGTGAAGAATGGTTTTCAAAGCACTACGTATGTCCGGTTCCTGATTGTAACTGTAAGTGTAATAATATTTAATTTTTAATAGATGTATTAATAAGAATCAAAATGACATAATAGCATACAGTTTTTCAAATATCGTTTAAATTTTTTACTGAAATGTAATGACGTAAAATACAGATTTGTAAATTAACTGATTCGGATTCCTAATGAAATAATCAGATCATAGATGATAAATACTAAAAGAGAGAGAAAAAAGAAACAATAAAAAGAAACAATACAAAAGAAAAAAAGAAACCAGGAGTGCTATTAATAGCAACAATCCATACAGGATGCATGCCATTGCATATTCTTCTATCACAAAAGTATCCTACCTTTAGAGATTCACAATACACGGTTATTCAACTGAACTATTGTCCCCATAGTTTTTCAGCAGTTGTATATAACATCGTCTCTGTCTGTGTACTAACCTATCGATGTTCCTTTTCATATTCCGTACTCACGACCATGATCATGATCATCTTATTTAAAAAAATGTCTTCCCATTTACCATGTAAGATCGCATCAGTTTTTGGCGTATGTTCCCTATTTTTTTTTCCACCAAATTAGCACGGACTACAGCGCTGCTGGACAGATTCCGGGCAAAACATTTGGAAACCAGTGAATTACAGACGACCAGCGGGAGAATACTGTGCGCCATTCTGGCCATCCACTTTCAGCCGTTTCTGATGCTCGGCTGGCTGTTTGGCGGTTTGTGTTGCCACCAGGACACCACAGAGCCACCGCATTCCATAATGTACCGCGTCACGCGCGACAGTCACGTCATTCTGCGCAGACTCCGCTCCGCCGTCGGCTGCAGAGATGTACTCCTCAGCCACTGGCTCAGTCATTAGAGCCGCCGTGAGCCGCCGTGCATCGCCGTCGCCTGGCCCTCTGATGCATCGCAAGTGTGGCCATTGTTTGTATCCACAAATCAACAAACAAAAACAAGACTGGGAAATTCTCACCTGCCGAATCAGTGAATCAGTCAATTTGTTAGTAAGTTTCTCTAAGTGCTTACTCACTTATCCTAATCCTAATCAAACCACAACAAGGAAAAACAATGACAAAAACAAGGAACTCATGGATCACCAACTCTTCCACCTTGGGAAAATCCTTCGTTTGCATGTTTTACAACATTACTCTCTATTCACGTTTTTCGACACTCAATCGATTGCACTGGACTGGCAAATGATGAATCATCCTTTGTTTTGTTGATTGGCAATATCCGTATTTATATATCTAATCTTCAACTGGAATTTGCCTACTGATAAACAAAGAACTGGCATACTTCTATTTACAGAGATCTTGAACAAGATTATTAAGATAAACTATATATTGTGATAACAACAATCAAGAGATCCATTTAAGAATTGTAAATTCTTAATATTTTAATTTCATTTTTTTGATTTGCAAATAGAAAATCATAGAAATCTATTGCTGTTAAAAGTATTCGTTAAAACGTATATACTTTTGATATTGGGTTTTGCCATCAACACAATCATCTCTCAAGAAAGACTTTAGTTATTTTTCAAAGGGAAATATATATATATATATAAAAACTTCCTTTGTACAATTGTTTTTTTTTTTGTTTTTTCTTTCTTTCAAGTATTTTATTCTAATTTTATCCAGTTAATCATTTAACTCAATAGCTTTAATCATGTTTTCGAAAAAAAATACACAGAGTCAACAGCCATCTGATGGTAGTAGCTCGTATACCAATACACTCGCTTCAAGTTATGATGAAGATCCTGTCATTGCAGATATCTTAAAGAAAATTGAAAGAGAACAAAATATTGCCAAAGGTGCAAGTAATCTAAGAAAGAAAACTTCAAATTCAATGGTTATCAATAAATGTAATATTTCCATTAGAGAAGCTCAAATGAACATTGAATATCTAGAACAAACTTTAACAAAGTTAAAACTTCAGAAAGATTCAGATAATGGACAGCATCATCACCATCGTCATCGTCATCATGGCTCTGATCAAAATAATGAAGATGGAGATAATGATGCAGCTTCGTCTTCTAGCTCATCTTCAAACACAACAGTAGTAAGAGCACAAACTCCAACTTTTACTGTTTTAGATTTATTAAAGTATGAGTGTCCTTCATTAGGTCATAGAATCCAATATATGTTACAACAATTGGAGTTCAAAATACAAGTGGAAGAACAATACAAAGAGGCAAATGAAAAAATTTATAAATTATACCAAATGGAAGGTGATAGAGGTAGTACTGCTGCAGCTGCTGGTGGAAGAATTGATGGTGATAGAAGAATCCAATTAATGAAGAAATCCTTAAAATTATATCAATCAATGTACGTTGATATTGATGATGTTGCCAAAGATACTGCCGTTATGAACACTTTTAGAAAACCTTCATTGTCTGGTTTATTGACTATTAACGTTACTGCAATCAGAAATGTAGATCATATGGCATCTCCATTTTTATCTAAACATCCTGAAACAACTGTTTCTCTTAAAATTGATGATGTTGAAAAAGTCAGAACAAAGCCAAGTAGAAACGATCGTTGGAATGAAGAATATAACATTAACGTTGAACATGCTAATGAAGTTGGTATTACTGTTTTCGATAAGAGCGGAGATCAATTATACCCAGTGGGTTTAATTTGGTTACCATTGTCAGATATTGCCGAAGAAATGCGTAGATTGAGGGTCAATAATGAAAAGCTTAATAATGATTGGATCAGTGCTTCAAATATTGTTAATAACAAAAATGAAAACAATAATAGCTCAAATGGTAACTCTTTTGGTAATAATAATAACCATGATAACAATTTTGCTAACGATACCATTAGTGGTAATGGTGCTTCCCGTGGATTTCAAAATAATAATGGTGAAACTCCATATTCAGCAACAAATTTTAAGAGTACTTCTTGGTATGAATTAGAACCATCTGGTCAAATCTTACTAACTTTAGGTTTTACTAAATCAAATGAAAATATGAAATCCGCAAATAAATTTGCTGGTGGATTAGGTCGTCATGGTGCTATTCGTCAAAGAAAAGAAGAAGTTATCGAACATCATGGTCATAAATTTGTTCAAAAACAGTTTTATAGTATTATGTCTTGTGCTGTATGTAATGATTTCTTAAGATATTCAGGTTTACAATGTGAAGATTGTAAATTTTTATGTCATAAGAAATGTTATGCGAATGTTATCAATAAATGTATTTCAACATCAAGTACTGATCTATCACCAGGTGAAACCAAATTGAATCACCGTATTCCACATAGATTTGAAGTTGTTGCTAATAGAGGTACTAAATGGTGTTGTCATTGTGGTTATATCTTACCTTGGTCAAGAACAAAAGTTAGAAAATGTTCTGAATGTGGTATTATGTGTCATGCCCAATGTTCTCATTTAGTTCCGGATTTCTGTGGTATGTCGATTGAAACAGCCAGTCAAATTCTTAAAGCTATTAAATATACTCAAGAGCGTCAACAACAACAAAAGCAACAAAATACTATAGCTGCTGCAAAAAATCAAACTGCTAGACCATTAATCAAAAATGATCCAAATACATCTTCAGATTCTATTGCTTATCCTACACCACAGCGTGCTGCCACCAAAAGACGTCCTCCTCCAACAATGGATCCAAGACAGCAACAGCAACAGCAACAAAATCAAGAATTACCACCACTTCCTTCTAATTATCAACAACAACCAGGACAGAAACAAGTTCAAAACAATCATGCATATCCAGACTCTGCAGTTGCTACTCAGAAAACTTCAAATGTTCCTAGTAATGCTGCTCAACAAGAATATGCTAGACAGAAACAGGAACAATTGAAATTACAACAACAGGAACAATTGAAACAACAGGAAATGTTAAGATTAGAGGAACAAAAACAAAGGGAACTCGAACAAGTCAGACAGCAGCAACTGCAACAGCAACAGCAACAGGCTCAACAACAACAGCAAATCCAACCACAATCACCTCAGGAATTATCACACAGACTCCCAGATAATGGATTATCCTTAACAACCACTAACGATTCATCTAAGATTCATGCTGAAGTGCCTCAACAACATCATACTAATAACAGCCATTCATATGCTCAAGTTCATTCTCAACATAGGTCATCAGGAAAATCACGTCGTCATAGACATAGATATGGTCTTGATGATTTCAATTTCTTAGCTGTTTTAGGTAAAGGTAATTTTGGTAAAGTTATGCTTGCTGAATCTGTTCATAATCAAGAATTATGTGCTATTAAAGTTTTAAAGAAAGATTTTATTATTCAAAATGATGAAGTTGAAAGTACTAAATCAGAAAAAAGAGTTTTCTTAATTGCTAATAGAGGAGTTCATCCATTTTTATTAAATTTACATCAATGTTTCCAAACTGAAAATCGTATTTATTTTGTTATGGAATATATTTCTGGTGGTGATTTAATGTGGCATGTTCAAAAAGAGAGATTCTCTTTAAGAAGAGCTCAATTTTATGCAGCTGAAGTTTTACTTGCATTAAGTTTCTTGCATGAAAATGGTGTTGTTTACCGTGATCTTAAATTAGATAACATTTTGTTAACAACTGATGGTCATATTAAATTAGCAGATTATGGTTTATGTAAAGAAGATATGTGGTATGGAAATTCAACTGGAACATTCTGTGGTACTCCTGAATTAATGGCACCTGAAATTATTCAAGAAAAGAAATATGATAAAGCTGTTGATTGGTGGGCTTTTGGTGTCTTGTTATACCAAATGTTACTTACAAAATCTCCATTTAGAGGTGAAGATGAAGATGAAATTTTCAATGCTATTTTAACAGATGAACCATTATATCCAATTCATATGGCTAAAGAAGCTGTAGATATTTTACAACGTTTATTAACTAGAGATCCAACTCAGAGATTGGGATCAAGTAAAAGAGACGGTTTGGATATTATGGAACATCCATATTTTGCCAATATTAATTTTGATGATATCTTAGCTTGTAAAGTCACTCCTCCCTATGTTCCTGATGTTAGAGATCCAAGAGATATTTCTTGTTTCGATGAAGAATTTACATCACAAGCTCCTAAATTAACACCTGTTAACTCAATGTTATCACCATCAATGCAAGAAATGTTCCGTGGTTTTACATATGTCAGCGATGATAAGATGTTATAAATTACCTTAAATTAAATTTAATTCATATCACTCTGTGTACTTTTCTTTTTGCTTTCTTTCGAAATATTTTATTTGATTCTTTATTTCTATTATTTTGTATTTCCCAAAAAAGACTTCATCCATCCCGTTCCATATTAGCTTTTATGCTTATTTTTCTATTATTTTTCTATTATTTTTCTATTTTTATTTTATTTTTATTTTATTTCATTTTTTTCCAGTGCATTTGTCCTTTTGCACATTACATAGTTGTCTGCTTGTCAGTCTTTGCTAAAAAAATCTTCACAGCTCTTTTATTCTTACGTCTTAATATAAAGTACATTTTGTTTACACCGATCTTTCCCTGTATTTCTCGTGTCTTATTTTTTTTCTTCTTTAATTTTATATTTATTTCACTTTTATGATATAAATAGAATTAGAAAATATGAAAAAAATTGAAAAGGAATTAAAAGAATTAAAAGAAATAAAAACAATTTAGTAAAAGTTAATCAGTACATTCTCATTGAGCATTATAGCCAATCACCTACTCCCATAAAGTTCTGCATTTCAAAACAGTCGCGTGACTATTTCCACATATTTTTGAAACCCCGTCACAGAAGTTGATGACATCAGTGGGCTGGGGCAGAGCTTCTATATATAGGGTCCGGTGTCGGGAAGTCAAGCCTCTGTGAACGCGGTGCAGTCGCGGTTGTGGGTGGGGGCACAAGGCAACATCAGAGCTGGGATATTCCAACATCCACAAGGAACCTCGAGATTAGGTTTGGGCAAGCCCCTGTCCCCGTAATTTACAGTTTCGTGAAACTGTTTGCGGTTTGTTTACGTCACACGCAGCACTGAGCACAGATTAATTTTGATTTCGCTGAAATACTTATAACTGAGTCAAAAACAAGGGTCCCCCGTAGTAGGTGCCAGCGGAACCTTAAGCAATCAAAATTTTGAATGAAGCCAAGGCTTAGGAAAGTGATGAAAAGGCACAAAACAGTTAATTTAGCAAAAGAGGACTAGCCAGAATAGTTAAAACAGACTAATCAATAAACCAGAAGCCTGGAAATCGGCATAGACCAAAGTGCACTGTGCTCGTATAACCGGCGGCCATTCTGGAACTCAGGTGGTGGAGCAGAAGATCGGTGTACACTCTCAGGTCTCTCAGTTCTATATTTATGTATTTTGTGTCGTGAGATCTGCTTCTTGCTAATTTCCCTAAGTTCCGGAGTGCATACTCTAGTTATTGTTTCAACATAAACTAGCAGGTAAAGTATCCCCAAACACACATCCCATATCTGTATCTTTTAGCCTTGCGCATAAGATATAAATACTTGATTGACAATTTGGCATTGTTCGACTGCTGTTCACAGCATATAAATCTATACTAAAAAAAGAAAAAAAAAAATGCAACAAACAGGTATATTCGTATCTTAATTTTGGAGATAACAGGAGCCAGGCTCTGCAAATGGCTTTTTTCCACTATGAGCAACCATTCTTTCTACAAGTTTACTTGAATGCAGATATTCTTT
This sequence comes from [Candida] boidinii, assembly GCA_001599335.1. Lineage (NCBI taxonomy): Eukaryota > Fungi > Ascomycota > Pichiomycetes > Pichiales > Pichiaceae > Ogataea > [Candida] boidinii. The sequence continues at coordinate 311,076 of BCGP01000003.1, read as the reverse complement.
ATTTCTTCAAAAGATTCAAGAATGCCTTTAAAGCACAGAATCTTGTTGCAAACTTCAGATATTATTTTCATTCAAGGTGATGATAGAGCTCCTGCAGTTTAAGGGTTAATGAGTTGGTTTGTGTATTCTTTCATATGCTCTTTGATTCACTTGGGAAACAAAAATAAAAGCAAGTTTTCGCTTTGTAATAGACTAAATTATAATTAGAATTCATGTTAGAATGAAGAAAGATATATCATATTCTACAAATATGGCGATGCACGTGAATAATTTAAAACAGAAAGAATTATCATTTAAATTTTGCTATCATGTATTAAGAAAACTTATTATACGAACATTCAGCTACAAAATCAATATTTACAAGAATTCAAAGAATATACAATTAAGGTTAGCACCTTTGATTGTCAACTGTTTGATTCTAATCCTTTTTCTTGGGTATTTGTGTTTCAGACCGACAAAGTTCAATTACCAACTTGTAAAGCCTGAAGTGTTAAAACCCAAAGATGTTATTAGCGTTCTATTTCTTACAAAAATGCAGATTGAAGATTTGGAATTAGAAAATTCATTATTAGATGATTCAAATGATAAAAGGATTCCCTCATCTTTAGCCCTCTATGAAATTGCACAGCACTTATCCCAAAATAATCATAATTTGAGTCCAAATTTTGAGCTCCCATTTTCATGGCAGGACTGGTGTGATCTAAAAGAAAAACTTAAAAAATCAGAAACTTCAAATCAAAAAGATGAATTAACATGTGCTTCATTGAGGAATGCTGCTCATTCTCATCAGTGGTTTGGTGTATTCAAGTCATTACCTGATGTGGAAACTTGTGTTCCACTGGATGATTTCGAGTCAGAGGATAAAAGGCCTTCTTCGGACTTCCCACCATTTAAAATAACAGGACCAGACAAGAAAAAATTTCCCACTTCTGTTAGAGTTGCTTATGGAGCATCATATTTATACTATACAGATTTCATTCCAGAGAGGTTGATATTTACGGGAATCAACTCGGATAACGATGATGACAGACCAAGTATTTTACAAGTGAAATTGAAACACGATAAAGATGGGGATTGGTTAAAAAGTTCAATTGCAAATTATAAAGAAAATGAAAATAAGAACAGTATATCACTAAAAGAAATAAGAAAGTCAATTAGTCTCTTAGGAGAGACAAAGAATTTGAAATTCAATGAATTGAAATACTATTTTAATGATCGTGATACCACAGCATTTTTGAGAACGGACTCTAGTATAGACGGCTACAACACTAAAACTAATGATAACAATATGTGGATTCCAGAAGATGAGTTCCAGTGGAATATTAAGTCTGTTCGTAATAACTTGAATAAAAGAGTTGAAAAATTGCTGAAATATAATGACAACGATTATTCAAAAATTGAAGATTATTTGGATTACAAAATTTCTAAGAAATTGGAAAATTCAATTACAAATTATCCAGATAAAGATTTTCCTAAATCATTTTATGAGGCTAGCAATTTCAGAGACCAGGATGTGAATGGTGATCATCATGACTGGAGGTTCTTTGCAGCAGTAACAGATGATTTTGAAAGAAGAACAATAATTCATCATATGAACAGAGCATGGTTTAGATTTGCTAACTCCGTGGGAATCAGAACTTGGATTGCACATGGTACTCTTCTTGGATTCTATTTCAATGGTCTGTCGCTGAGCTGGGATACAGATAGTGATGTTCAAATCACCATGGACTCTTTATACAAATTAGCCAGAAATTTCAACTCTAGTTTAATCATAGATGTCACTAGTCAAACTTCTGATTCTCATGCCATACTCGAATCATTTAGGCAAAACGATTATTTATTCGATAATTCAGGTTACAATAAATACTATCTCGAGGTTGGTGAATCTTTTTATTCAAGAAATTCAGGTAATGGTAACAACGCCATTGATGCGAGATTCATCAACATTGACACAGGTCATCTCATTGATATCACAGCCGTAGCACACGTATCTCCAACAGAAATGCAATCCTATTCATTAGCACACAAAATTGAAGATGACCGAGAGGACAAGTCTCTTGAGTACGTGGAGCAAACAGAAGAAGACAAAGAAAATACAGATCTAATGGTTTATCTGGAACCTACAGACGATCACATGGCCGAAGAGGTTGATAGATTTATAGAAAAAAATAAAATCGAAGACAAGGATGAATTAATGAACAGATTTGATGTTGTTCATTGTAGACATTTCCATTATTACCACATCTATGAGATATCACCTCTAATTCCTGTATTTATGGAAGGAACATTAGCTTATGTACCATATAAGAGCAAAGAGATACTGGAATTGGAATATCCAAAGATGCACAAAGTCTCTAGGAGAGAAGATTATACATATAAGAAAATGTTAAGAACTTGGGTAAGTGACTCACTATGTTCAAGATTTGACAGTCAAGGCACATGGTGTAAAAACGATTTGACAATGCTAGAATATTCACTTACAAAAGATTACACCAAGAGACATCAGAACGATTGGGAATACATAGACAGTCATCACAGATTGAATTACAAATATACAGATGAATATAATTTTTTATACCCAGATTTGGGAGTTTTCAAAGTAGCTCTAGATAGAATAAAATCAACTACTGAAAATTGATGACTAAAACAACAAATAAATGTCACTAATGAGACACAGGCTTATATGACTGTACTTTTATTTATTATTTCTATAGAGATTATATATATACTAAGAATATCTTATCAACTTTTTCTCGTGTAAATTTTTTTACTTTAAAACTCGCATTTTTATGATAATTTAATTTGCTGAATAAAATTTTTATTATTTAATTGTGGATTCTTTATAGATTTTAAATATTAATATACTCTTAGGGTTTTAACAGACTCCTAAAACACTATTTGGGTAAGTTGGTTAGAATGGGACAATTTTGAGCTCAAAAAAGCAGTTAAGCGCCCAAAACGCTCTTTTAAAGTTGAAACAACATATGCTCTGTCACGATTACCCTGTATCACTGTACCACCACTCCATTAAGAGTTTGCACTTTAATATGTCACGTGATCAAATCGATTTTGGAGGTAGATATATTCTTTGCTTTCTCCCCAAACAGCGAGGTTTTAGCACCAGCGTTAGCTCGTGCAATAGAAAAGTACACAGATAAAGAGAATAAAGGTACCACAATGTCTATCAAAAAAATAAGAAAGCTAATAAACACGTTGCAATAAATGGGAATTTAAGATTCCACAAACAGATTTACAATTTAACTTCACGTCTAGCCAGATAGCACCGCCCTGCAAACACCGCGGATCTCCAGGATCGCAAGCATCTCATCAAATCAAAGCAAACACGGGAAGCAATATTCAATACCTGCACGGGGTATGGCACGGTAGGAAGATTGGGAGATTAGGTTTAGCCAGACTGGTCCTGAAGCCAGCCATTTACAGTTGCCGTTACATTCGCCATTTACAGTTTCCATTTACAGTTGCAGTTTCCATTTACAGTTGCCGGTTCCCCGTCGCCAGCCTCTAGCGCGTCAGGGTGCGCATTGATCCGGCCACCCACAAACAGACGCAAGGGACTAAATCAGGGTTGCGCCTGACAGAACAGAGCCTTGCCAACATCCGAGCTCTAAGCAGCCAGCACTATGACGTCGCGTGCAGGGTAGAGCCAGGAACGGCACACCTCGTTATGCTCACACGATTTCTGTTGACCCGCAACGATTGGCCCGCAACAATCACAACCATGAATCAGTACAACACAACAGAAGGATATAGAGATAAGCTTATCTCTAATGGCTCCATTTCTGTTTTCTCTGTATCAGTGCATATCTAGCCGATTGTTTCTATGGGATAAACAAGGAAATTATGCTGTCTATGCTGCTATAACTTCTGGTATAATTTAATTTGGGAAAATTCTTTGTTTCCCCTTGTTGCTTGAATCAAGAATTGACAGATTGGCTACAAGTTGAAACAAGCACTGTTATGACTCTCGAAAGAAATAGTATTTACTGTTTTCTAAAATGCAATTGCAGTGCCCTATCTTTATTTACCTAACCATTCTACATACCTGCTATCCAGTGACTATGTTGATCAGCTCTCCAGTTTTATAAGTCTCTTCACTTAGTCAATTTGCTGTGATCCAATCCTTATTTTCTTGTTCTTTCCTGTTACTCAAGCAAGCTAATATCAAACCCCCAATTTACTCTTACACAAATATATTTATATATATATCTATATATTTCTTCAATTTACTCGAAAAATCTCACGGTATTAAGTAATTCGGTCCATAAGAAACTACATTACACTGGTACACAAGCTAACAATCCCTCATAACCACCATGGTACCGAAAATAGAACAAGAAAATATCGACTTCAGTTGGACAAAAAATGGAATTCTAGGTGAAAGGAAAAAACATTTCTCTTCTTCTTTTACAAATATACCTATTTTTCTAAAAGATTTCAAAGAAAAAGAATTCTCATTTCAATCTATAATACCATTAATCCTATATTTTTATCATATATTAAGACTACTTATAATAAGAATATTCAGTTATAAAATCTCCATTCGAACAAGCACTAAACATTTTCAGATAAGAGTACTTCCCTTAGCCATAAATTGTTCAATCTTTACTACATACATAGGATATATATGTTTCAAACCACCAAATTTCAATTACGAACTTGAAAAACCGATACCGGTGAATCCAATTGATATTATAAACGTACTATCTTTAGAAAAAGATCAGATAGAAGATTTGAAATTGGAAAATTCTTTCTTAGATGATTTAAACGATAAAAGACTTCCGTCATCTTTAGCCCTCTATGAAATTTCACAACACTTATCTCAGAATAATCATAATTTGAACCCAAATTTTGAGCTCCCATTTTCATGGCGTAACTGGTGTGATCTAGAGAAAAAACTTAAAACACCAGAAGGATATACGAAACAAGATGAGTTAACATGTGCTTCTATGAATAGAGCTGCCCATTCACATGAGTGGTTTGGTGTATTCAAATCGTTACCGGATGTGGAAACTTGTGTTCCACTGGATGACTTGGAGGCAGAGGATACAAGACCATCACCAGAATTACCTCCTTTAAAAATAACAGGACCAGACACAGAGAGATTTCCTACTTCTGTCAGAGTTGCTTATGGAGCATCATATTTATACTATACAGATTTCATTCCAGAGAGGTTGATATTCACGGGAATCAACTCGGATAACGATGATGACAGAACCAGTATTTTACAGGTAAAATTGAAACACGATAAAGATGGAGATTGGTTAAAAAATTCAATTGCAAATTATAAAGAAAATGAAAATAAGAACAGTATATCAATCAAAGAAATGAGAAAATCTATAAATCTCTCAGGTGATTCTAAAAATATAAAATTCAAAAGATTGAACTATAATTTCAATGATCGTGATATTACAGCATTGCTGAAAACAGACTCCAATATACATATACATGGTGATAACATAGAAACAAAGGATCACAGCTTGTGGATCCCAGAAGACGAATTCCAATGGAACATTAACTCTGTTCGTAATAATTTGAACAAAAGAGTGAAGAAATTACTGAAACGTAACGATGGCGACTACTCAAAGATAGAAAATTACTTGGATTACAGACTTTCTGAAAAATTAGAAAAATCACTTTTGGATTACCCAGATAAAGATTTCCCTAAATCATTTTATGAAGCTAATAATTTTGAGATAGATGAAGTAAATGGTGATCACCATGATTGGAGGTTCTTTGAAGCTATATCAGATGATTTTGAAAGAAGAACGATAATTCATCATATGAACAGAGCATGGTTTAGGTTTGCTAACTCCGTGGGAATCAGAACTTGGATTGCACATGGTACTCTTCTTGGATTCTATTTCAATGGTCTGTCGCTGAGCTGGGATACAGATAGTGATGTTCAAATCACCATGGACTCTTTATACAAATTAGCCAGAAATTTCAACTCTAGTTTAATCATAGATGTGACAACTCAGAGCCCAGTTGAGAATAYYRYA